>CM065902.1:17365000-19865000 GCA_033439115.1 Firmiana major | reverse complement strand
TGGGTCGAGGTCGTCGGAACGCCGCCGGTTCGGCCTTTTCTCCCCGACCGTCGGAAACCCATTTTTTCTTCCGCTGTTTCTGACGTTTTCTGGCAGCTTCGCTGGTCGTGGCCGCCACCAACAAGCACGCCTGCGCCTGGGGAAGCCTCGGCTGTGGTCGATCGGGCTTGAATCGGCGCCGATCGCCGGCGATTCCTCTTCTCTCTCCATCGGTTTCTCTCCCTCGATCCGTCGAATTTCGGCGTCGGTGGGCTGCACCGCCGGTACCAGGGAGGTCGCCGGCCTCTCTTTTTCCATTTTCGACCCTTCGCCTGGCCGTTGATCGCCGGACGGCTCGCCGGTCTCCTCCTCGGGTTGGCTTCCGTTTTTCGTCTCTGCTTCTCTTTCTCTCTCCCCGACCCGTTTCTGATCTCTTTTTTTTTCTCTCGTCTTTTTTTTCATTTATTTTATTAATTATTTTTATTATTATTTTAATCATTAAAATACATTAAAAATACCCAAATATCCCTTAAAATATCCTTAAAATTATTATTTAATTCTAAATTCATTTATTTAATTTTATTTAATTTATTTATTATATTTTAACCTTTTTCAGGTATAATTTCTCCGTATTTTTGGGATATTGTCCCAGATGACTTTTCGGTATATTTTTCGATTTAAAAATTTCAATCAATCCCGATTAATTCCAATAAATTGATATCTTGATCAATTTAACCCAAAATAAATTTATTTCACCTTTATTGACTAAGATTTCTCAATCCGTTATTTTTACTTAAATTTTCTCATCGAAATTATACCGACTTTCGGTCTTTTGACCATTTTACCCTTACACATGTTCGGGATTAATTTAACCCGACTTCTCTTCACGAATGCTCATTCATTTCGTATTTTAATTAAATCCGGGTCTTACAAGCTTACAACACGCATTTAGGGTTTGCTTAAGGTTAGGATCCATTTCATGCACATTTAGCACTTAATTTATTTTCTTTCGAGAATTCTAAAACTTTTATTTCCCATGCATCATTTTAGTTTAATTAGTAAATTTAGAAATTAATTAATTGATACTAGTTTACATTTAGGGTTAAGATTAAATTTAGGGGGGTGCATTTTGGTACTTTTAGGATAAGGGTTTTAAATTAAGAGTTTTAGGGTTCTAATTAAGGTTTCAGTTTCTCGTGCATTAGTTTAGGCTATTTTGTACTTTTATTTCTTCTAATTAAATTAGTTTCATGCTTTTTTAGTTTCATATTAGGATTTTTTAGATTTATTTTCTTTATTTGCATTTTGGCCCATATTTTCTATTATTTGCATTTTTGGCCCATGTACTTAGTGAATTTTGATAATGATTTTATTTTTATTTTTTGTCTTGTTGCTTTATATTTGCTATTTGGGTTATTTATTTTAATTTAGCAAGTCTCATGGAAGTATTTCTATTTTTTCTATTTTATTTTATTTTCTTTCTTATTTGCTTTTAATTGCTTTGTTTCTATTATTTTTAGCACAAGCCTTCTAAATCACACCTCACAAATATTCATAATTGGCTCGGATATACTTAAGATAAAATAAACTAATACTTAGCTAGGCTTCATGATTAATCTCTATGGGAGGATAATTTGGGACTCAAATCCCTTTAGTACTTGTTCGACCCGTGCGATTGCAGTGTAGACGTCTGGGACACATTAGTCTTCTTGCTAATCATAATGATCTACCTTATGTGGCCAACTATAATTTTTTATTATAGACTAATGTTTGCTCCTAAACCTACTAGCTTTTTGGATTTTCTTTTGAATTATAATTGTCGTCCAAATGGTCATTAAACTATTTTAATGAAGAATGGGACCACATTTTAATTAAACTCATTTAATTAAGTCCATTTAACTAATCTCTTTTAGCTAAGCCCAATTCTTAATTTAATTTTAAGTTGACTTTATGACTTAATTAAACTCTTTTAATTAAGTCCATCTAACTAAACTCTTTAGTTAAGCCCATAATCCTTTTAATTAAAAGTGGTGTTCCTTATGACTTGTTGGCTCTCTTAATAAACTAAGAGGGGTGAATAAGTTTCTACTTATTTTTGCTTGCTAAAGCCTTTTCTAACTTATTTGCAACCTACACTAACTAAATGATAAACTATCAATCAACAAGTAAAGCAGTAAAGTGATAAACAATAAGCAAATTAAGAATGTAGGAAAAAAAGCTTTACACAGTGATTTATAGATATTCGACAACCTTACCTACATCTTCTACCTTGAATTCCTCCCATAGATTTCCACCAAATTCACTCACTTAAAAACCTTTCTTTTTACCAAAGGCTCAAGGATAACATTGTTACTCCTTTTTCACAAGCTCAAAGAGCAAACCTATACCTTACAATTTGTAGGTTGAAGGAAGTAACCTTTACAACCACTTCTTTTTGTAGCTTAAAAAGCACACTGTAAACCACCTAACTGCACTTAATAAGTAGCAATTTAGGGAACTTTCTCCTTTTACACTTTTAGGTATGGGTTTACAAAGTGGCTAAAAGAAAGCCTCTACTAAGGCTGGATATAAAACTCTTTAGCACTTGAAGGAATCATGTTGAGATAATGGATATGGAGATCTAAACTTTGTCTCTTTTCTTCTTTTCTGACTTGAAGCTCTCGAATATGTGAATAACTTTTAATACGAAATTTTAGCTCATGTCCGCTCTACTTCAAGCTTTAAGCTTCTTACTTTTATAGCTTGCTTCAAGATCATGGCTGAGAGGTTGATCTTCCCATTGGTAGACACATAAATTTGACCCTTAGATTTTGCTAAACTTGAAGTATATCCATACTTTCTTCAATGTAACGATACTCTTGAATGAGAACCTATATAAAAAAAAAATAGTTGTATCAATACTTCTCTCGACTAAACTAATACTATAACAGAGCGGAAGCTTCTATTTCAAAGTCACGATAGTGTATCGATATTATGTTAGTCCTGCCAATATTCAAAATCATTTACATACATTCAACTGGTATCAATATGCCTAAGTATAGCTCATGCATAATTGGCCTAGAAAGCAGGATTTTTTCTCTTATTCAAATATGTAAATGTAAATGTTATCTCTAAGAGTATGCATACCTGATATTTCACATATTTCAAGCGTGGTCATATACCAATCAAACAATCAATTCTATCATGCTTATAATTAAAATTATGTTTCACTTAAGTTGTTGGAAGTCCTATCAAATTCCTAGTATCTTAAAGTCAACATGACTTAATTAAACTCTTTTAATTAAGTATTTAGCACTTCCATTTAACCTTGGGCTAACTTAATTAAAGTCTTTTAATTAAGTTCATTATACTTTTATCATGATAAAAGGGCTACCATGACTTAGTTAAATTCTTTGAATTAAGTCCACTTAATTAGACTACTTTACTTAACTCTGTCTAGTAATTATAATTTCTTTTATAAAATCCACGTGGGAAAATTCTAAATTTCCCTAAACCAATCCATTTAAATCCATTGATTACTCTTTTGTGTGAGACTCATCAAGTTTTCAACATGTTGGTAATAAATTTAAATTTGCATTAAAATTCATAAATCGATATAGGTATCTAGTAATATATCATAACCACTTAATTTTTAGAAAAGTCAAAATGGATTGACTAACCTATTCAATGTACAATAGTGTAACCCAATCCTTTCATCAAAATATCTCAGAGATGAATAAAGTATGGTGCAATATCTACTCTATGTGAATTTTCATTTTTATCCTTGAGCTACCATATTAACTTATTTACATATAGTACTTTGGCTAACGACTTTTTGAGTTAATACAAGCTAAGGTGACAGTGATATTATCCCCTAAGTCACTCGAGATAATGAATCCTCTTATTGACTACTCATCCCTCTTCAGGTGTTTCATAACACACCCAAAATCACTTTTTTTATTCATTTGGCTAATACCAAACCCATAGAGATTAAATCAAAGTTGTGATAATTCATATCTAAGATGACTTGGTATCTCAAGTCAAAAGATTATTTACACTACTGACACATGAGAGCATATTTCCTAGACACGAGTGATACTACGAAATGAAACTCTTATAGTAAGTCATGTTTAGTTAACTTATTCTCTAATAAGAATGCACATTTTATTCTCAAATATCCTTATAGTTCAACCCATGAGATCAGTTGCTTACATCATAAGTAAGGAGATCTTGCATGTGCCAGTCTTTGAGCATTTATCAATGTTATATATCGATAATACAATAACCAATCTCTTTAGGAAAAAAGATTTGATGCATAGGAATCATCATAATTATAGCCCTTTATAATTCCCTTGCAAAACTTATCTTGTTCAAAATGTTTCACTTTATTTAACAACTAAGAATCCTTATTATACTTAACCTAAATGAAAAAGAGAAACATTTATGTTACTTATAAAATGTGATTAGGTGTTGCTATGGTATCATGCCCCATACCAAGTGATTAGCTCTAATGCATAAATTAACAACTATTCTTTTAAAGGGTTTTGAGGGTATTTTGTCTTTTGAATAGGGTTTTTTTTTCTAATTTTTATTTTATTTTTTTTAATATTAAAAGTACTATAATGTATAATGATTTTTAAGGGACTTGGCACTTTAGGTTTTTTTTTTTTTAATGTTTTTAGAATTTTCAAGTTGTCCTTAAATATTAAAAGGTTTTGAGATATTTTCATCTTACTTTATCTATTTTTTATTTTATTCTTCTTTTTAATTTTTAAATATTGTAAAATTAAAAATAATATAATTTATCGATTTTTAATAAAAAAATTTAAACATGAATTTTATAAACAAAATTGCTTAGCACGAGTTTTTTCCTATATGTTCTTTAAATTACCAAATTATCTTATAAAAATTAAAAGGCATTGAGGATATTTTTGGTTTTTACTTTAAATCTTTTCTATTTTTATTTTTATTTTTTGCAAATATTTTAAATTAAAATAATACACTTTATAATGATTTAAAACACTTGACACTTTAGGTTTTATTTAATATTTTTCAAATTACCAAGTTGACTCTTTGTAAATACTGAAAATTTTCATTTACTTGGTTTTGTCAATAAATAATAATTTAAAGCCATTAGGATTAAATACGAGATTACGAGAGAATAGTTAATCAGACTTGTATTTTTTCCATGAGAACTTGGGTGAATTAATTTGAGTGAAAATATTAGATTTACTTTATACTATAGGAAAAAATTTTAATTGAGTATATAAACATGTGTAAATATAAAGGTAAGTGATATTTTATTTACCGCTCAATTAAATGCAAAGATATATAAATATGTACAAATGTATACACATGACTATATATGCTTATATATATGGCACAAATGAGCTTGTGGATTGGCTTCCAAAATGAGGCCAACCCCGAGAGGTTCCCATTAGTGGCCTATGTTTATGTGCTTGGAATTTGATGAAGGAGAATGTCATGAAGAAAATATTGGTTGGTCGGTGGGAAAACAAAACAAGTTGGAAATGAAAGATAATGGTGTCGGCGACCTAAGAATGTAGATCAAATAATATTAAACAAGAGTTTGTGGGAGATAGTGTCACGACCCAAATTACCTAAAAATCAGAGTAAATTTTTTGCTTTTTATTTATTATTTAATTCTTACCTTTCTCTCATCGTGACCATCCTACAAACAGTTGGGCTATGATTCGATGTTAGTCACCACTCACCTATTTACCATTTCATTTCCATAATCACATTCACATATCAGAGTTTACTATCTTTTGACTTTGACTAAATACATACACATTGGTATTTACATAACCTTACATCCCCGACATCATATAAGTTTACAGTACTGTTCATTACATGTTCAGATACAAAACTATACAAATGTGTATACATGTCTCTCGATGGGAAGCAGTGGATACCAAGAATGCAAGTCCCCAGCCGCTTACTAATTACTGTGAGTGCTCTGAAAAGATGAGAGAATAAGGGGGTGAGCAAACCACACGCTCAGTAAGGCAATTATGCAAGTAAGTAGATAGCTCCACTATCTACATGCTCGTAATGCCATGTGTAACGACCCTTGACCCTTAAAAATTGGGAGATTTTTTTTTTAAACTTAATTTACCCAGTTATTCCCTTATTCACTTACGCTGTATTCTTGTTCAGTGTCAATCCTTAAAAATATTCCATTTCATTTATTCTTATACAAGTTTCATCCCGACACATTACTTTCAATAGATGTCTGAACATACAAATATGTCTGGTAAAGGAATGTAATTGTATACCTTTGCTGCGTGTACAAAAAGTAGCCTAGGGTAGCTCTTTCCCACCAGCCTACGTCGTCTACGCGGTAGGTAATGCCTATAGATTCACTGCAAATGGTCTGAATGTAGATGGGTGAGCTTTTTGGGAAAAGCCCAGTAAGATAATACTTTTAAAACAGTTTTGATATATAAAAGCATGTGAAAATTGTTCATAGAACGAACTTTAATGAAATACATAAATTGCTATTTCATGCATAATCATCATGAAAAGTCATAAAGCATGCGTGTCTTTAAAACAAATAACATGCTTAACCATTTTACAACTTTTCATTGTTTATGTCACGACCCAATTCCATTCTCTTTAACCGAAAATCACTGAAAATTTTTCGCGTTTTACTGTTACCTTACCCGGTCGTGAACTAAACTCACCACACACTGTTGGGCTGTGAGACAATAATAAACACCACATCTCATTCATTCTCAATTAATTAAAACGATGTCATACATGTGCATTTAATCGTGTACTTATACGAATACATGTTTTACTGACATCTACATCCCCCATAAGTACAACTCAAAAGAATACTGTGCTTTTACATTGTTTAGATACAAAAAGAATCACTGTGTATATACCTCTTAGCGATGGAGATGCAGCGGAGTCCAAAATAATACGCCTCAGTCCTCACTGGGCTACTATGCACGCTCTGTAGGGGGGAAAATAGAGTGGGATGAGCAACCACACGCTCAGTAAGGCAATAATGCAAGCATGGTAGATAACTACTCTATCTACATGCTGATAGTGTTATGCATAAATCGTTTATAGTAGGAGCATGAGGAATAAAACTATGCCATGTGAATATACATATATATCCTGTATCAAAATCATGTGCATTGGCATATAAAACATGGTAGAGACATCATGTATAAATCATCTCATGCTCAATCTCATTTAAATTCATTAAAGGGCAATTCTTTAAGAAACTTCCTTTTTAAACCGACACCATAACACCACCAAATCAACTCACAAACCACAACCACATTTACATTCCACAATTCACGCATGTGTATAAATCTAGGTCACTATATCAAAAGTGCCTATGTGAATCATTACATCATAAATCATCCCAGACCACACGCATCCAGGTGTGCGGGGTATCATGCTGGCACGAAGATGGATTATCCCTCGCCAGACTTTCTCATCACATAACCATCATGCGGTACATCGTACTCCATGTGATATACACGGTACAGCGTACTCCGCAACTCATATCGTGATTGGGGGTGCCATTCCTAGGTTTTATCTACCCCATACCAAGAGTGTTCCATATTCCGTGAAGGAGAGCCTTCTTGCCGAACAGAGCCTCCCCGCCTAACAGAGCCTCCCTGCCTCCTCGGGCTTAAGGATGTTAGCTTAAGGATGTAGGGCTTAAGGATCCTTTCCGTAAGAGAGCCTCCCCACCGAACAGAGCCTCCCCGCCTAACAGAGCCTCCCTGCCTCCTCGGGCTTAAGGATGTTAGCTTAAGGATGTAGGGCTTAAGGATCTTACCGTACCCATGTAGGAGAGCCTCCCCGCCTCTTTGGGCTTAAGGATGTTGGCTTAAGGGTCCCACCGTAAGAGAGCCTCCCTGCCAAACAGAGCCTCCCCGCCTAACAGAGCCTCCCTGCCTCCTCGGGCTTAAGGATGTTAGCTTAAGGATGTAAGGCTTAAGGATCTTACCCACTTTCACAACCCTATACGAATCCCATTGTACAAGCTTGTGCGAGCAAAGCTCTAGCACGACTCATGCATCATGCATCTTCTCATAAAGAGGCGCGTACGAGCATAGCTCTAGTACGGTTATACTCATAAGGCAACCACTCAAAATCCACGTACGAGCAGGAGCTCCAGTACGGTTTATAAATATCATTATAGATTCCAAATCAAGGTGCGAGCTAGGCTCCAGCACGTTTCATACAAATGAAAACATAGAAATCCAGCGCGAGCGAGGCTCTAGCGCGATTTATGTCATACAAGTGTGATAGGCGGCTCATATACAATTCATCAATCCAGACAATTCGGGTTTAGCACTCACAAATGCTTTTCTACAACAACAATACAATACTAGCCGTCCTATCTACGAGCTTGCTTAAAACCAAGCAATTCGTTTTGGAAAGACATTAAAACATTAGATTTATGCAATTATTAGCCTTACTATCCCATTTCATAAAATCCACTTCAAATCCAAAACCACGCATATACTCGTCATCATTCACGAATACCATCCATCATTTAATTGAGCAATTCATGCATTTCATACAACACCCAATATTCACCCACAAGTTCAAAGTACGAGCAGCTACCTCTATATACTCATAAAATTCCCTTACTTGGAATCGCGATGCGTGATTCCACTTCCTTAAGCTGCTTACTCGTACGGTTCGGTTCGCCTTCAACGAACTCTTCGGGGACTGCATAAAATCGTATCCCGCATTATATTCGATCCATACAATGCAACCCTTGCGCTTGCTATAGTCAATTGAACCTATAGCCTCTATTAACGCTTATATGGCCTTGTTTCATTACTTTACCCATAACTCGAGTCTATGGATCTTCTTAGGCCTATTAACTTATTCAAAATCGATGTTAAATCGACATTAAGCTCATAGTGTTCATATTCCATGAATTCCCTCACATGGCATTTATCAATCATATACATACCCATTTTCACAATTCCTCCTACTCACCAAGTAATTCCATCTAACCCTCTAAAATCATAACATTACCCCAATAACAACTTTAGCATGCCATAAACCATAAGCTCATTCAATCCCACATATCTTCACATTATACCCATTTTAGATTTCTAGGTCACACCAATTCCACTACATTCCTAGGTAGTTTATACATCAACACTCATATCAATCAACTCCAAAATCAATTAAATAGCTAATGCATTTGGATTGGAGTGTTAGAATCTTACCAATATGATTTCTCTTCTTGCTCCAATTGGTAATGCCCTTAACTCCTTCAATTCCAAGAATGGGAAAATGCCCTCTCACTATGTTGTTCTTCTCCTTGATAGGAACAACTTTACTTCTAATGATCTCTCTCCAAATCTCACTGAAAATGGCTGATTTTAGAGAGGGAAAGTTAGGTTTTTGGGGTTGAGATTGTAAGGTTAAGTGTTTTTTTTTGAGATTTCCAGATTTTTAGCTCTCTTTATATAGAAATGACTTGAGGAGATCGATCTGGTCCAAGAGGAGATCGATCTGGTCCCTTAAAATCCCTCTTTTTCACAGCATTTTTAAGCCTGAGATCGATCTGTTGAAGCAATGAGATCGATCTGTTGAAGCATGAGATCGATCTGTCGAAGCATGAGATCGATCTGGTCCCAAACAGAGAGCTAAGGAGATCGATCTGGGTGTTTGAGGATCGATCCTTTTCACTTACAGAATGCTTTGCAGATCGATCTGGCTCCATTGGAGATCGATCTGCTCTATTCTTTCGCCCAATTAAGAGCATTCTGGCTCTTCCAGATCGATCTCTCATCCTATGAGATCGATTTGGACCTCATGTTTTCCAGATTTCCTGCAGTTTCTTTGCTGCAACTCATACCAACACATCCTTAATCTATTGCCATGGCCATTTTCTCATCCATCCACCTTTATAACTTGAAAATGGCATTCATTCATACCTTATGCACATTGAAACTTGTGTACATTCATTATATGTTCAAAGGCATGCTACATAAGACCAAATGGAAGCATAACTCCATTCCATTTTACCACACTACTCATCTTGAGTCTCAATCACATCCATCACTTGCTAGAACTCATTTCTTCGTATTCATGCTCAATGAAACTTGTATGTACGTTACAATTTATATACACATACATACATTGAATCCATGGACTTACATCAATCATACTTTACATCACAAGTCCATTCATATTATTTGATCCAAGTACACACATTACCCTTATACATATACGGGGTCTTACAGTTTATGAATGAGTTCTTAAAACCATCGGGTTCATAAACGTTTCATAAACATTTCATAAACCTTTCGTAAACATTTCATAAACATTTCATAAACATTTCATAAACATTTCATGAACCTTTCATAAGCATTTCACAAACATTTCATAAACATTTCATGAAGCATATCAGTCGTAACCAATTATCATATATATCATGAAAACACATATTCATTCATCATAGTCGATATTCATAATCAAATCGAGGAGACTAGGCTATAACTAAGTCATGCGATACGTGTCATTCTCCGTAGAGAGTCATCATACCTATGGCCATGGTAAAGGAGCTGTAGACTGGATCAGGGTCGTACAGTAATCATAATCATAAACATGGGTAGTATCTTCTTATTTCTTATCATATACTAGCACATAGCTAGGGCACGGGCACCAATGGCACTCACCGTGCGGGGAACATTTATGCATACTACGCGGGCATGAGATACTACTAAAACATCATCATAAACCACTAGTAGGACGACATCTTCCACACAGGTTGAGTCAAGTGCTAAAGGGGCCCTAAATGCTGGCACCTAAGTGGTAGAGCCGGAACACCACAAGAAATATGTCACGACCCAAATTACCTAAAAATCAGAGTAAATTTTTTACTTTTTTCATTTATTATTTAATTCTTATCTTTCTCTCATCGTAACCATCTTACCAAACAGTTGGGCTATGATTCGGTGTTAGTCACCTCTTACCTATTACCATTCCATTTCCATAATCATATTCACATATCAGAGTTTACTATTCTTTGACTTTAATTAAATACATACCCATTGGTATTTATAACTCTACATCCCCGACATCAATGTCCGTTTACAGTACTGTGCATTACATAGTTAGATACAAGACCATACAAATGTGTATACCTGTCTCTCGATGGGAAGCACCAAGCATGCAAGTCCTCAGCCGCTTACTAATTTCTGTGAGTGCTCTGAAAAGATGGGAAAATAAGGGGGTGAGCAAACCACACACTCAGTAAGGCAATTATGCAAGTAAGTAGATAGCTCCACTATCTACATGCTCATAATGCCATGCCCTTAAATCCATTTCTTTTCATTTAAGATTTCACGCACAAAGTCATGCATATTCAATGCCATAGTTTATCCAAAACTATTTGTGCATATATAAATCATGTAATTCATGCATTCCAAGCATTTTATGTGACATCATTAAATCATAATAAGCATGAAGTAAAACAAGATCATACATTCATTTGTGTCATGTAAGACAAATCATGAATTTGAATTAAAAGCATGGAAAACAACATCATGCTTCTGCATTTAAATCAATTCATTAAAACTGCAGTAAAACTAACCCTTCCGGGTCAATCATCCAATAAAACAATTCATTTAAAATTCATTATAAAACTTTGGTTATAAAACCACCCCTATTTCAGGGTCACAAATCATAAAATCATTTCATCATAAAATCGTCAAATCGGGGGCCTGACCCCTCCTTCGGGTCTACCCTGGTCTAACAGACCACAAGTTATATCATGTGAGACAAACAGCTGATTATATCAGTAACATCGAGGACTATGGCCATATCCTAGTGATCCCTGGCAACACGGTACCTAGTGTGCGGGGTATCACACCTGAAACGAGAGGTGGGTCGTCCTACCCGCCAGAACAGCATAACACCAGGATTGCGAAGGCAAGGCTTGCTGCCTCGTGGCTAATGCCACTCCACTCCAACAATCCCCACGGTACAGCGTACTCCGCGTGATATACACGGTACAACGTACTCCGTGAACCCAAGCTCAATCAGGGGTGCTTGCAATGGGTCTTATCCACCCAAATCATCTCTGTCTCAGAATGCACGTGTGAGCATATCATCTCACTATGACACACAGTCTACAGGAGGCTCCAACATGGCTATATGCATGTCATATAAATCCCTGTGCGAGCGTAGCTCAAGCACGGCTTCATGCATATTCATGATATCAGAAAACCTCGTGCGAGCGAAGCTCTAGCACAGTTTCATAAAAATCAGTAAAATCTGCGTACGAGCAGCGCTCCAGTACGACTTAAACTGATTATAATTTCAAGTAAAATCCACGTACGAGAAATGCTCTAGTACGGATATGTATAGAAACTCAGTGAAAACCTCGTACGAGAAAACTCCAGTACGACATTTAAATGAATTATAAAACCATTTAAAACTTTGTGCGAGCAACGCTCTAGCACAAATGAATGCTCAAGTAATTCAAATCTCGTGCGAGTTACACTCCAGCACGGCTTTATGCATAATTAAATCAAATCTCGTGCGAGTTACACTCCAGCACGGCTTTATGCAATATCAAATCAAAACAGGATGCGAGCTAAGCTCCAGCATGTCTTATGCATGTCAAATCATTAAAACTAGTGCGAGCAATCGCTCCAGCACCATTTTATGCATACCACGTCAAAACAAATCAAAACATCTCAAAACAGAGTGCGAGCTAGGCTCCAGCAACTCTCATTTCACAATAATAAAAATCAGTGCGAGCACCATGCTCTAGCACATTTCATGCATATGATGTCACACAAGTCGATGCGAGCAATTATCAGGACCCGTTCTCAATCCATGACTTTAACCAAAAAACACTACAAATTTTTCGCATTCTTAACTTACCTTTCCGCTCTTCAATGGTTGAGCTGTGATTCGATGTGAGAGTCCTCACTTACCACATCATCCAATATCATACATACATGTCAACATACTATTACTGACTGTACTTGCTTTTATTATACATGTAAGATTATATAAAATCTAATACAAATACATTCCCCATAATATATAACGTATACATCACTGTGCTGTTTCTATGTTTAGATACACAACTGTACATAATATGTATACCTGGCGATCGATAGGAACTAGCAGTGGACTCTGGGATACTATACCTCGATAGCTCTTGCTCTACTGCTGACGCTCTGTAGAGAGATGTAAAGAAAGAGGGGTGAGCATACAACACGCTCAGTAAGGAAATCAGGCAAGCAAGTAGATATCTACACTATCTACTCAAAATAATGCTATGCCTTGAAAACATTATTTCCTTTACTTGCTTTAAAAGCATGTCTTGAAATATAATATATATACTTGTACAGAATGAATCCCATGTACAGAAAATCATGCTTTCTTTCTCAAATGTAGGCATGTAGTGCAAAACAATGCATCGTATATAAATCATCCCTTTATGTAAATCATGCCATGTATATTTAAATCACAATAAATATGGCATTAAATGATTCACAACACAAAATCGGAGTCCGACCTATCCCTCAGGTCTGTCCGTAATTTAAATCAGTCAATCAATGTGATATATCATGTGAGACTCTGTGGTTAAGTGCAAATAGTATCCTGGACTATGATCATATCCGAAATGTGATCCCAAGCTACACGGAATCCTAGTGTGCGGGGCATCACTGCTGCAACGGGAGGGGGGTCAGTCTATCACAACCGTAAGCTATCTCCTCCTCAACTCCACAACAACACACGGTACAGCGTACACCTCGCGCCACTCAGGCACGGTACAAAGTACACCCGTGGACCCTGCATCACGGCCAGAGTGCCTATCATAGGTCTTAGCTCTCGCACCCATGGAATATCAGCATCACAGTCAGGGTGCCTACTATAGGTCTTAGCCCTCGCACCTGTGGAAATATCATACCACATCTCTAATACCCTCATGCTGGCCATCCTCTAAAAAATGTAACACTCAGTCACACAAGAATGTGGCATGAATAGGTAACATGTAAATAATATCACATACAGTACGCGTCCTTAAGTGCGACACACAGTCAACACTACGCTCGAACACTGTTTCACATCACAAACTGAACTCTAGTGCGAGCAACCTCTAGCAACTAGGTCAATGCATAGTTCATGTATTAAATCAAGTACGAGCAAGTGCTCCAGTACTATGCTATGCACAATATCATCAAATCAAGTACGAGCCATAGCTCCAGTTGTCACGACCCAATTCCATTCTCTTTAACCAAAAATCACTAAAAAATTTTCACGTTTTACTGTTACCTTACCCGGTCGTGAACTAACTCACCACACACTGTTGGGCTGTGAGTCAATAATAAACACCACATCTCATTCATTCTCAGTTAAATAAAATGATGTCATACATTTGCATTTAATCTTGTACTTATACAAAAGCATGTTTTACTGACATCTACATCCCCCATAATTACAACTTAAAAGAATACTGTGCTTTTACATTGTTTAGATACAAAAAGAATCACTGTGTATATACCTCTAAACGATGGAGATGTAGCGGAGTCCAAAATACCACGCCTCAGTCGTCACTGGGCTACTATGCACGCTCTGTAGGGGGAGAATAGAGAGGGATGAGCAACCACACGCTCAGTAAGGTAATAATACAAGCATGGTAGATAACTACTCTATCTACATGCTGATAGTGTTATGTATAAATCATTTATGGTAGGAGCATGAGGAATAAAACTATGCCATATGAGTATACATATATATCATGTATCAAAATCATGTACATTGGCATATAAAACATGGTAAAAACATCATGTATAAATCATCTCATGCTCGATCTCATTTAAATTCATAAAAAAGGCGATTCATTAAGAAACCTCCTTTTTTAAACCCACGTCATAAAACTCTTTCTCATCACATACAATCACATCATATCAATTCACAATCACAACCTCATTTTCATTTCACAAATCAAATCCACGAGGCTCGACCCCTCCTTTGGGTCTACCTTAAACAATCACCAATCACACTTAGAGATTTAAAATCATGTGGTAGTAAGTAAATCAAGCAAGGAGACAGGTTACTATATCTCAAGTGACTACGCTGGCCAATTGTCACATATCATCCCAGACCACACGGATCCCGGTGTGCGGGGTATTATGCTGGCACGAAGGTGGGTTAGTTCTCCGCCAGACTTTCTCAAATCAAGTAACCACCACGCGGTACATCGTACTCCATGTGATATACACGGTACATCGTACTCCGTGGACCCATAACATGGTTGGGGGTGCCTGCCATAGGTCTTATCTACCCCATACCAATTGTAACCTTTATAGTCTCAAGAGCGCGTGGGAGTAACCTCAATACCAGGTCCTAGCCCCTCATGGCCTTGCCCGCCCCTGTTGGGTTCCCTGATTCAGGTCCTAGCCCCTCACCCTCACCCCACTCAAGAGGTCTGTTAGGCTTGTTGGGTTCCCTGAATGGATTATGTCAGGTCCTAGCCCCTCACCCTCACCCCACTCAAGAGGTCTGTCAGGCCTGTTGGGTTCCCTGAGTTAATCCGTATCTCTCACCGCGGCCTCATACATACCACAGTGTGAAAACCGGCGCGAGCTATGCTCTAGCGCGAATTCATGCATCAAAACCAATCACTTCGTACGAGCAATGCTCTAGTACGGCATTTATGCATAAAATATGAAGAAACCACGTACGAGCATAGCTCCAGTACGGTTATATGCATAAGAAAAACCACTCAAATCCACGTACGAGCGTAAGCTCTAGTACGGTTTATAAAACATCATCACAATTCGAATCAAAGTGCGAGCTAAGCTCAAGCACGTATCACACAAGTGAAAACATAGAAATCCAGCGCGAGCGAGGCTCTAGCGCGATTTATGTCATGCAAATACGATAGGCGGCTCATACACAATCAAACAATCCCGGTAACCGGGCTTAGCACTTCACAAATGCTTTTCCACAACATCAATAAACATTAGCCGACCCATCTACAAGCTTGCTTGAAACAAAGCAATGTTCGTTTTGAAAAACATCAAAACATTAGATTTATGCAATTATTAGCCTTACTATCCCATTTCTTTACAATACCATTTCAACCACCAAATCTCATACAATTATTCATAGTCACATCCATACATCTTCAAAACACATTTCTATAAATCCATGCACATTTCCAAAGCCCTATACACCACAAAATGCGAGCAGCTACCTCTATATACTTACAGAATTCTCTTACATGGAATTCTGATGCGTGATTCCACTTCCTTAAGTTGCTTACTCGTACGGTTCGATTCGTCTTCAACAACTCTTTGAGACTGCACACAATCATATTTCACATTATATTCGATCCATATAATGCAACCCTTGTGCTTGCTATAGTCAATTTAATCTATAGCCTCTATTAATGCTTATATGGCCTCGTTTCATTACTTTACCCATAACTCGAGTCTATGGATCTTCTTAGGCCTATCAACTTATTCCGAATCGATATTAAATCGACATTAAGCTCATAGTGTTCATATTTCATGAATTCCCTCACTATGGCATTTTATCAAGCATATACATACTCATTTTCACAATTTCACTTAAACCCATATTATAACTCCACATAACCATTCCAAATCACCCACATTACTCATTTAACAACTTATCATAACCCATAAACCACCAACTCCCCAAATCATACTTTCTCACACTAGAGGCATTCCATTTTCTAGGTTACATTAGTTTCTAACACAACCTAGGTGTTTCCATCCATACATACTCATGCCAAACAACTCCAAAATCAATTAAATAGACAATGTACTTGGATTGGAGTGTTAGAATCTTACCAAATATGATTTTTCTTCTTGCTCCAAATGTCAATGCCCTTATCTCCTTCAATACCCACAATGGGATTTTGGGTTCCAACTATGTTGTTCTCTTCCTCAAGATGAACAACTTAATGTCTAATGGTCTCCCCTCAATTCTTGTTGGAAATGGTTGATTTTAGAGAGAGAAAGTTAGGTTTTTGGGTTAGAAATGGAAGATTGGTGTTTTTCTCAAAATTTTCAGATTTTCAGCCCTCTTTATATAGAAATAGCTTGAGGAGATCGATCTGGTCCAAGAGCAGATCGATCTGGTCCCTTTAAATCTCTCATTTTTATGAAATTTTAATCATGAGATCGATCTGTCGAAGCATGAGATCGATCTGCTCCCAAACAGAGAGCTAAGGAGATCAATCTGGGTGCTTGAGGATCGATCTTTTCATCACAGAATGCTTAGGAGATCAATCTGGCACCATTGGAGATCGATCTGCTCTATTTCATTGCCGAAATAAGAGTATTCTGGCTCTTCCAGATCGATCTCTCATCCTATGAGATCGATCTGGCCTTCATACTTTCCAGATTTCTTGCAGTTTCCTTGCTGCAACTCATACCAACACGTCCTTGATCTATTGCCATGGCCATTTTCTCATCTATCCACCTTTATAACTTGAAAATGGCATCCATTCATACCTTATGCACATTGAAACTTGTGTGCGTTCATTGTATGTCCAAAGGTATACTATATAAAACCCAATGGAAGCATTTATATTCATGCAACTTCCTTCCATTTACTACACTACTCATTTCGAGTTTCAATCACATCCATCACTTATAAGAACTCATTTCTTCATATTCATACTCAATGGAACTTGTATGTACGTTACAAATCATATTACACATACGTACATTGAATCCATGGACTTACATCAATCATACTTTACATTGCAAGTCCATTCAAATTTATTGATTCAATTACACATATTACCATTATACATATACGGGGTCTTACACCAGTACTATGTCATGTATAACCATGAAGAATCGAGTACGAGCAACGCTCCAGTACTCTGTCATGTATCTCATGTAAAACTCGAGTACGAGCTAATCGCTCCAGCACTCTGTGTCATGCATATATCATTAAAAGCTGAGTACGAGTAAAACTCCAGTACTCTATCATGCATGTCATGGAAATCTAGTGCGTATAAAAATCCAGCACTAAAGTATGTGGAAAACATATGAAATCCAGTGCGAGCTGTGCTCTAGCATGATTCATTCTCACATAATATGATAGATGGCTCTTTAAAAGGGATTGTTATAAAACATCAAAATCAGCACTATAAAGTGTGCTTAAGTCACATCAACCTTAAAATCATTAGCCCATCTATTTATTTTCATGCTAAACAGCAGTTAAACAATCACAATAATAGTTTCCATGCTTTTTGTAACTTTTCACATAAGTTGACTTTTTGACTAACTAGGGGTAAAATCGTAATTTGCCACTATCGGGTCGCAATAATTATTATTCACTTTCTCTGACCCTCAGATTTTTTAAGTGAATGTAAAAGCAGACCAAAATACGTGCATGTATCTCTAACTACTCGCAAAAGTCCCTTACCTTGGATCACGTCAAGTGACCTCACTTCCTCGGTGCTGTTAAATCCTGCAGTCCGATCAACTCTCAATGTAAACTTCGGAGCTGTAAATAACCATTCCTCAGGTTAATTATACTTTTCCTACTGTATTATACATTAATACAGTCTATTTTCCCTTAATGGGCCTTAATAATCCTTAATGGGCTTAACTAGGCCTTAAGTCCATTTTCATTTTACTATTCACTTTTGTTGGGCCTTTTGGGCTTGTGGGGCCCACCAACTCTTATTGGGCTTGTACTAGGCCCATTACACCCTATTGGACCTAAAAATTTTGAGCTTGGCCCATTGGGCCTCTCGGCCACATGCCATGGCCGAGAGCTACCCATGTCTCGGTTTTACCATGACATGCCATCCATGCCTATTATTTAGCCATTTTCACTTAGGCATTTTCACAAACACTTGGTAGGCAACATTACCAATCATCATATAGTTCATTTAGGCATTTTAGCAAACACCTTGATTGCCAACAAATTACATGTATTAATTAATCAAATTGATTAATTCTAATTACACCATTAACATTAATACATGTACACTAATCCATTTATGTCTTAAAATCATATTGATAGAATTTAACATCCCATTAATCACTCTCGGCCTAACCCACTTCATGGTGATTTAATATGTTTCAATGCTTAAAACATATATCAACATACTTGAAATTATTCATACATTAACATATATGAAATTGGAAATTAGAAAATATACCAATTGTTGTGTTCACCCTTTGGCCGAAACTTTGGAGGCTCTTGGTTTGCACTCTATGGCTCCTTGATAGCCAATTCCAACATATGTCAATCTCCTTTCAATTTGGAACAACTTCCATGAAGAATGTAAGTTCCAAATATGCCTAATTCCTAGTGATTTCTAGTGAGAGAAAGCTTGGAAAATATATTTCAATGGTTTCTTCTTCTAGCCGGATTTGGTGTGATGAAGATGACAATGGTGTGGATGAATTTATAAGCCATATACTTAGCCATTAAGCTTTACTTTTCAACCATTTAACTTGACTTTCCAAACCTTAGCCATGAGTCACCTTATGAGTCACCTTATGAGTCATAGTTAACTTTAACTATGGTTAGATATTTATCTCATGGGCTTTTCCATTTGGGCTTCTGGGTTTGGGCTTTCCTAATGGGCTTTCGAGCTGAAATTTTTACTATGTCTCGGGCCTTTAATTGTCTCAAAATTTGGCCGATCAATTGGTCCAACAATTCGGTCTAAAGGACCTAAGAATTTCGATATACGTTTAGTATACCTTAATGGGCTTTAAAATTTTCACCTTAGGCCCATTACGTTTTTAACCATTAAATTAAATCCGAAATCCTTCCGAATAAATTTTCCTTACTTCTGGGGATGATTATCTTATATTCTGGCCAAGAATATTTTTCCCCAAATTTTCCTCCACACTTAGGTTAATTTTTAACCATGATTAGTCAACTATGGTAAAAGTCCACTTTCTTAACTATAGTTGACTTTTTCCTTAACCATTGACCATGTTGACTTTTTCTTAAAATTTCGAGAGTGTCATATCTTATGTCTTACACTCTCGTCTTTATATTCCAATCGCTCCCGATGGATAATTTCACCCGAAACTCCTTTTCTCGCCAAAAAGGTCCATTTTACCCTTTTTAGCTTTTACTCTCGTTTTGTGTTTTCGGGTCTAAATCAAGCTGACTTCTCTTCATGAGCTCTCCACGCTCTCTTATTTTAAGTTCTTATTTTCAGTCAGAATGATTTAGAATAACTTGATTTAGCCTGTGATACCCATCGCTCACATTAGGCATTTTATGTAGCTTTTGTGTGTTAATTCATTTCAATAACACTTTAAGTCTAGTAAATACTCTTCTTATGATTCAACTATAATTACATAGTGTTCATACACATAGGAATCATAAGGTACAAGCTACAAAGATCTGGGTCTGAAGCAACCGCTCAAGCACATTTATGCACATTCACAAACGTAGATATAGTGCGAACTACGTGTCAGCACTATCTGTTTCCATATAAACTTGATAGTTGGCCTGTTTTCCAAAGAAATTTCATTTAAAAATGAATAACACCTACGTAGTGTTATCTTGTGAAATTTAACAATTTCTGGCCAATCTACCTATTTGCTTTGATTAAAACCAATAAAATTCTTAAACCATAAAAGTCCTTAAATCATGCATTTCATGCATGTCATGCTTTCACCATCCTTAGGTGAACTTCCCTCAATAGAGGTAAAATAGACATTTCACCTATTTCGATCCTTAAAATCATTTAAACTATTTTTAGGATCATTATACATTGTCAAGGTATACATACATATTCAGTGTACAGAAAGGCTATTAAAATACGCGTAGCTACCTCTAGCTACTCACATAATTCCCTTACCTCATTTTTCTGTACAGTTTGACCTTTCCACTGATGACTCGTCACGCAGTCCGATTTGCTCCCAATCCAATCTTCGGAACTGCGGATACACATTCATCAGGTCAATTACAATACAATTTAATTGTATTTCATACTTTCTGGGCTTAATTTAAATCATTGGGCCCGTTTACTCATATTGGGCCCGATTGCACCTTAATGGGCCTTAAGCCCGTTTACCATACTTTATCGAGGCCTATTGGGCTCATTGGGCCCAGCAGTATTTATTTAGTCCCGTTCTAAATTTTTGGATATCTCAATTTAATATTTACGACAATTTATCCAACTTTTCAGAATTTAATTCATTTATGCGGAAATTAAATCCATAATTTATGCGTTAAATATTAATCACGCATAACGATGCAAAATTGTAGTAAATAAGGGTTACTTACCCGAGATTCCATGATAGTATGTGAATCAAGACTGTCTCGAGCTCTCGGTTGATGCCAATTGTCGAGCTACACAATTTAATATTTTTTCGGGTAAACTTTCAGTCGATTAATAATAAAATTAAATATTTCGAAAATTAAATTGGTCAATTCGACCGCTTACCGACTTACCCGAAGCTCGATTGCATCACTAAAATTTTTCACAATTTTTCTCTTTTTCTTTTTCCCTTTTTCTTCCTTTTTTCCTCTCTTTTTGGCTGAACCGGTCCGATCCGGTTCAGCATAACGTCACTGCGATGAACCGGTCGTACCGGTTCAGGCCACATTTACTCGTTCCGGCACCGTCCGACCGGTTCCGAGCACGATTCCAGTGCCGTTCGGCTCGGCTGCGCCTGGGCGTCCTTCGTCGGCCCTCGGGGTGGCTTGAAACGGAGCCGATGGCTGCCGATGGCCTTTCCCCTCTTTTCGGCCTCTCCTTTTCCGATCTGCCGATTCCGACGGATCCACGGCGCGTCACAACCGTTGCTGGGTTGCCCGGTGTTGGGCTGCCTTCTCCGGTGGGCGTCGAGCCTCCTCAGTCGCCGGTGGTGGCTCGCCGGTGAGGGATCCTCAGTTCGCCCCTTTGCTTTTCTCTTTCGTTTCTTCTCTGTTTCACAATTTCCAGATTCGCGTTTTTCACGAATTCTGTTTTTTTTTTTACTTATCATTTTTTTATTTATTATTATTTTATTTTTAATAATATTTTAATCAATTAAAATATTATTAAAATCTAAAAATATCTAAAAAAATATTATTTTATTCATTTAATCTGTAAATGAATTTCTCAGTCTGATTTTACCTTTTCGGTATAATTTTTGATTATTTTTGAGATTATTTTTCGATACGAAAATCCTGATTTATTCCAATAAATTCATTTCTTGATCAATTTAATCCGAAATTTAATTATTTCTTCATTATTGATCAGGATTTCTCAATCCCATATTTTTAATTAAATTTTCTTATCCCGATTTATACCAAATTTTGATCTTTTGACCGTTTTACCCTTACACATATTCGAGAATACCATTTAAGTCCTTTTGGATTTTTAAATGCACTCGAAAATTTCTATTTATTCCCTTTTTGTCCTTACGATAAAATCGGGTCTTACAAAATAACCATGCAAGAAGCCTATAGTCTCAAAACAGAGTTTTCAAAATCTTTCTTGGGTTTCATAACCATAAACTCATATTGAATAATAAAATCAAATTCCTTGTAATCTGAAAACTCATTCATATAACAGAAAGACTATATGGCACTTTGTTCCCGCAGGACTCAAGAGGTGGCCCCCACAATCACCTTTTGAAAACAAATTTCTTTTCTAAAATACTTTTGAAATTGTTAAAGTTTCTTTAACGATATGGATATAAAAACATAAATAAATGTAAAACATCTATACGTTACATACCTTAGGAAAATTCATTTCATATCGTGGAAGGTACTCTGGGAATATTTCGACAAATTAAAACATGCTTCGTAAACAGTTTCACAAGTATGAAAGTATTGATAAATCATATTCAAATTATATGCACCTTCATAAAATCTTTTATCGGTGAAAAAATGCATTATCAGAACTAAATTAAATAATACCCCATACCTCGATTTATTGAAAATTTCAGTTCGAGTAGTGATGCCTCCAAGTATCTCTCTTAAATCCTTCTACGATTCTCCTACACCGAAATTTGTATTCTTGGTATCCTATTTATCGAATTAGCTATGATGCGTCAAAATCGTAACCTTGCTTACCTAGGGAAAATACATTCGAAATTATAAAATACGTACAATTATCTCTAAAACTTGTATAAATTTATTACCTCGGTGTCTGTCCGTAATCCTTGATTACTTCGACTTAGCAAGTCGACGGGTCCGATCCACTCAAGTTATTTCTCTCGGAACCTTTTCCCCCGAATTTTCCAAATTTTAGTACACTTGTCTCTTTTCCTCTATTTCTTATAATATATATATTTATATAAATATAAATATATATATTTATATTTCTTTTCTTTTTTTACTATTCATTTCTTTACTATTCATCTTTTTTTTTTTGAATTTGCTTTCTCTTTTCCCGCCACTTTTCTTTGTCTTTCTTCTTTCTTCTTTGTTCTTTGTTTCGATTTGCACTGTTCATCTCCATTTGAGCCTTCTGCTTCGTGCCTCATACTCCCTTCCTTCATCACCAACCCCCGTTTTCACCACCACTATCATCACTCTTCTCTCGGTTTCGCCTCCTGCCACTGTTTCCAGCTCACACCTTCCAGCCGAGAGTCATCCTTCCCGTCCCCTGTCGCGAGCTTCCGTGGCGGCAGCTCTCTTCCTCTCTCGTCCAACACTCCCCTTCCACTTAATCTCCTTTGTCTTGGGACCATTACAATCGTCCACCTTATTCTTCAATAAGTGTGTATATATATATATATATATATATATATGTAAATATATATATTTATATATATTTTCGACTGGGTTTCAGTGCCCAGAATCAACCCCTCCCTGTTTCACGTTCGGAAGTAGCTCGATCAGACCTTCCTTCAATAGCAGCGATGGCTTCAGCCTTTCTTTGCCCTTCCAGCTCGCCTTGGTACCCCATACAATATGTTCGTTTTACCGCCTGTTCTCAAACCATTCTTTCCCTTCTCGGTTTGCTCCTGCTTCTACCTTGTCCTCTGTTCTGTTTTCAAGTTCTGTGTACCGTTTTCCTCCCAACCTCCTCTCTATTCCTCTCCTCGGTGTCCTCTTCTCCTCGTCATTTTGTTTTTGTTCCCAGGTGCCCTCTATCGCCTGTTCTCCTCTGTTCCCTGCCTGCATCACTACTTGGGTTCCCTCCCGATTGGTAGCAGTCGGGGACTTCAGCTTCTTTGCTCTCTCTTCAGCCACAGTTCACGTTTTTTTTTTTTTTTTTGCTCTCTTTTCTTCTTCCTCATTTCTGCACGTTGCAAGGCATTATATGCGTAACTCCTCTTTCCATCATTTTGGTTCAGCACCTACCCTTTTTTTCTTTGTCCCGTTTTCCAGCATGCAACCCCCACTTCCTGCTCTTATTTCTTTTCACTTCTGTTCAGTTTTCCCATCCACTACTCTGAATGTACATATATGCTTATATGTACTTATTTTAGTTTTGTATAATATAGTACAACAGTTTTCAGGCCACTACTCTTATTTTTTGCTCTCCCTCCACCGACTCCAACTTCTTCCCTGCCATATATATATATTAAATCAATAAATTGTATAGATGACGGGACAACAAACTGCTATCATTTCCCATTACCTAGGCTGTTGGAGTTAACGTTTTACCATCTCTTTTCTTCACCTTACCGAAAACCAACATTTCTCTCCTTTATTTCCTCTTCTCCTTTACTTCACGTTTTCGGTTTTTCCTTACTTGCTCCACTGTCAAAACATCCTATCCCAGGCATTTAAATATACTTCCCTGGAATACTGAAGAGAGGTCTCGGGTTTTGGGTTCCAACGAAACCAATTTCATATCTCATGTTCATGTGTATATTTCTACATGTATCTTTATATATACATATATATACTAGGTTGCATACATTTACACATTTATATATATATAGATATATATATATATATTTATCATACCTTTAACTCAAGGAATAAATTACCCATATGTATATATATATATATATATAGTCATATTTATGCACTTGGTAACTTTTTTTTTTTCTCAATACATAAAATAACATTCAATCTAGTAGTCGCGTTTATATCCCATATAGATGCTCCCTTAATTCACGCGTATACACATGTTATTTCTACTTTCCCCATAAACATTGTTTCTTAGAACTAATATATTTTTATTATTATTTATTGATGAAACCAAGTACATACAAATTTTACGGTGTTTACATTCTCCCCACCTTAGAAAATTTGGTCCCCAAATTTAAGAGTACATTAGTCCTATAACAGATGTGGGTACATCTCTCGCATTAAGCTCTCCAATTCCCACGTGACCTCCTTAGAGGTGTGGTACTGTCACAAAACTTTGACCAAAGAAATTGTCATAGACCGTAATGCCTTTCCCTTATTATCCAGGATCCGAATCGGTTTCTCCACCTCGATCATATCCTCCTTCGGCTCTAGCAGTTCATACTTTACCACATGCGTCGAATCTGGATGATACTTGCGAGGCATTAAAGCGTGGAAAATGCTGTGGGTACTTGATAATTCTGGCAACAATGCAAATCTATTAGCTCATCTCTCAATCCGTTTAAGACCTTGAAAGGTCCAATGTGTCGGAGACTCAGTTATCTTTTTATTTTTTTTTCCAACTCTTGTGGTACCTTATCTTTAAACTGTTGACATATGAGGCTTTTAGTCACAATTTCAATTATATCTCTTATTGTCCCTGATTACTAGTATATCTTCAGGAGATTTAATAAATCTTATTATTCTCCGAATGTGGGGTATATCTCTGTAAATGAGTCTCTGACGATATCAATTCCTTTAACTATAGATTCATTCGGTACATAGTTTTGTTTTTGAATCTCAATAAATTATCAATATCAATACTCAAGCTAGTTGCAACCCTCATCTGGGTCTGACCAGCCAAATCAATGTTGTATTTATCATTTCCCTATGCTTGTCCGGTTCGAACAATCAAGTCTAGTTTTCAACTCTTAGGCTCGCTACTACGATATAAGCGTCAGTATCAGAAAGGAACCACATCTTGTTGAGGTTCACTAAATATTTCAATAACTCTTGTCCTTAACCAATATACATAACATCATCCTGTAATCACTTCTGCTCAAAGTACTGACTTGAGTCATTCCCTTTTTCTTGTGGTTGACGACTTTTGTAAAAATTTAATACTTGAACTGCCATGATCAGTAGAATTCCATAATTCTTTACAGCACAAGTAATGGTATCCTGACTTCAAACGCATAAATTACAACTGTCAATTTCTATTTATGGGTCATGGGTACTCCTAGACGCTGTCAAGTCTCTCGGGCGGGGAGATATTTTGCAATACCTTTATTAGCCATCAGACTTGACCACATGAACTGGTTATGGATATAAGGATTCAAGGTTCAGTCTCAATAGAAGATAGGATACCATAATTTATCACAATTTCACATTTATTCTTTTGTCAGAACTTTACCTTTCAATTTAGTGGCAACTCTGATAGATCCCCCGAATACATGTCGAAAAATTCTATGTCTACAGGGGTATCTCTTTACTCCGAACACACCCTATCTTTATCGATCATATAAATAGTGTGACCTTCACTTATACTTTTAGTTTTGTAATTCATCTTTTCAGTTACAGTGATTTTATTCTATCATTCTCACCGCTTCTTTAGTACATCTCTTTCCTATCACTCTCTTTACCTTTTCATTTTCTTAGTACTCTCGAAATATACATTTCATATTATCACAGTTGCGCTATGCGCAACGCTTCCCTAAAATAACATCCAATAAGGGAAATTTAGCTCGATTAAGGATCTTTATACCTCCCACGAGTTTCTTGGACTTCCTCTGTTTCACATCTTTACTTATCTGAATTATACTTCTTCCAAAAACATAAATTTAATTTCATATTCATCTATAGACTTGTTACTTTATGTCCTATTATAATCATTTCATCCATAATTGCCACCTTATTTCATATGGAATGTGTTGCCGCCTAAAAGCCTTCAGAATATATCCCATGAAATTTTCTGTTGTCGGCTCTCGGATTAAATCGGGGAACTTCCTTCTGAGTTCGACTTTCCATTTCAATATTAATGCTACAAAGACTACTTTCTTTAAAGTAGCACACTCTAAAAATCCGTGTAGCTTTTCCAATCCTTTAACACAAAAGTTGCAAAAGCAACTTTCTCGCTAGAGTTACTTCTAAAATCATCAAACTTTTCTATCTCATCCATTCAACACTCCAAATCACTGAATTCTTAACCTTGTTGAAAAATGGAGGCTTAAACTCTTGAAACTGCCCCCCAGTCTATTAAGCTCACAGTCATACTCTAAGAATCCATGCAAGTTTTTCAATTTAATTTTCCAATTTTTCATTACAATTGGATTCTTGACTTCAGTATGTACTAGCATACTATTGTCACGCCCCGAAAACGCGAAAAATAAGGCAAATTTAAATTTTTTACTTATCAAATCACAATTAAGAGTACATTCCTATGCAGTGTCATACATCATCATGCATATCATACCTCAGGATCCCATCATTAGATAGTATATATCATATCATATACATTACTCAATATTAAGTTAATTTAATCCTAATACATCCCATACAAGGTTATACATCAAGTGTCTATAATTACAATAATTGTCTGGGTACATGAAAAGATAAATGATACATCAAAACACAATATATGGCTTAGAGCTCAAGTCCTCCACTAGCCACTACTCCGTACGTCGCAGAGAAACCCTTTTCACTTGAAGAAATCTGAGGGGAAAGGAAACAGGGTGAGCTTCTAAATCGCTCAGTAAGGGGGCAAGGGACTCATTGTATAAACCATAATGCACATCAGAAAATATTTATTTGCATGTGAAACTCAGTATAATCATTTGAAATCATAGCATGAAAGTTCTCAAAACAACATTCTCATATCTCAAAACCATGTGGAAACATGAAATAAAAGGCTCAGTATAGAGCAGTAACAAGCATGTGAAAATAATGCGATAATGGCTTTCTCGATAAACGTGATAAAATCACTGTAATAATAATGCACGTGGTGCAGCCACCAAACACACATGGCACAACCACTGATTTTTTATTTGTACGTGGCACAGTCACAGATTTAGATTCACACGTGGCACAGCCACCAAATATATGTGGCACAGCCACAGAATAGGGGATCTCACGTGGCACAGTCACAAAATATACGTGGCAGAGCCACAGAATAGGGGATCTCACGTGGGACAGCCACCAAATATACGTGGCACAGCCACAGAATAGGGGATCTCACGTGGCACAGCCACCAAATATACGTGGCACAGCCACAGAATAGGGTTGGCTCGTGGCACAGCCACCAAATATACGTGGCACAGCCACAGAATATGGTTTGCTCGTGGCACAGCCACCAAATATACATGGCACAGCCACAGAATAGGGTTCGCTCGTGGCACAGTCACCAAATATACGTGGCACAACCACAGAATAGGGGATCTTACGTTACCAGAACGGGGAAGAATCGGACTTACATGCTACTAGAGCAATACCCGGTGTGTACTCAAAATTACACACCTAAGTCTTTATCAATAGCCATTATCATATCAAATTTGGTTTGCCTTCCCGTAGAACTCAAGTGATTTTTCTCTCATAAAACTCATTTAAAACCGTTTTGTACTCAACACAAAACATATTAAAACCGAGTCCCAACCGGCAAAACACACACACATTTCTCAAATCTCAATATTGCCTTAACGTAGAGCCCAATTCATTTCTCACACAAACTCAACGGTTTATAAAGCGCTTTCACACGTAGCTTATAAACTCATAAAAACATTGGGCTCCAACCGACTATAAAAATCGTGTGCATTCTCATCAAAACACAACACATCAAACATGTTTGTTTTATAAATCGTAAATAATGCTATAATAGTTCACCAATCTCATACTTAAATGGTTTAGTTTCCCTTACCTTTTTGCACCTCGTATAGTGTAATCGTTTTCCCCTTGTCATGAACTAGTCTCACATTCCACTCTGGAACTCTCGAGCTGTCCAAACGATATTAAAACATCAATACTCATCATCACAGTAACCTCAATTCTCAAAATCGAGCATAAATGCTCATAACACCTCAAATCTCTCAATTCTCATAACTCCATCACAATCCACAATCTCATTCACAACATCTCAACATCCTACACTTCCCATGCCACAATATCTATGCTAATTCACCACATTGTCTAAATTTCCATTTATAACTCAAAATTCTCAAAATTACCAAAATTGCTAAATATCATCATCACTCCAACTACATTGTAATTTCATCAATCCCTAATCATTTTCCAGCTATTTCAACTCAATGCCATCAACCATTATCATCAAAATCATCTCAAATATCAAGATCGAGGTTTAGAAATTACCCAAAACTTGTGGAGAGCTTATCTCTTGCCTCGATTCAATCCGTCTTTCGATTTTCAAGTATGTTGTTCTCCCTTCGATGAGGAACAACTTTCCTTCTTGCCACAGCCTCTGATTTGGACGAAAATTGGTGCTTTGGATGAGTGAGAAAGCTAGGGCTCGGGTGAAAATGGGGTTTTAAAGAGAGAGAAAATGAAATTCCAGGAGAAAGCAGGGGTTCCTTATATAGACGAAGGGTAGGAGATCGATCTGGCTCTTGATGAGATTGATCTGCATTTGAATTTGGGGACGATTTGGGGCAATTTTATGCTTAGGAGATCGATCTCTTAATGGCTTCATGAGATCGATCTGCTCCTTGAGGAGATCGATCTTCTCCCAAACAGAAACATTTTGAGATCGATCATTTCCTCATAAGATCGATCTCTTCATTACAAAATCATAAGGAGATCAATCCTCTTCCATTGCAGATCGATCTTTTCACTTACTTTCCTCCTTCCTTGTCATTTTTAACTCACCAGATCGATCTCTCTTTCTTCAAGATCGATCTGACCTCATAGTTTTACACTTAGGTTAAACACCTAACATGTAAATCTCCAAATATAATTTCCACAGTTTACTACTTAGATTATTTCTCATTTATCACATATACATTTCACTTAACTTAATAAATTACACTTCAAGTCCATATGACATAATTAAAATATGTCTAAAATTCTCAGATCTCACATCCTCCCCACCTTAAAAGGAATTTGGTCCTCCAAATTCAACTTAACTAGTCAAATAGATGGGGTATTTCTCCTTCACGAGACTTTCCAATTCCCACGTTGCTTCTTCCATTGAGTGATGTTTCCACAAAACTTTACCTATTGGGATGCTCTTGGTTTTAAGTACCTTCTCCTTTCTATCGAGAATCCGGACAGGTTCCTCAGTATAGCTCATGTCCTCTTATATGTCTATCTCGTCGTACTCTATAACATGAGAAGGGTCCGGGTGGTACTTCCTCAACATAGACACATGAAAGACGTTGTGTATTCTGGAAATCTGTGGGGGTAATGTCAATCTGTAGGCTACCTCTCCCACTCTCCCAAGAATCTCGAATGGTCCTACGTATCGAGGACTCAATTTCCCTTTCTTCCCAAATCGTATGATACCCTTACTCGGTGATATTTTCAGAAATACTGCATCACCAACATCAAACTCGAGTGGTCGTCCATGCATATTCGCGTAGCTTTTTTGTCTACTATGTGCAGCCTGTAATCTCTCACATATGAGTTTCACACTCTCCACAGCTTGTTCAACAAGTTCAGGAGCATTTATCTTTCTGTCACCGACCTCTTCCCAAGCTGCAGGGGATCTACACCTCCTACAATATAGAGCCTTAAAAGGTGCCATTCCAACACTCGCATGATAGTTGTTATTGTACGCAAACTCTGCTAGGGGCAGGTGATCATCCCATGATCCCTTAAAATCCATCGTACACGCCCTCAACATATCCTCCAGGGTCTGAATAGTCCTATCTGACTGACCATCTGTCTGAGGATGATAGGCGGTACTAAAACTCAATCGAGATCCCATGGACACTTGAAACTGGGTCCAAAATCTGGAAGTAAACCGAGATCTCTATCAGAAGTAATACTCATTAGAACCCCATGTAATCTAGTTATCTCGCTGACATACAGCTCAGCTAAGGCATCCACAGTATCCGTGGCGTCATGACCTCTTCGGGTCCTCGGTAAACCCATAATAAAGTCCATAGTGACATGCTCCCATTTCCATGTAGGTACAGGTAAGGGCTGTAGTAGTCCTCTGGGTTTTCGATGCTCAGCTTTCACTTGCTGGCATACTAAACATCTGGCCACATATTTCGCCATGTCTCGCTTCATACTACTCCACCAGTACACCTTTCTCAAATCTCGATACATCTTAGTACTCCCTGGGTGCATGGTGTATTGCGAGCAGTGGAATTCTCTCAGTATTTGTCTCTTCAGGGTATCATTGTCTGGTACACAAACCCATCCTCTGAACCTCAATAATCCATCCTCACTGATTGCGGATCCGACTGCGAGATCTGTTCAGCTTGGCTGACCATATCTATCAACCCCTGATCACTGCACTACCCAATTCTAATCTGATCCATGATCTTGGGCTCTATCCGCAAGCTAGCCAAAAATCCAGTCTCTACCTCTTTAACTTTGATCCGGAGTTCGACAAACTGCTCTAACAAATCCCATTTTTGAATCATCATAGCAGATATCATACTCTTCCTGCTCAGGGCATCAGCAACTACATTCGCCTTACCCGGATGATATAGAATCTTGCAGTCATAATCCTTAAGGAGTTCCATCCATCTCCTCTGTCTCATGTTTAACTCTTTTTGATCAAAGAGATATCTCAAACTCTTGTGATCAGTGAAGATCTGGAATCTTTCCCCATATAAGTAGTGTCGCCAGATCTTCAAGGCAAACACCACAGCGACTAACTCCAAATCATGCATGGGGTAATTCTGCTCATGGTCTTTCAACTGTCGCGATCCATATGCGACCACTCTTCCATGCTGCATAAGCACATACCCCAATCCTTGATGAGATGCATCACTATACACCGAAAATCTCCCTGATCCCTCAGGAATAGTTAACACAGGTGCCGCTGTCAATCTCCTCTTCAATTCCTGAAAATTGAGCTCACACTGATCAGTCCATATAAACAGAGTCTCCTTGCACGTGAGCTTAGTCAAAGGAGCGGCAATCCTGGAAAATCCTTCCACAAACCTTCTGTAATACCCTGCCAAACCAAGGAAGCTTCATACCTCTGTAACTGTCCTCGGGCTTTCCCAGTTAAGCATAGCCTCTACTTTACTTGGATCCACTGATACTCCTTCCTCTGAGACTATATGACCAAGGAAAGCTATCTGATCCAGCCAAAACTCACACTTACTAAGCTTTTCATATAATTGTTTATCTCGGAGTATCTGAAGTACTAACCACAAATGCTGTGCATGCTCCTCATACGACTGAGAGTACACCAGGATATCATCAATAAAGACTATCACAAACTTATCTAGATAGTCTCTGAACACCTCGTTCATTAATCTCATAAATGCTGCAGGGGCGTTCGTTAATCCAAAGGACATCACTAGAAATTCATAATGGCCATACCTCATCCTGAAGGCTGTCTTTGGAATATCTTCTTCCTTGATCCTCAATTGGTGATAGCCCGATCTCAAATCAATCTTAGAAAGACTGAGGCCCCTCTCAGCTGATCAAATAGATCATTAATCCTAGGCAGTGGGTATTTATTCTTCATCGTGGCTTTATTCAACAGACGGTAGTCTACGCATAATCTGAGACTACCATCCTTCTTCTTAACAAATAAAACTGGTGCTACCCACGGTGAAACACTGGGTCTAATGAACCCTTGATCCAATAACTCCAGTAGTTGTTTCTTCAATTCTTCAAGTTTCACTAATGCCATCTTGTAGAGTGGTTTAGAGATCGGCTGAGTATCTGGTACCAAATCAATGGTAAACTCCAGCTCTCTCTCTGGTGGTAAACCTGGTAACTCATCTGGGAAAACATCCAGAAATTCACACACCACCGGTATATCCTCAATCCTCGGATGTTCCTGATCATCATCTGAGATGAGTATTTCATAACCTTCACAAGAAGAATCATATTTAATATTCTTCAAAATAATATTAAAATTCTCAAATTATTTACAAAATTCCATACGCCTATTTACTCAATATTTCAAACGTACACTGTAAGGTTCAGGTAGGGAGAAAGTTACAATCTTAGTGTAGCAGTCTAAACTCACTCGATTGGTTGCTAACCAATCCATCCCCAGTATTACATCAAACCCATGTATATTCAACATGATCAGATCGGCTAACATCACTCTATCTCCCACCTTTATCTCACATCCTCTACAGATTAACTCAGTTCTCTGGGATTCACGCATATGGGTATTTACATGTAGTATATATTCTAGAGGTTCAAACTTCAGGTTTAATCTACATGCAAAATGCTAAGAAATGAACGAATGCGTGGATCCTGGGTCAATTAACACATGAGCCTTATAATCACAGAAAAAGAGTGTACCTATTATAGTTTCTGCAGAAGTGTCTGCGGTCTCCTTATCTAGGGCAAACACACGTCCCTGTGTAATAGGCTTCTTCCCTTTCTCTGCAGCAGTGGCCCGTCTCTGGGGGTTCACTCTCTGAGGCTGTTGTCTAGTGGGCTCCGGTACATGTGGTTCTTGAGGTTAAGGGCAGCCTTTCACCATGTGACCCATGTCTCCACATCTAAAACATCCATGGATCAACCCAATACAACTTCCCTCATGCATTCGACCATAATTTCTGCAAACCCTTATCTCAGGCCTGACATCTCGAGGGGTCTCCCTAATGTTAGGGTAACCTTTGGGTCTCTCTAATCTACCCTTTTGCACCTCAATCCTTCATCTTCTGAAGGAACCTCTCCGAGCCTTTGTTTGAAAAATCGCTGGCCTCTTACCTTTATCTATATTCACCGCTTTGGGCTCGTTCTGGGATTGTACATTTTCAATTCCTCTCTCAATCTCTTGTACTCGTCTCAGAGCATCTCCAAACTCAGTAATACATAGCCCTATCAATCTATCTCTGATGATGGGCTTCAATCCATACACAAACTTCTCTGTGCGGAGCTCTTCATTCTTGAAGGTCTCTGGGTCATATCTCAATAGCGCGGTGAATTGGCTCTCACAGTCATCCACAGACATATCACCCTATACCAAACTCAAAAACTCGGCCTGTTTCTTTCTCTGGGCGGTTCGTGGTACATATTGGGTCCTAAAGGCTGTCTGAAACTCTTCCGAACCAATCACATCCTGGCGGGACATCAGAATACCCTGGGTGGTACCCCACTAATCTCGAGCTCTCCCCTTCAACATATAGATACTCATACTGACCCTCTCAGCATCGATGCACCCCAGATAATCAAATATAATTCTCAACTCCGTCAGCCACTCCTCAGCCTCTGTAGGATCCTTCTTTCCCCTAAATGCGGGTGGATTCATCTTTAGAAAATCCTTCAGTCGGACCACACTTCTGTCATCAGGCTGAGTGACAGGAGGCATTGGGTCCATCTGTACCGGGGGTACGGGAGGTCCTTGTGGTGGTGTAGGAGTAGTACCCGAGGCATTAACTCTAAAGTGTTGCGCGAATAGTACTGCCATCTTCTCAAATCCTTGCCTCACATTGGTTTCAATCCGATTAAATCGAGAGTTAGGACTCTCTGATTGTGGGGCAGGCGGCGGAGGGGACTCTGCCTGCCTCCTCGAACGACCTCTCGTCCACTCATTCTCTATCTCAACTCGTCTCTTGCGCGTACATATCAAAATCGATTGAAATCTCAATCCTCAAATTCAGTTCATGACCAGACTATTACAGACACTTGGGATGTATTCTATTTCACTTAATCGACACTGATAGTACTAGACACCCTAAGCTCTGATACCAAACTGTCACGCCCCGAAAACGCGAAAAATAGGGCAAATTTAAAACTTTTTACTCATCAAATCACAATTAAGGGTGCATTCCTGTGCAGTGTCATACATCATCATGCATATCATACCTCAGGATCCCATCATTAGATAGTATATATCATATCATATACATTACTCAATATTAAGTTAATTTAATCCTAATACATCCCATACAAGGTTATACATCAAGTGCCTGTAATTACAATAATTGTCTGGGTATATGTAAAGATAAATGATAACTCAAAACACAATATATGGCCTAGAGCTCAAGTCCTCCACTAGCCATTACTTCGTACGTCGCAGGGAAACCCTTTTCACTTGAAGAAATCAGGGGAGAAAGAAAACAGGGTAAGCTTCTAAATCGCTCGTAAGGGGGTAAGGGACTCATTGTATAAACCATAATGCACATCACAAAATATTTATTTGCATGTGAAACTCAGTATACTCATTTGAAATCATAGCATGAAAGTTCTCAAAACAACATTCTCATATCTCAAAACCATGTGGAAACATGAAATAAAAGGCTAAGTATAGAGCAGTAACAAGCATGTGAAAATAATGCGATAATGGCTTTCTCGATAAACGTGATAAAATCACTATAATAATAATGCACGTGGCGTAGCCACCAAACACACATGGCACAACCACTGATTTTTGATTTATACGTGGCACATACACAGATTTAGATTCACACGTGGCACAGCCACCAAATATACGTGGCACAGCCACAGAATAGGGGATCTCACATGGTAAGCCACCAAATATACGTGGCACAGCCACAGAATATGGTTCGCTCGTGGGACAGCCACCAAATATACGTGGCACAACCACAGAATAGGGGATCTCACGTTACCAGAACAGAGAAGAATCGAACTTACATGCTACCAGAGCAATGCCCGGTGTGTACTCAAAATTACACACCTAAGTCTTTATCAATAGCCATTATCATATAAAAACTAGTTTGCCTTCCCGTAGAACTCATAGTGATTTTTCTCTCATAAAACTCATTTAAAACCGTTTTGTACTCAACACAAAACATATTAAAACCAAGTCCCAACCGAAAAAACATGCACACATTTCTTAAATCTCAATATTGCCTTAACATAAAGCCCAATTCATTTCTCACACAAACTCAATGGTTTATAAAGCGGTTTCACACGTAGCTTATAAACTCATAAAAACATTGGGCTCCAACCGGCTATAAAAATCGTGTGCATTCTCATCAAAACACAACACATCAAACATGCTTGTTTTATAAATCATGCTATAATAGTTCACCAATCACATACACAAATGGTTTAGTTTCCCTTCTCTTTTTGCACCTCGTATAGTGCAATCATTTCCCCTTGTCATGGACTAGTCTCGCATTCCACTCTGGAACTCTCGAGCTGTCCAAACGATGTTAAAACATCAATACTTATCATCATAGTAACCTCAATTCTCAAAATCGAGCATAAATGCTCATAACACCTCAAATCTCTCAATTCTCATAACTCCATCACAATCCACAATCTCATTCACAACATCTCAACATCCTACACTTCCCATGCCACAATATCTATGCTAATTCACCACATTGTCTAAATTTTCATTTATAACTCAAAATTCCTAAAATTACCAAAATTGCTAAATATCATCATCACTCCAACTACATTATAATTTTATCAATCCCTAATCATTTTCCAGCTATTTCAACACAATGCCATCAACCATTATCACCAAAATCATCTCAAATATCAAGATCGAGGTTTAGAAATTAGCCAAAACTTGTGGAGAGCTTATCTCTTGCCTCGATTCAATCCGTCTTTCGATTTCCAAGTATGTTGTTCTCCCTTCGATGAGGAACAACTTTCCTTCTTACCACAGCCTCTGATTTGGATGAAAATGGGTGCTTTGGATGAGTGAGAAAGCTAGGGCTTGGGTGAAAATGGGGTTTTGAAGAGAGAGAAAATGAAATTGCAGGAGAAAGCAGGGGTTCCTTATATAGATGGAGGGTAGGAGATCGATCTGGCTCTTGATGAGATCGATCTGCATTTGAATTTGGGGACGATTTTGGGTAATTTTATGCTTAGGAGATCGAACTGTCGAGGGTTGAGATCGATCTCTTAATGGCTTCATGAGATCGATCTGCTCCTTGAGGAGATCGATCTTCTCCCAAACAGAAACATTTTGAGATCGGTCCTTTCCTCATGAGATCGATCTCTTCATTACAGAATCATAAGGAGATCGATCCTCTTCCATTGGAGATCGATCTTCACACTTACTTTCCTCCTTCCTTGTCATTTTTAACTCACCAGATCGATCTCTCCTTCTCTAAGATCGATCTGACCTCATAGTTTCACACTTAAGTTAAACACCTAACATGTAAATCTCCAAATATAATTTCCACAGTTTACTTCTTGGATTATTTCTCATTTATCACATATACATTTCACTTAACTCAATAAATTACACTTCAAGTCCATATTACATAATTAAAATATGTAACTATCATCCGAAATCAGCTCGGTCTCCATCTGTTAGTGAACTTACAGACATTTCTTAACTTCACTGCCTATAACATTTGGTCATACATTTTTAGGGATATAATTCGTAATTCATACTCATTGACAAATCAATTCCCTTGTGTTAGACCCATAAATTCCACTCGTAGTTTCCTTAATCTCATTCATTCAGTTCTCTATAACTACTGGGTCCTTTATCCCATTTAACAATGGCAGTCTGCACTTCTGAAACTGCATCACCTCGTGTAGCTCCTACTCCTAACCCAAGTCATCATCATTCTATTGTGGAGCTATAGGAGCAGGTATATTTGTAGTTCTGAAACATTTCTACAGGTTGTGCGGGCATATTAGAAGTAATATGCATGTCTATTCTTCTATCTACCACATCACCTAACATAGCCTGTTTTAAAAAATTTTCATAATATGTTCAATACTCCACTCAGTCTTAGCAAAGTGTATCCCAATATCATCTGTCCTTTCCACATAACCTGATGGAGCACACTCAACATCAGTTTCAATCTCGATATCATTTAGGAGTCTCATATGATGACTTTACATGATTCTCAGGCCTATCTCTGTGACCTCTAGCTCGTGATCTAATTCCTCACGTAAACCAAACATTAAGTCTTAACTTCATTAGGTATACTTTGTCTACAACCAGACAAGCACAAACATTTGGGATGTAATCTTATCCTTATTGACACTGACAGTACTAGACAACCTTTACTCTAATACCACTAAATGTAACAACCCTTGACCCTTAAAAATCGGGGGATTTTTTTTTGAACTTAATTTACCTATTTATTCTTTTATTCACTTAGGCTGTATTCCTGTTCAGTGTCAATCCTTAAAAATATTCCATTTCATTTATTCTTATACAGGTTTCATTCCAACACATTACTTTCAATAGATGTCTGTGCATACAAAGATGTTTGGTAAAGGAATGTAATTGTATACCTTTGCTATATGTATAAAAAGTAGCCTAGGGTAGCTCTTTCCCACCAGCCTACGTCGTGTACGCTGTAGGTAACGCCTATAGATTCACCGAAAATGGTTTGAAGGTAGAGAGGTGAGCTTTTTGGGAAAAGCCCAGTAAGATAATACCTTTAAAACAGTTCTGATATATAAAAGCATGTGAAATTTGTTCATGGAACGAACTTTAATGAAATACATAAATTGCTATTTCATGCATAATCATCATGAAAAGTCATAAAGCATGCGTGTCTTTAAAACAAATAACATGCTTAACCATTTTACAACTTTTCATTGTTCATGAATGAGTTCTTAAAACCATCGGGTTCATAAACATTTCATAAATCTTTCGTAAACATTTCATAAACATTTCATGAACCTTTCATAAACATTTCATAAACATTTCATGAAGCATATCGATCGTAACCAATTGTCGTATATATCATGAAAACACATATTCATTCATCATAGTTGATATTCATAATCAAATCGAGGAGACTAGGCTATAACTAAGTCATGCGATACGTGTCATTCTCCATAGAGAGTCATCATACCTATGGCCATGGTAAGGGAGCTGTAGACTGGATCAGGGTCGTACAACAATCATAATAAAAAACATGGGTAGTATCTTTTTATTTCTTATCATATACTAGCACATAACTAGGGCATGGGCACCAATGGCACTCACCATGAGGGGAACATTCATGCGTGCTGCGCGGGCACGAGATACTACTAAAACATCATCATAAACCACCAGTAGCACGACATCTTTCACACAAGTTGAGTCAATTTGTAAAGGGACCCTACGTACCGACACCCAAGTGGTGGAGCCGGAACACCACAAGAAGTAACCATGCATGAAGCCTATAGTCTCAAAACAGAGTTTTCAAAATCTTTCTTGGGTTTCATAACCCATAAACTCATATCGAATACTAAAATCGAATTCCTTGTAATCTGAAAACTCATTCATAAAACAGAAAGACTGTGTGGCACTTTGTTCCCGCAGGACTCACGAGGTGGCCCCCATAATCACCTTTCGAAAACAAATTTCTTTTCTTAAATACTTTTGAAATTGTCAAAAGTTCCTTTAAGGATATGGATATAAAAACATAAATAAATGTAAAACATCCATACGTTACATACCTTAGGAAAATTCATTTCATATCATGGAAGGTACTCAGGGAATATTTCGACAAATTAAAACATACTTCATAAACAGTTTCACAAGTATGAAAGCATTGATAAATCATATTCAAATTATATGCACCTTCATAAAATCTTTTATCAGTGAACAAATGCATTATCAGAATTAAATTAAATAATACACCTTACCTCGATTTATTGAAAATTTCAGTTCGAGTAGTGACGCCTCCAAGTATCTCTCTTAAATCTTTCTACGATTCTCCTACACTGAAATTTGTATTCTTAGTATCCTATTTATCGAATTAGCTACGATGCGTCAAAATCGTAACCTTGCTTACCTAGAAAAAATACACTCGAAATTATAAAATACGTACAATTATCTCTAAAACTTGTATAAATTTATTACCTCGGTGTCTATCTGTAATCCTTGATTAGTTCGACTTAACGAATCGACGGGTCCGATCCACTCGGGTTATTTCTGTTGGAGCCTTTTCCCCCGAATTTTCCAAATTTTAGTACTCTTGTCTCTTTTCCTCAATTTTCCTCTATTTCCTATAATATATATATTTATATAAATATAAATATATATATTTATATTACTTTTATTTTTTATTTTTTTACTATTCATCTCTTTTTTTTTTTGAATTTGCTTTCTCTTTTCTCGCCACTTTTCTTTTTCTTTCTTCTTTCTTCTTTGTTTCGGTTTGCCCTGTTCATCTCCATTTTAGCCTTCTGCTTCGTGCCTCATACTCCCTTCCTTCATCACTACCTCCCGTTTTCACCACCACTATCATCACTCTTCTCTCGGTTTCGCCTCCTGCCACTATTTCCAGCTCACACCTTCCAGCCGAGAGTCATCCTTCCCGGCCCCTGTTGCGAGCTTCCATGGCGGCAGCTCTTTTCCTCTCTCATCCAACACTCCCCTTCCACTTAATCTCCTCTGTCTTGGGACTATTACAATCGTCAACCTTATTCTTCAATAAGTGTGTGTGTATATATATATATATATATATATATATATATATATATTTTCGACTGGGTTTCAGTGCCCAGAATCAGCTGTTTCACGTTCGGAAGCAGCTCAATCAGACCTTCCTTCAATAGCAGCCATGGCTTCAGCCTTTCTTTGCCCTTCCAGCTCGCCTTGGTACCCCATACAATATGTTCGTTTTACCGCATGTTCTCAAACCATTCTTTCCCTTCTCAGTTTGCTCCTGCTTCTACCTTGTCCTCTATTCTGTTTTCAAGTTTTGTGTACCGTTTTCCTCCCAACCTCCTCTCTATTCCTCTCCTCGGTGTCCTCTTCTCCTCGTCATTCTGTTTTTGTTTCCAGGTGCCCTCTATCGCCTGTTCTCCTCTGTTCCCTGCCTGTATCACTACTCAGGTTCCTTCCCGATTGGTAGCAGTCGGGGACTTCAGCTTCTTTGCTCTCTCTTCAGCCACAGTTCACATTTTTTTTTTGCTCTTTTTTCTTCTTCCTTATTTCTGCACGTTGCAAGGCATTATATGCGCAACTCCTTTTTCCATCATTTCGGTTTAGCACCTACCCTTTTTTTCTTTGTCCCGTTTTCCAGCATGCAACCCCCACTTCCTGCTCTTATTTCTTTTCACTTCTATTCAGTTTTCCCATCCACTACTCTGAATGTACATATATGTTTATATGTACTTATTTTAGTTTTGTATAGTATAGTACAACAGTTTTCAGGCCACTACTCTTATTTTTTTGCTCTCCCTCCACCGACTCCAACTTCTTCCCTGCCATATATATATATATATATATATATATATATATATATTAAATCAATAAATTGTATAGATGACGGGACAACAAACTGCTATCATTCCCCATTACCTAGGCTGTTGGAGTTAACATTTTACCATCTCTTTTCTTCACCTTACTGAAAACCATCATTTCTCTCCTTTATTTCCTCTTCTTCTTTACTTCACGTTTTCGATTTTTCCTTACTTGCTCCACTGTCAAAACATCCTATCCAGGCATTTAAATATACTTCCCTGGAATACTGAAAAGAGGTCTCGGGTTTTGGTTTCCAATGAAACCAATTACATATCTCATGTTCATGTGTATATTTCTACATGTATCTTTATATATACATATATATACATGATTGCATACATTTACACATATATATATATATATATATATATATATTTATCATACCTTTAACCCAAGGAATAAATTACCCATATGTATATATATAGTCATATTTATGCACTTGGTAACTTTTTTTTTCTCAATACATAAAATAACATTCAATCTAGTAGTTGCGTTTATATCCCATATAGATGCTCCCTTAATTCACGCGTATACACATGTTATTTCTACTTTTCCCATAAACATTTGTTCTTAGAACTAAAATATTATTATTATTATTATTATTATTATTATTATTATTATTTATCGATGAAACCAAGTACATAAAAATTTTGCGGTGTTTACACCATGCCTTTAAAATCCATTTCTTTTCATTAAAATCTCAAGTACAAAACTTTGCATACATCAATGACATAGTTTATCAAAACTATTTGTGCATATAGAAATCATGTAATTCATGGATCAAAGGCATTTTATGTGACATCATTAAATCATAATTAGCATGAATTAAATCAAGATCATAAATTAGTTCATGCCATATAAATCAAATCATGAGAGGCAAATCTTTTCATGAATTTATAATTAAAGAATGGAAAACTCATCATGCTACTACATTTAAATCACTTTATTAAAACTACAGTATAAAATAACCCGAAGGGTTAAGCATCTCATCAATCAATCTTATAAAACAATTCGTTACAAAATTCGATTAACAATCACATTTCAAAAAAATTCATAAAATCGGGGGCCTGATCCCTCCCTCGGGTCTACCCTGGTCTATCGAGACCACAAGTTAAATCATGCGAGACAAGTAAGTGACTATATCAGTAACAACGAGGACTATAGCCATAACCTAGTGATCCTTGGCAACACGGTACCTAGTGTGCGGGGTATCACACCTGAAACGAGAGGTGGGTCGGTCCTACCCGCTAAAACAGCATAACATCAGGATTGTGAGGGCAAGGCTTGCTGCCTCGTGGCTAATGCCACTCCACTCCAACAATCCCCACGGTACAACGTACTCCGCGTGACATACACGGTACAACGTACTCCGTGAACCCAAGCTCAGTCAAGGGTGCCTGCAATAGGTCTTATCCACCCATACCATCTCTATCTCAATATGCACGTGTGAGCATATCATCTCACTGTGACACACAGTGTACAGGAGGCTCTAACACGGCTATATGCATGTCATATAAATCCCTGTACGAGCGAAGCTCTAGCACGGCTCCATGCATATTCATGATATCTAAAAATCTCATACGAGCAAAGCTCTAGCCCGGTGTTATAAAAATCAGTAAAATCTGCGTACGAGTAGCACTCCAGTACGACTTAAAAATGAATGAGTTATAAATTCATATAAAATCACGTGCCAGCAATGCTCCAGCACATATGAATGCTCAAGTAAATCAAAACTTCGTATGAGCAACGCTCTAGTATGACTTTATGCATAAATACATTAAATCTCGTGCGAGTTACACTCCAACACGGTTCTTATGCAATATCATATCAAAACTGGATGCAACCTAAGTTCCAGGACCTCTCATGCATGTCAAATCATTAAAACTAGTGCGACCAATCGCTCCAGCACCTTTTTATGCATATTCAATGAAAACAGTCAAAACCGTCAAAATAGTCAAAAAAGGGTGCAAGCTAGGCTCCAACACCTCTCATGCATTTCGCATTAGTAAAATCAGTGCGAGCAACTGCTCAAGCACATTTTATGCGTACTCACAAACTCAACTATAGTGCGAGCTATGCACCAGCACTATCTGTTTCCATATAAACTTGATAGTTGGCCCATTTTCCAAATAATTTTCATTTAAATCTTAATAACACTTACGTCGTGTTATATTGTGAAATTTATGCAATTACTAGCCAATCTACCGATTTGCTTTGATTAAAACTAAGAAAATTCCTTAAATCAAAAATTACTTAAATCATGCATTTCATGCATGTCATGCTTTCACCATCCTTAGGTGAACTTCCCTCAATAGACCTATTTCGAGTCCTTAAAATCTTTAATTTATTTCTAGGACCTTTATACATAATCAGTGTATACAAACATATTCAGTGTATACAAAAGCTATTAAAATATGTGTAACTACCTCTAGCTACTCACACAATTCCCTTACCTCAATTTTTTGTACAGTCTAACCTTTTCCACAGATGTCTCGTCATGCAGTCCGATTTGCTCTTAATCAAATCTCCAAAACTGCGTATAAATATACATCAGGTCAAATACAATATATTTAATTGTATTTCATATTTTTTGGGCTTAATTTAAATCATTGGACCCGTTTACCTATATTGGGCCCGATTGTACCATAATGGGCCTTAATCGGCCTTAAGCCCATTTTTCACTTACTATTCACATTATCGAGGTCTATTGGGCTCATTGGGCCCATCAATATATATTAGACCTCATTCTAAATTCTCGAATAGCTTATGAATTACTTACGACAATTTATCCAAATTTTCATAATATAATTTATTAAATGCGAAAATTAAATCTGTAATTTATGCGGTAAATTCTAACACGCATAACGATGCAATATTGTCGTAAATAAGGGTTACTTACTCGAAATTCATGATAGTACGCAAATCGAGGCTATCTCGAGCTCTCGGTTGACGTCAATTGTCGAGCTATACAATTTAATATTTCTTTCGGGTAAATTTTTAGTCGGATATTAATCAAATTAAATATTTCAAAATTAAAATCGGTCAATTTCGATCGCTTACCGACTTACCCGTAGCTCGATTGCATCACTGAAATTTTTCCCAGTTTTGCCTCTTTTTCTTTTTCCCTTTTTCTTTTTTTTTCCTTTTCTTTTTGGGTGAATCGGTTTGGTCCGGTTCAACCCAGTTCAGACCGGTTCGGTCAAGTCGGTTTAGTCCGATTCAGCTGGTTCGGTGCTTCGCTTGTCGGTTCTTCGTCGACTTTCGTCGCCAGCAGCACCGCGGGGTCGTCCAATGCACGGATCTGGGGTCAGTTTCGTCCGAGGTGGTCGAAAAGTGGCCCGTCTGGCCTGTTCTCTCCTCGACGTTGGTACTGTTTCTGTTTGGCCGTCGTTTTTGGCGCTGGCCACCGTTCTACCGGTCGATTCAGCCGCTAATCGATCGGTCTTGGCGTGGCACACCTTCAGCTGGCGGGGGCCGGGCCTGAATCGACGCCGATTTCTCTCTCCCTTTTCCCTTCTCTCGTTGCCATTCACCGCCTCTTTTGGGTTGCTAGTGGCTCGGTTGCCTTCCCCCGTCGGCTTCTCGCCTAGTCCGCCGATGGTTTCCATCCGGTGAGGGAGGACCGACTCCTTCGGTCTCTATTTCCTTTCCCAGAATCGCAGATCGCGATTCTTCTCTTTTTTTTTAATTATTTTACTCTTATTTATTATTTAAATTTTATTATTATTTAAATCAATTAAATATTATTATGTTTGCCAAAATATCTAAAAAAATTTATATTTAATTCATTTAATCAATAAATGAATTTATCGATATTATTTCATCTTTTCGATATTTTTCGATTATTTTTGGGATAATTTCTTGACGTGAAAATTTCGGTTTATTCCAATAAATTCATATCTTGATCAATTTAACCCGAAATTTAATTATTTCTTCGTTATTGATCAAGATTCTCAAATCCATTATTTTTAATTAAATTTTCTTGTTCCGATTAATACTGAATTTTGATCTTTTGACCGTTTTACCCTTGCACGTGTTTAGGAATACCATTTAAATCCTTCATTTGGTTTTTTCTCATTTCGTGTTTTAAATAAAATCGGGTCTTACAGATAGTCCTCGGCAGGAGAAAAACACAAAGAAAATATATATAAAATATGGCTGGTAAGGTAGAAGTCTGAAAACTGCAAGAAGAAAAGACACTGAAATAGAAACCGAGAGATTGGATAGAAAATGCACGAGGGAGCAAGTTGTAATGACCAAAATTATACACATTTTGGTTGGGCTACAAGTCGATATTAGATCAGAACAGTGTTCAGTCTGATTAATTTTTTTCTTAGTAACAAATTTAAACAAAATATGCTCACATTCCCTATACACATCTTGGATACATTACTGTACTTATAAAATTTTAGATACAAAAGAATTTCTTACAACTGGGTATACCTTCAACTCAAAAAAATATTTTGCGGAACCATAGTTGTATGACATGCCTTACTAATGGAAGCGTCCAAGTTACTGTTAGGACTCTGTGGAGAAAAGTAGGGAGTGAGTTTACACACTCAGTAAGGAAAATATGTAAGCAATAGACAACCATACTATCTATATGCTTATGATGCCCTATCATGCAGTAAAATATTCATTTTCAATTAAAACAGTATCAGTAAAATCAACATTCAATCTATACCATATATATATATAATGCATTCAATTAAAACCATATTCGGTTCAGTACGGTAAAATTTGTTTAGTTGAGTAAACAGCACAACAATTTTTTTTTAGTTTAGTACAGTCAAAACAGTTCAGTAAACAGTGCAGTTCAGTAGGGTAAAACAGTTCAGTTCAGTACGGTAATTCACTCAGTTCAGTTCAATCAAAATACGGTCGTCAAATATAAGTAAACAATATCAATAGAGACTAGGCAACTAAATTCGATAATAGTAGGATTCAGTCAATAACAGTACAGTCGACATATGGCCATAGTCAGTGGCTTTGCGCCTCACGGGCCAAGTGTACGCGAGTGTCATACGCCTCAGAGGGGATGAGTCAATCCAGCCCATCGACCAATCAATACAGTACAGTTCAGTTCAGTTCATTTCAGTAGTCTGAAGACTTATACACAGTACAGCTTACTCTATGTGTTTCCACACTGTACAACTACTCCTTGGACCCCAGTACAGTATAGTATATCTGGGAGTGCCTAGGTTAGCTAGGGATTTACCACCCCAGAATCAGTCATCAACTAGTGCCATGTCTTAAAATCTGGAGCGAGCCTTGAGTGTAACACTCAATCAACACCCCGCTAAAGCACAATTTTCTCGTAAAATCGATAGGTGGCTCTGTAATGTTGAAAACGGTTTAAAAATTGAAATTTTGTATACAAAATGGTGAAAAACAGAAGGTGTGGTGGAACTTCCCAAGGGGTCACCCATCCATGGAATTTCCCCCACCTGAGCACGCTTAACTTTGAAATGCATGCCAATTTATGTAGTAAATAAAAATCTCACTTTTGTAATGACTTGGAGTATACACATTTTGGTTGGGCTACAAGTCGATATTAGGTCAGAATAGTGTTCAGTTTGATTAATTTTTTTTTCTTATTAACAAATTTAAACAAAATATGCCACATTCCCCATACACACCTTGGATACATTACTGTACTTATAAAAATTTTAGATACAAAAGAATTTTTTACAACTGGGTATACCTTTAACGCAAAAAAATATTTCGCGGAACCATAGCTATACGACATGCCTTATTAACGGAAGCGTCCAAGTTACTGCTAGGACTCTGTGGAGGAAAATAGGGAGGGAGCTTACACGCTCAGTAAGGAAAATATGTAAGCAGTAGACAACCATACTATCTACATGCTTATGATGTCATATCATGCAGTAAAATATTCATTTTCAATTAAAACAATATCATTCAAATTGACATTCAATCTATGCCATATATATATATATATATATATAAAAACTCATTCAGTAAAGACTATATTTGGTTTAGCACGGTAAAATCTGTTCAGTTCAGTAAACAGCACAACAAATCTGTTTCAGTTCAGTACAGTCAAAACAGTTTAGTACAGTCAAAATAGTTCAGTAAACAATGCAGTTCAGTATCGTAAAATAGTGCAGTTCAATACGATAAAACAGTTCAGTTCAGTACGATAATTGTCACGACCCCAACTACTCGAAATTCTCGATAAATTTTTTGCTTTTTCTTTCATACTTACTTGACCTCTGATCATGACCAACCACAATCCAATAGTTGGACTGTGTGTCAGTGCCCATATCATCACCATGCATTTTACAGATAGTGCACAATTTAAATTGAATATAGACTCATACGTTATGCACTAATTTCTTTTCATTTCTTTACAATATGTACCCAGTCTATACATCCCAGTGTCAATACAAAATATAGTACTGTGCTTATGTTATTTAGATACAACATAAACGTGTATATACCTCAAGTGATGGGTAGCAATGGATGTCTAGAATGCAGTACTCAGTTGTCTCAAAGTCTACTGAAAGAAATCTGTGTAGGAAAAATGAAAGAGGTGAGCACATCAAGCTCAAGAAAGCAATCCTACAAACAAATAGGTGACCATACAACCTACATAAACATGGTGCCATGCATAAACCACCATTTCTCCATATAATTTGGAAATAAACGTTCACGCATACCCATATGCCACTGGTACGATCTAAATGTATTATCCGCAAGTGCACGGGTCGTACAAGTAATAATGGAATTTGAGTCCCAAGTTATCGTCCCATAGAGAAGTTGATCAGTCTAATTAACTACCGGTTAATCTTATTTATGAATTTAAATACATGAGCTTTAAGCATGTCTTCAAATCTGTGAGCATGTTTTTTAATTTTGTTTCTTGAATGAAATGATATGATTTTGACTTATGCATTATGAGAAATGGAATCTATTATATGAGCACAGTTTCTCTGTTTTATGAAAGAGTTTTCAACCGTAAAAAAGAGTTGATTTGAAATTCGGTTTATGAATTTTAAATATGTGAGTGAGGCCCTCTTGGGGTGACACTAGCTAGAAAGACCTCTTAAGTAGGGTGAGGTAGTCAAAAAGCCCAACCCTCACAAGGCATATGAAACCTAAGAACGATTTTGAAAACTCTATTTTGAGACAAAGGTAATGTTTAATGATATGCGATCATAGGGTTCTGTGGGAGCAAAGTGCCACACAAGTCTGTGTGACTGTGAAGCCTACCTCTTGGGTCCTACAAGTGCAAAGTGTTACACGGTCAATGCATAATTGTCATGCTCACCTTCGTGGCGTATATGTTTACTACCTGGGATGAGGCTATCCAGAAAGACCTCTTGAGTGGGGTGAGATAGGCAAAAGGCCCCTGTGTGTATGATTGCCACCTGAGATGAGGCTAACCAAAAAGACCTCTTAAGTGGGGTGAGGTAGCGAAAAGGCCTAGCTAACCAGAAAGACCTCTTAAGTGGGGTGAGGTAGCCAAAAGGCCCAGCTAACCAGAAAGACCTCTTAAGTGGGGTGAGGTAGCAAAAATTACCATGTTTATGATTTTCCCTCTACGGAGGATGAATATGTTATTTTCGCATGTCGATTACATGAGTTAGCCTAGTCTCCATCCGAAACGAACTCTATTTTAAGATTTGATTCTTTAATATGTGATATACATTCAGTAATGCTTTTGAAGTTCTGCATGAATTGAAAGGTTCTGATTTCCATCTGACATGATCTCTGTTTGAAGATGTTGAAGTTTCGAGATATGTTTTATACTCAGTAATTCTTTGAAGTTCTGTATGATCTGAAAGGTTCTGATTTTCATTCGATATGATTTTTGACTGGAATATTTGATCTTTCTATACATGCTTCATGCTCAGCTATATTTTTTGAAGCTCTGTATATCATGAAAGATTCGGATCGGCCTGCTAAGGTTTTCTTATTTCAAAACAATATTTCTGTTAAATGTATTTTCGTGATATGCATTTTGAAAACGATGTAATAATTGTAAAGAAATGCCACCCTTTGGTATTATTATGTACTCTGTATGTTTTAAACACTATGATCATTTTAAATGCATTTCTTATTGGGCTTTTCCCCGAAAGCTCACCCCTTCACCTCTCAGATGTATTGCAGTGAAACCCCAGTTGATAATTATTGTGTAGACGACGTAGGCTGGCGGATATGAGTTTCCCCAGGCTATCTTTTGTACATGCATGAGGTATACATTTCCATCTCTTTACTACACCATTAGTATGCACAGACATCTATTGAAAGTAATGTGTCGGGATGTAATTTGTATAAGGATAAGTAAAATGAAATATTTTAAAGATTGATTTTTGGGGGTAACTAGACGTGTTTGGAATATGTATAATGATTTGATGATATGACTTAGAAAGCATGTTTGGTAGTTGTGGATATTTAGGATTGTTGAAAACAATTTGTTTGCAGGTGGGTAGGCTTATATCTTAGTCGTTATGCTGCCGAAATTTCTATCAGCCATATAAATCCAAATGTTGAACTTAAATATAATTACGGATAAAGAAGTAAGAAAATGAATTGACATTGAATAGGAATACAACCTAAGTGAATAAAGGGATTAAGTTGCAAGCTAAAGTTTCAAAAAATAATAAAAATTTAAATTTTTATAGGTCACGGGTCGTTACAGTTAAAGGTGATATAAGAGTAAAGGTTGTCTTGTACTGTTAGTGTCAATGATAAGGATAAGATTACATCCCAAATGTCTGTGCTTGTCTGGTTGTAGACTAAGTATACCTAATTAAGTTAAGACTTAATGTTTGGCTTACGTGAGGGATTAGATCATGAGTTAGAGGCCACATAGGTAGGCCTGAGAATCATGCAGAGTTGTCGTATGAGATTCATAAATGATACTAAGATTGAAACTGATGTTGAGCATGCTCCATCAGGTCCTATGGAAAGGACAGATGATACTGAGATACATTTTGCTAAGATTGAGCGGAGTATTGAACATACTATAGAAAAATTAGGGCACGGACTATGTCAGGTGATGGGGTAGACGGAAGAATAGACAGGCAGATTATTTTTGATACGCCCGCACAGCCTGTAGAGATGTTTCAGAACTACAAATATGCTCCTATAGCTCCATAGCAAAATGATGATGACTTGGGTTTGGAGTAGGAGCTACACGAGATGAGGCAGTTTCAGAAGTACAGACCGCCATTCTTAAATGGGATAAAGGACCCAATAGTTATAGAGAACTGTGTGAATGAGATTAAGAAAACTACGAAAGAAATTTATGGGCCTAGCACAAGGAAATCGATATGTCAATGAGTATGACTTTGAGCTTAATAGACTGGGGCCAGTTTCAAGAATTTAAGCCTCCATTTTTTCAACAAGGTTAATAATTCAGTGATTTAGATTGTTGGATGGATGAGATAGAAAAGCTTGATGATTTTAGAAGTAACTCTACCGAGAAAGTTACTTTTGCAACTTTTGGATTAAAGAATTGGAGAAGCTACACGGATTTTCAGAGTGTGCTACTATAAAAAAAAAGCCTTTGTAGCATCAGTATCAAAATGAAAATTCGAACTCGAAGGAAGTCCAAAAAACTCATAGGATGTACTGAGATCCTCGGTCGAGTTGAGTTGGCTTCACCAGATGTTATTTAAAGGAGCAGTGCGTAAGGCGCAACTATGAGAATTTGAGATATATACTCTTGAGGTTACTAAGAAAATGACAAGGTAAAGAGAGTGATAGAAACGTGATGTAGTACGGAAGTAGTGAGAGTGATAGAGTAAAGTTACTCTAACTGAAAAGATGAATTACGGAACTAACAAGTATAAGTCAAAGTCGCACTGCTTACATGCTTGAATTAAAATGCTGAGAAAACAATTACAAGGATTACATGAAAAGGAGATTATCGGACCAAGTGATTCACTTTGGTGTGTATTGGCATTAATTGCTAAGGAGACCCGGAGTCTTCTGGGTCACAATATGTCAAGAACGAGAGTTAATTGGATTCTCCCAAAGCAGAAATGATGGATCAGTGGGAAGGACCCAAAACTCTTAAAGATGATTCAGAGTTTGAGATATAGGGAAACCTTAGAATATGAATTACCTATCGAGTCTAAAGATTGTAAATTGTTCATGCTTATGTTTCGAATGCGAGACTTAATAGGAATAAGGAAAGAGTTCTAATATAATTGATGTACGAAATGAGACAAGTATGAAATGTGATAGATTTTGAATAGAAGTTACATTGGAATAAGAGGTGTATGCACAGTAAGAATATCTCTGTTATGCGAAGTGATTCGAAATCAAGTGATATGAATTGAGAATAAGTCCTGACTAAAGGATAAATGGGAAATTGTGATAAACTATGATATCCTACTTTCTATTGACACTGAACCTTGAATCTTTACATCCATAACCAGTTTATGTGGTCAAGTCTGATGGCTAAAAAAGGTATTTCAAAATATCTCCCCGCCTGAGAGACTTGACAGCGTCTAGAAGTACCCTAATCCATAACCTATAAATTGAAATTGATAGTCGTCATATTCGTGTTAGAAGTCAGGATACCATTACTTGTGAAGATGAAGAAATGAATTTCATTCAAAACGAAATCGTATGAACTATGGAATATGGATTAATGGTTCATATCTAGTGCAAAGAAATGTTATGTGGGAACGTAGGTTTGAGGCAGCAATTGAAAATCATCAGCATAAAATTTATAATTGTATATATTATAAGATTTATATTGGCTAGAATGAATCTTGCATTTAAAGAGGATAATTGCTTAATTTGAAGTGATTTTGGTTTAGTAAAAGAAAGAGAAAAGTATCTCAACTTGAGGATATGAATTGATAATTATTCAAGTCGTTGCAGGACAATCTTTAAACTTCTACATGGAGTGCTATTAATTTGTTAATGATGAGAGTGATTAATTTGTGATAATGGTTCCAAAGATTGAGGAATCAAGGAAATTATGTGATGTATGTGATTGGTGTTTGGAGTTGTGATCTTGACATGAATTTTATTATTTAGAGTTATAATGATCGAAATTATCGACTGACTTTTCCTATTATTCCTAGGATTTGACTTTTAGTTAGAGTTAATATTGTATTTGGCTAATAGAAAATTTTGGATTACAATAATATAAGCTCTGCGAAGAGTTTCATCGTCATCTATAATTGATTTATCGGACTTAAAAGCTATTAATATTTGAGGTTAGAGATGAGTTGGATACTCATAGAATTATGTTTGAATTTGTTGGGTGTGAAAAACTTATGTTTATTACAAATTTCTGTTATATTGATTTCATCTTTATCGTAGTGTATGATGGTCAACTGATGATAAATATTCTAATACAGTGAAAAAGAAAAGGAAATCAATATCCAATAGTTTATGAGTAACTAGAGAATTTGTTGATATCATTATTTTGATTTACAGTTTTATGTGGTTATAATTACTTAACATGATTTGAAAATTTTATTCTAAGGAATTTGGTGAACAAGAAATTAAGTTGATCCCGGACAAGTTATGAACAATAACTTTGAAGTTTTCACGATTATATTCGAATGACATATTAGAGGGAGCAATTGAAGTGTGATTGGATTTAAGTTACAACTTTTGGTTTATTGTTAATTTAACAAGTGGTTGATCCTTAATATGAAGCTTAATCTTGACTGAAGCCCATAGTAGTAAGTACATTCTGCACCCTGATAGTACCAAAATGTACCAAAATCGACGAAGGGTGTCATGCGCTTCGAAAAGAAGGGAAAGTTGAGTCCTCGATTTATTGGTCCATTCGAGATATTGGGAAAAGTAGGAGATGTTGCCTATCGGTTTGCACTACCTCCACATCTATCTGGGATTCATGATGTCTTTCAAGTTTCGATGTTGAGGAAGTATTATCCGGACCCTTCTCATGTTATTGAATATGAACCCTTGGAGATTCGGGAGGATTTAAGTTATGTTGCGAAGTCGATCCGAATTCTCGACTGAAAAGAAAAGGACTTCGATCTAAGACGATCCCTTTGGTGAAGGTTCTCTGGCAACACCATTCAATAGAAGAGGCTACGTAGGAGCTAGAGAGCTATATGAGAGAGAAGTACCCACAACTATTCGATGGACCAACCTGAATTTGGAGGACCGAATTCTTTAAAGGTGGAGAGAAATGTGAAACCTAGATCTTCTCACTATATTTGTGATTAAAGAATTTAAAAGTGACTAAGAAAACTCAGAATAATGCTATGCAGGCCCAACTAAGACCGAGGCACTTGGATTAGTAGTGTGGGACTCGGTGGCTCGCAATTCAAGGTAAGGCCCTAAGCCCAAGATTATATTAATAATCATATGGTTATATTTGAAATGATGTCTAGGAGTGAAGACTAAGTCATTGGAAGTGAAAAAGTTAGTAAAACTCGAGTTTTGTATTAAACCGGGAAAATAAGCCTAGTTAAGAAAATAAATCGGAATAAATTATATAAATTCAATAAAATTATTCTGAGACCATGGGAGGATATTATAAGGTGAAATTAACTTGGAAAAATTAAATCAAGTGGAAATATGGAGGTTTAGGTATTTAAATGAATTTTTAAAGTGAGTTAGTGAGCTTAAACCGTTTAGCTTGGTTTTGACGGAATCAAGGCAAAAGGCTTGATTTCGAAACATTTCTTAAATAAGTGACCCCAAAAATTTTATGGGAGATACTAGAGACATGATAGAATATTGGAGAAGTGAAAATTTGAGAGCAATTGGACTAGAAATATTTTTTTGGGAATTTAAAAAACAGGGCATGAAATCTGCCAGCCCAAGTCAGCAGACCACTCATAAGAATCCTTGGATTTGATTACCTTCCTCTCATCCAACGCCTCCCATCTGCCCCATATCATAAGTTCATTAAGTCATCTAATCAATGCCTCTAGAATCACTCAATTTGCCGAACCAGCCCGAGAGAACTAACCACTTCTTCCTCTCTTCTTCATTCCCATAAGCGATACTATTCATTGAGATTGTGCAATTTTTTCGGGGCCCTTCCAGGAAGAATTAGGAAATGGCCATTAGCGGTAAAAATATTCCACACTCGACCCTCAACAACATATAAAAAATCCAGAAAAAACTGAGCTCATTTGCTAAGGGAAGAGTCAAAGTGAAGTCCTGGACAGAAAACTATCCTGTTCGGGTAAGTGAATTCTTTGGGATTTTGATGTAATGTGGTTGGATTTTAAATTTTTTGGGGCAAATGTGAGTTGTATAATGGATGCTTTTCTGCTGGAAATAGATTAGAAGAATGCTGGAATGTTTTCAGTGGAATAAAAAAAATAAATGATGGAAGATGAATAGTATTAATGCTAGAAATTTCCTTGGACGATGATGATGTTAAAAGAAAATGAAGAAATGAATTTTTGTGGCTGTTTAAGGATTTGGCCAGCAAGGGTAATGTATAGTAAGGTGTATGAAGATTGTATTAAGTGAATAAAAGTTAGAGTAAAATATTAAGAGACCGGTTTAAAACTCCGTAAAATCGAAAAGTGTAAGTTTCAATAATATGAATGTTTATGAGTAGGAATGGAATATGTGGAAGCTATATTTAGGCCATTTTGATGATGGATTTGGAATTAGGATAGTAAATTTGCAAAAATGGCTTAAACCGGAGCTTAAATCGGTAAGAACGAGAAAAGGAACAAAGTTGACGAAAAGGTCAAAAATGATCAATTTTAGAAAAGTAAATGTATATTTGAATATGTTTGAATAATAATGACCTATAAGAGATGATTGAAGTTGTTTTTGAACAGCTCGGGAACTCGACAAGTTTATCAAGGCATTTTTGAGACCCGATAGAATTTCACTACCATTAAGTGAACGAGGTAAGGGGTGTAATTTAAAATGGTAATAGTTGTAAGACCTGATTTTTATCGTAAGAGTAAATGGAATGAATGGAAATTTTTGAGTGCATTGAAAAATGCAAAAGGATTGAAATAGTATTCCTGAACACGCGAAGGGTAAAACGGTCAAAAGATCGAAACTCGATATTTATCGGGACAGGAAAATTTAATTAAAAATATGGGATTGAGAAATCTTGATCAATAACGAAGAAATAATTAAATTTTGGATTAAATTGATCAAGATATGAATTTATTGGAATAAACCAAAATTTTCATTTCGAAAAATAATCTCGAAAATAATAAAAAATATATCGAAAAGTCGAAATAAGACTGAGAAATTCATTTATTGATTAAATGAATTAAATATAATTTTTTTTAGATATTTTGGCAAAAATAATAATATAATATTGATTAAAATAATAATAAAAATAAATTATAAAAAAAAGGGAACTGAGTTGCGAAATCGCGAAACAGAAGAAAACAAGAAGAAGTCGATGTCGTTTGCCTCAATGATCGGACCACTGGTGACTGGCCTAGGCAAGGTACCGAGGAAGCCAGTCGAGAGGCGGCTACCACCGGCACCAATGGCCCAAAGGAGGCAGTGATCGGTGGTCGAAAGGAAACCGAGAACAGAACCAAGAAGAGAAAAAGAGTTTCCCGGTGATCGACGTCGATTCAGGCCCGACCACCGCCAGCTGAAGGTGCGTGACACCAAGACTGACCGATCAACGATTGAATCGGTCGGTAGAACGGCAGCCAGTGCCGGCAACAGAGGAAGAAAGGAAAGCCACCGACACCAGAGGAGAGAAGAGCCGGATCAGCCACTTTTTGACAACCTTGGGCGAAATCGACCCAGATCCGAGCTGCGGACGACCCCTCAGAGCTGCTGGCTGAGAAAATCGAAGAAGAATCGATCGGCAAGGCACTGAACTAATCGAACCGGACTGAACCGGCGGTTTGAACCGGGTTGAACCGGACTGAACGAGTTCAGCTAAAAAGAAAAGAAAAGAAAGAGAAAAATGGGAAAAAGAAAAGAGGAAAATTGGGAAAAAATCCCAGTGATGAAATCGAGCTATGGGTAAGTCGGTAAGTGGTCGAATTGTCTGATTTAAATTTTAAAATATTTAATTTGATTAATATTCAACTGGAAGTTTACCCGAAAAAATATTAAATTGTGTAGCTCGACAATTGGCATCAACCGAGAGCTCGAGACATCCTCGATTTGTGTACTATCATGGAATCACGGGTAAGTAACCCTTATTTATGATAATTTTGCATCGTTATGCGTGTTAGATAAATTACGGATTTAATTTTCGTATAAAATAAATAAAATTCTAGAAATTTAGATAAATTGTCGTAAATAATTCATTGAAATATTCGAGAATTTAGAACAAGGTCCAATATATACTGATGGGCCCAATGAGCCCAATAGGCCTCGATAATGTGAATAGTCAATGGAAAACAGGCTTAAGGCTGATTAAGGCCCATTATGGTACAATCAGGCCCAATATGGGTAAACGAGCCTAATGATTTAAATTAAGCCCAAAAAATTATGAAATACAATAAATTGTACTGTTTTTGACCTGATGCATATTAATACGCAGTTCCGGAGATTTGATTGAGAGCAAATCGGACTGCATGACGAGACATCGGTGAAAGGTCAGACTGTACAGAAAAATGAGGTAAGGGAATTGTGTGAGTAGCTAGAGGTAGCTACGCGTACTTTAAATAGCTTTTGTATACACTGAATATGTAAGACCCCGTATATGTAAAAGGGTAATATGTGTAATTGGATCAAATAATATGAATGGACTTGTAATGTAAAGTATGATTGATGTAAGTCCATGGATTCAATGTATGTATGTGTAATATAAATTGTAACGTACATACAAGTTGCATTGAGTATGAATACGAAGAAATGAGTTATAGCAAGTGATGGTGTGATTGAGACTCAAGATGAGTAGTGTGGTAAAATGGAATGGAGTTATGCTTCCATTTGGTTTTATGTAGCATACCTTTGAACATACAATGAATGCACACAAGTTTCAATGTGCATAAGGTATGAATGGATGCCATTTTCAAGTTATAAATGTGGATGGATGAGAAAATGGCCATGGCAATAGATTAAGGAGGTGTTGGTATGAGTTGCAGCAATGAAACTGCAGGAAATCTGGAAAACATGAGGTCCAGATCGATCTCCCAGGATGAGAGATCGATCTGGGAGAGCCAGAATGCTCTTATTTGGGCGAAAGAATTGAGTAGATCGATCTCCAATGGAGCCAGATCGATCTCTCAAGCATTCTGTAGTGGAAAGATCGATCCCCAAGCACCCAGATCGATCTCCTTAGCTCTCTGTTTGGGACCAGATCGATCTCATGCTTAGACAGATCGATCTCATGCCTCGACAGATCGATCTCATTGCTTCGACAGATCGATCTCAAGCTTAAAAATGCCATGAAAAAGAGGGATTTTAAGGGACCCGATCGATCTCCTCTTGGACCAGATCGATCTCCTCAAGTCATTTCTATAAAAGGAGAGCTGAAGAAATCTGGAAATCTCGGAAAACACTTAACCTTACAATTTCAACCCCAAAAACCTAACTTTCCCTCTCTAAAATCAACCATTTTCAGTGAGATTTGGAGAGAGATCATTAGAGGCAAAGTTGTTCCTATCAAAGAGAAGAACAACATAGTGAGAGGGCATTTTTCTATTCTTGGAATTGAAGGAGTTAAGGGCATTACCATTTGGAGCAAGAAGAGAAATCATATTGGTAAGATTCTAACACTCCAATCCAAATGCATTAGCTATTTAATTGATTTTGGAGTTGTTTGATATGAGTATTGATGGATAAACTACCTAGGAATGTAGTGGAATTGGTGTGACCTAGAAATCTAAAATGGGTATAATGTGAGGATATGTGGGATTGAATGAGCTGATGATTTATGGCATGCTAAAGTTGTTATTGGGGTAATGATTATAATTTTAAATGATTAAATGAGATTACATTGTGAGTTTGGAGGAATTGTGGAAATGGGTATGTATATGATTGAAAAATGCCATAGTGAGGGGATTCATGGAATATGAACACTATGGGCTTAATGTCGATTTAATATCGATTTTGAATAAGTTAGTAGGCCTAAGAAGATCCACAGACTCGAGTTATGGATAAAGTAATGAAACGAGGCCAAATAAGCTTTAATAGAGGCTATAGATTAAATTGACTATAGCAAGCACAAGGGTTGCAATATATGGATCGAATATAATGCGGGATACGATTTTGTGCAGTCCCGAAGAGTTCGTTGAAGGCGAACCGAACCGTACGAGTAAGCAGCTTAAGGAAGTGGAATCACGCATCGCGATTCCAGGTAAGGGAATTTTGTAAGTATATAGAGGTAGCTGCTCGTATTTTGAACTCGTGGGTATATATAGGGCTTTGGAAATATGCATGGACTTATAGAAATGTGTTTTGATGGTGTATGAGTATTTGTATGAGATTTGGTGGTTTAAGATGGTTATTGAAAAAGGGATAGTAAGGCTAATAATTGCATAAATCATGTGTTTTGAATGCTTTTACAAAACACAATGCTTTGATTTGAGCAAATAAAAGGATAGGCTGGCTAGTACTTGAATGATGTTGTGAAATAGCACATATGAGGCACTAAGCATATTATGAGATGTTTTGAATGCATGTAAGCCGCCTATTGCGTGTATGAGATATAATTCGCGTTAGAGCCTTGCTCGCGCGAGATTTCTATGTCTTCACTTGTGTGAAACGTGCTTGAGCTTAGCTCGCACTTTGAAATTGAATTGTGATGATGTTTATAATCCGTACTGGAGCTTATGCTCGTACGTGGATTTGAGTGGTTTTTCTTATGCATATAACTGTACCGGAGCTATGCTCGTACATGTTTTCTTCATATTTTATGCATAAATGCCGTACCAGAGTGTTGCTCGTACGAAGTGATTGGTTTTGATGCATGAATTCGCACTAGAGCGTAGCTCGCGCTGGTTTTCACACTGTGGTATGTATGAGGCCGTGGTGAGAGATACGGATTAGCTCAGGGAACCCAACAGGCCTGACAGACCTCTTAGGTGGGGTGAGGGTGAGGGGCTAGGACCTGACATAATCCATCCAGGGAACCCAACAGGCCTAACAGACCTCTTAGGTGAGGTGAGGGTGAGGGGCTAGGACCTGGATCAGGGAACCCAACAGGGGCGAGCAAGGCCATGAGGGGCTAGGACCTGGTATTGCGGTTACTCCCACGCGCTCTTGAGACTATAAAGGTTACACCCGATATGGGGTAGATAAGACCTATGGCAGGCACCCCCTAACCATGATTATGGGTCCGCGGAGTACGATGTACCGTGTATATCACATGGAGTACGATGTACCGCGTGGTGGTTACTTGGTTGAGAAAGTCTGACGGAGAACTAACCCACCTTCGTGCCAGCATGATACCCGCACACCGGAATCCGTGTGGTCTGGGATGATATGTGACGATTGGCCAATGTAGTCACTTGAGATATAGTAACCTGTCTCCTTGCTTGAATTACTTACTACCACATGATTTTAAATCTCTAAGTGTGATTGTGATTGTTTAAGGTAGACCCGAAGGAGGGGTCGAGCCTCGTGGATTTGAATTGTGAAATGAAAACGTGGTTGTGATTGTGAATTGATGTGATGTGATTGTATGTGATGAGAAAGAGATTTATGACGTGGGTTTAAAAAGGAGGTTTCTTAATGAATTGCCCTTTTTATGAATTTAAATGAGATCGAGCATGAGATGATTTATACATGATGTTTTACCATGTTTTATATGCCAATTTTACATGACTTTGATACATGATATATATGTATACTCATATGGCATAGTTTTATTTCTCATGCTCCTACCATAAATGATTTATGCATAACACTATCAGCATGTAGATAGAGTAGTTATCTACCATGCTTGCATTATTGCCTTACTGAGCGTGTGGTTGCTCATCCCACTCTATTTTCCCCCCTACAGAGCGTGCATAGTAGCCCAGTGAGGACTGAGGCGTATTATTTTGGACCCCGCTGCATCTCCATCGCTGAAAGGTATATACACAGTGATTCTTTTTGTATCTAAACAATGTAAAAGCACAGTATTCTTTTGAGTTGTACTTATGGGGGATGTAGATGTCAGTAAAACATGTATTCGTACAAATACACGATCAAATGCACATGTATGACATCGTTTTAATTAATTGAGAATGAATGAGATATGGGTTTATTATTGACTCACAGCCCAACAGTGTGTGGTGAGTTTAGTTCACGACAGGGTAAGGTAACAGTAAAACGCGAAAAATTTTCAGTGATTTTCGGTTAAAGAGAATGGAATTGGGTCGTGACAGAGATTGGTATTAGAGCTGTGTTGGCCTGATGTGAGTCATTAATAAAAACGTAGGAAAGTACATCCCCATGGTACTGTGCTTTGTTTAGATATAACTGTGTATACTGTGATGGATTGAGCTTAATGAATTATTATAATACAGGGAGTTAGGCATTATGTCAGACGCAAAGGTAGAGGGGCGAGAGCACGTGCTAGAGGCCGTAGAGGTAGGCCTGAGAGCCGTGCGGAGCCACAGACTGAGCAGGCTCCACAGAACCCTGCTGAGAGAACAGGTGATACTGAGGCTCGCTTCGCTAGATTAGAGCGGAGTATTGAGAGTCTGGTGGAGATAGTCACGCAGGCCTTGGGCGCCGGTGACAGACGAGGTCCCGCGGCACAGCCTACTACGGAACAGGCAGCTGTAGAGGCGGAGAGACCTCAAACTGCTGAGACAGTTACAGTTACACCACCTCCAGCCCAGGATACAGATTCTCCTATCGTTCCACAGCAGAGCGGTAGCGATGTGGGTTATGACTGCGACTTGAGCAGGTTGCGAGAGTTTCAAGCGCTGAAACCCCCAGTGTTTAGAGGGGTGAAGGACCCAGTGATTATGGAGGATTGGGTGTATGAGATGGAGAAACTGTATAGGTTTTTCCGATGCACTTCAAGTGAGAAGGTTGCCTTTGCCGTGTTTATGCTGAAAGGCGAGGCCGAGCATTGGTGGAGGTCCACCGAGACTATTTTGAGGGCCAGACATTCTGAGATCTCGTGGGAGATATTTCTAGAGGCCTTCAGGAGACAGTATATTCCAGCTACCGCACAGAGGAAATTGCGGATGGAATTTATGAATTTGGTTCAGGGGAACCGAACTGTGGACGAGTATGAGTCCAAGTTTATGTCCTTGGGGAGATATGACCCGGACACGATGGGTAGTGAGACCCGGAAGATTCAGAAGTTTATGGATGGATTGAGATTGGCCATCCGGACTAAGCTAGCTCCCTTCGACATTGTGACTTATGAGGAGGCTGTACATAAGGCTCAGTTGTGTGAGCAAGACTTTGAGCGAAATGCCTCCGAGCTTGGGAGAGTCAATGTTAGGAAGGACAGAGATCGGAAGAGATCCGGGTTTGGAAGAGTGGCCAAGAGAGGGGGCCAAAGGTTTTTCGAGAAGAGGCCTAAGATCGAGGAGGTGCAGGAGAGAGCTGCTAGACCTCTCGTATACCCAGCTTTGAATGCACCGAGGGGTATAACTATTGGAGGACCACGACCTACCACGGATCAGTGTAGCAGATGTGGGAGATATCATGGGACTAGGCCATGTCAGGTGCCCCCTGTTTCGTGTTTTAGGTGTGGGAGGCCAGGACATATATCGAGGTACTGCACTGAGATGATTGAGGTTGCCCCACAGAAGGGCAAGGAGCCAGAGGGAGCTCCAGTTGAGACAGCAGCCCAGAGGAGGAGGGCTACAGCTGAGGAGAAAGGGAAACAAGCTGCGGGTGTGAGCAGAGGAAGAGTACATGCACTGGATCAGGACACCGCAGATGCTTCGACTGATGTGATTAAAGGTACCATCCGAATCTTTGATTTAGAAGCATTGGTATTATTTGATCCTGGTGCCACGCATTCTTTCATATCACCTTCCTTTGCACATAAATTGTTAAAATATGTGAAACCAACATTGATGGATAAAATGTTGATGATTTCCACACCCATGAATGATAGTCAATTGACTGAGCATGTATGTAGAGATTGTAAGTTAAAGATAGAGGGGAAGGAAATGATAGCCAATCTGATTTTATTAAATATGAATGATTTTGATGTAATTTTGGGAATGGATTGGTTGGCTACCAATCTTGTTGTGATGGATTGTCATGCCAAAACATTGATGTTTTCAGGATTAGACAATCTTATTGTAAATTTTGATGAAAGGAAATGATATGAAACTAGCATGTTTGTTGTAAATAAAAGGAGTATGATTTTAAATTCATATTGCTTGAGAGTTAAATTTATTGCTCATGATAAATATTGAATGTGGAGTGATGGTTTATGTTACTAACGATGGAGAGGATATTGTGAAGGGTTCATTGCCTATGTGGTCGATATAGATGAGGCACACCCGGAATTGAGGGACACACCCGTAATTGCGGATTACCCTGATGTCTTTCCGGACGAATTACCAGGACTACCACCTGAAAGGGAAATGGAATTTTGCATTGAATTAGTGCCTGGTACAGAGCCGATATCGAAACCACCCTATAGAATGGCTCCGATAGAGTTGGAAGAGCTGAAGAAACAACTGCAAGAGTTGTTGGAGAAGGGGTTTATTAGACCGAGTGTCTCACCTTGGGGAGCACCGGTTCTATTTGTAAGGAAGAAGGATGGAAGCCTCCGACTGTGTATAGATTACCGGTTGTTGAATAAGGCCACCATTAAGAACAAGTACCCCCTTCCAAGAATCGATGATTTGTTGGATCAGCTCCAGGGAGCCGAAGTATTTTCTAAGATAGATCTGCGGTCAGGGTACCATCAGTTGAGGATCAGGAGTGGAGATGTACCCAAGACAGCATTTCGTACCCGTTATGGCCACTACGAGTTTTTGGTGATGCCATTCGGATTGACGAATGCTCCCGCAGCATTTATGGCATTGATGAATGATGTATTCAAGCCATACCTGGACAAGTTTGTGATTGTTTTCATAGATGACATTTTGGTGTATTCCAAGTCCAGGGAAGATCATGAGGAGCACTTGAGGATAGTTCTGCAGACCCTCCGAGAGAGAGAATTGTATGCCAAACTTAGCAAGTGTAACTTCTGGTTGGAACAAATCTCATTTCTGGGGCATGTTGTGTCAAAGGATGGGGTATCAGTGGATCCATCCAAGATAGAGGCAGTTATGCAGTGGGAACAGCCCAAGACAGTAACTGAGATCAGGAGTTTCCTGGGATTGGCAGGATATTATCGGAGATTTGTAGAGGGTTTCTCCAGACTAGCTGCTCCGTTGACACGCCTCACGTGTAAGGATGTTAAGTTTACATGGGATGAGGCATGTGAGAGGAGTTTTGAGGAGCTTAAGCATCGATTGACGACTGCTCCAGTTCTCACCATTCCTACCAGCTCAGGAGGATTCTCGGTGTATACGGATGCATCACACCACGGACTGGGCTGTGTGCTTATGCAGGATGGGAAGGTAGTTGCCTATGGATCTAGACAGTTGAAAGATCATGAGAGGAACTACCCGACACATGATTTGGAGTTGGCGGCTGTAGTATTTGCTTTGAAAATATGGCGCCACTATCTCTATGGTGAGAAATTTCAGGTGTTCACAGATCATAAGAGCCTTAAGTACCTGTTCTCGCAGAAAGAGCTGAATATGAGACAGAGGAGATGGCTCGAACTCCTGAAAGACTATGATTGTGAAATCATGTACCACCCGGGTAAGGCAAATGTAGTTGCCGATGCTTTGAGTAGAAAGAACCTTGGGTTGGTATCTTATATGATGGTACGGGAACATGAATTATTAGAACACTTTGCGAACCTCAGTTTGGATGTAACCCCACCTGGATCTGAGAGACTTGAGATCATAGCTAGTTTGAGACTAGAGCCAGAGTTGATTGGCCGTATTCGGCAAGCCCAGCAGAGTGATCGACGATGCATCGATTGGCTGAGGCAGATACAGACAGGTGTGGGTATTGATTTTGAGCAGAGTGCTGATGGCTTATTGAGGTTCAGAGGCAGAGTATGCGTTCCCAGGGATCCTGAGATCAGGAGAATGATTTTATCAGAGGCTCACTCATCGAAGTATACGATACATCCGAGAAGTACCAAGATGTATCAAAACCTTCGGAAGGTTTATTGGTGGTCTGGAATGAAGAGAGACATTGCTAAATATGTCGCTAAGTGTCTCGTTTGTCAGCAAGTGAAGGTAGAGCATCAGAAGCCTGCAGGATTATTGCAGCCTCTACCGATACCGACCTGGAAGTGGGAGCATGTCACCATGGATTTTGTGATGGGGTTGCCGAGGACCCGTAAAGGTCATGATGCCATATGGGTTATTATGGACCGGTTGACTAAGTCCACCCATTTCTTGGCTATGAGAGCTACCGATACACTGAGTCAGTTGGCGAACCTATATATCCGAGAGATAGTAAGGCTACATGGTGTACCAGTGAGCGTTGTTTCTGATAGGGATGCCCGCTTCACTTCCCATTTCTGAGAACATTTTCAGGAAGCGCTGAGGACCCGATTGAGTTTTAGCACCGCTTTTCATCCTCAGACAGATGGGCAGTCAGAGAGGACTATACAGACCCTCGAGGATATGTTGAGAGCGTGTGTGCTGGATTATAGAGGCTCCTGGGATGACCACCTGCAGTTAGCCGAGTTCGCTTATAATAATAGCTATCATGCTAGTATCGGGATGGCACCCTATGAGGCATTATACGGGCGTAGATGCCGTTCCCCTATTGGATGGGAAGAAGTTGGTGACAGACAAATTTTTGCTCCGGACTTAGTGCAGCAGGCATCTGAGAATGTCCAGTTGATATGTGAGAGATTACGGACAGCTCAGAGCCGGCAAAAGAGTTATGCTGACAAGAGACGAAGACCACTGGAGTTTGATGAGGGTGAGTCGATGTTTCTGAGGGTATCACCATCGAAGGGTATTATGAGATTCGGTAAGAAGGGCAAGCTGAGCCCTAGATATATCGGACCCTTCGAGATTTTGGAGAGAGTGGGAGATAAGGCGTATAGATTGGCATTGCCACCAGACTTGGCAAATGTCCACAACGTCTTCCACGTCTCGATGCTTCGGAAGTATCACCCGGACCCGGCACACGTGATAAGATATGAGCCGTTGGAGCTCCATGAGAGTATGACGTATGTTGAGAAGCCGGTTCGGATATTGGACAGGAAAGAGAGAGTGTTGCGAAATAAAACAATTCCCTTGGTGAAAGTGCTTTGACAACACCACAAGGCGGAAGAGGCCACGTGGGAATTGGAGAACTTGATACGGGAGAAGTACCCCCAACTGTTTGAAAAGTGACTTGGTTCTAATTTGGAGGACCAAATTCCTTGAAGGAGGGGAGAATGTAAGACCTCGTATATGTAAAAGGGTAATATGTGTAATTGGATCAAATAATATGAATGGACTTGTAATGTAAAGTATGATTGATGTAAGTCCATGGATTCAATGTATGTATGTGTAATATAAATTGTAACGTACATACAAGTTGCATTGAGTATGAATACGAAGAAATGAGTTATAGCAAGTGATGGTGTGATTGAGACTCAAGATGAGTAGTGTGGTAAAATGGAATGGAGTTATGCTTCCATTTGGTTTTATGTAGCATACCTTTGAACATACAATGAATGCACACAAGTTTCAATGTGCATAAGGTATGAATGGATGCCATTTTCAAGTTATAAATGTGGATGGATGAGAAAATGGCCATGGCAATAGATTAAGGAGGTGTTGGTATGAGTTGCAGCAATGAAACTGCAGGAAATCTGGAAAACATGAGGTCCAGATCGATCTCCAAGGATGAGAGATCGATCTGGGAGAGCCAGAATGCTCTTATTTGGGCGAAAGAATTGAGTAGATCGATCTCCAATGGAGCCAGATCGATCTCTCAAGCATTCTGTAGTGGAAAGATCGATCCCCAAGCACCCAGATCGATCTCCTTAGCTCTCTGTTTGGGACCAGATCGATCTCATGCTTAGACAGATCGATCTCATGCCTCAACAGATCGATCTCATTGCTTCGACAGATCGATCTCAGGCTTAAAAATGCCATGAAAAAGAGGGATTTTAAGGGACCCGATCGATCTCCTCTTGGACCAGATCGATCTCCTCAAGTCATTTCTATAAAAGGAGAGCTGAAGAAATCTGGAAATCTCGGAAAACACTTAACCTTACAATTTCAACCCCAAAAACCTAACTTTCCCTCTCTAAAATCAACCATTTTCAGTGAGATTTGGAGAGAGATCATTAGAGGCAAAGTTGTTCCTATCAAAGAGAAGAACAACATAGTGAGAGGGCATTTTCCTATTCCTGGAATTGAAGGAGTTAAGGGCATTACCATTTGGAGCAAGAAGAGAAATCATATTGGTAAGATTCTAACACTCTAATCCAAATGCATTAGCTATTTAATTGATTTTGGAGTTGTTTGATATGAGTATTGATGGATAAACTACCTAGGAATGTAGTGGAATTGGTGTGACCTAGAAATCTAAAATGGGTATAATGTGAGGATATGTGGGATTGAATGAGCTGATGATTTATGGCATGCTAAAGTTGTTATTGGGGTAATGATTATAATTTTAAATGATTAAATGAGATTACATTGTGAGTTTGGAGGAATTGTGGAAATGGGTATGTATATGATTGAAAAATGCCATAGTGAGGGGATTCATGGAATATGAACACTATGGGCTTAATGTCGATTTAATATCGATTTTGAATAAGTTAGTAGGCCTAAGAAGATCCACAGACTCGAGTTATGGATAAAGTAATGAAACGAGGCCAAATAAGCTTTAATAGAGACTATAGATTAAATTGACTATAGCAAGCACAAGGGTTGCAATATATGGATCGAATATAATGCGGGATACGATTTTGTGCAGTCCCGAAGAGTTCGTTGAAGGCGAACCGAACCGTACGAGTAAGCAGCTTAAGGAAGTGGAATCACGCATCGCGATTCCAGGTAAGGGAATTTTGTAAGTATATAGAGGTAGCTGCTCGTATTTTGAACTCGTGGGTATATATAGGGCTTTGGAAATATGCATGGACTTATAGAAATGTGTTTTGATGGTGTATGAGTATTTGTATGAGATTTGGTGGTTTAAGATGGTTATTGAAAAAGGGATAGTAAGGCTAATAATTGCATAAATCATGTGTTTTGAATGCTTTTACAAAACACAATGCTTTGATTTGAGCAAATAAAAGGATAGGCTGGCTAGTACTTGAATGATGTTGTGAAATAGCCCATATGAGGCACTAAGCATATTATGAGATGTTTTGAATGCATGTAAGCCGCCTATTGCGTGTATGAGATATAATTCGCATTAGAGCCTTGCTCGCGCGAGATTTCTATGTCTTCACTTGTGTGAAACGTGCTTGAGCTTAGCTCGCACTTTGAAATTGAATTGTGATGATGTTTATAATCCGTACTGGAGCTTATGCTCGTACGTGGATTTGAGTGGTTTTTCTTATGCATATAACTGTACCGGAGCTATGCTCGTACATGTTTTCTTCATATTTTATGCATAAATGCCGTACCAGAGTGTTGCTCATACGAAGTGATTGGTTTTGATGCATGAATTCGCGCTAGAGCGTAGCTCGCGCTGGTTTTCACACTGTGGTATGTATGAGGCCGTGGTGAGAGATACGGATTAGCTCAGGGAACCCAACAGGCCTGACAGACCTCTTAGGTGGGGTGAGGGTGAGGGGCTAGGACCTGACATAATCCATCCAGGGAACCCAACAGGCCTAACAGACCTCTTAGGTGAGGTGAGGGTGAGGGGGCTAGGACCTGGATCAGGGAACCCAACAGGGGCGAGCAAGGCCATGAGGGGCTAGGACCTGGTATTGCGGTTACTCCCACGCGCTCTTGAGACTATAAAGGTTACACCCGATATGGGGTAGATAAGACCTATGGCAGGCACCCCCTAACCATGATTATGGGTCCGCGGAGTACGATGTACCGTGTATATCACATGGAGTACGATGTACCGCGTGGTGGTTACTTGGTTGAGAAAGTCTGGCGGAGAACTAACCCACCTTCGTGCCAGCATGATACCCCGCACACCGGAATCCGTGTGGTCTGGGATGATATGTGACGATTGGCCAATGTAGTCACTTGAGATATAGTAACCTGTCTCCTTGCTTGAATTACTTACTACCACATGATTTTAAATCTCTAAGTGTGATTGTGATTGTTTAAGGTAGACCCGAAGGAGGGGTCGAGCCTCGTGGATTTGAATTGTGAAATGAAAACGTGGTTGTGATTGTGAATTGATGTGATGTGATTGTATGTGATGAGAAAGAGATTTATGACGTGGGTTTAAAAAGGAGGTTTCTTAATGAATTGCCCTTTTTATGAATTTAAATGAGATCGAGCATGAGATGATTTATACATGATGTTTTACCATGTTTTATATGCCAATTTTACATGACTTTGATACATGATATATATGTATACTCATATGGCATAGTTTTATTTCTCATGCTCCTACCATAAATGATTTATGCATAACACTATCAGCATGTAGATAGAGTAGTTATCTACCATGCTTGCATTATTGCCTTACTGAGCGTGTGGTTGCTCATCCCACTCTATTTTTCCCCCCTACAGAGCGTGCATAGTAGCCCAGTGAGGACTGAGGCGTATTATTTTGGACCCCGCTGCATCTCCATCGCTGAAAGGTATATACACAGTGATTCTTTTTGTATCTAAACAATGTAAAAGCACAGTATTCTTTTGAGTTGTACTTATGGGGGATGTAGATGTCAGTAAAACATGTATTCGTACAAATACACGATTAAATGCACATGTATGACATCGTTTTAATTAATTGAGAATGAATGAGATATGGGTTTATTATTGACTCACAGCCCAACAGTGTGTGGTGAGTTTAGTTCACGACAGGGTAAGGTAACAGTAAAACGCGAAAAATTTTCAGTGATTTTCGGTTAAAGAGAATGGAATTGGGTCGTGACAGAATATGTATGTATACATTGATATTGTACAACAGTCCTAAAAATGGTTTAAGGATTTTAAGGACTCGAAATAGGTAAAGACTATTTTACCCCTATTGAGGGAAGTTCAGTTAAGGATGGTGAAAGCATGACATGCATGAAATGCATGATTTAAGTAATTTCTGATTTAAGGAATTTTCCTAATTTTTAATCAAAACAAATTGATAGATTGGCCAGTAATTGCATAAATTTCACAAGATAACACTACGTAGGTGTTATTTATATTTAAATGAAATTTCTTTGGAAAATAGGCCAACTATCAAGTTTATATGGAAATAGATAGTGCTGGCACATAGTTCACACTATATCTGCGTTTGTGAGTGTGCATAAATGTGCTTGAGCGGTTGCTCGCACCGACTTGTGGGACATCATATGCATGAAATGTGCTAGAGCAGTTACTCGCACTAATTTTTATTATTGTGAAATGCATGAGAGGTGCTGGAGCCTAGCTCGCACCCTGTTTTGACTGTTTTGACTGTATATGTATAAAAATGTGATGGAGCAATTGCTCGCACTAGTTTTAATGATTTGACATGCATGAGAGATGCTGGAGCATAGCTCGCATCCTGTTTTGATATGATAATTGCATAAAAGTTGTGTTGGAGTGGAGTGTAACTCACACGAGATTTGATTTATTTATGCATAAAGCCATGCTGGAGTGTAACTCGCACGAGATTTGATTTATTTATGCATAACACCGTTCTGGAGTCGCTCACACGTGATTTTATATGGATTTATAACTCATTCATTTTTAAGTCGTACTGGAGTGCAACTCGTATGCAGATTTTACTGATTTTTTTGACACCGTGCTAGAGCTTCGCTCGCACAAGATTTTTTGATATCATGGATATGCATGGAGCCATGCTAGAGCTTTACTCGCACAGGGATTTATATAACATGCATATAGCCGTGTTGGAGCCTCCTGTAGACTGTGTGTCATAGTGAGATAATATGCTCACACGTGCATACTGAGACAGAGATGATATGGGTGGATAAGACCTATTACAGGTACCCCTGACTGAGCTTGCGTTCACAGAGTACGTTGTACCGTGTATGTCACACAGAGTACGCTGTACCATGGGGATTGTTGGAATGGAGTGGCATTAGCCACGAGGCAGCAAGTCTTACCCTCGCAATCCTAATGTTATGTTGTTCTGGCGGGTGGGACCGACCCACCTCCCGTTGTCAGGTGTGATACCCGCACACTAGGTACCGTGTTGCTAGGGATCACAAGGTTATGGCCATAGTCCTATGTTGTTACTGATAGTCACCTACATGTCTCACATGATATAACTATTGGTCGATAGACCAGGGTAGACCCGAGGGAGGGGTTAGGCCCCCAATTTTATGATTTTCTACTGTGATGCTAAATTTCAGATGATTTTATGACATGCGACCCTAAAAGAAGGGTGATTTTATGACAGAATTTTATAACGAGTTGTTTTATGAGTTTTAAGATGATTGACCCAGAGGGGTTATTTTATACTGCGTTTTAAATGAAATTATTTAGATGCAGTAGCATGATGTGTTTTCTATGCTTTAATTATAAATTCATGAAAAGATTTGTCTCTCATGATTTGATTTACATGGCATGAACTAATTTATGATCCTGATTTAATTCATGCTAAGTATGATTTATTGATGTCACATAAAATGCCATTGATGCATAAGTAGTATGATTTATATATGCATGAACAGTTTTATAAACTGAGTCATTGATGACATACATGATTTTGTGCTTGAAACTTTAATGAAAAGAAATGGATTTTAAGGGCATGGCATTATGAGCATATAGATAGTGGAGCTATCAACTTACTTGCATAATTGCCTTACTGAGCCTGTGGTTTGCTCACCCCCTTATTTTCCCATCTTTTCAGAGCACTCGCAATAGTTAGTGAGTGGCTGAGGACTTGCAATCTTGGTATCCGCTGCTTCCCATCGAGAGACAGGTATACACATTTGTAGAGTTTTGTATCTAAATATGTAATGCACAGTACTGTAAATGGATATGATGTCAGGGATGTAAAGTTATGTAAATATCATTGTGTATGTATTTAGTTAAAGTTAAAAGATAGTAAACTCTGATATGTGATTGTGATATGGAAATAGAATGGTAAATAGGTGAGAGGTGACTAACACCGAATTATAGCCCAACTATGTTGTAGGATGGTCACGATGAGAGAAAGGTAAGAATTAAATAATAAATGAAAAAGTGAAAAATTTACTCTGATTTTTAGGTAATTTGGGTCGTGACAAGTTTAATGGTATCAGAGCTAAGTTGGCCTGATATGAGTCAGTGTTAGTGGTTAAGAAAGTTTACATCCCCATGTACTGTGCATTGTTTAGATACAATTGTGTATATCGATATGGAAGTGCAGCTAAGAATTTGGTTTCAAATGCAAGAATAGACTCATTAACTAATAGCTGCTATGGTAGAGAGGCAAGTACATGAGCTCTAGGCCATAGGGGTAGGTCTAAGAGTCGTACTGAGTCACCACATGAGACTCAAGATGAGATTGAAGTTAAGGCTGATAATGAGTATGCCCCACAAAGTCCAACAGAGAGATCAGATAGTATTGAGACACGCTTCACGAGGTTAGTGCGGAGTGTGGAGAATATTATGAGAGCTATTTGCTTAGAGTATGCATGGGATTTGAGGGCGAGTCGAAACATTGGTGGAAGTTCGCTCGACCCATTTTAAGAGTTAGACATCCAGAATGGACATGAGAAAATAATTCTAGATGTATTCCGGTGACAGAATATCCCAAACACTGTTTAAAGGAAATTACAGATTAAATTCATTACTTTGACCCAGAAGAACTGGTTGATTAAAGAGTATGAAACTCAGTTTATATTTCGGGGTAGATATGACTCCGACACTATGAACAGTGAGAGTCCGAATGTCTGAAAGTTCATGGAAGGGCTCAGATTGTCAATTAGAGTCCGATTAGCCCATTAGATACCCTAACTATGCCGAGGCAGTGCACAGACTACAGTGTGTAAATAAGATCATGAGTTGCATGCCTCTGAGATTGGGAAAGGTAGTAAGGGCCGAAATAGAGATAAAAGAGAATAGAGAATGACAGAGATGTCAGAACGGGAAAAAGGTAGTTTGGTAAAAGCTTAGAGCTGATGAGTTACGGGGTAAGATGATTGGTAAGGCCCCAGTGTATTCAATTTCAGCACTTTGAGGGGTATTGTGATTTGAGGACCCCAACCTGCTACGGAGTAGTGCAGCAGTATGAGCAATGTAAAAGTGTAAGCAGTGTAGCAGTGTAGCAGTGTAGAAGTGTAAACAGTGTAGAATATGTGGTAGATACCACGAAAATAAGAAGTTTGACGAGTGTGAGTGTATGCCTTGGACCAGGACACTACTGATGTTTCATTTGATGTGGTGGAAGATGCCACACTGGTTAAGAATAATGAAATAATTATTTTAATTGATCCTGGTGCCACGCATTTATGCATACTGCCTTCAGTTGCCTATAAGTTAGTGAAAGATGTGAAGCCTGTACCCTTAGGCAAGATGATGATAGTTAGCTGATTTTCACTAACAGAATATGGGTATAGGGATTATATGTTGAAAACAGGGGGGAAAAGGATATGTTAGTCAATTTTATTCAATGGAATATGAATAATTTTGAAGTAATATTTAAGAATAGATTAATTCGGCTGCAAACTATGATGTTTAGATTGCTATCCTATGATAGTGATGTTTCCACCCCTGAAAAATGTATTGTAAGTTGTAACAAGTAATGAAAGAGTTTGTTATAAGTGATATATGAAAGGAGATAAGCTTTGAGAAGTGAGAGATCTTGAATACGAGATATATTCGAATAAGAGGCGTATGCAAGATAAGAATATCTTTAATATGTAAGTAAATTGGATTAAGCGATATGTACTGAATATGAATTACGACTAAGGATATATATCTACAACCAGTCCATGTGGTTAAGTCTGAGGGTTAATAAAGGTATTTCAAAATACTTCCCCGCCTCAAGACTTGACAGCGTCTAGAAGCACACACATAACCTATAATTGAAATCGACAGTCGTAATATATACATTTAAAATTTGGGTACCTTTACTGGTAGAATTTGAGTAATCATGAAGGTTTAAAAATTAAAATTTTATAAAAGCCGTTAATATAAAAAAAAGGAAATGACATGGGTTAGTATCTTGAACGGAAGCGATTTCGAAATGACATTATACATTTATGCGTACATAGGTTAAGGATATGGGTGATTGAAATATTTAGTGGAACTTAACTACGATGAGGTATTTAAACCTTACCTGGACCGATTGGTTGTCATCTTGAGAGATAATATTTCGATGTATTCAAAGTCCAGGGAAGAGCATGAGTAGTAGCAGGAAATTGTCTTACAGACGAGTTGTTGAGAGTTTCTCGAAATAGACTACTCAGTTGACACATCTCATTTGGAAAAAAGATTGTATGTCAGTGGGATGATAAGTATGAAAGTAGCTTCGATGAGTTTTGGTATATGGAAGTAATAAACTGACCACCGTAATTATTCTCACCATAACCAACAGCTCAAGAGGTTTCAGTGAATATGAATACCTCAAAATAAGGATTGGGCTGTATATTGATGTAAAATGGGAACATAGTCGTTTATGGATCCAGATAGTTCAAGGACCATGAAAGAAATTATCTGACCCATGATTTAGAGTTGGCAGTCGTAGCCTTTACACTAAAAGTATGGCGCCACCACTTAAATAGTAAGAAATTTCGGGTATGCACTGATCGTAAATGCTCCGAGTATCTGTTTTCACAAAAAGAGTAGAATATGAGATAACCAAGAGGGTTAGAGCTCCTAAGGATTATGATTGTGAACATTGTACCACCCAGGAAAAGCTAATGTAATGGCTGATGCCTTGAACAGAAAGAGCCTCGGGATGGTATCACATATGATGGTCAGGGAGCGTGAGCTGCTAGAGCAGTTGTGAGCCTCAGTAGTGATGTGATCCCTTCTGATGATGACGGTGATTTTGTGACAGCTAGCTTGAGGTTAGAACCAGATTTGAGTGATCGAATTTGTCAAGCTTAATGTGATGATTTGCATGGTGTCCATAGTGTGGGTCAGATTCAGAATGGTATAGTGACAGAGTTCACAGTGAGTGATGATGACTTACAGAGGTTCAGAGACAGTATAAGTGCTCCCCAGGACCATAGTTGCTAAGATAGTGTTATTGTCGAAAGCTCACTTTCGGGATATACAATGCATCCGAGAAGTAAAAAATATATCGACATCTTTGAAAAAGGTATTGGTGGTCAGATATGAAAAGAACATTGTAGAGTTGTGGAGAAGTGTCTCGTATGTCAGCAGATTAAGGTAGAGCAAAAGAAGTTGCAGGGTTATTGCGGCCTCTACCTATATTTACAAAGAAAATAGAATAAGTTACCATGAATTTTGTGATGGGTTATAGAGGACCCGGATAAATCACGAGGCTATTTGGTAATAGTCGATAGAGTGACTAAGTCTACCCACCTTCTGACTATGGAAATCTCTAGATACTCTGAGTGTGTAGGCAGATTTGTATGTAAGGAAGATTGTGGAACATTATGTAGCGTTCCAGGGAGCATGATATCAGATAGGGATTCCCATTTCACTTCTCACTTTGGGGAATATTTGTCAGGAAGCTATGGGAACCCGATTGAGTGTTAGGACAGCTTTTCGTCCTCAGACAGATGGTCAGTCAGAGAGGACTGTACAGGTTTTGGAGGATATGATGAGAGCGTGTGCCATTGATTTTATAAGCTCTTGGGATGATCAGTTGTTCGCATTCGCCAATAATGACAGTTGTCACTTGAGTATCGGGATGACATTTTATGAGGCATTGTATAGCCGTAGGGAGTTGTTTCCCCGACTTAGATAATAAGAAGTGGGTGACAGATAGAGAATTATTCCCGAATTGGCAAGACAAACCTCTGAGAATGTTCAGTGGATTGTGAAAGATTAAGAGCACCTCAGAGCAGACAGAAAGACTATGCTGAAAAGAGACAGAAACCATTGGAATTCATCGAGGGTGAATCAATATCGAGTTTCGTTAGATAGAATTCCTTGAGAGATTGGACAAAGTGGGAGATAAGGCCTGTAGGTTGGCATTACTGCTTGAATAAGTAGGCATCCACAATGTGTTACATCTTTTGATGCTTCGGAAATACTATCCGGACCTAGCATATGTGATCGAATATGAGCTCCAACAGCTTAGCTCAAAGAAAGTATAATGTATGAAATCGATTTGGGTATTAGACGGAAGGAGAAGCTGTTGAGGTTTAAGATGATCTCCCTAGTCAAGTCGAATGGTAGTATTACACTCTGAAAAAAGTCACATGAGAATTAAAGAGTATGATGCGATAGACGTATTGGAGTAGTGTATGGACCCATTTGACTTGGTTCTAATTTGGAGGACCAAATTTCTTAAGTGGGGAGATTGTAAGACTCGATTTTTATCTTAAGAGTAAATGGAATGAATAGAAATTTTCGAGTGTATTGAAAAATGCAAAAGGATTGAAATGGTATTCCTGAACACGTGAAGGGTAAAACGGTCAAAAGATTGAAACTCGGTATTTATCGGGACAGGAAAATTTAATTAAAAATATGGGATTGAGAAATCTTGATCAATAATGAAGAAATAATTAAATTTCGGATTAAATTGATCAAGATATGAATTTATTGGAATAAATCAAAATTTTCATTTCGAAAAATAATCCTGAAAATAATTGAAAAATATACCGAAAAGTCGAAATAAGACCGAGAAATTAATTCATTGATTAAATGAATTAAATATAATTTTTTAAGATATTTTGGCAAAAATAATAATGTAATATTGATTAAAATAATAAATAAATAAATTATAAATAAATAAAAAAAGGGAACTAAATTGCGAAATCGCGAAACAGAAGAAAACAACTAGAAGCCGATGCCGTCTGCCTCAATGATCGAACCACCGGCGATCGACCCAGGCAAGGTACCGAGGAAGCCAGCTGAAAGGCGGCTACCACCGGCACCAGCGACCCGAAGGAGGCGGTGATCGACGGTCGAAAGGAAACCGAGAGCAGAACCGAGAAGAGAAAGAGAGTTTCCTGGTGACCAGTGTCGATTCAGGCCCAGCCACCACCAGCCGAAGTTGCGCGATGCCAAGACTACCCGATCAACGGCTGAATCGGTTGGTAGAACGGCTGCCAACGCAGGCAACGGAGGAAGAAAGGAAAGTCACCGACGTCGGAGGAGAGAAGAGCAGGACCGACCACTTTTCGGCGACCTTGGGCGAAACTGACCCCAGATCCGAGCTGCGGATGACCCTTGCGGAGCTGCTGGCGACGAAAATCGATGGAGAACAAGTCGGCAAGGCACTAAACCAGACTGAACCGGCAGTTTGAACCGGGTTGAACTGGATCGAACCGGTTCAGCCAAAAAGAAAAGAAAAGAAAGAGAAAAAATAGGAAAAAGAAAAGAGGAAAAATTCGAAAAAAATCTCAGTGATGCAATCGAGCTATGGGTAGGTCGGTCAGTGGTCAAATTGACCGATTTAATTTTTAGAATATTTAATTTGATTAATATTCAACTGAAAGTTTACCCAAAAAAATATTAAATTGTGTAGCTCGACAATTGGCATTAACCGAGAGCTCGAGACATTCTCGATTTACGTACTATCATGGAATCACGGGTAAGTAACCTTTATTTAAGATAATTTTGCATCGTTATGCGTGTTAGATAAATTACGGATTTAATTTTCGTATAAAATAAATTAAATTATGGAAATTTAGATAAATTGTTGTAAATAATATATTGAAATGTTCGATAATTTAGAACGAGGTCCAATATATACTGATGGGCCCAATGAGCCCAATAGGCCTCGATAATGTGAATAATCAGTGGAAAACGGGCTTAAGGCTGATTAAGGCCCATTATGGTACAATCAGACCCAATATGGGTAAACGAGCCTAATGATTTAAATTAAGCCCAAAAAATTATGAAATACAATAAATTGTATTGTATTTGACCTGATGTATATTAATACCCAGTTCCAGAGATTTGATTGAGAGCAAATCGGACTGCATGATGAGACATCAGTGAAAGGTCAGATTGTATAGAAAAATGAGGTAAGGGAATTATGTGAGTAGCTAGAGGTAGCTACACGTACTTTAAATAGCTTTTGTATACACTGAATATGTATGTATACGTTGATATTGTACAACAGTCCTAAAAATGGTTTAAAGATTTTAAGGACTCGAAATAGGTAAAGACTATTTTACCCCTATTGCGGGAAGTTCAGTTAAGGATGGTGAAAGCATGACATGCATGAAATGCATGATTTAAGTAATTTCTGATTTAAGGAATTTTCCTGATTTTTAAGCAAAGCAAATCAATAGATTGGCCAGTAATTGCATAAATTTCACAAGATAACACTACGTAGGTGTTATTTATATTTAAATGAAATTTCTTTGGAAAATGGGCCAACTATCAAGTTTATATGGAAACAGATAGTGCTGGCATATAGTTCGCACTATATTTGCGTTTGTGAGTGTGCATAAATGTGCTTGAGCGGTTGCTAGCACCGACTTGTGTGACATCATATGCATGAAATGTGCTAGAGCGGTTGCTCGCACTAATCTTTATTATTGTGAAATTAATGAGAGGTGCTAGAGCCTAGCTCGCACCCTGTTTTGACTGTTTTGACTGTATATGCATAAAAGGTGCTGGAGCGATTACTCGCACTAGTTTTAATGATTTGACATGCATGAGAGATGCTAGAGCTTAGGTCACATCCTGTTTTGATATGATAATTGCATAAAAGTCGTGCTGGAGTGTAACTCGCACGAGATTTGATTTATTTATGCATAAAGCCATGCTGGAGTGTAACTCGGACGAGATTTGATTTATTGATGCATAACACCGTGCTGGAGCTCGCTCGCACTTGATTTTATATGGATTTATAACTCATTCATTTTTAAGTCGTACTGAAGTGCTACTCATACGCAGATTTTACTGATTTTTCTGACACCGTGCTAGAGCTTCGCTCGCACGAGATTTTCTAATATCATGAATATGCATGGAGCCGTGCTAGAGCTTCGCTCACACAAGGATTTATATAACATGCATATAGCCATGTTGGAGCCTCCTGTAGACTGTGTCACAGTGAGATGATATGCTTACAAGTGCAAACTGAGACAGAGATGATATGGGTCGATAAGACCTATTGCAGGCACCCCTGACTGAGCTTGCATTCATGGAGTACGTTGTACTGTGTATGTCACGCAGAGTACGCTGTACCGTGGGGATTGTTGGAGTGGAGTGGGATTAGCCACAAGGCAGCAAGCCTTGCCCTCGCAATCCTGATGTAATACTGTTCTGGCGGGTAGTACCGACCCACCTCCCGTTTTCAGGTGTGATACCCCGCACACGAGGTACCGTGTTACCAGGGATCACGAGGTTATGGCCATAGTCCTATGTTGTTACTGATAGTCACCTACATGTCTCACATGATATAACTATTGGTCGATAGACCAGGGTAGACCCGAGGGAGGGGTCAGGCCCCTGATTTTATAATTTTCTACTATGATGCTAAATTTCAGATGATTTTATGACATGTGACCCTAAAAGAAGGGTGATTTTATGACAAAATTTTATAACGAGTTGTTTTATGAGTTTTGAGATGATTGACCCAGAGGGGTTATTTTATATTGCGTTTTAAATTAAATGATTTAAATGCAGTAGCATGATGTGTTTTCCATGCTTTAATTATAAATTTATGAAAATATTTGTGTCTCATGATTTGATTTACATGGCATGAACTAATTTATGATCCTGATTTAATTCATGCTAAGCATGATTTATTGATGTCACATAAAATGCCATTGATGCATAAATAGTATGATTTATATATGCACAAACAGTTTTATAAACTGAGTCATTGATGACATACATGATTTTGTGCTTGAAACTTTAATGAAAAGAAATGGATTTTAAGGGCATGGCGTTATGAGCATGTAGATAGTGGAGCTATCTACTTACTTGCATAATTACCTTACTGAGCGTGTGGTTTGCTTACCCCCTTATTTTCCCATCTTTTCAGAGCACTCACAATAGTTAGTGAGCGGCTGAGGACTTGCAATCTTGGTATCCGCTGCTTCCCATCGAGAGACAGGTATACACATTTGTAGAGTTTTGGATCTAAATATGTAATGCACAGTACTGTAAACGGATATGATGTTTGGGATGTAAAGTTATGTAAATATCATTGTGTATGTATTTAGTTAAAGTCAAAAGATAGTAAACTCTGATATGTGATTGTGATATGGAAATGGAATGGTAAATAGGTGAGAGCTGACTAACACCGAATCATAGCTCAACTATGTTGTAGGATGGTCACGATGAGAAAAAGGTAAGAATTAAATAATATATGAAAAAGCAAAAAATTTACTTTGATTTTTAGGTAATTTGGGTCGTGAAAATAGTATCCTTCTTTCTCTCAAACTTAGATTTATGAAAATATTTGAGTTACGTAACCTAACGTTCGTTCTTTAGTCCAACTTAGCATTTAAACAAAACTAAGCCCAACTTTTATTGAGCCCCACCTTTATCTTGTCATGTTTCTGAAACTGAAAGAAAGATTTATGAATTTAAATACATGAGCTTTGAGCATGTTTTCAAATCTGTGATCATGTTTTTTGATTTTGTTTCTTGAACGAAATGATATGATTCTGACTTATGCATGAACTTGTTACATGTTTTGCGAGAAATGGAATCTGTTATATGAGCACAGTTTCTCTGTTTTATGAAAGAGTTTTCAACCGCAAAAAAAAAAGAGTTGATTTTAAATTCGGTTTATGAATTTTAAATATGTGAGTGAGGCCTACTTGGGATGGACTAGCCAGAAAGACCTCTTAAGTGGGGTGAGGTAGTCAAAAGGCCCAGACCCTCACAAGGCATATGAAGCCCAAAAACGATTTTAAAAACTCTGTTTTGAGACAAAGGCAATGTTTAATTATATGCGATCGTGGGGTTCTATAGGAGCAAAGTGCCACACAAGTTTGTGTGACTGTGGGGGCCACCTCTTGGGTCTTACAAATGCAAAGTGTTACACGATCAATGCATAACTATCATGCTCACCTTCGTGGCGTATATGTTTACTACCTGGGATGAGGCAAGCCAAAAAGACCTCTTGAGGCCCCGATATGTATGATTGCCACCTGAGATGAGGCTAGACAAAAAGACCTCTTAAGTGGGGTGAGGTAGCGAAAAGGCCCAGCTAACCAGAAAGACCTCTTAAGTGGGGTGAGGTAGCCAAAAGGCCCAGCTAACCAGAAAGACTTTAAGTGGGGTGAGGTAGCAAAAATTTCCATGTTTATGATTTTCCCTTTACGGAGGATGAATATGTTATTTCCGCATGACGATTACATGAGCTAGCTTAGTCTCCATCCGAAACGAACTCTATTTTAAGATTTGATTCTTTGATATGTGATATACATTCAGCAATGCTTTTGAAGTTTTGCGTGAATTGAAAGATTCTGATTTCCATCTGACATGATCTCTATTTTAAGATGTTGAAGTTTCGAGATATGTTTTATACTCAGCAATGCTTTGAAGTTCTGTATGATCTGAAAGGTTCTGATTTCCATTCGATATGATTTTTGTCTGGAATATTTGATCTTTCTATACATGCTTCATACTCAGCTATATTTTTTGAAGTTTTGTATATCATGAAAGATTCGGATCGGCTTGCTAAGGTTTTCTTATTTCAAAACAATATTTCTGTTAAATGTGTTTTCTGTGATATGCATTTTGAAAACGATGTAATAATTGTAAAGAAATGCCACCCTTTGGTATTATTATGTACTCTGTATGTTTTAAACACTATGATCATTTTAAATGCATTTCTTACTTAGCTTTTCCTCGAAAGCTCACCCCTTCACCTCTCAGATGTATTGCAGTGAAACCACAGTTGATAATTGTTGCGTAGACAACGTAGGCTGGCGGATACGAGTTTCCCCAGGCTATCTTTTGTACATGCATGAGGTATACATTTCCATCTCTTTAATAGACCATTAGTATGCACAGACATCTATTGAAAGTAATGTGTCAGGATGTAATCTGTATAAGGATAAGTAAAATGAAATATTTTGAAGTTTGATTTTTGGAGGTACTAGATGTGTTTGGAATATGTATAATGTCAGGACCCGTTCTCAATCCATGACTTAACCAAAAACTACTACAATTTTTTTGCATTTTTAACTTTCCTTTCCTCTCTTCAATGGTTGGGCTGTGATTCGATGTCAGAATCTTTCCTTACCATATTATCCATTATCATACATACATGTCAATATACTGTTACTGACTGTAACTGCTTTTATAATACATGTGAGATTATATAAAAGCTAATACCAATACATTCCCCATAATATATATCGTATACATCACTATGCTGTTTCTATGTTTAGATATATAACTGTACAAAATCTGTATACCTGGCAGTCGGTAGGAACTAGTAGTGGACTCAGGAATACTATCCCTTAATAGCTCTCGCTCTACTGCTGATGCTCTGTAGAGAGATGTAAAGAAAGGGGGGTGAGCATACAACGCGCTCAGTAAGGAAATCAGGCAAGCAAGTAGATATCTACACTATCTACTCAAAATAATGCTATGCCTTGAAAACAATATTTCCTTAACTCACTTTAAAAGCATGTCTTTAAATATATATATATATATATGTATACTTGTACATATTAAATCCCATGTACAGAAATCATGCTTTCTTTCTCAAATGTAGGCATGTAGTGCAAAACAATGCATCTTTATATAAATCATGCATTTAGATAAATCATGCCATGTATATTTAAATCACAATAAATATGGCATTTAAATCATTCACATCACAAAATCGGACTCCAACCCATCCCTCGGTCTGTCCGCAATTTAAATCAGTTAATCAAGTGATATATCATGTAAGACTCTGTGGTGCAATGTAAATAGTATCCTGGACTATGATTATATCCGACATGTGATCCCAAGCTACACGGAATCCTAGTGTGCGGGGCATCACTGCTGCAATGGGAGGGGGTCAGTCAATCACAACCGCCAGCTATATCCTACTCAACTCCACAACACCACACAGTACAGTGTACCCCATGCCACATGCACGGTACAACGTACTCCGTGGACCCATATCTCACATCAATCACCATGCCATATCTCAAAACTCACATGCAAGCCTATTAAATCAGTGCGACACATAGTCTACCCGACGCTCCAAGCACGGTTTATCGCATGTCTCATAAAATCAGTGCGAGCGATGCTCCAGCACTCTTATAAAATCAAGAAAAATCTCGTGCGAGCCAAGCTCCATCACGCGTTTCATAAAATCTCATAAAATCTAGTGTGAGGGAAGCTCCAGCACTCTGTCAAAATCATGTAAAACTAGTGCAAGCAAGGCTCCAGCACTCTGTCATAAAAATCAAGTGAAAATCTGGTGTGAGTTAGACTCCAGCACCAATGCATGTAAAACCCTAGCGCGAGTCCCTGCTCCAGTACTAATGCATGCATCACACAAATCAAAACTCGTGCGAGCTAAGCTCTAGCACGTCTCATTTTTTTTCATAAAATCTCGTAGGTGGCTTTGTTATCTTAAAACAATTTCTAAAAGAAATCACATTGTTTAAAATATGCAATGCTGTGCATTTTTATTTAAAAGCTAGCCAGCCTACCCATACACGTGTCAAAACACCTCAAAAACAAGAAGGAACCTCTTGTTCTTGCTCATCCCAACTTTTCCTAATTTTGGATATTTTACACTTCACAGGGGTATTTTGGTCATTTACCCATTCGGGTACCAAAATTCTTATTTTAAATCTAGACCTTTCAGACAATTTTAGGGAATGTAAATGAGGTTAAAATTGCATAAAGTTACCTCTAGCAGTCCGTAAAATTCCTTTACCTGAAATCACGCTCGAGCTTATCCTGTCTCGACCGTACCAGGTCTCTCAGTCCAATTCGCTCCAAACCAAGTCTACGGAGCTGCATATAACCACATGTTGGGTCAGTTCTAATATACTTATCAATATTTCACTCTTACTGACCGAATCTAAAACACTGGGCCCGTTTTACTTTGTTGAGCCCGATTGCACCTTAATGGGCCTCGACCTATTTTCAGCCTGTTTTCACCTATTAAATCCCTTCTTCAGGTCTATTGGGCTCATTTGGCTTACCAATACTCATCGGGCTTTGTTCCAAACTCATTGGATAGCCAGTATACTATTTACGATAATTACTTTAAAATTTGGAATACAATTCATTTTATGCAGAATTAATCCATAAAATTCATAAAATAATCTTAACTCTGCATTAAGGACTCAAATTGTCGCAATTAAAGTGTACTTACCCAATGCTATGCGGGATATGAAAATTGGAGCTCAATCGGCTCTCGTTTGGGCTCTGTCATAGAACTGCATAATTAGATTAATCCGGGTTATTTTTCATTAAATATAATATTAAATTAATTTTTAGAATTTACACGTAGGTCAATCTCGACCATCAGTCAACTTACCGAATCTCGAGACGTCCCCGAAAAAATTTCTTTCCTTTTTCCCTTTCTTTCTTTTTCTTTTTCTTTTTTTTTTCTTTTTCCTTTTTCTTTTTCCTTTTCGGCAAAATGTTGCAGTTTCAGTCTGTTCCCCATCGTCGGCATTCCCGGTCATTTTGTTGGCGGCTACCAGTACCAAAAGAAGGGCCTCGACTAGGGGGTTACTTGGTTGGGGTCGATCAGAGCCAAATCACCGTGGATCGTCGGCAATCAGCTCAGTTTCCTCTCTGATTTCCTTTCGCCGATTCGTCGAAATCAGGCGTCGTTGGCGTGCGTCGCTAGTACCAACAGGTTCGCTCGGTTGTCCTCTCTCTTCTCCGGCCCTCGCCTGGTCTCGTTGGTCGCCGGTGCTTTGTCAGGCTTCTCGGACGCTCCAAGCGTCGGCTACTCTGTTTTCTTTTTCAGTTTTCTTTAGTTTTCTCTCCCTTCGAACCAGATTTTTGATTTTCTCTTTTTTTTTATAATTTATTTTATTATTATTTTAATCATTAAAATATTATAAAAAAATCCCAAAATATCAACAAAAAACTATATTTCATTTAGATTTATTTATTTATTTTATTTTAACCCTTTTTCTGTGTATTTTTCTTCGTATTTTTGGGATATTGTCTCGGCCAAATTTCGGTAAATCTTAATAAATTTGTATCTTGGTCAATTAGACTCGAAATTCAATAATTTTTCTTTCATTGATCAAGATTTTCTAAATCCATATTTTAATGAAATTTTCTTATCGAATTTATATCAGATTTTGGTCTTTTGACCATTTTACCTTTCAATGTGTTCAGGACCAAATTGAAGCAACTTTCCTTCATAAACCCACTATCTTTTCTTATTTTAAATTCTTATTTTCAGTCAACTTGATTTCGATCCCTTTCGCTTGGCCTATGACCGTCTCGGCCCTTATTTGGCTACTACATACATTCACCGATATTTCGTTTCATTCCATTTGCAATTTAATTTAGTCAAAACTCTTCTTATGATTCAATCAATATGTGGAAGTGTACATCACATGAATCATAAGGAAATGCATCAACAAGTACTTAAAAAGTGGGTCTTACATAATCTCCCCCACTAAAAAAAATTTGGTCCTCTAAACTGGAACCAAATCAGTCTCTGAACAACTCTGGGTACTTCTCTTTCATCAAACTCTCTAACTCCCAAGTCACTTCCTCCGGAGTGTGATGCTGCCACAGTACTTTCACCAGGGGAATCGTCTTCGACCTCAATACTTTCTCCTTCCTATCCAAAATCTGAATCGGTCTCTCCACATATGACATACTCTCACTAAGCTCCAGTGGCTCGTATCTGATCACATGTGATAGATCCGGTTGATACTTTCGAAGCATAGAGATATGAAAAACATTATGGACGCTCGCTAGCTCAGGTGGCAACGCTAGCCTATAAGCTCTGTCTCCTACTCTCTCTAGAATCTCAAAGGGTCCAATAAAATGAGGACTCAGCTTTCCTCTCTTTTCGAACCTCGTAATACCCTTGGAATGAGAAACTTTCATAAACACAGACTCCCCTGTCTTAAACTCCAACGGTTTACGTCTCCTGTCAGCATAACTCTTCTGTCGACTCTGAGCTCGCCTCAACCTCTTACAAATCAACTGGACATCCTCAGAGGCCTGAGGTACCAAATCAGGAGCAAACATCTATCTGTCACCAACTTCCTCCCATCCAATAGGAGATCGACATCTACGGCCATACAAAGCCTCGTACAGTATGTACGGCATAGCTTTAGCATTTAGCTGAGCACATTTAATATCATTTGAATCCCATCCATCTTCTTCCTTAGGAATATCTCTTCCCTCTATTCTCTTTGTAGGGATTTGAGGTCCTTTAATTATAATTCTCCATACTTCATAATCATTTGCTTGAATGAAGAACATCATCCTAGTCTTCCAATATGCATAATGCTCTCCATTGAACATTGGAGGTCTAACCGTAGAGTGCCCATCTCCTACCAAACTAGTAGCTACATTGTTATGAGCCATTTGATCGTTTCTAACTCTTAGGAAGTTGTTCCTATGTGATTAAAGAGTCCTTGCTCTGATACCAATTGTTGGCTCTACCGAGAGGGGGGGTGAATCGGTTTTCTAACGTTAATAGCAAATTTTAATTTAATCCTATTTTAATTTGCAAATGAAAATAAGCAATATAAAATTAAACAATTTAATGCAAGATAGGGAAGAGAGAAACAAACACAATCATTTATAGAGGTTCGACCAAACTCTTGCCTACGTCCTCTCTCCTTGACCTTCTTGTCAAGTGCTTTCTTACTCTCCTTCAACAGAAGTTACAATGTTCCTTTTACAGGTTAAGGAATAACCTCTCTACCCTTTGCAATATGAAAATGTATTCACCCTCTTACAATTTATCTCACTGAGGAACAATCCTCTTTCTCTCTCAAGATAAGGATGAATACAAAAATGAAGCTTTAATGTAGGTAGGACAAATACAGCTTTTGCACTTGAGCTTATACAATAAATCTCAATAAATGAGGAATGAAGACACAAGGAATGAAAGTGTTGAAAGCTTGAGAATGTAGAAAATGTGCAGCAATAATGTCTCTATTCTCTTTGTCTTCAATGCTTGGTTAAATACTGAAGGATTGGTAGTTGGAGCATTAAATGCTGTTTTTCCCGTTGAGATTTTGCAGAAACTAGCCGTTGGGTACCTCCAGTAGTGTGCCAGATCGATCTGCCTTCTTGGCCAGATCGATCTCTTAGTTATAAATCCTGCAAGATCAAGGCACAATAACACAAGGAGATCGATCTCATAGGTTAGCAGATCGATCTGTTAATTTGAAAATGATAGGGGAGATCGATCTGTCGAATAGGCAGATCGATCTCATGATCTCTCTGTTTGAGGCAAGATCGATCTTCAGATCGATCTGCCATGCAATCTCGTAGTGGGGAGATCGATCTCTCAATACCTCAGATCGATCTCCTTAGCTCTCTGACTTTGAGGAGATCGATCTCTTCCTTACCAGATCGATCTCATAAGTTCTCTGTTTGAGTGTGGATCAATCTTTCAAATCGATCTACAGTCTATGCTTTTAAGGGAGATCGATCTCTTCCTAGATCAGATCGATCCCTCAATTCTAGTTTTAGGCAGATCGATCTCTTAACCCTTGCAGATCGATCTCACTCTTCCTTAATACCTTTGTATAGGTTCAAAGCTTGGCAGATCGATCTCATTTCTTCATGAGATCGATCTCTCATCAAGTACAGACCCAGGAGATCGATCTTTCATAAGCCAGATCGATCTCTCATCAACAGAACTCTAAGTTCTGGTACTGATAACCTCTAAACATGTTTTTATATCATCTTAATATTATTGAATTTACTTGTTTTGTCATTTCAAAATATATTAACTCAACAATCTCCCCCTTTTTGATATGACAAAACTTATTCAATCAACATGTTTAGTTAATTTGCGAAAACTCCCCCTTTTTGTGAGCTCCCCCTTTCTTTTAGCGTTTGACTTTGTTACTATCTTAACTCCCCCTCATTTTAACCATTCTTTTAAACGTTTAGAGATGTTTCTTAAAAACCTTCTTAAAACATTTTATGCCTCTTGACCACAACCACATGTTTTCTTCTCCCCCTTTTTGTCATATCAATAGAAAGAAAATGAAATAGTACTCATGGCATTTCAAAATTAACATTTTCATTAAAACACAGTCAAATGGCAGTTTATTAAAGCAAATTGATGTTAAAATAACAACAAGTAGCAAAAACAAAACATATAACTAAACTAAATCGAGCAACTAGATCCTATGGTGGAGGAGGAACGCGATCCATGAGATCCTCAACATGAGTGCGAGTGACTTGAAGCTCATCAAACATCGCCTTCTGAGCCTCATGAACCTCATTCACTCTTCGGTTCAAATCCTCGAACATTCGCTGCTGAGATGCAAAGCCTTCATCGATTTTTCTGTTGAGTTCACTCATCATCTTCATAATGATCTCCATGCCTGCAGGTGAGGATGCATGTGCAGTGGTCTGAGGAGTCGAGGATGATGGACCCGTAGCCGGTGCAGCAGGTGGGTCCACAGGCTTATCGAAGGGGTCTTCCTCCATAGCTTCAGCAGGCTGCTGTTCCCTCTTCTTCTTCCAGTCGCCCCGAAATCTTTGTAGTATCCCATGTGATGGAGGGTCTCGATGTTGAGGACGCTCTTGGGAGAGGGCAGTTCATCGGTTTCGCAGCTGCTATCTATCTTGAGCCATTGAAGAAAGTACGCCACTGGTTGAGGAAACACGATCGTCGTGGCTTGGCCTCGTACAATTTTTAACCAGTCTTGAAAGATAAAGTGGACAAGGTTGGGTTTTTGACTGGTGGAATGAATATGGTAAATCCAAAACCTATCTAACCTCCTAATAGTCGAATGTCGGGTACCAAACGATGAAGGTTCCACGAGATGATGAGGTGGAGTAGCCGGGGGTGCATTGGGAGTTCACTCGCCTTTTCCCCGGGAATGTCAAACTCCAAAGGAACTTCCTCATCTTCGTTCGTCAAACCTTCATCGCGTATGTCAAAGGCTTGGGCTAAAATTTCAGTGGTTACGGCAATGGACCTTTCCATGACATACGTTGTGAAACCAAGAATTTGACAGGAGTCGATAGGATCATAGTTGAGTTCGGCATTGGAAAAGAATGCACGAACGATATTTGGAGGTACGGGAGTATTTATTTTTAGAAAGGGCATCCAACCAAACTCCTCAGACAAATATGGAAAATCAATTCGGTTGAGGAAAGAGAAATCGATTGAACGCCAATGTTTAATTGGCATGGTTGAAAAGTATTCTTTGTATCGCTTTCTCTTCGCAGGTGTTTTAAAACACCGGTTGAAGGTAGCGATGGAAAAGAGAGGAATGGGTTGGGAAGATGACCCGATTTCTACATTGGTTCGGGGAGGTTTTTGTCCTACTTTCTTAAGCCTAGGCATGGTTCTAGATACGAGAATTATGCTAATACAGATTCACAAGCGAAAAAATCAATGGAACAGTAACTAGATTTGCCCTAGAATGAAATTGAACACAAATCGTAGGAAATTTTTGAGAAAATAATGAGGAATGTTGGTTACTATACCAGGAAATGACACGGAGACGCAATGAAGGCCGTACCGAGATCGATCTGAGGAGGAATCGAGAGAGGTGGTGCGTGGGAAGTTAGGGATTTTGAAGTTTAAGATTTTGAAATTTGGGGATTTTTGGCCAGTTTTTATAGTCCAGGGCACAGGAGATCGATCCGTCGAGATGACGGATCGATCTGTGTCACGCCCCAAAAATGCGGAAAATAGGGCTAATTTAAAACTTTTTGTTCATTAATTCACAATTAAAGGTGCATTCCTGTGCAGTGTCATACATCATCATAATTATCATGCCTCAGGATCTCATCATGATATAATAATTATTGTGTTATACCCATTACTCGATTACAAGTTAATTAATCCTAATACATCCCCTACAATAACATACTTCAAGTGTCTGTAATCACATTAATAGTCTGGGTACATGAAAAGATAAAATATACCTCAAATACAATATATATAGGGCCTGGAGCTCAAGTCCTCCACTAGCCACTACTCCGTACGCCGCAGGGAGATCCTTCTTCACTTGAAGTACTCTGGGAGGGGGAGGAAAATAGGGTGAGCTTCTAAATCGCTCAGTAAGGGGGTAAAGGAATCAGTTATATAAACCATTTCACACATCACAAATATGTATTTGTTCATAAAGCTCATTTGAAATCGTAGCATGAAAGTTCTCAAAACATCATCTCATAACTCGTTAAATCATGTGAAAACATGAAGATAAAAGGCTCCACATCGAGCACTCACAAGCATGTGTAAAGATATGCAATAATGGCTGTTCTCAAATACGTGATAAAAATCACCTCGGTAAATCACACGTGACAAGGTCACAAAACACAACTCATGTGTAAAACGAGACTAGGCAATAAAACTCAATTAAAACTCGTCATGGCACATCAAATATATATAAGCTCCTCTGGGTGCGCATCCCAGGCATCCTCGTATAGAGGGAACGTCGACAATATGGTCGTGTGCAAAGTATATTGGACTTATATGTTACCAGAACAAGGCCCGGCCTTACTTGCTACCAGAGCAATGCCTCGCTTAATGCACACGACACGTGGTCCCTGGGTCGGTTCCCAGGCGGCCCACTCTCTCGGTCTTACATGCTACCAGAGCAATGCCTCCCAACGCTACCAGAGCGGAGGAATAATCGGACTTATATGTTACCAGAACAATGCCTGTGGTCCCTGGGTCGGTTCCCAGGCGTCCCACAATATCGGTCTTATATGCTACCAGAGCAAGGCCCGTGGTCCCTGGGTCGGTTCCCAGGCGTCCCACTATATCGGTCTTATATGCTACCAGAGCAATGCCCGATGTGTGTTCAACATGACACGCCTAAGTCTCTATCATTAGCCATTATCTTATAAAACGTTATGCCTTCACGTAGAACTCATAATGGTTTTCTCTTAAAAACTCATTTAAAACATTTGTGTACTCAACAAAAAAACACATATAAAAATCGAGTTCCAACCGGCAAAACATGCACACATTTTCTCAAATCTCAATATCGCCTTAACGTAGAGCCCAATTTACTTTTCACGCAGCTCAAAGGTTTATAAAGTAATTTCACACTTAGCTTATAAACTCATAAAATAATGGGCTCCAACCGGCTATAAAAACCGTGTGCAGTTACATCACAACACAAAACATGCTTGTATTCTCAAATCATGGTTCATGCTAACAATTCATCAAAATACATACACAAAATGGTTTAGTTTTCCCTTACCTCTTTGCACCTCGTATAGTGCAATCGTTCCCCCCGTATCACGGACTAGTCTCGCATTCCACTCTGGAACTCCCGAGCAGTCCAAACGATGTTAAAACATCAATACTCCACATCACATAACCTCAATTCTCAAAATCGAGCATAATTGCTCATAACACCTCAATTCTCTTGATTTCTCGTAACTCAACCCTAAGCTACAACCTCATTCACAATATCCCAATATCCTACATTCCTCATGCCAATTATTTAGGCTAATTCTCCATATTGTCCAATTTTCCATTTATAGCTCATAATTTCCTAAATTCACCAAAATTCTCAAATATACATATCACTCCTACCACATTGAAATTTAATCAATCCCCAGTCATTTCTCAACCATTTCAACACAATTACAACCACCAATAACATCAAAATCAACTCAAATATCAAGATCGAGGTTTAGAAATTACCCAAAGTTTGTGAGACGCACAACTCACGCCTCGATCCGATTCGTCCTTCGATTTCCAAGTATGTTGTTCTCCCTTTGATGAGGAACAACTTTCCTTCTTCCCACAATAGCTGATTCGGCCGAAAATGGGTGATTTGGAGGAGTGAGAAACTAGGTTTTTGGAAAAATGGAGGTTTGGAAGAGAGAGAAAGTGAGATTTCAGGAGAAAACACGGGTCCCTTATATAGATTGGAGGTAGGAGATCGATCTGCCTCTTGCTGAGATCGATCTGTGTTTGAAATTTGGGGGCGATCTGGGTAATTTTATGCCCAGGAGATCGATCTGTCGAGGGGTGAGATCGATCTCTTTATGGCTTTATGAGATCGATCTGCTCCTAAAGAGATCGATCTTCTCCCCAAACAGAAGCATTTGGAGATCGATCTCTTCCTCATGAGATCGATCCCTTCTCAAACAGATTCATTTGGAGATCGATCTCTTCCTCATGAGATCGATCCCTTCTCAAACAGATTCATAAAGAGATCGATCTCTTCCATTGGAGATCGATCTGCTTCTCAAATTTCCCATCCCTCGTCATTCTTAACTCACCAGATCGATCTCTCCTTCTCCCAGATCGATCTGTCCTCATGCTTCATGCCTATTTTACACACTTAACATATAAATCTCCAATTATAATTCCCACAATTCATTTAATTCAATAAATTACACTTCAAATTCTTATTACATTATTAAAATATGTCTAAAATTCTCAGATCTCACAATCTGTCATTTCCAAAAGCCAAGGGAGATCGATCTGTCGCATGAACAGATCGATCTGTTAGCAAACAGAAGCTTAATGAGATCGATCTTCAGAAATACAGAAGCTTGGAGAGATCGATCTGTCGAATGGACAGATCGATCTGCTTTTTAACAGAGACGTAAGAAGATCGATCTTATGATTAGAAGATCGATCTGCTTAGCTTAACCTTAATGATTCAGGCTTATTTGAGGTATGGAGATCGATCTATATGAATAGGAGATCGATCTCTCATACTTGTTGCCCAGAAAAATCATTGAAAATCACTTTTTAAGACAATTTAAAATCAAGATTTTGAAGTACAAACATCTTAGGGAGCATTCATAAGTCCTAATTCACCCCTAAGAATGCAAAACCTATCTCTATCAAGGGGTTTGGTGAATATATCAGCTATTTGATGTAGAGTGTCAATATACTCTAGAATTATATCCCCCTTTTGCACATGGTCTCTAAGGAAATGATGCCTAATTTCAATGTGCTTGGTTCTAGAGTGTTGAATAGGATTTTTAGATAGATTAATGGCACTCGTATTATCACATTTAATAAAGACTTGTTTCATGTCAATACCATAATCTTTCATTTGTTGTTTAATCCACAACACTTGAGCACTACAACTACCAGCTGCTATGTATTCAGCTTCAGTGGTGGACTGAGCCACACTGTTTTGTTTCTTAGAGAACCAAGAAATTAATCTATTTCCTAAGAATTGGCAAGTACCTGAAGTACTTTTCCTATCTATTTTACATCCTCCAAAATCTGCATCTGAAAATGCATGAAGGGTAAAAGTTGAGTCTTTGGGGTACCAAAGTCCTAGTGAGGGAGTGTCTTTGAGGTATCTAAAGATCCTCTTAGTTGCTAATAGATGTGATTCCCTAGGAGATGATTGAAATCTAGCACAAAGGCATACACTAAACAAAATATCTGGTCTACTTGCAGTTAAATAAAGCAATGAGCCTATCATAGACCTATAGAGTTTAGTGTCTACACACTTACCACTTTCATCTTTATCAAGCTTGATGTTGGTGCCCATTGGAGTGGCTTGAGGTTTGCAATTGTCCATTCCAAATCGCTTGAGCAAGTCTTTAGTATACTTTGCTTGATTGATGAAGGTTCCATCCTTTGTTTGCTTCACTTGAAGTCCCAAGAAGAATGTGAGTTCTCCCATCATGCTCATCTCAAATTCTCCTTACATGATCTTAGCAAACTCTTGGCATAAAAACTCATTAGTTGAACTAAAAATAATATCATCTACATAGACTTGTACAACTAGTAAATCCTTATTTTTATTCTTGATGAATAAGGTGGCGTCCACTTTTCCTCTTGAAAATCCCTTTTCTATTAAGAATTTTGACAACCTTTCATACCAAGGTCTAGGAGCTTGTTTCAATCCATAGAGTGCCTTAGATAATTTAAAAACATATTCAGGAAATTCATGATTTTCAAAACCAGGAGGTTGCTCAACATAGACTTCTTCATTAATGAAACTATTTAGGAATGCACTTTTTACATCCATTTGATATAATTTGAAGTTTTTATAACATGCAAAGGCAAGTAACATTCTTATTGCCTCTAGTCTAGCTACCGGTGCATAGGTTTCATCATAATCTATACCTTCTTCTTGTCTATAGCCTTGTGCAACTAACCTAGCCTTATTCCTTATGATCACACTATTTTCATCCATTTTGTTCTTGAATATCCATTTAGTTCCAATTATAGAGTGATCACTAGGCCTAGGAACTAGTTTCCACATTTGCTTCTCTCGAATTGATTTAATTCTTCTTACATGGCTAGGAACCAATTATTGTCACTAAGGCTTCAATGACATTCCTAGGCTCTATTTGAGATACAAAGGCTATATATTGACACATATTCCTTAGAGATGATCTAGTTCTAACTCCTAGAGTTGGATCTCCCACTATTTCACAATCTTTTACATATCCTAACTCTCTTGGTGCTCTAGATTCTTTCTCCAATATTTCTATTTCATCTTTATCTTCTTTATTCAAGTCAAGTTTTTCTAATAAATCATCTTCTAATTTTGAGTTTTCCTCCAAGTTTTCATCAAATATTCCAACGTCCTCATTATTTGTTGAATCTTTAGATAAATTGTTCGACTCATCAAATATCACATGAATTGATTCTTCAACCATCAATGTTCTTTTGTTGTATACTCTATAAGCCATTGAATTCAAGGCATATCCTAGAAAGATTCCCTCATCACTTTTGGCATCAACTTTCCTAAATTATCTTTCCCATTATTTAAGACAAAACATTTGCAGCCAAAGGGATAGAAGTAACTAATGTTAGGCTTTTTACCCTTGTAGAGCTCATAAGGAGTTTTCTTAAGCATGGGTCTAATCATAGCTCTATTAATTATATACCAAGATGTGTTTATAGCTTCAGCCCAAAAATACTTTGGCAAATTATTCTCACACAACATGGTTCTAGCAATTTCTTCCAAAGTTCTATTTCTTCTTTCTACTACTCCATTTTGTTGTGGTGTCCTAGGGGCTGAGAAGTTATGACTAATTCCTTGATCATTACAATACTCATCAAATCCTATGTTTTCAAATTCCTTGCCATGATCACTTCTAATGCTAGTTATTGTATAACCTTTTTCATTTTGAGTAATTTTTGTATAAGCTATGAATTTTTCTAAGGCTTCATTTTTTAATCTTAAAAAGAACACCCATGTGAACCTAGTGTAATCATCAACTATTACAAAACCATAGTGTTTCCCACCTAGGCTAGTTGTTCTAGTTGGTCCAAATAAATCTAAGTGAAGTAATTGAAGAGGCCTAGTGGTGGATACAATATTCTTAGGCTTAAATGTTGTCCTTTTGTGTTTTCCTTTAACACAAGCTTCACATATTTCTTCATGATCAAAGGATAGCTTGGGTAAACCTATAACAAGATCCTTTTTAGCTAACTTAGATAGCACATGCATGCTAGCATGACCTAGTCTTCTATGCCATAACCAAGATTCCTTTTTATTGTCTACCATTAGGCATATATTTTCATTTTTGAGTTCATTAAGATATACAATATATATATTGCCTTGCCTATGACCTAGAAAAAGAACTTTGTTAGACTTAGGATCTACCACATTACATTTCATGCAATCAAAAATTACTTTGTAACCTTTGTCATAAAGTTGACTTATGCTTAGTAAGTTGTGCTTTAGACCCCTAACAAGTAATACTTTTTCTAAAGAGAAGTAATCATTACCTATTGAGCCACTTCCTTCTACTTGGCCTTTGGAGTTGTCCCCAAAAGTGACCTCTCCACCAACCTTTGATTTAAAAGAGTTGAAGTGGCTTCTATCTCCCGTCATGTGCCTTGAGCATCCACTATCCAAGTACCATGCTTCCTTTGTTTTAGCTGTGTGGCCATGCTCAATCACCTACAAGAAGATTTAAACTCAAGTCTTAGGTACCCAAATTTTCTTGGGTCCTTTGAGGTTAGTGAATGCAATTCTTGATCCCTTTGGGATCCATTTTGCTAATGCATTACAATCCTTGGAGAGAATTACTTCTTTTGGAATCCATATCCTTTTTACTATTTTTCCTTTTAGAGTTCTCATCTTTATATTGCAATTATGTGATTCATGTCCCTTTCTATTGCAATATGAACAAGTAATTGCAGGTTTATTCATGCTCTTCCTAGCAATAAAACTTTTAAGGTGGGTCTCCCTACTCTTTGCATTATATCCTAAGCCATTTTTGTCAAAGAATGCCCTTTGGGTCTCTAGCATGCTATCTAACTTTTGTTGACCTATGTGAAACCTATTAAAGGAATTATGTAGATTGCTATTTTTCTCTTTAAGGTCACAAATTTTTAGATTTGAAATCTCTAGTTTCTTTTCACATTCTAATTTATCTAATTGCATTATCTCATTTTCTTTTCTCAATTTGGATATTATCTTTTTATATTTCATACTCATAGATTCATACTCTAATGCAAGATCATCAAAGGCATCTTGCAATTCATCAAAAGAATATTCATTGAGGCTTTAAGTTACCTTTTCATCCTCAATAGCCATGAAGCACAAGTTGGCAATGTCCTCATTTGATTCATCATCGGAGCAGTCACTGTCGCTCCATGTTGCCACCATTGCCTTCTTTTTATGGAACCTGTCATTGGACCTTTTAAGAAGAGGGCAGTTAAATTTTATGTGTCCTGGTTTTTTACATTCATAACACACAATTGAGTCTTTTCTACCTACTTCTTCTTGATCTCTTTTATTGTTTCTCCTATTACTACCACTAGCTCTCATCCTCATGAACTTGTTATATCTTTTGGCAAACATTGCCATCTCAAGGTCCTCTTCACTACCACTCTCATTCTTAATCTCCTCTTGAGCAGTGGATTTTAGAGCAACTCCCACTTTCTTGGGTGGCTCTTCATTTCTTTTTAATTTCATCTCATAAGTGAGTAGAGATCCTATTAATTCATCTAAAGACAATGTGTGAGGATCCTTAGATTCCTCAATTGCAGTCACTTTAGCTTCCCATGATTTAGGTAAGCTATTTAAAATTTTCTTTACCATTTTAATATTAGAATATATTTTTGCTAAGGACTTTAGTCCATTAATTACATCTGTGAATCTAGTGAACATATCACTAATTGATTCTCCTTCCTTCATCCTAAAAAGCTCATAGTCATGTGTGAGCATTCCTACCTTTGTCTCCTTCACTTGGGTTGTACCCTCATGAGTTATTGTCAATTTGTCCCATATTTGTTTGGCATTATCACACCCGGAGACTCTATTATATTCATTTGGACTTAAGGCACAAAATAATGTGTGCATAGCTTTAGCATTTAGCTGAGCACATTTAATATCATTTGAATCCCATCCATCTTCTTCCTTAGGAATATCTCTTCCCTCTATTCTCTTTATAGGGATTTGAGGTCCTTTAATTATAATTCTCCATACTTCATAATCATTTGCTTGAATGAATAACATCATCCTAGTCTTCCAATATGCATAATGCTCTCCATTGAACATTGGAGGTCTAACCGTAGAGTGCCCCTCTCCTACCAAACTAGTAGCTACATTGTTATGAGCCATTTGATCGTTTCTAACTCTTAGGAAGTTGTTCCTATGTGACTAAAGAGTCCTTGCTCTAATACCAATTGTTGGCTCTACCGAGAGGGGGGTGAATCGGTTTTCTAACGTTAATAGCAAATTTTAATTTAATCCTATTTTAATTTGCAAATGAAAATAAGCAATATAAAATTAAACAATTTAATGCAAGATAGGGAAGAGAGAAACAAACACAATCATTTATAGAGGTTCGACCAAACTCTTGCCTACGTCCTCTCTCCTTGACCTTCTTGTCAAGTGCTTTCTTACTCTCCTTCAACAGAAGTTACAATGTTCCTTTTACAGGTTAAGGAATAACCTCTCTACCCTTTGCAATATGAAAATGTATTCACCCTCTTACAATTTATCTCACTGAGGAACAATCCTCTTTCTCTCTTAAGATAAGGATGAATACAAAAATGAAGCTTTAATGTAGGTAGGACAAATACAGTTTTGGCACTTAAGTTTATACAATAAATCTCAATAAATGAGGAATGAAGACACAAGAAATGAAAGTGTTGAAAGCTTGAGAATGTAGAAAATGTGCAGCAATAATGTCTCTATTCTCTTTGTCTTCAATGCTTGGTTAAAAACTGAAGGATTGGTAGTTGGAGCATTAAATGCTATTTTTCCCATTGAGATTTTGCAGAAACTAGCCGTTGGGTACCTCCAGTAGTGTTCCAGATCGATCTCTTAGTTATAAATCCTGCAAGATCAAAGCACAATAACACAAGGAGATCGATCTCATAGGTTAGCAGATCGATCTGTTAATTTGAAAATGATAGGGGAGATTGATCTGTCGAATAGGTAGATTGATCTCATGATCTCTCTGTTTGAGGCAAGATCGATCTTCAGATCGATCTGCCATGCAATCTCGTAGTGGGGAGATCGATCTCTCAATACCTCAGATCGATCTCCTTAGCTCTCTGACTTTGAGGAGATCGATCTCTTCCTTACCAGATCGATCTCATAAGTTCTCTATTTGAGTGTGGATCAATCTTTCAGATCGATCTACAATCTATGCTTTTAAGGGAGATCGATCTCTTCCTAGATCAGATCGATCCCTCAATTCTAGTTTTAGGCAGATCGATCTCTTAACCCTTGTAGATCGATCTCACTCTTCCTTAATACCTTTGTATATGTTCAAAGCTTGGCAGATCGATCTCATTTCTTCATGAGATCGATCTCTCATCAAGTACAGACCCAGGAGATCGATCTCTCATAAGCCAGATCGATCTCTCATCAACAGAACTCTAAGTTCAGGTACTGATAACCTCTAAACATGTTTTTATATCATCTTAATATTATTGAATTTACTTGTTTTGTCATTTCAAAATATATTAACTCAACAGAAAGCTATGCTAAATCTCAACTGGTTTCCTATAGCTTCCTGAAAATGTTCCCAGAAACGGGAAGTGAAGCGGGAATCCCTATCTGACATAACACTCACTGGGACACCATGTAATCTCACAATCTCGCGCACATACAGATCTGCCAATCTACTCAGAGTATCGGTGGCTCTCATAGCTAAGAAATGGGCGAACTTTGTCAACCTATCCACTATTACCCATATGGCATCATGTCCTCTATGGGTCCACGGTAAACCCATCACAAAATCAATGGTAACATGCTCCCACTTCCAAGTCGGTATAGGTAGAGGCTGCAATAATCCTGCAGACTTTTGATGCTCTACCTTCACCTACTGATAGACGAGACATCTCGCAACAAACTCTGCAACGTCCCTCTTCATTCCTGACCACCAGTATACCTTCCGGAGATTTTGATACATCTTTGTACTACCCGGATGCAAAGTATGCTTCGACGAATGAGCTTCCGATAAAATCAACCTCCTGATCTCATGATCCTCGGAAACATATATCCTATCTCGAAAACTCAGTAATCCATCTAAAGTCAAATCAAAATCAGTCTTAATACCCCTCTGCATCTGCCTGACAATCTCAATGCAATGCTGATCATAACGTTGAGCCTGTCAGATCCAATCCACCAAATTCGGCTCAAATCGCAGGCTAGCAATCATACAAGCACTATCAGCATCAGGCAGGGTCACATCCAAACTGAGGCTCGCAAACTGTTCTAATAACTCGTGTTCCAGTACCATCATATAAGAAATCAACCCGAGATGCTTCCTGCTCAATGCATCAGCCACTACATTCGCCTTACCCGGGTGATATAGGATCTCACAATCATAGTCCTTCAGAAGCTCAAGCCATCTTCTCTGTCTCATGTTCCGCTCCTTCTGCGAGAACAGATACTTGAGGTTTTTGTGATCAGTAAATACTTAAAAATTTTCACCATAAAGATAGTGGCATCATATCTTCAATGCAAACACAATGGCTGCCAACTCCAAATCATGGGTAGGATAGTTCCTCTCATGGTCCTTCAACTGCCCGGATCCATAAGTGACTACCTTCCCGTCCTGCATCAAAACACAGTTCAGTCCTTGGTAAGAAGCATCTGTGTATACAGAAAAATCACCTGAGCTTGTAGGAATGGTAAGAATCAGAGCAGTGGTCAATTGACACTTCAACTCTTGAAAACTCTCCTCACATCTATCGTCCCACTCAAATGCAACACTTTTTCGAGTGAGACGTGTCAATGGAGCCACCAACCTCGAAAATCCCTCCACAAACCGATGATAATATCCAACTAAACCCAGAAAGCTCCTGATCTCAGTAACTGTCTGAGGCCTCCGCCACTAAACTACTGCCTCAATCTTGGATGGGTCCACTGACACACCATCCCTCGACACAATATGTCCCAAAAAGGAGATCTGCTCCAACCAAAAGTCACATTTACTGAGTTTAGCATACAACTGCTTCCCACGGAGGGTCTGCAATACAATCCTCAGGTGCTGCTCATGCTCCTCTCTAGACCTCGAATAAACTAGGATGTCATCGATGAACACTATCACAAATTGATCTAAATACGGTCGAAACACCCCATTCATCAATGACATAAAAGCTGTGAGAGCGTTCGTCAACCTGAATGACATAACCAAAAACTCAAAATCATCATAACGGGTGCGAAAAGCTATCTTGGGTACGTCTCCATCCCGTACTTTCAACTAATGGTACCCAGATCTCAGATCAATCTTAGAAAAGACCTGTGCTCCCCGTAGCTGATCTAGTAAATCATCAATCCTCGGAAGGGGATACTTATTCTTGATGGTAGCCTTGTTTAACAATTGGTACTCGATACACAATTGAAGGCTCCCATCTTTCTTCCTTACAAACAGCACTGGTACTCCCCATGACGATACATTCGGTCTGATGAACCCCTTCTCTAACAATTCCTATAACTATTTCCTCAACTCTTCCAACTCAACTGGAGCCATCCTGTACGGTGGTCTAGATATGGCTCTGTACCAGGTGTCAAATCAATATTGAACTCTGTCTCCCTCACTGGCGGTAACCCTGGTAAATCATCCGAAAAGACATCTGGAAATTCTCTGACTACTAAAATATCTGTCAATTTTGGACGTGCCTTAGACGTATCTACCACGTACGCAATATAACCTTCAAAACATTAATTATCCCATTAGTACTTCATTCATTCAAACACCCAAAATTCTATTTTCATTAATTTTAACAAAATTGTACAGTACATTTTTCTGGAGTATGAATTGTGATTGTCTTAGCGAAACAATCTAGTATCCCTCGGTTGGTAACCAACCAATTCATTCCTAGAATTACATTAAAGTCTCTCATATACATTAAGATTAGATCGGCTGACATCTCCTATCTACCTAATTCCAGCTGACAATTCCTCAATACATACTCCATTAATTGACTAGTGTTCATGGGTGTAATTATCGACAGCTTACTACTCAGAGGGGTAGGCTTTACATAATTAAACAATTTACATGCAAACAAAGGCGATAGAAATGAATGCGTAGAACCAGGATTTATTAACACATATGATTCTAAATCATAGATCAGAATAGTACCTTTCACCACATCTGATGACTGATTGTTTGTATCTTGGTCTAAAGCATGCACTCACCCTGTACCAATCACTTGCTTCCCCTTCTCTGTCGTTGTCCCTTTCCTCCACGGCACAGAAGTCTCACTGGGAGCCCTCTTTGAACTCTTGCCCTTCTGATGGGCACTCTCAACTATCTCTGGGCAATCTCTGATCATGTGTCCGGGCTTCCCGCATCTAAAGCATACTACTGTGGTACTATAACAAGGTCTATCTCCATGATATCTACCACACCTACTGCATCTCTCAGTCGTAGGTCGTGGTCCCCTATCACAATCCCTTTCTGTGGAGTAGAAGAAATGGTCGGATAAACTGCAGGTCTAGCTGGCCTCTCTCGAATCTCCTCTATCCTCGGCCTCTTCCTCGATAATCGTCTGCCCCCTCTATAATCGAAACCTCTATGCTCTAGCGGTCTCTTCCTCTCTCTATCTCTAACTCGACTAGCCTTCCCAAACTCTGAGGCATTCCTCTCAAAATTTTGCTCAATCAACTACGCCCTGCGCACTGCCTCATCATACGTCGGGATATCCAATGGGACTAACCTGGACCGAATCGCTAGTCTCAATCCATCTATAAATCTCTAGACCTTCTTGACCTCACTACTCATAGTGTCAGGGTCATATCTGCTTAAGAAGATGAACCTCATCTCATACTCATCTACCGATCTACTCCCGTAGGTCAAACTCAAAAACTCAGTCTGTAGCTTTTGCTGCGCTGTATTCGGGACGTACTGCCTGTGAAAGGCTTCCAAAAATACCTCCCAGTTAATCTTTGTATGTCTGGCTCTAAGACTCTGTCTGGTGGACTTCCACCAATGTTTCGCCGATCCCCTAAGCATAAATGCAGTGAACACTACCATCTCAGTAGGGGTAGACTCAAATAACCCGCATAGCTTTTCCATCTCACTCAACTAATCCTCAGCTACTACTTGGTCTTTCACCCAGCTAAATGTCGACGGTCTGAACTTTTGAAACTGTCACAGTCTGTCAATGTCACAACTATAACCTCAACCTCAAGTACTCTGTTGTGGGGCAACAGGAGAATCCGTGTCCTGGACTAGTGGGGGTGTAGGAGTATCTGTATCCTGAACTGGCTGAGCAAGCGTATCAGGAGCAGCTGCATGTACAACATCACCCTGTCCACTTCTAGCTCCCTGCACTGACTATGCAAATAACTCCATAATCATCTCTAGGCTCCACTCTATCCTAGCGAAACGCGCCTCGGTCGTCTCAGCAGGTCTCTGTGTATAACCCTGTGGAGCATACTCAACCTCAGTCTCCACCTCAACCTCTTCCTGGGTCTCATGGGTCGACTCAGCATGACTAGCAGGCTCAGGTCTACCTCTACGGCCTCTAGCTCATGCTCTACCTCCTCTACCACAACTGGTGTTCGGCATAATGCCCAAATCCTGCATTCTCAACCATTTCTTAGTTAAAACCCATCTCAATATACACTACTGTATCTAAATAAGCACAATAACATTGGGGATATAACTTCCTAATTACTGACACTGACACACTTCAGACCAACCTCTCTCTGATACCACCAATTGTCACAACCCCAACTACTCGAAATTTGACATAAATGTTTCACTTTTTCTTTCATACTTACCTGACCTCTGATCGTGACCAACCACAATCCAATAGTTGGGTTTTGTGTCAGTGCCCATATCATCACCATACATTTCACAGATAGTGCACAATTTAAATTAAATATAGACTCATGCGTTATGCACTAATTTCTTTTCATTTCTTTACAACATGTACCCAGTCTATACATCCCAGTGTCAATACAAAATATAGTATCGTGCTTATGTTATTTAGATATAATATATACAACATTTATATACCTCAAGTGATGGGTAGCATCGAATGTCTGGAATGCAGTACTCAGTTGTCTCAAAGTCTACTGAAAGAAATTTGTGTAGGAAAAATGAAAGGGGTGAGCACATCAAGCTCAATAAGGCAATCCTACGAACAAGTAGGTAACCATACAACCTACATGAACGTGTGCATAAACCACCATTTCTCCACATAATTTGAAAATAAACGTTCACGTATACCCATATGCCACACAAATGAATGTCATATAAAACCAGTTTACATCACGTATGGGTTTAAATAGCATGGAAAATAACTTCATGCAAGTTTCAGTTTAAAACCTAGTTTCATTCTCATCAAAATCATATCTCAGTCAGGATCCAACCCCTCCCTTAGGTGATCCAGACTCACACAAAAGTCCACAAAACATGATTCTAAAAAACGCCAAGTAATAACATGCGATAGTAGAAAATATATATATATTGGGCAAATAACCAAGACTATAGCCATATCCTCGTGATCCCACTGCTACACGGATCCTGTGCACGGGGTCTCACCACTATTGGGAACCGCCCCGAGAGGTGGGTCAGTCCATCCCGTCGGTTCTACCCAATCACTCATATCCGAAGATGCCACTTGCATCCAAAGATGCCACTCGCATCCGGAGATGCCACATAATCAATCACAATACGATACAACGTACTCCATGTGACTTGCACGATACAACGTACTCCGTGGACCCATATCTCACATCATTCACCATGCCATATCTCCAAACGTACGTGCGAGCCTATTAAATCGATGTGACACACAGTCTACCCAATGCTCCAAGCACGGCTCATCGCATGTCTCATAAAATCAGTGCGAACGATGCTCCAACACTCTCATAAAATCAAGAAAAATCTCGCATGAGCCAAGTTCCAGCACACGTTTCATAAAATCTCATAAGATCTAGTGCGAGCTAAGCTCCAGCACTCTGTCAAAATCATGTAAAACTAGTGCGAGCTAGGCTTCAGCACTCTGTCATAAAAATCAAGTGAAAATCTGGTACGAGTTAAACTCCAACACCAATGCATGTAAAACCCTAATGCGATTCCAAGCTCCAGCACTAATGCATGCATCACACAAATCAAAACTCATGCGAGCTAAGCTCTAGCACGTCTCATTTTTTTTCATAAGATCCCGTACGGGGCTTTGTTATCTCAAAACAATTTCCAACAGAAATCACATTGTTGAAAATATGCAATGTTGTGCATTTTATTTAAAAGCTAGCCAGCCTACCCATGCACATGTCAAAACACCTCAAAAACAAGCAGGAACCTTATGTTCTTGCTCCTCCCAACTTTTCCTAATCTTGAAAATTTTACCCTGCACAGGGGTATTTTGGTCATTTGTCCATTCGAGCACCAAAATTCTTATTTTAAATCTAGACCCTTCACACAATTTTAGGGAATGCAAATAAGGTCAATATTGCGTAAAGTAACCTCTAGCAGTCCGTAAAATTCCCTTACCTGAAATCACGCGCGAGCTTATCCTATCTCGACCGTACTAGGTCTCTCAGTCCAATTCGCTCCAAACCAAGGCTACAGAGTTGCATATAACCACGTATTGGGTCAGTTCTAATATATTTATCAGTATAACACTCTTACTGATCGAATCTAAAGCACTGGGCCCATTTTACTTTATTGAGCCCAATTGCATCTTAATGGACCTCGACCTATTTTCAGCCCGTTTCAACCTATTAAATCCCTTCTTTGGGTCTATTGGGCTCATTTGGCTCATCAATATTCATCGGGCTTTGTTTCAAACTCATTGGATAGCCAGTATACTATTTATGATAATTACTTTAAAATTCTGAATACAATTCATTTTATGCAGAATTAATCTGTAAAATCCATAAAATAATCTTAACTCTGCATTAAGGACTCAAATTGTCGTAATTAAAGTTTACTTACCTAATGCTATGCGGGGTACAAAAATTGGAGCTCAATCGGCCCTCGTTCGGGCTCTGTCGTAGAACTGCACAATTAGATTAATGTAAGTTATTTTTCATTAAATATAATATTAACTTAATTTTTGAAATTTACCCGTAGGTTAATCTCGACTATCGATTAACTTACGTAAAACAAAGACTACTACTGTAAATGATGTTTTTGGGATTTAAGTTAGGTGTAAATTTGATATACAAAGTTGTAATTATGCAGTTTAATGATATGTGTGTAATCTTGGTATTATTGAGTATTGCTATGACGATGAGATATGTTAATGGCTAAGATAAGAGATTAAAATCAACTGGATTGTGGATATAAACCGTGTTTACACTTTGTAGGTGGGTTAAGTCCAATTGCAGCCTTTATGTTGTCGAAATTTTTATAAAATAAATTGGTTAAGTTTGTGACACTAATAGGAATGCAACATAAGTAAAAGCTTAGAAATGTTTTAAATTAGCCCATTTTTTTACGCTTTTCGGGCGTTACAGTTTACGTGATATCAAGGCAAGTGTTGTTTAGTACTGTCAGTGTTGCCTAGTATTGTTATATTACATCCTAAATTGTTTATGCTTGTTTGGTTATAAAGTAAGTATACTTGTAAAGATATGACTAAAGTTTTGGTATGTGTGCCGATAATCGATCACAGAGAATATGAGTGGTAGGACAGGCCGTCCACGGAGACAAACACAACCACCTCTGCCACCTCCCCCTCAGCCTGAGAGCCATATTGATAGAAGAAGGAGGCTCAAGGAAACCGTTCAAGGTATGAGGGAAGGATTAAATGCTTTGACTGCCATGATTGCCTAGCAATTTAGGGCAAATACTTTTGGTACTGATACCACTCCGGCACCCGCACCTACTCCTCCCCCACCACAAGACCCTCCGGTAGCCCTAGCACCTTGGCATGTAGTCCTATAGGGATGAAAGAGACACCCATAGGCTACGAGACTTTTCGAGAATAAGTTCCACAGAATTTATAGGGGTAAGAGATCTGATAAGGGCTGTGGAATGGTTATTGGACCTTGAGTCTGTGTTTCAGTATTTGGGGTGCTTAGAATCAGAGAGGGTAACAATGACCAGCTATATGTTGAGAGGTTAGACAAAGTATGGTGAAGGACGACTCAGACAGTTATGGCTGACAACCCATCAGATGACACATGGGATACATTTCTCGAAGCATTTTTGGCCTAATACATCTCACCTACAGTACAGAAGAGGATGCAAATAGAATTTTTAAATCTGGTTCAAGGTAGTTTGATGGTAGATGAGTACGAGAATAGATTCACTACCTTGATGAGGTATGACCCAAATACAGTACGAAAACTTGCACGTCAGATTGAAAGATTTTTGGTAAGATTGATGTCCAGGATCCGGGATAGGTTATTGGGATTTTGAATCACAGATTTCAAGGATGCTTTGGGTCGAGCTCAAAGAATTGAAAAGGGCCTGGAGGTGACACAAGCTGAACATGGGTATAGAGATAAGAGTCGAGATAAGAGAAAAAGACCTCAAACATCCCGATTTGAATTTAGATGAGGTCAGTCGAAGAGACAAAAAGTAGAAAAAATTCAGTTAGGGGCTGGAAAGCCCTAGATCCCTGTAGTCAATATTAAAGCTGCTTGTGCTTCTGGCACCGAGGTACTTAAGTGTAAGAATTGTGGTAGACCACATCTTGGACCTTGCCATTGGAAACAAAGTTCTTATATATGTTGTTTGACTTCAAAGAATATGTTTCGATTTGATTTCTTTTCTAAAAGTAAGAATGCATTTCGAGAAAGTATATGTATAGATTGATTATTTTTACCATGTATGGCATAAAACCTACTATTTTCAGATATTATACTTCTCACTACTTTGATGCATTACTTACTGAGCTTGAAGAGCTCTTCCTCCTTTTCTTTTCCCCTTTCAGATTACTTCCAATGACCGCTCTTATATCTGCTGTGCAGTGGTTGTGGACGAGTGAATCCCAACCCTTTTTTGGACTACTTTTGTGTAAGCCAGGTATACTACACTTACTTTCCAAGCGTTATGTAAAGCATAGACTACTATTGTAAATGATGTTTTTGGGATGTCAGTTAGGTGTAAATGTTTATATACAGAGTTGTAATTACGCAGTTTAATGATATGTGTGTAATCTTGTTTTATTGAGTACCACCTCCACCACCTCCCCCTCAACTTGAGAACCATACTGATAGAATAAGGAGGCTTGAGGAAACCGTTCAGGGTATGAGGGAAGAATTAGATGCTTTGATTACCATTATTGCCCAGTAGTTTGAGCAAATACTTCTGGTACTGATGCTGCTCCGGCACCCGTATCTACTCTTCCCCCACCAGAGGACCCTATGGTAGCCCCAGCACCTCAGCCTGTAGTCCCACAACCTAGGGATGAAAGAGACACTCGGAGGCTAAAAGACTTTTTTAGAATGTGTCCCTCATAATTTACAAGGGTAAGAGTCCGATAAATGCTGAGGAATGGTTATTGGACCTTGAGTCTGTGTTTCAGTATCTGGGGTGTTCAGAATCAGAGAGGGTAACAATAACCGGTTATATGTTGAGAGGTCAGGCAAAGTATTGGTGGAGGACTTCTCAGATGGTTATGGCTGGAAACCCATTGATGTCACATGAGATGCATTTCTCAAAGCATTTTTAGCCCAATAAATCTTGCCTACAGCACAGAAGAGGATGCAAATAGAATTTTTGAATTTGGTTTAGGGCAGTTTAACGATAGATGAGTACGAGAATAGATTCACTACCTTGATGAGGTATGACCCAGATACAATACAGAACCCTTCACGTCGGGCTGAAAGAGTTTTAGCGGGATTGAGGTCTCGGATCCGAGACAAGTTATTAGGATTTCAGATCATCGATTTCAAGGATAGTCTAGGTCGAGCTCAAGAAATTGAAAAGGGCCTAGATGTGACATAAGCTGAAAATGGGTATAGAGATAAGAGTTATGATAAGAGAAAGAGACCTCAGACATCCCAATTTGAATTCAGACGAGGTCAGCCGAAGAGACAAAGTGTCGAAGAAATTCAGTCAGTGGCTGGAAAACCCAAGATCCCTGTAGTCATTATTGAAGTTGCTCGTGGTTCTGGCATCGAGGTACTTAAGTGTAAGAATTGTGGTAGACCACATCTTGGATCTTGCTGTTGGGTTACGAGCGCTTGTTTTGGATGTGGCGAAATTGGGTATCAGATTAAGGATTGCCCGTAGATGAGAACTCATGCACCTCAAGAACTACTAAGGTAAATTGGAAGACAGATACCGATTCCTCTGAGACCAGTTCCACAGAGAAGAGTTACAGCTGTCGAAAAGGGCAAGAGACCCATCTCACAGGGACATGTACGAGCTATAGATCGGGAGACAACTGACACCTCCTCAGATGCTATTAAAGGTACACTTATGATTTGTAATTGCTAATACATGTATTGTTTGATTTAGGAGCCACACACTCCTTTATCTCCCCACAGTTTCCACAAAAACTACACTTAGAACCTACACATTTGGATCGTATGTTACTTATCAGCACATCCATGCACAAATCACAGTTGACTAATATGGTGTGTAAAGATTGTGAGCTTAAGGTAGGAGGTAAAAAGTTATTAGCAGATCTAATTTTGTTAAATATGTCAAGTTTTGATGTAATCTTAGGCATGGATTAGTTGGCTGCCAACCGTGTAAGTCTAGATGGCTACAATAAGATCGTAACCTTCTCCTTACTTGAAAAGTTTAATGTATGTTTTATTAATGAGTAATAAAATGCATGGTATTAAGCTCTATGTGATTATAAGTGTTAAAAGAGTTTGAAGATTTCTGATTGTATAATTCTTGTGAAGGTTATGTTGCTTCTATTTTTGATAATAGTCCTGAACCACCAAGTATCTAAGATGTTCCAATTGTATGTGAGTTTCTCGATGTATTTTCGACTGAATTGCCAGGGTTACCACTAGATAGGGAAGTTGAATTTGCTATTGATCTTATACCTGAAACTCAACCCATTTCCAAGCCACTTTATCGAATGGCACTAGTAGAACTGGAAGAACTAAAGATACAGTTGCAAGAGTTGCTTGATAAGGGGTTTGTAAGATCGGGTGTGTCTCTATGGGGTGCTCCGGTATTGTTTGTCAGGAAGAAATACTGTAGTCTCCGCCTATGTATTGATTATAAGCTGCTGAATAAGGCAACGATAAAGAATAAGTACCCCCTATAAAGAGTGGATGATTTGTTTGATCAATTAAGAGGGGTTTCAGTTTTCTCTAAGATAGACTTAAAATTGAATTACCATCAGTTGAAGATTAAGGAAGCTGACGTATCGAAGACAGCTTTTCAAACCCGATACGGGCACTATGAGTTCTTTGTGATGCCTTTTAGACTAACGAATGCCCCTGCTACATTTATGAATCTGATGAATGATGTTTTTAGGGAATTTTTAGACAAATTTTTAATTGTGTTCATAGATGATATTTTGATTTATTCTAAGTCTCGAGAGGAGCACGAGCAACATTTCAGGATAGTGTTTTAGACTCTCTGTGAGAAGAAACTATTTGGGAAATTTAGTAAGTGTGCTCTCTGGTTGGATCAGATTGCCTTTCTCAGACACATTGTATCTAAAGACGGGGTATCTGTGGATCCGTCTAAGGTCGATGCAGTGTTGAAATGGGAAAGATCGAGACAGTGACAGAGATTCAGAGTTTTTTAGGATTGGCAAGATACTATCGGAGGTTTATTGAAGGGTTTTCCCAGATTGCAGCTCCACTGACTAAATTGACTCACAAGGATGTCCCATTTAAATGGTCTGAGCAATGTGAGCAGAGCTTCCAAGAGCTCAAGCGCCTATTGACCACAACACCGATCTTGATTATTTCAAGCAGTTCAAGAGGATTCACAGTGTATAGTTGTAAGACCCGTGAATTTCTATGTAATCTTATGATTTCCATGATCTATAAACAAGTTACACAATAAATGAATCATAAGAATTGGATATTTTTGAGTGTTAAGTGTGAATGAAATGCAGAATGGGTATTTAAGTGATTGAATATGAGTTTAACTTTGAAAAATCCAAAAAATTGCAGCTGAAATATTGTAAGATGAAGGCCATATCGATCTTATTGCAAGGGGAGATCAATCTCATTGCCTTGAAATAATATGCCAAGCATTCTAGAAGAGGGAGATCGATCCCATATTCAAAGAAGATCGATCTTAAGTTGCTTCTGTTTGGGCCAGATTGATCTCCTCCCGTAAGGCAGATTGATCTCTGGTAGCCTTTGGATAGGCCAGATCGATCTTTGAAGCCTTCTGCCTGGTCGAGATCGATCCCATCCCATGAACAAGGATCGATCCTATCCCTTTGAGCAGATTGATCTCATGCAAATAGGCAAATCGACCTCATAAAATAGGCAGATCGATCCCCTAGCCTGCATTGCCGAATTCTAGAGTTTAAACAAGGGTTGATCGATCTTTCACCCTAGGAGATTGATCTTGTGAAGCCAATTCTATAAAACTCAACAACTGAATCTTCATTTTCCACTAGACATCCCAAAAATCCTCTATTTTAATAAGAACTTAGCTTTCTCACTCTAAAAATCACCACCATCCAATTAGTTTTGAGAGAGGTTCCTTTGAGCAAAGTTGTTCCTAGTGAGGAAGTGAACAACATAGTCAAAGATTGGAAGCTCAAACTTTGGATTGAATGAGTAAAGAGGTTTTTCCCTAATTTTCCAAAAAGAGGAAAAAGTCAAGTTAGGTAAGATTTCTATACACCATCTTCTAGTATGTTAAATGTAGACATTTTGATGAGTTGATTGGTGTATAAAATGTTGGCTAAAATGTTCATGTACATGCTTAAACAATCATAACCTATAATGGGTTTAGTGAGAGAAAGTTGAAATGGCATGGAGTTAATGATGATTTAAACATGTAGAGATGTTAGTAAGCATGTATAGATGATTTTAAGATAACTTTGTGAAATCCATATGTTGGAATGGATGATGATTGGAAATGGGCATAAAAGGTGTTTGATAAATTGTCATAGTGAAGGAAATGATGAACTAGAGGCATTATAAGCTTAATACCGATCAGTGTGAATCGATAGACCAAAAGAGTTCAATAGATTCTCAAGAAATGAATAGAGTAATCAAAATGGACTTAAGAGAAAGTGAGGCCTTATAAGTGTTAATGAAAATAATAAGTCGAATTGACTAAGTAAACACAAGAATCGTATTATATTGGGTTACATTGATGTGATAAGTAATATTATGCAGCTCTGGAGATTACATTGGAAGCAAATCAGATTGCTTGATTGAGCAGCTTTAAGAAAGTGAAATCACTCGATAAGATTCCAAGTAAGGGAATTTCGTGAGTATCTAGAGGTAGCTGTACGTATTTTGAGGGTGTTTATAGGGCTTTGTAATTGGTTGGTTATCTAGAAAAGAAATGATGATTTGTACGAATGATTTCAGATATAGATGATTTTGGTTTTTGGAAGTGAATCTTACAAAAAGGGTAGTAAGGCTAATAATTGCATAAATCACATGTTTTGATGTTTTTACGGAATATATTGCTTTGGTTTAAGCAAATCTACGGATAGACTGGCTATTGACTTTATAATTTCATGAAATAGCATGAGTTAGGTGTTAACTGTGGTTCTAAGCGCGTTTTGTTGAAATAGAGTCGCCTATCATATTTATATGAGTTAAATCGTGTTGGAGCTTCGCTCGCACTGGATTTTGATGTTCTAATATTCATGAAATGTGCTGGAGCCTAGCTCGTACCATGTTTTGAGTTGTGATGTTTTACAAACCGTACTGGAGCTTTTACTCGTACGTGGGTTTCCATTGATTTTCTTATGCATATAACTGTACTGGAGCTATGCTCGTACATGATTTCCTCATTATTTATTATGCATAAAGTCGTACTAGAGCATTGCTCATATGAGGGTATTTATTGATAACACATGAAATCGTGCTAGAGCTTTGCTCGCATTGGGCTTTTCACACTGTGATATGTAATGAGTTGTGTTGGATACCTCGTGTAGACTTTGTGTCACACGGATGAGATGCTTGCACGAGCCATGCTGGATGCCTTGTGTAGATTGCTAGTCACACGGATGAGATGATCGCACGTGCACTTGAGACTGAGTAGGCTATACATGACATGGGGTAGATAAGACCTATGGTAGGCACCCCCAACCATGACATAGGTCCACGGAGTATGTTGTACCATGTATATCACTTGGAATACACTGTACCCTGTGGTTGTGATGTTGATTTAAAAGTCTGGCGTAGGATTAACCCACCTCCGTTCCAACATGATGCCCCGCACACTGGGATCCAAATGGTATGGGATGATTATGACATAGTGGCCAACAGAGTCCTCGATTATATATAGTGACCACCTGTCTCACATGATATCACATGGTTTTATATACTGAACATGTTTTATGTTGTCCATGGTAGACCCGAGGGAGGAGTCTAACCTTGTGGGATGTTTTAAAAAGATGATATGCTGACTGTGATGAGTTTTACTAAGTTTTAATTTGATGTTAAACCCCGAGGAATGGTTTTTAGATGAGTTTTATTATAATAAGCATGAGTAGTTTTACATGATGGTTTTCCATGTTTACATGCCTATTCTCATGTTTTTCAGTACATGATATACATATATACTTGTGGCATAGTTTTAATGTTTCCTCATGCTCTAGATATAAATGTTCTTTATGCATGATATTATAAGCATGTAGATAGTGTAGTTATTTACCATGCTTGCATTATTGCCTTACTGAGCATGTGGTTACTCATTGCTATCATTTGCCCTACTCTACAAAGTGCACGTAGTAGTCTAGTGAGGGACTGAGGAGTTATATCTGGATATCCGCAGCTTTCTATCGCCAAGAGGTATACACACAAGAAATCTTTTTGTATCTAAGCATGTAATAGCACAGTAATCATTTTGAATTGTAATATGGGGATGTAAGTTAGCAAACATGTATAAGTATAGCATTTAAACTTTCAAATGTATGTGTTTGCTCTTGATTTATTGAAAGATGAATGGTAAATGATGATTAATACTGACTCATAGTCCAACTGTTATTGGTGAGAGTTGTTCACGATTGGGGAAGGTAATGAAATGACGAAAAATTTATGGTGATTTTTAGATGAAAAGGATGAAAAAGGGTCGTGACAGATCAGAGCTGAGTTGGCTTGATATGAGTTGGTACTAATGAGTTGGAAAGTTACATCCCCTTATTATTGTGCTTTTGTTTAGATATAACTATGTATAGCGAGATGGAATGAGACTAATATATGATATGGATATAGGAAATTAGGCATTATGCCTGTCACCCGTCGAGGTAGAGAGGTGAGTTCACGAGCTAGGGACCGTAGGGGTAGGCCTGAGAGCCGTGAGCCACAGACTGATCAGGCTCCACAGGACCTTATTGAGAGACCAGAGGATACCAAGGCACACTTCGCTAGGATAGAGCAGAGTATTGAGAGCCTTGTGGAGATAGTCACACAAATGTTTGGTGCTGGTGATAGATGAGGTCTAGCCATGCAGCCTACTACTACTGGACAGGCAGCTGTAGAGGCAGAGAGACCTCAGACTACATGGACTGTTACACCACCCCCAGTTCAGGACACGACTTCTCCTATCGCTCCACAGCCGAGCGAAAGTGACCTGGGATATGATTGTGAGTTGAGTAGGTTACGACAGATCCAAGAGTTAAAACCTCCAATCTTTAGAGGGGTGAAGGACCCGGTTGTGGCTAAGGATTGGGTATATGAGATGGAGAAATTGTATGAGTTCTTTAGAAGTACATCGATTGAGAGAGTTGCCTTTACAGATTTATGCTGAAAAGGTGAGGCAGAGTACTGATGGAGGTCTATCGTATCTATTCTAAGAGCCCAACACTCTGAGATTACATGGGAGATATTCTTGGAGGCTTTTAGGAGGCAGTATATTCCAGCCACTACACAGAGGAAGTTACGAATGGGGTTCATGAATTTGGTTCAAGGGAATCGCTCAGTTGACGAATATGAGTCCAGGTTCATATCCTCGGGGAGGTATAACCTTGATACGTTGAGCAGTGAGGCTATGAAGGTCCAAAAGTTCATGGATGGACTGAGACCAGCCAGCAGATCTAGATTGGCTCTGTTTGACATCCTCACTTATGAAGAGGCAGTGCGCAGGGCGCAGTTATGTGAACAGGACTTTGAGCAGAATGCCTTTGAATTTGGAAAGGTTAGTGGCAAAATAGATAGAGATCGTAAGAGATCCGGGGTTAGTAGAGTGGTCAAGAGAGGAGGTCAGAGACTATTTGAAAAGAGGCCAAAGATTGAGGAAGTGTTGGAGAGAGCTGTTAAACCTCCTGTGTACCCAGCTTTAGCTCCACCAAGGGGTGTAGTCATTGGAGGACCATAACCTACGACTGAACAGTGTAGGAGATGTGGTAGATTTCATGGTACCAGGCCTTATCTGATGACCCCTGTTATGTGTTACAGATGTGGGAAGCCAGGGCATATCGCGAGGTATTGTCCATAGATGATTAAGACTTCCCCACAGAAAGGCAAGGAGTCAGAGAGAGCTCCTGTTGAGACTTCTGCTCCAAAGAGGAAAGCTACGGCTGAGGAAAAAAGGAAACAGGTGGTTGGCAGAGGACAAGTACATGCACTAGACTAGGACACCGCAGACGTTTCAACAGATGTGATAAAAGGTACCATCCTAATTTTTAATTTAGAAACATTTGTATTATTTGATCCTGGTGCCACGCATTCCTTTATATCATCTTCCTTTGCACATAAGTTGTTGAAGTATGTGAAACCTACATTGTTAGATAGAATGTTGTTGATTTCTACACCTATGAATGATAGTAAGTTGACTAAATATGTATATAGGAATTGTAAGTTAAAGATAAGGGGAAAAGATATGGTAGCCAATTTAATTCTATTGAGTATGGGCGATTTTGATGTAATTTTAGGAATAGATTGGTTGGCTACAAATCGTGTTGTTTCAGATTGTTATGCTAAGGCAGTGATGTTTCCAGAGATAGATAATCTTATTGTAAGTTTTGTTGAAAAGAAATGAAAGAACATGATTATTGTATATGGGAAGAGTATAATTTTTATTTATCATATTTAAGAGATGAATCTACTTATTAATCATGAATGTTAATGTGATGACCTCTGTTACTAACGGTGGAAAAGATAATGTGAAGGGTTCATTGCATACGTGGTTGACACAGATAAGGCATACCCGAAATTGAGAGACATTCTAGTGGTAGCAGAATTTCCTGATGTCTTTCTAGACGATTTACCAGGGCTACCACCCGACAAGGAAATGGAGTTTTGTATAGAGTTAGTACCTGGTATAGAGCTGATATCGAAGCCACCGTATAGAATGGCTCTGATTGAGTTTGAGGAGCTAAAGAAGCAGTTGCAAGAGTTGCTAGAGAAAGGGTTTATTAGACTGAGCGTCTCACATTGGAAAGCTTCGATTTTGTTTGTGAGGAAGAAGGATGGGAGCCTCTGACTGTGTATAGATTACTGGTTGTTGAATAAGGCCACTATTAAGATGTGTTTAAGCCATAACTGGACCAGTTTGTGATAGTATTTTTTGATAATATATTGGTTTATTCCAAATCCAGGGAAGATCATGAGCAACATTTGAGGATAGTTCTGCAGACCTTCTGAAAGAATGGATTATATGCCAAACTCAGTAAGTGTAACTTTTAGTTGGAGTAGATCTCATTTTTGGGCCATGTTGTATCGAGGGATGGGGTATCAATGGATCTATCCAAGATTGAGGTAGTCGTATAGAGGGAGACCAGCTGCTCCGTTGACACGTCTCACGTAGAAGGATGTTAAGTTTGTGTGGGACGAGGCATGTGAGAGGAGTTTTCAGAAGCTTAAGCGTCGGTTGTCCACTGCTCCGATTCTCACCATTCCTACCAGCCCAGGAGGTTTCTCTGTGTATACGAATGCATCACATCAGGGACTGGGCTGTGTACTTATGCAGGATGGGAAGGTAGTTGCCTATGGATTTAGACAGTTAAAGGATCATGACTATCCGACTTACGGTTTAGAGTTGGCGGTCATAGTGTTTGTGTCAAAGATATGGCACCACTATCTCTATGTGAGAAATTTTAGGTATATACGGATTACAAGAGCCTTAAGTATCTACTCTCGTAGAAAGAGTTGAATATGAGACATAGAAGATGGCTCAAACTCCTAAAGGACTATGATTGTGAAATCATGTACCACCCTAGTAACGCGAATGTAGTTGCCGATGCCTTGAGTAGGAAGAACCTCGGGTTGGTGTCTTATATGATGGTTCAAGAACACAAGTTGTTGGAGCAGTTCATGAACCTCGGTTTGGATGTAGACCTGCCTGATACAAAGAGATTTGATGTTGTGGCTAGTTTGAGATTGGAGCTAAAGTTGATTAGTCGTATTCGACAAGCTCAACAAAGTGATCGACAGTGTATCGATTGATTGAGATAGGTACAGACAGGTGTGGCAACTGATTTTAAGCTGAGTACAGATGGATTGCTGAGGTTCAGGGGTAGGATATGTGTTCCCGAGGATCTAGAGATCAGGAGATTAGTTTTATCATAGGCTCACTAATCAAGGTATACGATACATCCGGGGAGTACCAAGATGTATCAAAACTTTCGGAAGGTTTATTGGTGGTCTGGAATGAAGAGAGACATCACTGAGTATGTCGCTAGATGTCTCATCTATCACTAGGTGAATGTAGAACATCAGAAGCCTGCAGGGTTATTGCAGCTTCTACGATACCGACATGGAAGTGGGAGCATGTCACCATGGATTTTATGATGGGTTTACCGAGGACCTGCAGAGGTCATGATGCCATTTGGGTGATTGTGGATCGTTGACGAAATCAGCCCATTTCTTCGCTATGAGAGCTACCGATAATCAGAGTCAGTTGGCAAACTTGTATGCTTAAGAGATAGTTCGGTTACATGGTGTTCCAGTGAGCGTTGTTTCTAATCGAGATACCCGCTTCATTTCCCATTTCTGGGAACATTTTCAGGAAGCGATGGGGACCCAATTGAGTTTTAGCATCGTTTTTCATCCTCAGACAGATGGTCAGTTAGAGAAGACTATACAGACCCTGGAGAATATGTTGAGAGCGTGTGTACTGGATTTTAGAAGCTTTGGGATGATCACCAACCATTAGCTGAGTTCGTCTATAATAACAGCTATCATGCGAGTATCGGGTTGGCACCATATGAGGCACTGTATGGACGCAGATGCCGATCCCCTATTGGATGGAAAGAGGTTGGTGATAGGCAAATTTTTTCTCCCGATTTAGTGCAGCAAGCCTCTGAGGATGTACAGTTGATATGTGAGAGGTTACAGACAGCTCAGAGCCGGTAAAAGAGTTATGCTAACAGGAAACAGAGACAACTAGAGTTTATTGTGGGTGAGTCGGTATACTTAAGAGTTTCTCCTTCGAAAGGGATTATGAGGTTTAGTAAGAAAGGTAAGTTGAGCCCTCGGTATATCAGACCTTTCGAGATTCTCGAGAGAGTGCGAGATAAGGCTTATAGGTTGGCATTGTCGCTGGAGTTAGCAGGTGTTCATAACGTCTTCCACGTCTTTATGCTTTGGGAGTACCACCCGAACCCGACACATGTGATAAGATATGAGCCATTGGAGCTCAATGAGAGTGTGTCGTATGTTGAGAAGTCGGTTCAAATATTGGATAGGAAAGAAAAGATGCTGAGGTTGAAGACTATTCCCTTAGTGAAAGTTCTTTGGCAATATCACACTCCGGAGGAAGCTACTTCGGAGTTGGAGAGTATGATACAAGAGAAGTCCCCGGAGTTGTTCTTAGGTTAACTTGGTTCTAATTTGGAGGACCAAATTTCTTGAAGAAGGGGAGAAATGTAAGACCCGTGAATTTCTATGTAATCTTATGATTTCCATGATGTATAGACAAGTTACACAATAAATGAATCATAAGAATTAGATATATTTGAGTGATATATTTGAGTGTTAAGTGTGAATAAAATGCAAAATGGGTATTGAAGTGATTGAATATGCGTTTAACTTTGAAAAATTTGGAAAATTACAGTTGAAATACTACAGGATGAAGGCCAGATCGATCTCATTGCAAGGGGAGATCGATCTCATTGCCTTGAAATACAATGCTAAGCATTCTGGAAGAGGGAGATCGATCCCTCATTCAAAGAAGATCGATCTCAAGTTTCTTCTATTTGGGCCAGATCGATCCCCTCCCATAAGGCAGATCGATCTCTAGTAGCCTTTGGATAGGCCAGATTGATCTCCGAAGCCTTCTGCCTGGCTGAGATCAATCCCATCCCATGAACAAAGATCGATCCTATCCCTTTAAGCAGATCAATCTCATGCTAATAGGCAGATCGATCTCATACAATAGGCAGATAGATCCCCTAGCCTGCATTGTAAAATTTTGGAATTTAAACAAGGGTAGATCGATCTCCCACCCTGGGAGACGATCTGGTGAAGCCAATCCTATAAACCCGACAGCTGAATCTTCATTTTCCATAAGACATCTAAAAAATCCTCCATTTTAACAATAACCTAGCTTTCTCACTCTAAAAATCACCATCATCCAATTAGTTTCGAGAGAGGTTCCTTTGAGCAAAGTTGTTCCTAGTGAGGAAGTGAACAACATAGTCAAGATTGGAAGCTTAAACTTTGGATTGAAGAAGCAAAGAGGTTTTTCCCCAATTTGGAAAAAAGAGGAAAAAGTCAAACTAGGTAAGATTTCTATACACCATCTTCTAGTATGTTAAAGTAGACATTTTGATGAGTTGATTAGTGTATATAATGTTGGCTAAAATGTTCATGTACATGCTTAAACAACCATGACCTAGAATGGGTTTAGTGAGAGAAAGTTGAAATAGCATGGAGTTGATGATGATTTAAACATGTAGAGATGTTAGTAAGCATGTATAGATGATTTTAAGATAACTTTGTGAAATCCATATGTTGGAATGGATGATGATTGGAAATGGGAATAAGAGGTGTTTGATAAATTGCCATAGTGAAGGAAATGATGAACTAGAGGCATTATGAGCTTAATACCGATTTACTGTAAATCAATAGACCTAAAGAGTTCAATAGATTCTCGAGAAATGAATAGAGCAATCAAAATGGACTTAAGAGAAAGTGAGGCCTTATAAGTGTTAATGAAAACAATAAGTCGAATCGACTATAGTAAACACAAGAATCGTATTATATTGGGTTAAATTGATGTGATAAGTAATATTGTGAAGCTTCGGGGATTACATTGGAAGCAAATTGGACTGCACGATCGAGCAGCTTTAAGGAAGTGGAATCACTTGACGCGATTCTAGGTAAAGTAATTTTGCGAGTATTTAGAGGTAGTTGCACGTATTTTGAGGGTGTTATAGGGCTTTGTAATTGCTTGGTTATCTAGAAAAGAAATGATGATTTCTACAAATGATTTTAGATATAGATGATTTTGGTTTTTGGAAATGAATCTTACAAAAAGGGTAGTAAGGCTAATAATTGCATAAATCACACGTTTTGATGTTTTTACGAAATACATTGCTTTGATTTAAGCAAATCTACGAATAGGTTGGCTATTGACTTTATAATTTCATGAAATAGCACGAGTTAGGTGCTAACTGTGGTTTTAAGCGTGTTTCGTTGAAATAGAGCCGCTTATCATATTTATATGAGTTAAATCGTGCTGGAGCTTCGCTCGCACTGGATTTTGATGTTTTAATATGCATGAAATGTGCTGGAGCCTAGCTCATACCATGTTTTGAGTTGTGATGCCGCCTATCATATTTATATGAGTTAAATCGTGCTGGAGCTTTGCTCGCACAGGATTTTGATGTTTTAATATGCATGAAATGTGCTGGAGCCTAGCTCGTACCATGTTTTGAGTTGTGATGTTTTACAAACCGTACTGGAGCTTTTGCTCATACGTGGGTTTCCATTAATTTTCTTATGCATATAACCGTACTGGAGCTTTGCTCGTACGTGATTTCCTTATTATTTATTATGCATAAAGCCGTATTACAGCGTTGCTCGTACGAAGGTATTTATTGATGATGCATGAAATAGTGCTAGAGCTTTGCTCGCACTGGGATTTTCACACTATGATATGTAATGAGTTGTGTTGGATGCCTCGTGTAGATTTTGTGTCACACGGATGAGATGCTCGCCGAGCCATGCGGGATGCCTTTTGTAGACTCCTAGTCACACAGATGAGATGCTTGCACGTGCACTTGAGACTAAGTAGGTTATACGTGGTATGGGGTAGATAAGACCTACGACAGGCACCCCCAACCATGATATGGGTCCACGGAGTCTGTTGTATCGTGTATATCGCATGGAGTATGATGTACCATGTGGTTTTGATGTTGAGTTAAAAGTCTGGCGTAGGATTAACCCACCTCCGTTTCAGCATGATGCCCTGCACACCGGGATCCAAGTGGTCTGGGATGATAGTGACATAGTTGGCCAACAGAGTCCTCGATTATATATAGTGACCACCTGTCTCACAGGATATCACATGGTTTTATATACTGAACATGTTTTATGTTGTCCAGGGTAGACCCGAGGTAGGGGTCTAACCTTGTGGGATGTTTTAAAAAGGATGGTATATTGATTGTGATGAGTTTTACTAAGTTTTGATTTGATGTTAAACCCCAAGGAATGGTTTTTATGATGAGTTTCATTATGATGAGCATGAGTAGTTTTACATGATGGTTTTCCATGTTTACATGCCTATTTACATGTTTTTCAGTACATGACATACATATATACTTGTGGTATAGTTTTAATGTTTCCTCATACTCTAGATATAAATGATCTTTATGTATGATATTATAAGCATGTAGATAGTGCAGTTATCTACCATGCTTGCATTATTGCCTTACTGAGCGTGTGGTTACTCATCCCTATCATTTTCCCCCTCTACAAAGTGCACGCAGTAGTCTAGTGAGGGACTGAGGAGTTGTATCTAGATATCTGCTGCTCTCTATTGCCAAGAGGTATACACATAGGAAATCTTTTTGTATCTAAGCATGTAATAGCACAGTAATCATTTTGAATTGTAATATGGGGGATGTAAGTGTTAGCATACATGTATAAGTATAGAATTTAAACTTTCAAATGTATGTAGCCTAACTGTTATTAGTGAGAGTTGTTCACGACCAGGGAAGGTAATGAAACATCGAAAAATTTATGATGATTTTTGGATGAAACAGATGAAAAAGGGTTGTGACAACAGTGATGCCTCCTATTAATGTTTGGGCTGTGTGTTGATGCAGAATGGTCGAGTGGTCGCTTATGGTTCCCACTAGCTAAAGGACCATGAACGTAATTATCCCATGTTTGCACTAAAGATATGGCGACACTACTTATATGGCGAAAGATGTCATATTTACACTGACCATAAGAGTCTTAAGTACATCTTTGATTAGAAGGAGCTTAATATGAGACATTGGAGATGGATAGAGCTCCTAAAGGGTTCTGACTGCGAGATTTTGTACCATCCGGGCAAGACGAATATGGTAGCTGATGCCCTCATTAGAAAGGGCATGGTGTCCTACATGATGATTAGAGAATGTGATTTGTTGGAACAGTTCGCCGAGCTCAGAATCAGTGTTGATGAGATTGAGGATGGATTTATGGCTAGACTACAGATTGAGCCTAGTATTTTGGATCTGATCAAGGCAGGACAGAGGAACGACCAAAGGTTGTTGGATATGGTTAGCCAGGCTGAGGAAAGATCGCAGTCAAACTTCTCGATTAGTGATGATGGATTATTGAGGTTTCGAGGCCGTATTTGTGTACCTCATGATGACACCCTGAGATAGAATATTTTGAAAGAGTCCCATTGCACTCTATTCACCATGCATCCAGGCAGTACTAAAATGTACCATGATCTCCGTAAGGTGTATTGGTGGACAGGGATGAAGAGAGATGTGGCAGACTTTGTGGCTAGATGTTTAGTCTGCCAATAGATCAAGGCTGAGTACTAGAAGCCAGCAGGTTTGCTTAAGTCATTGCTTGTGCCTACTTGGAAATGAGAGTACATTACTATGGACTTTATTATGGGGTTACGAAAGACATAAAAGGGCCACGATGCAGTCTAGGTGATTGTATACCGATTGACTAAGAGCGCCCACTTCCTCGCCATCAAAAGCAATGATTCATTGGATAAGCTAGCAGATTTGTATGTCAGCGAAGTAGCACGTCTGCATGAGGCAACTGTGACATATCTTCTGATAGAGATCCCCGGTTCACATCGAGGTTTTGGACTCATTTTTAAGAAGCCATAGGGTCTCGATTGAATTTAAGCACTGCCTACCATCCTCAGACCAATGGTCAGTCTGAGCGGACTATTTAGACATTAGAAGACATGTTGAGGGCATGTGTATTGGACTTTAAGGGCTCATGGAATGATCATTTGCCTCTTGTAGAATTTGCTTATAATAATAGTTATCATGCTTGCATTGGAATGGCTCTGTATGAAGCTCTGTATGATAGGAGAAGTAGGTCCCCAATTACACGGGAAGAAGTGGGTGACAGGAAAATACTTTCTCTCGAATTGGTTGAACAGACAACTAGAGGTGTTCAACTTATTTGTGATAGAATGAGGATGGCACAAGGTGGACAAAAGAGTTATGCAAATGTGTGGAGACGTCCTCTGGAATTTCAAGTTGGGGACTTTATATTCGTAAAGTTGTCTCCGATAAAGGGTGTCACGCGCTTTGGAAAGAGAGGAAAGCTAAGTCCTCAATTTATTAGTCTGTTTAAAAATATTGGGGAAAGTGGGAGATATTGCCTATCGACTTGCACTACCCCCACATTTGTCAGGAATACACGATGTCTTCCACGTTTCCATGTCAATGAAGTATTATCCGGACCCTTCTCATGTCATTGAGTATGAACCATTGGAGATTCAGGACAACATGAGTTATGTTGAGCAACTGATCTAGATCCTTGACAGGAAAGAGAACATACTTCGATCTAAGATGATTCCATCGGTAAATGTTCTCTGACGACACCACTCGACAGAAGAAGCTACGTGGGAGTTAGAGAGCCACATAAGAGAGAAGTACCCACAGCTATTCGATGGACCAGCTTGAATTCGGAGGATCGAATTCCTTAAAGGTGGGGAGAAATGTAAAACCCAAAATTTCCACATTAGTAAGTAATTGGAAGTTAAGGAATAACTAAGCAATCAAAATAATGTTATGTAGGCCCAAAGTGCTCAAAGCACTCAGGAATGTGGATCGGGGCTTGGTGTTATAAAAATCGAGGTAAGGTTCTAAATTCGAGAATTCACTTAAGATTATGTCTATGTTCATGAAATGATGTTGGGAAGTGAAAACTAAAGTAATGGAAGTGAAAAAGTTAATAAAAATCGAGTTTACGATAAACCGAGAATAATGGGCCTAGATAAGGAAATAAATTTGAAATAAATTATAGAAATTCAAGAAAATTATTATGAGACCATGGAAAGCTAGTATAAGGTAAGATTTACTTGGAAAATTAAAATCAAATCGAAATATGGAGGTTTTGATGTTCAAATGAATTTTTAAAGTAAATCGAAAGCTTAAAGCCATTTTGCTCAGTATTTACCCAATCGAGTAAAATAAGCTCAATTGGGGAAAATTTCTTAAAAAAGTGGCCCAAATTTTTATGAGAGATACTAGAGACATAATAGAACATTTTAAAAGTGAGAAATTGAAAGAATTTGGGCTAGAAATAATTTTTGATGATTTTACAAAACAGGGCAGAAAATCTGCCCAACCCAAGTCAGCAGACCACTCATGAGAACCCTTGGATTTGATGACCCTCCTCACATCAAATGGCTCCCATCTCCTCCAGATTATGAGTCCACTTAATAAGCTAACCGTAGCCGTTGAAAAAACCTGAAAACTCCACCTAACCCTAGAGAACTAGCTTTTTCTTCCTCCCCTCCTTCCTGCCGTAACTGGTACTATTGAACATTCATTTTTACAACTTTTTCAAGGCTCTTCCAAGTAGAATTAGGGAACGGACAAAAGGGAAAAATATTTCCCTATGAGTCCTCTCTAACATATAAAAAATCCAGCAAAAAAAGAGGTCATCTGCTAGGAGAATATTTAGAGAGAAGTTCGGAGGGCAGAACTGCCCTATTCATGAGTAAGTGAAAGTTTTGATCTTTGATGAATCTAGTTGATTTTTCTTGTGTTTTTGAGTGAATCTAAGTTGTAAACTTGATTATTTACAATTGAAGGCTGATTTGGAGAATCATTGGAGTGATTAGCTTTGATCAAAGGTAAGAGAAAATTTATGAATGATGAAGATGATGAACAATGTTCTTGATTGGTGATTTTTAGAAATTTTGTTGTAAATGAAATTGATGGAAATAATTTTTAGATACCTTAGGTCTTGGCTAGCCTTGAATTCATGAACTTATGGTGTAATTTGGGTTGTTTTAAGGTTGATAATTATTAAAGATTATACCGAAAAGTCTGATTTAAAGCTTTGTTTAATGAAAAACCAAAAAAATGTGAAATTTGACAAAATGAGCTTGATGGTAAGCATGAATGGTGTATGTGAATGATGTATTTAGGCCATTATGATGGTGAATATGAAATTAGGATAATAAAATTTGTATGGATAGCTTAAACCGGAGCTTAAATCGATAAAACTGAGAAAATGAACAAAGTTGGCGAAAAAGTCAAGATTTGGTCAATTTTAAGAAAGTAAATACATGTTTGAATATGTTAAAGTAAGATTGACCTATATTTGATGATTTTATGTTATTTTGGGTAGCTCAGGTATCCGACATGCTAATCGAGATGATTTTAGAACCCGATAATATTTCGCTGTACCAAGGAGAAAGAGGTAAGGGATATGTTCTGAGTAGTGTTAGCTTTCAAACAACCTACTTGAACTAAGAAATCTGTTTGTATTCTAAGGGATTAGAAGGAAAGACTTTCTGCATTTGTAAAGCTATTTTTCTGTATAAATTGAAGAAAAAGCCCTTTCTCTGAACCACTCCAAACATGTTTTTAACATGTTTTCTAATTATTTTTAAATATATTTATGTTTGAAAGTTTTGATATCTGATTTGTATATAAGTATTGGAAAATATAGCAATATGTGTTTTGATATTTGGAAAATGATTTTTGTTATGTGAAAGTGAATTTGAATATGACTGTGGGGGCCACCTCTTGAATCCTGCAGGACCAAAGTGACGCATAAAAACTCACATTTTATGAATGAGTTTTAAGTCATAAGAGATTTTTATTTAAACTCAATTCTTATGAACTTAAAGACTATATGCCAGAGAATGAACTTTGAAAGCTTTGTTTTTGAGACTAAGGCAATATGTAAATCTGGACATTTGTCATGCTTAGTCTGTATGAAGTTTGGACTACCGTGGTGCATTGCTTTTGGACACTTGGGTAAGATTAGTCCCTTGTGATTGCATGCCAAACCACGCACATTGCTTTTTGACACTTGGGTACGGTTAGTTCCTTGTGATTGCATGCCGGATATTTGGCCCACACGGAGCATTTCTGATTCGCCACCCTCTGTTTTTGATATGTATGTTTAGTGGCGTAGGGCGTTGTACGACCCTGATCCAGTCTACAATCCCTCTTTACCATGGCCGTAGGTACTCTAAATGTTAAGTGAACATGACTTATGATCAATACATATAAATGCCTAGTCTCTATGATTCATTTGTCTGATTTAAAGAAAAATGAAAAGCTTTGTATCCATTTCGATTTGAATGATTCAGTTTGTATATACTTTGATTTGAATCAATTTTGGAATTAAAGTTCTGATATATGTTTATTTGACTTCAAAGAATATGTTTCGATCTGATTTGTTTCCTGAAAGTAAGAATGCATTTTGAGAAAGTATATGTATAAATTGATTATTTTTACTATGTATGGCATAAAACCTACTCTTTTGAGACATTATATTTCTCACTACTTTGATGCATTACTTACTGAGCTTGAAGAGCTCTTCCCCATTTTCTTTCCCCATTTCAGATTACTTCCAGTGATCGCACTTATATCTACTGAGCAGTGTTGGTGGACGAGTGAATCCCGACCCTCTTTTGGACTGCTTTTGTATAAGCGAGGTATACTACACTTACTTTCCAGATGTTATGTAAAACATAGACTACTATTGTAAAGGATGTTTTTAGAATGTAAGTTAGGTGTAAATGTTGATATATAGAGTTGTAATTACGCAGTTTAATGATATGTGTGTAATCTTGGTATTATTAAGTATTGCCATGACGATGAGATGTGTTGATGGCTAAGATAAGAGATTAAAATCAACTGAATTGTGGATATAAACTGTGTTTACACTTTGTAGGTGGGTAAAGTCCAATTGCAGCCGTTATGCTGTCGAAATTTTTATAAAATAAATTGGTTAAGTATGTGACATTGATAGGAATGCCACATAAGTAAAAGCTTAGAAACTTTTTAAATTAGCCCATTTTTCGGCGCTTCTGGGGCATTACAGTATCTATAAGTCTAATCACCTTAGAGTGATCCTATTGCTCAAGCCATTGATACTGCCACATAAGTAAAAGCTTAGAAACTTTTTAAATTAGCCCATTTTTTCGGCGCTTCTGGGGCATTACAGTATCTATAAGTCTAATCACCTTAGAGTGATCGTATTGCTCAAGCCATTGATACTATCTTTAAAGTTAGGCAATCCTTTATGTAGAAGAATGAATATCCCTTAATATTCTTAAAAAAAAATTGTGAGGTGATGCTTTGTGGATGGGATGCTTAATAGAGGAAGGCAACATCCAAACCAAAAGAATCTTGAGGTAATATTTTTCCCAATTGTATTTCTTGTTTTAAATTGATTAATTATTGTTTTTAAAAAATTGAATTCTAAATATTTGAAAATTGACTTAGTTTGTTTTTGGGTTTAGGGTTTAGGGTTTGAAAATATGGCACATTAATGAAATTCATATGCTTACTAATAAATTAAGTGCTTTGATGACTAAGTGAATTTGTTGTAAATCTTACTTTCATTATATACTTGTTATGTGAATTATTGCATATTGTTTCAAACAACCATTGGACAAGAAATTTTGTGACTAAACTCTCAAAGACCCAAAGTAAGCTGGCTACCAATTATCAAATGAGAAATCTTTTGTAAGTATACTAAAACAATGAAATTATTGGAGCTCAAATTCTTTCAACACATGAAATAGAAGATAGGTAATCTCTGTACTTTTTATTCATATATGTCATGATTTGTGAGATCCGCATCTTTGTATGATATTCCTTATGATTTCCATATTGTAAGACATTATTATATCTTAATGGATTCATAAGATGGTTGATTCGGATTTGATAAATGTGGATGAAAAGAAATAATGTACGTAAAATCGAATAAAGATAAACTGGGAAAGTAGGGACCCAATAAGTTCGTTTAAGGAATTTAATCAAGTTGACTGAAAATAAGGAATTGAAAATAGGGAAAAGATTGTGGATTTATGAAAGAAAGTCGATTTAATTTGGTCCCGAACACGTGCAAGGGTAAAATAGTCAAAAAAACCAAAATTCGGTATAAATTCGACAAGAATTTTCATTAAAAATGTGGAATTTACGAAAATATGGATCAATAACGAGGAAAATAGTTAATTTCGAGTCCAATTGATCGAGATATAAATTTATTGGAATTTATGAGAATTAATTGGAATTAATCAAAATTTTTAATTCGAAAAATTATCCCAAAAATAATCGAAAAATATACCGGGAAAGATGAAATAAGACCGATAAATTCAATTATATATTAAATGAATTAAATAATAATTTTTGGAGATATTTTGATTATTTTAATGAATTTTAATGATTAAAATATAATAAAATAAATAAAAGAAAAAAAGAAATCAGAAATTGAAAATCGGGTTTTTGTTGAAGAGAGAGAAAACGCAAAAACAGGAAATGGAAAACCCGATAGAACCCGACACCCTCAACGGCCACCGATGATCAATGGACCCAAACGAAGATCGGAGGAGGAAAAGGAGAGGCCGGCGAACACATTGGCACTGGTGACGCGTGCCGACGACGGCTATGTCTGGCGAACAGAGGAAAAGAAAACCGCGAGGAAAATGGGGTCGATTCCGACGATCCACGGTAGCTGGGCGTGAACGGAGGGCACCGACGTGATCGGGAGGAGGAGGCAGTCCTTTTGAGACCGGTAATGGCCTGCGAAACGGCCACTAACGCCGACAACGACAATGAAAGAGAAAGGGTACCGACGTCGAGGGAGAAGAGATCGGACTGGCCACTTTTCGGCCAGCCATGGCGAAACCGAGGGCAGATCCGAGCTTCGCGAGGTCCCACGGAGCTACTGCTGACGGAAGCTGGTGGAGAACCGACAGATAAAGCCCGGTCTGAACCGGGCTGAACTGGACCGAACCGGATTGAACCGGCTAAATCGGACCGGTCTGAATAGGGCTGAACTAGACCGAACCGGTTCAGCTAAGAAAGAGAGGAAAAAGGAAGAAAAAGAGAAAAAGGAAAAAGGGAAAAAAATTTCGGGGATACACCGGACTTCGGGTAAGTGGGTAAGAGGTCAAAGTAACCGATTTGATTTCCGAAAAATTTATTTAAATTATATTTGATCAAAAATTAACTCGGAATTAAATATAAAATTGTGCAATTTTACGACAGATCGCGAACGAGAGCTGATTGAGCTTCGATTTTTATACCCCGCATAATATTGGGTAAGTACAATTTTAATTACGATAATATGAGTCCTTAAGTGCAGAGGTAAGATTATTTTACGAAATTTACGGATTAATTCTGCATAAAAGGAATTTTATTGAAATTTCAAATTAATTATCGTAAATAGTATTCGGGCTATCCAATGAGTTTGTAATGAAGCCCGATGATTATTGATATACCAAATGAGCCCAGTAAACTCGAAGAAGGGATTTAAAAAGTGGAAACGGGCTGAAAAGGGGTCGAGGCCCCTTAAAGTGGAATCGGGCCCAATAGAGTAAAACGGGCCCAGTGCTTTAGATTCGATCAGTAAGAGTGAAATACTGATCAGTATATTTGAACTGAAAACCATATGTGGTTATATGCAGCTCCGTAGACGAGCAAATTGGACTGAGAAACCTGGTACGGTCGAGACAGGATAAGCTCGCGCGTGATTCCATGTAAGAGAATTTTACGGACTGCTAGAGGTAACTTTTGCAATTTCAACTTCATTTGTAGTCTCTTAAAATGGTCTAAAGGGTCTAGATTTAAAATAAAAATTTTAGTGCCTCAAATAGATAAATTACCAAAATACCCTTATGAAGGGTAAAATTTCTAAATTTAGGAAAAGTTGGGAGGAGCAAGAACAAGAGTTTCTTGCTTGCTTTTGAGGTGTTTTGACACATGCATGTGTAGGCTAACTGACTTTTAAATAAAAATGCACAACATTGCATATTTTCAACAATGTTGATTTTCTCTGAAATTGATTTGAGAAATATAGCCGCCTACGTGATTTTATGAAAATGTGACGTGTTAGAGCTCAGCTCGCACGAGTCTTGATTTGTGTGATGCATGCATTAATGCTGGAGCAAGAGCTCGCACTAGAGTTTTACATGCATTGGTGCTAGAGCCTAGCTCGCACCAGATTTTAACATGATTTTTGTGACAGGATGCTAGAGTCTAACTCGCACCAGAGTTCACATGAATTGTTATGACAGAGTGCTGGAGCCTAGCTCGCACTAGTTTTACATGATTTTGACAGAGTGCTGGAGCTTAGCTTGCACTAATCTTATGAGATTTTATGAAATGCGTGCTGGAGCTCGGCTCGCACGAGATTTTTCTTGATTTATGAGAGTGCTGGAGCATCGCTCGCACTGATTTTATGAGACATGCGATAAGCCGTGCTTGGAGTGTTGGGTAGACTGTGTGTCACACTGATTAAATATGCTCGCACGTGCATTTTGAGACAGGCACGATTGTGGATATGAGATATGGGTCCACGAAGTACGTTGTACCGTGCAAGTAGCATGGAGTACATTGTACTGTGCTGGGATTGATTATGTGGCATCTTCGGATGCGAGTGGCATCTTCGGATGTGAGTGATCGGATAAGGCCGACGGGATGGACTTACCCACCTCCCGGGGCAGTCCCCGATTGTGGTGAGACCTCGCACACTAGGATCTGTGTAGCAGTGGGATCACAAGGACATATGCCCATCGTCCTAGTTATTTGCCTGAGATCTATATATTGCCTAGTCTCGCATGTTGATGTTTTTAAGAAACACGTTTTGTGGATTTCTGTGTGAGTCTGGATCACCCGAGGGAGGGGTTGGATCCTAACTGAGATATGATTTCGATGAGAATGAAACTGGGTTTTAAACTGAACTTGCATGATGTTATTTCCATGCTATTCAAACGTATGAGTGATGTAAACTGATTTTACATGACATTCATTGTATCGCATATTATTATTGCTTTGAAAAGCATTTGACTTCATGATTTTGTGTGAGTCAGAAACACTTGAGGGATGGGTTGAGTCCTGGCTTTATTTTGAAATTTAATGAGAAATAATTTAAAAGAGTTGCATGTTGAATTTTCCATGCTCTTTTGAAATCCATATGTGAATTTGTTTTACATGACATCATGACATCACGAATTGTAGTATCTGTTTTGAAATGTGTGGAGAAAGGGTGGTTTATGCATGGCACCATGTTCATGTAGGTAGTATGGTTACCTACTTGTTCGTAGGATTGCCTTACTGAGCTTGATGTGCTCACCCCTTTCATTTTCTCACACAGATCATCTCTAATAGACTTTGAGGCAACTGAGTACTGCATTCCTGATATCCGCTGCTGCCCATAATTTTGAGGTATATACACTTGTACATATTGTATCTAAATAAGAATAGCACAGTAACATGTTTGTAAGTAATTGTCAAGGATGTATAGATAATGTAAACACTTGTAAATGAATGGAAAAGAATAAATGAAAAACGCATGTGTTTACCTTTTTTCTGTAATAAGGAATTAAGTTATATGGTGATTGAATGGTGGGACTGGCATTGACGCACAACCCAATTGTTAGTGAAATGTGGTCACGATCAGAGGACAGGTAAGTATGAAAGAAAAACGAAAAATTTACTCTGATTTTTGGGTCGTGATGAATGCCCAATATCGTTTGAAATTATTGCACTTGATTATTGCCATTGACCTTAATTGATGATCATTTTTTTTTTGCATAGTTTTTATAAGATAAATGTTTCAAAATGCTTGTACTCTTGGAAAATATGATGTTGAAAAAAGAATTTGATTATACCTTTATTCTTGATAAGAATACACTTTTTGAAAATAGTTTTAATGATATATTTTGATTTTTGAAATGTAAAGTGATTTTGTGTTTAGTGTATATATCAAGGTTTATATATGACATATTGGTGCACTAAGATTGTATGTTTAAGGATTGAATTTATTTATGCATAAATGTAAGGGGAGCATGTAAGTTTAATGAATTTGAAAATCAAATTTGAAAACACTTTTCTTTTTCTTTTTTCTTTTTTGCAAAACTAAAGTTTTAATTCAAATTTTATTTTGGAAAACATTTTTTGCAAAACAAATTTCTTAAATGACAACCTTTATTGTAGCAAATTTGTCTTGAAACAAAATGAAATTGAAAAAGTGCAAAATGATTCAAGAAATTATTATTTTTTATCTAAAATTTGCCTTACAAAAAAAAGAAAAACCTTGAATAACTTGCAGTATTTTACGTTTTGATTTTTCAAAATCCAAGTTTTAGAGATTTGATAAAACTAAAATTACAATATGTAAGACCCGTATTTTGGATGTAAACTTTATGAAATCATGGGTATGGTGATGTAATTACAATGAAAAGTATAAATGATGTAAGTCCATGGATTCGATGTACATACTTGTAATATCAGATTGTAATGTACATACAAATTTCATTGTGTATGAATATGAAGGATTTGGGCTTTTGGATGTGATGAATGTGAGAGGAATGAGAAATGAGTAGTATGGTAAATGGAAAGAAGTTGCATGAATCTAAATACTTCCATTTGGTCTTATATTGTATACCTTTGGCTATATAATGAATACACACAAGTTCTAATGTGTATAACGTATGAATGGACGCCATTTTCAAGTCTTAAAGGTAACTCGATGAGAAAATGACCATGGCAGCAAATTAAGGAAGTTGGGTGTGAGTTGCTGCAAAAAAACTGTAGAAAATCTAGATAATATGAAGGCCAGATCGATCTCATAGGATGAGAGATTGATCTGAAAGAGCCAGAATGCTCTTATTTGAGCAATGGAATAGAGCAGATCGATCTCCAATGGGGCCAGAGTGATCTCCTAAATATTCTGTAATGAAAAGATCGATCCTCGAGCATACAAATCGATCCCCTTGGCTCTCTGGTTAGAGCAGATCGATCTCAAGCTTTGACAGATCGATCTCATGCTTAAAAATGCCGTGAAAAAAAGGAATTTAAGGGGACCAAATCGATCTCCTCCTAGTGTAGATCGATCTCATCAAGTGATTTCTATAAAAAGGGCGCTGAAATCTGTAACTTTCGGGAAATAACATCACCCTTTCCATTTCCAACTCAAAACCTAACCTTCTCACTCCTAAATCCACCCCTTTTGATTAAGATTTGAGAGGGAGCTATTAGACACAAAGTTGTTCATTTTAAAGAGAAGAATAACATAGTTTGGAACTAATGTCTCCTTGTTTGTATTGAAGGAGCAAGGAGCATTTCCCAATTGGAGCAAGAAGAGAAACTAGATTTGGTAAGTTTCTAATACTCTAGCCCAAGTACATTATTTATTTATTGACTTTGGAATTAATTTGTATAAGTAGTGATGGTTGAAACTACCTAAGATGTATTTGAACAAGTTAAACCTAGAAAATGGAATAAGTCTAGTGTGAGAAAGTATAAATTAGATGAGTTGGTGATTTATGGGATTTGTTAAGTTGTTATTTGAGTAATGTGGGTGATTTGAAATGGTCATGTGGAGTCATAATGTGAGTTTAGAAAATTTATGAAGATGGGTATATGAGATGCTTGATAAAATGCCATAGTGAGGAAATTGATGAGATATGAATACTATGAGCTTAATATCGATTTAATATCGATTCATTATGAATAAATAGGCCTAAAAGGATCCATAGACTCGAGTCATGGGTAGAGTAACGAAACGAGGCCTCATAAGCGTTAATAGAGACTATAGGTTGAATCAACTATAGTAAACGCAAGAGTTAAATTATAATGGGCTCAAATGTTGTGAAATACGATTATATGTAGTTCCAAAGAGTTTGTTAGAGACGAATCGGGCTGCACGAGTATGCAGCTTTAAGGAAGTGTAATCAAGCAACGCGATTCCAAGTAAGGAATTTTATGAGTATATAGAGGTGGCTGCTCGTATTTTGTGGGTATATAGGGATTTTGAAATGTGCATGAGTTTATAGAATATGTTTGATAATGTATGGAAATTGTTTCGAGTATTCGTATGAGATTTGGTTGTTTGAAATGGTATTATAAAGAAAGGGGATAGTAAGGCCAATAATTGCATAAATCACATGTTTTGAATGTTTTCACAAAACACCATACTTTGTTTTGAGCAAATTATTGAATAGGCTGGCTAGTATTTGAATGATGTTGTGAAATAGCCCATATGAGGCGTTAAACATGTTTTGAGATGTTTTGAACGTATGTGAGCCGCCTATTGTGTGTATGTGATTTAATTCGCGCTGGAGTCTCGCTCGTGTTAGATTTTGATGCTTTCATTTGCACAAAAAGTGCTGGAGCTTAGCTCGCACCTTGGTTTGATTCATGATAATGCTTTATAAATCGTACTAGAGCTTTTACTCGTACGTGGATTTCAAGTGGCTTTCTTATGCATATAACCATACTGGAGCTATACTCGTACGAGACGGTTTAGTTATGATGCAAGAGTCGTGCTAGAGCTTAGCTCGCACAAGATTTCACACTGTGATACGTATGAGGCCGTGGAAGTTGGTAAGATCCTCAAGCCCTACATCCTTAAGTCTACATCCTTAAGTCTACATCCTTAAGCTCGAAGGGGCGGGGAGGCTTTGTTCGGTAGGGAAGCTATGTTCGGTGGGGAGGTTCTCTTACGGTAAGATCCTCAAACCCTACATCCTTAAGCCAGAGAAGGCAAGGAGGCTCTATTCGGTGGGAAGACTCTCTTACGAAAGGATCCTTAAGCCAACATCCTTAAGCCCTGAAGGGGTGAGGAGGCTCTGTTCGACAGGGAGGCTCTCCTATATGAGTACGACAAGTTCTTGGTATAGGGTAGATAAGACCTACAACTGGCACCCCCAACCACGATATGAGTCCGCGGAGTACGATGTACCGTGTATATCACACGGAGTATGATGTACCGCGTGGTGATTTTGTGATAAGAAAGTCTAGCGAGGGAATATCCACCTTCGTGCCAGCACGATACCCCGCACACCTGGATGCGTGTGGTCTAGGATGATTTATGACATAGTTGGCCAACGTAGTCCTTAAGATTTACTGACTTGTCTCATTTGATATTACCTAATACCACATGATTTTTATACATATGTGTGATTGTGATTGTTCAAGGTAGACCCGAGGGAGGGGTCGAGCCTTGTGGGATTAATTTGTGAAATGGTAATGATGTTTGTGATTGAGAAAATGATTTGTGATGGGATGATATGTGTTTGAGAAAGAGCTGTAATTTCAAAAGGATGTTTCTTAAATGAATTGCCATTTTCTATGAGATTTGACAATTGATGAGCATGAGATGATTTGTACATGATGATTTAACCATGTTTTACATGCCAATTTCCATGATTTAAATACATGATATAGGTATATTCATATGGCATAGTTTTAATTCCTCATGCTTCTGTTATAAAAGATTTATGCATAACATTATCAGCATGTAGATAGAGTAGTTATCTACCATGCTTGCATTATTGCCTTACTGAGCGTGTGGTTGCTCATCCCTCTCTACTTTCCCCATCTACAGAGCGTGCATAGTGGCCTAGTGAGGACTAAGGCATTTTGTTGAGACATCCGTTGCATCTCCATCACCCAGATGTATATACATAGAGATTCTTTTTGTATCTAAACAATGTAAAAGTACAATGATCATTTGAATTTGTAATATGGGGGATGTAAATGTCATAACACTTAGTATGTATGAACATACCACTTAATATTTGGATATATAACAATACTTTTGATTTATTTGGAAAATGAATGGTGAAGAATGATTATTACTGCCTCACAGCCCAACTGTGTGGTGGGAGTTTGTTCACGACCGGGGAAGGAAAGGAAAAATACGAAAAATTTATAGTGATTTTTGGATAAAAAGGATAAAATGGGTCGTGACACAATATCTTAGTTTGAGCATTTGTAGGCATGAAATAAACCATTTGAGTAAGAAATGGAATTTTTCTAAATAGTGGAGCAATTAATATGCATAATTGCCTAATGTAATTGTTTTTACACGAAAATATGAAAATTTTAGTTATTGATGTATTGATTTCCTTGTCTCTAAGGTAAAAGACCACTTGAATATCCTTGAAATATCTTATGAATTTTGTTTTAATAGTTTAAGATGGTTGAAAATAAGCTTTAAAAATTTTAATGTTTTTCAAAGATGCTTTCAAAGGCAAAAATGAATTTTCAAGTGTAACATTTCAAATTATTTTTTAAAGTATCAAGCTTTCAATGAGTTAAGTATATTAAGCTTGAATTGCTTCATCTCACCTTGACTTGCATAAGTGATTTGTGTGAGTAAATTTTGGTGTTAAAATATTGTTTATTGAACTTTCTGACACATAAATGCTTTGGTGCACTATTTGATTAAATTGAGTCAAAGTATAAAATTTACTCACCTGCACTTGATTATTGATTGAAAAAGCTTGTTTAAATTTGAAAATGACTAATGTGGCGTTTGCTTCGGCTGAATTACAAATCAATTCAGCATGTTTTCTTAGTGCCCTACTCCTTCCGTTGTTTAGTTCCATTTTAGAGGAAGGAATCAATATTCCACAGAAAATCGATTCATTGATTCAGTCGATTTGAGGAATCCCAATTATTTGGGATACTCTGTTTATTTGCAATTTTGAACGTAAGGAAAGTCTTCAAAATTTTTTAGTTTCCAAGCATATCCTTTAACAAATATAGAAATTTTAGCTGCTATGTTCAGGTATTCTTCGTCTCTTCTTCTTTCTTTTTTCCTTTATTGTCTGGTGCTTTCTCTTCATCACTAAAAAATTTCTCAAAATTTGGGTGGTCTCTTTTTGATTTCTGATTGCGAATGTATCCCACAACTATAGAAGCCAAAAGTTAGACAGTGATTCGAGAGATAGCCTCTTTAGTTCATTAATTTTGCATTTTTTGGATTTTTTCTATTTATATTTAATTTTTGGGATTTTCTTATATTTATTCCTACATTTTCTCACCCACCAAATTGAGTTTCATATGTTGTTTCTTTTTTATTTTGCAATTTCTCCTCTTGCTTTATTGTCCTCCTGATTCTATATTTGTTATGGGCATTTGGGTGCTCCTGGTTTCATGGCATTCATTTGCCAAAACACTAAGGGCATTCAAATGCCTTATTATGGGTATTCAACTACCCTTGCTTTGTGCATTAGTTATTCAATCATGAATGACTGTTTTTTTCTTATTCTAGGATGTTTGATATGTAGGGTATGTAAATTTAAGCCCAATTAATTTTTTTAGTTATGCATGGTTAGCCTAGGCATAGGATAGATAATGAAAATTTGATTAGGTATCTTGGACAATAATACATTGATTAAAAAAAAAGAGAAAATGGATTAAAAAATATAAAGAAAGTTTAAAAAAAACATAAAAATTGGGTAAAATATAAGAAAAATGATAAATTAAGATAAAATGGTATTATTGACATTTTATATCTATTCCTTCCTAATTCCTTATGCTATTACTATTAACCAATTCCTTATGCTATTACTATCAACCAAACAAAAAATAAACTCAGAATAATTATTCTGCTCCACGAACCAAATAATAGAATATTTACTCCATCTATACTCCTTCTATTTTCTATTTCCATAGAATACATTTTCTATTCCCTCTGTCACGACCCAAACTACCCAAAAATCAGAGTTATTTTTTTCGCATTTTGTTATTTTCTTTATTAAATTCTTATCTGTCCTCTGATCGTGACCACACTACACTAACAAATTGGGCTGTGCGTCAATGCCAGTCCCACCATACATTTACCATAGTACTTATTTCTTCTCCAGTCATTTATAAATTGTCTACAATATTTATACATCCCCTAGAGACACTTACAAACATGTTACTGTGCTATGCTTATGTAGATACAATATGTACAAGTGTATATACCTTATGTTGATGGGCAGCAGCGGATATCCGGAATGCAGTACTGAGTCGCCTCAACTTCAACTGGAGATCATCTGTGGGAGAAAATGAAAGGGGTGAGCACATCAAGCTCAGTAAGGCAATCCTACGAACAAGTAGGTAACCATACTACCTACATGAACGTAGTGCCATGCATAAACCACCCTTTCTCCACACATTTTAAAACATATGATATGAAGGTTATGATGTTATGTAAATCAAGTTTGCACGGAAAACTCAACATGCAATTATTTTAAATCATTTCTTTCTCTTTAAAAATTTCACAATGAAGTCAGGACTCGACCCCTCCTTCGGGTGATCCTGACTCATATAAAACCATGGAAATGGAGTTTCTCAAAAGCATCGATATCGAAAACATACGTATATATATATACAAGATACGAGACTAGGCAATACTGTATATCGGTAATAACCAGGACTGGCCAATATGTCCTCGTGAGTCCCTCTAGCTTCACGGATCCCAGTGTGCGAGGTCTCACCCTGATCGGGAATTGCCCGGGAGGTGGGTCAATCCAACCCGTCAGTCTTATCCGATCTCACGCATCCGAAGATGCCGTATCCGAAGATACCCCGTATCACAAAGATATCGTATCACAAAGATACCCCGTATCACAAAGATACCGTATCCGAAGATACCCTGTATCACAAAGATACCGTATCCGAAGATACCCCACGGTACATCGTACTCCATGCTACTTGCACGGTACATCGTACTCCATGGACCCATATCACTCTAGGTACTCCAGCCCAAATGGCCTGCTTCCCACAGAGGTTTTCATAACTCAATACTCGTTGCCCTGTCTCAAAACGCACGTGCGAGCCTATTAAATCGGTGACACACAGTCTACCCGATGCTCCAAGCATGGCTCATCGTATGTTCTCATAAAAATCAGTGCGAGCGATGCTCAGCACTCTCATCAAATCAAGTAAACTTGGCAGAGCCCGCTTTACATCTCCACAAGGCCGCCAACCTCATCCCTCACTCTCACCCTACTTAAGAGGTCTTTTGAGCCTGTTGGGCCTCTTGGCTGACTCCAAGGGCAGACAGCGCTACTCCACAAATCCAGTAAAACTAGTGCGAGCTATGCTCAGCACTCTGTATATAAATTGTATGAAAATCTTATAAAATCTGGTGCGAGTTAGACTCTAGCACCGTGTCACGCAAAAGCATGTGAAATCTGGTGCGAGTTATACTCTAGCACCTATGCATGTAAAACTCTAGTGCGAGCTCTCGCTCCAGCACTAATGCATGCATCACACAAATCAAACATCGTGCGAGCTGAGCTCTAGCACGTCACATGTAAATAAAAACATGTAGGCGGCTCGGTTATTTCCAAATAGTTTTCACAGAAATCACAACAATTAAGATATGCAATGCTATGCATTTTTCTTTAAAAGTGAGCCAGCCTACTCATGCATGCATTGAAATACCTCCAGAACGAGCAGGAACCTCTTGTCCTTGCTCCTCCCAATTTTTCCTAAATTTTTAGATTCTACCCTTAACAAGGGTATTTTAGTAATTTTGCCCATTCGGGGCACTGAAATTGTTCTTCGACCTCTAGACCCTTCAGTTAATTTTAAAGGACTGCGTATGAATTTAAAATTGCGTAAAGTTACCTCTAGCAGTCCGCAGAATTCCCTTACCTCGATTCTTGTCGAGTCTGACCTTTTCTTTTCCAATGTTGTCTCGTCGCGCAGTCCGATATGCTTCCAATCCAATGCCCGGAACTGCGTATTAATATTTCTCAGGTCAGATAACATACAATTTAATTGTATTTAATACTTTCTGGGCTTAATTTAAATCATTGGGCCCGTTTACCCCTATTGGGCCCGATTGCACCTTAATGGGCCTTAATCGGCCTTAAGCCCGTTTTCCACTTAATTCTCACTTTATCGAGGCCTATTGGGCTCACTGGGCCCACCAATAATTTATCGGGCCTCGTTTTAATTCTCGAATAGCTAAATTTAATATTTACGACAATTAATCTAAATTTCTATAATTTAATTCAATTTATGCGGAAATTAAATCAATATCACGCATAACGAGAAAATTATCGTAAATAGGGGTCACTTACCCGAGATTCCATGCTAGTCCGTAACTCGAGGTTGTCTCGAGCCCTCGGTGGATGCCAATCGTCGAGCTACACAATTAAATATATTTTTCGAGTAAACTTTCAGTCGATAATTAATTAAATAAAATATTCCAAATTTAAATCGGGTCAATTTGACCGCTTATCGACTTACCCGAAACTCGATTGCATCACAGGAATTTTCTCCAATTTTTCCTCTTTTTCTTTTTCCCCTTTTTCTCCTTTTTCCCCCTCTTTTTGGCTGAACCGGTTCAGTCCAGTTCGGACCGGTTCAGACCGTCGATTTTCTCTGGTTCGACCGGTTCACCGCCGGTTCACCCCTTTTCCGTCCGGTTCTCCGCCGGCTTCCACCGCCAGTGGCTCCGTGAGGTTGTCCGCGTCTCAGATCTGGGCTCGGCTTCGCCCAAGGCTGCCGGAAAGTCGCCGGTCCGGCTGTTCTCCCTCGGCCGTCGGACCCATTTCCTTTCCTCCGTCGTTTCCGGCATTTGCCGGCAGTTTCGCCGGTCGGGGCCACTGCCAACCGACTCGTCTGGACCTCGTAAAGCCTCGGCTGGGGTCGGTCGGAGCCAAGATGCCGCCGTTCGCCGGGATCGAACCCCTCAACCCCGTCGGCATTCTCCCTCGGTTTTTGCCGCGTTTCGCCACCGTTCGTTCCTCTGTTAGGCCGGTGGTGGTCGGGCCTCGTCGAGCTTCCTCCGCCTGGGCCTCGCCTGGTCGCCTGGCCGCCGGCAGGGGCTCGGCCTGACTCCGTTTTCCGTTTCCTCTTTCCTTTCACGTTTTCGCGATTTTCATCTTTTTTTTTTGGTTTTATTATTTTTATTATTATTATTTTTATTTATTTTAATTATTTTACTATTCATTAAAATACTCTATAAAATACCCAAAATATCTCCCAAAAATTATTATTTTATTCTAATTTAATTAATTTAATTTTATTTAATTTGTTTATTATATTTTAACCTCTTTTTCGGGTATAATTTCCCCATATTTTTGGGATATTGTCCCGGGTGACTTTTTGGTATATTTTTCGATTATTTTCGGGATTATTTTTCTGAACTAAAAATCTCGATTAATTTCCATAAATTAATATCTTGATCAATTTAACCCAAAATAAATTTATTTCACCTTTATTGACCAAGATTTCTTAAATCCATGTTTTTAATTAATTTTTCTCATCGAATTTACTCCGGCTTTCGATCTTTTGACCGTTTTGCCCTCACACGTGCTCGGGATTAAGTTAACCCAACTTCCTTCATACTTCCTCCATCTTTTCTTATTTAATTTTCGTATTTTAATTAAATTCGGGTCTTACACCCTCTCTATTCCATTCCGTGAACCAAACATCACGTAAGAACATGTATCAATTATGAGGACTCAATTTTGAAAGAGAGCTTAGTTGTACTTTGTACAAAATCATATAAATTTTGGTCTAAAATTGCTTTTGATCTAAATCACTTAATGCTACAAGTTTAAGATGATGTTTTTACTATGACTTGAGTCTTGATCTTATTTAAAAAAAATCATATTTTATGTTTTGGCATCAGAGTAATAAGTTTTTCATGTACCAATCAAAATTGCACCCCTTGACAATTGCATTTATCAACCTTGATATCAAGTTTGAAATTAAAATGAACATTTTGTAATGAATTTTTAAATTGCCTTCCAATAAACATGTTCTTTAAATTTAAAAGTTGAATTGGGAAATTTATTATTGGAGTTTTATGATGAAGACGTATGCATCTGGATTTGTATTTAATTATATGCTACCTTGATATTAAAATGATATTAAAATTTTGTAAAATTTACCTTATGTACTTAATCCATGAGATAGGAAATTTATCATCCTTCTTGATTTCCTTGCCTTTGTCTCTCTATCTCATCATAACACTTGTATAAAATCATTTCTTGATGAGAATTTTAATGAAATAATCTTGAAATATCCTCTCATATGTGCTTTAACATAGGTTCAAGATTAAATCAATGATTTGTGTATGTGTTTAAGAATGTGATGAACTTGTGTTTAATAGATATATCCATCTCTGAAATTTATTTTGTGTCTTGGTCAAGTGTGCTTATTGGATTATGTTTCATGACTTAGAAATATTTTTGTGCTTAATTGACAATATTTTGTGGAAATATTTATGGCCACACATTGTTTTGGTCGAGATGTATGCTTATATGATTATTGATTAAGCTTAACCATAATAATTCAAATAGGACATGGTTTAGGTAAAATTCAATATTTATGGAGCTTAAATTTTTACCTTAAGTCTTAGTTAACCTTTGCTTATAGTTAGTGATGACATATTTTCCCTAAATGTTTAAAATGATAAATATGTTATCTATGATCTTTGTAAGACCCAAAATTATATCGTAATTTCTTATAAAGGATTGAAAATGGTCACAAATTAAACGAATGAGATTCGGACTGGAGATAAGGATTTAAAACACGAAATGAGTAAGTGTTCGTGAAGGGAAGTTGGATTGGATAAATCCCGAACACGTGCAAGGGTAAAACGGTCAAAAAATCAAAAGTAGGTATAAATTCGATAAGAAAATTTAATTAAAAATATGAGATTGAGAAATCTTGATCAATAACGAAGAAATAAATAAATTTCAGGTTAGATTGATCAAGATATAAAATTATTGGAATACATCGAAATTTTCACCTCGAAAAATATCTCAAAAATATTGAAAATATATACCGAAAAGACGAAATAAGACAAATAAATTCAATTATTGATTAAAAGAATAAAATATAAATTTTTAGATATTTTTGAGATTTTTAGAATATAATAATGAATAAAATAATAATAAAATCAATTAAAATAATAATATAATTAAATAAATAAAGAAAAAAAAGAAAAATGAAACAGAATCGCGAGTCGCGATTCTGTAAACAGAAAGGGAACAACCCGAGGAACCCAACCCTGTCGGCCTCACCCACTGGAAGCCACTGGAGAGATGACCAGGCGAGTCAGCTGAGCCGCCCGAGCCCGTTGGCACTGACAACTGAGGAGAAACGACAGCCGGTGAGACGAAAGGAGAGAAAGAGAGGACCGAGAGAGAATGAGAAAGAAAGAGAGAGAAAGAGAGGGAACGGTGGCAGATGGAGGCTAGGGGAAGGGAGAGGGACTCGCCACCGGCTTGGAGGAGGCTTGATCCGGCACTGTCGACGGCAAAAAGGGTCAAAAACGACGGAAAAGAGAAAGGCACCGATGCCGGAGGAGAGAAAAGCCGGACCAGCCACTTTCGACTAGCCATGGCGAAATCGAGGATAGATCCGAGCTCCGCGAGGTCCCGCGGAGCTGCTAGCGATGGAAGCCGACAAAGCTCTGAACCGGTCGAACTAGACTAAACCGATTGAACCGAACTGATTTGAACTGGGTTGAACCGGACCGAACCTGTTCAGCTAAGAAAGAGAGGAAAAAGGGAGAAAAAGGAAGAAAAAGAGAAAAAGGAAAAAAGGGAAGAATTTTCAGGGATACACCGAACTTCGGGTAAGTCGATAAGAGGTCAAAATTGACCGATTTGATTTTCAAAAAATTTATTTAAATTATAATTGATCAGAAATTAACCCGAAATTAAATATAAAATTGTGTAGTTCGACGATAAATCGTGTACGTGAGCCCGATCGAACTTTGATTGGCGCACCATCACATAATCTCTGGTAAGTAAAGCTCATTTACAACAATTTATGTAATTTTTCGCATATTAAAGATTTATTTTACGAATTACGGATTAAATTCTGCATTTAGGGAATTATATTGGGATTTTTGAATTAATTGTCGTAAATGATATATTGACTATTCAAAGAGTTTGGAACAAAGCCCAATGGGTATTAAGAGCTCAATAGACCCGAAGAAGGGATTTAATAAATGGAAACAGGCTAAAAAATGGGTCGAGGCCCATTAAGATGCAATCGGGCCTAATAAAGTAAAACGAGCCCAGTGTTTGAGATTCGATCAGTATAAGTGAAATACTGATAAGTATATTAGAATTGACCCAAATACGTGGTTATATGCAGCTCTATAGCCTTGGTTGGAGCGAATTTGGATTGAGAGACCTAGTATCATCGAGACGGGATAAACTTGCGCGTGATTCCAAGTAAGGGAATTTTACCGACTGCTAGAGGTAGCTTTACGCAATTTCGACTTCAGTTGCAGTCTCTTAAATTGTATGAAGGGTCTAAATTTCAGATAAAAAAAATTTAGTGCCTCAGATGAGCAAATTACCAAAATACCCCTGTGAAGGGTAAAATTTTCAAAATTAGGAAAAGTTACGAGAAGCAAGAACGAGGGTTCTTGCTTGTTTTTTAGGTGGTTTGACACATGCATGGGTAGATTGGCTAACTTTTAAATAAAATGCACAGTATTGTATAACTTTAATCATTGTTGATTTTCTCTGAAATTGATTTTTGAGAAATGTAGCCGCCTACGTGATTTTATGAATATGTGACGTGCTAGAGCTCAACTCGCACGAGTTGTGATTTGTGTGATGCATGCATTAGTGCTGGAGCAATGACTCGCACTAGAGTTTTACATGCATTGGTGCTGGAGTCTAACTCGCATAAGATTTTCATATGATTTTCGTGGCAGGGTGCGGGAGTTTATCTCGCACCAGATTTTCATTTGATTTTATTACAGAGTGCTGGAGCCTAGATCGCACTAGTTCTACATGATTTTGACAGAGTGCTGGATCTTAGCTTGCACCAATCTTATGAGATTTTATGAAACGCGTGCTGGAGCTTGGCTCGCATGAGATTTTTCTTAATTTTATGAGAGTGCTGGAGCATCGCTCGCACTGGTATTATGAGAACATGTGATGAGCCGTGCTTGAAGCGTCAAGTAGACTGTGTGTCACACTGATTAAATAGGCTCACACGTGCATTTTGAGACAGGGCATGAGTATGAATATGAGATATGGGTCCACGGAGTACGTTATACCGTGCAAGTGGCATAGAGTACGCTGTACCGTGCTGCGATTGATTATGTGGCATCTTCGGATGCGTGGTATCTTCGGATATGAGTGGCATCTTCGGATGCGTGGCATCTTCGGATACGAGTGGCATCTCCGGATGCGAGTGATCGGACAGGGCCGATGGGATAGACTGACCCACCTCCCGAGGTGGTCCCCAATCGTGGTGAGACCTCGCACACTAGGATCAGTGTAGCAGTGGGATCACAAGGACATATGGCCATCGTCCTAGTTATTTGCCCGAGATATATATCTCTATTACCTAGTCTCACATGTTGATGTTTTTGAGAAACACGTTTTATGGATTTCTGTGTGAGTCTAGATCACCCGAGGGAGGGGTTGGATCTGACTGAGATATGATTTTGATGAGAATGAAACTGGGTTTTAAACTTAACTTGCATGATGTTATTTCCATACTATTTAAACCCATGAGTGATGTAAACTGGTTTTACATGACATTCATTGTATCGCATATTTCTATTATTGTTGTGAAAAGCATTTGATTTCATGGTGTTGTGTGAGTCAGTAACACCCGAGGGATGGGCTGAGTCCTAGCTTTGTTGTGAAATTTTAATGAGAATGAAATGATTTAAAAGAGTTGCATGTCGAGTTTTCCATGCTTTTGAAATCCATAGGTGAACTTGTTTTACATGACATCATGACATCATGAATTGTAGCATCGATTTTGAAATGTGTGGAGAAAGGGTGGTTTATGCACGACACCATGTTCATGTAGGTAGTATGGTTGCCTACTTGTTCGTAGGATTGCCTTATTGAGCTTGATATGCTCATCCCTTTCATTTTCTCACACAGATCATCTCGAGTAAACTTTGAGGTAACTGAGTACTGCATTCTTAATATCCGTTGCTGCCTATCATTTTAAGGTATATACACTTGTACATATTGTATCTAAATAAGAATAGCACAGTAACATGTTGGTAAATAACTTTCGGGGATGTATAGACACTGTAAACACTTGTAAATGAATGGGAAAGAATTAGTGAAAAACGCATGTGTTTACCTTTCATTTAATAAGAAATTAAGTTATATGATGATTGAATGGTGGGACTGGCATTGATGCACAGCCCAATTGTTAGTGGAGTGTGGTCACGATCAAAGGACTGGTAAGTATGAAAGAAAAATGAAAAAATTTACTCTGATTTTTGGGTCATGACAATCTTAGTGTTGGTTGGCCAAAAATATGAGTTTTAATTGAGATCTTTAGCTATCATGCCAACCTTGATTTTAATTCAATTTTAATAGGGCATATGGCTTAAGTAAATGGTTTTATTAAATATTTGGTTTTGGAAAGTTGAGTTTATAAAATAAATACTGAGTTTGATTTAAGAAATTTGCACTTGAATATTGAAAAATTTTGATTTATATTCTTAAATGCCATTAATGAATTTTGGGTTAAGAGCTAATAGTTTTATATAAGGAAAAGTATTGAAGAAGTAATTCTTTATTTGGCATGTCCTTAAGTAAGCATTTCACTTACTAGCCTAAACATATCAAAGTTCTACTCATCTTTGGAACGAAAGACTTCAAGTTAAAACGAGCACTTCAAGTAAATGATAAATGTAAGAATGAACTTATATATGTACTTTAAGTGATTTTCATGCATATTACCTTGAATGTTTTGATGTGGCATGTAACTTAGTGCTTGAAAGAATACTTAGGATTGAATTTATGAACATGCCTATAGTTAAGAAGATTTGGTTTTGTGAACTTTAATTTGATCTCACTCATAACTTGAGAAATTTTGGATTCCAAATCCTTTAAAATGATATTGATTGACTTTGGTAGAACCACCTTGATGGAGTAGCATATACTACCTAGAGCCTTAAATGATTGGATCATTCTTAAATAGGTATATTGCTAAGAAAATAATTGAAATTTAGGATGGTAGCTTGAACCTTTGTGCTCGTAATCAATATAGGACTCATTAATGAGAAATGAGCTTTTGGTTCTACTGAAAATACTTGTGGAAGACTAGCTTTAACGGATGAAAATGATGTTTAGAATCTTCCATATCTTTAAGATAAGCTTGAAGGCTAGAATTGGTAAAATATGCCAATATATGTGTGTCACGCCATGGAAACGTGAAAATATGGGCTAATTTTTCCTTTTCTTAATTCCTTATTTAAGTTGCATTCCTGTTAGTGTCGATTACTTAACCTTTCATTTTACGAAAATTCGTCGGCATAACGACTTATTTATGATCTTACCTCCCTGCAATGTTTCAAACACAATTTGTATCCACAACCAGTTGATTTTAACCTCTTTTCATAATTAACAGTGATTCTCGTAACCATTACATTTTATTATACAAACTGTAACTTGATAACTTTACATACATACTTGCCTAGATTACAACCTAAAATATTCTTTACAATCCATTGTCTATGCTATATAGGATGTCTGGCAATAAATATAAGAGTATACCTTTTCGTGTACCGGAGGTAGCCTAGGGAGAGTATCGCGTCCACCAGCCTACGTCAACTACGTGGCAAATGTAAAAAGTGATCACTGCAAATAGTCTGGAAAAGTAGAGAAAGGGGTGAGCTCTTCAAGCCCAATAAGAAATGCGTTTAAAACAGTCTCAGTGTGACAATATGCTAAAACCGAATACCTTTGCACAAACCTTTGGCAAACAAATATATATAGATATATATACATATATATATATATATCAAAATATGCTTACTTAAAAGGAAAGTCAAACAATTTTCAAATCACATAAATCACATATCACCAACATATCACTTTTCTTTCGAAGTCATATAGAATCTATTATGGAGACTAGGCAAATACACATAGTAAGCATAAGTCATGTTCATACAATCTCAAGCTCTGAAGAGGGAGTTAAACAAACAGAGTACCAATAGCCATGGTAAGGGGACTGTAGACGAGATCGAGGTCGTACAATGCCTTAGGCCACTAAGGACCAAAACGAACAATGCACGAAGTGGCAGAAGATAAGGCACCGAGTGGGCAATACATGCACCACAAAGGACTGAACATGCACGATGTGGCATAAGACATGCACCACGAAGGACCAAACTCCACATGGGCCATGCATGACAGATATCATGGACTACATGTTTCCTTAGTCTCAAAACGAAACTTACAAATCCTTTTCCGGGCTTGTTAACCCGCATACTAGTAAAACGGAGTTTTTTTATTTCAAAACTGGGTATTTATGAAAACTTATTCATAAAACTCATTTCCATAACAAAAGTTGCATTTTTCAAAACATTTTACAGTTGCCAGAAAGTACATTTGGAGGGCTTAGGAAAATTGGTTTTTCTTTTGATTTTTTGGGTTATGCATGAATAGTGTTTTCTCAGCTATTAAGTACATTCTATATACGAATTCTTACTTGAAACATATTTGTATCTTAAAAATAAGGTAACAAGATACCAATACTACTTTAAATTACATCCCTTACCTATTGAATTGTGGGACAACACTAAATTGTCGGGTATCAGGTTTACCTCGTTTTACGTGCCAATACCTCGAGCTGCCAAAAACAATTTCAAAACAATCAAATGATGCTCAATATCATCTTAACATATTTAAATATGCATTATCTTACATAAACTTCATTAAATTTGGCCATTTTGCCAACTTCCCTTACTTTCTCAATTTTACCGATAAAAGTGCTAGTTTAAGCTATTTTCGATAATTTCTTTTCTCTTAACTTCAAACTTATAAACTTAATAACCTAAACACCTATCCAAGTCTAAAATCAACACACCACAACTTGTCAATTTATCAAACTTTCATACTTTTACTGTAAGACCCGTAAATTTCTATGTAATGTATATGATTATTTGATGTACAGACGAGTTACATTACATTTGAATTACAAGAAATAAACGTTTTTGAGTTTTAAGTGTGAATAGATTGATGAATGAGTGTTGAAGTCATTGGATATAAGTTTAACTGGGAAAATTGTAACAAAAATACTGCAAGATGAAGGCCAGATCGATCCCATGTAAGGAGAGATCGATCTTATGGCCTGGAAAACACCATGCCAAGCATTCTGCAAGAGGGAGATCGATCCCTCACTCAAGTAGATCGGTCTCCATTGGTCTCGGGCTGGACTAGATCGATCTCCTCTAAAGGCCAGATTGATCTCCAAAACCTTCTGCCTGAAACAAATTGATCCTATTCCATTGAGCAGATCGGTTTCATGTAACATGGAAGATCGATCTCATACATTCAACAGACCGATCCCCTACCTGCAAAATGTCGATAAACTAAAGGATTAAAATAAGGTCAGATTGATTTCCACCCTATGCAGATCGATCTCCTAATTCCATCTCTATAAAAGCAGAGTAGTTGGATCTGCATTTCATGGGAACAAATCCATTTCTTCCATTTTCAACCTTAAACCTAGCTTTCTCTCTCTAAAACCATCTCATTTCCACAAAGATTTGAGAAAAAGCTATTAGAGCAAAGTTGTTCATTATAAAGAGAAGAACAACATAGCTTGGAATTAACAGTTCATTGGTTGGATTGAAGGAGCAAAGGAATGTTCTTATTTGGAGCAAGAAGAAAATCAAGCTAGGTGAGTTTCTAACACACCAACTCAAAGTACATTTATTTAGTAATTGTTGTGAGTAGATGGGTGTATGTATTGATAATGGAAACTACCTAGAATGTAATGGAACAAGTATAACTTAAAATGAGTCTAGCGTGAGAAAATATGATGTGGTTGAGTTGATGATGAATGGCTTGAACTAAAGTGTTAGTAAGGTGATATGTATAACTGTAAGATGGTAGAATGAAGCTACATTGTGAGATTAGTCAAGTTAAGAAAATAAGTATATGAGGTGTTTGGTAAATTGTCATAGTGAAGTAAATGGTAGACTAAAGGCACTATAAGCTTAATATCGATTTTGAGTGAATCAATAGGCTTAAAAGAGTTCAATAGACTCTCAAGAAATTAATAAAGCAATCAAAATGGACTTAAGAGGAAGTGAGGTCTTATAAGTGTTAATGAAAACTATAGGTCGAATCGACTATAGTAAATACAAGAATTATGTTATGTTGGACCGAATTGATGTGATATATGATTTCGTGCAATCTCGAAGATTTCGTTGGAGGCGAATCGAACTGCACAATTGAGCAGCTTCAAGGAAGTGAAATCACTCGATGTGATTCCAGATAAGGGAATTTTGTGAGTATATAGAGATAGCTGCACATATTTTAAAAGTGTTTATAGGGCTTTATGAATGCTTGATTATCTAGAAAAGAAATGATGATTGCATGACAAACTTTGGATATAAATGATTTTGGCTTAGAAGCAAATCTTACGAAAATAGGGATAATAAGGCTAATAATTGCATAAATCACATGTTTTGATGTTTTTACGAAATACATTGCTTAGGTTTAAGCAAAATTAACGGATAGGCTGGCTAGGGATTTCATGATTTGTGAAATAGCACAAGTGAGGTGCTAACTTTGGTTTTGAGTGTTTTGTTGAAATAGAGCCGCCTATCGTACTTATATGAGTTAAATCATGCTGGAGCCCTGCTCGCACTGGATTTTGGTGTTTTCGATATGTATGAAATGTGTTGGAGCCTAGCTCACACCATATTTTGAGTCAATGATGTTTTATAAGTCGTACTGGAGTTGGTAGCTCGTACGTGGGTTTTCTTTGACTTACATATGCATATAATCATACTGGAGCTATGCTTGTATGTGATTTCATCATTATTTGTTATGCAAAAAACTGTACTAGAGCATTGCTCGTACGAGGATATTTGCTGATGATGCATGAAACCGTGCTAGAGCGTTGCTCGCACTGATTTTTCACACTGTGATATGTATTAAGTCGTGCTGGATGCCTCGTGTAAACTTTATGTCACACGGATGAGATGCTCTCATGAGCCATCCTGGATGCCTTGTGTGGACTGCTAGTCACACAGATGAGATGCTCACACGTGCGCTTGAGACTGAGTAGGTTATGCATGGTATGGGGTTGCTAAGACCTACGGCAGGCACCCCCAACCATGATATGGGTCTGTGGAGTATGTTGTACAGTGTAGATCACATAGAGTATGATGTACCACATGGTTGTGATGTTGATTTAAAAGTCTGGCGTGGGACTAACCCACCTTCGTTCCAGCATGATGCCCCAAACACCGGGATCCGTGTGGTCTGGGATGATTATGATATAGTTGGCCAACATAGTCCTTGGTTTAATGTGACTGCCTATCTCACATGATATCACATGGTTTTGTATATCGAATATAATTTTATTGTCCAAGGTAGACCCGAGGGAGGGGTCAAGCCTTGTGGGATTGTGTTTTAAGAGATGGTATTGCTAATTGTGATGGATTTTGATGTGTTTTGAGAAAGTGATAAACCTTGAGGGACATTTTTGTGATAAATTACTCTTTTTATGATGATTTTTAATGATGATGAGTATGAGAGGTTTTACATGATGATCTTTCCATGTTTTACGTGCCTATTTTCATGTTTCCAGTACATGATATATGTATATACATGTGGCATAGTTTTATTATTCCCTTATGCTCTAAATATAAATGATTTATGCCATGACATTATAAGCATGTAGATAGTGTGGTTATCTATCATGCTTGCATTATTGCCTTACTGAACGTGTGGTTGCTCATCCCTTCATTTTTCCCCTCTACAGAGCGTGCACATTATCCTTGTGAAGGACTGAGGTGTTATATTTTGGATAACCGCTGCTCTCTATCGCCCAGAGGTGTACACACAAGAATTCTTTTTGTATCTAAACATGTAATAGCACAATAATCATTCTGAATTGTAATATGGGGATGTAAATGTTAGAAAATAGGTTATGTATAAGTATGAGACTTAACTTTCAAATGTATGAAATTGTTTTTGATTAATTGGAAAATGGATGGTAAATGATGATTATTACTGACTCACAGCCCAACTGTATTTGTGAGGGTTGTTCATGACCGTGTAAGTTAACGAATAAAGCAAAAAAAATTATGGTGGTTATTAGAGGAAATGGATAAAAAGGATCGTGACAGAGATTGGTGACAGAGTTGAGTTGGCCTGATGTGAGTCGGTATTAATAAGTAGGAAAGTTACATCCCCATATTACTGTGCTCTTGTTTAGATATAACTGTGTATGCCGAGATGGAATGAGACTAATAAATGGTTATGGATATAGGCAGTTAGGCATTATGCCTGTTACGTGCCGAGGTAGAGGGTTGGGTGCACGCGCTAGAGGCCGTAGAGGTAGGCCCGAAGGCCGTACGGAGCCACAGACTGACCAGGCTCCACAGGACCCTACTGAGAGACTAGGGGATACAGAGGCATGCTTTGCTAGAATAGAGCGGAGTATCGAGAGCCTCGTCGAGATAGTCACTCAGGCATTAGGGGTCGAGGATAGACGAGGTCTAGCAGCACAGCCTACTACTATTGGACAGGCAGCTGTAGAGGCAGAGAGGCCTAAGACTATGGAGACTGTTACACCACCCTAGTATGGGATACGACTTCTCCTATCGCTCTAAAGCCGAGCGAGAGCGACCTGAGTTATGATTGTGAACTGAGAAGTCTACGACAGTTCTAGGAGTTGAAACCTCCACTATTTAGAGGAGTGAATGACCCGATTATTACTGAGGATTAGATTTATGAGATGGAGAAATTGTTTAGGTTCTTCAGAGTTACATCGACTGAGAAAGTGGCCTTTACCGTATTTATGCTGAAAGGCGAGGTAAAGCACTGGTGGAGATCCACCGAATCTATTTTGAGGGCTCGACACTCCGAAATCAAATGAGAGATATTCTTGGAGGCCTTTAGGAGGTAATATATTTCGGCCACCGCACAGAGGAAATTGCAGATGGAGTTTATGAACTTGGTTTAGGGGAACCGTTCTGTGGATGAGTATGAGTCGAGGTTCGTGTCTTTGGGGAGATACGACCTGGATACGATAAGCAGTGAGACTCAAAAAGTCCAAAAGTTCATGGATGGATTGAGATTAGCCTTCTGGACTAAATTAGCTCCACTTGACATTCACACTTACGAGGAGGCAGTGTACAGGGCATAGTTATGCGAACAGGACTTTGAGTGGAATGCCTTCGAGCATGGGAAGGTTAGTGGACGAAAGGACAGAGACCAGAAGAGATCCGAAGTGGATAGAGTGGTCAGAAGAGGAGGCCAAAGATTGTTTGAGAAGAGGCCAAAGATTGAGGAGGTGCATGAGAGAGTTGCTAAACCTCCTGTGTACCCAGCTTTAGCTCCATTGAGGGGTGTAGTCATTAGAGGACCACGGCCTACTACTGATCAGTGTAGGAGATATGGTAGATTTCATGGTACCAAGCCTTGTTAGATATCCCTTGTTATGTGTTACAGATGTGGGAAACCCAGACATATAGCGAGGCATTGTCCTGAGATGATTGAGATTGCTCTACAGAAGGGCAAGGAGCTAGAGAGAGCTCTAGTTGAGACAGCTGCTTTGAGGAGGAGAGCTACAGCTGAGGAAAAAGGGAAACAGGCGATTGGCATTGGCAGAGGGTGAGTACAAGCACTGGACCAGGACACCGTAGACACTTCTACGGATGTGATTAAAGGTACCATCCTAATTTTTTATTTAGAGGCATTTGTATTGTTTGATCCTGGTGCCATGCATTCCTTCATATCGCCTTCCTTTGCACATAAATTGTTGAAGCATGTGAAACCTACACTGTTAGATAGATTGTTGATGATTTCCACACACATGAATGATAGTCAGTTGACTGAGCATGTATATAGGAATTGTAAGTTGAAGATAGAGGGAAAGAAAATGGCAGCCGATTTAATTTTACTGAGTATGAGTGATTTTGATGTAATCCTAGGAATGGATTGGTTAGCTGCAAGTCATGTTGTTATGGATTGCCATGCTAAGACATTAATGTTTCTAGAGATAGATAATCTTGTTGTAAGCTTTGTTGAAAAGAAATGAAGAACATGATTATTGTAAATGAAAAGAGTATAATTTTAATCCATCATATTTGAGAGATGAATTTATTTATTATTTATGAATGCTAAAGTGATAACTTATGTTGCTAACGATGGAAAGGATAATGTGAAGGGTTCATTGCATACGTGATTGACATAGATAAGGCACACACGAAATTGAGAGATATTCCAGTAGTTGCAGAATTTTTTGATGTCTTTCCGGATGATTTACCAGGGCTACCACCTGATAGGGAAATGAAGTTTTCTATAGAATTAGTTCCTGGTACAGAGCTGATATCTAAGCCACCATTTAGAATGGCTCCAATTGAGTTAGAGGAGCTAAAGCAATAGTTGTAAGAGTTGCTAGAGAGGGGTTTATTAGACCGAGCGTCTCACCTTGGGGAACTCCGATTCTGTTTGTAAGGAAGAAAGATGGAAGCCTCTGTGTATAGATTACCGGTTGTTGAACAAGGCCACCATTAAGAACAAGTACCCCCTTCCACGTATTGATGATTTGTTAAATCAACTTCGGGGACCACAGGTCTTTTCTAAGATAGATCTATGATCTGGGTACCATCAGTTGAGGATACGGAGTGGAGATGTACCAAAGATAGCATTTCGTACCCTTTATGGCCATTACGAGTTTTTGGTTATGCTATTCGGATTGATGAATGCCCCAGCAATATTTATGACTTTGATGAATGATGTATTTAAGCCATACTTGGACTAGTTTGTGATTGTATTTATTAATGACATTTTGGTTTATTCCAAGTCCAATGAAGATCATGAACAACATTTGAGGATAGTTCTGCAGACCCTCCGAGAGAAGGAATTATATGCCAAACTCAGTAAGTGTAACTTTTGGTTAGAGAAGATCTCATTTCTGAGCTATGTGGTATCGAGGGATGGGGTATTAGTGGATCCATCCAATATTGAGGTAGTTGTACAGTGGGAACAGCCCAAGACAGTTACTGAGATCAAAAGTTTTCTAGGATTGGCAGGTTATTATCAAAGATTTGTTGAGGGTTTCTCCAGACTAGCTGCTCAATTGACATGCCTCACGCCGAAGGATGTTAAGTTTGTGTGGGATGAGGCATGTGAAAATATGGCACCACTATATCTATAGTGAGAAATTCCAGGTATATACGGAGCATAAGAGCCTTAAGTATTTGTTTTCTTAAAAAGAGTTAAATATCGACAGGCTTAGCAGAGTGATTGACAATATATCGATTAGTTAAGTTAGGCATAGATCGGTGTGAGTACTGATTTTAAACTGAGTACAGATGAATTATTGATGTTTAAGTGTAGAGTATGTGTTCCCAAGGATTCAGAGATCAGGAGGTTGATTTTAGCAGAGGCTCACTCATCGAAATATACGATACATCTGACGAGTACCAAGATGTATCAAAACCTTCGAAAGGTTTATTGGTGGTCTGGAATGAAAAAAGACATTGTCGAATATGTCGCTAGATGTCTCATTTGTCAGCAGGTGAAGGTAGAGCATTAGAAGCCTGCAGGGTTATTGCAGCCTCTACCGATACCGACATGGAAGTGGGAGCACATCACCATGGATTTTGTGATGGGTTTACCGAGGACCCGCAGAGGTCATGATGCCATTTGGGTCATCGTGGATTGGTTGACGAAGTCAGCCTATTTCTTAGCTATGAGAGCTACCGATACTCTGAACCAGTTGGCAAACGTATGTGTTCGAGAGATAGTTCAGTTAGATGGTGTTCTAGTGAGCGTTGTTTCTGATCGGGATGCCAGCTTCACTTGCCATTTCTGGGAACATTTTCAAGAAGCGATGGGGACCCATTTGAGTTTTAGCACCGCTTTTCATCCTCAGACAGATAGTCAGTCAGAGATGTCTATACAGACCCTGAAAGATATGTTAAGAGCATGTGTACTAGATTTTGGAGGCTCCTGGGATGATCAACTACTGTTAGTCGAGTTCACCTATAATAACAGCTATCATACGAGTATCGGGATGGCACCATATGAGGCACTGTATGGATACAGATGTCGATCCCCTATTAGATGGGAAGAGGTTGGTGACAGACAATTTTTTACTCCTGATTTAGTGCAGCAAGCTTCTGAGGGCGTCCAGATGATATGTGAGAGGTTACGGACAGCTCAGAGCCATCAAAAGAGTTATGCTGACAAGAGACAGAGACCACTAGAGTTTGTTGTGGCCGAGTCTGTATTCTTGAGATTTTCTCCCTCTAAAGGGATTATGAGGTTTGGTAAAAAGGGAAAGATGAGCCCTCGGTATATTAGACCCTTCGAGATTTTGGAGAGTGTGGGAGATAAGGTTTATAGGTTGGCGTTGCCACCAGACTTAGTAAGTGTTTATAACGTCTTCCACGTCTCTATCCTTTAGAAGTACCACCCGGACCCAATACATGTGATAAGATATAAGCCATTAGAGCTTAATGAGAGTATGACGTATGTTGAGAAGCTAGTTTGAATTTTAGATAGGAAGGAGAAGGTGCTGAGGTCGAAGGCGATTCCCTTGGTGAAAGTTCTTTGGCAATATCACACTCCGAAGGAAGCTACATGGGAGTTAGAAAGTATGATATAAGAGAAGTACTCGGAGTTGTTTTTAGGTTAACTTGGTTCTAATTTGGAGGACCAAATTCCTTGAAGGAGAGGAGGAATGTAAAACCCGTAAATTTCTATGTAATGTATATGATTATTTGATGTACAGACAAGTTACATTACATATGAATTACAAGAAATAAACATTTTTAAGTTCTAAGTGTGAATGGATTGATGAATGAGTGTTGAAGTCATTGGATATGAGTTTAACTGGGAAAATTACAGCAAAAATGCTACAGGATGAAGGCCAGATCGATCCCATACAAGGAGAGATCGATCTCATGGCCTGGAAAACACCATGCCAAGCATTTTACAAGAGGGAGATCGATCCCTCACTCAAGCAGATCGGTCTCCATTGGTCTCAGGCTGGACTAGATTGATCTCCTCTTAAGGCCAGATCGATCTCCAAAACCTTCTGCCTGAAACAAATCGATCCTATTCCATTGAGTAGATCGGTCTCTTGTAACATGGAAGATCGATCTCATACATTCAACAGATCGATCCCCTGCTTGCAAAATGTCGATAAACTGAAGGATTTAAACAAGGTCAGATCGATCTCCACCCTATGCATATTGATCACCTAATGCCATCTCTATAAAAGCAAAGCAGTTGGATCTGCATTTCAAGGGAGCAAATCCATTTCTTCCATTTTCAACCTTAAACCTAGCTTTCTCTCTCTAAAACCATCCCATTTCCACAAATATTTGAGAAAAAGCTATTAGAGCAAAGTTGTTCATTATAAAGAGAAGAACAACATTGTCATGAGCCTAACTCTCTCTGTCCTTGACGTTTACCTTACTTTCAGCAGTTGGGCTATGAGTCAACATCAAATCCATATCTCATCCATTATAGTTTAATAAATTCATATAAATGAAATGGAATAGAAACTGGACTTTTATATATAAGTGTGGAAGCATTTACATCAGTTTCTATTATATACATCCCCCAAAATACAAAAATAAAAACCTTATTGTGTATTAATTTACATAATATAAAATTTTTCATCTTAAGTGTATACCTCTCTATAGTGCTAGATGACCGAAGAAACACGATAGCAGGGACAACTGCAGTGTACTCACTACTGCTAACACACTCAGTAAGGAAAATATGAAAGCAGGCAGATAACTACACTATCTACATGCTTAAAATACATATACATTCATTTTTCCTTGTAAGCATATGCATTTTCTTTAAAACAACTTCCATCAATGCGAAACCGTTAATTCGCTAGATGGGTATATGCATATTCACACAGAATCACACAACTTCACACAGTATATTCCAATTCACTCATTTCATACTAAGAAAATGCTTTACATTTATCAAATCAATATACTTGAGACATAAATTATGGGTTATCATATCCCAAACACACGGTAAGGGAGACATGTGTCACCTCCCACAGTAATGACAATGTCGTATCACACATATATAAGAAGACTTATGGCCATAGTCGGATTCTAGGCAACACTGATCAGGTGTGTAGGAACCCTACGTTTGGGGAGGCGGATCAACCATCCCTTTAGCTCATACTCAAATCACGGCACATCGTACCCCATGGCTAACGCTCATGGTACATCGTGCTCCCGTGGATCCTTATCACACAATTCCATTGTCTCAAAATCTCATGCGAGTAGGTCTGTGTAAGACACACAGTAGTACACGATGGCTCCAGCATGGTTTGTACTCATTACATCACATCCATAAACCACGTGCGAGCAGGTCAATGTAAGACACACAACAATACATGACAGCTCTAGCACTGTTTTACTCAACACACAGCATAATTATAAAAACCTCGTGCGAGCAACTTAGCGTAAGACACATAACATACCTGAGGCATCGAGCACGATATTACTAGGAAATTACATGCGAGCATAGTCAGAGCAAGACAGACAGCAATACTCAAGGCTCTAGTATGATTCCTAAAAATCTAGTGCAAGCAATTCGAGTGGAACACACAGCATCACCCGAGGCATCGAACACCCTTTTTGCTTTTCTCAAAAATCCCTTTTTAAAAGGTTGTGTGAGCAAGGCTGGTAAACCTACCATCATCACTCAGGCTCTAGCATGATTTTACACAGAAAAGAAAATAGAAGGCTCCATTCACTGAGTCTGAGTGAGAGGGCAATCTCCCTTCAATCACTCGTTAAAAGCTTTTCATGCAAATTTACTAAACTGGGAGCCAATCTATTATTATTCTTTCTCAAAATGTTTGCGAAACCTCTTTCCACAACAATAACATAGAAGTCATGTAGCTCATACTCATAGACTTATTCTCATACGTAGTTTTCTACCTAGATATATCAATATCTACATACTCATCGCATACATTCGCACACAACAGGTAAGAAAACATACGTATAGCTATCTCTAATAGCTCACATAAGTCTTTTACCTCAAATCACGCTTGAATCACCTTCCTTCGATTCCTAACGCTCGTAACCCGATTTTATTGACTCCAATGATATCTTCTGGAGCTAAAATTGTGTACTACACATATCAGTATACTTTCATATACTTCATTTCACTTGCATGATATTCAAATCAATGCATTAGGCCATTTATATCTCATTCGGCCTCGTTACATCATTATCGGACCTTACTCTTTCATAAGTCCATTTCGAGTATATAACTATTTTTTGAGAATCTCCTAGACTCCTTGAGTCTCTGATTTGTATTGAACCGGCATTAAGCTTATAATGCCTTAAGTTCATTATTTCATTTCATTTTGGCATTTCATCAAATATCTCATGTGTTTATTTTCCACCATTATTATTTCTAGCACATGGATTTCACTAAACTATTATACAAGCATATATACATGCTCAATAACATCAATGCACACTTGATTCATTATTAAATCCATGCCTACTAATCCTTCTCTCATTTTGACACATCAAGCCATTTATAGGTCTTGGAAGATTAAGCATGAACCAAGATGTTTCAACCATCAATCTATATACAAATCAACTCATACAAGTGTATAGATCAACATACATGAGAGTGTTGCATTAAAATCTTACCTACCTCAGCTTTTTTCCCTTTTCATCGAAATTGGGGGAAAGCTCTTTTCCTCTTTCAATCCAACGATTCAACCTCCCGTTTTCAACTATGTTGTTCTCCTCACAACTTTTCTGAAATGAACTTCTCTCAAATCTATAAGGAAAGTGTTAAGAATTTAGAGAGGGAAACTAGGTTACTTTACTTTAAAAAATGGAAAGTTTTGATTTTCTTGCAGAAGAAGTGAAATTTTGGGCTCCTTTATATAGAATTCACCCTGTGAGATCGATCTCCATAAGTGAGGGATCGATCTTCTTCTGCTGTAAGTCTCTTAGCATTCAGTTTTCAAGCATGAGGGATCGATCTATTATGAAGTGTAAGATCAATCTTTGCTAGGTAGAGAGCTTCAGAGATCGATCTGCCATAGGGATAAGATCGATCTGCTTCTGGCTGAAACATAAGGAGAATGGTCTGGTTGAGGATGAGATCGATCCTTACTTGGCAGAAGCTTATCGAGATTGATCTGGCTTAAAGGAGAGATCGATCTCCCATTGCTCTGTAGTATACTCAACTGAATTTCATCCCAAATTTTTAAAGTAAACTTCATATCCATTTGCTTCACCACCCATTTTGCATTCATTCCACATTTATCACTTAAAAAGCTCCATTTTTTATAATTCATACATAACGAAACTTGTGTGTACATTACAAACTCTCATGACAAGTGTGTACATCAAATTTATGTACCTTACAACTCTTAGGATTCATATTACATAAACAAGTATATACTTAGAGAATCATAAGGATTACATATGAACATATGGGTCTTACATTCCTCCCCTCCTTTAAGAAATTTCGTCCTCTAAATTAGAACCAAGTTACTCCTCAAAAAGTCAGGGGTACTTTTCCTGTATGAGGTTCTCCAACTCCCAAGTAGCTTCCTCTAAAGTATGATGCAGCCAGAGAATCTTGATAAGTGGAATCGTCTTGTTTCGTAGCACCTTTTCCTTCCAATCCAGTATCCGGATCGATTTCTCCACATATGATAAATCATTCTTGAGCTCCAATGTCTCATACCGAATTACATGATTTGAATCTGGTTAGTACTTCTGATGCATCGATACGTGGAAGACGTTATGAATGCCTGCTAGCTCTGGTGGCAACGCTAGCCTGTAGGCCTTATCTTTCATTCGCTCCAGTATCTCAAATGGTCTGATATACCGAGGGCTCAACTTACCCTTCTTACAGAACCTCATAATCCTTTTCAAAGGAGAGACTTTCAAGAAAACTGAGTCACCCATAGCGAACTCCAGTGGCCTCCGTCTCATGTCAACGTAACTTTTCTGCTTGCTCTGTGCTGTTCTCAATCTTTCACATATCAGCTGAACAACCTCAGAGGCTTGCTGTACCAAATCAGCAACAAAAATTTTCCTTTCACCCACTTCTTCCCAACCAATTAGGGAACGACACCTTCTACCATACAAGACCTCATATGGTGCCATCCCGATACTCGAGTGGTAACTATTGTTATATGCAAATTTGACTAACGACAGGTGATCATCCCAGGAGCCTTTAAAATTCATAACACTTGCTCTCAACATGTCCTCTAATGTTTGGATGGTTCTCTTTGACTGACCATTGGTTTGAGGATGGAAAGCAATACTGAAACCCAATCGGGTTCCTATAGCTTCCTAAAATTATTCCCAAAAGCGAGAAGTGAAGCGAGAATCTCTATCCGACACAATGCTCACTAGAACATCATGTAGCCTTACTACTTCTCGTACATACAACTTTGTCAAATTACTCAAAGTATCTGTAGATTTCATAGCTAGAAAGTGGGCAAATTTCATTAGTCTGTCAACTACTACCTAGATAGCATCATGGTTCCTCTTAGTCCTCGGCAATCCCATGATAAAATCCATGGTGACATTATCCCATTTTCAAGTTGGTATAGGTAGAGGCTGCAATAGCCCTGCAAGCCTCTGATGCTCTACCTTTACTTGCTGACATACAAGATATTTTTGCCACAAACTTTGTAATATCTCTTTTCATCCCTGACCACCAATACACTTTTCAGAGGTTTTGGTACATCTTATTTCTCCCCGGATGCAATGTATATCTCAATGAATGAGCTTCTATTAAAACCAATCTCTTAATTCTGGGTCATCGGGAACGTAAATCCTACCTCTAAACCTCAGTAGGCCAGCATCACTCACTAAGAAATTGACCACAATATCCCTCTGAATCTGACTCGCACGATCCTCACACAGTAGATCGGCATGCTGAGCCTGGTATATCCAGTCAATCAAATCTGGTTCCACTTGCAGGCTAGCTATCACACAGTCTCTATCAATATCAAGAGGGTCTATATCCATCTTGAGGTTAGCAGACTGCTCGAGCAGCTCATATTCCCTGACCATCATGTGCGATACCATATAAATCACATGTTTTGATGTTTTTACGAAATACATTACTTTGGTTTAAGTAAAATTAATAGATAGGTTGGCTAGGGATTTCATGAATTGTGAAATAGTACAAGTGAGGTGCTAACTTTGGTTTTGAGAGTGTTTTGTTGAAATAGAGCCACTTATCGTACTTATATGAGTTAAATCGTGCTGGAGCCATGCTTGCACTGGATTTCAATGTTTTCGATATGTATGAAACGTGCTGGAGCCTAACTCGTACAATATTTTAAGTCAATGATGTTTTATAAGATGTACTGGAGCTGATAGCTCATACGTGAGTTTTCGTTGACTTATTTATGCATATAACCATACTGGAGCTACGTCCGTACGTGATTTCTTCATTATTTGTTATGCATAAAGTGGCACTAGAGCGTTGCTCGTACGAAGATATTTGCTGATGATGCATGAAACTGTGCAAGAGCATTGCTCTCACTGAGTTTTCACACTGTGATATATAATGAGTTGTGCTGGATGCCTCGTGTATACTTTGTGTCACACGGATGAGATGCTCGCACGAGCCGTGTTGGATGCCTCGTGTGGACTGCTAGTCACACAAATGAGATTCTCGTACGTGCGCTTGAGACTGAGTAGGTTATGCATGGTATGAGGTTGATAAGACCTACGGAAGGTACCCCCAACCATGATATGGGTCTGCGGAGTATGTTGTACTGTGTAGATCACATGGAGTATGCTGTACCACGTGGCTGTGATGTTGATTTAAAAGCCTGGCATAGGACTAACACACCTTCATTCCAGCATGATGCCCACATACCGGGTTCCGTGTAGTCTGGGATGATTATGACATTGTTGGCCAACATAGTCCATGGTTTACCATGACCGCCTGTCTCACATGATATCACATGGTTTTATATATCGAGTATGATTGTATTGTCCAGGGTAGACCCGAGGAGGCACGCCTTGTGGGATTGTGTTTTAAGAGATGGTATTGCTAATTATGATGGATTTTGACGTGTTTTGAGAAAGTGATAAATCCCGAGGGACTTTTTTGTGATGAATTACCCTTTTATGATGAGTTTTAATGACAATGAGCATGGGAGGTTTTACATGATCTTTCCATGTTTTACGTGCCTATTTTCATATTTTCAGTATATAATATATGTATATACATGTGACACAGTTTTATTATTTCCTTATGCTATGAATATAAATGATTTATGCCGTGACATTATAAGCATGTAGATAGTATGGTTATCTACCATGCTTGCATTATTGCCTTACTGAGCGTGTGGTTGCTCATCCCTTCATTTCCCCCCTCTATAGAGCGCGCACAGTAGCCTTGTGAAGGACTGAGGTGTTATATTTTGGATAACCGCTGCTCTCCATCGCCCAGAGGTGTACACACAAGAATTCTTTTTGTATCTAAACATGTAATAGCAAAGTAATCATTTTGAATTGTAATATGGGGGATGTAAATGTTAGCAAATAAGTCATGTATAAGTATGGGACTTAACTTTCAAATGTATGAAATTATTTTTGATTAATTGGAAAATGGATGGTAAATGATGATTATTACTAACTCACAGTCCAACCATATTTATGAGGGTTGTTCATGACCGGGTAAGTTAACGAATAAAGCAAAAAAAATTATGGTGGTTATTAGAGGAAATGGATAAAAAGGGTCGTGACATTTACAGTTCTCCACTAAACTAAGCTATAAACTGAACTTTTTGATATTAAACAATCATTTTACAACATCAAATTCAACCAAATTTCAACATTTCCTTAACATTTCAAGGTTGGCCGAATTCACCCTATACACTAGAAATTATTTCTCAATTATCTACTTTAGCAAAAATCATTCGAATTCACCAAACAATAACATATCTAACATTCATCATCTTCCACCAACTTCTTACCTTTTTTGACAAACTTGGACCACTTCTTCTTACTCCAGCAATGATTCTCAGCTTTGAAACAACATGTATACAACTTATAATCATCAAAATCAAGCTAAAAAATCAACCAAGAACTTATGAATTTAAGTTTGCAGATTCTACCCATGTTCTTCTCTCTAGCTTTTCACCTAGAAAACGAGCTTGTTTAAGGCTGAATATTTTATATGTTGTAGAGGACATTTGAAGGAATATTTGATCCTTCTTAACCAAACTCTAAAAGTGGTCAAAAGCTGGTCAAAAAAATTACACAATTTAGGCTTAGGAATGACATTAGTGGCAACTTTGGGAGAGGATGGATTTTCAGGTTGAAGTCGGTTTGGGGATTTATTTATTGTTCCAGAGAGATCATGAAGTTCACTTTTGTTCTGGAGAAGATTTGGCTTAAAAGCCTTCTGGATAGGCTTCAAATTGGGCCATTTTGTTAGGCTAGCAGATGTTGGGCCTGGGCCTGATAACAGCCCTATTTTTGTAAAATCCATAAAAAATATTTCCAACCCATTTTCATCCAAATTTCCACTTCTCAAGTGTTATACTTAGTCTTTAGTATGTCCCATAAAAATTTGGGGCCCACTTGTTTAAGAAAAGTTCCCCATTTGAGCCCATTTTACCCAATTTGGTCATTACCGATTGAAATTGCTTAAGGTTTTCGGTTTCCTTTAAAATTTAATTCAACTACCGAGACCTCAATATTTCCACTAAATTTTCATTCCCAAGTCAATTATACCTTATGTTAATTTCCTATGGCCTCGAAATAATTTTTACAAATTTATAGAATTTATTCCGAGTTTTTACTAACTTTTTCACTTCCAATACCTTAGTTTCACCTTCTAATCACTAAAGTATACTTATATTTATAATCTTTGAGATGTAGTTAAGCTTAAAGCCTTACCTCAATTTTCATACCTCGAGCTCCGTGGCACTATTTCGAGTGCTTCGGTTATTTCAGGCCTGCATAATATTATTTTGAGTATCTTAATTGCTTTATAGTTTCTAAATAAATAATGAAACGGAAAATTTTAGGTTTCACAATGTGTAACCTAGATGTCATGTACTTTTCATGCATCATTAAGTTTGTGCACTTTACGTTGAAAATCTTAAAATCCTTGCAAAAATTATGTTAAAATATTTTTCACCCAACTTTTCATGTCTTCACAAGTTCAATATGTATTTCATTTGATATTAGTGCCATTTTGATTTAAATACGTCAAATTGTAGTTTTTGGATGTCAAAACCCAAAATTTTTATGCTTTAAAACTATTTCTTGGTAAAGGTATTGATAACCTTCGAATATGTATCGATACACTATGAACATGTTAGGCAAAAACATTTTGAAACCCAAAAAGTATTGATACGATACCTTATGAATAAGGTATTGATACCCTTTACACAAAAAATTCCAAAATGTACTTTTTTCATTATTTATTACTCATAATCCATTTTATTTTGGACCTAGGTTCTTAGGATGTGACCATAAACATTAAACTCTTACCTTAAAAGACATTTTACATATATATATATTGTGAATCACTCATGCTCCATATGTACACTTCATTTTATATATTTTTGCTCGTATGGATGCTTAATCTTGAATTAGTTCCAGCTCGTCAACATTGCTCGTGTTTATTGCTTGAACATATCATATGCTACACGGTGTACCAGTAAGCGTTGTTTCTGATAGGGATGCCCGCTTCACTTCCTATTTCTGGGAACATTTTCAGGAAGCACTGGGGACCCGACTGAGTTTTAGCACTGCTTTTCATCCTCAGACAGATGGGCAGTCAGAGAGGACGATACAGACCCTAGAGAATATGTTGAGAGCGTGTGTGCTAGATTTTAGAGGCTCTTGGGATAACCACCTGCAGTTAGTCAAGTTTGCCTATAATAATAGCTATCATGTGAGTATCGGGATGGCACCCTATGAGGCACTGTATGGACGCAGATGTCGATCTCCCATTGGATGGAAAGAGGTTGGTGACAAACAGATTTTTGTTCCGGACTTAGTGCAGCATGTACCTGAGGATGTCCACTTGATATGTGAGAGAGTACGGATAGCTCAGGGCCAGCAAAAGAGTTATGCTGATAAGAGACGGAGACCACTAGAGTTTGATGTGGGTGAGTCGGTATTCCTGAGAGTTTCACCTTCGAAGGGTATTATGAGATTTGGTAAGAAGGGCAAGTTGAGCCCTAGATATATCGGACCTTTCGAGATTTTGGAGAGAGTGGGAGATAAGGCATATCGATTGGCATTGCCATCGGACTTGGCAAATGTCCACAACGTCTTCCAAGTCTCTATGCTTCGGAAGTATCACCCGGACCTGACACACGTGATAAGATATGAGCCGTTGGAGCTCAATGAGAGTATGACATATGTAGAGAAGTTGGTTCGGATATTGGATAGAAAGGAAAAGGTGTTGAGGACAAAGACAATTCCCTTGGTGAAAGTTCTTTGGCAACATCACACAGTAGGAGAGGCCACATGGGAATTGGAGAACTTGATACGGGAGAAGTACCCCCAACTTTTTGAAGAGTGACTTGGTTCTAATTTAGAGGACCAAATTCCTTGAAGGGGGGAGAATGTGAAACCCCGTATATGTATAGTTGTAATATGTGTAATTGGATCAAATAAATGTGAATGGACTTGTAATGTAAAGTATGATTGATGTAAGTCCATGGATTCAATGTACATATGTGTAATATGATTTGTAATGTACATACAAGTTTCATTGTGTATGAATATGAAGAAATGAGTTCTTTTAAGTGATGAATGTGATTGGAACTCAAAATGAGTAGTGTGGTAAATGGAAGGAAGTTGCATGAATATAAATGCTTCAATTTGGTTTTATATAGTATACTTTTGGATATATAAGTAATGCACACAAGTTTCAATGTGAATAGGGTATGAACGGATGCCATTTTCAAGTCATAAAGGTGGATGAATGAGAAAATGGCTATGGCAGCAGATTAAGGACGTTTTGGTGTAAGTTACTGCAGAAAACTATGGGAAAATCTAGAAAATATGAAGGCTAGATCGATCTTATAGGATGAGAGATCAATCTGAAAGAGCCAGAATGCTCTTATTTGGGCAATGGAATAGACCATATCTATCTCCAATGGGGGCCAGATTGATCTCTTAAACATTATGTAATGAAAAGATCGATCCTCAAGCATACAGATCGATCTCCTTAGCTCTCTGTTTGGGAGCAGATCGATCTCAAGCTTCGACAGATCGATCTCATGCTTAAAATACCGTCAAGAAGAGGGATTTAAGGGGACCATGTGGATCTCCTCCTAGTGAAGATCGATCTCCTCAAGCTATTTCTATAAAAGAGCATTAAAAATCTGTAAATTTCGAGAAAAACATCACCCTTTCCATTTCCAACCCAAAACCTAAATTTTTCTCTCTAAAATCCACCCATTCCAGTAAAAATTGAGGGGAGGCTATTAGACATTAATTTGTTCATCTTGAGGAAGAGAACAACATGTTGAAACCCAAAATCCCATTGTTGGTATTGAAAGAGCTAAGGAAATTGTCATTTAGAGCAAGAAGAGAGATCTGATTTGGTAAGTTTCTAAGACTCCAATCCAAGTACATTGTCTATTTAATTGATTTTAGAGTTGATTGGCATGTAAATGGCTAATTGAAAACATTTAGGTAGTATTGGAACTAATGTAACCTAGAAAATGGAATGCCTCTAGTGTGAGAAAATGTGATTTGGGGAGTTGGTGATTTATGGGTTATGATAAGTTGTTATTTGTGTAATGTGGATGATTAGAAATAGGTAAATGAAGCTACATTGCAGGTTTTGTGAATTGATGAGAATGAACACATATAGGGTTTGATAATATGCCATAGTGAAGGAAATTTATGAAAAATGAACATTATGAGCTTAACATCAATTTAATATCAATTTAGAATGAGTTAATAGGCCTAAAAGAATCCATAGACTTGAGTTATGGGTAAAGTAATGAAACGAGGCCTCATAAGCGTTAATAGAGACTATAATGGTAAACGCAAGAGTTTGATTATAATGGACTATAATGGTGCGAAATACGTTTGTGTGCACCTTCGAAGAGTTCGTTGGAGACGAATTGGGCTGCATGAGTAAGCAGCTTTAAGGAAGTGGAATCACACATCACTATTCCAGGTAAGGGAATTTTGTGAGCATATAGAGGTAACTGCTCGTATTTTATGGGTATATAGGGTGTTATAAATTTGCATGATGGTTTGGAAAAGTGGTTGATGATGTATGTGAACAATTATGAGTATGTATATGATTTGGTTTATATGGATGTATAAAAAGGGATAGTAAGGCTAATAATTGCATAAATCACGTGTTTTGAATGTTTTCACAAAACAGAATGCTTTGATTTGAGCAAATAAAAGGATAGGCTGGCTAGTACTTGAATGATGTTGTGAAATAGCCCATGTGAGTCGTTAAACATGTTTTGAGATGTTTTGAATCTATGTGAGCCGCCTATAGTGTGTATGTGATTTAATTCGCATTGGAAACGTGCTGGAGCTTAGCTCGCACATTGATTTGGAAACTATGATGATGTTTATAAACCGTACTGGAGCTTCTGCTCGTATGTGGATTTCGAGTGGTTTTTTTATACGTATAACCGTACTAGAGTTATGCTCGTACGTGGTTTCTTTTATGATAGGATGCATGAGTCATGCTAGAGCTTTGCTCGTACAAGTTTGCACATCGTAATACGTATGAGGTCGTGAAAGTTGGTAAGATCCTCAAGCCCTACACCCTTAAGCCAACATCCTTAAGCCTGAGGAGGCGGGGAGGCTCTGTTTGGTGGAGAGGCTCTCTAACGGTAAGATCCTTAAGCCCTACATCCTTAAGCCCTACATCCTTAAGCTAACATCTTTAAGCCCGAGGAGGCGAGGAGGCTCTGTTAGGAGGGAGGCTCTGTTAGGCGAGAAGGCTCTGTTCGGTAGGGAGGCTCTCTTACGAAAGGATCCTTAAGCCAACATCCTTAAGCCCTGGAGGGGCGGGGAGGCTCTTTAGGAAGGGAGGCTCTGTTAGGCGAGGAGGCTCTGTTCGGTGGGGAGGCTCTCTTACAAAAGGATCCTTAAGCCAACATCCTTAAGCTTTGGAGGGGTGGGGAGGCTCTGTTCGGCAGGGAGGCTCTTCTACATTGGTACATAAGGATCCTTAAGCCCTGGAGGGGCGGGGAGGCTCTGTTCGGCAGGGAGGCTCTCCTACATGGATATGGAAAATTCTTGGTATGGGGTAGGTAAGACCTAGAAATGGCACCCACAATCACGATATGAGTCTGCGGAGTACGATATACCGCACGATGGTTATGTGATGAGAATGTTTGGTGAGGGATAATCCACCTTCGTGTGAGCATGATATGCCGCACACCTGGATGCGTGTGGCCTGGGATGATTTATGATGTAGTTGGTCCACATAGGCACTTTTGATATAGTGACCTAGTTTTTATTACATATATTTGATTGTGATTGTCCAAGGTAGACCCGAGGGAGGGATCGAGCCTTCCGGGATTTGATTTGTGAAATGGTAATGATGTTTGTGATTGAGAAAATGGTTTGTGATAGGATTGTATGTGTTTGAGAAAGAGCTTTATGATGAGTTTTTAAAAAGATGTTTCAAGTGAATTTCCCTTTTTATTATGTGATCTGACAATGGAGCATGAGATGGTTTGTACATGATGATTTACCATATTTTATTATGCCAATTTACATGATTTTAATACATGATATATGTATACACATATGGTATAGTTTTGTTTTCCTCATGCTTCGAACTATAAATAATTTATGCATACACTATTAGCATGTAGATAGAGTAGTTATCTACCATGCTTGCATTATTACCTTACTGAGCGTGTGGTTGCTCATCCCTCTCTATTTTCCCCCTCCTACAGAGTGTATGTAGTAGCCTATTGAGGACTGAGGTATTGTGTTTTTGGACATCCGATGCTTCTATCGTCAAAAGGTATATACATAGGATTCTTTTTGTATCTAAACAATGTAATGACACAGTAATGATTGTGTTATAATTATGGGGGATGTAGATGTCAGTAAACTTGTTATGTATAAGTGAATGATTTAATTTCAAATTTATGACATTGTTTTTATTAATTGTGGATGAATGGTAAGTGGTGATTATTATTGACTCACAGCCCAACTGCATGTTGTGAGTTTGTTCACGATCGGGTAAGGTAACAGTAAAACGCGAAACATTTATAGTGATTTTCAATTAAAGGAAATGAAAAAGAGTTGTGACAGAAATTGGTATCAGAGCTGAGTTGACCTGATTTGAGTCAGTAATAAAACGTAGGAAAAGTTACATCCCCATAGTACTGTGCATTTGTTTAGATATAACTGTGTATACCGTGATGGATTGAGCTTGATAAATGATTTTAAATACAAGAAGTTAGGCATTATGCCAATTACGCGCCAAGGTAGAGGGGTGAGAGCACGTGCTAGAGGCCGTAGAGGTAGGCCTGAGAGCCGTGAGGAGCCACAGACTGATCAGGCTCCACAGGACCTTGCTGGGAGAGCAGAAGATACTGAGGCTCGCTTCGCTAGGATAGAACAGAGTATTGAGAACCTGGTGGAGATAGTCACGCAGGCCTTGGGTGCTGGTGATAAACGAGGTCCCGCAGCGCAGCCTACGACTGGACAAACAGCTGCAGAGGTAGAGAGACCTCAGGTTACTGAGATGATGACACCTCCAGTACCGGATACGAATTCTACTATCGCTCCATAGCAGAGCGGTAGTGATTGGGGTGTGACTGTGACTTGAGCAGACTGCGAGGGTTCCAAGCATTGAAACCCCCAGTGTTTAGAGGGGTGAAGGACCCGGTTATCACGAAGGACTAGGTGTATGAGATAGAGAAACTGTATAGGTTTTTTCGATGCACTTTAACTAAAAAGGTAGCCTTTGTCGTGTTTATGTTGAAAGGTGAGGCCGAGCATTGGTGGAGGTCCACCGAGGCTATTTTGAGGGCTAGACACTCTGAGATCTCATGGGAGATATTTCTGGAGGCCTTCAAGAGACAGTACATTCCAGCTACCGCACAGAGGAAACTGCATATGGAATTCATGAATCTGGTTTAGGGAACCAAACTGTGGATGAGTATGAGTCCAAGTTTATGTCCTTGGGGAGATAAGACCCGGACACGATGGGTAGTGAGAACCGAAAGATACAGAAGTTCATGGATGGATTGAGATTGGCCATCCGGACTAAGCTAGCTCCCTTCGACATTTTGACCTATGAAGAGGTTGTACATAAGGCTCAGTTATGTGAGAAAGACTTTGAGGGGAATACCTCCGAGCTTGGGAAAATTAATGTCAGGAAGGATAGAGACCGGAAGAGATCTGGGAGGGATAGAGTGGCCAGGAAAGGAGGCCCAAGGTATTTTGAGAAGAGACCTAAGATCGAGGAGGTGCAGGAGAGAGCTGCTAGACCTCCCGTGTACCCAGCTTTGATTGCGCCGAGGGGTATGACTATTGGAGGACCACGACCTACCACTGATCAGTGTAGGAGATATGGCAGATACCATAGGACTAGACCATGTCAAGTGCCCCCTATTTCGTGTTTTCGGTGTGGGAAGCCCAGACATATTTTGAGAATTGTACCGAGATGGTTGAGATCGCCCCACAGAAGGGCAAAGAGCCTGAGGGAGCTCCAGTTGAGATAGTGGCTTTGAGGAGGAGGGCTACAACTGAGGAAAAAAAGAATTAGGCTGTGGGTGTGAGCAGAGGAAGGGTGCATGCTCTGGACCAGGACACTACAGAAGCATCGACGGATGTGATTAAAGCTACCATCCGAATCTTTGATTTAGAAGCATTGGTATTATTTGATCCTGGTGCCACGCATTCTTTCATAACACCTTCCTTTGCTCATAAATTGTTGAAGTATGTGAAACCTACATTGATGGATAGAATATTGACGATTTCCACACCCATGAATGATAGTCAATTGACCGAGCATGTGTGTAGGGATTGTAAACTGATAATAGAGGGAAAGGAAATGATAGCCAATTTAATTTTATTGAATATGAATGATTTCAATGTAATATTGGGAGTGGATTGGTTGGCTACCAATCATGTTGTTATGGATTGCCATGCTAAGTCATTGATGTTTTCAGGATTAGACAATCTTATTGTAAACTTTGATGAAAAGAAATGAATATAACCATGATAAATGAAAAGAGTATGATTTTGTTTAATCTGTGTGAGAGATGAATTTATTTATCTATGATGAATCTTGATGTGATGGGTTATGTTACTAACGGTAGAAAGAATGTTATGAAGGGTTCACTGCCTACGTGGTTGATATAGATGAGGCACACCTGGAATTGAGGGACATCCCCGTGATTGCGAATTATTCTAATATCTTTCTAGATGAATTACCAGGACTACCACCCAAAAGCAAAATGGAATTTTGCATAGAGTTAGTGCCTGGTACAGAGCCGATATCGAAACCACCGTATAGGATGGCTCCTATTGAGTTAAAAGAGTTAAAGAAACAGCTGCAAGAATTGCTGCAGAAGGGGTTCATTAGACTGAGTGTCTCACCTTGGGGAGCACCGGTTCTGTTTGTGAGGAAGAAGGATGGAAGCCTCCGACTGTGTATAGATTACCGGTTGTTGAATAAGGCCACCATTAAGAACAAGTACCCCCTTCCAAGAATCGATGATTTGTTGGATTAGCTCTAAGGAGCCCAAGTGTTTTCTAAGATAGATCTGCGGTCAGGGTACCATCAGTTGAGGATCAGGAGTGGATATGTACCTAAGACAGCATTTCGTACCCGTTATGGCCACTACAAGTTCTTGGTGATGCCATTCGGATTGACGAATGCCCCCACAGCATTTATGGTACTGATGAATGATGTATTCAAGCCATACCTAAATAAGTTTGTAATTGTGTTCTTTGATGACATACTAGTTTATTCCATGTCCAGGGAGGATCATGAGGAGAACTTGAGGATAGTTCTGCAGACCCTCTGAGAGAAAGAGTTATATGTCAAACTTAGCAAGTGTAACTTTTGGTTAGAGCAGATCTCATTTTTGGGCCATGTTGTGTCGAAGGATGGGATATCAGTAGATCCATCCAAGATAGAGGCAATTGAACAGCGGGAACAGCCTAAGACAATTACTGAGATCATAAGTTTTTTGGGATTGGCAGGTTATTATCGGAGATTTGTAGAGGGTTTCTCCAGACTAGCTGCTCCATTGATACGCCTCACGCAGAAAGATGTTAAGTTTGTCTGGGATAAGGCATGTGAGAGGAATTTTTAGGAGCTTAAGCGCCGATTGACCACTGCTCCAATTCTCACCATTCCTACCAGCTCAGGAGGATTCTCGATGTACACGGATGCATCACACCAGGGACTGGGCTGTGTTCTTATGCAGGATGGGAAGGTAGTTGCCTATGGATCTAGACAGTTGAAAGATCATGAGAGGAACTACCCGACACATGATTTGGAGTTGGCGGCCGTGGTATTTGCTTTGAAAATATGGCGCTACTATCTCTATGGTGAGAAGTTTCAAGTTTTCACAGATCATAAGAGCCTTAAGTACCTGTTCTCACAAAAAAGAGCTGAATATGAGACAGAGGAGATGGCTCAAACTCCTAAAGGACTATGATTGTGAAATCATGTACCACCCGAGTAAGGCAAATGTAGTTGTCGATGCTTTGAGTAGAAAGAACCTTGGGTTGGTGTCTTATAAGATGGTATGGGAGCATGAATTGTTGGAACACTTTGCGAACCTTAGTTTGGATGTAACCGCACCCGGATCAGAGAGATTGGATATCATGTCTAGTTTGAGATTAGAGCCAGAGTTGATTGGCCATATTCGGCATGCCCAACAGAGCGATCGACGATACATCGATTAGCTGAGGCAGATACAGACAGGTGTGGGTATTGATTTTGAGCTGAGTGCTAATGGGTTATTGAGATTCAGGGGCAGAGTGTGTGTTCTCGAGGATCCTAAGATCAGAAGGCTCTCCTACATGGATATGGAAAATTCTTGGTATAGGGTAGGTAAAACCTAGGAATGGCACCCACAATCACGATATGAGTCCGCGGAGTACGACGTACCGTGTATATCACATGGAGTACGATGTACCGCGCGATGGTTATGTGATGAGAAAGTCTAGCGAGGGATAATCCACCTTCGTGCCAACACGATACCCCGCACACCTGGATGCGTGTGGTCTGGGATGATTTATGATGTAGTTGGTCCACATAGGCACTTTTGATATAGTGACCTGGTTTTTATTACATATGTGTGATTGTGATTGTCCAAGGTAGACCCAAGGGAGGGGTCGAGCCTTCTGGGATTTGATTTGTGAAATGGTAATGATGTTTGTGATTGAGAAAATGGTTTGTGATGGGATTGTATGTGTTTGAGAAATAGCTTTATGCTGAGTTTTAAAAAGGATGTTTCAAGTGAATTTCCCTTTTTATTATGTGATCTGACAATTGAGCATGAGATGGTTTGTACATGATGATTTACCATGTTTTATTATGCAAATTTACATGATTTTAATACATGATATATGTATACACATATGGCATAGTTTTGTTTTCCTCATGCTCCGAACTATAAATGATTTATGCAAACACTATCAGCATGTAGATAGAGTAGTTATCTACCATGCTTGCATTATTGCCTTACTGAGCGTGTGGTTGCTCATCCCTCTATATTTTCCCCTCCTACAGAGCGTACGTAGTAGCCCAGTGAGGACTGAGGCTTTGTGTTTTTGGACATCCGCTGCTTCCATCGTCGAAAGGTATATACACAGGATTCTTTTTGTATCTAAACAATGTAATGGCACAGTAATGATTGTGTTTTAATTATGGGGATGTAGATGTCAGTAAACATGTTCTGTATAAGTGAATGATTTAATTTCGAATTTATGACATCGTTTTTATTAATTGTGGATGAATGGTAAGTGGTGATTATTATTGATCCACAACCCAACTATATGTGGTGAGTTTGTTCATGATCGGGTAAGGTAACAGTAAAATACAAAAAAATTTATAGTGATTTTCGGTTAAAGGGAATGAAAAAGGGTCGTGACATTCTCTCCCGTGGCTTCTCCCTCTCCGATCTCCCTTTTTTCGGTGACTCCAGGCGCATGGTGGCTGTCAGACCTTTCCTCGATGCCAGTCGTCCCTTCGCCTGTCACGACCCAAAAATCAGAGTAAATTTTTTCATTTTTCTTTCATATTTAATCTTACATTCCTCTCAACGTGACCATTCTACCTACAGTTGGGCTATGATTCGGTGTTAGTCCCCTGTACTACTTACCATTCCATTTCCATGTTACATTCACAATTTCATTTACATAACCTTATTTTCCCCTCTTTTCAAAGCACTCGCAGTAGATAGTGAGTGGCTGATGACTTTCATTCTTGGTATCTGCTGCTTCCATCATGAATAAAATAATAATAAAATAAATTATAAATAAATAAAAGAAATTGAAAAAAAAAAGAAAAAAAAAGAAACTGAATTTCACGAAACTGAGAAAGAAAATAGAAAACGAAGCAGGCGAAAGGGAGAAGACAACCGAGGGAGTCGGTTCCCTCCATCCGACGAGCCATCGATGACATAAAAGGCCAGGCAAAGGTCGGTGAAGGTAGCCGACACCCGCGCGACCCACCAGCAGCCACGACGCGTACCAACGTCACCGAAGAACGTCGGATCAAGAGGGAGAGACCGCGGGAGAGAAGATGGGATCGACGGCCATCGGAGCCGTTTCGACCCACCTCGAGGCCAATCGAAGGTGTCACGACCCTCAACTTACCAAAATACGTGTAAATTTTTTACATTTTCATGCATCGATTATTAATCATCCGCATCGATTATTAATCATCCTTCCTTGATCATGAACAACCACACAACAGTTGGGCTGTGTGTCGATGTCTAACTCACTCCACCATACCAATTCAATTTGTATATTATTCATCAGTAAACACTTGAATAAATGTATATATATCAGAGTTATTACATGTGTTTACATTGTTTTACATCCCCAATAGTTACATACAAAATGCTAATGTGCTATCGTAAGTTTAGATATAAAATTTCAACAGTGTGTATACCTTTAGCGATGGGATGCAGCGGATTACCAAAAAGGGAACGCCTCCAGTCACGCTCACTCTATACTCAAATCTCTGTAGAGAGGGGGAAAATAAGGGGGTGAGCAAACCACACGCTCAGTAAGGCAATCATGCGAACAGGTAGATACGACACTATCTACGTGATCGTGATGCCATGCTCAAAAGCATTTAATTCATCATTTATCTCAAAACATGAGTGTATGATTGTGTTAATGGTATATAAAGCATTCATGCTATTAAAATCCAGTGCACATTTCAACTCAAAGCATGATATAAATCATCATGCATATTCACAATAAAGCATGGCATTAAACATCATGCATCCATGCACTTTAAAAACCATTAACAAATCAATTTCAACATTGGTCAGGTCTCGGCCCATCCCTCAGGCTTTCCTGACCCACAAATCATTTCAAACATGGATTTATTCTCAAATAGCAGTAGACATGTGAGATAGGCAGTTCAATAACAGGTAATAACCTCAAGGCCTATGTACATAACCTGTGATATCTGCTACACGGATCAGGTGTGCGGGATATCACCACTATCTGCTTCCACATGGGAGGTGGGTCAAATCCTATCCGTCGGTCCATAGCAGATCTCGTTCGAATACGGCACATCACATCTCAACACGGTACAATGTACTCCATGCTACATGCACGGTACAACATATTCCGTGGACCCAATCAACACATCATATCACGCCACATCTCAAACGCACGTGTGAGCCTATTTAATCGGTACGACCTCTTGTCTACCCGAAGCTCCTAACACGGCTAATTAATCATGTCAAAACAATGCACGTGTGAGCCTCTTTAATCGATGTGACACCCAGTCTACTCGAAGCTCCAAACACGACAACATGCAAGGTGGCATCCAGTGCGAGACAAACTCGAAGCACAATGCCAAAACAAATATGAAATCCATGTGAAAACTAGTGCCTCTTGCACTCATGTGTATAAAACACGTCAAATCTCGTGCGAGTCATACTCTAGCACGCTTTTCATACTCACGAAAACAATGTAGGTGGCTCATTTCATTGCAAAGTGTGATTAACAAACCAAAACAACTCAACTCTTTTGCAAATCATTTCAAATATTAGCCAACCTACCAAATCATTTGCTCAAAAGAAATAAAACATGATTTTCAAGCAATATGCTTTTGTTTACATGCACATTTCTCAAACTCCAAACTTTTACCCTTCAATCACCCAACATCATTTTCCTATATCACATGCAATCTAGCAAAGCATTTAATGCGCCCAAATTGTGCACAGATATCTCTAGGAGTTCACATAATTCCCTTACCTCGATTTACTTGGTGTGACTCCTTTCCTCTTAGCTTCTCACGCTCTTGGCTCAACTCGCCTCGGCGTATCCTCGGAAGCTGCGATTCATTCATTCAATCAATTGAGTTAATGTTTTTAACCCATAATTGACCTCACCAGCCAATATTATTCACTTATGCATTTAACCAATGCCTTAATCCACATTTTACCCCTTTTAGGTAAATCTTACAATTTATCCACCAACAACATCTTAAAATCATGCCCATAACACTATTGTCACCTCTAGACATCCCATTTCTCATTAATCTCCATCAATTCCACTTTCTCACACTAAACCATGTCTAGGTCATAATCATTCCAATGTATTTTAGATAGTTTCTAACCATCCACACTCGTGCCAACAACTCCAAAATCACTTAAATAAACAATGTACCATAGTTGGAGTGTTAGAATCTTACCAAATTTGATTTCTCTTCTTGCTCCAAATGGCAATGCCCTTAACTCCTTCAATACCAACAATGGGAAAATGCCTTCCAACTATGTTGTTCTTCTCTTTGATAGGAACAACTTTGCCTCTAATGGTCTCTCTTCAAATCTTACTGAAAATGACTGATTTTAGAGAGAGAAAGTTAGATTTTTGAGTTGAAAGTGGAAGGTTAGTGTTTTTCCTGAAATTTTCTTCATTTTCAGCACTCCTTTATATAGAAATAGCTTGAGGAGATCGATCTGGTCCAAGAGGAGATCGATCTGGTCCACTTAAATCCCTCTTTTTCACGGCATTTTAAACATGAGATCGATCTGTCGAAGCATGAGATCGATCTGCTCCCAAACAGAGAGCTAAGGAGATCGATTTGGGTGCTTGAGGATCGATCTTTTCTTTACAGAATGCTTAGGAGATCGATCTTGCTCCATTAGAGATCGATCTGCTCTATTTCATTGCCCAAATAAGAGCATTCTGGATCTTCCAGATCGATCTCTCATCCCATGAGATCGATTTGCCCTTCATAGTTTCCAGATTTTCTGCAGTTCTTCTGCAGCAACTCTTACCAAACTTCATACATTTTGTTGCCATGATCATTTTCTCATCCAATCATCTTTGAGACTTGAAAATGGCATCCATCCTCACTTCATACACATTAAAACTTATGTAGAATCTTTGTATGACCAATGGTAGTTAATATAAACAAAAATGGAAGTGCACAACTTATGCAATTCTACTTCCATTTTACCAAACTACTCATAATCCATTCTACACACATTCTTCACATGTTTAAGTCCATTTCTTCACATTCATACATAATGTAACTTGTATGTACAATTACCACTCTCATTACAAGTGTGTACATTACTTATGGACTTACATCACATATACTTCACTCATGAATTCATAGTACAACTCTATTTACATTTCTATGTACATATATACCATTATACATATACGGGGTCTCACATTCTCCCCCACTTAGAAAATTTGGTCCTCCAAATTAGAACCAATTATTCTGTGAACAACTCGGGATACTTCTCCCGCATCAAACTCTCCAATTCCCATATGGCTTCTTCCACAGTGTGATGTTGCCAAAGTATTTTCACCAAGGGAATTATCTTTGTCCTCAACACTTTCTCTTTTCTGTCCAATACCCGAACTGGCTTCTCATTATAGGTCATACCTTCATTGAGCTCCAAAGGCTCATATCTTATCACATGTGCTGGGTCTGGGTGATACTTCCTCAACATGGATACGTGGAAGACGTTATGCACACTTGCCAACTCTGGTGGCAATGCCAACCTATACGCCTTATCTCTCACTCTATCAAGTATCTCAAATGGCCCTATATATCGAGGGCTCAACTTTCCCTTCTTCCTGAATCTCATAATTCCCTTTGAAGGGGAAACTTTCAAAAACACTGACTCACCCACCTTAAACTCTAGTGGTCTTCGTCTCCTGTTAGCATAACTCTTTTGCCTGCTTTGAGCTGTCCGTAACCTCTCATATATCAATTGGACGTCCTCAGAGGCTTGTCTAACCAAGTCGGGAGCAAAGATCTGTCTGTCACCAACCTCTTCCCATCCAATAGGGGAACGACATCTATGCCCATACAATGCCTCATATGGTGCCATCCCGATACTTGTATGAAAACTGTTATTATATGCGAACTCTGCGAGTGGCAAATGGTCATCCCAGGAGCCCCCAAAATCCAACGTACATGCTCTCAACATATCCTCCAGGGTCTGTATAGTCCTCTCTGACTGACCATATGTCTGAGGATGAAATGTGGTGCTAAAACCCAACTGGGTCCCCATCGCTTCCTGAAAATGTTCCCAAAAGTGGGAAGTGAAGCGAGCATCCCTATCAGAAACAACGCTCACTGGAATTACTTGTATCCTCACTATCTCACGCACATATAGGTTCGCTAACTGGCTCAGAGTATCGGAAGCTCTCATAGCTAGAAAATGGGTTGATTTCGTCAACCGATCCACAATCACCCATATGGCATCATGACCTCTGCGAGTCCTTGGTAATCCCATCACCAAATCCATGGTGACATGCTCCCACTTCCATGTCAGTATCGGTAGAGGCTGCAATAACCCTGCAGGCTTCTGATGCTCTACCTTCACTTCCTGACAAATGAGACACTTAGCAACATATTCAGCAATGTGCTTTTTCATTCTCGACCACCAATAAACCTTTCGAAGGTTTTGATACATCTTGGTACCCCCTGGATGTATCGTATACTTCGATGAGTGAGCCTCTGTTAAGATCAACCTTCTGATCTCTGCATCATCAGGAATACGTATCCTACCTCTGAACCTCAACAATCCATCCGAACTCAACCCAAAGTCCGTCTCTGTACCCCTCTGTATCTGCCCGACAATATCACTACACTGCTGATCAACTCGCTGAGCCTGTCGGATTCGATCTACCAGATCCGGTTCCAACTGCAGGCTAGCTATCACAAATCCACTATCAGCGTCAGGTGGGGTCATATCCAAACTGAGGTTCGTGAACTGTTCCAACAGCTCGTGTTCCCTGATCATCATAAATGATACCATCCCGAGATGCTTCCTACTCAATGCATCAGCAACCACATTTGCTTTACTCGGGTGGTATAGGATTTCACAATCATAATCCTTTAACAGCTCGAGCCATCTCCTCTGTCTCATGTTCAACTCTTTCTGTGAGAATAGGTACTTAAGGCTCTTATGATCTATATAAATCTGAAATCTCTCACCATAGAGGTAGCGGCGCCATATCTTCAGCGCAAATACCATGGGTCGGGTAGTTCCTCTCATGATCCTTTAACTGTCTTGATCCATAAGCTACTACCTTCCCATCCTGCATCAATACATAGCCTAGTCCCAAATGTGAAGCATCCGTATACACTGAGAAACCTCCTGAGCTGGTAGGAATGGTAAGGATCGGAGCTGTGGTTAATCTCCTTTTCAACTCCTCAAAACTTTCCTCACACTTATCGTCCCACACTAATTCAACATTCTTTCTCGTGAGACGTGTTAAAGGAGCAGCTAATCTTGAGAATCCCTCTACAAACCTTTGGTAATACCCAGCTAAACCCAGGAAACTTCTGATCTCTGTCACTGTCTAGGGTCTCTACCACTGAACTACGACCTTAATCTTAGATGAATCCACTGATACTCCATCTTTTGATACTTTATGACCCAAGAAAGAGATCTGTTCTAACCAAAAGTCGCACTTACTGAGTTTAGCATACAACTTCTTCTCTCTGAGGGTCTGTAGCACTATCCTTAGGTGCCTTTCATGCTCCTCTCTAGACTTTGAGTACACCAGTATATCATCATTAAACACGATCACAAATTGGTCCAAATACTGGTGGAATACCTCATTCATCAACGACATAAAAGCTGCGGGAGCATTCGTTAACCCGAATGGCATAACCATGAACTCATAATGTCCATACCGGGTGCGAAAAGCTGTCTTGGGTACATCTCCACCTCGTATCTTCAACTGATGGTACCTTGATCTCAGATCTATCTTGGAAAAGACCTGTACTCCCTTAAGCTGATCCAACAAGTCATCGATGCGTGGAAGGGGATATTTATTCTTGATGGTGGCCTTATTCAACAACCGGTAGTCTATACACAGTCGGAGGCTTCCATCCTTCTTCCTTACAAACAGAACCGGTGCTCCCCAAGGTGAGACGCTCGGTCTGATAAACCCCTTCTCCAGCAACTCTTGTAACTGTTTCTTTAGTTCTTCCAACTCAACTTGAGCCATTCTGTAAGGTGGCTTAGACATCGGCTCTGTACCAGGTGCCAAGTCTATACCAAACTCCATCTTCCTATCTGGAGGCAACCCTGGTAACTCATCCGAAAAGACATCTGGAAATTCCCTAACCATTGGAATGTCTCCCAATTTCGAACGTGCCTTATCCGTCTCAATCACAAAAGCGATGAATCCTTCACATTATTCTTTCCACCATTAGTATCATAAATCATCACATCACATACATAAATGAAATCAAATTTATCTTTCATACATCATGTATCAAGATTGTACTCATCACACTTATAATAATCATGTTCTTTACTTTCATTTCACAAAATTAACTATAAGATTGTCTATCTTTGGAAACATCAAAGTTTTTGCATGAAAATCCATAACAATATGATTTGCAGCCAGCCAATCCATCCCTAGGATTACATCAAAATCACTCATATTTAATAAAATCAAATCTGCTGCCGTTTCCTTACCTCCTATCCTCATCTTACAATCTCTATATACATACTTAGTCAACTGACTATCATTCATAAAGGTAGGTATCAACAACATCTTATCAAGCAGTGTGGGTTTTACATGCTTCAACAATTTACATGCAAAGGATGGTGATACAAAAGAATACGTGGCACCAGGATCAAACAATACATAAGCTTCTAAATCAAAGATTTGGATGGTACCTTTTACCACATCCGATGACTGATCCGCAGTTTCCTGGTCCAGTGCGTGCACTCGTTCTCTGCTCATACCCACTGCTTGCTTCCCCTTTTCCTTAGCTGTAGCCCTCCTCTTCGGAGCAGCTGTACCAATTGGAGCTCTCTCTGGCTCCTTGCCCTTCTGTGGGGCTCTCTCTATCATCTCTGGGCAATCTCTAATTATGTGCCCTGGCTTCCCATATCTGAAGCATACTACAGGAGATCCATAGCATGGTCGAGTTACATGGTACCTATCACACTTGCCACACTGTTCCGTAGTAGGCCGTGGTCCTCCAATCACGATTCCCTTAGCTGGAGCAATGGCCGGATACATGAGAGTATCAACTGTCCTCTCTCGGATCTCATCAATTCTCGGCATCTTTCCAGAGAATCTCTTGCTTCCTTTATAACTGAAGCTTCTATCCATCATTAGTCTTTTTCTTATCTCCGTCCCTCATCTTACCAACCTTTCCAAACTCTGAGGCGATTCTATCAATATCTTGTTCACACAATTGTGCCATACGCACTGCCTCTTCATAGGTCGGTATATCCAAAGGAACCAATCTCGACATGATGGTCGGTCTCAATCCATCCATAAACTTCTGGATTTTCTCGACCTCATTACCTATCGTGTTGGGATCATATCTGCTCAGGGATATAAAAGTAGTCTCATACTCATCCACAGTCTTGCTTCCTTGGGTTAGTCCCAAAAATGCCATCTTTAGCTTTCGCTCTGCGGTATCTGGGACATACTGTCTCCGGAAGGCCTCTAGAAACGCATCCCAACTAATCTCAGTATGCCGGGCTCTCAAAATAGGCCTGGTGGACTTTTACCAATGTTCTGCTGATCCCTTCAGCATAAAAGTGGCAAATGCTATCATCTCAGTAGTAGTGCACTCAAAGAACCCATATAATTTCTTGATCTCATTGATCCAATCCTCAGCCGCTACTGGGTCCTTTACTCCACTGAAAGACGACGGTCCAAACTTCTAAAATTGCCGCAGTCTATCCAAATCACATCCATATCCCCAACCTCTATTGCCTGGCATAGCAACCGGCGTAGGCACATCCTATGTGGGTGGGGTATCTGTCGTCTGTGGCCTCTGGGCTTCCCTTGCCTGTGCCTCAGGAGCTGCCGCCTGCTCGGCATCACCCTGTGTAGCGGGACTCTGTCTACCGCCAACTCCAGATAAAGATTGGGTGACCAACTCCACAATCATCTCAATGCTCCGCTCAATCCTCACGAAGCGAGCCTCAGTACTTTTGGGTCTCTCCTTTGGACCCTGTGGAGCGTGCTCAACATCAGCCTCTACCTCAACATCATCCTGAGCCTCGTGTGTTTCTGGCTCAACACGACCCCCAGGCCTACCTCTACGGCCTCGAGCTTGTGCTCTCATCCCTCTACCGCGACTAGTATTAGGCATACTTACTCAATTCCCTACATTCACAACCAATTACTTAGTCAACCCATGGACACACACAATTTGTATCTAAACAAGCACAGTAACTTGGGGATGAAATTTTTCAACTTATTAAGTATTTTAGACACGACACACGTCAAACCAACTCGAGCTCTGATACCAACTTCTGTCACGACCCTCAACTTACCAAAATACATGTAAATTTTTTGCATTTTCATGCATCGATTATTAATCATCCGCATCGATTATTAATCATCCTTCCTTGATCGTGAACAACCACACTCTCAACAGTTGGGCTGTGTGTCGATGTCTAACTCACTCCACCATACCAATTTAATTTGTATATTATTCATCAGTAAACACTTGTATAAATGTATATATATCAGAGTTGTTACATGTGTTTACATTGTTTTACATCCCCAATAGTTACATACAAAATGCTACTGTGCTATGGTAAGTTTAGATACAAAATTTCAACAGTGTGTATACCTTTAGCGATGGGATGCAGCGGATTACCAAAAAGGGAATGCCTCCAATCACGCTTACTCTATACTCAAATCTCTGTAGAGAGGGGGAAAATAAGGGGGGTGAGCAAACCACACGCTCAGTAAGGCAATCATGCGAACGGTAGATACTGCACTATCTACGTGATCGTGATGCCATGCTCAAAAGCATTTAATTCATCATTTATCTCAAAACATGAGTGTATGATTGCGTTAATGGTATGTAAAGCATTCATGCTATTAAAATCCAGTGCACATTTCAACTCAAAGCATGGTATAAATCATCATGCATATTCACAATAAAGCATGGCATTAAATATCATGCATCCGTGCACTTTAAAAACCATTAACAAATCAATTTCAACATTGGCCAGGTCTCGGCCCATCCCTCGGGCTTTCCTGACCCACAAATCATTTCAAACATGGATTTATTCTCAAATAGCAGTAGACATGTGAGATAGGCAGTTCAACAACAGGTAATAACCTCAAGGCCTATGTACATAACCTGTGATACCGGCTACACGGATCAGGTGTGCGGGATATCACTATTATCTGCTTCCACACGGGAGGTGGGTCAAATCCTACCCACAGGTCCATAGCAGATCTCGTCTGAAGATGGCACATCACATCTTAACACGGTACAATGTACTCCATGCTACATGCACGGTACAACGTATTCCGTGGACCCAATCAACACATCATATCACGCCACACCTCAAACGCACATGTGAGCCTATTTAATCGGTATGACCTCTTGTCTACCCGAAGCTCCTAACACGGCTAATTAATCATGTCAAAACAATGCACGTGTGAGCCTATTTAATCGATGTGACACCCAGTCTACTCGAAGCTCCAAACATGGCAACATGCAAGGTGGGCATCCAGTGCGAGACAAACTCGAAGCACAATGCCAAAACAAATATGAAATCCATGTGAAAACTAGTGCCTCTTGCACTCATGTGTATAAAACACGTCAAATCTCGTGCGAGTCATACTCTAGCACGCTTTTCATACTCACGAAAACAATGTAGGTGGCTCATTTCATTGCAAAGTGTGGTTAACAAACCAAAACAACTCGACTCTTTTGCAAATCATTTCAAATATTAGCCAACCTACCAAATCATTTGCTAAAAAGTAATAAAACATGAATTTCAAGCAATATGCTTTTGTTTTCATGCACATTTCTCAAACTCCCAACTTTTACCCTTCAATCACCCAACATCATTTCCTATATCACATGCAATCTAGCATAGCATTTAATGCTCCCAAATTACGCACAGATATCTCTAGGAGTTCACATAATTCCCTTACCTCGATTTACTTGGTGTGACTCCTTTCCTCTTAGCTTCTCACGCTCTTGGCTCAACTCGCCTCGGCGTATCCTCGGAAGCTGCGATTCATTCATTCAATCAATTGAGTTAATGTTTTTAACCCATAATTGACCTCACCAGTCAATATTATTCACTTATGCATTTAACCAATGCCTTAATCCATATTTTACCCTTTTAGGTAAATCTTACAATTTATCCTCCAACAACATCTTAAAATCATGCCCATAACACTATTGTCACCTCTAGACATCCCATTTCTCATTAATCTCCATCAATTCTACTTTCTTACACTAAACCATTTCTAGGTCATAATCATTCCAATGTATTTTAGATAGTTTCTAACCATCTACACTCATGCCAACAACTCCAAAATTACTTAAATAAACAATGTACCATAGTTGGAGTGTTAGAATCTTACCAAATTTAATTTCTCTTCTTGCTCCAAATGGCAATGACCTTAACTCCTTCAATACCAACAATGGGAAAATGCCTTCCAACTATGTTGTTCTTCTCTTTGATAGGAACAACTTTGCCTCTAATGGTCTCTCTTCAAATCTTACTGAAAATGATTGATTTTAGAGAGAGAAAGTTAGGTTTTTGGGTTGAAAGTGGAAGGTTAGTGTTTTTCCCAAAATTTTTTTATTTTCAGCACTCCTTTATATAGAAATAGCTTGAGGAGATCGATCTGGTCCAAGAGGAGATCGATCTGGTCCCCTTAAATCCCTCTTTTTCACGACATTTTAAGCATGAGATCGATCTGTCGAAGCATGAGATCGATCTACTCCCAAACAGAGAGCTAAGGAGATCGATCTGGGTGCTTGAGGATCGATCTTTTCATTACAGAATGCTTAGGAGATCGATCTGGCTCCATTGGAGATCGATCTGCTCTATTTCATTACCCAAATAAGAGCATTCTGGCTCTTCCAGATAGATCTCTCATCCTATGAGATCGATCTGCCCTTCATAGTTTCCTGATTTTTTGCAGTTCTTCTGCAGCAACACTTACCAAACTTTATACATTTTGTTGCCATGATCATTTTCTTATCCAATCATCGTTGAGACTTGAAAATGGCATCCATCCTCACTTCATACACATTAAAACCTGTGTAGAATCTTTGTATGACCAATGGTACTTAATATAAACAAAAATGGAAGTGCACAACTTATGCAATTCTACTTCCATTTTACCAAACTACTCATAATCCATTCTACACAGATTCTCCACATGTTTAAGTCCATTTCTTCACATTCATACATAATGTAACTTGCATGTACAATTACCACTCTCATTACAAGTATGTACATTACTTATGGACTTACATCACATATACTTCACTCATGAATTCATAGTACAACTCTATTTACATTTCTATGTACATATATACCATTATACATATACGGGGTCTCACAGAAGGTCCCCTTCGCGATGGCTCTCTGAACAGCACCGAAAACTGCCAGAGAATCGACCAAACGGCGTCGAAACGGTAAAGATGAGCCTGAACTAGTACAGACCGGTTCAGTGCAGTGCAAGTATGCTGAACCGGACTGGACAGGTTCAGCCAAAAAGAAAAGAAAGAAAAGAAAAGAAAAAGAAAAAGGGAAATAGAAAAAGTGAAAAAATTTGGAAAAAATTCTAGTGATGCAATCGAGCTATGGGTAAGCCGGTAAGCGGTCGAAATTGATCGAGTTAAATTTCAGAATATTTAAGTTGATTAATATTCAATTGAAAATTGAACCAAAAAAATATGTAATTGTGTAGCTTTACAATTGACGTCAAACGAGAGCTCGAGTCAGCTTCGATTTGCGTACTATCATGGAATCTTGGGTAAGTAACCCTTATTTACGACAACCGCATAAATTACTGATTAATTTCGTATAAAATGAATTAAATTCTGGAAATTAAGATAAATTGTCGTAAATTATAAATTGAGCTATCCAAGAGTTTAGAACAAGGCCTAATAAATACTGATGGGGCCCAATGAGCCCAATAGACCCGAAGAAGGGATTTAATAAGTGGAAACGAGCTGAAAAGGGGTCGAGGCACATTAAGGTGCAATCGGGCCCAATAAAGTAAAACAAGCTTAGTGTTTTAGATTCGATCAGTAAGAGTGAAATACTGATAAGTTAAGTATATTAGAACTAACCCAAATACGTGGTTATATGCAGCTCCGTAGACTTGGTTTGGAGCGAATTGGACTGAGAGACCTGGTACAGTCGAGACAGGGTAAGCTCGCACGTGATTCTAGGTAAGGGAATTTTACGGACAGCTAGAGGTAACTTTACGCAATTTCGACCTCATTTACATTCCCTAAAATTTTCTGAAGGGTCTAGATTTAAAATAAGAATTTTGGTCCCCGGATGGGTAAATAACCAAAATACTCCTGTGAAGGGTAAATTTCAAAAATTAGGAAAAGTTAGGAGAAGCAAGAACAAGAGGTTCCTGCTTGTTTTGAGGTGTTTTGACATGTGCATGAGTAGACTGGCTAGCTTTTAAATAAAAATGCACAGCATTGCATATTTTTAACAATGTGAATTCTTTTGGAAATTGTTTTGAGATAACAGAGCCGCCTACGTGATTTTATGAAAGTGTGACATGCTAGAGCTCAGCTCGCACGAGTTTTGATTTGTGTGATGCATGCATTAGTGTTGGAGCAAGGGCTCGCACTAGAGTTTTACATGCATAGGTGCTGGAGTCTAACTCGCACCAGATTTTCACTTGATTTTTATGACAGAGTGCTGGAGCCTAGCTCGCACTAGTTTTACATGATTTTGATAGAGTGCTGGAGCTTAACTCACACTAGATCTTATGAGATTTTATGAAACGCGTGCTGGAGCTTTGCTCGCATAAGATTTTTCTTGATTTTATGAGAGTGTTGGAGCATCAGTCGCACTAATTTTATGAGACATGCGATGAGTCGTGCTTGGAGCGTCGGGTAGACTGTGTGTCATACTGATTAAATATGCTCGTACGTGTGTTTTGAGACAGGCACAATTATTAATATGAGATATGGGTCCACAGAGTACGTTGTACCATGCAACTAGCATGGAGTACGTTGTTGTCACGACCCAAAACTACCCAAAAATCAGAGTAAATTTTTCGCGTTTTGTTATTTTCTTTCATGCTTACCTGTTCTCTGATCGTGACCATACTCCACTAACAATTGGGCTGTGCGTCAATGCCAGTCCCACCAAATTAATTCTTTCTTAGTCATTTATAAATGTTTATAATATTTATACATCCCCTAAAGTCACTTACAAACATGTTACTGTGCTATGCTTATTTAGATATAATATGTACAAGTGTATATACCTTAAATGATGGGCAGCAGCGGATATCCGGAATGCAGTACTCAGTCGCCTCAACATCTACTGGAGATTATCTGTGTGAGAAAATGAAAGGGGTGAGCACATCAAGCTCAGTAAGGCAATCCAACGAACAAGTAGGTAACTATACTACCTACATGAACGTGGTGCCATGCATAAACCACCCTTTCTCCACACATTTCAAAACTGATGCTATGATTCATGATGTCATGTAAAACAAGTTTGCATGGAAAATTCAACATGCTACTATTTCAAATCATTTCTTTTTCATTTAAGATTTCACAACAAATCCAGGACTCAACCCATCCCTCGGGTGGTCCTGACTCAAACAAAACCATGAAAATCAGTTTACATCACACATGGGTTTAAAAAGCATGAAAATAGCATCATGCAAATTTAGTTTAAAACCCAGTTTCAATCATCGTCAAGATCATCAACATGCGAGATTAGGCAACATTTGTATATCGGTAATAACCAGGACTATGGCCGTGTGTCCTCATGAGCCCCTCTGCTACACGGATCCTAGTGTACGGGGTCTCACCCTGATCGGGAACCGCCCGAGAGGTGGGTCACTCCATCCCGTCGGTCTTATCCGACCCTACGCATCCGTAGATGCCACACGTATCCGAAGATACAACGCATCCGAAAGATGCCACACGTATCCAAAAATACCACGCATCCGAAGATGCCACACGTATTCGAAGATACCACATATCCGAAGATACCACACGTATCCGAAGATACCACGCATCCGAAGATGCCACACGTATCCGAAGATACCACGCATCCGAAGATGCCACACGTATTCGAAGATACCACGCATCCAAAGATGCCACACATATCCAAAGATACCACGCATCTGAAGATGCCATACTGTACAACGTACTCCATGCTACTTGCACGGTACTTCGTACTCCGTGGACCCATATATCATACCCTTTCTCAGAACGCACGTGCGAGCCTATTTAATCGGTGACACACAGTCTACCCGATGCTCCAAGCACGGCTCATCGCATGTTCTCATAAAATCAGTGTGAGCTAAGCTCTAGCACTCTCTTCAAATCATGTGGAAAATCTGGTGCGAGTTAGACTCTAGCACCCTGTCACGAAAATCATGTAAAATCTGGTGCGAGTTAGACTCTAGCACCGTGTCACGAAAATCATATATATATATAAAAAGAATTTGGTGCGAGTCGGACTCCAGCATCAATACATGTAAAACTCTAGTGCGAGCTCTCGCTCCAGCACTAATGCATGCATCACACAAATCAAAACATCATGCGAGCTGAGCTCTAGCACGTCACATGTCAATAAAAACACGTAGGCGGCTCTGTTTCCTTAAAACAGTTTTCACAACAATTTCATCATTGAAAATATGCAATGCTGTGCATTTTTCTTTCAAGGTTAGCCAGCCTACTCATGCATGCATCAAAACACCTCCAGAACGAGCAGGAACCTCTTGTTCTTTCTCCTCCCAATTTTTCCTACAATTGTAAATTTTACCCTTAACAAGGGTATTTTGGTAATTTACCCATTCGGGGCCCTAAAATTATTAACTTACTTCTAGACCCTTCAGATAATTTAAAAGACTGCATATGACTTTGAAATTTTGTAAAGTTACCCCTAGCAGTTCGTAGAATTCCCTTACTTTATTTTTTTGTAGAGTCTGACCTTTCTTTTTTCACTGCTGTCTCGTCACGCAGTCCGATTTACTCTCAATCTATTGTCCGAAACTGCGTATAAATATTCCTAAGGTCAGATAACATACAATTTAATTGTATTTCCTATTTTCTGGGATTAATTTAAATCATTGGGTCCATTTACCCCTATTGGGCCTGATTGCACCTTAATGAGCCTTAATCGGCCTTAAGCCCGTTTTCCACTTAATTTTCACATTATCGAGGCCTATTGGGCCCATTGGGCCCATCAACAATTTATTAGGCCTCGTTCTAACTCTCGAATAGCTAAATTTATTATTTACGACAATTTATCCGACTTTCCAAAATTTAATTTAATTAATGCGAAAATTAAATCTGAAGTACGCATAACGATGTAATTGTCATAAATAAGATTTACTTACCCGAGATTCCATGCTAGTACGTAAATCGAGGCTATCTCGAGCTCTCGTTTGACGTCGATTGTCGAGCTACACAATTTCATAAATTTTCAGGTTAATTTTCAGTCGAAAATTAATTAAATAAAATATTCCAAAATTTAAATCAGTCAATTTCGACCGCTACTGACTTACCCGTAGCTCGATTACATCGCCAGGATTTTTCTCTAATTTTTTCTCTTTTTCTTTTTCCCTTTTTTCTCTTTTTTTCCTTTCCTCATTGGCTGAACCGGTTCGGTCAGGTTCAGACCCGGTTCGGACCCGCCGGTTCACCCCAGTTCACTTCGGTTCGACCGTTTCAGGGCCTTGCCAGCCGGTTCTTCGTCGGCTTCTGCCTCCAGTGGCTCCGCTGGGTCGTCCGCATCTTAGATCTGGGGTAGGCTTCGGTCGAGGTCACCGGAAAGTCGTCGGTCCGACCTTTCTCCTCTTCCGTCGGAACCCATTTCTCTTTTCGCCGTTTTTTGGCGTTTGTCGGCAGTTTCGTCGGTCGTTTTCGGTACCAATCGTGTCGTCTGGGCCTCGGGGATGTTCGGCGGTGGTCGGGATCGGCCAGATCGGCGCCGTTCACCGTCGATCGGAGCTCTTTCTTCCCGCGCCTTCTCCTGCCATTTTCGGCCTCCTCCGGTGTCGGTTTGGCGCCTCACCGGTACTAGGGAGGTCACCGGCCTCTCCTCTCCCTTTTTCGGCCCTTTGCCTGGCCGTTGGTCGTCCGGTCTTCCTTGGTTTCGGTTCCGTTTTTCCTTCTTCTCTCTCCCCGAAACTTTCAATTTCTGATTTCTTTTTTTTCCATTTATTAATTTATTTTTATATATTTATTTATTTATATTATTAATATTTTAAATCATTAAAATACATTAAAAATACCCAATATCTCTTAAAATATCCTAAAAATTATTATTAAATTCTAAATTCATTTATTTATTTTTATTTAATTTATTTAATTTATTTCATTTATTTTAACCATTTTCGGTATATTTTTCGATTATTTTCGGGATTATTTTTCGAAGTAAAAATCTCGATTTATTCCAATAAATTTATATCTTGATCAATTTAACCCGGAATTTAATTATTTCTTCGTTATTGATCAAGATTCTCAAATCCATTATTTTTAATAAATTTTTCTCATCGAATTTATACCGACTTTCGATCTTTTGACCATTTTGCCCTTCAACGTGTTCGAGAATTCCATTTTCAGTCCTTTTGTATTTTTAATTTTCATGTTTTAACTAAAATCGAGTCTTACATAATCTCCCCCACTTAAGAAATTTGGTCCTCCAAATTAGAACCAAGTCCTATGAGTCCATAGACTACTCCGGGTACATCAATCGTATCACACTTCTTAATTCTCATGTGACCTTTTCCCAGAGTGTAATACTACCAAAGGACTTTAATTAGGGAGATCGTCTTAAACCTCAATACTTTCTCTTTCCTGTTTAATGCCCGAATCAACTTTTTCAATATACTTATATTTACACTGAGCTGAATCTGTTAGAGTTCATATCTGATCGCCTATGCTGGATCTGGATAGTATTGCCGAAGTATCAAAAGAGTCTTATCTCCCACTTGTCCAATCTTTCAAAAATTCCATTCAGCAAAACTCAATTTGCCTTCTTCCCGAGTCTCGTTATGTCCTTATTCCCTTAGGACAAATAACTTCAACAATTACTGATTCACCCTCTGTGAATTCCAATGCTTTTTGTATGCTCTGAGGTGTTCTTAATCTCTCACTCAACTGAACATCCTCAGAGACTTATTATACTATTTTGAAACAAATTTCTATTTGTCACCCACTTTTTCTCGTCTGAGTCGGGGAACAACCCCTACAGCCATACACTGCCTCATAATTGGTATCCCGATACTCAAGTGACACATGTCATTATTGACGGATCCAATTTGTAATAACTGATCATCCCAGGAGCTTATAAAATCAATGGCACATGCTTTCATCGTATCCTTCAGAACCTGTACAGTCCTCTCTAACTGACCATCTATCTGAAGATGGAAAGCTGTGCAAATACTAAATTGGGTTCCCGTCTGCTTGAAAAATATTCTCAGAGGTGGGAAGTAAAGCGGGAATCCCTATATGATACCATGCTCACTGGAACGCTACATAATGTTCCACAATATTCCTTATACCTGAATCCTCATACACGCTTTGAGTATCTGGGGATTTCATAACCAGAAGGTGGGTAGACTTAGTCAACTTAGCGACTATCATCTAAATAGCCTCGTGATTCATCTGAGTCTTCTATAACCCATCACGAAATTCATGGAGACTTGCTCTCATTTTTGTGACGTGTCGATATAGGTAGAGGCTGCAATAACTCTGCAGACTTTTAATACTCTACCTTATTCTGCTGACATACTAGGCACTTTCCACAACCTCTACCATATCTCTTTTCACATCTGACCACCAATACCCTTTTTTTTTAGATTTCATATATATATATATACGTTACTTTCCGTATGCACTGTATATCCCGAAGAGTAAGCTTCTGACAATATTACTATCTCATCAACTGTGGTCCTGGGGAGCACTTATACTGTCTCTGAACCTCTCTGTAATTCATTAACACTCTCTGTGAACTTCGTCACTGTACCCTTCTAAATCTGACCCAAACTATCGATACCATGCCGATCATCATGCTAAGCCTGTCAAATCCGGGCACTCCCATCCGGTTCTAGTCTCAGGCTAGCTGTCACACAATCACTGTCATCATCAGAAGGGATCACATCAATACTGAGGCTCATAACTGCTCTAGCAGCTCACGTTCGCTGACCATCATATGTAATACCATCCCGAGGCTCTTTCTGCTCAAGGCATCAACCGTCACATTAGCCTTTCCTGGGTGGTACAATTTTTCACAATCCAAATCTCTCAGAAGCTCTAACCTACTATGTATTCTCATATTCGCCTCTTTCTATGAAAACAGATACTTGGGGCTTTATGATCAGTGCATACCCAAAATTTCTCACCATGTACATAATAGTACCATATCCTCAGTACAAGTATTACCGCTACCAACTTTAAATCATGGGTCAGATAGTTTATTTCATGATCCTTGAGTTATCTGGATCCATAATCGACTATCTTCCCCTTTTTGCATCAATACACAGCTCATTCATTATTTTGAGTCATTCATACACACGACAAACCTCTTGAGCTGTTGGGTATGGTGAAAATAATCACGGTGGTCAGTTCATACTTCATTACACCGAAATTCATGTCACATCTATCATCACAATTATCATCTCATTCAAATACCACGCTTTCTTAGTTAAACATGTCAACAAAGTAATACCCTTTTTAGAACTCGCAACCACTATCTATAAAAGCAATTTTCTAATTGTTGCTTAAAATTTTTCCTGGACTTTAACTACACCCAGCATATCATCAATAAGAATGATGACAAATCGGTCCAAGTAAAGTTTAAAAAACTCATTGTAGTTGAGCTCCATTACATGTTTTAATCGCCCATATCCTTGACCTATGTATGCATAAGCGTATAATCACTTCAAAATTGCTCCCGTTCAAGGTATTAACCCGCGTCATTTCCTTTTTTCTTATATTAACGGCTTTTATTAAATTTTGATATTCTAACCTTTATAATTAATCGAATTTTATAATTCTTTATTGTACTAGTAAAAGTGTCAAAATTTTAAATTTATATCTTACCACGGTCGATTTCAAGTTGTAGATTATATATATTTCTAGACGCTGTCAAGTCTTCAAGCGGGGAGGTATTTTGAAATACCTTTATTAACCCTTAGACTTAACCACAATTACTTTACAAATCAGTCCCTGTGGTCACAATTCATATTCGCTACTAATTGCTTTAATCCTAATTACTTCACGTATCATAGATATTCTTACCTTACATACTCCTCTTATTCCAATACATCTTGTATTCAGAATCAAGCATATATCAAAGATTATCTCCATAGTGTATCAGTTATAACGAAACTCTATCAATATTCATTCTGTGAGTACCATTATTTGCTCCTTTAATTTCAACAGTTGCACCCCTTTTTATTTCTCGTCAAAACTTACCGTATACTTTTCAGGGGTAACCATATCACTATCTTAGGATAAAAATCCAAACATCATAATATGCAGCCGATTACTTTATTCTCAAATATTACTTTAAATTATTCATAGTCTACTGAATAAAATCGGCTGACTTATACATTCTTCCCCTATTTTCAACTTAAAATCTCTTCATAGTTATTCCGTTAGTTAACTTTCCTCTATTGGGGTACTCATTTATCAGCACTGTGCCCAAGAGTGTAGGCATTCATGTCTTTTACTCACTTACATGCGAATGAAGGCGGTATGAAGAAATACGTGGTACCAGGATTAATTAACACAATTATTTCTTTATTCATAAGTAGTGTGGTATCTTTCACCACATCCTGTGAAACATCAGTAGTGTCCTGGTCCAAGACATACACTCGCCTTCGTCCAACAGCCTACTTTCCTTTTCTCTTAAGCTGTGGCCTCCCTTTTCGATGCAGCTATCTCAACAGGGTTTTCTCTATCTCTTTACCTTTCTGTGGGGCGATCTCGCCCAACTCTGAGCAATCATGATAAATGGTCCGTCTTACCACACTTAACGGCCATTTTCATCAATAATATGTAGGTGTAGGTCCTACTTCCGTGGTATTTACCACACATTCTATAGTGATCCGTAGCAGATCGGGGTTCTACAATCACAATACCCCTCAAAAGTGCTACAATCGGATAACTGTGGCCTTACCAATCATCTTAGCCCATAACTCATCAAATCAAATCTTTTACCAAACTACCCCTTTTTCTCGTTCTGCCATCTCTATCATTCTCGATTATCTTTCTGTCTCTATTTCAGCCCTTACTACCTTTCCCAATCTCAGAGGCATGCAACTCACAATCTTATTCACACCACTGTAGTTTACGCACTGCCTCGACATAGGTAATATCTCATGGGCCAATCGGACTCTAATCGACAATCTGAGCCCTTCCATAAATTTTTAGACATCTCGACTGTCACTGTTCACATTGTCGAGGTAATATCTGCCCAAGAATATAACTGAGTTTCATACTCATAATTCATACTCATCAATAAATCAATTCCTCTGGGTCAGAGTAAGAAATTTTATTTATAATTTCCTTTAAGAAATGTCCGGGATATTCTGTCACCGAAAGACTTCCAAAATATTTCGCATGTCAGCTCTGAATATCTAACTCTTAAGTTGGGTCGAGCGGACTTCCATCGATACTCCGACTCGCCCTCAAATCATATGCATACTCTGAGCAATTTACTCCTAAAATATTCTCCACACTCTGCTCCAACCTCACGAAGCGTGTCTCAATACTGTCCGATCTCTCTGTCGGACTCCGTGAGGCATGCTCAATATTAGCCTCTATTTCAATCTCATCATGATTCTCATAGGTCAACTTAGCACGATTAGCAGGCTCAGGTCTACCTCTACGACCTCTACCTCATGCTCTACCTTCTCTATTGCGACTAACATTAGGTATTCCTGCATTCTCAACCATTTCTTAATTAAAACCCATCTCGATATACACTATTGTATCTAACCAAGCACAGAAACAAGGGGATGTAATTTCCTAATTACTGACACTGACACACATCAGACCAATTTCTGCTCTGATACGACCTTTATATGTCACGACCCAAAACTACCCAAAAATCAGAGTAAATTTTTTGCGTTTTGTTATTTTCTTTCATGCTTACCTGTTCTCTGATCGTGACCACACTCCACTAACAATTGGGCTGTGCGTCAATGCCAGTCCCACCAAATTATTTCTTTCTCAGTCATTTATAAATGTTTACAATATTTATACATCCCCTAAAGTTACTTACAAACATGTTACTGTGCTATGCTTATTTAGATACAATATGTACAAGTGTATATACCTTAAATGATGGGCAGCAGCGGATATCCGGAATGCAGTACTCAGTCGCCTCAACATCTACTGGAAATTATCTGTGTGAGAAAATGAAAGGGGTGAGCACATCAAGCTTAGTAAGGCAATCCAACGAATAAGTAGGTAACCATACTACCTACATGAACGTGGTGCCATGCATAAACCACCCTTTCTCCACACATTTCAAAACTGATGCTATGATTCATGATGTCATGTAAAACAAGTTTGCATGGAAAATTCAACATGCTACTATTTCAAATCATTTCTTTCTTATTTAAGATTTCACAACAAATCCAGGACTCAACCCATCCCTCGGGTGGTCCTGACTCACACAAAACCATGAAAATCAGTTTACATCACACATGGGTTTAAAAAGCATGGAAATAGCATCATGCAAATTTAGTTTAAAACCCAGTTTCAATCATCGTCAAGATCATCAACATGCGAGACTAGGCAACATCTGTATATCGATAATAACCAGGACTATGGCCGTGTGTCCTCGTGAGCCCCTCTGCTACACGGATCCTAGTGTGCGGGGACTCACCCTGATCGGGAATCGCCCAGGAGGTGGGTCACTCCATCCCGTCGGTCTTATTCGACCCTACGCATCCGTAGATGCCACACATATCCGAAGATACCATGCATCCGAAGATGCCACACGTATCCGAAGATACCACGCATCCGAAGATGCCACACGTATTCGAAGATACCACGCATCCGAAGATGCCACACGTATTCGAAGATACCACCCATCCAAAGATGCAACACGTATCTGAAGATACCACGCATCCGAAGATGCCACACGTATCCGAAGATACCATGCATCCAAAGATGCCACACGTATCCGAAGATACCACGCATCCGAAGATGCCACATGGTACAGCGTACTCCATGCTACTTGCATGGTACATCGTACTCCGTGGACCCATATATCATACCTGTCTCAGAACGCACGTGCGAGCCTATTTAATCGGTGACACACAGTCTACCCGATGCTACAAGCACGGCTTATCGCATGTTCTCATAAAATCAGTGCGAGCTAAGCTCTAGCACTCTCTTCAAATCATGTGGAAAATCTGGTGCGAGTTAGACTCTAGCACCCTGTCACGAAAATCATGTAAAATCTGGTGCGAGTTAGACTCTAGCACCGTGTCACGAAAATCATATATATATATAAAAAGAATCTGGTGCGAGTCGGACTCCAGCATCAATACATGTAAAACTCTAGTGCGAGCTCTCGCTCCAGCACTAATGCATGCATCACACAAATCAAAACATCACGCGAGCTGAGCTCTAGCACGTCACATGTCAATAAAAACACGTAGGCGGCTCTGTTTCCTTAAAACAGTTTTCACAACAATTTCATCATTGAAAATATGCAATGCTGTGCATTTTTCTTTCAAGGTTAGCCAGCCTACTCATGCATACATCAAAACACCTCCAGAACGAGCAGGAACCTCTTGTTCTTTCTCCTCCCAATTTTTCCTAAAATTGTAAATTTTACCCTTAACAAGGGTATTTTGGTAATTTACCCATTCGGGGCCCTAAAATTATTAACTTACTTCTAGACCCTTCAGATAATTTAAAAGACTGCATATGACTTTGAAAATTTGTAAAGTTACCTCTAGCAGTCTGTAGAATTCCCTTACCTTATTTTTCTGTAGAGTCTAACCTTTCTTTTTCCACTGCTGTCTCGTCACGCAGTCGGATTTACTCTCAATCCATTGTCCGAAACTTCGTGTAAATATTCCTAAGGTCAGATAACATACAATTTAATTGTATTTCCTATTTTCTGGGCTTAATTTAAATTATTGGGCCCATTTACCCCTATTGGGCCTGATTGCACCTTAATGGGCCTTAATCGGCCTTAAGCCCGTTTTTCACTTAATTTTCACATTATCGAGGCCTATTGGGCCCATTGGGCCCACCAACAATTTATTGGGCCTCGTTCTAACTCTCGAATAGCTAAATTTATTATTTACGACAATTTATCCGACTTTCCAAAATTTAATTTAATTAATGCGAAAATTAAATCCGAAGCACGCATAACGATGCAATTGTCATAAATAAGATTTACTTACCCGAGATTCTATGCTAGTACATAAATCGAGGCTGTCTCGAGCTCTCGTTTGACGTTGATTGTCGAGCTCCACAATTTCATAAATTTTCGGGTAAATTTCCAGTCAAAAATTAATTAAATAAAATATTTCAAAATTTAAATCGGTCAATTTCGACCGCTACTGACTTACCCGTAGCTCGATTACATCGTCGGGATTTTTTCCCAATTTTTTCTCTTTTTCTTTTTCCCTTTTTCTCTTTTTTTCCTTTCCTCATTGGCTGAACCGGTTCGATCCGGTTCAGGCCCGATTCAGACCCACCGGTTCTCCCCAGTTCACTCCGGTTTGACTGGTTCAGGGCCTTGTCGACCGGTTCTTCGTTGGCTTCCGTCGCCAGTGGCTCCGCTGGGTCGTCCGCATCTCAGATCTGGGGTCGGCTTCGGTCGAGGTCGCTGGAAAGTCGTCGGTCCGGCGTTTCTCCTCTTCCGTCAGAACCCATTTCTCTTTTCGCCATTTTTCAACGTTTGCCGGCAGTTTCGCCGGTCGTTTTCGGTACCAATCGCGTCGTCTGGGCCTCGGGGACGTTCGTCGGTGGTCGGGATCGGCCAGATCATCGCCGTTCGCGGCCGATCGGAGCTCTTTCTTTTCGCGGCTTCTCCTGTCGTTTTCGGTCTCCTCCGACGTCGGTTTGGGGCGTCGCCGGTACCAAGGAGGTCGCCGGCCTCTCCTCTCCCTTTTTTGGCCCTTTGCCTGGTCGTTGGCCGTCCGGTCTTCCTTGGTTTCGGTTCCGTTTTTCCTTCTTCTCTCTCCCTGAAACTTTCAATTTCTGATTTCTTTTTTTTTCCATTTATTAATTTATTTTTATATATTTATTTATTTATTTTATTAATATTTTAAATCATTAAAATACATTAAAAATACCCAATATCTCTTAAAATATCCTAAAAATTATTATTAAATTCTAAATTCATTTATTTAATTTTATTTAATTTATTTTAACCCTTTTCGGTATATTTTTTGATTATTTTCGAGATTATTTTTTGAAGTAAAAATCCCGATTTATTCCAATAAATTTATATCGTGATCAATTTAACCCGAAATTTAATTATTTCTTCGTTATTGATCAAGATTCCATTATTTTTAATAAATTTTTCTCATCGAATTTATACCGACTTTCGATCTTTTGACCATTTTGCCCTTCAACGTGTTCGAGAATTCCATTTTCAGTCCTTTTGTATTTTTAATTTTCGTGTTTTAACTAAAATCGGGTCTTATAGTTGTACCGTGCTGGGATTGATTATGTGGCATCTTTGGATGCGAGTGGCATCTTAGAATGCGAGTGGCATCTTCGGATGCGAGTGATCGGGCAGGACCGATGGGATGGACTGACCCACCTCTCGGGGTGATTCCCAATAGTGGTGAGACCTAGCACACAGGATCCGTGTAGCAGTGGGATCCCGAGGATATGGCCATAGTCCTGGTTATTTGCCTGAGATATATATTGCCTAGTCTCGCATGTTATTACTTGATGTTTTTGAGAATCATGTTTTGTGGACTTTTGTGTGAGTCTGGATCACCCAAGGGAGGGGTTGGATCCTGACTGAGATGTGATTTTGATGAGAATGAAACTGAGATTTAAACTCAAATTTGCATGTTGAGTTATCCATGCTCTTTGAAATCCATATGTGAGCTTGTTTTACATGACATCATGAATTGGAGCATCTGTTTTAAAATTGTATGGAGAAAGGGTCGTTTATGCATGGCACCACGTTCATGTCGGTTGTATGGTTACCTACTTGCTCGCAGGATTGCCTTACTAAGCTTGATGTGCTCACACCTTTCATTTTCCTACATAGATTTCTGTCAGTAGACTTTGAGGTGACTTAGTACTGCATTCGTGATATCTGCTGCTACCTATCACTTGAGGTATATACACTTGTAGATATTGTATCTAAATAAGAATAGCACAGTAACATGTTTGTAAGTAACTTTTGGGGATGTATAGACACTGTAAACACTTGTAAATGAATGGGAAAGAATTAGTAAAAAACTCATCTGTTTATTTTTCCTTTAATAAGGAATCAAGTTATATGGTGAATGAATGGTGGGACTGGCATTGACGCACAGCCCAATTGTTAGTGGAGTGTGGTCACGATCAGAGGACAGGTAAGTATGAAAGAAAAATGAAAAATTTACTCTAATTTTTAGGTCGTGACATCGCCTGCCGTCTCGCGGCCGTGCTCCTCGCCGTTCACTGCCGCCGATGAGAAACCATAGGAGGTCGGGTTTCTCCTGTTCTCATTTTACATTTTTAGTTTCGTTTCATTTTTTTTACTTTCTTTATTTTTCTTTTCTTTTATTTATATATATAATATATTATATTATATTTTAACATAGTAAAATACACATATAATTAAAATATCTTATAATTGTAATATTATTATGATAATAATATTACAAAATATCTTATATTATTATAAAAATAATATATTATCATAATGTATTTTTTGTACATTAATATTCTCACACATATATACATATATATTATTTTATTTATCTCGACAAATATATATAATTTAATTTATCTATATATATATATATATATATATATATATATATAGACATTGCTATTTATTTATATTTCCTTGAAAATATTTTTATTTATTTGTTATTATTCTTTTTCGAAAATATTTTTCCCTATTTTCGAGATATATTCCCGATGTGAAAAAATTCTGATTTATCACCATAAATTCATATCTTGATCAATTGGACTTGGAATTCAATTATTTCCTTTTTATGATCAAGATTTTATAAATCCATATTTATAATAATAACTTCTTAAAACTTGACACCGAATTTCGGGTCTTACATATCATTTCCATTTATCTCGAAAAATATATATAATTTAATTTATCTATCTATATATATATATATATATATATATATATATATATATATATACATTGCTATTTATTTATATTTCCTTGAAAATATTTTATTTATTTATTATTTTTTTCGAAAATATTTTTCCTTATTTTCGATATATATTCCCGATGTGGAAAAATTCTAATTTATCACCATAAATTCATATCTTGATCAATTGGACTTGGAATTCAATTATTTCCTTTTTATGATCAAGATTTCATAAATCCATATTTATACTAATAACTTCTTAAAACTTGACACCGAATTTCAGGTCTTACATATCATTTCCCTCATTACTACATGATTTTCGTTACTTGTTTGCATGGGTTGTTTTGAATGTGATTCGAAAAAGTGCAATGTTTTAAACCTAATGATGGTTGTCTGTTTGAAATGATGTTGCACGTTTTAAAGTCAAAGGCTTACTTTCTCAAACCTTGGTTTGAATTGAAATGATTTCGTATTTATACTATATACCCATCCTGGTGATTTATTTTTTTGAGAATGCTGGCGATCCCCGAAAATGCCTGTGTGGCAGTCATGTCCTGTGAGAGCCATCTCTAACACCAATAGGAGGTTCTGTGTGATTGCCCTACGATGCCAAGTGCTTCACAGGGATGCCTGGGTGGCATAAAGTTTATGGGATGTGAGAGCCATCTCTAGCAAACATTCCACTCCTCCTGTTTGTAGCAAATGAACCATAGCGAATGGGCGGAGCTCACCTCATCAAAGCTAGAAGAAGCTCATAGGAGGCTCGAAAAGCTAGAGCTCTCCTTCCCTTCACTATTCCAGAAAGAGATCTACTATGGAAATGAAGCAGCATTAAAGGCGACATCTGAGCCAGGAGGGAAAGGCATAAGATGGATTGGTAAGAAAGACGGGCATGATGATGACCCTTATGGATGACTAGTTTTTCCTTCTCGAAGGGTGCTTACTCCATTATATGGGACGACTAGCACCGAATGAGGCCTTGCCTATGATGAGAGGAGACGACTACTTGTAACATGCTTTTATGTGATTGCCCTACGGTGCCAAGTGCTTCACGGAGATGCCTTTGTGGTATTGAGATTTTCTAAGTAGCACAGGTAGGAGGTTCTACGTGATTTCCCTATGGTGCCAGCTACCTACTACTATAGACATTGATCCCATCTTCAGTACCCTAGTCTAGACCTGATCAGTCTAGGATAGGGCGGTATTCATTATGGCCATAAGTGTTTACATTGTGTAACTGGTTCCATGACAAGGATTAGGATCGTGCCACATCTCTTCTATTTGTATCAATTATTCATTTGAGCCCATGTATGTGTTTGCTAGACTATACTTTTTCGGTAAAGATGTAATGTTACCAGATTTTCAGGTTTTCTGTGCTTTGATTTTGCACCGATTGGTTATAAACTATGGATTTTTAGCAAGCTTTGTGAAACCTTCAGTTTTGAAAAGTATGTTGACTTAACTCATCCGTGTTTAACGTATTTTCCCGTTTAAAGACCAAAATAAAGCTTTTACATTGTTCTACAAAGTGCATGATTTACTAAACGCAGAAATATTTATACAACCGCTTACTTGGTATGTCATTAGCTTCAGTTATATGATTTCCTTACTAAGCATGTGGTTGCTCACCCCTTATTTTAAAACATTTCAGATTAATTAGTGAGTGAAGCGCTCGAAAAACTACTAATTTCTCGTGCTAAGTGCGCGGTTTTGGTGCTAAGGTATACGCAACCAGTGTAAATTTTTTTGTTTCATACTTGTGTGTATGCACTGATGTATGTAAATAATGATTTTGGGATGTATTAGCTGTTTCGTCATAAGTAGGATTACTAAGGAAGTCAATATTACCTTTTCATGACAATACGCCTATGGAATTAGCTTACTATGAAACTAGGATGAATCTTAAACTTTATGAATGGGTATGAAGTTATAATTTATGATTGCTAGTTACTTAGGATTATGTGATAGGTTGTTGATGTGATTGTGATTAAATGAGTGTTAGTTGTGGATTGTGGTTTTTGGTTGCTATATTATCTTGTTTGCAAGTTCGGTAGAGTCAAATTGTAGCCGTTATGCTGTCGAAATTTCTAAAAAATTTAGAACTTTAATAAAATCCTGCACATATTAATCTAAAAGATTTAAACCTATATCGGATACAGAACTACAAGAAAATATCCAAAAGTTATAATGATAAATACTAGCCAAGGTTAGTTCATTTTAAAACGTTTCTACATTAATTTAGGCGCTTAGGGATAGAAGTAGAGGTCACGGGTCATGACAAATATCACTAAAACTAATCTCACCACCTATCTAAATCGACTCTAAATTGATGGTTAAGAAAGGATAAAACATAAAATAATATGGAGAAAGAGTTGTTGATGTTGAAATAATAAGGGAAACTATATATATATATATTTCTCATTCTTTGGTAAGGAAGTCATGGCTTCTACTTATCGGATTTATGTTATTTATCCCTAAATTGCCAATGCTCATTAAGCTAGGTCGACGTTTCCTACAGGTCCAAGACCCTCGAGTAAAGACCTGTTTGGAATCCAATACGGTGGACTCCATCATATAAGACAAAAAAATTTAATAAGGTATTTTACCTTTTGCCATTAGTTATAATTTTTTATTATTTTTTTAAAATTATATATTTTTAATGATTATTTTATTATTTTCAATTTCACCGGAGTCAATCTCACCGCCTATCCAAACTAACCCTAAGTCAATTGGTAGCTAAGCCAAGTTTTAATTGATTAGCTAACCCTATATCTGTCCCATTAGGCTTGGTTGATGTTTATTTAACATCTAAGGTTGTCAACTAAAGGTCCATTTTAATGTGTGTTGAAATTGACTATAGTGCAATGAGATTAAAAACAATAATTATAGTAAAATTGGTTACTGTAGTGATGAGATTAAAATAGGTGTTTAGATTTTACATGCAAATGAAACTAGGATAGTGAGGAGAAATATAGTAATAAAGAAAATAATCGTTAAAGACACTAAACTAAAATTTATAAATAATAAAATTAATAATATATTTAAAATATGTAAAACTAATAAATAATTAAAATTTATTAAAATTATTTTATGTAAAATAATATTTTTTTAATAAATTAGAAATTAGTAAAATTTTTATATTGAATGATATTTTTGTTATTAAAATATTTGTAAATTATTTTTATGTATATTTTTATATATTTAACTAAATATTTAAAATTTTTATTTGATAATAGTGGCACATTACTTTGTATTAAAATAATATATTCAGGGTTTTAAGTAACAAAAAAAACTAATAATTACATATTATAAATAGAACATAATAGTTAATAAATAAATTTACATATATGTAAATTTATTTGTACTTTAAATAAATCTATAATTGAGATTCTCACAATAAAAAATAAACCATTAAAGGGCCGTTTGGTTAGGGAGAATTTTAGATTCCCCCGTAATTTTTTTTCCGTCATTTGATTTCGTCGTTTGATTCGGTTATTTTCCCCTTTGTCAGTAATTTTATTTTACCTACAGTATTCGATTTGGAGAAATCCGGGGTAAAAGGATTACCTCTGGATCCTTAGGTATTTTCAGATTCTCGGTGTGAAATTTTTTTCCTCCAATTTTACCCTATCTGCCTCTTCGTCGCCCATCCCTCACACTCTGCCTCTCCGTCTCAGAAACGCTCTCTGCCTCTCCCTCTCACAGCCACCCTCTGCCTCTCTCTCTCACAGCTACCCTCTGCCTCTCCCTCTCACAACCGCCTCGAGCCTCTCCCTCTCTCACATACTTTCCCGGCTGGTAAGTTTTTGTCTTCTGTTTCGATTTGGGTTTGGGGATCCATATATCTAATCTTGGTTTTGGTTCTTATGCAGATCAAAGCTTTCTCTCCAACGGGGCACCATCTCACAGTACCGCGACACCATCTCCTTAAGTGGTGAGGATCTGTTGATTTTGTTTCTTGTGATTTCTTTATGTTTTTATTAAACCTGCATTTTATTTGTTGGCGTATTCTGTTTGATGGTGTAAAATGTTCATGTTGGTTCACTAAGTTAGGTTGCAAATTTGGTTTTGCTAGTTTGCAGATTTGTCTTGTTTGTCAGAAATTACAGAACACAGATTAAACTATACTGAGTTAGTTTGTTTTTCAAGATTTTTTTTGTTTAGGTTTATCTTATAATTTGTTAATTGAATGATCTAGAATTGAACTATACTTATTTTGTTAATAGAATTTAGAAATGCTGAAGTTTTTGTGTATTTCTGATATGAGTTTCTACCTATTTGATGTAGTTAAATTCATTCTGTTTTTTATTTTAGTTCTTAATATATATATATATATATATATATATATATATATATATATACATACATGCAAAAGAACTACATATTCAATTGCCTAAATAATCAGTTCATTTGTTGAAATTTGCTATATATATATTCTTCGTTTCTTGGTAGAATACAAATTATTTTGGCTCATTTTTTTTTTTTAAAGAAGGTAGACGTAGGAATATAATGCTGATTTGGAATTCAATCAAAATATTATAATAGTTTACAAATAGATATCAATGAGAAGTTTAGCCCCTACTTTAACACCTACAAATATATTAGTTGTGTACATTGTGCTCAATATTATGATGAAATTTTTTGGTAATGAACTTTTTATTAACCATGCTCAATACTTGTTTTTAAGCAGTTATGGCTCGTATGTCAATAAGAAAGAAGATGCAACTAGTTGCCGTACTTATTTTGTAAATGAAGCAGTTAGAATCTATGTTTGAAATGCTTATGTTTGTGGCTGTAACATTAGTTGCTAATAGATTTGCAAAGAGGGGTAGAATATCATATGCTGACCAAACATTTAAGAGACATAATATTAAGGCAATAAATTTACATAAAATGGTTTTTGAAAGTGATAGACAGAGTGTTGATAATTGTAGAGTAGATAGGAGAGCTTTTGCAAAGTTGTGTCACTTGCTAAAAATAGAAGGAAGATTGGTGGGAAATAGAAATATGACTCTAGAAGAAATGGTTATAAGCTTTCTTCACATCATTGCTCACCATACAAAAAATAGGCTTCTTAAGCGTCAAGTTGCAAGATCTGGTGAGACAATTAGTAGGCAATTTCACGCGGTGTCGAAAGTTGTTTTAAGATTGCATTCATTACTAGTTAAAAAACCAGAGCTAATACTGGATAATTCAACAGATGAACGATGGAAATGGTTTAAGGTATTGCCATAAAATCCTTTCAAACGGAATAAATAATAATCAACATTTTCAATGTGCATTTACCTACTTACTTTTGTAATGTTTCGGTTTAGGGTTGTTTGGGTACCTTAGATGGAACATACACAAAAGTGAACGTGGACTCAATTGATAGACCTAAGTATAGGTCAAGGAAAATGAAATTGCTACAAATGTTCTTGGTGTCTGCACACCGAACATGCAATTCATTTATGTATTTCCAAGATGGGAAGGTTCAGCAGCAGATGGTAGAGTATTGAGGGGTGCCATCACTAGGAAAAATGGTTTAAGGATTCCACAAGGTAATCTTATATACGTAAATCATCGTGGATAGGTCTTCGTTTAGCTAATAATAGTAATTATATAAGTTATGCTTTGAAATAGGTTTGTATTATTTGTGTGATGCTGGGTACACAAATGGGGAAGGGTTTCTAGCACCGTATAGAGGGCAAAGGTACCACTTGAATGATTGGAGGCAAGGACACCAACCCACTACATCCCAAGAATAATTCGCAAGAAATTGTATTGAGAGATGTTTTTGGCATATTGAAATCTAGATTGGCAATTTTAAGGGAGAGATCATTTTATCCGGTAAAAACACAATGTAGAATCATATCTGCTTGTTGTCTTCTCCATAATTTTATTAGGTCTAAGATGTCTATGGACCCTATTGAAAGTGATGTTGACAATGCGATTAGTAGTGAACCTGAAGAGAATGATGAAGAAGGAAATGACGAAGAAGGGAATGATGAAGGGTTGATCAGGCACTGTGAGCCAAGTAATGCTTGGACTGACTGGATAGACAAATTGGCAGAGGAGATTGTAAGACCCACTTTTGGTGATGTATACCTTATGATTCATAAATGTAACACATTTCATACGTTAATTAAATCATAAGAAGAAATTTTAGCTTGAATGAGGTTGTATAGAGAATGAATGTGTATCATGGATACATGTAAGGTTAAATAAGGGCTGAACTGGCCACAAACTAAACAAATGGAATTTAAAACCCTTTAAGCTGAAGATAAGGATTTAAAACACGAAATGATAATGCATGGACTGTGAATTTTGTGTATTCGTTCTGATTTCAAGCAGTACACACAAGTTCCATAACATGAAAATCATAAGAAATGAACCTTTCCATGCTCTAAGTGGGATTAGAATGCAAAATGAGTATTGGGGTAATGAATTATGAGTTTACCTTTGAAAAATCTAGGAAAAATGCAGCAGGAATGCTCCAGATGAATGCCAGATATATCTCTTATTAAAAGCAGATCGATCTCTCATTCAAGCAATTGACCCCATGTGATTCTGTAAGTCACAGATCGATCCATTCCTAGGTGCAAATGAATCTCCATTTGATTCTACCAAGAGCATATCGATCTCCCCATGAGCAGATCGATCTCCATTTGCTCTTGCCTAGCAAGGATCGATCCCTTCCCAAAGAACAGATCGATCTCTCCCCATGAGCAGATCGATCTCCATTTGCTTCTGCCTAGCAAAGATCGATCCCTTTCTAAGAGCAAATCGATCTCCATTTAATCCTGTCAATGGCAGATCGATCTCTCCTCATGAGCAGATCGATCTCCAGTTGCCTAGCAAAGATCGATCTCTCCCCAAAGAGCAAATCGATCTCTTACCCTAGGAAATCGATCTCATCACCCCTGTTCTATAAAAACCCAACAGCTAAACCTTCTTCTTTAGCAAATCAACCCATCCCTCCATTTTTACCTAAAAAACTAAGCTTTCCCACTCTAGAATACGCCCTCTTCCAAAAAGATTTAAGAAAAGGCTAATAGAGCAAAGTTGTTCATTGTGAGAAGGAGAACAACATAGCTTGGAGCCAACATTCAACTTGTTGGATTAAAGGAGCAAATGAGTCTTCTTATTTGGGATAAGAGGAAAGTCAAGCTAGGTGCGTTTTCAATACACCAACTCTAAGTATGTTTATCTAGATGTTGTTAGGAGTTGATTGGTGTATGTACTGTCGGTTGAAAATATCTAGAATGTGATGAATCTAGCATAACCTAGAATGGGTTTAGTGTGAGAAAATAAGATATGGTTGATTAGATGATAAATGGATTATACCAAGGTGTTAATAATGTTATATGCATGATTTTGAGATGGATATATGAAATCAATTTATAGGATGGGTCAAAGTGATGAAATGTGCATATAAGGTGTTTGTGAAAATGCATGAATGAATGGAAGAACTAAGGTTAAAGCAATGCAAATTAAGTGCTTGATTAGATAACTAAGAGAGTTTGCTAAACCAAATTGGACTAGGAATGGCGTGATGGGCGTTCTGTAAACACCATGAATTTCCATATACTTGATTTTATCAATGAGTAACAATTAAGCCATTGGGATTAAAAAAAACACGTTCCTAGTATATGATCAAATTGAGTTTTATTTTAAATATGAGGAACTTAGGAAAATTTTAATTAATCCAAAGTGTTGGAACTAATAGAACAAATAATTATAAGGTTTAAGAATAAATTTTTATGAGTTAAGAATATTCCCCCTAAGATATATATATATATATATATATATATATATATATATGTACGATATTGGATTAAATTTATCATATTACAAGTAAATTTATAAAGTATGAATAAACATATATATACATATATGTCTATAATGTTTTATACGATCACCAAGTTTGACAAGTAGACTTATGAATCAACGTACATGTGTATATATATATATACATATATGTGAGTGAATAAATATGTGTATACATACGTAGGAACCCGTGGATTGGCTTCCAAATGAAGCCAATTTTGAAAGCCCATGTGGTAGTGTATATATATACATGTGAATATATATACAAGATACATTGAAAAGGGTATGGCAGGAAAGGATATTGATGCATTATAAACCTTGTAAATATAAGAAGGAAGAGTCAGAAGAGGACGACAAAGGCAGTGGAAAATTAATGGCAAACGATAGTGATGGTTGTGAGACCCCGTATATGTATAATTGTATATATGTACATAGAAATGTAAATGGAGTTATATTATGAATTCATAAGTGAAGTATATATGATGTAAGTCCATAAGTTAATGTACGCACTTGTAATGAGAGTTGTGATTGTACGTACAAGTTACATTTTATATGAATATGAAGAAATGGACTTAAACATGTGAAGAATGTGAGTGGATAGAATATGAGTGGTGTGGTAAAATGGAAGGAAGATTTGCATAAGTTGTGCACTTCCCTTTGGTTTATATCATGTACCTTTGGTTATACAAGGATTTTACACAAGTTTTAAAGTGTATGAAGTATGAATGGATGTCATTTTCAAGTCTCAAAGATGATTGGATGAGAAAATGACCATGGTAGCAAAATGTATGAAGTTTGGTATGTGTTGCTGCAGAAAAACTATAAAAAAAATCTAGAAATATGAATGGCAGATCGATCTCATAGGATGAGAGATTGATCTGGAAGAGCCAAAATGCTCTTATTTCGGGCTATGAAATAGGACAGATCGATCTCCAATAGAGCCAGATCTATCTCCTAAACATTCTGTTAAATGCAGATCAATCTTTAATGGAACAAATCGATCTCCTTAACTCTCTGTTTGGGAGTAGATCGATCTCAGGCTTCGGCAGATCGATCTCATACTTGAAAATACCGAGAAAAGAGGGATTTTAAGAGGACCAGATCGATCTCTACCCAAGGCAGATCGATCTCATCAAGCTGAATCTATAAATAGGAGCAGTTGGATCAGCAGATTTCGAGACAAAGCCATTTCCTTCCATTCCAAACCCAAAACCTAGATTTTTACTCTCTAAATCCAGCCATTTTCAAGAAGATTGGAGGAAAGGCTATCAGACATAAAGTTGTTCACATCAAAGAGAAGAACAACTTAGCTTGGAGGCATTTTCCTCATTTGTTGGATTTGTGGAACAAGGGGCATTTCTATTTGGAGCAAAGAGGAAATCCAAAGAGGTGAGTTTCTAAAGCACCAAGTAAAGTACATTGTTAAGCTATTGATGTTTGGGGTTGATTAGGGTGCTTAGTATTGTTAGAAACTATCTAAAGTGCATTGGAATGATTATGACCTAGAAATGGTCTAGAGTGAGAAAGTGGAATGTATTGAGGTTAATGCGGAATGGGATATCTAGTGGTGAAAATAGTGCTATGGGTATGATTTTAAGTTGTTGTTAGTGAATAGATTGTGATATTTACCACAAGAGGTAAAATGTGTATTTAAGGCATTGGATTAATACATAGTTGAATAAGAGTTAAAAATGTTAACTCAAGTGTTTGATGGATGAATCATAATTCTCGAGGATATACCAGAGCAAGGCGAGCTAAGAGCGCAAGAGGCTAAGAGGAAAAGAAAGTCGTACTCAAGTAAATTAAGGTAAGAGAATTGTGTAGACTCTTAGAGATAAATGTACCTAATTTTGGCGCTTAAATGATTTATGAGAATGCATGTGATACTAAGAAATGATATTGGGTGATTGAAGGGAAAAAAGTTGGGTGTTTGATAAATGTGCATGAAAACAAAAGCATAATGCTTTGAAAATCATGTTTTATTGCTTATTAGCAAATGATTGGTAGGTTGGTTGACATTTGAAATGATTTACAAAAGAAACGAGTTGTTTTGGTTTGTTAACCATACTTTACAAAGAATTACTGCCACCTACATGGTTGTCGTGAGAATAAAAGCGTGCTAGAGTATGACTCGCACGAGATTTGATGTGTTTTATACGCATGAGTGCCGGAGCTTAGCTCGCACTAGTTTTCACATGGATTTTTATACTGGTTTTGGCATGGTGCTGGAGCATAGCTCGCATTAGATGCCCACCTTACTTGTTGTCGTGCTTGGAGTTTCGAGTAGACTAGGTATCACACCGATTAAATAAGCTCGCATGTGTATTGTTTTGACATGTTGATAACTGTGTTAGGAGCTTCGGGTAGACAAGAGGTCGTACCGATTAAATAGGCTCACACGTGCGTTTTTGAGATATGGCATGATATGATGTGTTGATTGGGTCCACGAAGTACGTTGTACCGTGTAGGTAGCATGGAGTACGATGTACCGTGTTGAGATTGTGATATGCCATCTTCGGACAAGATCTGCTATGGACCGACGGGCTGGACGTGACCCACCTCCCGTGTGGAAGCAGATAGTGGTGATAACCCACACACCTGATCCGTGTAGCCGATATCACATGATATGACCATAGTCCTTGAGGATATTTCCCTTGTTGTATTGCCTATCTCACATGTCTATTGCTTTGAGAATAAATCCATATTTGAAATGTTTTGTGAGTCAGGATAGTCTGAGGGAGGGACTGAATCCTGACTAGAGTTGAATTGTTTTGAGATGAAAGTATGTTAATGGGTTTTTTAAAGTGCACTGATGCTTGATGTTTAATGCCATGCTTTGCTTAAGAAATATGCATGATGATTAATTTCATGCTTTATGTATAAAATATGCATGATGGTTAATGTCATGCTTTGAATGGGTTTTGTGCACTAAAATTTTAATAGCATGAATTGCTTTACATACCATTAACACAATCATACACTCATGTTTTGAGATAAAATGATGAACTAAATGCTTTTGAGCATGGCATCACGATCACGTAGATAGTGCAGTATCTACTTGTTCGTATGATTGCCTTATCGATCGCATGGTTTGCTCACCCCCCTTATTTTCCCTCTCTACAGAGATTTGAGTATAGATTAAGAGCGACTGGAGGCTTTCCATTTTGGTATCTGCTGCATCCCATCGCATAAGTTATACACACTTGAATTATTTTGTATCTAAAATAGACATAGCACAGTAGCATTTTGTATGTAAACATTGGGGATGTAAAGCAATGTAAACACGTGTAAACAGTAACTATGATGTAGTTATAAAAGTGTTTACTTCTGAAATTATATTACAAAATAAATTGTTATGGATGGATAAGGTAGACATTGACACACAGCCCAACCATTGAGTGTGTAGCTGATCACGATCGAGATAAGGTAAGAAGGAAATATTAAATAATGCATGAAAATGCAAAATATTTGCTTTGATTTAGGTAAGTTGAGGGTCGTGACAATGGTTCTGTAGGGAGAGAAGGAATTAAAAACCGATTATGACTGCTTATTATAACAGGGAAAGAGTGGGGGAAAGGTTGTCGTAATTGAAGGAAACGTGTGAGAATGTTATAACATAGTGAAATTAAAGGAAAATAATTAAATATAATATACCTTTCACATAAGCACGTGGAACTGCCGCAAAGGAGCTGCACGAGAAAACCGTGGTTTGGTTTCCAATTAAGCCAAACCCGAGAGCAGTTGCTGCAGTAGAACTGCAGAAGAAAGGATGGCGATGAGGGGTGGTTGATAGAGAAATATAATAGATTAAGGATGATTGACAAGGCCTAACAGTAAGGAGAGTTAGAATAGAAATTTAAGGAGGGCAGGAATTGACTATAGATTAATAGATATAACTACTGGAAATAGGACTAACTAAGAGAGGAAAGCAGGAAACAGAAGCAATAAGAAAACTGGAAATTTAACCAAGAAACTGAGAAGCAAAACTATGTGAGCTATAACAAAAATGAAACCAGAGCAGCAATAGGGATAGAAACAGCAAATGCATGTAATTGCTGGAACATGTGGGAGATGGATTGAATGAAAAAAATGCAAGCAGTGGATGCTGGAAATGGCGAGCTGAACAATGACAGCAGAGGAGAGTTGGTAGGGGCAGCTCAAAAACAAAGGAGAGAACTGGAAACAGAGGACTTTCATCCTCTAAAAAACTGAAGCAAAATATATAGGAAAGAGAAAAGGAAACTGAGAGGCTGACTCTGTTAGTCCTTGAAATTGGAACAAAAAAAAGGAAACAATAAAGGAAAGACCCGAACCATGAACCGAAGAGCTGAAGCAAAAGAATGCTGATGACCGTGATTGTTGAAGAGATGAGCCGAGAACTGAGGTTAGAGTATAAGTACAGAAAAGAAAGAGACCGAACAAAAGAAACAATGAGGAAGGGAAGCCAGTAGACAACCTGGCAAGAAAAAGAGAAGAAGAGGATGAGAGACTTGAGTGAAGGTTGGCAGAAAAGAGTGAAGAAATGAGCCAACAAGGAGAAGTGAAACGTTAGATAAGGACCCACTGAACTAAGGAGTAACAACGAGAGAAAGAAATTGTAAAGAGTTGGAGGCAGAGATAATAACCATACCGCTTGTTCAGTTATGAAGTAGAGGAGGGGAGGGAGGCTAGAAGCCGACGGTGGCTGAAACAGTGGTGAAGCCAAATTGAGGTGCGTGAGAAACCGAAACAGCGACGAACAGGGGAAGAGAAACATGATTCTCGACTGGAAGATGGTGAGCTAGGAGACTGAGAGAGGCGGTGGCGAATCGGTGGAGGCATTGGTAGACAGCGAGCTGGAACGGGGATGATAGCCTAGGGAGAGGGAGGAACGACGATGTCAGGGGAAGAAACCATGAACAGTAGGCGCGATGAGGAAGAAGAAATGAAGAAGAAAAGAAAGAAATTTGGCGGGAAGCCAAGTTCAAAAGAAAATAAAAATAAAAAGAAAAAAAAGAAAAAGAAAGTATATATATAATTATATATATAATTATATATATAAGTATACAAAAATATTTGGAGATAGGAGAGAAGGCACAGAGAAATTTTGAAACACGGGGGAAAGGACTCCGACAGAAATAACCCGACCTGCGGACTCGCTAAGTTAAGACAATCGATGATCGCGAATAGACACCGAAGTAAGGAAAATTCTCGTTCCTACTAGAGATAAATGTGCATAATTTTTGTATATTTGTAGATATAAAATTTAGGTTGAATTTTGCAATACCGAAATTACCGAAAACTCTAGGTTGAATTTAATGACTCTGAAAATTAGAGATTTTAGCCTAGTTGAATAATCAAATTTTACGGATTGAATTTAAATGGTTTGCATAGATTTTGATATGGCTTGATTTCTGTTTTAAATATCGAAGATTCCGAATTTCAAATTTTCATAGGCTATTTTCTGGGATTTTATCCGAAAAAGGGCTAGTTAGCCTGTTTTGAATGGTTTCATGAAACGATTGAAAATATATGTGATTTGAGGTGAAATGATTTACTATTCTGATGATATGTGCTTGAGCGCATACTGACTATGTGTCGTATGGTCCATCTCGCACTGATTTTGAGACAAAGGCATTGGTGAGAACATGTTGCATTTTTGTCTGTTTCTGTATCTGATTTTGTATCTGTGGTCAACGAGTATGATGTACCGTGCTTCTAATTCTATTTCTGGTCTTCAGACATTCTGATCTATGAGCTGTTTGGGTAGCTGACCACTCCCACGATGATTGACATCTCGGCACACCTGGCCCATGAATTGCCCAGAGTCACCGACATTGGCCAATAGTCATTTTTGATATCTGATATAGCATGTATGCCTGGTCTTGTCTAATTGAAATATTTTTTTGAATCATCTGCTTGAACTGAGATATCTGAAAATCTATTTGTTTTGCTACTGAAAAACTTTGAACTTTCTTGATTTACAATAGTAGCTAAATTTATTATCGATACATGTTCTGTTTCTAAAAATCTATTCTTGGTATTTGTACTTTTGTCGATACTAAATCTGTTTTTCAAATTCTGAATCTGGTATATGAGAAATTACCAAATCATCTGTATACTTTGTGAAAATATTTTAGATTTGGTAAATATAAAAATATTTTTTTATTTAGATAGTGTATTTATCTACATGCTATGGGGTTTTTCTTACTGAGCATGTTAAGCTCACCCCCTTACTTTCCTCCACAGAGCCCCATTGTGGTTGGGATCGCTTCCGTTAGTAAGGCATTCTGCACAGTTATGATTTAGTGGAGCATATTACTGTCTCAAAGGTATACCCAATTGTAAGAAATTCTTTTGTATCTAAAATTTTTGTAAGTACAGTAATACAATACAAGATGTTTCTGGGGAATGTGAACATATTTTATTTAAATTTGTTACAAGTAAAGAAAATTAATCAGACTAAGTATTATTCTGACCTAATATCAACTTGTAGCCTAACCGAAATTGTGTAAAATTCGAGTCGTTACAGAGTTGGTATCAGAGTGAAGTTGGCCTGATACGAGTTGATATTAAAAGTGAAAAAGACTTAGAAAGTTCACATCCCCAGCATTACTGTACATTATTTAGATACAAACGAGTATACCTGACTGTGTTTTAAGGAAAAATTGTGTCATTGAATGATGGAAAACTGATAGATATGGCTTGTAGGCATTACAGCTATACTAATGGACGAAAATGAACTGTTCCTCGAGGCTGTAGATAGGCCGGAGAGGTGTAGTGAACCCTCGTCTTAGTATACAACTTATAGTTTCACTGAAAATTTTTGAAGTCCGCTTCATGGGATTTGAGCAAGACATGGAAACAATGATGATGATGTTGGGTCAAGTGATAGTGGCCCCGTGATAATGATAATGATTAAGGTGTGACTGAGAGAAAGATCGAGCTAATTTCAAAGATAATATGCTATTACATACTGGAGTCAAGAATCCAATTGTAATGAAAAACTGGAAAATTAAATTGGAAAAATTGCATGGATTCATAGAATATGACTGTGAATTTAATAGACTGGGGGCAGTTTCAAGAGTTTAAGCCTCCATTTTTTCATTAAGGTTAAGAATTCAGTGATTCGGAGGGTTGGATGAATGAGATAGAAAAGCTTGATGATTTTAGAAGTAACTATACTGAGAAAGTTGCTTTTGCAACTTTTGTGTTAAAGAATTGGATAAGCTACATGGATTTTCAGAATGCGCTACTATAAAGGAAGTAGCCTTTTTAGCATAAGTATCGAAATGGAAAATCGATCTCGAAGGGAAGTTCCCCAATTTAATCTGAGAGCTGACATCAGAAAATTACATGGGATATGTTTCTAAAGGCCCTTAGGCGGCAGCACATTTCGGATGAAATAAAGTGGCAAGTATGACTGAAATGATTGAATCGGACATAAGAAAACAAGTCCGAGAATGAATATGAAATTAAATAGATTTGGAAGGAGTATAAATCCAGATAAGTAGATATGTGAAATGGAAGAAGTCCAGGAAACTCATAGGAGGTACTAAGATCCTCAGTCGAGCTAAATTAGTTCCATTGGATGTTATTTGAGGAAGTAGCGCGCAAGGCACAACTGTGATGATATGATATCTATATATATATACATATATATATATATATATATATATATTTCAAGGTTACTAAGAAAATGAAAAGGTAAAAAGAGTGACAGAAAAGAGATGTACTAAGGAAGCAGTGAGAATGATAGAATAAAATCACTGTAACTGGAAAGATGAATTACAGAACTAAGGCTATAAGTGAAGGTCACACTGCTTACATGATTGATAAAGTTAGGGTGTGTTCAAAGTAAAAAGACACCCCAGTAGACAGAAGGATTTTCGACACATATTCGGATGACCTATCAGAGTTACCTCTAAATTGAAAATGAGAAGTTCTAAAATTGATTTAGCACTTGCTATCGAATTAATTATTCAGACCACTATACTCAATGGCTTTGATTGAATTATATATAATGAGAAAGCAATTACAAGGATTACATGAAAAGGAGATCATTCGACCGAGTGATCCACTTTGGAGTATACTGACATTAATTTTTAAGGAGATCCAGAGTCTTCTGGGTCACGTTGTATTAAGAATGGGTGTCAATTGGATTCCCTAAACAATGATTATAAATCAGTGGGAAAAGCCCAAAACTGTCAATATGATTCAGAGATTGAGATATAAGGAGATTTTAGAATATGAAATTACGTATCGAGTCTAAGGATTGTAAATTGCTTATGCTAATGTTTTGGGACGCGAGACTTAATTGGAATAAGGAAAGAGCTTTGTTATAATTGATGTACGAAATGAGACAAGCTTGAAATGTGATAGATTCTGAATACAAGTTACATTGGAATAAGAGGTGTATGCAAGGTAAGAATATCTCTGGTATGTGAAGTTATTCGGATCAAGTGATAAGAATTGAGAATAAGTTCTAACTAAAGGATAAACGCGAAATTGCGATAAGTTTTGGTATCCTACTTCTTATTAAGACTGAACCTTGAACCCTTATATTCATAACCAGTTATGTGATCAGGTCTGATGGCTAATAAAGGTGTTTCAAAGTACCTCCCCACCTAAGAGACTTGACAGCATCTAGAAGTACCTGATCCTTAACCCATAAATTGAAATTGAGAGTCGTAATATTCGCGTTTGAAGTCAAGATATCATTACTTGTGCGGTGAAGAATTATGGAATTCTACTGATCATGAAGGTTTAAACATTAAATTTCACTAAGGTCGTCTAATATAAGAAAAAGGAAATGACTAGAATTAGTGCCTTGAGCAGAAATGGTTTCGGGATGGCGTTATGTATATTAGTCAAGGACAAATTGCCAATTAGAGAAGTTGCATATAATATCAGTTACCACTCAACTATCGAAATGGCATCGTACGAGGCTTTGTATGGTCGAAGGTGTCATCACTGACTGGATGGAAGAAGTGGGTGAGAGAAAGATAATTGTTCCCGATTTGATAAAGCAAGCTTCTAAGGATATACAAATAAGTTGTGAGAGACTGAGAACAACTCAGAACAAGCAAAAGAGTTATGCTGACCAAAGATGATGGTCCTTGGGATTTACAGTAAGAGATTTGGTGTCCTAGAAGTTTCTCTTTCCATTAGCAAAATGAGATCTGGAAAGAAGGGAAATTTAAGTTCCCAATATACCAGAACTTTTGAGATCTTATAACCGAGTGGAAGATAAGGTACACAGATTGACCTTACCATCGGTATTATCAAGTATTCACGATATCTTCCACGTATCAATGCAACGCAAGTATCATCTAGATCCAATGCATGTGGTAAAGTGGGAACCACTGGAGTTGAAAAATTATATCACGTGTAAGGAGAAATCAATTTGGACCTTAGACAGGAAAGAAGAGGCAGCGAGGTCTAAGACGATTCCTTCAATCAAGGTTTTGTGACAGTATCACACTTCAAATGAAGCCATGTGAGAATTAGAAAGTTTAAGGCGAAAGAAGTACCCACACTTATTTGAGGACTGATGTATTTCTAAATTTGGGGACCAAATTTCCTAAGGTGGGGAGAATGTAAACACCATAAATTTTCATATACTTGATTTTATCAATAAGTAACAATTGAGCCATTGAGATTTAAAAAAAAAACGCGTTCCTGGTATATGATCAAATCGAGCTTTATTTTGAATATGAGGAACTTAGGAAAATTTTAATTAATCCAAAGTGTTGGAGCTAATAGAACAAATAATTATAAGGGTTAAGAATAACTTTTTATGAGTTAAGAATATTCCCCTAAGATATATATATATATATATATGTACGATATTGGATTAAATTTATTATATGACAAGTAAATTTATAAAATATGAATAATCATATATATACATATATGTCTGTAATGTTTTATACGATCACCAAGTTAGACAAGTAGACTTACGAATCAACGTACATGTGTACATATATATAAATACATATAGGTGATTGAATAAATATATGTATACATACGTAGGAACTCGTGGATTGGTTTCCAAATAAAGTCAATCCCGAGAGTCCATGTGGTAGTGTATATATATACAGGTGAATATATATATATATACACGATACATTAAAAGGGGTATGGCAGGAAAGGATATTGATGCATTATCAACCTTGTAAATATAAGAGGGAAGAGTCAAAAGAGGATGGCAAAGGCAGTGGAAATTAATGTCAAACGATGGTGACGATTTTATAGGGAGAGAAGGAATTAAAAACCGATTGTGACTGCTCATTACAATAGGGAAAGAGTGGGGGAAAGGTTGTAGTAATTGAAGGAAACATGTGAGAATGTTATAACAGAGTGAAATCAAAGGAAAATATATAAATATAATATACCTTTCACATAAGCACGTGGAACTGTCGCTAAGGAGCTACACGAGAAAACCGTGGTTTGGCTTCCAATGAAGCCAAACCCGTGAGTAGTTGCTGCAGTGGAACTGCGGAAGAAAGGATGGTGATGAGGGGTGGTTGATAGAGAAATATAATAGATTAAGGATGATTGACAAGGCTAACAGCTTCAGGTAAGGAGAAGTCAGAATAGAAATTTAAGTAGGGCAGGAATTGACTGTAGATTAATAGATATAACTGCTGAAAATGGGAGTAACCGAGAGAGGAAAGCAGGAAACATAAGCAATAAGAAAATTAGAAATTTAACTAAGAAATGGAAAAGCAAAACTATGTGAGCTATAACAAAAATGAAGCCAGAGCAGCAATAGGGATAGAAATAGCAAATGCATGCAGTTGCTGGAACATGGGGGAGATGGATTGACTGAAAAAAATGCAAGCAGTGGATGCTGGAAATGGCAAGCTGAACGATGACAGCAGAGGAGAGTCGGTGGGGCAGCTCAAAAACAAAGGAGAGAACTGGAAACAGAGGACTTTCATCCTCTGAAAAACTAAAGCAAAATATATGGGAAAGAGACAAGGAAACCGAGAGGCTGACTCTGTTAGTCCTCAAAACTTAAACAGAAAAAGGAAACAGTAAAGGAAAGACCCGAACCATGAACAGAAGAGCTGAAGCAAAGGAATGCTGATGACCATGGTTGCTGAAGAGATGAGCCGAGAACTGAGGTTAGAATAGAAGTACAGAAAAGAAAGAGACCGAACAAAAGAAACAATGAGGAAGGGAAGGCTGTAGATAACCTGGCAAGAAAATGAGAAAAAGAGGATGAAAGACTTGAGTGAAGGTTGGCAGGAAAGAGTGAAGAAGAGAGCTAACAGGGAGAAGTGAAACGTTAGATAAGGACCCACTGAACTAAGGAGTAACAACGAGAGAAAGAAAATGTAAAGAGTTGGAGGCAGAGACAAGAACCATACTGCCTGTTCAGTTATGAAGTAGAGGAGGGGAGGGAGGCTGGAAGCCGACGGTGGCCGAAACAGTGGTGAAGCCAAACTGAGGTATGTGAGAAACTGAAACAAAGGCGAACAGGGGATTAAAAACACGGTTCTCGGCTAGAAGATAGTGAGCTAGGAGACCGAGAGAGTTGGTGGCAAATCGATGGAGGCGTTGGTAGACGGTGAGCTGGAACGGGGATGATACCCGAGAGAGAGAGAGGAACGACGGTGTCGGGGGAAGCTACCATGAACAGTAGGCGCAAGGAGGAAGAAGAAATGAAGAAGAAAAGAAAGAAATTTGACGGGAAGCCAAGTTCCAAAAAATAAAAATAAAAAGAAAAAAAAGAAAAGGAAAAAGAAAAAGAAAGTATATATATATATATAATTATATATATAAGTGTACAAAAAGATTTGGAGATAGGAGAGAAGGCACGGAGAAATTTGGACACATGAGGGAAAGGACTCCGACAGAATTAACCAGAGTGGACCGGACCCGTCGACTCGCTACGTTGAGACAATCAATGACTGCGGACAGACACCAAGATAAGGAAAATTTATGTTGCTACTAGAGATAAATATGTGTAATTTTCGTATATTTGTAGATATAAAATTTAGGTTGAATTTCACAGTACCAAAATTACTGAAAAATCTAGGTCGAATTTTATGACTCTGAAAATTAGAGATTTTAGACTAGTTGAATAATCAAATTTTACGGATTGAATTTAAATGGTTTGCATAGATTTTTATATGGCTTGATTTCTGTTTTAAATATCGAAGATTCTGAATTTCGAATTTTCATATGCTGTTTTCTATGATTTTATCCGAAAAAGGGCTAGTTAGTCTGTTTTGAACGGTTTCATGAAACTATTGAAAATATATGTGATTTGAGGTGAAATGATTTACTATTCTGATGATATGTGCTTGAGTGCATATTGATTGTGTGTCATATGGTCTGTCTCGCACTGATTTTGAGATAAAGGCGTTGGTGAGATCATGCTGCATTTCTGTCTATTTCTATATCTGATTTTGTATTTGTGGTCCACGAGTACGGTCTACCGTGCTTCTGATTCTGTTTCTAGTCTTCGGACATTTTGATCTGTGAGCCATTTGGGTAGCTGACCACTCCCACGGTAATTGACATCCCAGCATACCTGGCCTGTGAATTGCTCGAGTCACCGACATTGGCCAATAGTTATTTCTGATATCTGATATAGCATGTATGCCTGGTCTCGTCTAATTGAAATATTTTTCTGAATCATCTACTTGAATTGAGATATTTGAAAATCTCTTTGTTTTGCTACTGGAAAACTTTGAACTTTTTGAATTTACAACAGTAGATAAATTTATTACCGATACATGTTCTATTTCTGAAAATCTATTCTTGGTAATTGTGCTTTTGCCGATACTAAATCTGTTTTTCGAATTCTGAATCTGATATCTGAGAAATTACCAAATCATCTGTATACTTTGTGAAAATATTTCAGATTTGGTAAATGTAATTTTTTTTTATTTAGGTAGTGTATTTATCTACCTGCTATGGGGTTTTTTTACTAAGCATGTTGAGCTGACCCCCTTACTTTCCTCCACAAAGCCGCATTGTGGTTGGGATCTCTTCCGTTAGTAAGGCTTTTTGCACAGTTATTATTCAGTGGAGCATATTGCTGCCTCGAAGGTATACCCAGTTGTAAGAAATTCTTTTGTATCTAAAATTTTTGTAAGTACAGTAATGCAATACAAGATGTGTCTGAAGAATGTGAACATATTTTATTTAAATTTGTTACAAGTAAAGAAAATTAATCAGACTAAGTATTATTCTAACCTAATATCGACTCATAGCCCAACCGAAATTGTGTGAAATTTGGGTCGTTACACATTCAACCCCCATGCCATGGTCGAAATGTGATTATAGGCCAAGTTGAATGAAATCGACTTAAGACGAGAATTAGGTTCAATAATATATCTTGACTAGGATCGATTCGGAATGAGTTATTTGTAATTAACTCATGTGATAAATGAACGTTTACAGCTCTCGAGAATATATCCGGAACAAATTAAGCCAATCACGAAAAGCGAGAAAGGAAGAAGGAGTTGCTTCTTAGATAGTTGAGGTAAGGGACTTGTGTTAGCCCCTAGAGGTATCTGTACACGTTTTCAGGCGCATAAAGGTTTTCTAGAATGTTTGTGGGTCATAGAAAAGAAATAAATATTTGAAGGGCAAGAAGATTGGGATTTGGGAAAAGTTCATGAAAAATAAGAATCATGATGTTTTGGATCTTTTACTAACCTTTTTAGCATATGGATTGGTAGGTTGGCTAGCATTTAAATGATTTACAAGAAAATAGTTTGAATTGGTTTTAATAACCATGCTTTGTAAATAAATTAGCCACCTACTTGAGTTTGTGGAAATAAAGCATGCTAGAGCACTGCTCTTACGAGATTTGATATGTTTTTACATTGCATGAGTGATGGAGCCTAGCTCGCACTAGTTTTCACATGGACTTTTTGGTATAGTACTAGAGCATAGCTCGCACTAGAGTTTTACATGCAAGAGTGTTGGAGCCTAGCTCACACTAGTTTTCACATGGGTTTTGACATTGTGTTGGAGCGTTGCTCGCACTAGATGTCCACTATATACTTGTTGTCGTGGTAGAGACTACTCGCACATGGTTTTACGACATGTTGGGAGCCGTGCTAGGAGCTTCGGGTGGGCTATCTGCCACGCCGATTAAATAGGCTCGCACGTGCGTATTAAGATGTGGCAGCATATGATGTGATGATATGGGTCCATAGAGTACGTTGTACCGTGCAAGTAGCATAGAATACGTTATACCATGTATAGATATTATATATATACCGTCTTCGGACGATGGATATTCTTCTATGGACTGGTAGGTTGGACGTGACCCACCTCCCATGCGGAAGCAGATAGAGGTGATACCCCACACACTAGGATCCATGTAGCCTGGGATCATAGAGGATATGACCATAGTCCTAGTTATTTCCCTTATTATTATTTACCTATCTCACATGTCACTTGATTTATGATAAATCCATGTTTTAAAATGGTTTTATGGGTTAGGACAGTCCAAGGGAGGGGCTGAATCTTGACGAGTGGTGAATTTTATGATGATTTATGTTGAGTAAGAAATGTTTTTAAGTGCACCTCGCATGACGATTTTCCATGCTTTAATTACTATTTGTGCATGATGATTTTCCATTCTTTGTTTAAGAATTGTGCACTGATTTGAATAACATGAATTACTTTACATATCATGAACACGTGCAAGAACTGATGTTTTGGAGTATGCAAGTAAATGCTTGGTTTTATGCATAGCATCACGATCACGTAGATAGTATAGTTATCTACCTGCTCGCATGATTGCCTTACTGAGCGCGTGGTTTGCTCACCCCCATTATTTTCCCCCTCTACAGAGCACTTTCAATAGATAGAGAGCGACTGAAGATTGGATTTTGGTGTCCACTGCATCTCATCACACAAGGTATACACATTTGTATAGTTTTTGTATCTAGACATGCCAAAGCACAGTAATATTTTTAATGTAATTTTTTGGGATGTAAAGAATTGCAAACACATGCAAACGGCAATTCTGATTTAGAAATATAAGTGTTTATGTTTAAATGAATTGTAAATTGAAATGATTTGATTAGATGAGATTGACACCGATACACAGCCCAACTGTTAGTGGTGTAGCTATTCACGATCAAGTAAAATAAAGGTAAAGAACAAACAATAAGAAATGGATTAAATAATAAACGAAAAGTGAAAAAATTTGTAGTAGACTGAGGGTTGTGACAGAGATGTTCAACAGTTGGATGGCATCGCGTGCTTAAGTACAAGTGTTATGTTATGTTATTTTATGTTTTTTCCTGTATGATTTCAATTGTTGAGTGTAAAGATAATTTTTATGTGTTGCTCTGTAACGTATGGTTTACTATGTTTACATGAGACAATAATTGAATGTATTGGAACAATTTGATGTAGTTGCTATAGTTCGATGTATTTGAATAATTTTATATTGTGAGTTCTTCATATAATTGATGTATTGGAATTGTTTTTGGATGGTATAGAATGTTAATTTTGATTTCTTATGCATTTTTTATCTCTGATTGCTTATATTATTAGGACTTGAACATGTCATCAATGAATGTGGATGTGAGAAAAAAAAAGCAAATAGGTAAAAAAGTTTCTCCTTCTCATCACCATTGGACCAAGAAAGAAGATGATGAACTAGTTAAATGCCTACATGTATTGGTAGAGGATCCCAAGTGGAAAGGAGATAATAGGATTTTTAGAGTAGGCTATTTAAGCCAGTTGGAGAAGATGTTGGAGGAAAGACTTCCGACATCTAATCTAAGGGCCAATCCATATATTAAATCAAAAGTCAAGTTACTTAAGAGACATTACAATGCTATGTGTGAGATGATTAGCATTGGTAATGGATTTGGGTGGAATGATACTGAAAAATGTTTGACTGCACCAAAAGATGTCTTTGATGGATGGGTTAAGGTAAGTATTATACAAGTTTTTGTGAATTCATCATTTCTTTACATGTTTTACATTTACTAACAATTGTTGCATTTGTTAGTAGACTCATCCGCATGCAAAAGGCCTGAGAAACAAACCATTTCTTGATTTCGATGACTTTGTCATCATATTTGGAAAAGACAGAGCTACCGGCCAAGGAGCTGAAACTGCTGCGGATGTAGTTGAAGACGATGATGATGATGAGGATATGCTACAACATGCTCAAGAAATAGACAATGATGGGTTTCAAGATGAAACGGAAGTTGGTAGAGATGAAGTTGATGCTTCAACATGTCGTATAAATGTGTCGACAAACACAAGATCCGAGTCCAACAGAAAGAGAGCAAGGGGTTCTGATGGTTTAAGTGAGTTGCTCGAGGAAATCAGCCACTTTTAGAGTGTATTTCAGGAGGCTACTCAGGAAATAAAAGGCATAGCCTCATTCTTTAAGAAAGAAGCTGGGCGAAGTGATAGGAGGATGCAGTTTTTAATGAGATCATGCAACTTGAAGGGTTCTCTAGGGATGAAGTGTTAAATGTTGGAGAATACATAACCAAAGACAGTCACAAAGTAGATTTCTTCTTTTCTATGCCTAGAGAATATAGGAGGATTATGTGATTAAACAATTTCATGAATGTCACTCCCACCACCCATCCTTTGACGTCCCGCCAAGTGAAGATATGTAGTTTCTAACTTTATGTTAAGACGATGGTATGCTACTTAGTTGATAGGATGTTTTTGGTTTTCTTTCTAGTATTATGAATGATTAATGATGATGGATATTATTATGGATGTTGCTGATGAATGTTCTTATTTTGGCAATGGTTATTAAGACTCATGGATTGTGAAAATCATTTTGTTGTATTTCATGTGTCTTGAAATAGGTATTACTATTGCATTTTGTTGATGGGTTATGACTTTTTTTAGTTGTTCAATAATATTATTACTATTATTATTGTGAGTGTATGTGTAAGACCTTAAAATCTTCAGTTTAATCCTTATGATTCAGTATTGTGAACATTGGAAATATGTTATTGTAATCATAAGAGAAGTTATTATTAAATTACAAGTGTAATTGAAATGCAAAGTGCTCATGAAAGCACAAAAAACAAATGCCAAGTATGAGCTATAGCGAGCTCAAGCCAAACCGAAAGGGATTCTGACCATTCTGACTGAAGATAAGAATTTAAAACATCAAAATATAGAGGGTTCAAGAAGGAAATTCGGTTTGGTTTGGTCCCAATAATGTTGAAGTGATGAAATCGCCAAAAAGACCCGAAATTCGGTGTCATTTTCTTAAGAAATTGTCATGATAAACATGGATTCATGAAATCTTGATCAATAAAGAAGAAATAATTGAATTCCAAGTCCAATTGATCAATATGCGAAATTATAATGATAACCCAAAAATTTACCCCAACTCGAGAATTTATCTCGAAAATAGGGAGAAATAATTTTGGTAAAATAAAATAAATAAAATAAATAAAATAAAATAAAGATAAAATATAAATATAAATATAAATATAAATAAATATATATTTGATTGATTAAATATATATATGTGTGTATGTTATTTGTATAAAGATATTTTGATTATATAATAATATTGTATTATTAGATTTTTTGTAGTAAATCTATATTGTATTTTATTATAATATAATATAATATAATATAATATAATATAATATAATATATTTTATACAAAAAATAAGAGAAATGAAAAGAATTTAAAGAAAAAAAAAGAAACTGAAGTAAAAAAAAACGTACGAATGAAAAAAAAAAGGAACCGAAAACTAGACGCACGATACGTGATCCAACCGTCCCTTCTGCCTCTCCCAACGGAGGCCACCGGAGGGTGAGCTCGGACAGGAAGCTGATGAAGGAGAGGAGAGGTCACCATCGGCACCGACAGCCTGAAGGAACGATGGCAGGCGAGAGAAACGAAAAAGAGAGAGATGGCGAAACCGAGAGTAGAAGGAGGAGAAAAGAGAAGAGAGGAGAGGAAGCAGTGGCTGGAGGGGGAGTCTATGTCATCGTCGGCTAGAAGGAGGCCGAACTGTCGACAGCAGCGTGGGCGAAGAGGCAAATCGATGAGGAGAAAAGGCAGTAGCGCTGCCGAAGAAGAAAATGGTCGAACCGGCCTTATCGCCGCCGACCCAGTCGAGGCCATCACCAGATCCATGTTTCACATGGCTAGACGGAGCGACTGGAAGTGGAAGCCGACAAAGAATCGACCGGCAAGGGGCTCAAACGATGAGGGAAAGATTGAATTGGTACGGACCGGTTCAATGGAATAGGTGTATACCGAACCAGGCCGGTCGTGTCACGACCCTCAACTTACCAAAATACGTACAAATTTTTTTGTATTTTCATACATCAATCCTTAATCATCTTTCCTTGATCGTGAACAACCACACACTTAACAGTTGGGCTGTGTGTCGACGTCTAACTCACTCCACCATACCAATTCAATTTGAAACATTATTCATGAGTAAACACTTGTATAAATTCATATATATATCAGAGTTGTTACATGTGTTTACATTGCTTTACATCCCCAGTAGTTACATACAAAATGCTACTGTGCTATGTCTAGTTTAGATACAAAATAATCCAAGTGTGTATACCTTTAGCGATGGGATGCAGCGGATTACCAAAAAGGGAAACGCCTCCAGTCACGCTCAATCTATACTCAAATCTCTGTAGAGAGGGGAAAATAAGGGGGGTGAGCAAACCACACGCTCAGTAAGGCAATCATGCGAACAGGTAGATACTGTACTATCTACATGATCGTGATGCCATGCTCAAAAGCATTTAATTCATTGTTTATCTCAAAACATGAGTGTATGATTGTGTTAATGGTATGTAAAGCATTCATGCTATTCAAATTCAGTGCACATTTCAACTCAAAGCATGGTATAAATCATCATGCATAATTCACAATAAAAGCATGGCATTAAACATCATGCATTTTCACAATAAAGCATGGCATTAAACATCATGCATCCGTGCACTTTAAAACCATTAACAAATCAATTCAACGTCAGGTCCCAGCCCATCCCTCGGGCTTTCCTGACCACAATCACTTCAAACATGGATTTATTCTCAAATAGCATTAGACATGTGAGATAGGCAGTTTCAACAATAGGTAATAACCTCAAGGCCTATGTACATAACCTGTGATACCGGCTACACGGATCAGGTGTGCGGAATATCACCACCATCTGCTTCCATACGGGAGGTGGGTCAAATCCTACCCGTCGGTCCATAGCAGATCTCGTCCGAAGACGGCACATCACATCACAACACGGTACAATGTACTCCATACTACATGCACGGTACAACGTACTCCGTGGACCCCCAGCCTTATCCCTCGTTCGGGCTCATCAGCTGTTCCTCCAACCCTTATCCCTCGTTCGGGCTCATCAGGTGGATCTCCAACCCTTATCCCTCGTTCGGGCTCATCAGGTTGTTTTAACATGCCATGTCTCAAAACAATGTACGTGTGAGCCTATTTAATCGATATGACACCAAGTCTACTCGAAGCTCCAAACACGGCAACATGCAAGGTGGGCATCCAGTGCGAGACAAACTCAAGCACAATGCCAAAACAATATGTAATCCATGTGAAAACTAGTGCCTCTTGCACTCTTTCATACTCACGAAATCATGTAGGTGGCTCAAAACTTGCAAAATGTGGTTATCAAAACCAAAACATACTCATTTCTTTTGCAAATCATTTCAATGTTAGCCAACCTACCAATCATTTGCTAAAAAGCAATAAAACATGATTTTCAAAGCAATATGCTTTTGTTTTCATGCACATTTCTCAAACTCCCAACTTTTACCCTTCAATCACCCAACATCGTTTCCTATTCTCATGCATTCTAGCAAAACATTTATGCGCCCAAATTGCGCACAATATCTCTAAGAGTCCACATAATTCCCTTACCTTGATTTACTTGGTGTGACTCCTTTTTCTCTTAGCTTCTCACGCTCTTGGGTCAACTCGCCTCTGCGTATTCCCGGAAGCTGCGATTCATTCATTAAATCGATTGAGTTAACGTATTTGACCCAAGATTGACCTCACTAGTCATATTATTCACTTATGCACTTTACAAATGCCTTAAATTCACATTTTACCCCTTTTAGGTAAATCTCACAATTTATCCACTAACAACATCTTAAAATCATACCCATAACATTATTGTCACCTCTAGACATCCCATTTCTCATTAATCTCAATCAATTTCACTTTCTCACACTAAATCATTTTCTAGATCATAATCATACCAATGCATTTAGATAGTTTCTAACCATCTATACTCATGCCAACAACTCCAAAATCACTTAATAAACAATGTACCACAGTTGGAGTGTTAGAATCTTACCCAATTTGATTTCTCCTCTTGCTCCAAATGGCAATGCCCTTAAATCCTTCAATATCAACAATGAAAAAATGCTTTCCAACTATGTTGTTCTTCTCTTTGCTAGGAACAACTTTGTCTCTAACGGTCTCTCTTCAAACCTCACTGAAAATGGCTGATTTTTGAGAGAGAATGTTAGGTTTTTGGGTTGAAAGTGAAAAGTTTGTGTTTTTCCCGAAATTTTCTGATTTCCAGCACTCCTTATATAGAAATAGCTTGAGGAGATCGATCTGGTCCAAGAGGAGATCGATCTGGTCCCTTAAAATCCCTCTTTTTCACGGTATTTTTAAGCCTGAGATCGATCTGTCGAAGCATGAGATCGATCTGTCAAGGCATGAGATCGATCTGTCGAAGCATGAGATCGATCTGCTCCCAAACAGAGAGCTAAGAGATCGATCTGGTCCATTGGAGATCGATCTGTTCTATTCTCTCGCCCAAATAAGAGCATTCTGGCTCTTCCAGATCGATCTCTCATCCCATGAGATCGATCTGCCCTTCAAAATTTCCAGATTTCCTCTGCAACAACACTTACCAAACATCCTTAATTTGCTACCATGATCATTTCCTCATTCATTCATCTTTGAGACTTGAAGATGACATCCATCCTCACTTCATACACATTAAAACTTGTGTAGAATCTTTGTATGACCAATGGTACTTAATATAAACAAGAATGGAAGTGCACATCTTATGCAATTCTACTTCCATTTTACCAAACTACTCATAATCCATTCTACACACATTCTCCACATGTTAAAGTCCATTTCTTCACATTCATACTTAATGAAACTTGTATGTACGATTACCACTCTCATTACAAGTGTGTACATTACTTATGGACTTACATCACATATACTTCACTCATGAATTCATAGTACAACTCTATTTACACTTCTATGTACATATATACCCTTATACATTTATGGGGTCTCACAGGTCGGTTCAGCCAAAAAAAAAAGAAAAATTGGGAAAAATTCGATGACGTATCGAGTCTAAGAACAAGTCGGTAAACGACTGAAATTCATCGTTTTAAATTTTTGGAAAAGTTATTTGAATTTATATTTGACTAAAATTGACCCAATTTAATTATATAAATGCATAGCGCGACAATTGGCTACAAACGAGAGTTCTAGTCAGCCTCGATTTACGTATTATCAGGGAATCTCAGGTAAGTGAATCTCACTTGCTACAATTTGTATAGTTATGCGCGTTAGGAATTCATCGCATAAGTTACGAATTAATGCCGTATAAAATGATTCATGTTTTGAAATTTAAAATCGATTGTCGTGAATGATAGTATGAACTATCTAAAGAGATTAGAAAAAACTTAAGATGGCGTGATGGTAATATTAGGCCATGTATTCGGTTGAGAAGTTTAATGGGCCAAGCTTGAAAGCAATAGGCCCAATTTAGATTATAGGCCCCACGATTGGCACAATAAGAGTTATTGGGCCTAAGAAGCCTAATAGACTTTAAATGAAGTGAATAGTAAGTTAAATGGGCTTAAAATTGGTTAAGGCCCATTAAGGTGCAATCGGGTCCATTAAGAGTAAACAGACTCAATGCTTTAAATTAAGCCCAATAAAGGTGAAATAATGATGAATGTATCGTAATTAACCTGATATATGGTTATACGCAGCTCCAGAGAGTTGACTAGGAGTAATTCAAACTGAGCAGAATTCCCAACGTTGGAAAAGTCAAACTGTACAAAGAATTGAAGTAAGGGAATTTTGTGAGTAGCTAGGGATAACTACACGTAATTTCGCTAGGTTTTACATACACTTAAATAGTCTAGGGATTCTAAAAATGAAATAAAACTTTTAACGCCTCGGGATGGGCAAATGACTATTTTACCCCTATTAAGGATAAATTACTATTTTACCCCTATTGAGGGAAATTTCACCAAAGTATGGTGAAGGCATGACATGCATAAAATGGGCATTTTGAATGATTTTTATTGCTTTTTAACAAAACAAATTGATAGGTTGGCTAATGTTTGCACAAATTGCATAACAGCACTCTGTAGGTGTTATTTTTAAATTTGAAAGAAAACTCTCTGAAAAATGAGCCGCCTATCGGATTTATGTGAAAACAAATGGTGTTGGAGCGTTGCTCACATCGAGTCTGAAGTTTTTGGTTGTGCATGAAATGTGCTGGAGCGATCACTCGCACAAATGTTATGTCACGACCCTCAATCCATCGAAAATCCACTACAAATTTTTCATTTTTCGTTTATTATTTGATCTGTTTCTTATTGTTTGTTCTTTACCTTTACCTTACTTGATCGTGAACAGCTACACCACCAACAGTTGGGCTGTGTATCAGTGTAAATCTCATCCAAGTCAAATCATTTCAACTTACAATTCATTTAAACGTAAACACTTGTATTTCTAAATCAGAGTTGTTGTTTACATGTGTTTACAAACCTTTACATCCCCAAAAATTACATTTAAAGATATTACTGTGCTTTGACATGTCTAGATACAAAAACTATACAAATGTGTATACCTCGTGTGATGGGATGTAGTGAAAACTAAAATCTAATCCTCAATCGCTCTCTATCTACTGTAAGTGCTCTATAGAGGGGGAAAATAAGGAGGGTAAGCAAACCACGCGCTTAGTAAAGCAATCATACGAGCAGGTAGATAACTGTACTATCTATCTGATCGTGATGCCATACTCAAATCACGCATTTACTTGTCATACTCGAAAACATCAGTTCATGCTTGTGTTTATGCCATGTAAGCAAATCATGCTATATAAATCAGTGCACAATTCTTAAAACATAGCATGGAAAATCATCATGCGTAAATCAAAATCAAAGCATGGAAAATTATCATGCAAAGTGCACTTATAGGCATTTCAAAACTCAACACAATTCATCACAAAATTCACCATTCGTCAGGACTCAGCCCCTCTCATGGACTGTCTTGACCCACAAACACATTTCAAACATGGATTATCATAAAACCAGAGACAGGTGAGATAGCCATATTATCACGACCCTTTTCATCCATTTCATCTAAAAATCACCATAATTTTTTTCATTTTTTCCTTTCCTTAACCGATCGTGAACAACCCTCACAAATACACTTGGGCTGTGAGTCAGTATTAATCACCATTTCCATACATCTTTCAATTAATCAAAAGAATACATTTGAAAGTTTAAGTCATATACTTATATATGACATGTTTTCTAACATTTACATCCCCCCGTATTACAATTCAAAATGATTACTGTGCTTTTACATGTTTAGACACAAAAAGAATCCATGTATGTATACCTCTTGGTGATGGAGAGCAGCGGATATCCCAATACAATGCCTTAGTCCTTTATGAGGCTTCTATGTGCGCTCTGTAGAGGGGGAAAGTGAAGGGATGAGCAACCACACGTTCAGTAAAGCAATAGTGCAAGCATGGTAGATAACTACACTATCTACATGCTTATAATGTCATGGCATAAATCATTTATATTCAGAGCATGAGGAAACAATAAAACCATGCCACATGTATATACATATATCATGTACTGAAAAACATGGAAATGGGCATGTAAACATAGAAAATCATCATGTGAAAACCTCTCATGCTCAATATAATAAATATTTATCAATTTTATCTCAAATCACAAGGTTTATCATAAATCATTCCCTCAAAGCGTAACACCTTGTCAAAACATTAGCAAACCCATCAAAACAATGCATCATTCCTTTAAAACATACCACAAGGTTCAACCCCTCCCTCGAGTCTACCTTGGACAACATAAATTATCATCGGTATCTAAAACCATGTGAAATCATGTGAGATAGGCGATCATAGTAAACCAAGGACTCTATTGACCAATTATGTCATAATCATCCTAGACCACACGAATCTCGGTGTGCAAGGCTTCATGCTGGAACGAAGGTGAGTTAGTCTTACGCCAGACTTTTAAATCATCATCACAACCACGCGATACAACGTACTCCATGTGATCTACATGGTACAACGTACTTCACGTACCCATATCATGGTAGGGGGTGCTTGCCGAGGTCTTATCTATCATATGCCATGTATAACCTACTCAGTCTCAAGAGCACGTTTGAGCATCTCATCCGTGTGACTAACAGTCTACATAAGGCATCCAGCACGACTCGTGCGAGCATCTCATCTATGTGACACGAAATCTACACAAGGCATCCAGCACGACTCATTATATATCACAATGTGAAGACTCTTTGTAAGCAAAGCTCTAGCATAATTTCATACATCATCAGCAAATACCCTCGTACGAGCAATGCTCTAGTACAACTTTATGTATAATAAATAATAAAGAAATCACGTACCAGCTTAGCTCTAGTATGGTTATATGCATAAGTAAGTCAAGGAAAACCCATGTACGAGCTATCAGCTCCAATAAAGCTCATAAAACATCACAAATCAAAATATGGTGCTGTCAGACCCAGATTTTTTGTAGCTTATTACCTTATGATTCCTATGTGTATGAACACTCTGTAATTATAGTTGAATCATAAGAAGAGTATTTACTAGACTTAAAGTGTTAGTGAAATGAATTAACACGCAAAAGCTACATAAAATGCATAATGTGAGCGATGAGTATCACAGGCTAAACCGAGTTATTCTAAATCATTCTAATTGAAAATAAGAACTTAAAATAAGAGAGCGTAGAGAGCTCATGAAGAAAAGTCAGCTTGATTTAGACCCGAACATACAAAACGAGTGTAAAAGCTAAAAAGGGTAAAATGGACCTTTTTGGCGAGAAAAGGAGTTTCGGGTGAAATTATCCACCGGGAGCGGTTGGAATATAAAGACGAGAGTGTAAGACATAAGAAATGACACTTTCAAAATTTTAAGAAAAAGTCAACATGGTCAATGGTTAAGGAAAAAGTCAACTATAGTTAAGAAAGTGGACTTTTACCATAGTTGACTAGTCAAGGTTAAAAAAAAATTAACCTAAGTGTGGAGGAAAATTTGGGAAAAAATATTCTTGGCCAGAATACAAGATAATCATCCTCGAAAGTAAGGAAAATTTATTCGGAAGGATTCCGGAATAAATTTAATGGTTAAAAACGTAATGGGCCTAAGGTGAAAATTTTAAAGCCCATTAAGGTATACTAAGCGTATATCGAAATTCTTAGGTCCTTTAGACCGAATTGTTGGACCAATTGATCAACCAAATTTTGAGACAATTAAAGGCCCGAGACATAGTAAAAATTTCAGCCCGAAAGCCCATTAAGAAAGCCCAAACCGAGAAGCCCAAATGGAAAAGCCCATGAGATAAATATCTAACCATAGTTAAAGTTAACTATGACTCATAAGGTGACTCATAAAGTGACTCATGGCTAAGGTTTGGAAAGTCAAGTTAAATGGCTGAAAAGTAAAGCTTAATGGCTAAGTATATGGCTTATAAATTCAGCCACACCATTGTCATCTTCATCACACCAAGTTCGGCTAGAAGAAGAAACCATTGAAACATATTTTTCCAAGCTTTCTCTCACTAGAAATCACTAGGAATTAGGCATATTTGGAACTTACATTCTTCATAGAAGTTGTTCCAAATTGAAAGGAGAGTGACATATGTTGGAATTGGCTATCAAGGAGCCATAGAGAGCAAACCGAGAACCTCCAAAGTTTCGGCCAAAGGGTGAACACAATAATTGGTATATTTTCTAATTTCCAATTTCATATATGTTAATGTATGAATGATTTCAAGTATGTTGATATATGTTTTAAGCATTGAAACATATTAAATCACCATGAAGTGGGTTAGGCCAAGAGTGAGTAATGGGATATTGAATTATGTTAATATGATTTTAAGACATAAATGGATTAGTGTACATGTATTAATGTTAATGGTGTAATTAGAATTAATCAAATTGATTAATTAATACATGTAATTTGTTGGCAATAAAGGTGTTTGATAAAATGCCTAAATGAACTATATGATGATTGGTAATGTTGCCTACCAAGTGTTTGTGAAAATGCCTAAGTGAAATTGGCTAAATAATAGGCATGGATGGCATGACATGGTAAAATCGAGGCATGGATAGCTCTCGGCCATGGCATGTGGCCAAGAGGCCAAGCCCAAATATTTTAGGCCCAATAAGATGTAATGGGCCTAGGATAAGCCCAATAAGAGTTGGTGGGCCCCACAAGCCCAATAGGCCCAACGAAAATGAATAGTAAAATGAAAATAGGCTTAAGGAATAGTTAGGCCCATTAAGGATTATTAAGGCCCATTAAGGGAAAATAGACTGTATTAATGTGTAATACAGTAGGAAAATTATAATTAACCTGAGGAATGGTTATTTACAGCTCCGGAGTTTACATTGAGAGCTGATCGGACTGCGAGAGTTAGCAGCACCGAGAAAGTGAGGTCACTTGATGTGATCCGAGGTAAGGGACTTTTGCGAGTAATTAGAGATACCTGCACGTATTTTCGTTTTCTTTTACATTCACTTAAAAACTCTGAGGGTCAGAGAAAGTGAATAATAATTATTGCAACCCCATAGTCGTAAATTACGATTTTACCCTTAGTTAGTCAAAAAGTCAACTTTTGTGAAAAGTTACAAAAAGCATGGAAACTATTATTGTGAGTGTTTAATTGCTGTTTAGCATGAAAATAAATAGATGGGCTAATGATTTTAAGGTTGATGTGACTTAAGCACACTTTATAGTGCTGATTTTAATATTTTGTAAACAATCCCTTTTTAAAGAGCCATCTATCATATTATGTGAGAATGAATCGTGCTAGAGCACAGCTCGCACTGGATTTCATATGTTTTCCACATACATTAGTGCTGGATTTTGATACGCACTAGATTTCCATGACATGCATGATAGAGTACTGGAGTTTTACTCGTACTCAGCTTTAAATGATATATGCATGACAGAGTGCTGGAGCGATTAGCTCATACTCGAGTTTTACATGAGATACATGACAGAGTATTGGAGCGTTGCTCATACTCGATTCTTCATGGTTTATACATGACATAGTACTGGAGCTATTGCTCGTACTTGATTTGATGATATTGTGCATAGCATGGTACTGAAGCTATTGCTCGTACTTGATTTAATACATGAACTATGCATTGACCTAGTTGCTGGAGGTTTACTCGCACTAGAGTTGAGTTTGTGATGTGAAACAGTGTTCGAGCGTAGTGTCGACTGTGTGTCGCACTCAAGGCCGCGCACTGTATGTGATATTATTTACATGTTACCTATTCATGTCGCATTCTTGTGTGACTGAGTGTCACATTTTGAGAGGATGGCCAGCATGAGGGTATTAGAGATGTGGTATGATATTTCACAAGCGCGAGGGCTAAGACCTATGGTAGGCACCCTGACTGTGATGTTGATATTCCACGGGTGCGAGGGCGAAGACCTATGGCAGGCACCCTGACCGTGATGTAGGGTCCACGAGTGTACTTTGTACCGTGCCTGGGTGGCGCGAGGAGTACGCTGTACCGTGTGTTACTCATAGCTGACGGCTGTAGTATACTGACCATCCTCCCGTTGCAGCAGTGATGCCCCGCACACCGAGATCTGTGTTGCTTGGGATCACATTTCGGATATGATCATAGTCCAGGATACTATTTACATTTAACCACAGAGTCTCACATGATATATCACATTGATTGACTGATTTAAATTGTGGACAGACTTGAGGGATGGGTCAGACTCCGATTTTGTGATATGAATTATTTTAATGCCATATTTATTGTGATTTAAATATACATGGCATGATTTACATAAAAGCATGATTTATATACGATGCATTGTTTTGCACTACATGCCTACATTTGAGAAAGAAAGCATGATTTTTGTACATGGGATTTAATCTGTACAAGTATATATATTATATTTCAAGACATGCTTTTAAAGTGAGTAAAGGAAATAATGTTTTCAAGGCATAGCATTATTTTAGTAGATAGTGTAGATATCTACTTGCTTGCCTGATTTCCTTACTGAGCGCGTTGTATGCTCACCCCCTTTCTTTACATCTCTCTACAGAGCGTCAGTAGAGCGAGAGCTATCGAGGGATAGTATCCCAGAGTCCACTGCTAGTTCCTATCGATCGCCAGGTATACCTATTTGTACAGTTGTGTATCTAAACATAGAAACAGCACAGTGATGTATACGATATATATTATGGGGAATGTATTTGTATTAGATTTTATATAATCTTACATGTATGATAAAAGCAGTTACAGTCAGTAATAATATATTGACATGTATGTATGAAATGGATGATGTGGTAAGCGAGGACTCTGACATCGAATCACAGCCCAACCATTGAAGAGAGGAAAGGTAAGTTAAAAATGCGAAAAATTTGTAGTGATTTTGGTTAAAGTCATGGATTGAGAATGGGGTCCTGACAGGTGCAAGCTAGGCTCCAGCACGTTTCATACATATTGAAAACATCAAAATGCAATGCGAGCAAGGTTCCAGCATGATTTAACTCACGTAAGTACAATAGGCAGCTCTATTTCAACAAAACACTCTCAAAACCAAAGTTAGTACCTCACTTATGCTATTTCACAAAATCATGAAATCACTAGCCAGCCTATCCATCAATTTTGATTAAACCAAAGCAATGTATTTCATAAAAATATTAAAAACATGTGATTTATGCAATTATTATCCATACTATCCCCTTTTTGTAAGATTCGCTTCCAAGGCAAAATCATTTATATTCGAAGTTTGTCATGCAATCATCATTTCTTTTCTAGATAATCAAGCATATACGAAGCCCTATAAACACCCTCAAAATACGTGCAGCTATCTCTAAATACTCATAAAACTTCCCTTACCTAGAATCGCGTCGAACGATTCCACTTCCTTAGAGCTGCTCGTTTGTGCAGTTCGATTCGCTTCCAACAAAATCTCTGAGACTACACCAAATTATATATCACATCAATTCGGTCCAATATAACACAATTCTTGTGTTTACTATAGTCGATTTGACCTATAGTTTCTATTAACACTTATAAGGCCTCACTTCCTCTTAAGTCCATTTTGATCGCTTTATTAATTTCTCGAGAGTCTATTGAACTCTTTTAGGCCTATTGATTCACACTAAATCGATATTAAGTCCATAGTGCCTCTAGTTCATCATTTACTTCACTATGGCAATTTATCAAACACCTCATATACTTATTTTCATAACTTGGCTAATCTCACAATGTAGCTTCATTCAATCATCTCAAAATCATGCATATTACCTCACTACTCCTTAGCATAATCCATTTATCATCAACTCAGCATATCACATTTTCTCACACTAGACTCATTCTAGGTTATACTTGTTCCATTACATTCTAGGTAGTTTCTATCATCAATACATACACCAATCAACTCACAACAACAACTAGATACATATACTTTGGGTTAGTGTATTAGAAACTCACCTAGCTTGATTTTCTTCTTGCTCCAACTAAGAACACTCCTTTGCTCCTTCAATCCAACTAGTGAAGTATTGATTTCATGCTATGTTATTCTTCTTCTTATAATGAACAACATTGCTCTAATAACTTTTTTCTCAAATCTTTATGGAAATGGGATGGTTTTAGAGTGAGAAAGCTAGGTTAAGGTTGAAAATGGAATAAATGGATTTGTTCCCATGAAATACAGATCCAACTGCTCCATTTTTTATAGAATATGACATAGGAGATCGATCTGCATAGGGTGTAGATCGATCTGGCCTTGCTTGAATCCTTCAGAATTTCAACAATTTGCAGGCAGGGGATCAATCTGTTTACTGCATGAGATTGATCTGCTCAAGGTAATGAGATCGATCTATTTCAGGCAGAAGGCTTTGGAGATCGATCTGGCCTTAAGGGGAGATTGATCTGGCTTATCCAGAGACCAATGGAGATCAATCTGCCTAAGGGAAGAGATCGATCTGGTCCAACCCGATACAACATGAGATCGATCTGCTTGAGTGAGGGATCGATCTCCCTCTTACAGAATACTTGGCATTGTGTTCTCCAGGCCATGAGATTGATCTCTCCTTGCATGGGATCGATCTGGCCTTCATCCTGCATCATTTTTACTGAAAGTTTCCCAGTTAAACTTATATTTAATGACTTCAATACTCATTTATCAATCCATTCACACTTAGAACTTAAAATCATTTATTTCTTGTAATTCATTTGTAATGTAACTTGTCTATACATTCAATAATCATATACATTACATAGAAATTTATGGGTCTTACATTCCTTCGCTCCTTCAAGAAATTTGATCCTCTAAATTAGAACCAAGTTATCCTGAGAACAACTCTAGGTACTTCTCTTATATCATGCTCTCCAATTCCCATGTAGCTTCCTCTGAAGTATGATATTGCCAAAGAACTTTCACCAAGGGAGTAGTCTTCGACCTCAGCACCTTCTCCTTCCTATCTAATATTCGAACCGGCTTCTCAACATATATCATACTCTCATTGAGCTCCAATGGCTCATATCTTATCACATGTACCGGGTCCGAGTGATACTTCCAAAGCATAGAGACGTGGAAGACGTTATGAACACCTGCTAAGTCTGGTGGCAATACCAACCTATAAGCCTTATCTCCCACTCTCTCCAGAATCTCGAAGGGTTCGATATACTGAGGGCTTCACTTTCCCTTCTTGCCAAACCTCATAATCTCTTTCGAGGTAGAAACTCTCAAAAATACTGACTCACCCACAACAAACTCCAGTGGTCTCCGTCTCCTGTCAACATAACTCTTTTTGTCGGCTTTAAGCTGTCTGTAACATCTCACATATCAACTGGACGTCCTCAGAGGCCTACTGCAGGGAGAAAAAATATGTTTGTCACCAACCTCTTCCCATCAATAGGGGTCGACATATGCGTCCATACAATGCCTCATATGGTGTCATCTCGATACATACATGATAGTTTTTATTATAGGCGAACTTGGTGATAATTTTTTTTAATAGAATTATTTGTGCTTAATTTCTTACTTAATTATTTAAATTCTCAATTTATTTTATTAATTATCCCCTTTATTTAATTAAAATTCTTTAATTTGCAGATAAATTAAATCCGGATGAAACTCAATCATTTCAATCAAAAATGGGCTGAAAATGAGCTAAAGGAGACTAGACTACTTCCAATTTGCAGACTAAGTCACCAGTCATCTAGACACGCATGATGACAGGTGTCCGTATTTTATACACTCCGAAACGATAAGATCGACGGACACTGTGCCAACCTTCTGAAAGACACGCCGGGCCACGTCGCACAACCAATTGGACAAAAAGATGAGTGACGTGGAAATATCTACTCTACAGCAAATAAAATGAAGACAAGTGGCCAAATAATGCCAACTCATCTAGGATGGAAAAATTACAATTGTACCCCCAAGTGTGTATATAAATAGAAAATGATGGCAATTGAAAATGTCATGTAATCTAGGGTAGAATAGTTTTAGAGTTAATTTTAGGATTTACTTTCCTTGTTTCTTTTAGCCTTTTTTTTTTTTGTTAGCCACCTTCTTTATCGTTACTGTTCATTCCATCTTTATTTGATATAAACGTCTCTTCATTTTATGCTCTTCGATAGTTTTATTTCATGGCAATCAATATCATTTTATGCTTCTCGATTTTGTTAAAATAAGTTCTTTTATTTTTCAAGTTTTAATGCATAGCTTATATTTCCTAGTGGTAGCTCTCGGTTTATTCATCCTTAAGATTCATTATCTGTGTTCTTCATGGTTCATCTGAGTAAATCATTTTCCTCCATCACTATCCTTCTTGATTCTGGTGCTTTGATGTGGTCTTGATGCCTAGCATTATTTCCACATCAATGGTAATGTGGAATCACGGCAGTAGGAGTAGGATTTGAAGCAACCCGAGGGTGATGAATGTTCACGTTATTGAGCTTACGGGTGTGGATAGTTTTATTTTATTTTCAATTGTTAATGACCACTTATTTTTTTTCGTTCTTACTCTTAAATCCTTCCTTACTTTGTTGCTTTTTATCTTTTATTTTTAGTTTACGTTACACAAATTTATCTATTTCCTGCATTTAGAGTTTTAGTGTTCATCTTTTATTTCAGTATTTAAAGTGTGTCGTTCCTTGCTTTGCATTTATCTTCTTGGCATTTTTAATTTGTATGGATTGCTCTTAATCTTGGCCGGTGATAAGGGTTGATAAGCTGAAGACATTCGGTGCATTAGAGCCTCACGGTGCAGTGGACAGGACTTGCATTTCATCTCTGTTCTCCTCTGTTTCATTTTCTACTTACTGTTCATCTTTGATTATCTGCATGTGGTTGTTTGTCGGTTCATTGCTTCATTTTGTGATACTCGGGTGATTAAAGAATGTATGCTGGATGGTGATCTAAGTAGAAGTTATTGCTTGATGCAACAAGGATCGGTTTCTTTAGTTACTCTGCTTATTTGTTTACTACAACTTATCATACTGGTTGTATAGTGTTTAGTTTGCTGCAATTTCTTCCAATCTTGGCTTTCATTGCAATTTATGTTTTCTGTTTTGAGTTGCTATTTTAAGTTTATAATTTTACACGTTTTGATTGTGTTCTCTTATTAATCCAGTAAAATCAGCTTGATTAGTTTGTTCTCCCTTTACTATTATGTGCTTGAATGATGGCTTGGAGGATCGATTTTAGTGCAAGAGGCTGGATTCTACATTAACAAAGTGCTGAACATTCTCTGGTGCAATCGGTTTGCTAAGTGACGATGCTTCCTTTGATATTCTGCTATTGTTATGAGGTGTACTGATCTCTTGCAGGAAACTGAGCTATTTGTTGCCATGGTGATTTAAAGGCAGCAGCTTGGAAGGCAGCACCTGAAGCAAACAGCTGGGATATGAGAAGCTGAGGCAGAGCGAACAGAATTGTGGGATTCAGCAGCTGGAGCAGACCTAAACAGCAGCAGGCACAGAAGCTCACGGATAGTACCGAGCAAATTTAGAAATGGAAAAGATGCAGGAGCAGCAGGTGACGTGTGTGCTGGGCTATGCAAAATAAGCTGGAGCAGGTCTGGAAAGGAAGTAGTTGGGCAAGGACGTGCTTAGTTGCAGTGAGATGTGCAGAACAAGTTAGTGGCAGTATGGGGAGTTGTTATTGCTGGAGTTGGAAGCAATTGTAGGAGCATGATGTGATGATGGACAGTACAGGGAGCAGGAGCAGAAGATGCTAGTTGGGCAGTGTTCGGTTGAAGCTGGAAGGAGCAGCAGGTGGCGTGTGTGCTGGGCTGTGCAGATCGAAGCTGGAGCATGCTGAGGACTGGTGCAGAGCAGGAATGGACAAGCACCATCAACCGAGTGTAGTACACAGTCGGGGCAGTTGGTTGATGCTTTTATTACTCGGAGCTCTATAAGTAATTTTAGCTCGATTTTATTTTCTTTACTTTATAGTTTTTATTATTTTTAGTATTATTAGCTATGTAGATCACCCATCAGTAATTCATAATTTGCTAGGATATACTTAGGATAAGACTAACCGGTATTTAATTAGGCAATTCAGCTTCTCTATGGGACGATAACTTGAAACTCAAATCCCATTATTACTTGTACGACCCGTGCACTTGCGAAAATACGTCTAGTTCGTACCACTCGGCTAACGGTAGATGATCATCCCAAAAGCCTCTAAAATCCAGTACACACGCGATCAACATATCCTCTATGGTCAGATGTGTGTAACACACAATTTCAGCTCCAAAAGATATCGTTGGAATCGATAGGACGGGTCACGAGAAGTGGAAATCGAAGGAAAATGATTCAAGCGTGATTTGAGGTAAGGGACTTATGCGAGCTATAGAGATAGCTATACGTATGTTTTCTTACATGCTATGTGCGAATGTATACGAAAAGTATATAGATATTGGTATATCTAAGTAGAAAACTATATATGAGAATAAGTCCATAGTATGAGTTGCATGACTTCTATGATTGTTGTGAAAATATGTTTTTGCAAACGTTTTGAGAAAGAATGATAATAGATGGGCTCCCAGTTTAAACATTTGCATAAAATGGTTCTAACGAGCGATTGAAGGAAGATTTACCCTCTCACTCATGACTATACATGGAGCCCCTTCTATTTCTTTTCTGTGTAAAATTGTGCTAGAGCCTAATGGCAATGGTAGATTGACCAACCCTGCTCGCATGTTATTTTAAAGTGATTTTGAGAAAACAAAAGAGTATTCGATGCCTCGGGTGATGTTGTGTGTTCCACTCGAGATGCTTGCACTAGATTTTGGGAATCATGTTAGAGCCTTCGAGTATTGCTATATGTCTTGCTCTGACTATGCTTGCATGTAATTTCCTAGTAATATCATGCTCGATGCCCCAGGTATGTTGTGTGCTTTAAGCTGAGTTGCTCGCACGATGATTTTTATGATTGTGTTATGTGTTGAGTAAAACCATGTTAGAGTCGTCATGTACTGCTGTGTATCTTGCATTGACCTGCTTACACGTGGTTTGTGAACATGATATAACGAGTACAAAACTGTGCTTGAGTTGTTGTGTATTGTTTTGTGTCTTGCACTGACCTACTCGCATGAGATTTTGAGACAACAAAAATGGGTAATAAGGATCCACGTGAGCACGATGTACCGTGAGCGTTAGCCATGGGGTACGATATGCCATGATTTGAGTATGACCTGAAGGGATGGTTGATCCGCCTCCCCAAGCATAGGGTTCCAGCACACCTGTCAGTGTTGCCTGAAATCCGACTATGGCCATAAGTCCGATATTTATCTGAGTGATATAACATAGTCACTACTGTGTGTGGTGACGTATGTTTCCTTTGTTGCGTGTGTAGGGATGTGATAACCCATGATTATGTCTCATGTATATTAAATTGCCATGTGAAAAATGATTTCTAAATATGTACCCAATGCTTTTAAGGATGAGCTGTGTGATTCTGTGTGAATATGCATACACCCATCTAGTGAATTAATGATTTCTCATTGATGGAAGTTGTTTTAAAGAACATGCATATTGTTTTATAAGGAAAATGAACATATATGTATTTTAAGCATGTAGATAGTTTAATTATCTACCTGCTTTCATTTTTTCTTTACTGAGCGTGTTAGCTCACCCCCTTATTTTCTCCTCCACAGATATTACGCTGTAGTGAGTACACTGCAGTCGTCCCTGCTATTGTGTTGTTCCGATCATCCAACAGTGTAGAGAGGTATACACTTAAGATGAAAAAATTTTTATCTGGTAAATTAATGCACAGTAAAGTTAGTATTTTGTATTTTAGGAAATGTATATAATAGAAATTGATGTAAACGCTTCCGTACTTATATATATATATAAGTCCAGTTTTATTCTATTTCATTTGTATAACTATATTTAACTAGAATGCAAGAGAAATGGATCGGATGTTGCTCACAGCCCAACTGTAAGTGGTAAGGTAAAGGTCACAGACTAGTATAGAGGGTTATGACAGGAATCAATTGTATCAGAGCTGAGTTGGTCTGATGTGAGTCAGTATCTATAGTTAGGAAAATATACATCCCCAAAGTATTATGCATTATTAGGATACAAATGTGTATACCAAACTGAAAAATGTGACTGAGACACTTATTTTGAGTATGCAGGATGTCTGATAAACGACGTACTCGTAAAGAAGAGAGTTCGTGCTCTCAAGGGCATAGAAATGAGCCTGAGAGACGTAGTGGTTTTAGTTCTAGTAGAGATCCACCTGGTCTTAGTGAGGCCGTTGAGGAGCGTATAGCGCAGTGTAGACACGATTATGGAGATGTTTACACAGGATATGGCCAAACTTAAGGGTAGACAGGAGAACCTAGCTGGTCAAGTTGCAACTTCAGAGGGACATGAGCCAACATAGCCTGCACAAGACCTCGAGATGTAGAGGCAGAGATACTTATACCCCCTCCAATTCAGGACATTCCCCATCAGTTCAGGACCCTGGAGCTCCACAACAGGTTGGTGGTGGAGGAGTGTTTGATTGTGATCTGGGTAGACTGAGAGAGTTTCGTAAGTTCGGACCACCTTCATTTAATGGGGTGAAGAACCCAGTATCAGTTGAGCATTGGATACGTAGTATGGAGAAGCTTTACCAATTTTTCCATTACTCTGACACAGAGAAGGTGACCTTTGTGGCTTTTGTATTGAAGGATGAGGCTGAGCATTGGTGGATGGCTACACAGCCGATGTTGAGTGCACGGCACCCGATTGTGACATGGGATATATTCTTGGATGCCTTCAGGAGGCAATACATCCCAGCTACTACTCAGAGAAAGATGCAAATGAAATTCATGACATTGACTCAGGGGAACAGGACAGTGGATGAGTATGAGTCTGGATTCACGTCCCTAGGCATATATGATACAATCACTATGATCCTTGAGGACAGAAAGGTTCAAAAATTTCTCGAGGGACTAAGACCTTCCATTAGAGCTCGATTAGATCCACTGGACATTACCACCTATGACGAGGCAGTATGCAGAGCTCAGCTATGTGAGCAAGATTATGAGTTGCATACCTCAAAATTGAGCATGAGTGGTAAAGGCAGAGATAGAGACTGTAAGAGGTCGGTTGATGACAGAGGGTTCCGAAAGGGTCAAAGTTTATTCAGTAAAGGGCCTAAGATTAAGGAGATACGAGAGAGACCTGTGAAGCCTCCAGTTCATCCAGCTTCGAGGGGCATTGTTATTGGTGGACCTCGACCTACCACAGAGCAGTGCAGGTCATGTGGTAGATATCATGGGGGAAGACCATGCCCATTTTCGATGAGATCTTGTTATAGGTGTGGTAAACTAGGGCACATAGCTCGAGAATGACCAGAGTTGATTGATACAGCTCCACAGAAGGGTAAAGAGCCAGAGAAGGCTACAGTTGAGACACCTATACCTAAGAGGAAGGCCACAGCTGAAGAGAAAGGAAAGCAAGCTGTTGGTCGAGGGCGAGTGTTTGCACTGGACCAAGCATCAGTAGAAGCTTCCTCGGAAGTGATAAAAGGTACCATCCTTGTCTTTGATTTGAAAGCATTAGCATTAATTGATCCTAGTTCCACGTATTCATTCATATCGCTTTATTTGCATGTAAACTGTGTGAACATGTGAAACCTGTACCCTTAGTAGAATCTTGCTTATAAGTACTCTAGTGAGAGACAATGTAATGACAGAGTATGTGTGTAAGAGTTGTAAGTTAAAAGTAGGAGAAAAGGACATGTCAGCCGATCTCATCCTATTAGCTATGAAAGATTTCGATGTAATACTAGGAATGATTGGTTGGCTGCAAACCATGTTATTTTAGACTGTTATACTAAGACATTAATGTTTTCTATCTCTGAAAAGTACATTGTAAGATTTGAAAAGTAATGAAAGAAGTAGTAAAATTATTTTAAGGATGGATGATTTGCTAATGAATGTAATGATAATGTGTTGAATGATTTATCGCCTATGTGGTTAACTTAGATAAGGTGTACCAGGATATAGCTGACACCCCAATGGTTAGAGAATTTCTCGATGTCTTTCTGGAAGAATTACTAGGGTTGCCACCAGACAGAGAACTGGAATTGTGAGATCTGAGAATTTTAGATATATTTTAATGATGTAATAAGAACTTGAAGTGTAATTTATTGAGCTAAGTGAATTGTGGAAATTATATTTTGAGATTTATGTGTAAGTGTTTAACATAAGTGTGAAACAAAGAGGTCAGATCGATCTTGGAGAAGGAGAGATCGATCTGGTGAGTTAAAAATGACAAGGAAAGAGGAATTTAAGGAGCAGATCGATCTCCAATGGAAGAGGATCGATCTCCTTATGATTCTGTTTGAGAGAAGATCGATCTCATGAGGAAAAGATTGATCTCCAAATGTTTCTGTTTGAGAGAAGATCGATCTCCTCAAGGAGCAGATCGATCTCATAAAGCCATAAAGAGATCGATCTCACCCCTCGACAGATCGATCTCCTAGGCATAAAATTACCCCAAATCATCCCCAAATTCAAATGCAGATCGATCTCACCAAGAGCCAGATCGATCTCCTACCCTCAGTCTAATAAGGAACCCCTGTTTTCTCCTATAATTTCACTTTCTCTCTCTTCCAACCCCATTTTCACCGAGCCCTAGCTTTCTCACTCATCCAAAGCACCCATTTTCGTCCAAATTAGAGGCTGTGACAAGAAGGAAAGTTGTTCCTCATCAAAGGGAGAACAACATACTTGGAAATTGTAAGACGGATTGAATCGAGGCAAGAGATAAGCTCTCCACAAGTTTTGGGTAATTTCTAAACCTCGATCTTGATATTTGAGATGATTTTGGTGATAATGGTTGTTGGCATTGTGTTGAAGTAGCTGAAAAATGATTAGGGATCGATGAAATTACAATGTAGTTGGAGTGATAATGATGTTTAGCAATTTTGGTAATTTTAGGAATTTTGAACTATAAATGGAAATTTAGACAATGAGGTGAATTAGCGTAAATATTGTGGCATGGGCAGTGTAGGATGTTGAGGAGTTGTGAGCGAGATTGAGGTTTGTGATAGAGTTATGAGAATTAAAAAAAATTTAGGTGTTATGAGCAATTATACTCGATTTTGAAAATTGAGGTTACTGCGATGATGAGTATTGATGTTTTAACATCGTTTGGACAGCTCGGGAGTTCCAGAGAGGAATACGAGACTAGTCCGTGACAAGGGGGAAACAATTGCACTATACGAGGTGGAAAGAGGTAAGGGAAACTAAACCAATTATGTATGTGATTTTGAACTATTATAGCATGATTTCTGATTTATAAAACAAGCATGTTTGATGTGTTGTGTTTTGATGAGAATGCACACGATTTTTATAGTCGGTTGGAGCCCAATGTTTTTATAAGTTTATAATTGGGCTCTACGTTCAGGTGATCTTGAGATTTGAGAAATGTGCGCGTGTTTTGCCGGTTGGGACTTGGTTTCAATATGTTTTGTGTTGAGTACAAAACGGTTTTAAATGAGTTTTATGAGAGAAAAACCACTATGAATTCTACGTGAAGGCAAACCAGTCTTATGTGATAAGACTTAGGTGTGTGATTTTGAGTACACACCGGGCATTGCTCTGGTAGCATGTAAGCCCGATTCTTCTCCAATCTGGTAACGTGAGATCCCTCATTCAGTGGCTATGCCACGTATATTTGGTGGTCGTTGCCATGTGAGAACCCTATTTGGTGGCCGTTGCCACGTGAGAACCCTATCTGGTGGCCGTTGCCACGTGAGAACCTTATTTGGTGGCCGTTGCCACGTGAGAACCCTATTCGGTGGCCGTTGCCACTTAAGAACCCTATTCGGTGGCCGTTGCCACGTGAGAACCCTATTCGGTGGCCGTTGCCACTTGAGAACCCTATTCGGTGGCCGTTGCCACGTGAGAACCCTATTCGGTGGCCGTTGCCACGTGAGAACCCTATTTGGTGGTCATTGCCACGTGAGATCCCCATTCAGTGGCTATGCCACGTATATTTGGTGGTCAGTGCCACGTGAAACCCTATCCTATGGCTGTGCCACGTGTGAATTTAAATCAGTGGCTATGCCACGTGTGTTTAGTGGCTGGGCCGCGTGTGAATGTAAATCAGTGGCTATGCCACGTGTGCTTAGTGGCTGCGCCACATGCATTATTATCACAGTGATTTTATCACCTTTACTGAGAAAGCGATTATCGCATTATTTTCACATGCTTTGTTATTGCTCTAGACTAAGCCTTTTTACTTCATGTTTTCACATTATTTGAGATATGAGAATGTCGTTTTGAGTAATTTCATGCTATGGTTTTCAAATAAGTATAATGAGTTTCACATACAAATAAATATTTTGTGATGTGCATTTTGGTTTATGAAATGAGTCCCTTACCCCCTTTATTGAGCGATTTAGAAGCTCACCCTATTTTCTTTCCCCCAGATTTCTTCAAGTGAAAAAGGGATTCCCTGCGATGTACGAAGTAGTGGCTAGTGGAGGACTTGAGCTCCAGGCCATATATTTTATTTTGAGGTATCTTTTATCTTTTCATGTACCCAGACAATTATTGTAGTTACAGACACTTAATGTATAACATTGTAATGGATGTATTAGGACTAATTAACTTGAGATCCTGAGGTATGATAAATATGATGATGCATGACACTGCACAGGAATGCACTCTTAATTGTGAATTGATAAGTAAAAAGTTTTTAAATTTGCCCTATTTTTCGCGTTTCCGGGACGTGACAGAGCTTTCTTGGTTTCAGAGCTTAGGGTGTCTAGTACTGTCAGTGTTGGTTAAGTGAAATAAAATACATCCCAAGTGTCTGTAATAGTCTGGTCATGAACTGAATCTGAGGATTGAGATTTCAATCGATTTTGATATGTACACGCAGGAGATCAGTTAAGATAGAGAATGAGTGGACGACGAGGTCGTTCGAGGAGGCAGGCAGAGTCCCCTCCACCACCTGCCCCACAAGCAGAGAGTCTTAACTCTCAATTCAATCGAATTGAGACCGATGTGAGGCAAGGTTTTGAGCAGATGGCAGCGTTATTCGCGCAACACTTTGGAGTAATGCCTCGGGTACTACTCCTACACCACCACCAGGACCTCCCGTACCCCTAGTACAGATGGATCCAGTGCCTCTCGTCACTCAACCTGAGGACAGAAGTATGATCCGATTGAAGAATTTTTTGAAGATGAATCCACCTACATTTAGGGGAAAGAAGGATCCTACAGAGGCTGAGGAGTGGCTGACGGAGTTGAGAATTATATTTGATTATCTGGGGTGCACTGATGCTAAGAGGGTCAGTATGAGTATCTATATGTTGAAGGGGAGAGCTCGAGATTGGTGGGGTACTACCCAGGGTATTCTGATGTCCTGCCAGGATGTGATTGGTTGGGAAGAGTTTCAGATAGCCTTTAGGACCCAATATGTACCACGAGCCGCCCAGAGAAAGAAACGGGCCGAGTTTTTGAGTTTGGTATAGGGTGATATGTCTGTGGATGACTATGAGAGCCAATTCACCGCAGTATTGAGGTACGACCCAGAGACCTTCAAGAATGAAGAGCTCCGCACAGAGAAGTTTGTGTATGGATTGAAGCCCGTCATCAGAGATAGATTGATAGGGCTATGTATTATCGAGTTTGGAGATGCTCTGAGATGAGCACAAGAGATTGAGAGGGGAATTGAAATGATACAATCCCAGAACAAGCTCAGAGCGATGAATAGAGATAAGGGCAAGAGGCCAGCGATTTTTCAAACAAATGCTCGGAGAGGTTCCTTCAGAAGAGGAAGGATTGAGCTACAGAAGGGCAGATTGGAGAGACCCAGAGTTTACCCTAGTATCAGGGATAGCCCTCGAGATTTCAGGCCTGAGCTAAGGTTTTGCAAAAATTATGGCCGAATGCATGAGGGAAGTTGTACTGGGTCGATCCACAGATGTTTTAGATGTGGAGACATGAGTCACATGGTGAAGGATTACCCTCAACCTCAAAAACCACATGTCTTGGAGCCCACTAGACAACAGCCTCAAAGAGTGAACCCCCAGAGATGGGCCACTACTGCAGAGAAAGGAAAGAGACCTTTACATAGGGACGTGTGTTTGCCCTAGATAAGGAGACCGCGGACACTTCTGCAGAAACTATAAGAGGTACACTCTCTGTCTGTAATCATAAGGCTCATGTGTTGATTGATTCAGGATCCACGCATTCGTTTATTTCTGAGCATTTTGCATGTAGATTAAATTTAAAGTTTGAAACCCTAGAATATATACAACATGTAAATACCCCTATGCGTGAATCCTAAAGGACTGAGTTAATTTGTAGAGGATGTGAAATAAAGGTGGGAGATAGAGTGATGTTAGCATATCTAATCATGTTAAATATGCATGGGTTTGATGTAATTTTGGGAATGGATTGGTTGACAACCAATCGAGTGAGTTTAGACTGCTACACTAAGATTGTAACTTTCTCCCTACCTGAACCTTACAATGAACGGTTGAGATATTGAGGAAATGACTATGTGGAATTCTAGTAAGTAATTTGAGAATTTTAATATTATTTTGGAGAATATTAAATATGATTGTTCATGTGAAGGTTATGAAACACTCATATCGGATGATGATCGGGAACATCCGAGGATTGAGGATATACTTGTGGTGTGTGAATTTCTGGATGTTTTCCCAGATGAGTTACCAAGTTTACCACCAGAGAGAGAGCTAGAGTTTACCATTGATTTGGTGCCAGATACTCAGCCGATCTCTAAACCTCCCTACAGGATGGCATTAGTGGAACTTGAGGAATTGAAGAAACAACTACAGGAGTTATTGGATCAAGGGTTTATTAGACCCAGTGTTTCGCTGTGGGGAGCACCAGTATTATTTGTTAAGAAGAAGGATGGTAGTCTCAGATTATGCGTAGACTATCGGTTGTTGAATAAAGCCACGGTGAAGAATAAATACCCATTGCCCAGGATTGATGATCTACTTGATCAGCTGAGAGGGACATCAGTCTTTTCTAAGATTGATTTGAGATCGAGCTATCACCAATTGAGGATCAAGGAAGAAGATATTCCAAAGACGGCCTTCAGGACGAGGTATGGCCATTATGAATTTCTAGTGATGTCCTTTGGATTGACGAACGCCCCTGCAGCATTTATGAGATTGATGAAAAAGGTGTTCAGAGACTATCTAGATAAATTTGTGATAGTCTTTATTGAGGATATCCTAGTACACTCTCAGTCGTATGAGGAGCATGCACAGCATTTGTGGTTAGTACTTCAGATACTCCGAGATAAACAATTATATGAAAAGCTTAGTAAGTGTGAATTTTGGCTGGATCGGATAGCTTTCCTTGGTCATATAGTCTCAGAGGAAGGAGTATCAGGGGATCCAAGTAAAGTGAAGGCTGTACTTAATTAGGAGAGACCGAGGACCATTTCTGAGGTACAAAGCTTCCTTGGTTTGGCAGGGTATTACAGAAGATTTGTGGAAGGATTTTCAAGGATTACCGCTCCTTTGACTAAACTCATGCGTAAGGAGACTCCGTTCATATGGACTGATCAATGTGAGCTCAGTTTTCAGGAATTAAAGAGGAGATTGACAGCGGCACCTGTGTTAACTATCCCTGAGGGATCAGGAGGATTTTCGGTGTAAAGTGTTGCATCTCATCAAGGACTGGGGTGTATGCTTATGCAGCATGGAAGAGGGGTCACATATGGATCGCGGCAGTTGAAAGACCATGAGCGGAATTACCCCACACATGATTTGGAGTTAGCCGCTGTGGTATTTGCCTTGAAGATCTGGTGACACTACTTATATGGGGAAAGATTCCAGATCTTCACTGATCACAAGAGTTTGAGATATCTCTTTGATCAGAAAGAGTTAAACATGAGACAAAGGAGATGGATGGAACTCTTTAAGGATTATGACTGCGAGATTCTATATCATCCGGGTAAGGTGAATGTAGTTGCTGATGCCCTGAGCAAGAAGAGTATGATATCTGCTATAATGATCAGGGAATGGGATTTACTGGAGCAGTTCGTCGAACTCCGGATCAGAGTTAAAGAGATAGAGATGGGATTTTTGGCTAGCTTGCGAATAGAGCCCAGGATCATGGATCAGATGAGAAATGGGCAGCGCAGTGATCAGAGATCGATAGATATGGTTAGCCAAGCTGAACAGAGTTCGCAATCAGATCTCACAGTCAGTAAGGATGGATTGTTGAGATTCAGAGGACGGATTTGTGTACCAGATGATGATACCCTGAAGAGACAGATACTGAGAGAATCCCATTGCTCGCGATACACCATGCACCCCGGGAGTACTAAGATGTACCGAGATTTAAGAAAGGTGTACTGGTGGAGTGGTATGAAGCGGGACGTGGCGGAATATGTGGCCAAGTGTTTAGTATGCCAGCAAGTGAAAGCTGAGCATCGGAAGCCCGGAGGACTACTACAGCCCTTACCTGTACCTACAGGGAAATGGGAGCATGCTACCATGGACTTTATTATGGGTTTACCGAGGACCCGAAGAGGTCGTGACACTATATGGGTTATAGTGGATAGATTGACCAAGAGTGCGCACTTCCTTACCATCAAGAGCACAGATACTGTGGATGCCTTAGCCAAGCTGTATGTCAGCGAGATAGCTAGATTACATAGGGCTCCAGTGAGTATTCCTTCTGATAGAGATTCCCGATTTAATTCCAGATTTTGGACCCAGTTTCAGGAGTCCATAGGATCTCGATTGAGTTTCAGTACCGCCTATCATCCTCAGACAAATGGTCAGTCAGAGAGGACTATTCAGACCCTGGATGATATGTTGAGGGCGTGTACGATGGATTTTAAGGGATCATGGGATGATCACCTGCCCCTAGCAGAGTTTGCGTACAATAACAGCTATCATGCGAGTATTGGAATGGCACCTTTTGAGGCTCTATTTGGTAGGAGGTGTAGATCCCCTATAGCTTGGGAAGAAGTCGGTGACAGAAAGATAAATGCTCCTGAACTTGTTGATCAAGCTGTACCGAATGTAAAACTCATATGTGAGAGGTTACGGACTGCACAGAGTAGACACAAAAGCTACGCGGATGTGCATAGACGGCCACTCGTGTTTGATGTTGGTGATGCAGTATTTCTGAAAATATCACCGAGTAAGGGTATCATGCGATTTGGGAAGAGAGGGAAATTGAGTCCTCGATACATAGGACCATTCGAGATTCTTGAGAGAGTGGGAGAGGTAGCTTACAGATTAGCATTACCCCCACAGATATCCGGAATACACAATGTTTTTCATGTGTATATGTTGAGGAAGTACCACCCGGACCCTTCTCATGTCATAGAGTATGACGAGATGGACATACAAGAGGACATGAGCTACACTGAGGAACCCGTACGGATTCTCGATAAGAAGGAGAAGGTACTTAGAACCAAGAGCATCCTATTAGTGAAAGTTCTGTGGAAACATCACTTAATGGAAGAGGCAACGTGGGAACGGAAGGATCTCATGAAGGAGAAATACCCCCAACTATTTAGCTAGTTGAGCTGAATTTGGAGGACCAAATTCTTTTAAGGTGGGGAGGATGTGAGATATGAGAATTTTAGATATATTTTAATGATGTAATAAGAACTTGAAGTGTAATTTATTGAGCTAAGTGAATTGTGGAAATTATATTTTGAGATTTATGTGTAAGTGCTTAACATAAGTGTGAAACAAAGAGGTCAGATCGATCTTGGACAAGGAGAGATCGATCTGGTGAGTTAAAAATGACAAGGAAGGAGGAATTTAAGGAGCAGATCGATCTCCAATGGAAGAGGATCGGTCTCCTTATGATTCTGTTTGAGAGAAGATCGATCTCATGAGGAAGAGATCGATCTCCAAATGTTTCTGTTTGAGAGAAGATCGATCTCCTCAAGGAGCAGATCGATCTCATAAAGCCATAAAGAGATCGATCTCACCCCTCGACAGATCGATCTCCTAGGCATAAAATTACCCCAAATCGTCCCCAAATTCAAATGCAGATCGATCTCACCAAGAGCCAGATCGATCTCCTACCCTTAGTCTATATAAGGAAACCCTGCTTTCTCCTACAATTTCACTTTCTCTCTCTTCCAACCCCATTTTCACCGAGCCCTAGCTTTCTCACTCATCCAAAGCACCCATTTTCGTCCAAATCAGAGGCTGTGACAAGAAGGATTGTTGTTCCTCATCAAAGGGAGAACAACATACTTGGAAATTATAAGACGGATTGAATCGAGGCAAGAGATAAGCTCTCCACAAGTTTTGGGTAATTTCTAAACCTCGATCTTGATATTTGAGATGATTTTGGTGATAATGGTTGTTAGCATTGTGTTGAAGTAGCTGGAAAATGATTAGGGATCGATGAAATTACAATGTAGTTGGAGTGATAATGATGTTTAGCAATTTTGGTAATTTTGGGAATTTTGAGCTATAAATTGAAATTTACACAATGAGGTGAATTAGCGTAGATATTGTGGCATGGGCAGTGTAGGATGTTGAGGTGTAGTGAGCGAGATTGTGGTTTGTGATAAAGTTATGAGAATTGAAAAAATTTTAGGTGTTATGAGCAATTATGCTCGATTTTGAAAATTGAGGTTACTGCGATGATGAGTATTGATGTTTTAACATCGTTTGGACAGCTCGGGAGTTCCAAAGCGAAATGCAAGACTAGTCCGTGACAAGGGGGAAACAATTGCACTATACGAGGTGTAAAGAGGTAAGGGAAACTAAACCAATTGTGTATGTTATTTTAAACTATTATAGCATGATTTGTGATTTATAAAACAAGCATGTTTGATGTGTTGTGTTTTGATGAGAATGCACAGGATTTTTATAGCCGGTTGGAGCCCAATGTTTTTATGAGTTTATAATTGGGCTCTACGTTCAGGTGATCTTGAGATTTGAGAAATGTGTGCGTGTTTTATCGGTTGGGACTCGGTTTCAATATGTTTTGTGTTGAGTACAAAACGGTTTTAAATGAGTTTTATGAGAGAAAAACCACTATGAGTTCTACGTGAAGGCAAACCAGTCTTATGTGATAAGACTTAGGTGTGTGATTTTGAGTACACACCGGGCATTGCTCTGGTAGCATGTAAGCCCGATTCTTCTCCATTCTGGTAACGTGAGATCCCCCATTCAGTGGCTATGCCACGTACATTTGGTGGCCGTTGCCACGTGAGAACCCTATTTGGTGGCCGTTGCCACGTGAGAACCCTATTCCGTGGCCGTTGCCACGTGAGAACCCTATTCGGTGGCCGTTGCCAATTGAGAACCCTATTCGGTGGCCCTATTCGGTGGCTGTTGCCACGTGAGAACCCTAGTCGGTGGTCGTTGCCACGTGAGAACCCTATACGGTGGCCGTTGCCACGTGAAAACCCTAATTGGTGGTCGTTGCCACGTGAGATCCCCCATTCAGTGGCTATGCCACGTATATTTGGTGGTTGTTGCCACGTGAAACCCTATCCTGTGGCTGTGCCACGTGTGAATTTAAATCAGTGGCTATGCCACGTGTGTTTAGTGGCTGTACCGCGTGTGAATTTAAATCAGTGGCTATGCCACGTGTGTTTAGTGGCTGTGCCACGTGCATTATTATCACAGTGATTTTATCACATTTACTGAGAAAGCGATTATCGCATTATTTTCACATGCTTTGTTATTGCTCTAGACTGAACCTTTTTACTTCATGTTTTCACATGATTTGAGATATGAGAATGTCGTTTTGAGTACTTTCATGCTATGATTTTCAAATAAGTATAATGAGTTTCACATACAAATAAATATTTTGTGATGTGCATTTTGGTTTATGAAATGAGTCCCTTACCCCCTTTACTGAGCGATTTAGAAGCTCACCCTGTTTTCTTTCCCCCAGATTTCTTCAAGTGAAAAAGGATTTTCCTGCGATGTACGAAGTAGTGGCTAGTTGAGGACTTGAGCTCCAGGCCATATATTATATTTTGAGGTATCTTTTATCTTTTCATGTACCCAGACAATTATTGTAGTTTTAGACACTTGATGTATAACATTGTATGGGATGTATTAGGACTAATTAACTTGAGATCCTGAGGTATGATAAATATGATGATGCATGACACTGCACAGGAATGCACTCTTAATTGTGAATTGATAAGTAAAAAGTTTTTAAATTTACCCTATTTTTCGCGTTTTCGGGGCGTGACAGAGCTTTCTTGGTATCAGAGCTTAGGGTCTAGTATTGTCACTATCGGTTAAGTGAAATAGAATACATCCCAAGTGTCTGTAATAGTCTGGTCATGAACTGAATCTGAGGATTGAGATTTCAATCGATTTTGATATGTACGCGCAGGAGACAAGTTAAGATAGAGAATGAGTGGACGACGAGGTCGTTCGAGGAGGCAGGCAGAGTCCCCTCCACCACCTGCCCCACAATCAGAGAGTCCTAACTCTCGATTCAATCGGATTGAGACCGATGTGAGGTAAGGTTTTGAGCAGATGGCAACGTTATTCGTGCAACACTTTGGAGTTAATGCCTCGGGTACTACTCCTACACCGCCACCAGGACCTCCCGTACCCCCAGTACTGATGGATCCAGTGCCTCCCGTCACTCAACCTGAGGACAAAAGTATGGTCCGACTGAAGAATTTTTTGAAGATGAATCCACCTGCATTTAGGGGAAAGAAGGATCCTACAGAGGCTGAGGAGTGGCTGACGGAGTTGAGAATTATATTTGATTATCTAGCGTGCACCGATGCTGAGAGGGTCAGTATGAGTATCTATATGTTGAAGGGGAGAGCTCGAGATTGGTGGGGTATTACCCAGGGTATTCTGATGTCCCGCTAGGATGTGATTGGTTGGGAAGAGTTTCAGATAGCCTTTAGGACCCAATATGTACCACGAGCCACCCAGAGAAAGAAACGGGCTGAGTTTTTGAGTTTGGTACAGGGTGATATGTCTGTGGATGACTATGAGAGCCAATTCACCGCGCTATTGAGGTACGACCCAGAGACCTTCAAGAATGAAAAGCTCCGTACAGAGAAGTTTATGTATGGATTGAAGCCATCAGAGATTGAGAGGGCTATGTATTACCGAGTTTGGAGATGCTCTGAGACGAGCACAAGAGATTGAAATGGTACAATCTCGAAACGAGCTCAGAGCGATGAATAGAGATAAGGGCAAGAGGCCAGCGATTTTCCAAACAGATGCTCGGAGAGGTTCCTTCAGAAGAGGAAGGATTGAGGTGCAGAATGGCAGATTAGAGAGACCCAGAGTTTACCCTAGTATCAGGGAGACCCCTCGAGATGTCAGGCCTGAGCTAAGGTTTTGCAAAAATTGTGGTCGAATGCATGAGGGAAGTTGTACTGGGTCGATCCACGAATGTTTTAGATGTGGAGACATGGGTCACATGGTGAAGGATTGCCCTCAACCTCAAAAACCACATGTCTTGGAGCCCACTAGACAACAGCCTCAAAGAGTGAACCCCCAGAGATGGGCCACTACTGCAGAGAAAGGAAAGAGACCTGTTACATAGGGACGTGTGTTTGCCCTAGATAAGGAGAACGCTGACACTTCTGTACAAACTATAAGAGGTACACTCTCTGTCTGTAATCATAAGGCTCATGCGTTGATTGATTCAGGATCCACGCATTCGTTTATTTTTGAGCATTTTGCATGTAGATTAAATTTGAAGTTTGAACCCCTAGAATAAATACTACATGTAAATACCCCTATGCGTGAATCCCAAAGGACTGAGTTAATCTGTAGAGGATGTGAAATAAAGGTGGGAGATAGAGTGATGTTAGCAGATCTAATCATGTTAAATATGCATGGGTTTGATGTAATTTTGGGAATGGATTGGTTGGCAACCAATCGAGTGAGTTTAGACTGCTACACTAAGATTGTAACTTTCTCCCTACCTGAACCTTACAGTGTACGGTTGAGATATTGAGGAAATGAATATGTGGATTCTAGTAAGTAATTTGAGAATTTTAATATTATTTTGGAGAATATTAAATATGATTGTTCATGTGAAGGTTATGAAACACTCATATCGGATGATGATCGGGAACATCCGAGGATTGAGGATATAGTTGTGGTGTGTGAATTTCTGGATGTTTTCCCAGATGAGTTACCAAGTTTACCACCAGAGAGAGAGCTGGAGTTTACCATTGATTTGGTGCCAGATACTCAGTCGATCTCTAAACCTCCCTACAGGATGGCATTAGTGGAACTTGAGGAATTGAAGAAACAACTACAGGAGTTATTGGATCAAGAGTTTATTAGACCCAGTGTTTCATCGTGGGGAGCACCAGTATTATTTGTTAAGAAGAAGGATGGTAGTCTCAGATTATGCGTAGACTATCGGTTGTTGAATAAATCCACGGTGAAGAATAAATACCCATTGCCCAGGATTGATGATCTACTTGATCAGCTGAGAGGGGCATCAGTCTTTTCTAAGATTGATTTGAGATCGGGCTATCACCAATTAAGGATCAAGGAAGAAGATATTCCAAAGACGGCCTTCAGGACGAGGTATGGCCATTATGAATTTTTGGTGATGTCCTTTGGATTGACGAACGCCCCTGCAGCATTTATGAGATTGATGAAAAAGGTGTTCAGAGACTATCTAGATAATTTTGTGATAGTCTTTATTGAGGATATCCTAGTATACTCTCAGTCGTATGAGGAGCATGCACAGCATTTGTGGTTAGTACTTCAGAAACTCTGAGATAAACAATTATATGAAAAGCTTAGTAAGTGTGAATTTTGGCTGGATCGGATAGCTTTCCTTGGTCATATAGTCTCAGAGGAAGGAGTATCAGTGGATCCAAGTAAAGTGGAGGTTGTACTTAATTGGGAGAGACCGAGGACAATTATCGAGGTACGAAGCTTCCTTGGTTTGGCAGGGTATTACAGAAGATTTGTGGAAGGATTTTCAAGGATTACCTCTCCTTTGACTAAACTCACGCGTAAGGAGACTCCGTTCATATGGACTGATCAATGTGAGCTCAGTTTTCAGGAATTAAAGAGGAGGTTGACAGCGGCACCTGTGTTAACTATCCCTGAGGGATCAAGAGGATTTTCGGTGTATAGTGATGCATCTCATCAAGGACTGGGGTGTGTGCTTATGCAGCATGGATGAGTAGTCACAAATGGATCACGACAGTTGAAAGACCATGAGCGGAATTACCCCACACATGATTTGGAGTTAGCCACTGTGGTATTTGCCTTGAAGATCTGGCGACACTACTTATATGGGGAAAGATTTCAGATCTTCACTGATCACAAGAGTTTAAGATATCTCTTTGATCAGAAACAGTTAAACATGAGACAAAGGAGATGGATGAAACTCCTTAAGGATTATGACTGCGAGATTCTATATCATCCGGGTAAGGCGAATGTAGTTGTTGATGCCCTGAGCAGGAAGAGTATGATATCTGCTATAATGATCAGGGAATGGGATTTACTGGAGTAGTTTGTCGAACTCCGGATCAGAGTTAAAGAGATAGAGATTGGATTTTTGGCTAGCTTGTGAATAGAGCCCAGGATCATAGATCAGATGAGAAATGGGCAGCGCAGTGATCAGAGATTGATAGATATGGTTAGCCAATCTGAACAGAGTTCGCAGTCGGATCTCACAGTCAGTGAGGATGGATTGTTGAGATTCAGAGGAGGGATTTGTGTACCGGACGATGATACCTTAAAGAGACAGATACTGAGAGAATCCCATTGCTCGCTATACACCATGCACCCCGGGAGTACTAAGATGTACCGAGATTTAAGAAAGGTGTACTTGTGGAGTGGTATGAAGCAGGACGTGGTGAAATATGTGGCCAGGTGTTTAGTATGCCAGCAAGTGAAAGCTGAGCATCGGAAGCCCGGAGGACTACTACAGCCCTTACCTGTACCTACATAGAAATGGGAGCATGTCACCATGGACTTTATTATGGGTTTACCGAGGACCCGAAGAGGTCGTGACGCTATATGGGCTATAGTGGATAGATTGACCAAGAGTGCCCACTTCCTTACCATCAAGAGTACAGATACTGTGGATGCCTTAGCCGAGCTGTATGTCAGCGAGATAGCTAGATTACATGGGGCTCCAGTGAGTATTACTTCTGATAGAGATTCTCGGTTTACTTCTAGATTTTGGACCCAGTTTCAGGAGTCCATGGGATCTCGATTGAGTTTCAGTACCGCCTATCATCCTCAGACAGATGGTCAGTCAGAGAGGACTATTCAGACCCTGAAGGATATGTTGAGGGTGTGTACGATGGATTTTAAGGGATCATGGGATGATCACCTGCCCCTAGAAGAGTTTGCGTACAATAACAGTTATCATGCAAGTATTGGAATGACACCTTTTGAGGCTCTATATGGTTGGAGGTGTAGATCCCCTGTAGCTTGGGAAGAAGTCGGTGACAGAAAGATAAATTCTCCTAAACTTGTTAAGCAAGCTGTATAGAATGTAAAACTCATATGTGAGAGGTTACGGGCTGCACAGAGTAGACAGAAAAGCTACGCGGATGTGCGTAGACGGCCACTCGAGTTTGATGTTGGTGATGCAGTATTTTTGAAAATATCATCGAGTAAGGGTATCATGCGATTTGGGAAGAGAGGGAAATTGAGTCCTCGATACATAGGACCATTCGAGATTCTTGAGAGAGTGGGAGAGGTAGCTTACAGATTAGCATTACCCCCACAGATGTCCGAAATACACAATGTTTTTCATGTGTCTATGTTGAGGAAGTACCACCCGGACCCTTCTCATGTCATAGAGTATGACGAGATGGACATACAAGAGGACATGAGCTACATTGAGGAACCCGTACGGATTCTCGATAGGAAGGAGAAGGTACTTAGAACCAAGAGCATCCCATTAGTGAAAGTTTTGTGGAAACATCACTTAATGGAAGAGGCAACGTGGGAACTGGAGGATCTAATGAAGGAGAAATACCCCCAGCTATTTGGCTAGTTGAGCTGAATTTGGAGGACCAATTTCTTTTAAGGTGGGGAGGATGTGAGATCTGAGAATTTTAGATATATTTTAATGATGTAATAAAAACTTGAAGTGTAATTTATTGAGCTAAGTGAATTGTGAAAATTATATTTTGAGATTTATGTGTAAGTGTTTAACATAAGTGTGAAACAAAGAGGTCAGATCGATCTTGGAGAAGGAGAGATCAATCTGGTGAGTTAAAAATGATAAGGAAGGAGGAATTTAAGGAGCAGATCGATCTCCAATGGAAGAGGATCGATCTCCTTATGATTCTGTTTGAGAGAAGATCGATCTCATGAGGAAGAGATCGATCTCCAAATGTTTCTGTTTGAGAGAAGATCGATCTCCTCAAGGAGTAGATCGATCTCATAAAGCCATAAAGAGATCAATCTCACCCCTCGACAGATCAATCTTCTGGGCATAAAATTGCCCCAAATCGTCCCCAAATTCAAATGCAGATCGATCTCACCAAGAGCCAGATCGATCTCCTACCCTCAGTCTATATAAGGAACCCCTGCTTTCTCCTGTAATTTCACTTTCTCTCTCTTCCAACCCCATTTTCACCGAGCCCTAACTTTCTCACTCATCCAAAGTACCCATTTTTGTCTAAATCAGAGGCTATGACGAGAAGGAAAGTTGTTCCTCATCAGAGGGAGAACAACATACTTGGAAATCGTAAGACAGATTGAATCGAGGCAAGAGATAAGCTCTCCACAAGTTTTGGGTAATTTTTAAACCTCGATCTTGATATTTGAGATGATTTTGGTGATAATGGTTGTTGGCATTGTGTTGAAGTAGCTGGAAAATGATTAGGGATCGATGAAATTACAATGTAGTTGGAGTGATAATGATGTTTAGCAATTTTGGTAATTTTGGGAATTTTGAGCTATAAATGGAAATTTAGACAATGAGGTGAATTAGCGTAGATATTGTGGCATGGGCAGTGTAGGATGTTGAGGTGTTGTGAGCGAGATTGTGGTTTGTGATAGAGTTATGAGAATTGAAAAAATTTTAGGTGTTATTAGTACTTATGCTCGATTTTGAAAATTGAGGTTACTGCGATGATGAGTATTGATGTTTTAACATCGTTTGGACAGCTCGGGAGTTCCAGAGCGGAATGCGATACTAGTCCGTGACAAGGGGGAAACAATTGCACTATACGAGGTGCAAAGAGGTAAGGGAAACTAAACTAATTGTGTATGTGATTTTGAACTATTATAGCATGATTTATGATTTATAAAACAAGCATGTTTGATGTGTTGTGTTTTGATGAGAATGCACACGATTTTTATAGCCGGTTGGAGCCCAATGTTTTTATGAGTTTATAATTAGGCTCTACGTTCAGGTGATCTTGAGATTTGAGAAATGTGTGCGTGTTTTACCGGTTGGGACTCGGTTTCAATATGTTTTATGTTGAGTACAAAACGGTTTTAAATGAGTTTTATGAGAGAAAAACCACTATGAGTTCTACGTGAAGGCAAACCAGTCTTATTTGATAAGACTTAGGTGTGTGATTTTGAGTACACACCAGGCATTGCTCTGGTAGCATGTAAGCCTGATTCTTCTCCGTTCTAGTAACGTGGGATCCCCCATTCAGTGGCTATGCCACGTATATTTGGTGGCAGTTGCCAGTGAGAACCCTATTTGGTGGCCGTTGCCACGTGAGAACCCTATCTGGTGGCCATTGCCACGTGAGAACCCTGTTTGGTGGCCGTTGCCACGTGAGAAACCTATTCGGTGGTCGTTGCCACGTGAGAACCCTATCCGGTGGCCGTTGCCACGTGAGAACCCTATTCGTTGGCCGTTACCACGTGAGAACCCTATTTGGTGGCCGTTGCCACGTGAGAACCCTATTTGGTGGCCGTTGCCATGTGAGAACCCTAATTGGTGGCCGTTGCCACGTGAGATCCCCCATTCAGTGGCTATGCCACGTATATTTGGTGGTCATTGCCACGTGAAACCCTATCCTGTGGCTGTGCCACGTGTGAATTTAAATCAGTGACTATGCCACGTGTGTCTACTGGCTGTGCCGCGTGTGAATTTAAATCAGTGGCTATGCCACGTGTGTTTAGTGGCTGCGCCACGTGCATTATTATCACAGTGATTTTATCACGTTTACTGAGAAAGCGATTGTCGCATTATTTTCACATGCTTTGTTATTGCTCTAGACTGAGCCTTTTTTACTTCATGTTTTCACATGATTTGAGATATGAGAATGTCGTTTTGAGTACTTTCATGCTATGGTTTTCAAATAAGTATAATGAGTTTCACATACAAATAAATATTTTGTGATGTGCATTTTGGTTTATGAAATGAGTCCCTTACCCCCTTTACTGAGCGATTTAGAAGCTCACCCTGTTTTCTTTCCCCCAGATTTCTTCAAGTGAAAAAGGGTTTCCCTGCGACGTGCGGAGTAGTGGCTAGTGGGGGACTTGAGCTCCAGGCCATATATTGTATTTTGAGGTATCTTTTATCTTTTCATGTACCGAGACAATTATTATAGTTACAAACACTTGATGTATAACATTGTATGGGATGTATTAAGACTAATTAACTTGAGATCCTGAGGTATGATAAATATAATGATGCATGACACTGCACAGGAATGCACTCTTAATTGTGAATTGATAAGTAAAAAGTTTTTAAATTTGCCCTATTTTTCGCGTTTCCGGGGCGTGACAGGAATTTTGTATTGATTTGGTGCCTGAAACTGAACCGATATCCAAGCCACCCTATAGAATGGCTCCAATTGAATTGGAAGAGCTAAAGAAGCAATTGCAAGAGTTGTTGGATAAGGGGTTCATTAGACCGAGTGCATCACCTTGGGGAGCATCGGTTCTGTTTGTAAAGAAGAAATATGGGAGTCTCCGACTGTGTATAGACTATCAGTAGTTGAATAAGGCTACCATTAAGAATAAGTATCCCTTTCATGGATTGATGATCTATTGGATCATTTGCAAGGAGCACAGGTCTTTTCGAAGATTGATCTGCGACCCAAGACAGCATTTTGGACCTGTTATGGCTATTATGAGTTTTTGGTTATGCCATTTGGGTTGACAAATGCTCTTACAGTGTTTATGGCTTTAATGAATGATGTATTCAAGCCATACCTAGACAGATTCGTAATTGTCTTCATAAATGACATATTGGTGTACTCGAAGTCCAGGGAAGCACATGAGCAACATTTGAGAACAGTGTTACAGACCCTCCGAGATTAGGAGTTGTTTGCTAAACTCAACAAGTGTGATTTTTTACTGAGTGAGATATCATTTTTCGGTCATGTAGTCTCGAGAGATGATGTATTAGTGGATCCGTCTAAGATAGAGGCTATGATACAGTGGGAAAGACCCAAGGCGGTTACAAAGATCCGCAGTTTCCTAGGTTTAACCGATTATTACTAACGATTTGTCAAGGGATCCTCTAAGCTGGCTGCTCCATTGACACTTCTCACCCGAAATAATATGGCATTCGAGTGGGATGATAGGTGTGAGAAAAGTTTTTGTGAACTAAAGCACAGACTGACCACCGCACCTATTCTCGCCATACTCACCAGCTCAAAAGGTTACACGGTGTAGACAGATGCCTCGGGACAAGGACTGGTTGTGTGTTGATGCAGGAAGGGAAGGTAGTAGCCTATGGATCCAGACAACTTAAGGACCATGAGAAGAACTACCCGACCCATGATTTAGAGTTGGCAATCATGGTACTTGCATTGAAAATATGGCATCACTACTTGTACGGTGAGAAATCCTAAGTGTATACAGATTATAAGAGCCTCGAATATCTGTTTTCATAGAAAGAGTTAAATATGAGGTAGAGGCGATGGATAGAGCTTCTAAAAGATTATGAGTGCGAGATATTATACCATCTAGGAAAGGCTAATGTGGTGGCTGATACCCTGAGTAGAAAGAGCCTCGGAATGGTATCGCAGATGATGGTCAGGGAATATGAGCTGCTCAAGCAGTTTACTTACCTTAGATTGGATATATACCTTCTTGATATTGACCGAGACTGTGTGATAACTAGCCTGCAAGTGGAACCGGATTTGATTGACTGGATACACCAGGCTCAGCATGCCGATCTACTGTGTGAGGATCGTGCGAGTCAGATTCAAAGGGGTAATGTGGTCGATTTCTTTGTGAGTGATGATGGCCTACTGAGGTTTAGAGGCAGGATTTACATTCCCAATGACCCAGAGTTAAAGAGATTGATTTTGACAGAAGCTCATTCATCGAGATACACATTACATCCGGGAAGTAATAAGATGTACCAAAAACTTCGAAAAGTGTATTGGTGGTCAGGGATGAAAAGAGATATCACAGAATTTGTGGCAAGATATCTTGTATGTCAGCAAGTGAAGGTTGAGCATCAGAAGCCTGTAGGGTTATTGCAGCCTCTACCAGTACCTTGGAAATGGGAGCATGTAACCATGGATTTCATCATGGGATTACTAAGGACAAAAAGGAGCCATGATACTATCTAGGTAGTGGTTGACAGACTGACGAAATCCGCCCACTAAATCTACAGATACTTTGAGTAGTTTGGCAGAGTTGTATGTATGAGAGGTGGTAAGGCTACATGGTGTTCCAGTGAGCATCGTATCGAATAGGGATTCCTGCTTCACTTCTCACTTTTGGGAACAATTTCAGGAAGCTATGGGAACCCGATTAAATTTCAGTACTGCTTTCCATCCTCAGACAGATGGTCAGTCAGAGAGAACCATCCAGATGTTAGAGGATATGCTAAGAGCTAGTGTTATGGATCTTAAAGGCTCTTGGGATGATCACCTACCATTAGCCGAATTTGCATACAACAATAGTTATCACTAGAGTATCGGGATGGCATCATATGAAGCCTTGTACGATAGAAGGTCTCATTCCCCTATTAGTTTCAGAAGAAGTGGGTGAAAGGAAAATTTTTGCTCCTGATTTGGTACAGCAAGCCTCTGAGGTTGTTCGGTTGATATGTGAGAGATTGAGAACAACTCAGAGCAGGCAGGAAAGTTACGCTGACATGAGACGAAGACCACTATAGTTCATTGTAGGTGGCTAGGTATTTTTGAAAGTCTCTCCCTCGAAAAGGATTATGAGGTTTAGTAAGAAGGGTAAGTTGAGCCCTCGGTATATCGGACCATTTGAGATACTGAAGCGTATGGGAGATAAGGCCTACAGGCTAGCATTACCACCGGAGCTAACAGGCAAACATAATGTCTTCCATGTATCGATGCTTTGGAAATACCATCCAGATCCAACCCACGTGATTCGGTATGAGCCATTGGAGCTCAAGAATGATTTATCTTATGCAAAGAAATCGATCCGGATATTGGATAGGAAGGAAAAGGTGCTATGGAATAAGACGATTTCACTTGTTAAGGTTCTTTGGCAGTACCATAACTCAGAGAAAGCTACTTGGGAGTTGGAGAACTCTATACGGGAAAAGTACCCCCGACTTTTTGAGGAGTAACTTGGTTTTAATTTAGAGGACCAAATTTCTTAAATGAGGGGAGGAATGTAAGACCTGTATTTTCATATGTAACTATTATAAATTCCTAAGTATGCATTCATTTATGTAATGTAAATCATAAGAAGTGAAAGGTTCGTAATTCTGATGTACACACGTGTTATGTGGATTCAAGATGTAAACACAAGTTTCATTATGTATGAATTATAAGAAATGGACCTTTCTAAGTGATAAATGTGAATCGAATGCAAAGTGAGTAGTGAGGTAAATGAAAATGAAGTTAGCTTTGAGAAATTTGGATGAAATTGGCTAAGTATGGCTATAGAGCAAGTGGAGATCGATCTCTAATGCAAGGGAGATCGATCTTAGAGGCAATTTGAAGAAGGAAATTGATCCTCAGTTCAAGCCAGATCGATCTCCTTAAGTCTCTACCAAGCCGAGATCGATCTCTTCCTCAAAGAAGATCGATCTCATTGTGTCTCGGCAAGGAGCAGATCGATCTCATTACCCTGCCAGATCGATCTGTGAAGCTCTTGACCTGGGAGAGATCAATCTCATGTTTTTCGACAGATCGATCTCCTAAGCTTCAAAACTCAATACAGGAAGGCTAAAAATAGCTATAAATCGATCCCTTACTTATGGAGATTGATCTCATCAAGGTAATTTCTATAAAACAGGGCCTGCTGAACTGTAATTCACGGGAGAAACATAAACCTTCCATCCTAAGTAAAGTAACCTAGCTTTCACCATAGGAAAACATCACTTTTCATACAAAATTGAGAGAAGTTAGCTTAGCAAAGTTGTTCATAGTGAAGAGAAGAACAACTTAGCCCAAAAACAAGTGGTGAAATTATTTGATTGAAGTAAACAAAGGGATTTCTCCAAATTCAGATAAAAGGAGAAAAGTCCATCTATATGAGATTTCAATGCACCAATCTCATGTATGTTGAGCTATACAATTTTATGAGTTGATTGGTGTATATATTGTTGATTTAAACATCTTAGAACATGTTTAATCTCCATGACCTATCCATGGTGAAATGTGAGAAAAAGATGAAAAAGTTGATTAGGCATGGATTTAGTAATGATTTAAGCATGAATAGATGTTATTAAGCATATATACATGATTATATAATAGTTTGATGAAGTTCATGTGCTAGAAAAAAAAACTAAAATTAAGCATATGAGGTGTTCGATGAAATGCCACAATGAAATGAAATCATGAACTATAAGCTTAATACCGATTTAATAAGAATCGATAGACTCGAGGAGTCTGAGAGATTCTTGAAAACAAGTTATATGCTCAAATGGACTTATGAAATGATAAAGTCTGATAATGGTATAACGAGGCCAAATGAGATGTAAATGGCCTAACGCATTGATTTAAATATCATGCAAGTGAAATGAAGTATATGACAATATACTGATGTGTGTAACACACAATTTCAGCTCCAGAAGATATCGTTGGAATCGATAGGACGGAGCACAAGAAGTGGAAATCGAAGGAAAACTATTCAAGCATGATTCGAGGTAAGGGACTTATGCGAGCTATAGAGATAGCTATACGTATGTTTTCTTACCTGCTGTGTGTGAATGTATAAGAAAAGTATATAGATATTGGTATATCTAAGTAGAAAACTACTTATGAGAATAAGTCCATAGTATGAGTTGCATGACTTCTATGATTGTTGTGAAAAGAGGTTTTTGCAAACGTTTTGAGAAAGAATGATAATAGATGGGCTCCCTGTTTAACCATTTGTATGAAATGTTTCTAACGAGTGATTGAAGGAAGATTTGCCCTCTCACTCATGACTATACATGGAGCCCCTTCTATTTCTTTTCTATGTGAAATTGTGCTAGAGCCTAGTGGCAATGGTAGATTGACCAACCCTGCTCGCACGCTATTTTAAAGTGATTTTGAGAAAACAAAAGAGTGTTCAATGCCTCAGATGGTGCTGTGTGTTCCACACGAGATGCTCGCACTAGATTTTGGGAATCATGTTAGAGCCTTCGCGCTCGCACGATGGTTTTTATGATTGTGTTGTGTGTTGAGTAAAATCGTATTAGAGCCATCATCTACTGTTGTGTGTCTTGCATTGACCTACTCACACATGGTTTGTGAATATGATGTAACGAGTACAAAATCATGCTTGAGCCGTCGTGTACTATTGTGTGTCTGGCACTGACCTCCTCGCACGAGATTTTGAGATAACGAAAATGGGTAATAAGGATCCACGGGAGCACGATGTACCGTGAGCGTTAGCCATGGGGTACGATGTGCCGAGATTTGAGTATGAGCTAAAGGGATGGTTGATCTGCCTCCCCAAGCATAGGGTTCTCGCACACCTGATCAGTGTTGCCTGGAATCCGACTATGGTCATAAGTCTGATATTTATCTGAGTGATATAACATAGTCACTACTGTGTGTGGTGACGTATGTTTCCCTTGTTGCATGTCTAGGGATGTGATAACCCATGATTATGTCTCATGTATATTAAATTGTTGTGTGAAAAATGATTTCTAAATATGTATTCAATACTTTTAAGGATGAGTTGTGTGATTCTGTGTGAATATGCATACATCCATCTAGCAAATTAATGATTTCGCATTGATGGAAGTTGTTTTAAAGAACATGCATATTGTTTTATAAGGAAAATGAACATATATGTATTTTAAGCATGTAGATAGTGTAGTTATCTGTCTGCTTTCATATTTTTCTTACTGAGCGTGTTAGCTCACCCCCTTATTTTCTCCTACACTGCAGTCGTCCCTGCTATTGTGTTGTTCCGATCATCCAGCAGTATAGAGAGGTATACACTTGAGATGAAAAATTTTGTATCCGGTAAATTAATGCACAATAAAGTTTGTATTTTATATTTTGGGAGATATATATAACAGAACCTGATGTAAACGCTTCCGTACTTATATATATATATATATATAAGTCCAGTTTCTATTCTACTTCATTTGTATAACTGTATTTAACTAGAATACATGAGAAATGGATCGGATGTTGACTTATAGCCCAACTATAAGTGGTAAGATAAAGGTTACGGATTGGTATAGAGGGTTGTGACAACTGGAGCTCTCTCTGACTCTTTGCCCTTCTGTGAGTCGGTCTCAATCATCTCAGGACAATGCCTAGCGATATGCCTGGCTTCCCACATCTGTAACACGTAACAGGGGTCGTTGGACAAGGTCTGGTACCATGAAATCTACCACATCTCCTACACTGATCGGTAGTAGGCCGTGGTCCTCTAATAACTACACCCCTTTGTGGAGCTAAAACTGGGTACACGGGAGGTTTAGTAGCTGTCTCCTGTACCTCCTCAATCTTGGGCCTCTTCTTAAATAGTCTCTGGCCTCCTTTTCTAGACACTCTATCAATCCCGGACTTTTTCGGTCTCTATCTCTCCTGCCACTAACCTTCCCAAACTCGGAGGCATTTTGCTCAAAGTCCTGTTCACATAATTGCACCTTGTGCACTGCCTCTTTATAAGTGAAGATGTCTAATGGAGCCAATCTAGATATGATGGCTGGTCTCAATCCATCCATAATCTTCTGGACCTTCAGAGGCTCACTGCTCAACGTGTCGGGTTCATACCTCCCCAAGGATATGAACATCGACTCATACTCATCGATAGAGCGGTTCCCTTGAACCAAATTCATGAACTCCATCCTCAACTTCCTCCGTGCAATGGCTAGAATATACTGCCTCCTAAAGGCCTCCAAGAATATCTCCCATATGATCTCGGAGTGTCGGGCCCTCAAAATAGATATGGTGGATCTCCACCAGTGTTCTGCCTCGCCTTTCAGTATAAATATGGCGAAGGCCACTTTCTCAACAGATGTACATCTGAAGAACCCATACAATTTTTCCATCTCATAAACCCAATCCTCAATAACAATTGGGTCCTTTACCCCTCTAAATACTGGAGGTTTCAACTCCTGGAACTGCCATAGCCTACTCAACTCGCAATCATAACCCAGGTCACTCTCGCTCAGCTGTGGAGCGATAAGAGAAGTTGTATCCTGTATTGGGGGTGGTGTAACAATCCCCGTAGTATGAGGCCTCTCTTCCTCTGCAGCTGCCTGTCCAGTAGTAGTAGGCTGCACGACTGGACCTCGTCTATCGCCAGCACCTAATACTTGCGTGACTATCTCAACGAGGCTCTCAATACTCCGTTCTATTCTAGCGAAACGTGCCTTTGTATCCCCTGGTCTTTCAACATGGTCCTGTGGAGCCTGATCAGTCTACGGCTCCGCATAGTTCTTAGGCCTACCTCTACGGCCTCTAGCACGTGCACCTGCCCCTCTACCTCGGCATGTAACAACCATAATGCCCAATTTCCTGTATCCATAACCATTTATTAGTCGTATTCCATCTCGGTATACACAGTAATATGGGGATGTAACTTTCCTACTTATTATTCCTGACTCATATCAGGTCAACTCAGCTCCGATATCAATCTCTATTATGACCCTTTTCATCCATTTCATCTAAAAATCACCATAAATTTTTTCACTTTTTTCTTTCCTTACTCGATCGTGAACAACCCTCACAAATACAATTGGGCTGTGAGTCAGTATTAATCACCATTTCCATACATCTTTCAATTAATCAAAAGCATACATTTGAAAGTTTAAGTCATATACTTATATATGACATGTTTTCTAACATTTACATCCGCCATATTATAATTCAAAATGATTACTGTGCTTTTACATGTTTAGACATAAAAAGAATCCCTGTGTGTATACCTCTTGGCAATGGAGAGTAGCGGATATCCCAATACAACACCTTAGTCCTTCACTAGGCTACTATGTGCGCTCTGTAGAGGGGGAAAGTGAAGGGATGAGCAACCACACACTCAGTAAGGCAATAATGCAAGCATGGTAGATAACTACACTATCTACATGCTTATAACGTCATGGCATAAATCATTTATATTCAAAGCATGAGGAAATAATAAAACTATGCCACTTGTATATCCATATATCATGTACTGAAAAACATGGAAATAGGCATGTAAACATGGAAAATCATCATGTGAAAACCTCTCATGCTCAATATAATAAATATTTATCAATTTCATCTCAAATTACAAGGTTCATGATAAATCATTCCCTCAAAGCGTAACACCTTGTCAAAACATTAGCAAAACCCATCAAAACATTAGCAAAACCCATCAAAACATGAGATATCTAAAACCATGAGATATCAAAACATAAGATACCACAAGGTTTGACCCCTCCCTCAGGTCTACCCTGGACAACATAAATCATCATCGATATCTAAAACCATGAGATATCATGTGAGACAAGAGATCACGGTAAACCAAAGACTCTGTTGGCAAACTATGTCATAATCATCCCAGACCACACGGATCCCAATGTGCGAGGCATCATGCTGGAACGAAGGTGGGTTAGTCCTACTCCAGACTTTTGAATCATCATCACAACCACGCGGTACAACGTACTCCATGTGATCTACACAGTACAACGTACTCCGCGGACCCATATCATGGTTGGGGGTGCCTGTCGTAGGTCTTATCTACCACATGCCATGCATAACCTACTCAATCTCAAGTGCACGTGCGAGCATCTCATCTGTGTGACTAACAGTCTACACGAGGCATCCAGCACGACTCGTGCGAGCATCTCATCTATGTGACACAAAGTCTACACGAGGCATCCAACACGACTCATTATATATATCACAGTGTGAAAACTCTGTGCGAGCAAAGCTCTAGCACAATTTCATGCATCATCAGCAAATACCCTCGTATGAGCAACACTCTAGTATGGCTTTATGCATAATAAATAATGAAGAAATCACGTACGAGCATAGCTCCAGTACGGTTATATGCATAAGTAAGTCAAGGAAAACTCACGTACGAGCTATCAGCTCAGTACGGCTTATAAAACATCACAAATTAAAATATGGTGCAAGCTAGGCTCTAGCACATTTCATACATATTGAAAACATCAAAATCCAGTGCGAGCAAGGCTCCAACACGATTTAACTCACGTAAGTACGATAGGCGGCTCTATTTCAACATAACACTCTCAAAACCAAAGTTAGCACCTCACTTTAGCTATTTCACAAAATCTTGAAATCACTAGCTAGCCTATCCATCAATTTTGATTAAACCAAAGCAACGTATTTCGTAAAATTATCAAAACATGTGATTTATGCAATTATTAGCCTTACTATCCCTTTTTTGTAAGATTCGCTTCCAAGGCAAAATCATTTATATCCGAAGTTTTTCATGCAATCATCATTTCTTTCATAGATAACAAGTATTTACAAAGCCCTATAAACACCCTCAAAATATGTGCAGCTATCTCTATATACTCACAAAAAGTCCCTTACCTGAAATCGCGTTGAATAATTCCACTTCCTTAAAGTTGCTCGTTTGTGCAGTTCGATTCGCTTCCAAAGAAATCTCCAAGACTGCACGAAATTATATATCACATCAATTCGATTCAATATAACACAATTCTTACGTTTCCTATAGTCGATTCAACTTATAGTTTCCATTAACACTTATAAGGCCTCACTTCCTCTTAAGTCCATTTTGATCTCTTTATTAATTTCTCGAGAGTCTATTGAACTCTTTTAGGCCTATTGATTCACACTAAATCGATATCAAGTCCATAGTGCCTCTAGTTCATCATTTACTTCACTATGAAAATTTATCAAACACCTCATATACTTATTTTCATAACTTGGCTAATCTCACAATGTAGCTTCATTCAATCATCTCAAAATCATGCATATTACCTCATTACACCTTAGTATAATCCATTTATCACCAACTCAACTATATCACATTTTCTCACACTAGACTCATTCTAGGTTATACTTGTTCCATTACATTCTAGGTAGTTTCTATCATCAATACAAACACCAATCAACTCACAACAACAACTAGATACATATTCTTTGGATTGGTGTATTAGAAACTCACCTAGCTTGATTTTCTTCTTGCTCCAAATAAGAAAACTCTTTGCTCCTTCAATCTAACCAATGAAGTATTGATTCCAAGCTATGTTGTTCTTCTCTTTATTATGAACAACTTTGCTCTAATAGTTTTTTCTCAAATCTTTATGGAAATGGGATGGTTTTAGAGTGAGAAAGCTAGGTTTAAGGTTGAAAATGGAAGAAATGGATTTGTTCCCGTGAAATGCATATCCAACTGCTCCGTTTTTATAGAAGATGCCTTTGGAGATCGATCTGCATATGGTAGAGATCGATCTGGCCTTACTTGAATCCTTTAAAATTTTGACAAATTTGCAAGCAGGGGATCGATTTGTTTATTACATGAGATCGATTTGTTCAAGGTAATGAGATCGATCTGTTTCAGGCAGAAGGCTTTTGAGATCGATCTGTCCTTAAGGGGAGATCGATCTGGCCTATCCAGAGACCAATGGAGATCGATCTGCCTAAGAGAGGAGATCGATCTGGTCCAACCCGATACAACATGAGATCGATCTGCTTGAGTGAAGGATCGATCTCCCTCTTGCAGAATGCTTGGCATTGTTTTCTCCAAGCCATAAGTTGATCTCTCCTTGCATGGGATCGATCTGGCCTTCATCCTGCATCATTTTTACTGAAATTTTCCCAGTTAAACTCATATTCAATGACTTTAATACTCATTTATCAATCCATTCACACTTAGAACTTAAAATCGTTTATTTCTTGTAATTCATATGTAAAGTAACTTGTCTGTACATCCAATAATCATATACATTACATAAAAATTTATGGATCTTACACATATAATATCAATAAGAGTAATAACTATGACTATGGCTATATCCTCTGTGATCCCAGCTACACGGATCCTAGTGTGCGGGGTATCACCTCTATCTACTTTCGCACAGGAGGTGGGTCACGTCCAACTCGCCAGTCCATAGCAGAATATCCATCGTCCAAAGATGGCATATGTATAATATCACACACGATACAGTGTACCCCATGCTACTTGGTGGTACAACATACTCCATGGACCCATATCATCACAGCATATCCTGCTACATCTTAATACGCACGTGCGAGCCTATTTAATCGATGTGGCACACAGCCTACCCAAAGCTCCTAGCATGGCTCCCAGCATGTCATAAAACCATATGCAAGTAACTCTAGCACGGTAACAAGTGTAGTGGACATCTAGTGCAAGTTATGCTTTAACACCATGTCAAAACTCGTATGAAAACTAGTGCGAGCTAAGCTCCAGCACTCATACATGTAAAATCCTAGTGCGAGCATCGCTCCAGCACTAATGCACATATAAAACACATCAAATCTCGTGCGAGCAACACTCTAGCACATTTCGTTTTCACAAAACTCATGTAGGTGGCTCATTCTTTGCAAAGCATGGTTATAAAACCAGATCAAGCTATATTTTTATGCAAATCATTTCATATGCTAGCCAACCTACCAATCACATGCTAAAAAGTAATAATAAGATTCAAAAGCATCATGCTCTTGCTTTTCATGCACATTTCTCAAACACCCAATTTTTTGCCCTTCAAACAACCATTTCATCCTAAGACCCTTAGATATGTCAAGAAATCACCCATGCGCCCGAAAGGCATACAAATATCCCTAGGGCTAACACAATTCTCTTACCTCAATTCTCTGAGAAGCAATTCCTTCTTCCTTTCCCTTTTTCGTGATTTAGCTCAACTTGCTCCAGATATATCCTCAGGAGCTGCAAACTTTCATCAATCATATGAGTCATTATCGATAACTCTTGTTTATGACTTCAACTAGTCAGTATATCTCATCGAGCCTATTTCATCAAATTTTAGCCTATTATCTCATTTGGCCATTATTATGCCATTTCTAGTCAATTTAGCTAGCAACACTCTTAGTAACTTATCAAACACTTGGCATAAATGTTTATCCATAATCTTCCATCATTTATGCATTCTCTATAATATCATTTATGCACATTTTTATCACTTGACTAATCTCACAATGTGGCTTCATCCAATCATCTCAAAATCATGCATATCACCTCACTAACAACTTGATATAATCATTTTTTCATCTAATCAACCACATTCTATTTTCTCACACTAAACTCATTCTAGGTTATGCTTGTTCCATTACATTCTAGGTAGTTTCAATCATCAATACATACACCAATCTACTCAAAACAACAACTAGATAAATATACTTAGAGTTGGTATCTTGGAAACTCAACTAGTTTGACTTTCCTCTTTTCCAAATTGAAGACTCCTTTGCTCTATCAATCAAACTAATGAAATGTTGGCTCTAAGCTATGTTGTTCTTTTTCTCAAGATGAACAACTTTGCTCTAATAGTTTTTTCTCACATCTTTATGAAAGGGGTGGTATTCTAGAGAGAGAAAGCTTGGTATTTGGATAAAAATATAGGGGAAATGGTTGATTTGCTGAAGAATGAAGTTGGCCGTCGGGTTTTTTATAGATTGAGAGTGATGAGATCGATCTGCTAGGGTGAAGAGATCGATCTTTCCTTGGTTTTAGCCATCGAATTCTCAGGTTTGAAATGGGAGAGATCAATCTGCTCATTGGGGAGAGATCGATCTTAGCTTGGCAGAAGCTTGAGGAGATCGATTTGCTCATGGGGAGAGATCGATCTGCTCTTGACAGAATCAAATGGAGATCTATCTACACTTAAGAGGGGATCGATCTCTGTTAGGCAGAGGCAAATGCAAATCGATCTGCTCATTGGGGGGATCAATCTGCTCAATAGGGAGATCGATCTGGCCTTGGTAGATTCACTTGAAATTGTTCTACTTGAACAAGGGATCGATCTACCTTGAATAGGAGATCGATCTAGCCTTCATTTGTAGCCCTTTTGCTGTAATTTTTTCAGAATTTCCAAGGGAGAACTTGCATTCAATTGCTTCACTAGTCATTTTATAATCTATTCACACTTTGAGCATGGAAAGGTTCATTTTCTATGATTCACATACAATATGACTTGTATGTATCGCTTGAATTCAATAAGGATACACAGAATTCACTGTCCATGCATTATCATTTCATGTTTAAATCCTTATTTTCGATCTGAATGCTTAAAGTTTTATTTGTTTAGTTTGTGGCCACTTCAGCCCTTATTTATCCTTTACTTGTATCTTGACACTCATTTATCCCATTTGTAATTCATTCACATTTTACATGATCTAAAAATCATCTGTCTTATACTTTCATTAACATATAACAGAGTTATACATACTTGGGGTCTCACATTTTATTATTGTCATTTGCATGAAAGGTGTTGGAACCTTACTCGGACCATGTTTTGATTTAATCTGATTTAATATGCCTGAAAGCGTCCTGGAGCTTAGCTCGCACGAGATTTTCATATGACATTGTATAAAAGCCGTACGAGAGCCTTGCTCATACGTGATTTAAATTAATTTGATATGCATAACACCGTGCTGGAGCATTACTCGCACGAGGATTTTATATGAAACATAAAGTCATGCTGGGGCGTTACTCGCACGAGGTTTTGATTTATTATATGTAAAATCGTGCTGGAGTGTAACTCGCACGAGATTTTAATATCAATATATGCATGGAGTAGTGCTGGGAGCTTTGCTCATACAAGACTCTGTTGACATGCATAGAGCCGTGCTGATTGCCTTGTGTAGACTGTGTGTCACACAGATGAGATGCTCTCACGTGCATTTTGAGATGTGGATGAGGGATTGATATGATATGGGGTCCACGAAGTACGTTGTACCATGCAGTCTTCAAACTATTCATGAGTAAGACGGGCCTCGGAGTCTAACCACCCGGTCTTTGATATATATAGGCTGGCGGATGAGGATTTGACCCACCTCCCGTTGCTAGCAGTGATGCCCCGCACACTAGGATCCATGTAGTCGGGATCACAGAGTAGGATATGGACATAGTCCAGTATGTTACCCGATACCTACCTAGTCTCACATGATATAAATGTTGATTGAAAGCATATTTCTATGGTTTATATAATTTCATGTTTTACATGGTTTTTGTGGATCAGGATAGCCCGAGGGATGGGTTGAGTCCTGATATATGATTTTAATGCTTTTGGTGAAAAGCATGATCTTATGATTTTAATGCTTTTGGTAAAAAGCATGATTTTATGATTTTAATGTTTTTGATGAAAAGCATGATTTTAAATGCAATTTGAGCATGAGTTGTATGATTTTCCATAAGTTCAAAGGATTAATTGATTTTTACTGCATAGATTATGCATGTTTCCATGTTTAAGATTTTTAAATAGAAAAGAATGGATTTAAGTTTTAAAGGAAAAGAATGGATTTAAGGGCATGGCATTATGATCATGTAGATAGTGTAGTTATCTACTTGCTTACATAATTGCCTTACTGAGATTGTTTTGCTCACCCTTTCACTTTCCCCCTCTCTACAGAGCATTTTCAGTAGATTGATAGGTGTTGAAGCCTTATATTTTGGGATCCGCTGCCTTTCATCACTCAAAAATGTATACACATAAATATTTTGTATCTGAATAATGTAATAGCACGGTACTATAAATGGATGTAACTTTTGGGGATGTAAAAGGTATGTAAATATAGTTAACTTTGGTATATGAAAGTAAATTGTAATAGATGTTAAGAAAATACAAGTAACAGTAAGGGATTAATATTGACTCACAGCCCAACAGTTTAGTAGGATGGTCACGACAGGGGAAGGAAATAAAAAGCAAAAAAAAAAACTGTAGTGATTTTAGGTAAGATGGGTCGTGATAGTATGTGTTTTTTTTGAAATAAATGAAGTCATATACATATTTATGGTTGTTGGCTCAACTGAGAAGGGGATGAATCGATTTTCTATTAATTTACCAAATTTAAAACTTACTTAGCTAATATTGCACACAAATAAATTTATAACTACAATAAATTTATAATTAAGATAGAGAACAAATGTGCAATAAATAAGGAGATAAGGGAAAGAAGTAGCAAATACAATGAGTTATAGAGGTTCGTCCAAATCCTTTGCCTACGTCCTCTTTTCTTGACCTTCTTGTCAAGGAGTCGATCTTTTTTTCTCGAGAAGTCAGTCACCACATTCTGTAAAACAAGGGAGATCGATCTCTTTGTTGAACAAATTGCTATTGCCTAAAGGAGATCGATCTTATAACCTCAGGAGATCGATCTCACAACCCAGGAGATAGATCACACAATGTTTCTTCCAAAAGGAGATCGATCTCACAACCCAGGAGATCGATCTCACAATGTTTCTGCCAAAAAGGAAATCGATCTCACAACCCAGGATATCAATCTTTCAATTATTCTGTCAAAAATGGATCGATCTCACAATGATTCTGCCAAACGGAGATCGATCTCACAACTCAGGAGATCGATCTCTTGGCTTAAGTATCATTTTTCCCGCATAAATTTAGTTCACAAAGGTTTAAGGTTTCTAAGTTTAGATCTTCCCAAGTTTTCTAAGTAATTGTTAGTACAATTGGCAATATTTTCTCTAAGACAATTACTTAGAAATAATACTTCACAAATGATTTGAAAATTTAACGTAAGCACATTTAAATTAATGTTTTGTCATTTTAAAATATATAATTCAAAGCTAACAATGGTTTTATTGTATCTCTTGTATGATATAAAAATTAGATAAGAAATCAAATAAATGCAAGTATTACTTTTTCTTTCTTTTTATATGTTCTTATTTTATTAAATTTTTGTATAAAAAATACCAAGATTAAATGATGATAATAGATGTTGCATATAAATAGTTTAATTGACATTTTACAATTAAATAACTTAATTAATAAAATAAATCAAAATAATTTACATATTAAATAAACTGATTAACTTGTGTTAAATAAATTAATCAACATTCGTTAAATGAATAAAATTAAATAATAATAAATAAATATATAAATAAATAAATATGTTAAATATAATTTTTATCAAAGTGTTATTCATTTTAAATCAATTATTTATTTAATTTAATACAAAAAGGGTAACATAGTAAAATACAACATTTAGTAATCTTAAATTCTCCTGAACCAAGCGTAGTAATCAAATATTCTCTCAATACAACCAAACGTAGAAATTCAATATTCCTTGAAATTTATCAGCTAAAATAATAACAGTAATTTTTTTCCCCAATGGAATTTTTTTTCCCAAACCAAACGGCTCCTGAGGGTAAAATAAAAGTGTGAGAGTTATCAAAATAAATAATTAAAAAAATTTAAATAAAAGTAGCTTAACAAAATTTAAAAAAAAAAAATTGTTGAAAGCAAAAGGAAAAGATAAAACTAAAAAGAAAAATCTCATGACAAAATCCAGGTCTCATCGGATCCTGATTGGAAGTCAATGAGATCAAAATCTTTCAATTGCATTATGAGGTGTTATCCAAATGGACCACATGATGCAATTGAAAGAAGATATATATATATATATATATATATATATATATATATATATATATATATATATATATATATATATATATATATATATATATATTGGATTCCATAGCTTTGTGACTGGTGGGATCCAAATGCCTCCCTAAGCCAATAGGTGCTTAAATTGAGAAGGAAAAAAATGTATACAAAAATAAAAAAGAAAAAATATTACTTTTTAATTATTTTTTGACATGATTTCTGATAATGGTCATATCATTAGAGTCCACATGTACAAACACTGAACAACAGAGGATAGCCACGTGTCAAACACAACTACCAAGAGAATATGCCACGTGGCAAATAAAGAAATGTGGTGATAGAGTCTCCATGCGACAGAGTCCTTGGCGATAGAGTTGTTACGCGAGAGTCACAACGCGACAGAGTCTCTGCGATAGAGTCTCTAGCGAGAGAGTCTTTTGATGATAGAGCCATGCAGCAGAGTACACATGCGACAGAGTTCTGCGATGGAATCAAAGGCGATAGACCTCTGCGGTAGAGTATGAATGCGACAGAGTAAGCCGCGATAGACATCCACCGCAGGAACCGCGATAGAACTCTACCGCAAGGACTGCGATAGAACTCTACCGCACCGACTGCGACAGAGATTCACGTAACTCTGTCACATGTTGAACTCATCTGCAAGCCGACCAACTCTGAGTCACGACAGAGTATCTAATAACTCTGTCGTAGCCCAGACACGCGCATGGGCCTCAGATCCGAACCCTATAGTTATAGGCCTAAAATATGCTCAGGCCCTGGAAGAACATGAAGCCCGACTTAATTCTAGAAAATGTCTATAAATATACCAGGTATGATAAAAAAAACCTTAATCTCTATTTGATAGATAGAAACTCTGCTTAAACGTTTTCTGACTTAAGCATCGGAGTGCGCGTGCAGAGACAGATCCCTACGCCTCTCTGACTTTTACTGTTTTTGCAAAATATTCAAGACACGTGGAAAGGATCGCATCAGCATCACTTCGTTGTTGTTTAGACCAACAACAATTGACGCCGTCTGTGGGAACCAGGACGAAAAGTCAGATTCCCTATCAAAATGGTGAGAACACGTTCGACAGCAGCAAATCTAGGAGAAGAGAATTTTGTGAGTCCCCCTGTCAGACCAGAGCAAGGACAAGAGCAGAATGAATAAGGTGGCAAAGTCGTTTCAGTATCTCTAGATGAATTTGAGGCTCTGAAGCATCAGAATGAGGAGACTACAACAGCGTTGAGGGCTATGGTGAATTTCTTCAAAAACGCTCTCCCGTAATTTAGCTTACCTCCAGAAGTGCAACAGATGGTGGGGGAAAACACTCCAAGGCAGATTTACGAGAGAGGTCAACCCTCCACCATGGTGAATGCTGAACAAGGCGAAGGAGCGCAGAATACTGCCACTGGACTGAATCTGAACTTTGCCACCGATTTGGAGGATAACCCTGCGACGACCTTGAGAGTAAACTCTACCGCATGTCAAAGGAGGCGCCCCGCGGTAGGGTTACGGGAAGTGAACCCTGCCGCAGGTCTGAGAGGAATGAACACAGCCGCGAACCCGACTGAGCAGAACTCTCCCACAGAGTATAGGCAGCAGAGTTCTCCCACGGTACACAGGCGACAGAGCTCCCCCGCAGGACATAGGCGACAGAGTCCTCCCGCAGCGCATAGGCGGCAGAGTTCTCCCGCAGAGTATAGGCGGCAGAGTTAACCTGCATGGCACAGGACTTCTTCAACGGAACTGGAGCATGAATTCGAAGATCACTGGCCTGGGGAGCGACGGAGACAGAATGGTCATGACCCCCGAGATTATTTCGAGGGTACCAGGTCGAATCACGAAATGAGAGGTGCTGGAAGAAAGGATACAGGGCAGGCCCCTAGAGGCCGAGAAACCTTAAACGAGGAAGAGATACTTAGTCGGGGAGCTGAACATGTGCAAAGTCTCCCAAATAGAGGAGGAATGAGTGCTTACCACTCGGACTCTTCTAGTCCCGAAGAAAGGGGAGCGTACTCGACTCGAGGGTCAAAAAATGAGGAGAAGGTTGTCGAAAGGATTTTAGAAAAGAAGAAACTGGTGTCTCCTGATGATAGTCAGAGAAGGAGAGTTCCCTTCAGTCCAGAGATTATGGACAAACCCTTACCGAAGAAGTTCAAGATGCCTTCTATGGCTACTTACACAGGCAAAGCAGACCCATACGACCACATACAAAGTTATGAGTCCCTCATGTTGCTACATGGATGGGAAGATGAAATCATGTGCAGAGCCTTTTCGCTTACACTGTCCGGGCATGCGCTGAAGTGGTTTAATGGGTTGAGCGAAGGTTCTATCTCATCCTTCAACCAATTGCGAAGTGAATTTTTGAGAGCCTTCATGATCAACAGCCAGAGGAAGAAGGACGCTACTTATCTGCTCACCCTTAAGCAAGGGAACAAAGAATCCTTGAAGAGCTATGTAGATTGTTTTCGAGATGCAACCTTAGAGGTGAAAGATCTACCAGTTGGAGTAGCCATGGCTGCAATGCTGCAAGGAACAAAATCTGAGAAGTTGCAAGAATCCCTCTCCCTCGATCAGTCGGTGACACTTTCTGATTTGTTTGCTAGAGCCAATAAATACGTGGCTCAAGAAGAAGTAATGAAGATGGTACAGTCCCGAGAGACAAGGGAAGGAAGAAAGAGAGAGAGAGATGTACCTGAGAGAAGCTCTCCAAGACCTGTCAAATTAGACAAGGCTCCTAGACTCAGGTATGAAGGTTATACCAGATTGAATGAGCCTCGCACCGCGATACTAGCAGCTATTGAGGGAACGGGACTGTTGGAATTTCCTAGAAAGAAGATCGGAGATGTGGGGCGAAATCCTGATGCCTACTGCGAATTTCATGCTGCTCACGGTCACCCCACGGAAAGATGCAGAGATCTGATGGATCAACTCGAGAGGCTAGCTAGAGAGGGAAAAATTAACCACTTCCAGTGGAGAAGTGAAAGGCCCCGTTATCCTCCGCGAGATCGAAGGAATAATCACCCACGGAATGTGCAAAATAATGATAACGGAAGAAATAGGCCAAGGAATGAAGTAGCTAGGCCTATCCCCCGGGGTAATCAACCAGATAACGAACCTACCGCCCCGACAATAAATGTTATCACAGGAGGAGAATCGATGGCAGGAAGTTCCTCTGCTTCCCGTAAAAGTTACGCAAGGCAAGCATATCAGGTTCATGCTGTGATGGAGGAGAAGGCAGATGAAGAACCTATTGTGTTCACCCCGACAGACAAGGGTGATATTGTCGTGCCTCATGATGATCCCATGGTAATATCCGCAGTGGTGGCGAAACATCCGGTGAGTAGAATCCTAGTCGATAATGGAAGTTCGGTGAACTTAATCTATTGGAATTGTTTCGAGAAAATGAACATATCCGAAGATAGATTAAGGCCTGTTATGACGCCATTGTACGAATTTACGGGTGAAAAGGTGAAGGTAGTCGGGTCCATAGAGTTGCTTGTGACTCTAGGAGAAAGTCCAAAGGATGTGACACGACAGGTATTGTTTATGGTTGTGAGGTCAACCTCAGCTGCTTACAACATGATATTAGGAAGGCCTAAACTGAATGATATGAGGGCGGTGATATCCTCTTGTTACTTATTAATGAAGTTTCCTACTCCCAATAGAGTTGGGCAAGTACGAGGAGATCAAAGGAGGGCTCGTACCTGTTACATCGCGTCTACTACCAGCAAGGGAGTACAGAGAAAGGAGACTTTGTGCATAGATGACCCACCCAAGCCTCAACCTGTAGAGAAAATGAAAGCCATTGAGCTAGTCAAAGGGGATAAAGAGAAGAAGGCATTTGTAGGAACTCAGCTGAATGAACAGGCAAGAAGGGAGATAGCTGAATGCCTACAAAAAAAACTCAGATGTTTTCGCTTGGACCCCTACTGATATGCCCGAGATTAATCCTGAAGTGATTTGTCATGAGCTTAATGTCTCACCCGGGCATAGACCTGTCAAGCAGAAGAAGAGAAATTTTACCCCGGAAAGACAGAAGGCGATCACTGAAGAAATCAATAAACTTTTAGAAGTCGGGTTTATTAGAGATGTCTACTACCCTGAGTGGCTGGCCAATGTTGTAATGGTGAAGAAATCCAATGGGAAATGGCGAATGTGTGTGGATTTCACTGATTTGAATAAAGCCTGTCCTAAAGATTCGTTCCCCTTGCCCCGAATAGATAGGCTCGTAGATGAAACGTCCAGATATGAACTCCTCAGTTTTCTAGATGCTTTCTCCGGATATCATCAAATTATGCTCCACCCAGAAGATGAAGAGAAGACTTCTTTTATAACCGACGATGGAACATACTGCTATCGGGTAATGCTGTTTGGTTTAAAGAATGCTAGTGCCACATATCAGCGAATGGTGAACAAAGTGTTCAAAAATCTTCTGAGAAATACCATGGAAGCCTATGTGGACGATATGATTATCAAGAGCTGAGCAGGAGAGTCTCATGCTCATCAAATGTCCAAGGTATTCGATGTGCTGAGGAGATTCAATATGAAGCTAAATCTCGGTAAATGCTCATTCGGAGTGAGATCAGGAAAGTTCTTAGGCTTCATGATCACTGACAGGGGTATCGAAGCAAATCCTGAAAAGATACAGGCAATTATAGACATGAAGCCACTAACCACAGTGAGAGATGTCCAAAGGTTGACAGGCAGAATAGCAGCTCTAAACCGCTTTTTGTCAAAATCTGCAAAAAAGAGCTTGCCATTCTTCAAAACTCTGCGGGAAGGAAAGAATTTCGAATGGACAAGTGATTGTCAAAAAGCTTTTGAAGACCTGAAGGAATACTTGAAGCAGTTACCTTTATTGACAAGACCTTTGGAAGGGGAACAATTATATATGTACTTGGGAGTCGGTGATTTCGCAGTCAGTGCGGTACTGCTGAAGAAAGATAAAATAGTGTACTGTCCCATCTACTATGTGAGCAAGGTACTGCTGGACCCGGAGATCTGTTATCCGTTGGTCGAAAAGCTAGCATTGGCCCTTGTGACAGCTTCTCGTAAGTTGCGCCCTTATTTTCAGGCACACTCCATCACTGTCTTGACAGATCAGCCGTTAAGACAAATCCTTCATAAGCCTGAACACTCAGGGAGACTAGTGAAATGGGCAGTGGAACTTGGAGAATATGATATCACATTCCAACCCAGGCAGGCTATCAAAAGTCAAGCTCTGGCAGACTTTATAGTAGAATGTACTAGCCCGAGTGACGATAATGGAAAGGAAACTCAACCGTTGTTACTTATGTCGAGGGGGCATCAAGTGCAAATGGAAGTGGAGCAGGTGTAGTCTTAGTATCGCCAGAAGGGAAATCCCTAGAATACTCTTTGCGGTTTGGGTTCCCTAGTTCGAACAATATAGCAGAGTATGAGGCTTTGGTAGCCGGAATGAGGCTGGCAGAGAAGCTGCAAGTTCACCACCTGATAGCGAATAGTGATTCTCAATTGGTGGTAAACCAGTTCAACGGGTAATATGAGATTCGAGAGCCAATGCTGGTCCCTTACCTAAAGAAAGTCCAATCTCTGGCTCAGATTTTCAAGAACTTTCAGCTAATACAAATTAATAGGTTTGAAAACACACATGCAGATTCATTGTCCAAGTTAGCCTCTTCCAATGAGACAAGAGGAAGGATAGTGAAGGTGGAGAAACTCGAGCGGCCTAGTGTAGAAGAGGTCGAAGTGTGTGACATTGAAATAGGGGATGACTGGAGATCCCCATTCAAACAGTATCTCACTAAAGGTACACTCCCCTAAGATAAGGACGAGGCTCGTCGCTTAAGGATACAATGGGCGAAGTTCACGCTAATAAACGGGGAACTGTACAAAAGGGGGTATTCATCACCTTTGTTAAAGTGCCTGGGGCCAGAGCAAGCAAATTATGTCCTAGCTGAGGTGCACGAAGGAATTTGTGGTGAGCACTTAGGAGCTAGAGCCCTTGCTGCTAAGATACTGCGATCGGGATTCTATTGGCCGACATTGAAAAAAGATGCGATGGACAAAGCCCGCAGGTGTGATAAATTCCAAAGGTTTGCACCAATAACAACGGCCCATGACTCCCTCCCAGAGTAAGGTATAACCAATTCCTTTTGCACAATGGGGATTGGACATTCTGGGGCCTTTCCCATTAGCTACGGGTCAAAGAAAGTCCTGTTGGTTGCCACCGATTACTTTACAAAGTGGATTGAAGCAGAGCCTTTAGCTACAATCACGGAAAAGAAAGTGGAAGCGATGGTGTGGAAAGATATTATCTGTTGGTTCGGAATCCCACGTATCTTAAATGCTGATCACGGAAAGCAATTTCATTGTGACGCCTTCCGTGAATTCTGTAAGCGCCTTGACATTCGGCTAAGGATTTCTTCTGTATCATATCCTCAAGCTAATGGACAGGCCGAAGTCAGTAATCGGACTATCCTTCATAGGTTGAAGACCAGATTAGACAAAGCTAAGGGGGCATGGGTGGACGAATTGCCTAATGTCTTATGGGCGTATCGCACCACTAGTCGGGTATCGACTGGGGAAACGTCGTTTAGCCTTGTATACGGCACCGAAGCATTGATTCGCGTGAAAATTGGAGCACTGTCATCCAGGGTGGTGCCTTTAGTGGAAGAAAAGAATTCACAGGGACTAAGGGAAAGCCTAGATCTGCTTGATGAGCATAGAGAGGCCGCGGCTATTCGGTTGGCATCCTATCATCAGAGGGTGGTCAACTACTATAATAGCCGGGTGGGAGATAGACCGATGTCCGAAGGGGATTTGGTACTCAGAAAGTCACATATCACGAATGCCTTGAGGGAAGACGAAAAATTCAGAACCAATTGGGAAGGTCCATTCAGAATCAAACAAAAGATTGGGCCCAACACCTGCATCCTGGAAACTCTGCAAGGGAAGAAAATAGGGAAAACATGGAACTCAAATCACTTAAAATTGTATTTGAACTAATCATCATGTTTTCTTTCTTGAACCTTATATTCTCGCATTATTGTTATTTGTTTACACTGTCACAAGATACTATTATCCAATCATTATGCAGATTGTTCTCTTATTATATCTCCAGCTTTTATATATCTAAATCTTGTGACAGGATACAAAGGAGCCGTAAGAGCTTGAGGCGCAATAGCGTCACTGTGGCAGGGCGTAAAAAATCAGAGGAGCCGTAAGAGCCTGAGGCGCAATAGCGTCACTGTGGCCGGGCGTAAAAAATCAGACGAGTCGTAAGAGCCTGAGGCGCAATAGCGTCACTGTGGCTGGGCGTAAAAAATCAGACGAGTCGTAAGAGCCTGAGGCGCAATAGCGTCACTGTGGCCGGACGTAAAAAATCAGAGGAGCCGTAAGAGCCTAAGGCGCAATAGCGTCACTGTGGCCGGGCATAAAAAATCAGACGAGCCGTAAGAGCCTGAGGCACAATAGCGTCACTGTGGCCGGCGTCAAAAAATCAGACGAGCCGTAAGAGCCTGAGGCGCAATCGCGTCACTATGGCCAGGCGTAAAAAATCAGAATGGCCGTAAGAACTGAAGACGCACTCGCGTCGTAGTGGTCAGCCTCAGAAAAAGGTATGTTTACATGTGAAATTCTTTCTGAAAATATATCTTTCTATCAAGAATTGAGGAACATATACGAATAAACAAATATACGAGTAAAACAAATAAACAGATAAATGATAAATAGCAAAGCGATACGAAGCATGAACAGAACTTTGACTTTATTCATTTAAGAAAATCTTTACAAGTACGTCCAACAAAAACAAAACAGCAAAACAACAGAATGTTCAAAAAGGAAATCTTTACAAGTACGTCCAACAAAAACAAAACAACAAAACAACAGAATGTTCAAAAAGGAAAACGAAACGAAAATTAATTCAGTCTACATGAGGAGAAGGCTAGGGATCAACCGCTGACGGACCCTCGCACTCTAAAGACTGCTGACCATCTTCCCCATCCAAGTCGTCGAGGGCACCAATAGGTTCGGGAGCATTGTCCAGGCTCACAGGCTCCCAAGGATCGGTAAGGTTTGCAAGATCATCTTGCGCAGTCCTCTTAAAAAGCTCATCAGGAGGTTCAACCCCCGGTTCATACTTAGTCCAATCAGGAGCCTCAAATAGCATCGCCTCGTGCATATATTGAAGCTCAGGGAATTCTTCGCCTTCCCTATGCTTCTCTAACCAGGATCTAGCAAGGTAAAATCCATATTTTACATATGGGTTCGAAAAATCCTCCTTTCGCCTCAAGCAATCCCTAGAAAGACAGTACTCCTTCACGGCTTCCGCCCTGATGCTATCAATCTCCACTTGATTTAGGGAAGGAGTAGCCCGACTTTCTAGTTCGGCGACATATTGCTCGAGCTCCTGATTGCGATCAATTAAAGACCCATATTTAGACTGCATGCGGTCCAGTTCGGCTTGAGCCTGTTGAAGATCTTCATGAAATTTGTTAGACCTAGCCGCCTCGACAGTAAGATCCCCTTTGGCCTGATTCAAATCTTGGCGCGCTTTCAAGAGCTGATCTTCTAAGTTTCGTACCACGTCTGGAAGCCCGGATAAGTTGTTAACAGTATTTGAAAACTCCATGACTTTGTCCTTCAACTCTCGGATCTCCTTGTCAGCTCGCTCCCGATAGGCTCGATGTTGAGCGTTGTTGGCCACAGTCCTCTGAGCAAGCTGAAAAGAAATACAAAAAGTCAAACTCAAAGTATAACAAAAAGAAATTAAACGAACAAAGAACATGAAGATTACCCTCAGCGCTTCCGCATCAGCTAAGTCTTCTCCCTCTGGATAATTCTTGAATATTCGAGCTTCGTCCCTCGGGAGAATAGTGGCCCAACTCAGTCGAGATGCCACCCCGGGAGAATCCAAGGTATTGTTGTCGCGAACTCTCGGGTAAACCCGAAACTCAGACCCCCTCATGATGTAACCACCGTCTACAGGGTAGGATCTCTCATCAACAGGACCTATGGAGAATTGGCCTAGTCCCCATTGACGGCTCAATATACAAATGCCTTCGATTCTTTCGTTGGGACGAAATTATATTGCATTCGACATGCTCTTCAAATCGAGACTGTCCAGACGAATCAGAAGCCCTCCGTGAAGAGGAAGGAGCCCTCCCTCTATCCCGAGAAGGATCCATTTGTTCCAAAGGAGGAGGCATCTCTTGTCTAGGAAGAGGTGGGGTCCGAGCCCGAGGCAATTGAGGCGAAACTGGTGCCTCACTGGGAACATCATCAGCTAAGCGAGGTCTCTTTTTAGTGGGGTCACTAGACGAACCGCCCTCCAAACCTTGACATGCCAAAGATCGTCTAAAATGGCTCATTTCTACAAAAAAAAAAACAAATGAGTGGTCAAAAACATGGTCAGAACCAACAAACAATAAAAAAGCATGAAAAGTTACCATCAGGAGAATCAAAATGCTCCTAAAGGGACTCTATGTTTATCATATCATCGTCAGGAAGAACCATGAAAGTTGAACCAAACCCTTCCCAGTCATTCATATCAGCTAAGGGTTCACTGTCAGAACTAGATTCTCTATTTGTGCTCCCTATATCATCTTGCGACCTTAAATGTTCAGGGTTCAACTCAGAGGGAATCGATGATGAAGGATTCGAGGGAGGAACATAAGGGCCGACAATAGGGACGGGACCCACACCCCAGCCAGCAGATATCAAATTTTCATTTGATAGAAGACTGTCAAGACTAATGGGACTATCAACTAATAACCTATTGACATCTAAGGACAACTGTTCTCTAAGTGTAGAAATTCGGGGGCCCTTGGAGATTTCACGCCTAGTTTCCCAACGAGTAGGGAAATCCAGGCCCTCAGGCGTCTCTACAATAAACCACTCCGATTCAAAACCATGAAGCTTATTTGCGAATTTTTCGAATAACCTGTTTTCAAATCCGGGCTTATACACCCGCTGAAGAGAATACGAAACTAAACCGAGGCTACCTCGGAACCTAAAAAAGGCATCAAGTAAGGGAAGAGACGGAGAAATGCCCCTTAGTCAGCAATGCATGGTAAATCCTATTAATTGCATCCATGCGTGAGGGTGCAGTTGTCCAGGGGCAATCCTGTGCGTCCTAAGGAAAGAAGCCCCAAAATTGGATATTGGAAAACGGAGTCCTAACTCTAAGGATGCCCTAAAAATAACTATCCCGCCTGATACACTATGTATATCGTTCTCTTGAGGGTTTGGAAGTCTATAGGAGTATCCATCGGGAAAAGGAAACCTAGACATAAGATCTTGAATGTCAGCTGCCTTCAAAGTCGATTTGACTCCTAGCTCTATATGCTTCCCTACACCATGACCAGCCATTTTTGAAACTCAAGGAAAATCACGAAGAAAAAACTACTGGCGACAGAGTTTACCTAACAAAGATGCAGGAAGACAGTGAACTATAGCGTTAGAGCGATTGCGACAAAAGTGTAGCAAACAACACAGGAACGGAGCGACAGAGTTTTTTGTTCAAGCGACAGAGTTGCGAAACGGTGATGGTTTTACGCGATAGAGTTGCGGAAGAGTATCACGATGCCGCGATAGAGTTGCGGTAGAGTCGCGACAGAGTTGCGGTTGACTAGCGACAGAGTTGCGACAGAGTAATTGGTCCAAGCAAGAGAACTCAACAGATACCGCGATGGCAGAGAGCTTATATATATAGGCGCGGTTGTATCCGCACGTGTACGGTAAGTCGCACGCACTCCAGAACAGAAAACCAAATATTCATCAAAAAAGAGAATTATACTCTTTCGCAGGAAATTTTTCTACCAAAGAGTAGGGAGCAATTGATAATGGTCATATCATTAGAGTCCACATGTACAAACACTGACCAACAGAGGATAGCCACGTGTCAAACACAACTACCAAGAGAATATGTCACGTGGCAAATAAAGAAAGGTGGCGATAGAGTCTCCATGCGACAGAGTCCCTGGCGATAGAGTTGTTACGCGATAGAGTCACAACGCGGCAGAGTCTCTGCGATAGAGTCTCTAGCGAGAGAGTCTTTTGACGATAGAGCCATGCAGCAGAGTACACATGCGACAGAGTTCTGCAATGGAATCAGAGGCGATAGACCTCTGCGGTAGAGTATGAATGCGACAGAGTAAGCCGCGATAAACCTCCACCGCAGGAACCGCGACAGAACTCTACCGCAAGGACTGCGATAGAACTCTACCGCACCGACTGCGGCAGAGATTCACGTAACTCTGCCGCATGTTGAACTCATCCGCAAGCCGACCAACTCTGAGTCGCGACAGAGTATCTAATAACTCTGTCGCAGCCCAGACACGCGCCTGAGCCTCAGATCCGAACCCTATAGTTATGGGCCTAAAATATGCTCAGGCCCTGGAAGAACATGAAGCCCGACTTAATTCTAGAATATGTCTATAAATATACCAGGTATGATCAAAAAAACCCCAATCTCTATTTGATAGACAGAAACTTTGCTTAAACGTTTTCTGACTTAAGCATCGGAGTGCGCGTACAGGGACAAATCCCTGCGCCTCTTTGACTTTTATTATTTTTACAGAATATTCAAGACACGTGAAAAGGATCGCATCAGCATCACTTCGTTGTTGTTTAGACCAACAACAATTACAAAAAAAAATATTTATTTTTTGACATATTTCTATTCTTTTTCTAAATTTATCCAACTCTTTAAATTTTTATTTTAAAAGTGTTTTTTTCATTACAATTCAAATTTTAATTAAGAATAAACTAGTAATTTATTTTGTACAGATATAGAACTTTATTATTAATTTATTTAGTTGAGATATAAAGAAAAAATCAATTAATTTTATCTTTCATTACCAAAAGTTAACGGAATATTAAAATTTTAATGAAATATGGCTTTTTTTCATTCAAAACGATGGTATAGTTGCATAAATTTTGCAACCAAAATAAAAAGTTCAAAGGTTTTTTTCTTTTTTTTTTTTTAAATTGAGGCAGAGTGAAAACATTGCACCCTATTTAGAACCCAATTTAGTAGGGCGATAAATTTGACATTTATCTCCAATATTACCAATATATTAAAATAATATTTAAAGGGATTGTTTGCTTGACGCACAACAAATACATGAAATGATTTTTTTAATATTTATTTAAAAATAATCGATTAATACTCCAATTTAAAAAATTCTCAAGTGTTCATCGGTTATACATTGTCCTCTGGTAAATGATTGACATTTACGAGTACAATTGATGAAATCCATACATATCAATCCCATAAATTCATTTAATAATTAATTGATAGAATAAATATGAATTTTCTGATTGTACTTCAATTTCATTGAACTTTGCAACCATACATCTTAATGTTGTTGATATATTGCCAAGTATTGTAATTTCATTATTACCTTTGGTAATTTTGTTTGATAATGTAAATTGACAATACAAAGATAATTTTTTTTATTTACAGTAAAAAAATATTTTGATTTCATTAACTTTTTTGCTGATCAACAGAACTAAAAATAGAAAGATAAAATTAAATGATTGGTTTCAATGAAATTGAAAATTGATGACAAAATTCAATATGGACTTGACTCGACTACTCATAGCAAGTAACAAAATTCAGCTGTGTCCCTTAATTAATTTATTAACTGTTATCACTATATGTAGAACTCAGCACAGAAGTACCAGTAGTGTATCATGTAGAGAATAGCATTCAAATTTCAACATCCATAAGCAGAAAATCACCGTCTGAATTAGGTATAAAGTCTGAGACGCGTCGTGATCGGCTTCCGACACATTGGGCATGATGAAATTGTTGCTCCACAATCCTTGCAAGTCTTGAACAACAAAAGATAGAGCATATTGTCTGTTATCCATACATATTACATGTACATACATAGGCCATGGCATCCACAGCAATGCATCTGCTATGATTTAGGCCACATTTTTTTAGCCATTTCAAAATGAGACAACAAATTTACAAGATTAAAATTTTCTAATTAAAATTACAAATTCAACCCTGTCTAACCTAAGCATTTCCAAATCCAATTACTACTTCATCTGATCTAACCGATTATAAAGCAAATCTAAGTACTTGAATGAATTGAACAATAGTAGAATGGAAATTCCCAGTTCATAATCACAACAATCCAAATTTTATATTGATGTCTATTTAAGGAATATATTTGTAGCTGATAACTCGACATATAAGCTTTATGGATAACAAGGAGGGATGCGATGCTGGAAGCTACGGGTTTCCTAAGTATTTCAGGTTACCTTAAGCTATGTCAAGATCTGCTCTATCATCAGAAGCTAAAGGATGGATCGTCAAGGAACTGAAGTAAAAACTTGGATGTTAAGGGCATGTAGCAGATCATTCGAGGCATGGGATGGGATCATGGGAGGTTCATATACAAATTTGATCATGGGAGCTTATTGCTTATAAAACAAAGTTTAAGGTGATTGAGTGAAAGCAAATCATGTCAGTTCATCAAATTAAAATGCTTCTCTAGAAATATGTTCTAGTGCAGCTACCCGGACACATATATCCAACAACTTTTTTTGACTGGTGAAAGCAACCTACATATTTACTATAATGAGTGAGAGCTACCTAGACATAGAGATACAAACCTTGGAGGCAAAGCTTTTTAATTGTGAAAAGTTGATGATGAAAGCATATTCCTAATAGTTCATCAGGATATTATCTCTAAATGTGTTGCCAATGTAGTCACCTAAAATTTTATACCGAACTGTATTTTGAAGTAGTGATAGATATCGGAAAATTATGTAATTTGATCAAGATGCACCTACCGTGTGACCGCATCCAAAAGCCATGTCCTTTGAGTTTGTCAAGCAGATAGGACAGACCTTAAAGAACAGAATGCATATCTCAACACCGATGTAATTATTTGAATAGAAATTTTGTGCAAAAGAAAAAAAAATAAAAATAAATAAAAGAGAGGAAACTTCATTTGGTGAAAAAAAAAAAGAGCCCTTATTACCGGTTCTGTTGAGGAACTTATTACAGGTTCCGCTGGGGCTGTCGGGTCCACAGTTTGATAATTTGTTATGTGTTGGGCCGATTTAACAGCATTATCATGATCAATCACTTCTCGTGGAGGTGGAAGTGGCCTTTGGTGTCCACCTACTAATTCTCGACTGCATAAGTTTTAACAGTTTTATGATTACAATTATTCCAAACTGAAATTCGATATTAACTGAAAGCGGGCTTCTGGCCTTACTTCTCAAAACGAATACTCAGGGTGGCTCTGTACTGATATGGAATTTCCATGAGGGCAGCAAGAGCAAATGCTGATTCTTTCTTTGACATTTCTGTGTTCTCAGACATGATTTTTGTGAAGTTCACAAACTGCAAAGAAATAGTGGCACAGATAATGGAATATGTTTAGAGGTTTTACTGACTGGCACAAAATGAGTTGGACTAAACAATCCTTAGTAAAGAGACCACTACACATGAAATAAACATCACAATTGCAGTCTCAATCCAATGATGATGAACAAGAAATGCCCATGAAACAACAATAGTAGTACCGTTTAGATAGGTACTAGAATGTAAAATATAAACTGAACTTCATAGGAGAAAGGTTTCTACTTCCGTACTGATTCAAAGACATTGCTCACATACCTGAAAGTTATCAAAGGTGCGATGTGGAATATTATCATCAAATTGTTGCATTGAATTCCATGGTCCATCCCCCACTCCAACCAAAATAATTGAGAGAGGATAATGGCTGTTTATCAAATTCTGTGATCAAGACAATAAGAACACAACAAAATCTTTATCACTACAAGTAGCACTTCTTTACCTAGCAGCAACAATGGAATCTACAGTTGCTTGTTCTTGTGGACTAAGCATTCCACGTGGTGTGCCAGGATTCCTTGTAACCTATGGAATAAAATAAACATCTCAGAAGATTGATGCGTAGAAGAAGAAGAAAACATGATTAAAGATTTAAAACTGAGAGCATAAAGAATGATTTTAGACCTGTCCGTCTGCAATAATGACAAGAACATGGTACTGCCCATTACTTCCATCCACAATGTCAATTGCAGCATTAATAATTGGATCAAATGAAGTTGGGCCTAGTAAGAAAGGTAAAGAAATGATCATATTCAAATCTCTGCAACCATTGAAGATTGTGATTAAGGGATTAGCTCAAACACATAGCATTTAATAGAAATCTCATATACCATTCAGAACTTATAACTCTGAACTGAAAATAGATTGCTAGTACCTATGACAACTAGGGAATCCACACAACCTAAGATTTGATTGATTGCAGGCTCAACATTACAAGCAAATGAAAATAAAGAGCAATGGAGCTGTAAACACTCTTCTTTTAAGATAAAAACATTTTAAAAAATGGCATTACATTGACGTTTTTGAAACAGATATTTCTTACACAATCTGTTCTCAAAAGGAATAATAAAGCTATGACGTACAGGTAGAAACTAAGGGAATAAATGAATAGCACGTTAGGCTCCATTTGATGAATGCTTTTGTATTCCAAAAGTTACAGTTTTAATCCAAAATCTTTTAAAAGTCATGTAGATACCACCCTTGATTATCATCTAAATCAGGCAACTGACTGCCTTTTTAGTTTTCTGATCTCTATCAAATTAAATCTTAAAAATGGAGATAATATTCTATTTTTGGCTTTTTAGTTTTCTGATCTCTATCATGTTAAATCTTAAAATGGAGATAATACAAGTTCATACATTCCTATGTCTATCTATCTGTTAGTCAAACAAGCTAGCATTGTTTGCTTTTGCTTTCCAAATTTGCAGTTTTATCTAAAACCTTTCAAATGAATTGCTTGGTCAAATCATCTATATTTTTGTATAAATATTTAACTTCTAATAGATATGCTTAAGTTTTATATAAATAATTAAATTTTTGTAATATATCTCTTTTAAACTAGCTTCTTTGGATTATATATATAATAACTAGTTCTCAACTTATGTGATACAGTATAAATACAAATATATTTGCACATTCAATATAAACAAAATTTTAATTGTATATAATAATGTGTGAGAGAGTCAATGTGTCTAAATGCATAGATAGATGAATTTCCCTATTGAATGACATTATCTAAATTAAAGATATTATAAAATTTAATTAATAATTTTTAAAAATTAAAATTGCAACAATTTTTCACAAGAAAATTATGAACAAAATTAAGAATTTGAATTACATTTGTACAAATACTTTAACATAAAAGAAACAATTATGTAATATTGTTTATTCTCTCTTAACTAATACAAACAGTGGCCTCCCTACAATTCAATCCAGGCTCCATACATGAAAACGGTAATTTTTTTTGTCAACTTTATACAATTATGAAACTAAAGTATGCATAAATGCATCAAATATTCCGGAATTTTAGTCGAAATGTTCTATGTACTATTTACCCCTTTATTTTTCAATTCAAATTAAGCATTTTATATTCTTTATCCTTCCATACAGAAAACTTGGAACACTACTAAATGTTGGGAAATGAAGTAAGAACATAGACTAAAAGGAGCATGGGTGAATTTAATATGAGAATGTCACATTGGATAGATGTGCAAATAAGAAAAGATGAGATTTGGAATGAGCAGGAGAACAAAATAAGTCCTCATGAAAGATATTAATAGCGTTTAATAAAAGGACAGGTATATCAAGATGAATGGAAGACCAAAGAAGTCATGAATGGAAGCCACAAAGAATCCCACTTTAATGAGTCTACTCAGCTATGGTTTTAAAATAGAGAACCATGGCAAAATGTAAACTATATAGTTGACCCCACTTGAAGGGAAGTCTTAGTTTGTTGTTGTCATATATGTATGTTTATGGGTGTGTATTTATCTATTTATATGGTCGATGCTGATATAGAAAACCTCTATATGCTTGTGATACATCAAATGTTTGAAGAGTAAAGAAGTTTTCTCATACTAGATATAATGTATGAGCATTAATATCTCCCAAGCAATAAAGTTAGATGATAACCATGGAATTCAAAATGACAATTTCTCTACCAAAGAAGTTACTAGAAAACAATAGATATGTAAATCACACATGGTGTAAGGCCTACAAAGTGCTCAAATAGAATACACACACACACACAAGGGAAGATCTTCAAAAACCTGCCAACTGTAAGTGTGGAACAATCTCTCTGTACCGAGCAAGAGCTTCCTCAAAACCATGACACGGTCGGTGATCAGGATAAAAGCTGAATACGTATTTATCATGTGTTGATGCTATCCAAAAACAAGCATAATAAGATAACTAATTCAAGCGAAAAACCACTGAGACAATTAATGCTATAAAATTGTACTAACCGTCACCAAAACCAAAACAAGGTATTAAATTATCTTCATCAAAAGGATATAAAGTACGGCCGATTATAGAGATTGCTTGCTCATATGGATTCGGTGAGCTAACAAGAGAATGAAGGCTTCTTCTGTTGAATGAATATTTTCCTATAGTAAACAAAATGTGAGCTTCTTCAGCGCTAATATTTGTACAGTTTAATGGAACCATACATTAAGATAAAAGGAATCAATATGGGGGTAGGAGGGGGAGGGACAACCTGTCCACTCATTGCTCTTTGTGAAGTCAATACCAAGTATTAAATTGGATGATTCAAGTCCTGCCTCTCTCAAAGCTGAAATAACCTAATTCATGTGTATAATACTTCTTGTTACAAAATGCAATCCATTAAACACATATAATAAATGAAATAAATACCATAAGCATATGAGCACATGCAACATAAAGTGACCCATAGAAGAGAATGCATCATAATGACTTTTTTTTTTTACAAGTCTTAGACCACATTGCACTTGAATTGCTTGTATGTTTTCTAATGGTATAGTGGCCTCTAAATTTCTGCATCCTTTTTCCCTTACAATCAGTGCCAAGTTCAAATCAGAAGTACTAACATAGTCATTGCCACAAGTTGTATATGTTTTCATGGGGTGTACTATACTAATGCACCAGTTAACGATCCCATCGCTCCATCAAAATTTTCAAGCTAAGTTTAGGACATCCACTATAGTCCACCACTTTCAAAGGGGCTATTATCATGTAATTTACCCATCCACTTCAAACTTCATGTCAATCTCCATTTCCCAATATCTTTACAACAATCTTCAAGTTTCTGACTTATTATATGATGGTATGCATGAAGCTAGACCCATATGCATTAGAACCATGGCTTAGTTTTGCAGGACACATTGTTATGTCATCATTGCAAAAGTTGGTGCAGTCATCCAGGATGGAGCAAGGAATATTCTCAAGATGGCCAAAACTGAGCTTCATATCTTTCTTTGTTATCCATAGAGACAAATAGAGTCGGCATCATGGAGCTAATATTCTCCTCCTCCGCCTTTATCCCAATAGATGGAGCTAATATTCTCCTAATTGCTCTAAATGTAATATACAAAACAGGAACATCCAAAAAAGGAAGTTAAGTGAAATTTCTCCATAAAAATCAATGCCAATTCATTGAATTGGGGATCTATATTTTCACTCTTTTGTATAGAACTATGTGCAACACTGTCATAGTTGATCATCTCTCTCTCTCTCTCTCTCTCTCTCTTGCAACAACGAGTATAGTTTAGAATAATACTAAATTCAAACCATGTAACTAGGACAATAAGTGTTAAAAGTTACAACGTTTCAACAATTTTTATAGATAACAAGCAGAAATATGCCACATTGAAACCTTCTCATGCAACTTGTCACCTTAACAATTCTATAAGTAGGGCATCAACAAGTGGCTAGGTTTAGAAATTAAGGATTTTAAGGTTTATGGTACAGACATAGTAACGGTGAAATTAAAACTCGGGTTTAGAAATCAATTGGATTTGACTCAATGAAGGGAAGAGTCTTGGGCAGCAGCAGAATTAAAATAAAGCAAATTTAAGAAGTGATTGTATTGTGAACATTAATCCAAGAATGCAATATAAATAGAGAGAGAGGAACAATCACAAAATCATAAATTTCTAAAAGAATCTCAATAACAAATATTTATTAAAACTCAACTCTACAAAGTGTGGAAAATACCAACTTGTCCAGCCTAGACTAGGATTTACAAAATCTATTATGTGGACAATGGGATGAGGATGTCTAAGCTGAGCTGAAGTATAATGGCATTGACAGAGGTTGAGCAATTGCTGAAATGCTGAGCCAGAATTATAAAGTGGAAAAGAAGTTGGAAGTAGTTGTAGTTGTTAACAGTTACTTATCAAATTATTAGAATAAACTGTAAGCTGTTAAGAATTGTGACAGGTAAATTGTTATCATTAGATTTATATAAAAGGAAAATATTGTAAAGGTACAGTAATCAATGAAAATACAATTCAATTCTTCTACTTCCTCTTCCTAAATTCTATTCTCATTCTTGTGGGATCATAAGCTCAGGTTTTTTTCCTATTTTTTCTGCTCTCCACTGCTATAAAGAGAGGCCAATTCTCTTGTATTTAGTGTTGCGATCAAATTAAAAAGTTCTCTCCCTAATTTTGTCTCTCAACTTTTAACCTTTCCAGCTATATATCATCTTTTATATGATAATTTATGCAATCATAGCGTCCTTCCAAACGTACCTGGTTGTATATAATTATTTACACACCGACATTTCAGTTCAATTAATATTTCTATTTTGAAGCTTCTTCAATGACTACCAAAAGATGATCCTATACTTTATGTAATGCCCAAAAGCACCTCATGATGAAGAAATGAGTTGCAATTGTCCTAATAGATAATAATAAGTTAGTTCAGCTCAATTTCATATGGACTTGAAAATTGATGTGTCCTGCTATGTCGCAACTATATTGGATTTGAAGGAAGAAAGGATAGAATTTAGTCAAAGATTTCTTAACCCATCTATTTTCATCAATTGCACAACTCGACTAATCCTTACTCCAAAACCATTTTTTCTTCAATCCACCAAATCCTTGTTCTCCAATAGTTGTCGGGATGTCAAATCCTTCTTTATTGCTTAACTCAACTAATCCTTACTCCAAAACCATTTTTTCTTCAATCCACCAAATCCTTGTTCTCCAATAGTTGTCGGGATGTCAAATCCTTCTTTATTGCTTCAACATGTGATCTTCGGTGTACCCTAATCCCTCTTTCAGCTCTTCTTGTATTTAATTACTCCAGCTAATGTGCATCCTTGGCCAACATTCGACATTTTTAAACCATTCAAGTCATCCTTTAACTCCACCTGTGTTGCATGGACAATGCACTAAGTCTCAAGCTCTATGGTAATGAATGTTGGGCGACTAAGAGACTACATACACAGAAGATGAGTGTAGTAGAAAAGCAAATATTGCTATGGATGTGCAGATATACAAGAAGAAATAGAATGACAAATAAAGATATTTGCAAGAAAGTTGGAATAGTACCTATCGGAGATAAGATTAGTGAAAGTTGTTTATGTTGGTTTGAACACATATGACGTAGACATGTGGACACTTCAGTTGAGAGAGTGGAGGCTATGAATGAAGAAAAAGGGTTAATGCTAAGGGAAGACTGAAAAAGACTTGGAAAAAAAAGTCACTTGGAAAATTATGGCGGCACAAAAGGTGGAGGAATGCATTGCTTTGGATATGGGTGAGTGAAGGATAAAAATTCATGCTGACAACTTGACGATAGTTCATATGTTTGTTCATGTAACCAATCCCATTATTCGAATAAAGGCTCTAATGATGATGATGATGATTCAAGTCATCCTTTAAATTTTTATTAGCTAGACATAATGATCAAAAACATCAATATATAATGCATTTAGTTTTTAATCATCTATACAGAGACTTAGGTAAGATGAATGGCTTCATATTATTATTTCAATGATAAGCAACCAATTCTAGAACTGAATTTTTTCTATTTCACTAGCTTTGAATTTAATTTATCAGTTCCAAACCTTAGAAGAGGTCATATTTGTGTTGAGGCTAGTAATGCACCATATAATAATGTATTGCTTATCAAAACCAAAGACTTTGCTGTCAACAACTTTAGTAAACCAAGAACTTAATGATATGCTCCATGTTGTCACCTTATGAGATATACTATCAACAAATAATATCTCCAATTAATAATTCAAAGTTAAAGTAACAGTGAAAACCTGATCCAAAGAGCTGAAATTGTCAGGTATAAATGCGGCTTGCTGCCTAGGTTGATAGCTGTGATCCATTGAACTTCCCTCATGGGCTGGAGGTTCATAGAAAGGCTGATGCCTAAAGTCAGTGTCAGAATCATCATATCCAGATTCTATATTCCCCATACCTGAGGAATTGGTACCTTTATCAAAAGTCAAACATGCGTTCACAAGTGTCAGGAGATGCTAAGAAAACCATGGCAGTCTGGTATTGAGATTTTCTCACTGCTTGTTAACACTTGATTTGGAAAGAGTTTTATTCCAGCATGTGTTCCGATGAGAAACTAAAATCTAAAACTTAAACTAGCTATTTTAGACAATAATAAGAGCTAAGACATAAATCAACTCAACAATTGCTGCCCTGCATGCTGAGATGATTTTCCCAAGGTTTTGAATACAAAAAAGCAAATAATACCTTTAAAAAAAATAGATTAAAACCGTAAATTTTGAGATAAAGAAATGCAAGATCGTACTTCTATATCAAACAATTCTATTAGCATTTAATCAATTATTTTGCTTTTAACAAATGATGTTTGCTTTGTAGAAGACTGTTGCAGAATTAAAAAGCAAATAGCGATCAAAAGCAAGTAGCAAAAGTAACAACCAAAGAAAGTTAAACTCAGAGAAACAATATCCCCTAAAAGGTCAAAAATCAACTTTCCCTTTTAAATGCAATTGGAAGCTGGAAACTACCAATAAAATAAAATCCAAAAACAGTAGTAAAAGTTGAATTAGTCATACTAAATTTTCCTTTAACTTTTTTCTATAATCTTCTCTCAGCAACCAACTAGAAATTTAAAGAAAAAAAATATAACTTTTTCTTTCAGTTGGAACTCTTTCGTACTCCTTTCAATTTTCTTCCAACTCAATTCCCAGCTATATATCTAAATCAGTTCAAATTCCATTCCATCAACAAAATCAATAAAAATTTACATCCACACCAAAGAAATGAAGACAGAAACAGATCAAAGAGATAAGGAAACACCTAACAAAAGCAAAAGAAAAAAAAAATCTTTTACATGGAAACAAAGAGAACTTCGTAGAGAAAGTTACCTTTCTGATTAAGAGAGAGAAGAAAAAATAAACAGTGCTGAAGATTCAATTCAATCGGATTGAAGACTTTTTGAGTATTAATAAGTCATTCCCGAATAAAGACAGTTTTGTGGACGACTTTCGCTCTCTTTTTTTTTTTTCTTTTTTTTTTCTGCATTTTAGTTTCTTGTCCGAGTGGTTCACATGTTTGATTTCGGTTTCGGTATTCTCACAGGAGTATCTAGATTCTCTGCGGTCACAGTTCAGTAATTACCGTTCGATTCATTGTCTTCTGCCTATAAGCTATAATGTAGATTTGTGAATGATATTGTGACTTTTGTTTTAATCAACTATTATTATTATTTTTATTTTGAGGTGCTCATTGCAAATGAGAAATTCTAATTGCAATTTCATTTTTTTTAATACGATCACGTTAAAGGAAAAAATATAATCATTATCATAATATTAAAAATAAGTCCAAGTAATTTTTTTGGTCTTATTGGCAATTGTTGTTGACACTTGTACTATTTCACTTTAATTGAATGCTTAATTGACTGTAGACTAAAATCATGAATTAAAGTTGAGACAATGTATATATTTATTGGAGATAAAATGAAAAGAAAGATGGGCGAAGAAATCAATAATCTATATAAATATCAATAACATAATCAATAACCTCTTTAATCAACTGTTCTCTTCTCTTTTATGTTGTCCTCATGATATCTATGTGTATGATATTTTCTTTCATTGGATTTAGAAGAAGCAAAATTATCTTTGTCTTCAAATTGTTTTTCTTTAATTTTCTTTCATTTTCACCTCTCTCTTCTTTCATCTAACTCTCTAACTCACTTTCTCTCCCTTATTTCTTTTTCCTTTTTCCTTTTTTTTTCTCTCTTTGGTATTTTCCTTACTTCTCTTATTCATCTTGTTTTCCTTTGGAGTTCCTTCTAAAATCATCTTTCCTTTTCATTATTTCATCTGTAAAAACTGCAAATTCTGTGGTTACTATACCATTGTACTGCTCATAACGGTGTAAAATGATTAAAATGTCCTTTTTACTAATTTTGGTGCAAACGAAGCCAGCTTAAGCACGAAAAAGTTCATACGCCCTGCAAGAGTGCGTACCTATTTAGACATATCTGAATCATCATAAAATGATGATATGTCACGCCCCGAAAACGCGAAAAATATGGCTAATTTAAAACTTTTTACTCATCAATTCTCAATTAAGAGTGCATTCATGTGCAGTGTCATACATTATCATATTTATCGTACCTCAGGATCTCATCACTAGAAATTATATATCATATCAAATACATTAATCCATCTCAAGTTAATTAATCCTAATACATCCCATACAATGTTACACATCAAGTGTCTGCAATTACAATAATTGTCTGGGTACATGAAAAGATAAAAGATACCTCAAATACAATATATGGCCTGGAGCTCAAGTCCTCCACTAGCCACTACTCCGTACGTCGCAGGAAAACCCTTTTCACTTGAAGAGATCTGGGGGGAAAGAAAACAGGGTGAGCTTCTAAATCGCTCAGTAAAAGGGGTAAGGGACTCATTTCATAAACCAAAATGCACATCACAAAATATTTATTTGTATGTGAAACTCATTAATCTCATTTGAAAACCATAGCATGAAAGTACTCAAAACGACATTCTCATGTCTCAAATCATGTGAAAACATGAAGTAAAAAGGTTCAGTCTAGAGCAATAACAAAGCATGTGAAAATAATGCGACAAACGCTTTCTCAATGAACGTGATAAAATCACTGAAATAGTAATGCACGTGGCACAGCCACTAAACACACGTGGCATAGCCACTGATTTAAATTCACACGTGGCACAGCCACTAAGCACACGTGGCATAGCCACTGATTTAAATTCACACGTGGCACAGCCACTAAGCACACGTGGCATAGCCACAGGATAGGGTTTCACGTGGCAACGGCCACTAATTAGGGGTTCTCACGTGGCAACGGTCACCAAATAGGGTTTCTCACGTGGCAACGGCCACCAAATGGGGTTTCTCACGTGGCAACGGCCACCAAATGGGGTATCACGTGGCAACGGCCACCAATAGGGTTTCTCACGTGGCAACGGCCACCAAATGGGGTTTCACACGTGGCAACGGCCACCAAGTATACGTGGCATAGCCACAGAATGGGTTATTCTCACGTTACCAGAACGGAGAAGAAATCAGGCTTACATGCTACCAGAGCAATGCCCGGTGTGTACTCAAAATTACACACCTAAGTCTTATCACACAAAACTGGTTTGCCTTCACGTAGAACTCATAGTGATTTTTCTCTCATAAAACTCATTTGAAAACCGTTTTCTACTCAACACAAAACATAATAAAACCGATTTCCAACCAGCAAAGCACGCACACATTTCTCAAATCTCGATATTGCCTTAACGTAGAGCCCAATTCATTACTCATACAAATTCGACGGTTTATAAAGCAATTTCACACTCAGCTTATAAACGCATAAAACAATGGGATCCAACCGGCTATAAAAACCGTGTGCAATTATAACTCAACACAACACTCAACATGCTTGTTTTATAAACCACAAATCATGCTATAATAGTTTACAAATCACATACACAAATGGTTTAGATTTCCCTTACCTCTTTGCACCTCGTATAGTGCAATCGTTTCCCCCGTATCACGGACTAGCCTCGCATTCCACTCTGAAACTCCCGAGCTGTCCAAACGATGTTAAAACATCAATACTCAATTATCTCATCAACCTCAATTCTCAAAAATCGAGCATAATTGCTCATAACACCTCAAATCTCTTGATCCTCGTAACTCTACCCCAAACTAGACTCTCATTCACAACATCTCAACGTTCTACATTTCTCATGCCAATTATCTATACTAATTCACCACATTGTCTAAATTTCTATTTATAGCTCAAATTCTCAAAATTGCTAAATATCATTATCACTCCAACCACATTGCAATTTCATCAATCCCTAATCATTTCTCAGCTATTTCAACACAATGACAACCACCATTATCATCAAAATCATCTCAAATATCAAGATCGAGGTTTAGAAATTACCCAAAGCTTGTGAGACGCACAACCCACGCCTCGATTCGATTCGTCCTTCGATTTCCAAGTATGTTGTTCTCCCTTTGATGAGGAACAACTTTCCTTCTTGCCACAACTTCTGATTTGACCGGAAATGGGTGCTTTGGATGAGTGAGAAAGCTAGGTTTCGGTAAAAATGGGGGTTGGAAGAGAGAGAAAATGAGATTGCAGGAGAAAAACAGGGGTTCCTTATATAGGCTGAGGGTAGGAGATCGATCTGCCTCTTGATGAGATCGATCTGCATTTGAATTTTGGGGACGATTTGGGCAATTTTATGCCTAGGAGATCGATCTGTCGAGGGGTGAGATCGATCTCTTTATGGCTTTATGAGATCGATCTGCTCCTTGAGGAGATCGATCTTCTCCCAAACAGAATCATTTGGAGATCGATCTCTTCCTCATGAGATCGATCTTCTCTCAAACAGAATCATAAAGAGATCGATCCTCTTCCATTGGAGATCGATCTGCTCCTCAAATTCCTCCTTCCTTGTCATTTTTAACTCACCAGATCGATCTCTCCTTCTCCCAGATCGATCTGTCCTCATACTTCATACTTATATTAAACACTTAACTTATAAATCTCCAAATATAATTCCCACAATTCACTTAGCTCAATAAATTACACTTCAAGTTCATATTACATCATTCAAATATATCTAAAATTCTCATATCTCACATCCTCCCCACCTTAAAAAGAATTTGGTCCTCCAAATTCAACTCAACTAGTCGAATAGATGGGGGTATTTCTCCTTCATAAGACTCTCTAGTTCCCACGTTGCCTCTTCCATTGAGTGATGTTTCCACAAAACTTTCACTAATGGGATGCTCTTAGTTCTCAGTACCTTCTCTCTTCTATCGAGAATCTGGACGGGTTCCTCAGTGTAGCTTATATCCTCTTGAATATCCATCTCGTCATACTCTATGACATAAGAAGGGTCCGGGTGGTACTTCCTCAACATAGACACATGAAAAACATTGTGTATTCCGAACATCTGTGGGGGTAATGCTAATCTGTAAGCTACCTCTCCCACTCTCTCAAGAATCGAATGGTCCTATGTATCGAGGACTCAATTTCCCTTTCTTCCCAAATCGCATGATACACTTACTCGGTGATATTTTCAGAAATACTGCATCACCAACCTCAAACTCGAGTGGCCGTCTACGCACATCTGCGTAACTTTTCTGTCTACTTTGTGCAGCCCGTAACCTCTCACATATGAGTTTCACACTCTGTACGGCTTGCTCAACAAGCTCGGGAGCATTTATCTTTCTATCACCGACTTCTTCCCAAGCTACAGGGGATCTACACCTCCTACCATATAGAGCCTCAAAAGGTGCCATTCCAATACTCGCATGATAGCTGTTATTGTATGCAAACTCTGCTAGGGGCAGGTGATCATCCCATGATCCCTTAAAATCCATCGTACACGCCCTCAACATATCCTCCAGGGTCTGAATAGTCCTCTCTGACTGACCATCTGTCTGAGGATGATAGTCGGTACTGAAACTCAATCGAGATCCCATGGACTCCTGAAACTGGGTCCAAAATCTAGAAGTAAATCGAGAATCTCTATCAGAAGTAATACTCACTGGAGCCCCATGTAATCTAGCTATCTCGCTGACATACAGCTCAGCTAAGGCATCTACAGTATCTGTGCTCTTGATGGCAAGGAAGTGGGCACTCTTGGTCAGTCTATCCACTATAACCCATATAGCGTCACGACCTCTTCGGGTCCTCGGTAAACCCATAATAAAGTCCATAGTGACATGCTTCCATTTCCATGTAGGTACAGGTAAGGGCTGTAGTAGTCCTCCGGGCTTCCGATGCTCAGCTTTCACTAGCTGGCATACTAAACACCTGGCCACAAACTCTGCCACGTCTCGCTTCATACCACTCCACCAATACACCTTTCTCAAGTCTCGGTACATCTTAGTACTCCCTGGGTGTATGGTGTATCGCGAGCAATGGGATTCTCTCAGTATCTGTCTTTTCAGGGTATCATCGTCCGGTACACAAATTCGTCCTCTGAATCTCAACAATCCATCCTCACTGACTGTGAGATCCGACTGCAAACTCTGCTCAGCTTGGCTAATCATATCTATCAATCTCTGATCACTGCGCTGCCCAGTTCTAATCTGATCCATGATCCTGGGCTCTATTCGTAAGCTAGCCACAAGTCCAGTCTCTATATCTTTAACTCTGATCCGAAGTTCGGCAAACTGCTCCAGTAAATCCCATTCCCTGATCATCATAGCAGATATCATACTCTTTCTGCTCAGGGTATCAGCAACCACATTCGCCTTGCCCGGATGATATAGAATCTTGCAGTCATAATCCTTAAGGAGTTCCATCCATCTCCTTTGTCTCATGTTTAGCTCTTTCTGATTAAAGAGATATCTCAAACTCTTGTGATTAGTGAAAATCTGGAATCTTTCCTCATATAAGTAGTGTCGCCAGATCTTCAAAGCAAATACCACAGCGGCTAACTCCAAATCATGCGTGGGGTAATTCCGCTCATGGTCTTTCAGCTGTCGCGATCCATATGCGACCACTCTTCCGTGCTGCATAAGCACACACCCCAATCCTTGGTGAGATGCATCACTATAAACCGAAAATCCTCCTGATCCCTCAGGAATGGTTAACACAGGTGCCGCTGTCAACCTCCTCTTTAATTCCTGAAAACTGAGCTCACATTGATCAGTCCATATAAATGGAGTCTCTTTGCGCGTGAGCTTAGTCAAAGGGGCGGCAATCTGGGAAAATCCTTCCACAAATCTTCTGTAATACCCTGCCAAACCAAGGAAGTTTCGTACCTCAGTAACTGTCCTCGGTCTCTCCCAATTAAGCACTGCTTCCACCTTGCTTGGGTCCACTGATACTCCTTCCTCTGAGACTATATGACCAAGGAAAGCTATCCGGTTCAGCCAAAACTCACACTTACTAAGCTTTCCATATAATTGCTTATCTCGGAGTATCTGAAGTACTAACCACAAATGCTGTGCATGCTCCTCATACGACTGAGAGTATACCAGGATATCATCAATAAAGACTATCACAAATTTATCCAGATAGTCTCTGAACACCTCGTTCATCAATCTCATAAATGCTGCAGGGGCGTTCGTCAATCCAAAGGACATCCCCAGAAATTCATAATGGCCATACCTTGTCCTGAAGGCCATCTTTGGAATATCTTCTTCCTTAATCCTCAATTGGTGATTGCCCGATCTCAAATCAATCTTAGAAAAGACTGATGCCCCTCTCAGCTGATCAAGTAGATCATCAATCCTGGGCAGTGGGTATTTATTCTTCACCGTTGCTTTATTCAACAGCCGGTAGTCTACGCATAATCTGAGACTACCATCCTTCTTCTTGACAAATAAAACCGGTGCTCCCCACGGTGAAACACTGGGCCTAATGAACCCTTGATCCAATAACTCCTGTAGTTGTTTCTTCAATTCCTCAAGTTCCACTAATGCCATCCTGTAGGGAGGTTTAGAGATCGGCTGAGTATCTGGTACCAAATCAATGGTAAACTCCAGCTCTCTCTCTGGTGGTAAACCTGGTAACTCATCTGGGAAAACATCCAGAAATTCGTAAACCACAGGTATATCCTCAATCCTCGGATGTTCCCGCTCATCGTCTGAGATGAGTGTCTCATAACCTTCACATGAACAATCATATTTAATATTCTCTAAAATAATATCAAAATTCTCAAATTACTTACTAGAATTCCACATATTCATTTCCTCAATATCTCAATCGTACACTGTAAGGTTCAGGTAGGGAGAAAGTTACAATCTTAGTGTAGCAATCTAAGCTCACTCGAGTGGTTGCCAACCAATCCATTCCCAAAATTACATCAAACCCTGTATATTCAACATGATTAGATCTGCTAACATCCCTCTATCTCCCACCTTTATCTCACATCCTCTACAGATTAACTCAGTTCTCTGGGATTCACGCATAGGGGTATTTACATGTAGTATATATTCTAGAGGTTCAAACTTCAAGTTTAATCTACATGCAAAATGCTCAGAAATAAACGAATGCATGGATCCTGAATCAATCAACACATGAGCCTTATGATTACAGACAGAGAGTGTACCTCTTATAGTTTCTGCAGAAGTGTCAGCGGTCTCCTTATCTAGGGCAAACACACGTCCTTGGGTAACAGGTCTCTTTCCTTTCTCTGCAGCAGTGGCCCGTCTCGGGAGATTCACTCTCTGAGGCTGTTGTCTAGTGGGCTCCAAGACTTGTGGTTTCTGAGGTTGAGGGCAATCCTTCACCATGTGACCCATGTCTCCACATCTAAAACATCCATGGATCGACCCAGTACAACTCCCCTCATGCATTCGGCCTCAATTTCTACAAAACCTTGTCTCAGGCCTGACATCTCGAGGGGTCTCTCTAATGTTAGGGTAACCTCTGAGTCTCTCTAATCTGCCCTTATGTACCTCAATCCTTCCTCTTCTGAAGGAACCTCTCCGAGCCTCTGTTTGGAAAATCGCTGGCCTCTTGCCCTTATCTCTATTCACCGCTCTGAGCTCATTCTGGGATTGTACCATTTCAATTCCTCTTTCAATCTCTAGTGCTCGTCTCAGAGCATCTCCAAACTCAGTAATACATAGCCCTATCAATCTATCTCTGATGATGGGCTTCAATCCATACACAAATTTCTCAGTGCGGAGCTCTTCATTTTTATAGGTCTCTTGGTCATATCTCAATAGCGCTGTGAATTGGCTCTCATAGTCATCCACAGACATGTCACCCTGTACCAAACTCAAAAACTCGGCCTGTTTCTTTCTTTGGGAGGCTCGTGGTACATATTGGGTCCTAAAGGCTGTTTGGAACTCTTCCCAACCAATCACATCCTGGCGGGACATCAGAATACCCTGGGTAGTACCCCACCAATCTCGAGCTCTCCCTTTCAACATATAGATACTCATACTGACCCTCTCAGTATCGGTACACCCCAGATAATCATATATAATTCTCAACTCCGTCAGCCACTCCTCAGCCTCTATAGGATCCTTCTTTCCCCTAAACGCGGGTGGATTCATCTTCAGAAAATCCTTCAGTATGACCATACTTCTATCATCAGGCTGAGTGACGAGAGGCGCTGGGTCCATCTGTACTGGGGGTATGGGAGGTCCTTGTGGTGGTGTAGGGTAGTACCCGAGGCATTAACTCCAAAGTGTTGCGCGAATAACGCTGCCATCTGCTCAAAACCTTACCTCACATCGGTCTCAATCCGATTAAATCGAGAGTTAGGACTCTCTGGTTGTGGGACAGGTGACGGAGGGGACTCTGCCTGCCTCCTCGAACGACCTCGTCGTCCACTCATTCTCTATCTTAACTCGTCTCCTGCGCGTACATATCAAAATCGATTGAAATCTCAATCCTCAATTTTAGTTCATGACCAGACTATTACAGACACTTGGGATGTATTCTATTTCACTTAACCGACACTGACAGTACTAGACACCCTAAGCTCTGATACCAAGAAAACTCTGTCACGCCCCGAAAACGCGAAAAATAAGGCTAATTTAAAACTTTTTACTCATCAATTCTCAATTAAGAGTGCATTCCTGTGCAGTGTCATACATTATCATATTTATCGTACCTCAGGATCTCATCACTAGAAATTATATATCATATCAAATACATTAATCCATCTCAAGTTAATTAATCCTAATACATCCCATACAATGTTATACATCAAGTGTCTGCAATTACAGTAATTGTCTGGGTACATGAAAAGATAAAAGATACCTCAAAATACAATATATGACCTAGAGCACAAGTCCTCCACTAGCCACTACTCCGTACGTCGTAGGAAAACCCTTTTCACTTGAAGAAATCTGGGGGGAAAGAAAACAGGGTGAGCTTCTAAATCGCTCAGTAAAGGGGGTAAGGGACTCATTTCATAAATCAAAATGCACATCACAAAATATTTATTTGTATGTGAAACTCATTAATCTCATTTGAAAACCATAGCATGAAAGTACTCAAAACGACATTCTCATGTCTCAAATCATGTGAAAACATGAAGTAAAAAGGCTCAGTCTAGAGCAATAATAAAACATGTGAAAATAATGCGATAAACGCTTTCTCAATGAACGTGATAAAATCACTGAAATAGTAATGCACGTGGCACAGCCACTAAACACACGTGGCATAGCCACTGATTTAAATTCACACGTGGCACAGCCACTAAGCACATGTGGCATAGCCACTGATTTAAATTCACACGTGGCACAGCCACTAAGCACACGTGGCATAGCCACTGATTTAAATTCACACGTGGCATAGCCACTAAACACACGTGGTATAGCCACAGGATAGGGTTTCACGTGGCAACGGCCACTAATTAGGGGTTCTCACGTGGCAACGGCCACCAAATAGGGTTTCTCACGTGGCAACGGCCACCAAATGGGGTATCCCGTGGCAACGGCCACCAATAGGGTTTCTCACGTGGCAACGGCCACCAAATGGGGTTTCTCACGTGGTAATGGCCACTAAATGGGGTATCACGTGGCAACGGCCACCAATAGGGTTTCTCACGTGGTAACGACCACCAAATGGAGTTTCACACGTGGCAACGGCCACCAAGTATACGTGGCATAGCCACAGAATGGGTTATTCTCACGTTACCGGAACGGAGAAGAAATCGGGCTTACATGCTACCAGAGCAATGCCCGGTGTGTACTCAAAATTACACACCTAAGTCTTATCACACAAGACTGGTTTGCCTTCACGTAGAACTCATAGTGGTTTTTCTCTCATAAAACTCATTTGAAAACCGTTTTGTACTCAACACAAAACATAATAAAACCGAGTTCCAACCGGCAAAGCACGCACACATTTCTCAAATCTCGATATTGCCTTAACGTAGAGCCCAATTCATTATTCACACAAATTTGACTGTTTATAAAGCAATTTCACACTCAGCTTATAAACGCATAAAACAATGGGCTCCAACCGGCTATAAAAATCGTGTGCAATTATCACTCAACACAACACTCAACATGCTTGTTTTATAAACCACAAATCATGCTATAATAGTTTACAAATCACATACACAAATGGTTTAGATTTCCCTTACCTCTTTGCACCTCGTATAGTGCAATCGTTTCCCCCGTATCACGGACTAGCCTCGCATTCCACTCTGGAACTCCCGAGCTGTCCAAACGATGTTAAAACATCAATACTCAATTATCTCATCAACCTCAATTCTCAAAAATCGAGCATAATTGCTCATAACACCTCAAATCTCTTGATCCTTGTAACTCTACCCTAAACTAGACTCTCATTCACAACATCTCAATGTTCTACATTTCTCATGCCAATTATCTATGCTAATTCACCACATTGTCTAAATTTCTATTTATAGCTCAAATTCCCAAAATTACTAAATATCATTATCACTCCAACCACATTGCAATTTCATCAATCCCTAATCATTTCTCAGCTATTTCAACACAATGACAACCACCATTATCATCAAAATCATCTCAAATATCAAGATCGAGGTTTAGAAATTACCCAAAACTTGTGAGACGCACAACCCACGCCTCGATTCGATTCGTCCTTCAATTTCCAAGTATGTTGTTCTCCCTTTGATGAGGAACAACTTTCCTTCTTGCCACAACTTCTGATTTGGTCGAAAATGGGTGCTTTAGATGAGTGAGAAAGCTAGGTTTCGGTAAAAATGGGGGTTGGAAGAGAGAGAAAGTGAGATTGCAGGAGCAAAAATAGGGGTTCCTTATATAGGTTGAGGGTAGGAGATCGATCTGCCTCTTGATGAGATCGATCTGCATTTGAATTTTGAGGACGATTTGGGTAATTTTATGCCTAGGAGATCGATCTGTCGAGGGGTGAGATCGATCTCTTTATGGCTTTATGAGATCGATCTGCTCCTTGAGGAGATCGATCTTCTCCCAAACAGAATCATTTGGAGATCGATCTCTTCCTCATGAGATCGATCTTCTCTCAAACAGAATCATAAGGAGATCGATCCTCTTCCATTGGAGATCGATCTGCTCCTCAAATTCCTCCTTCCTTGTCATTTTTAACTCACCAGATCGATCTCTCCTTCTCCCAGATCGATCTGTCCTCATACTTCATACTTATTTTAAACACTTAACATATAAATCTCCAAATATAATTCTCACAATTCACTTAGCTCAATAAATTACACTTCAAGTTCATATTACATCATTCAAATATATCTAAAATTCTCAGATCTCACTTGATATCTGACTTCATATACACTCTTTGAAGCCTCCGAATTTGAATTTTTAAGTTATCTTGGTAAACGTGCAACAATTGCAAAAATGATAACTTTGTTTATAGGCCAAATATACACACTGACCAAATGGACATTGTAAATTGATTTAAGGGTATAAAATGAGTCATGTCAAGCCCTTAAATTGTAATGTCAGGCTTTGTACAAAAATATCCAACGATAGAATCGAAAAAAAAAATTGAAATAGATGAAACCAGATGAATTTCATCTAGAAATGTACCATAGTCGGCCACTTTTAGCCAATTTCACTTATAATATATGTTAAGTTAATATATTTTGAAATGACAAAATAGTAATTCAATAATAGATATTATAAATCTAGAAATATTTAAAACATGTTAAGAGATTAATTAGAATATATTGAGATACAAGTTATTGCCAGAAACTGGGTGTTAAAGGTTGAGAGATCGATCTTGTAAGACCCGAATTTAATTAAAATACGAAGTGAATGAGTATTCGTGAAGGGAAGTCGGGTTAAATTAATCCCGAACACGTATAAGGGTAAAATGATCAAAAGATCGAAAGTCGATATAATTTCGATAAGGAAATTTAATTAAAAATAATGGATTGAGAAATCTTGGTCAATAAAGGTGAAATAAATTTATTTTGGATTAAATTGATCAGGATATCAATTTATTGGAATTAATTGGGATTAATCGAAATTTTTAAATCGAAAAATAATCCCGAAAATAATCGAAAAAATATACCGAAAAGTCATTCCGGACAATATCCGAAAAATATGAAGAAATTATACTCGAAAAAGGTTAAAATATAATAAATAAATTAAATAAAATTGAATAAATGAATTTAGAATTAAATAATAATTTTAAGGATATTTTAAGGGATATTTGGGTATTTTAATGATTAAAATAATAATAAAAATAATTAATAAAATAAATGAAAAACAAAGAAGAAGAGAAAAAAAGAAAAAGAAAAGAATCAGAATTGTCGGGGAGAGAGAGAAGAAGAAAAACGGAAAACAGATGAAGCAGCCGAACCGAGGATGGCCGGCGAGCCGTGCGACCAACGACCCCGACGAGGAGCCGACAAGGAAAAGGAGAGGCCCGCGATCTTCAAGGCACCGGAGACGCGCCGTTTGGAGGCTGGAGGACGCCGATCGGAGGAAAAAAAATCGAGGGAGAGAATGGCTCGGTTCCGGCGATCCACGGTGGCTGGGCATCAACGGAGGTCACCGATGAGTTCAGGAGGAGGATCCGGTCATTTTGAGACCGGTAGCAGCCGGCGAAACGGTCGGAATCGCCGGCGACGGCCAAGAGGAGAAATGAGTTTTCGACGGCCGGGGAGAAAAGGCCGAACCGAAGGCGTTCCGACGACCCCGACCGAAACCGAGGGTAGATTCGTGCTGCGGACGACCTTTCGGAGCCACTGGCAGTGGAAGCCGGCGGAGAACCGGCCGGCAAGGCGGTGAACCGGTCGAACCGGAGTGAACCGGGGTGAACCGACGGGTCTGAACCGGTCCGAATCGGACTGAACCGGTTCAGCCAAAAAGAGGAGGAAAAAAAAGGAAGAAAAAGGGAAAAAAGAAAAAGAGAAAAAATTAGAAAAAAATCTCGACAATGCAATCGAGCTACGGGTAAGTCAGTAGTGGTCGAAATTGACCCGATTTAAATTTCGGAGTATTTAATTTAATTAATTTTGGACTGAAAACTTACCCGAAAAATTGTGGAATTGTATAGCTCGATGATTGGCATCCACCGAGAGCTCGAGACAGCCTCAATTTACGTACTACCATGGAATCTCGGGTAACTGATCCTTATTTACGACAATTTACATCGTTATGCGTGATATGAATTTAAATTCCGCATAAATTGAATTAAATTATGAAAATTTAGATAAATTGTCGTAAATATTAAATTTAGCTATTCGAGAGTTAAAACGAGGTCTAATAAATTGTTGGAGGGCCCAATGAGCCCAATAGGCCTCGATAAAGTGAAAATTAAGTGGAAAACGGGCTTAAGGCCGATTAAGGCCCATTAAGGTGCAAACGGGCCCGATAGGGGTAAATGGGCCCAATGATTTAAATTAAGCCCAGAAAATAGAAAATACAATTAAATTGTATAATATCTGACCTGAGGAATAATTATACGCAGTTTCAAACATTTAATTGGAAGCATATTGAACTGCGCGACGAGACAACAGTGGAAAAGAAAAGGTCAGACTCGACAGGAAAATAAGGTAAGGGAATTCTACGGACTGCTAGAGGTAACTTTACGCAAATATAAGTTCATTTGCATTCTTTAAAAATTACCTGAAGGGTCTAGAGGTCAATTAATAATTTTAGTGCCTCGAATGGGCAAATTACCAAAATACCCTTGTTAAGGGTAAAATTTACAAATTTAGGAAAAGTTGGGAGGAGCAAGAACAAGAGGTTCTTGCTCATTCTGGAGTTGTTTTGATGCATGCATTAGTAGGCTGGCTAACCTTGAAAGAAAATGCACAGCATTGCATACTTTCAAAGTGAAATTGTTTTGAACACTGTTTTGAGGAAACAGAGCCGCCTACATGTTTTATTGACATGTGACGTACTAGAGCTCAGCTCGCACGATATTTTCGATTTGTGTGATGCACGCATTAGTGCTGGAGCGAGAGCTCGCACTAGAGTTTTACATGCATAGGTGCTGGAGTCCAACTCGCACCAGATTCTTATATATATATGATTTTCGTGACAGGGTGCTAGAGTCTAACTCGCACCATATTTTTATATGATTTTGAGACAGGGTGTTAGAGCTTCGCTCGCACCAGATTTTTATACGGTTTGCATACAGAGTGCTAGAGCTTAGCTCGCACTAGATTTACTTGATTTGATGAGAGTGCTGAGCATTGCTCGCACTGATTTTATGAGAACATGTGATGAGTCGTGCTCGGAGCATCGGGTAGACTGTGTGTCACCGATTAAATAGGTCCGCACGTGCGTTTTGAGACATGGCATGTTAAAACAACCTGATGAGCCTGAACGAGGGATAAGGGTTAGAGAAACAACCTGATGAGCCCGAACGAGGGATAAGGGTTAGAGAAACAACCTGATGAGCCCGAACGAGGGATAAGGGTTGGAGGACCAGCTGATGAGCCCGAACGAGGGATAAGGCTGGGGGTCCACGGAGTACGATGTACCGTGCAAGTAGCATGGAGTACGATGTACCGTGTGGTATCTTTGTGATACGTTGGTATCTTTGTGATACATTGGCATCTTCGGATGCATAGGATCGGATAAGATCGACGAGATGGATTGACCCACCTCCCGGGCGATTTCCGATCATGGGGAGAACCCGCACACTAGGATCCGTGTAGCTGAGGAACTCCCGAGGACACATATGGCCATAGTCCTGGTTATTTACCGATATACAGACGTTGCCTAGTCTCGCATGTCATCGATTTTGATGAAATCAAATTGGGTTTTAAACTAAATTTGCATGATGGTATTTCCATGCTTTTCAAACCCATGTGTGAATGTAAATCGATTTTCATGATTTTGTGTGAGTCAGGATCACCTGTAGAAGGGGTCGAGTCCTGACTTTATTGTGAAAATTTTAATTGAGAAATAAATGATTTGTAATAATTGCATGTTGAATTTTTCGTGCAAACTTGATTTACATAACATCATAATTCATATCATTTGTTTTAAAATGTGTGGAGAAAGGGTGATTTATACATGGCACCACGTTCATGTAGGTAGTATGGTTACCTACTTGTTCGTAGGATTGCCTTACTGAGCTTGATGTGCTCACCCCTTTCATTTTCTCCCACAGATAATCTCCAGTTGAAGTTGAGGCGACTCAGTACTGCATTCCGGATATCCGCTGCTGCCCATCAACATAAGGTATATACACTTGTACATATTGTATCTACATAAGCATAGCACAGTAACATGTTTGTAACTAACTTTAGGGGATGTATAAATATTGTAGACATTTTATAAATGACTGAGAAAGAATTAAGTTATATGGTAAATGTATGGTGGGACTGGCATTGACGCACAGCCCAATTTGTTAGTGGAGTGTGGTCACAATCAGAAGACAGGTAAGAATTTAAGTAAGAAAATAACAAAATGCGAAAAATTAACTCTGATTTTTGGGTAGTTCGGGTCGTGACATACAAAGGTGGTATCAGAGCAGAAATTGGTCTGATGTGTGTCAGTGTCAGTAATTAGGATTTACATCCCCGTGTTACTATGCTTGGTTAGATATAATAGTGTATATCGAGATGGGTTTTGACTAAGAAATGGTTGAGAATGCAGGAATGCCTAATATGAGTCGCGTTAGATGAGAAAGTGCATGAGGCAGAGGTCGTAGAGGTAGACCTGAGTTTGCTAAGTCGTGCTGAGTTTGACTATGAGAATCAGTATGAGATTGAAATAGAGGCTAATGTTGAGCTTGCCTCACAGAGTCCGACAGAGTGATCGGATAGTATTGAGACACACTTCGCGAGATCGGAGCGGAGTGTGGAGATTATTTTGGGGAGCTAATTGCTCAGATTATGTATGAGATATGAGGGCGCAGCGGAGCATTGGTGGAAACCCGCTCGACCCATCTTAAGTGTTAAACATCCAGAGCTGACGTGAGAAATGTTTATGGATGTATTCCGGTGATACGATATCCCGGACATGATTTAAAAAAATTATGGATAAAAGTCCTTACTCTGACCTAGAGGATTTGATTTATTGAAGAGTATAATTTATGAGTATGAAACTCGGTTATATTTTTGGGCAGAATTTACCTCGACACTATGAACAGTGACAGTCGAGATGTCTAAAAGTTTATGAAAGGGCTCAGATTTTTAATTAGAGCCGATTGGCCCGTGAGATATTGCTTATACCGAGGCAGTGCGCAGATTTACAGTTGGGTAAATAAGAACATGAATTGCACGCCTCTGAGATTGGGAAAGGTAGTGAAGGCTGAAATAGAGACAGAAAAGAGAATCGAGAAATGACAAAGATGTTAAAATGGAAAAATGGTAATTGGTAAAAGAATTAATTTGATGAGTTATGGAGTAAGATAATTGGTAAGGCCCCAGTGCATACAATTTTGGCACTCTTGAGGGGTATTGTGATTGGAGGACCCCGACCTGCTACGAAGCAGTGTAGCAGTGTAAGCATTGTAAGCAGTGTGAATGGGTGGTGGATACCACAGAAGGAGGATCTATACTTACACTGTATTGATGGAAAATGGCCGTTAAATGTGGTAAGACGGACCATTGATTTTGATTGCACAGAGTTGGGCAAGATCGCCCCACAGAAAAGTAAAGAGAAAGAAAAACTTCGTTAGTATTGCTGCAACGAAAAGGGAGGCAATAGCCGAAAAGAAAAGAAAAAGGAAAGTAGGCTGTTGGACGAAGGCGAGGGGATGTCTTGGACCAGGACACTATTGATGTTTCATGGATGTGGTGTAATATACCACACTTGTTATGAATAAGAAGTATATATGTTCATTGATCCTGGTGCCACACATTTATTCATACCGCCTTCATTCGCATATAAGTGAGTAAAAAGCATGAATGCCTACATCATCGGGCACAATATTGATAAATGAGTACCCCAATAGAGGAGGATTAATTAACGGAATATGGATATAGAGATTTTAAGTGACAAAAAGGGGTGTAACAGTTGAAATTAAAGGAGTAAAGGATTGTACTCACGAAATGAATAATGACAAGAGTTTCGTTATAATAGATACACTAAGGAGATAATCTTTAAGATGAGATATGCTTAATTCTGAATACAAGATGTATTGGAGTAAGAGACATATGCTAGGTAAGGAATACCCTTAATATGCGAAGTAATTGGGATTAAGTGATAAGTAGCGAATATAAATTGTAACCACATGGACTGATTTGTAAAGTAATTATGGGTAAGTCTGAAGGTTAATAAAGGTATTTCAAAATACCTCCTCGCCTGAAGACTTGATAGCGTCTAAAAGTATGTATATATAACCTATAACGTGAAATCGATCGTCGTAATAAATACCTTTAGCGTTAGGATACCTTTACTAAGACAATAAGAATATTAAAATTCGACAAATCATAAAAGTTAACATAGTAAAAATTTAATAAGAGCCGTTAAGATAAGAAAAGGAAATGACGCAGGTTAGTACCTGGAAACGTAAGCGATTTTGGAGGATCTTATACGCTTATGCATAAATAAGTTAAGGATTGGACCGAGTTGTAATCATCATTATCAATGATATGTTGGGTGTATTTAAAGTCTAGGGCAAATTGTAAGCAATAATTGAAAGTGGCTTTTACAAATGGGTTGTTGCGAGTTCTCAATAGGGTATACCTTGTTAACACGTTTAACTATGAAAACGTGGTCTTTGAGTGAGATGATAGATGTGACGTGAATTTTGGTGTAGTGAAGTATGAACTGACCACCATGATTGATTTCACCATACCCAACAGCTCAAGAGGTTCTCAGTGAGTATGGATACCTCGAAATAATGAAGTAGCTGTGTATTGATGTATAATGGGAAGATAGTCAATTTTGGAGTCAGACAACTCCTTGATCACGAAATAAACTATCTGACCCATATTTAAAGTTGGCAACGGTAGTATTTGTACCGAGGATATGGTACTATTATGTACACGATGAGGAATTGTGGATATGCATTGATCATAAAGCCCCAAGTATCAGTTTTCACAGAAAGAGGCGAATATGAGAATACATAGTGGGTTAGAGCTTCTGAGAGATTTTGATTGTAAAAATTGTACCACCCAGGAAAGGCTAATGCTTTGAGTAAAAAGAGCCTCGGGATGGTACTACGTATGATGGTCAGGGAGCGTGAGCTGCTAGAGCAGTTGTGAACCTCAGTATTGATGTGATCCCTTCTGATGATGACGGTGATTGTGTGACAGCTAGCCTAAGACTAGAACCGGATGAGAGTGCCCGGATTTGACAGGCTTAGCGTGATGATCGGGATGATGTCGATAGTGTGGGTGAGATTCAGAAGGGTACAGTGACAGAGTTCACAGAGTATGATAATGATTTACAGAGAGGTTCAGAGACAGTATAAGTGCTCCCCAGGACCACAGTTGATGAGATAGTAATATTATTAGAAGCTCACTCTTCGGGATATATAGTGCATATGGAAAGTAAATAATATATATCGAAATCTCGAAAAGGGTATTGGTGGTCAGATGTGAAAAGAGATATGGTAGAGATTGTGGAAAAGTGCCTAGTATGTCAGCAGAGTAAGGTATAGTATTAAAAGTCTGCAGAGTTATTGCAGCACCTACCTATATCGACATGGCATGAAAAATGAGAGCAAGTCTCCATGAATTTCGTGATGGGTTACAGAGAACCCAGGTGAATTACGAGGCTATTTGAATTATAGTCGATAGAGTGACTAAGTCTACCCACCTTCTGGTTATGAAATCCCCAAATACTCAGAGTGTGTATAAGGATTTATGTATAAAGAAGGTTGTGGAACATTAAGTAGCGTTCCAGTGAGCATGGTATCTTATAGGGATTCCCGCTTCACTTCACATTTCGGGGAGTATTTTTCAGGAAGCTATGGGAACCTGATTGAGTATTAGCACAGCTTTCCATCCTCAGACAGATGGTCAGTCAGAGAGGACTGTACAGGTTCTGAAGGATCCGATGAAAGCGTGTGCCGTTAATTTTATAAGCTCCTGGGATGATCAGTTATTACAAATCGAATTTGCCAATAGTGAAAGTTGGCAGTTGAGTATCGGGATAACAAGATATGAGGCAGTGTATGGTTGTAGGGGTTGTTCCCCAAATTGGATAAGAAAAAAGTGGGTGACAGATAGAATTATTTTCGACTTTGGATAATAAGTCTCTGAGGATATTTAGTTAAGGATGAGAGATTAAGAACACCTCAGAGCAGATAGAAAAGTATTGGAATTCACCGAGGGTGAATTAGTATGGTTGAAATGTTTCTTGTCCTAAGAGAATAAAGACATAGCAAACTTTTGGAAGAAGGTAAGTTGAGTTTCGCTGGATTGAATATTTTGAGAGATTGGACAAGTGGGAGATAAGACCTGTAGGTTGGCGTTATCACTTGAATAAGCAGGCACCCACAATGTGTCCCATCTTTTGATGTTTCGAAAATACTATCTGGCTCCAGCATAGGTGATCGAATATGAATTCCAAAAGTTCAGTTTAATGAAAATATAAGTATATTGAAGAAGTTGATTCGGGCATTGAACAAGAAAGAGAAAGTATTGAGGTTTAAGATGATCTCCTTAATTAAAGTTCTTTGGTAGTAATACACTCCGAAAAAAGGTCACGTGAGAATTAAAGAAGTATGATACGATTGATGTACCCGGAGTAGTCTATGGACTCATATAAATTGGTTCTAATTTGGAGGACCAAATTCCTTAAGTGGGGGAGAATTGTAAGACCCGAATTTAATTAAATACGAAGTGAATGAGTATTCGTGAAGGGAAGTCGGGTTAAATTAATCCCGAGCACGTATAATGGTAAAATGGTCAAAAGATCGAAAGTCGATATAATTTCGATAAGGAAATTTAATTAAAAATAATGGATTGAGAAATCTTGGTCAATAAAGGTGAAATAAATTTATTTTGGATTAAATTGATCAGGATATCAATTTATTGGAATTAATCGGGATTAATCGAAATTTTTAAATCGAAAAATAATCCCGAAAATAATCAAAAAAATATACCGAAAAGTCATTCGGGACAATATCCGAAAAATGCGAAGAAATTATACTCGAAAAAGGTTAAAATATAATAAATAAATTAAATAAAATTGAATAAATAAATTTAGAATTAAATAATAATTTTAAGGATATTTTAAGGGATATTTGGGTATTTTAATGTATTTTAATGATTAAAATAATAATAAAAATAACTAATAAAATAAATGAAAAAAAAAGAAGAAGAGAAAAAAAAAAGAAGAAAAGAATCAGAATTGTCGGGGAGAGAGAGAAGAAGAAAAACGAAAAACAGATGAAGCAGCCGAACCGAGGATGGTCGGCGAGCCGTCCGGCGACCAACGACCCCGACGAGGAAGAGGAGAGGCCGGCGATCTTAAGGGCACCGGAGACGCGCCGTTTGGAGGCCGGAGGACGCCGATCGGAGGAAGGAAAAATCGAGGGAGAGAATGGCTCGGTTCCGGCGATCCACGGCGGCTGGGCATCAACGGAGGTCACCGATGAGTTCAGGAGGAGGATCCGGTCATTTTGAGAGCGGTAGCAGTCGGCGAAACGGTCGGAATCACCGGCGACGGCCAAAAGGAGAAATGGGTTTCCGACGGCCGGGGAGAAAAGGCCGAACAGGCGGCGTTTCGGCGACCCCGACCGAAATTGAGGGTAGATTCGTGCTGCAGACGACCTTGCGGAGCCACTGGGGTGGAAGCCAACGGAGAACCGGCCGGCAAGGCGGTGAACCGGTCGAACCGGAGTGAACCAGGGTGAACCGGTGGGTCTGAACCGGTCCGAACCGGACTGAACCGGTTCAGCCAAAAAGAGGAGGAAAAAATGAAGAAAAAGGGAAAAAAGAAAAAGAGAAAAAATTGGGGAAAAATCCCGATGATGCAATCGAGCTACGGGTAAGTCAGTAGTGGTCGAAATTGACCCGATTTAAATTTCGGAGTATTTAATTTAATTAATTTTGGACTGAAAACTTACCCGGAAAATTGTGGAATTGTATAGCTCGACGATTGGCATCCACCGAGAGCTCGAGACAGCCTCAATTTACGTACTAGCATGGAATCTCGGGTAAGTGATCTTTATTTACGATAATTTACATCGTTATGCGTGATATGAATTTAAATTCCGCATAAATTGAATTAAATTATGAAAATTTAGATAAATTGTCGTAAATATTAAATTTAGCTATTCGAGAGTTAGAACGAGGCCCAATAAATTGTTGGAGGGCCCAATGAGCCCAATAGGCCTCGATAAAGTGAAAATTAAGTGGAAAACGGGCCTAAGGCCGATTAAGGCCCATTAAGGTGCAAACGGGCCCAATAGGGGTAAATGGGCCTAATGATTTAAATTAAGCCCAGAAAATAGAAAATACAATTAAATTGTATAATATCTGACCTGAGGAATAATTATACGCAGTTCCGGACATTTGATTGGGAGCATATCGGACTGCGCGACGAGACAACAGTGAAAAAGAAAAGGTCAGACTCGACAGAAAAATAAGGTAAGGAAATTCTACGGACTGCTAGAGGTAACTTTACGCAATTTTAAGTTCATTTGCAGTCTTTAAAAATTACCTGAAGGGTCTAGAGGTCAATTAATAATTTTAGTGCCTCGAATGGGTAAATTACCAAAATACCCTTGTTAAGGGTAAAATTTACAAATTTAGGAAAAGTTGGGAGGAGCAAGAACAAGAGGTTCTTGCTCATTCTGGAGGTGTTTTGATGCATGCATTAGTAGGCTGGCTAACCTTGAAAGAAAATGCACAGCATTGCATACTTTCAACGTGAAATTGTTTTGAACACTGTTTTGAGGAAACAGAGCCGCCTACGTGTTTTATTGACATGTGACGTGCTAGAGCTCAGCTCGCACGATATTTTCAATTTGTGTGATGCACGCATTAGTGCTGGAGCGAGAGCTCGCACTAGAGTTTTACATGCATAGGTGCTGGAGTCCAACTCACACCAGATTCTTATATATATATGATTTTCGTGACAGGGTGCTAGAGTAACTCGCACCATATTTTTATATGATTTTGAGACAGGGTGTTAGAGCTTTGCTCGCACCAGATTTTTATACGATTTGCATACAGAGTGCTAGAGCTTAGCTCGCACTAGATTTACTTGATTTGATGAGAGTGCTGAGCATTGCTCGCACTGATTTTATGAGAACATGTGATGAGCCGTGCTCGGAGCATCGGGTAGACTGTGTGTCACCGATTAAATTGGCTCGCACGTGCGTTTTGAGACATAGCATGTTAAAACAACCTGATGAGCCCGAACGAGGGATAAGGGTTAGAGAAACAACCTGATGAGCCCGAACGAGGGATAAAGGTTAGAGAAACAACCTGATGAGCCCGAACGAGGGATAAGGGTTGGAGATCCACCTGATGAGCCCGAACGAGGGATAAGGGTTGGAGGACCAGCTGATGAGCCCGAACGAGGGATAAGGCTGGGGGTCCATGGAGTACGATGTACCGTGCAAGTAGCATGGAGTACGATGTACCGTGTGGTATCTTTGTGATACGTTGGTATCTTTGTGATACGTTGGCATCTTCGGATGCATGGGATCGGATAAGACCGACAAGATGGATTGACCACCTCCTTGGCGGTTCCCGATCATGGGGAGAACCCACACACTAGGATCCGTGTAGCTGAGAAACTCCCGAGGACACATATGGCCATAGTCCTGGTTATTTGCCGATATACAGACGTTGCCTAGTCTCGCATGTCGTCTATTTTGATGAAATCAAATTGGGTTTTAAACTAAATTTGCATGATGGTATTTCCATGCTTTTCAAACCCATGTGTGAATGTAAATCGATTTTCATGGTTTTATGTGAGTCAGGATCACCCGCAGGAGGGGTCGAGTCCTGACTTTATTGTGAAAATTTTAATTGAGAAATAAATGATTTGTAATAATTGCATGTTGAATTTTTCGTGCAAACTTGATTTACATAACATCATAATTCATATCATTTGTTTTAAAATGTGTGGAGAAAGGGTGGTTTATACATGGCACCACGTTCATGTAGGTAGTATGGTTACCTACTTGTTCGTAGGATTGCCTTACTGAGCTTGATGTGCTCACCCCTTTCATTTTCTCCCACAGATAATCTCCAGTTGAAGTTGAGGCGACTCAGTACTGCATTCCGGATATCCGCTGCTGCCCATCAACATAAGGTATATACACTTGTACATATTGTATCTACATAAGCATAGCACAGTAACATGTTTGTAACTAACTTTAGGGGATGTATAAATATTGTAGACATTTTATAAATGACTGAGAAAGAATTAAGTTATATGGTAAATGTATGGTGGGACTGGCATTGACGCACAGCCCAATTTGTTATTGGAGTGTGGTCACGATCAGAAGACAGGTAAGAATTTAAGTAAGAAAATAACAAAACGCGAAAAATTAACTCTGATTTTTGGGTAGTTTGGGTCGTGACAGATCTCCTGGGTTTTCAAGTATGAGATATCGATCTCATGAAATTATGAGATCGATCTGATTAAGGATTAAAGACTTAAAGACTTAAAGAACATGTATAGGATGCTAAGGAAGAAGAGATCGATCTCTAAGGGTTATGAGATCGATCTTTGACTTACAGAATGCCTATGAGATCGATCTGGTCTAGGAAGAGATCGATCTCCTCTAAGGCAGAGGTTAAAGGTCTTAGATCGATCTATGTTCAAACAGAGAGTTTATGAGATCGATCTTATATGGATAGAGATCGATCTCCTCAAAGACAGAGAGTTTAGGAGATCGATCTAGGGTGATTAGAGATCGATCTCCCCTCTACGAGAATGCTTGCTAGATCGATATGGAGATCGATCTTATTTCAAACAGAGAGTTTAGAAGATCGATCTGATGGTTCGACAGATTGATCTTCACTAACATTTTACAAATTATAAGATCGATCTCTACAAATATGAGATCGATCTCCTTGCTTTAAGTTGCTTTATAATTGCAGGAATTTAAATTAGAAGATCGATCTGGTCATGATGGAAGATTGATCTGATACTCTATTGGAGGTTCTCAATGGCTCTCTCTGCAAAATCTTCAACGAAAAAAACTACATTAAATGCTTCACCTACCACCCTACTGTATAGAACCAAGCATTGAAGATACTGGGGATAGAAGAGATAGAGCTGAAAATTCTAAATATTCCCAAGAGATCATTCCTCAACATTCCATTTGTCTTCAACATCATATTTATTGTATTGTCTTAAATATCTTGAGTTAAAGTTATTTTTCCTACCCACAAAATATAGTTCTTATTTGTATTCACCCTTAATCTAAGAGAAAAGAGGAGAGTTCATATGTGAGATAATTGTGTAAAGAGGTGAATATATATCTTTGTAAAAAGGGGTAGAGAGGTTATTCTTTAACCTTGAAAAGGAGGTTGTATTATGAGACCCCGTATATGTAAAGTTGTAATGTTTAATGAATGTGAATGGACTTGTAATGTAAAGTATGATCGATGTAAGTCCATGGATTCAATGTATGTATGTGTAATATGATTTGTAACGTACATACAAGTTCCATTGAGTATGAATATGAAGAAATGAGTTCCTATAAGTGATGGATGTGATTGAAACTCAAAATGGGTAGTGTGGTAAATAGATGGAAGCTGCATGAATATAAATGCTTCCATTTGGTTATATATAGTATACCTTTGGACATACAATGAATGCACACAAGTTTCAATGTGCATAAGGTATGAATGGATGCCATTTTCAAGTTATAAAGGTGATGAGAAAATGGCCATGGCAGCAGATTAAGGATGTGTTGGTGTGAGTTGCAGCAAGGAAACTGCAGAAAATCTGGAAAGTATGAAGGCCAGATCGATCTCATAGGATGAGAGATCGATCTGGAAGAGCCAGAATGCTCTTATTTGGGCAATGGAATAGAGCAGATCGATCTCCAATGGGGCCAGATCGATCTCCTAAGCATTCTGTGATGAAAAGATCGATCCTCAAGCACCCAGATCGATCTCCTTAGCCCTCTGTTTGGGACCAGATCGATCTCATGCTTCGACAGATCGATCTCATGGTTAAAATTTCATGAAAATGAGAGATTTAAGGGGACCAGATCGATCTCCTCTTGGACCAGATCGATCTCCTCAAGCTATTTCTATATAAGGAGGGCTGAAAATCTAAAAATTTCGAGAAAAACACCAATCTTCCATTTCTAACCCAAAAACCTAACTTTCTCTCTCTAAAACCAGCCATTTCCAGCAAGAATTGAGGGGAGACCATTAGACATTAAGTTGTTCATCTTGAGGAAGAGAACAACATAGTTGGAACCCAAAATCCCATTGTGGGTATTGAAGGAGATAAGGGCATTGACATTTGGAGCAAGAAGAAAAATCATATTTGGTAAGATTCTAACACTCCAATCCAAATACATTGTCTATTTAATTGATTTTGGAGTTGTTTGGCATGAGTATGTATGGATGGAAACACCTAGATTGTGTTAGAAACTAATGTAACCTAGAAAATGGAATGCCTCTAGTGTGAGAAAGTATGAATTGGGGAGTTGGTGGTTTATGGGTTAAGATAAGTTGTTAAATGAGTAATGTGGGTGATTTGGAATGGTTATGTGGAGTTATAATATGAGTTTAAGTGAAATTGTGAAAATGAGTATGTATATGCTTGATAAAATGCCATAGTGAGGGAATTCATGAAATATGAACACTATGTGTCATGCCCCGCTTTCGGGAACCCTTCTATCCATACATTCTCTACTACGGTTGGGCTGTGAGAAGATGCAATTACTAAAAATTTATTTATTTACAGCGGAATATTTAAAACTTTAAGTCACACTCCCAGGTGTGTGTGTAAATACACAAAATTAATTGTATAAATACCATGTGCTTACATTTCATCCCCATAATACTGTTTACAATTCCAAGATATAACTGTGCGATACGACATAGTAGATACAAAATATTCGTGTATACAAATCTTATACCTTTGCGGCTTGTGGGAGCTGTTCAACACAAAAGACTTAGAGACCACCGCTCTTTTACTTCTCAGTACCTGGAGGGGGAAAAATAGTGGGATGAGCAAACCACGGCTCAGTAAGGAAATGTATGCTAGCAGGTAGATATCGTACTACCTACATAGCCCATGCATGCATAAACCAAAACCATGTTTTCGTTATAAATGGAAATATCAGACGAACAATGCATTTAAACACATATTTCTCAAGAGCATTTTCGTGTAAATCAAATGTCAAACTTCCATTTAAAACATGCTCATAAATAGTGCCCTCATGGCACGAATGTGAAATCGGAGATTTATTGAAACACAAAATCTCTTTCACTTCTCAAATCATTCTCTTTCACAAATCTCTTTCTTTTTCTGAGATTGTCTCTGTTTCTCGATTCTCTGAGACAGGCATGGAATTTTTTAGGCAATCAAATATCCACGACTTATGGCCACAGTCAGTGATCCCAGGCCTCACTGATCGGGTGTGCACAGGGTATCACTTCGCCTGAAGGGGGATGGGTCAGTCCTACCCTCCGGCTCATTTCAATCCACCTCATCTCCTCGTATACTCACGGTGAAGATACGTCGTGTGTCATCTACGCGATACTCGTACTCACGTGCACCCAGCACGGTACATAGTATACCAACGGGTGACTACACTGTTCTACGTACAACCGTGGACCCAAGTCCATACTCCAACTCCGATGGACTTTTTATCCTTAAACCATGTCTCATATACCAGGCGAGCAAGCAGCGTGACACACAGTCGACGCAAAGCTCCAGCGCGGCACGATCTATCGTTAAGGCCCAGCCCGTTCAATTGGCCGTCGGCTGGTATCCCCTTGGGTCCCAGACCCCCAGGTTTACCTTAACTCAACAAAATAGGTACGAGCATAGTTCTCGCACTTTCTCAAAACCCCCGTGCGAGTTAAAACTCCAACACGGTACATCAAGGCATTAAAACAAGTGTAAGCTAGCGCTTCAACACCAAATCACATTTCAAAACTGATAGAAGGCTATTTTCTCTTTTTAAAAATTCAAAACATGTTTATTCATACAGCATGCTTCTTCATGCTAAAACATGTAAAATTAGCCAACCTATCATCAACATTTCTCAATCATCAATCACAATATAAAATTGAGAATTTCATTGAAAACATGCATATCATGCTATTTCCTTACCCTATCCCATTTCTCAATACATATATATACATCATGGTACTTTTCATATTTTCACATCATTTCATAAACTTATAATATCGTACTAGTCCTAGCAATATATCTACGAAATTGCTGTAATTACGTACGAACATCTCTATAGCTAACACACAGTCCCTTACCTCGTTTTACTTGTGTGAAACTATCCGCCTTTATGCTTCTCGCGTTCTCATCTCGACTTGCTCTGGCGTATCATCCGAAAACTGAAATTCATCCACCAACATTTGAGTTAATGTTTCTAACTCTTATTCAACTAAGCATTTATCCAATGCCTTAATTGCACATTTTTACCCTTTGTGGTAAATCTCCCAATTTGTCCTAATATCAACATTTCCAAACCATTTCCACAACATACTCATCCACTCAAGATATCTCATTCATCATAAACACTCTCACACTCCACTTTCTCACACTTGACCATTTCTAAGTTATAGTCATTTCATACCATCCTAGGTAGTTCTATCCACAATATGCACACCCAAATATCTTTATAAGCATTAACTAAACCAATTTACTTGGATTTGTGCATTAGAACTTACCTCATTGGATTTTCCTCTTGCTCCAATTTGGATTGCCCTCTATTTCTTCAATCCTTCAAATGGGAAAATACCTCTAGACTATGTTGTTCTTCTCTTTGATGTGAACAACTTTGTCTCTAATAGCCTCTCCTTAAATCTCACTGAAAATGGCTGGATTTAGGGGTGAGAAACTAGATTTCTTTGAGTTGAAGTGAAATGGAAATGTTTTCCCCAAAATTCTGATGATCCAACTGCTCCCATTTATAGTTTTGACTTGATGAGATCGATCTTCCTTGGGTGGAGATCGATCTGTTCCTCAAAAATCCCTCTTTTCTGAGACGTTTTAAAGGTAGGAGATCGATCTGTCGAGACTGGAGATCGATCTGCTGTCAAACAGAAGCTTAAGGAGATCGATCTGGTCTTATGGGAGATCGATCTGCTTCCAACCCGAGAGCTAAGGAGATCGATCTGCTTCCTTTGGAGATCGATCTGTTCCCTTCCATTTCTCACATAAGAGCATTCTGGCTCTCCCAGATCGATCTCTCATCCTATGAGATCGATCTGGCCTTCACAAATTCCAGATTTTCTGCAGTTTTCCTGCAACAACCCTTACCAAACACCCTTAATTTACTACCATGATCATTTCCTCATTCATTCATCTTTGAGACTTGAAAATGGGATCCATCCTCACTACATACACATTAAAACTTGTGTAGAATCTTTGTATGACCAAATATATACGATACTACTCGAATGGAAATATACACTTATGTAAATCTTTCCTTCCATTTTACTACACTTCTCATATTCCATTTCGATCACATTCTTCTCGTTTTAAGTTTATTTCTTCCTACTCACTCATAATGCAACTTGTACGTATAATCACAATTCTTACTACAAGCGCGTACATAATCTTATGAACTTACATTACATACACTTCACATTACAATACATCATCTTACTTATGATTTTATTTACATTCCCATGTTCCTATATACATAGCTATACATGTACGGGGTCTCACACTATGAGCTTAATGTCGATTTAATATCGATTTGGAATGAGTTAATAGGCCTAAAAGAATCCATAGACTCGAGTTTTGGGTAAAGTAATAAAACGAGGCCTCATAAGCGTTAATGGAAAACTATAGGTCGAATTGACTATAGTGAACGCACGATGTCATATTATATGGATCGAGTATAATGCGGGATACGATTTTGTGCAGTCCCGAAGAGTTCATTGAAGACGAATCAAGTGGTACGAGTAGCAGCTTTAAGGAAGTGGAATCACGCATCGCGATTCCAGGTAAGGGAATTCTGTAAGTATATAGAGGTAGCTGCTCGTAATTTGTGGGATTATAGGGTGTTTATGAAATGCATGAACGTTTGAGAAATTGGTTGTTTGGTATGCAAAAATAGTTGTGAATATTAGATGATTTGGTTTACATAGATGTATAAAAAGGGATAGTAAGGCTAATAATTGCATAAATCAAGTGTTTTGAATGCTTTCACAAAACATGTGTTTGGTTTTAAAAGAATTGATAGGTAGGATGGCTATTGTGGTTTGATGTTTGTGATAGCACATGTGAAGTGCTAAATATGTTTTGAGATAGCTTTAAAAGCTTATGAGCCGCCTATCATGTTTATGTGAATTAAACCGTGCTAGAGCCTAGCTCGCACCGGGTATTGATGTTTTCATTTGTATGAAACGTGCTGGAGCTTAGCTCGCACCTTGATTTGGAAACCATGGTGATGTTTATAAACCGTACTGGAGCTTCTGCTCGTACGTGGCTTTTGAGTGGTTTATCTTATGAGTATAACCGTACTAGAGCTATGCTCGTACGGGTCTCTTTATGATAGGATGCATGAGTCGTGCTAGAGCTTTGCTCACACAAGTTTGCACATTGTGATACGTATAAGGTTGTAAAAGTTGGTAAGATCCTTAAGCCTTACATACTTAAGCCCTAGAGGGGCGGGGAGGCTCTATTAGGCAGGGAGGCTCTCCTACATGGGTACGGTAAGATCCTTAAGCCCTACATCCTTAAGCCAACATCCTTAAGCCCGAGGAGGCGGGGAGGCTCTGTTAGGCGGGGATGCTCTCTTACGGTGGGATCCTTAAGCCAACATCCTTAAGCCCTGGAGGGGCGGGGAGGCTCTGTTAGGCAGGGAGGCTCTCCTACATGGGTACGGTAAGATCCTTAAGCCCTACATCCTTAAGCCAACATCCTTAAGCCCAAAGAGGCGGGGAGGCTCTGTTAGGCGGAGAGGCTCTGTTCGTTGGGGAGGCTCTCTTACGGAAGGATCCTTAAGCCCTACATCCTTAAGCTAACATCCTTAAGCCCGAGGAGGCAGGGAGGCTCTGTTAGGCGGGGAGACTCTGTTCAGCAGGGAGGCTCTCCTTCACGGATATGGAAAACTCTTAGTATGGGGTAGGTAAGACCTAGGAATGGCACCCCCAATCACGATATGAGTCTGCGGAGTACGCTGTACCGTGTATATCACATGGAGTACAATGTACCGCATGATGGTTATGTGATGAGAAAGTCTGGCGAGGGATAATCCATCTTCATGCCAGCATGATACCCCGCATACCTGGATGCGTGTGGTTTGGGATGATTTATGATGTAGTGGTCCACATAGGCACTTTTGATATAGTGACCTAGTTTTTATACAAATGCGTGAATTGTGAAATGAAAATGTGGTTGTGATTGTGAATTGATGTGATGAGATTATATGTGTTTGAGAAAGAGTTTATGACGTGGGTTTAAAAAGGAGGTTTCTTAATGAATTGCTCCTTTTATGAATTTAAATGAGATTGAGCATGATATGATTTATACATGATGTTTTTACCATGTTTTATATGCCAATGTACATGATTTTGATACATGATATATATGTATACTCATATGGCATAGTTTTACTTCCTCATGCTCCTACCATAAATGATTTATGCATAACACTATCAGCATGTAGATAGAGCAGTTATCTACCATGCTTGCATTATTGCCTTACTGAGCGTGTGGTTGCTCATCCCTCTCTATTTCCCCCCTACAGAGCGTGCATAGTAGCCCAGTGAGGACTGAGGCATGGTATTTTGGACTCCACTGCATCTCCATCGCTTAGAGGTATATACATAGTGATTCTTTTTGTATCTAAGCAATGTAAAAGCACAGTATTCTTTTGAGTTGTAATTATGGGGGATGTAGATGTCAGTAAAACATGCTTTTGTATAAGTACAAGATTAAATGCAAATGTATGACATCGTTTTATTTAACTGAGAATGAATGAGATGTGGAGTTTATTATTGACTCACAGTCCAACAGTGTGTGGTGAGTTAGTTTACGACCGGGTAAGGTAACAGTAAAAAGCGAAAAATTTTTAGTGATTTTCGATTAAAGAGAATGGAATTGGGTCGTGACAGAGATTGGTATCAGAGCTGTGTTGGCCTGATGTGAGTCATTAATAAAACGTAGGAAAGTACATCCCCATAGTACTGTGCTTTTGTTTAGATATAACTGTGTATACCGTGATGGATTGAGCTTAATGAATTATTATAATACAGGAAGTTAGGCACTATGCCAGTTACACGCAAAGGTAGAGGGGCGAGAGCACGTGCTAGAGGCCGTAAAGGTAGGCCTGAGAGCTGTGTGGAGCCACAGACTGAGCAGGCTCCACAGAACCCTGCTGGGAGAGCAGAGGATACTGAGGCTCGCTTCGCTAGGTTAGAGCGGAGTATTGAGAATTTGGTGGAGATAGTCACGCAGGCCTTGGGCACCGGTGACAGACGAGGTCCCACGGCACAGCCTACTACTGAACAGGCAGCTGCAGAGGCGGAGAGACCTCAGACTGCTGAGACAGCTACAGTTACACCACTTCCAGCCCAGGATATAGCTTCTCCTATCGCTCCACAGCAGAGCGATAGTGATTTGGGGTATGATTGCGACTTAAGCAGGTTACGAGAGTTTCAAGCGCTGAAACCCCCAGTGTTTAGAGGGGTGAAGGACCCAGTGGTTACAGAGGATTGGGTGTATGAGATGGAGAAACTATATAGGTTTTTTCGATGCACTTCAGCTGAGAAGGTTTCCTTTGTCGTGTTTATGCTGAAAGGCGAGGTGGAGCACTGGTGGAGGTCCACTGAAGCTATTTTGAGGGCTAGACACTCCGAGATTTCGTGGGAGATATTCTTGGAGGACTTCAGAAGACAGTATATTCCAGCTACCGCACAGAGGAAATTACGGATGGAATTTATGAACCTGGTTCAAGGGAACCGAACAGTGGACGACTATGAGTCCAAGTTTATGTCCTTGGGGAGATATGACCCGGACACGATGGGTAGTGAGACCCGAAAGATTCAGAAGTTCATGGATGGATTGAGATTGGCCATCCGGACTAAGCTAGCTCCCTTTGACATCTTGACCTATGAGGAGGCTGTACATAAGGCTCAGTTATGTGAGCAAGACTTTGAGCGAAATGCCTCCGAGCTTGGAGAGTCAATGTTAGAAAGGACAGAGACCGGAAGAGATCTGGGTTTGGAAGAGTGGCCAAGAGAGGTGGCTAAAGATTTTTCAAGAAGAGGCCTAAGATTGAGGAGGTGCGGAGAGAGCTGCTAGACCTCCCATATACCCAGCCTTGACTGCGCCGAGGGGTATGACTATTGGAGGACCACGGTCTACTACTGATCAGTGTAGGAGATGTGGGAGATTTCATGGGAATAGGCCTTGTCTGATGACCCCTATGGTGTGTTTTAGATGCGAGAGACCAGGACATATGGCTAAGTATTGTCCTGAGAAGATAGAGATTGCCCCACAGAATGGCAAGGAGCCTGAGGGAGCTCCAGTCGAGACAGCAGCCCCAAGGAGGAGGGCTACAGCTGAGGAGAAAGGGAAACAGGCTGCGGGTGTGAGCAGAGGAAGAGTACATGCTCTGGATCAGGACACCGCAGATGCTTCGACGGATGTGATTAAAGGTACCATCCGAATCTTTGATTTAGAAGCATTGGTATTATTTAATCCTGGTGCCACGCATTATTTCATATCATCTTCCTTTGCACATGAATTATTGAAGCATGTGAAACCAACATTGTTGGATAAAATGTTAATGATTTCCACACCCATGAATGATAGTCAATTGACTGAGCATGTATGTAGAGATTTTAAGTTAAAGATAGAGGGGAAGGAAATGATAGCCAATCTGATTTTATTGAATATGAATGATTTTGATGTAATTTTGAGAATGGATTGGTTGGCTACCAATCGTGTTGTGATGGATTGTCATGCCAAAACATTGATGTTTTCAGGATTAGACAATTTTATTGTAAATTTTGATGAAAAGAAATGATATGAAAATAGCATGTTTGTTGTAAATAAAGGAGTATGATTTTTAAATGCATATTGCTTGAGAGATAAATTATTCTTTATGATAAATGTTGAATGTGGAGTGATGGTTTATATTACCAACGATGGAGAGGACAATGTGAAGGGTTCATTGCATACGTGGCTGATATAGATGAGGCACACTCGGAATTGAGAGACATAGCCGTAATTACGGATTACCCTGATGTCTTTCCGGATGAATTACCAGGACTACCACCTGAAAGGGAAATGGAATTTTGCATTGAGCTAGTGCCTGGTACAGAGCCGATATCGAAACCACCCTATAGAATGGCTCCGATAGAATTGGAAGAGCTGAAGAAACAGCTACAAGAGTTGCTGGAGAAGGGGTTTATTAGACCGAGTGTCTCACCTTGGGGAGCACTGGTTCTATTTGTAAGGAAGAAGGATGGAAGCCTCTGACTGTGTATAGATTACCGGTTGTTGAATAAGGCCACCATTAAGAACAAGTACCCCCTTCCAAGAATCGATGATTTGTTGGATCAGCTCCAGGGAGCCGAAGTATTTTCTAAGATAGATCTGCGGTCAGGGTATCATCAGTTGAGGATCAAGAGTGGAGATATACCCAAGACAGCATTTCGTACCCGTTATGGCCACTACGAGTTTTTGGTGATGTCATTCGGATTGACGAATACTCCCGCAGCATTTATGGCGTTGATGAATGATATATTCAAGCCATACCTGGACAAGTTTGTAATAGTGTTCATTGAAGACATTTTGGTGTATTCCAAGTCCAGGGAAGATCATGAGGAGCACTTAAGGATAGTTCTGCAGACCCTCCGAGAGAGAGAATTGTATGCCAAACTCAGCAAGTGTAACTTTTGGTTAGAATAGATCTCATTTCTGGGGCATGTTGTGTCAAAGGATGGGGTATCGGTGGATCCATCCAAGATAGAGGCAGTTATACAGTGGGAACAGCCCAAAACAGTTACTGAGATCAGAAGTTTCCTGGGATTGGTAGGATATTATCGGAGATTTGTAGAGGGTTTCTCCAGATTAGCTACTCTATTGACACGCCTCACGCGAAAAGATGTTAAGTTTGTATGGGATGAGGCATGTGAGAGGAGTTTTGAGGAGCTTAAGCGTCGGTTGACCACTGCTCCCGTTCTCACCACTCCTACCAGCTCAGAAGGATTCTCGGTGTATACGGATGCATCACACCAGGGACTGGGCTGTGTGCTTATGCAGGATGGGAAGGTAGTTGCTTATGGATCGAGACAGTTGAAAGATCATGAGAGGAACTACTCGACACATGATTTGGAGTTGGCGGCTGTAGTATTTGCTTTGAAAATATGGCGCCACTATCTCTATGGTGAGAAATTTCAGGTGTTCACAGATCATAAGAGCCTTAAGTACCTGTTCTCGTAGAAAGAACTGAATATGAGACAGAGGAGATGGCTCGAACTCCTGAAAGACTATGATTGTGAAATCATGTACCACCCGGGTAAGGCAAATGTAGTTGCCGATGCTTTGAGTAGAAAGAACCTTGGGTTGGTGTCTTATATGATGGTACGGGAACATGAATTGTTAGAACACTTTGCGAACCTCAGTTTGGATGTAACCCCACCTGGATCTGAGAGACTTGAGATCATGGCTAGTTTGAGACTAGAGCCAGAGTTGATTGGCCGTATTCGGCGAGCCCAGCAGAGCGATCGAGGATGCATCGATTGGCTGAGGCAGATACAGACAAGTGTGGGTATTGATTTTGAGCAGAGTGCTGATGGGTTATTGAGGTTCAGAGGCAGAGTATGTGTTCCCAGGGATCCTGAGATCAGGAGAACGATTTTATCAAAGGCTCACTCATCGAAGTATACGATACATCCGGGAAGTACCAAGATGTATCAAAACCTTCAGAAGGTTTATTGGTGGTCTGGAATGAAGAGAGACATTGCTGAATATGTCGCTAAGTGTCTCGTTTGTCAGCAAGTGAAGGTAGAGCATCAGAAGCCTGCAGGATTATTGCAGCCTCTACCGATATCGACATGGAAGTGGGAGCATGTCACCATGGATTTTGTGATGGGGTTGTCGAGGACCCGTAGAGGTCATGATGCCATATGGGTTATTGTGGACCGGTTGACTAAGTCCACCCATTTCTTGGCTATGAGAGCTACCGATACACTGAGTCAGTTGGCGAACCTGTATATTCGAGAGATAGTACGGCTACATGGTGTACTAGTGAGCGTTGTTTCTGATAGGGATGCCCGCTTCACTTCCCATTTTTGGGAACATTTTCAGGAAGCGCTGGGGACCCGACTGAGTTTTAGCACCGCTTTTCATCCTCAAACAGATGGGCAGTCAGAGAGGACTATACAGACCCTCGAGGATATGTTGCGAGCATGTGTGCTGGATTTTAGAGGCTCCTGGGATGACCACCTGCAGTTAGCCGAGTTCGCTTATAATAATAGCTATCATGCTAGTATCGGGATGGCACCCTATGAGGCATTATACGGGCGTAAATGCCGTTCCCCCATTGGATAGGAAGAGGTTGGTGACAGACAGATTTTTGCTCCGAACTTAGTGCAGCAGGCATCTGAGGACGTCCAGTTGATATGTGAGAGATTACGGATAGCTCAGAGCCGACAAAAGAGTTATGCTGACAAGAGACAAAGACCACTGGAGTTTGATGAGGGTGGGTCGGTGTTTCTGAGGGTATCACCATCGAAGGGTATTATGAGATTTGGTAAGAAGGGCAAGCTGAGCCCTAGATATATCGGACCCTTCGAGATTTTGGAGAGAGTGGGAGATAAGGCATATAGGTTGGCATTGCCACCGGACTTGGCAAATGTCCACAACATCTTCCACGTCTCGATGCTTCGGAAGTATCACCCGGACCCGGCACACGTGATAAGATATGAGCCGTTGGAGTTCCATGAGAGTATGACATATGTTGAGAAGCCGGTTCGAATATTGGACAAAAAAGAGAAAGTGTTGCGGAATAAGACAATTCCCTTGGTGAAAGTTCTTTGGCAACATCACACGGCGGAAGAGGCCACATGGGAATTGGAGAACTTGATACGGGAGAAGTACCCCCAACTTTTTGAAGAGTGACTTGGTTCTAATTTGGAGGACCAAATTCCTTGAAGGAGGGGAGAATGTGAGACCTCGTATATGTAAAGTTGTAATGTGTAATGAATGTGAATGGACTTGTAATGTAAAGTATGATCGATGTAAGTCCATGGATTCAATGTATGTATGTGTAATATGATTTGTAACGTACATACAAGTTCCATTGAGTATGAATATGAAGAAATGAGTTCCTATAAGTGATGGATGTGATTGAAACTCAAAATGGGTAGTGTGGTAAATGGATGGAAGCTGCATAAATATAAATGCTTCTATTTGGTTATATATAGTATACCTTTGGACATACAATGAATGCACACAAGTTTCAATGTGCATAAGGTATGAATGGATGCCATTTTCAAGTTATAAAGGTGGATAGATGAGAAAATGACCATGGCAGCAGATTAAGGATGTGTTGGTGTGAGTTGCAGCAAGGAAACTGCAGGAAATCTGGAAAGTATGAAGGCCAGATCGATCTCATAGGATGAGAGATCGATCTGGAAGAGTCAGAATGCTCTTATTTGGGCAATGGAATAGAGCAGATCGATCTCCAATGGGGCCAGATCGATCTCCTAAGCATTCTGTGATGAAAAGATCGATCCTCAAGCACCCAGATCGATCTTCTTAGCCCTCTGTTTGGGACCAGATCGATCTCATGCTTCGACAAATCGATCTCATGGTTAAAATTTCATGAAAATGAGAGATTTAAGGGGACCAGATCGATCTCCTCTTGGACCAGATCGATCTCCTCAAACTATTTCTATATAAGGAGGGCTGAAAATCTAAAAATTTCGGGAAAAACACCAATCTTCCATTTCTAACCCCAAAACCTAACTTTCTCTCTCTAAAATCAGCCATTTCCAGCAAGAATTGAGGGGAGACCATTAGACATTAAGTTGTTCATCTTGAGGAAGAGAACAACATAGTTGGAACCCAAAATCCCATTGTGGGTATTGAAGGAGATAAGGGCATTGACATTTGGAGCAAGAAGAAAAATCATATTTGGTAAGATTCTAACACTCCAATCCAAATACATTGTCTATTTAATTGATTTTGGAGTTGTTTGGCATGAGTATGTATGGATGAAAACACCTAGATTGTGTTAGAAACTAATGTAACCTAGAAAATGGAATGCCTCTAGTGTGAGAAAGTATGAATTGGGGAGTTGGTGGTTTATGGGTTAAGATAAGTTGTTAAATGGGTAATATGGGTGATTTGGAATGGTTATGTGGAGTTATAATATGGGTTTAAGTGAAATTGTGAAAATGAGTATGTATATGCTTGATAAAATGCCATAGTGAGGGAATTCATGAAATATGAACACTATGAGCTTAATGTCGATTTAATATCGATTTGGAATGAGTTAATAGGCCTAAAAGAATCCATAGACTCGAGTTTTGGGTAAAGTAATGAAACGAGGCCTCATAAGCGTTAATAGAGAACTATAGGTCGAATTGACTATAGTGAACGTACGATGTCATATTATATGGATTGAGTATAATACGGGATACGATTTTGTGCAATCCCGAAGAGTTCGTTGAAGACGAATCGAGTGGTACGAGTAGCAGCTTTAAGGAAGTGGAATCACGCATCGCGATTCCAGGTAAGGGAATTCTGTAAATATATAGAGGTAGCTGCTTGTAATTTGTGGGATTATAGTGTGTTTATGAAATGCATGAACGTTTGAGAAATTGGTTGTTTGGTATGCGAAAATAGTTGTGAATATTATATGATTTGGTTTACATGGATGTATAAAAAGGGATAGTAAGGCTAATAATTGCATAAATCAAGTGTTTTGAATGCTTTCACAAAACATGTGTTTGGTTTTAAACGAATTGATAGATAGGATGGCTATTGTGGTTTGATGTTTGTGATAGCACATGTGAAGTGCCAAATATGTTTTGAGATAGCTTTAAAAGCTTATGAGCCGCCTATCATGTTTATGTGAATTAAACCGTGCTAGAGCCTAGCTCGCACCGGGTATTGATGTTTTCATTTGTATGAAACGTGCTGGAGCTTAGCTCGCACCTTGATTTGGAAACTATGGTGATGTTTATAAACGGTACTGGAGCTTCTGCTCGTACGTGGCTTTTGAGTGGTTTGTCTTATGAGTATAACCGTACTAGAGCTATGCTCGTACGCGTCTCTTTATGATAGGATGCATGAGTCGTGCTAGAGCTTTGCTCGCACAAGTTTGCACATTGTGATACATATAAAGTTGTGAAAGTTGGTAAGATCCTTAAGCCTTACATCCTTAAGCCCTGGAGGGGCGGGGAGGCTCTGTTAGGCAGGGAGGCTCTCCTACATGGGTACGGTAAGATCCTTAAGCCCTACATCCTTAAGCCAACATCCTTAAGCCCGAGGAGGCGGGGAGGCTCTGTTAGGCGGGGAGGCTCTGTTCGGTGGGGAGGCTCTCTTACAGTGGGATCCTTAAGCCAACATCCTTAAGCCCTGGAGGGGCGGGGAGGCTCTGTTAGGCAGGGAGGCTCTCCTACATGGGTACGGTAAGATCCTTAAGCCCTACATCCTTAAGCCAACATCCTTAAGCCCAAAGAGGCGGGGAGGCTCTGTTAGGCGGGGAGGCTCTGTTCAGTGGATCCTTAAGCCCTACATCCTTAAGCTAACATCCTTAAGCCCGAGGAGGCAGGGAGGCTCTGTTAGGCGGGGAGGCTCTGTTCGGCAGGGAGGTTCTCCTTCACGGATATGGAAAACTCTTGGTATGGGGTAGGTAAGACCTAGGAATGGCACCCCCAATCACGATATGAGTCTACGGAGTACGCTGTACCGTGTATATCACATGGAGTACGATGTACCGCATGATGGTTATGTGATGAGAAAGTCTGGCGAGGGATAATCCATCTTCGTGCCAGCATGATACCCCGCACACCTGGATGCGTGTGGTCTGGGATGATTTATGATGTAGTGGTCCACATAGGCACTTTTGATATAGTGACCTAGTTTTTATGCACATGCGTGAATTGAGAAATGAAAATGTGATTGTGATTGTGAATTGATGTGATGAGATTATATGTGTTTGAGAAAGAGTTTATGACGTGGGTTTAAAAAGGAGGTTTCTTAATGAATTGCCCCTTTTATGAATTTAAATGAGATTAAGCATGAGATGATTTATACATGATGTTTTTACCATGTTTTATATGCCAATGTACATGATTTTGATACATGATATATATGTATACTCATATGGCATAGTTTTACTTCCTCATGCTCCTACCATAAATGATTTATGCATAACACTATCAGCATGTAGATAGAGCAGTTATCTACCATGCTTGCATTATTGCCTTACTGAGCGTGTGGTTGCTCATCCCTCTCTATTTCCCCCTACAGAGCGTGCATAGTAGCCCAGTGAGGACTGAGGCGTGGTATTTTGGACTCCGCTGCATCTCCATCGCTTAGAGGTATATACACAGTGATTCTTTTTGTATCTAAACAATGTAAAAGCACAGTATTCTTTTGAGTTGTAATTATGGGGGATGTAGATGTCAGTAAAACATGCTTTTGTATAAGTACAAGATTAAATGCAAATGTATGACATCGTTTTATTTAACTGAGAATGAATGAGATGTGGAGTTTATTATTGACTCACAGCCCAACAGTGTGTGGTGAGTTAGTTCACGACCGGGTAAGGTAACAGTAAAACGCGAAATTTTTTTAGTGATTTTCGGTTAAAGAGAATGGAATTGGGTCGTGATATGTATCAACTATTGTGATAGTGAAAGAAAACTCTTGACAAGAAGATCAAGAAGAGAGGACGTAGGCAAGCAATTGATCGAACCTTTTATAAATTGCTGAGTTTGCTGGGTCTCTCTCTTATCTCCTTTACTTTGCTGCACTATAGTCTATTACTTATTATTTGATTACTTGCAATTAAATTTAAAAGAGTTTAAATTTAGCATTTAGACTAGAAAATCGATTCAGCCCCTCTCTCGGTTGAGCCAATAATATATTATTTTCATGGGGCATGTATATAAATAATGGATTTGTCACCTATCAAAACATGTGGACCAATAAGAAATAAGAAAAATGGAATTTAGTGAAAATTATGCCAAAATTAAGATATTTTGGTATCTTATGTTATAAGTTTCTGTGAATTAATAATTAAACCTTAATGTGCACCAAACATGCTATTGTACACCACCTAAAGTCAGCTCCCACCTAAAATCCCCATTAATTCACCATTAATTTATTAGAAAATAACTAAGAGATTAAAAAAAAAAAAGGTTTTCACCATTTCCTTGCAAATTGTCACCTTTCCCATGATTTCTAACCATTTTTAGCTTCGAATTTCTTCTACAAACTTGCTCTACTATCTTCCCTCTACAACATACTTCAATTTGATGCCTAAGTCCGTTGTTTAGTTAAGCTACAATAAAGAGTTCTAAGGTAAGGGAGGTTTTGGTAAAAGCTAGATCTATGGGGTTGATTTCTTTCAATTCCTAAGTTTCATATATGTTGTTCAAGGACTAATATGGAGTACTTTTATGTATTTATATTGAAGAAAAATGATCCATAAGGCTTGGGATACCATTCGACCACTTTGAGGTTTTATAGGTAAGGTTCGTTTTAATACATTGTCCTAATATATGTTGATCTATGTGAGGTGTAGTGATGATACATGGCATTAAAAATGGATTGATTGTGCATGTATCATGCACTTTAAGTTTTGGCCTCTAGGGTTTCAAGGTGAAAATGTGTGAAATTCATATAATTAAGCATGAATTTAATGTTATTGTAGAATAAAAATGATGTGAAGGCATTTCTCTATGTTCAACCAAGTGAAATGTATTATGGTAATTGTCTGTGCAATGTAATTTCAATGTTAAGTTAGTGATAAGCTTTTTTCAATATGATAGGTGCAATTAGAACAATAAAAAAGTAATGAATTGTGACTTTTGTCACTTTATAAATTAAGGTGACTTAATGAAAGTCATGTAACTTAAGGCATTTAGGTGGCATTAAGGTGTGTTAAGACATTGTGAAGTTTTTACTAAATGAATTGTATGATATTGTAGGCTTTCGGGCAAGTATGGGGTGTGTGAGAAGCATTTCAACCAAGGCTTGCTACGTTATCAAACTAATAAGCTTTGGTAAGTGAATTGTGTAAGTTGCGGGTTAATTCCATAAGGAATTTTTTCTATTTTAAAATCACTTTTGAGTGATGTATACGATTTGTATGAACAATATGTATAAGTATGTGAACAACTGACTGTTTTGTGGATATAAACTATGATACGAACTATTTTGAAATCTACCTTGCAAATTGGATAATGAGTCATTGTTATAGGTCATTTTGCAGAAATTTTACATTTTCAGTAAAGTATAAGAATTCAATTTGTATATTGCATATATTTTCATGTTGTTTATAAGCCTTCGGAACCATGTTGTGATTTATTCTTGCCTTATCTTACATGGCATTATTTTATGAGATTTTATAAGCTTGTATTTGTCTTGATTTATGCATAAAAAAGCTTTATATTCTTACCTAAGCATGTTTTGAATGAACATGAGACTTATTTGTTTTCTGGATTTAGCACGATTGCTTTATATCCATTATACTGTCCGTGTTCGAGACATGCTTTTAAATTTTTTTAGTATATGGGTACTTTGGTAACATTACATTACGCCGATAAAGCAACTATGAAAAGTACCCTAAATATTCGTACACTATTAGTGGGTATTCATGCTTATCTAGCACTGTCGTGGTAAGTTTCGATTTAATTTGGTTGATCACCATAATCGGAATCAAGATCTATGGCTATAGGAAAAATCTTAGTTTTCGAGGTATAAGTTTGTAACGACCCGATTTACAAATGTTTTGGTTGTGTTACAAGTCGATAATAGATCAGAACAATTAAATCCGACTACTCAATTTTATTTCTTGGTGACAAATTTAAACCAAACTAAAGGTAGTACCTTCCAATTAAATCAGCATAATTGTACTTTTACAAAATATTCAATATTCACATTCCCCAAACACATTTTCATATACATTATTGTATTTACAAAATTTAGATACAAAATAGGTGTCTATACTGGGTATACCTTTAACACAATAGAAAGCTTTGCTGACGTATGGCTGTGCAAAATAATTCAACTTACAGAAGCGGGCTTTGCTACTAATGAGGCTCTTTGGAGGAAAATAATGGGTGAGCTCAACGTGCTTAGTAAGAAAAACACGTAGCAAGTAGATAAATATACTACCTATATATTTATATGCCAAAATCGAAATTTTCACAAAAATATACAGATAATTTGGTAATCCAGTAATATTAGTGAAATTAGATACAGAAATCGATAATACCAGAATCGAAATTCGAAAACGGTATCAATACAGATAGTATAAACAGTTCACTGCAGTAAATGCAGGATTCTGAAAACTTCAAAAAGTAGAATAAACGATTTTCACAAAATATTACAGTTCTTAAGATCAAATCTAGAATATCAAATAGACGATGCAAGACAAAACATGTTATATCAAAATTCAGAAATGACAATTGGCCAATGTCGGTGACTCCGGACCTCACTAATCAGGTGTGATGGGATGTCAATCGTCGTGGGAGTGGTCAGCTACCCTAACGGCTCACAGAACATAACAGAATAGAATGTCTGAAGACCAGAATACACAGTACATTGTATTCACGTGCGTGTCGCACAATACATCATACTTCGTGGACCACAGAAACATAAACAGACAAAAATACAACATGATTTAACCATCGCTTTTGTCTCAAAATTTGTACAAGTCGGACCGTGTGACACACAATCAGTACGCGCTCAAGCACATATCCTCAGCATCACTTATAAGCAAATCATATTTCAGTAAAATCAATTGTAATTTTAGTTCAGAAAAATATCATATTCAGAAAGAGGCTAATTCGTCATTTTTCGGTTGAAAATATTAGTAAACAGTTTATGAAAATTAAATTCGAGATTTTTGATTTAAAACAATAATTGCAAACTCCAGTGATATTTATCTAAATAAACTGACTAAATTTATATCAATAAATAGGTCGATTCACTGAGGTTAAAGTTTTTCATAATTCCAAAAGCTGTAAAATTGGCTTAAGGTTTTCTAGAATTCAAGTAACTATCAAATTCGACCTAGAATTTTATATCTATAATTCCATATAAAAATACGTGAATCCATCTCTAGTAGCACACAGAAGTTTTTCTTACTTCAATATCTGTCAGTAATCCTCAATACCTCAACGTTGCGAGTCGATGAGTTCGGTCCACTTGATTTATTTTCTGAAGCTTTTTCACTCGAATTTTCCAATTTTCTCAACGCCTTAATTCTTATCTCAAAATACTTCTATTTATATATATATATATATATATTTTCTTCCTATTTTTTTGAATGGATCTTCCTTCTCGCCTTTTTTTCATTCTTTTTTTTTCTTCTTCTTCTTCTTCTTCTTCTTCTTCTTCTTCTTCTTCTTCGTTACTCACCCATTGGCACTGTTTTTCATCTTCCTATGCTCTCGGTGCAGCCACTCTTCCATCGTTCTAGCTTGTCCGCCACCTCCATCGTCATCTTCCTTTCATCTCCATTCAGGTGGCCTTTCATCCATCTTCTTCCTCCGCTCTCGATCTGGTTCGCTTCCTCTGGAGCCGAGGCCAAGATGCTCTGCTAGCAGTACCCGTTTACTGGCCTCGGTGATTGCTGGTGAGAGCTCTCCTTCCACTTGTTAAATCAACTTTCTTCCCCTTGGATTGACTAGCTCTTATGTCCGAAACCTTAGGAGAGCTTGGCTAGTATGGAGACTTCATTCTTGGCAAATCTATGCTGGCAATATTATTTTAAGGAAATGTTGCAGCAATGTCATTCAATTCATAAACTAAAATATATTGTGGCAGTACAACCAAATCTGAAATGAAGCTCATCAATCCCTCCATCTAGTCTCGATCCACATCTTGGTCCTCCTGGGTACCAGCAGTTCCATCGGGCACCTTGTCTCAACTTGCTTCTCTCCTTACAATGCCGTGAGCAGCTTGGCTCTGTTCTCCAAGCATTGAAGCAGAGGTGGTCCAACTCTCAACTAAACTCCCTTTCAGCTAGCTTTCTCTCAACTTGCACTGGCAGAGGTGGTCCAACTCTCAACTAAACTCCCTTTCAGCTAGCTTTCTCTCAACTTGTACTGCCTCAGTTTTTCGTTTCTATTTTCTATATATATACCTTCAATCCATTTTTTTCCCATACTTCAACTGATTGCACGAAATCAGTTGGCCATACCTCTTTGCGTCTTCATGGTTCTTTTCATCATTTCGGTCTGCCTCTTTTCTTTTCGTTCGATTTTATGCCTTCGTCTTAATGCCATAGACTGTTTTCATTTCTATCATTCTTCACGTAACATTTCCCAAGTTGGCAGCCACCTACCACGCCTCCAGTCCAGATCATTACCCTTCGGTTTTTCACGTAACATTTTCCAACTATTCTTTTTCATTAAATTTTCATTTATACTTCTAAAAATCAATAAATAACATGTCACTGTTGGCATGTCGTTGTGCTCAATTCTATTGAAATTTGGTTTCTGGTGTCCAAGAACTCGTTACTTCTATTTCAAAACTTTAACAAGAATTCAGCATTGCCCCGCATTTATTGCATATTATATAGTTGGATCTTATTTAAATTTGATCACATTTACATATAGAGATCTGAGAGATTTGCTTCCTGTTCTCAACTCTGGATAAGCTTCAGTCACTGCTTAACATTCAACGAAAATTTGTCCGAATTCTTTTTTTTTTTTTTTTAGTTTATAGGGTGGTACAAGTGGAGAGTGGAGAATCAGAAGAAGAGTATGCTAGCAGTTACCAGAAACTTCGTTTGTGTGCGGCAAAGGCTAAAATATTTGTTTGAAAAAATAAAGTTGTAGGAGAGCTCGTGTGCATCATGGAGCAATAGCGGAGGCGATCCTTCACGAGTTTTGATGTATTCCATGATAAACCAGACGTTGTAATAGGCAGTTACAAGGAAGAGGTTTTAGAAGACAAAGGAAGCTTTTAGAAGATAATTCTGTTACACAATTTGTTATTCAATTTGTTATTTGTTACAGCTGTTATAACAGCTTTTGTGTGTAATACCGATGCTATAAATAGATCTTCCTTAGCCTCTAGCTTCTCACCTTTTGTGAGAGCAGAGTTTCACTTTTCAGTTTTTCTATCTTGGTATCAGACGTAAAAAAAAAAAAATTTCTCTCCGTTTCTTCTCCTTTTTCTTCCGATCCAATCATGTCTTCCACTGCTTCTCAGAGCTCATCATCTTCTGGATCTGCGCAATCATCGTCAATGGCGTCCATTCCTTCTTATCAGATGCTCAATTACTCTCTACCTGTGAAACTCGATTGGACAAATTATATCTTGTGGCGATCTCAGATTGATAATGTAATCTTTGCCAATGGTTTTGAAGATTTCATAGATGGAACTTCTGTTTGTCCAGAGAAAGAACTTCGTCCAGGAGAGATCAATCCCGCCTTCGTTGCTTGGAGGAGACAAGATCGAACAATCCTCAGCTGGATCTATTCATCGCTCACACCAGGTATTATGGCACAAATTATAGGCCATAATTCTTCTCACTCTGCTTGGAATGCCTTAGAGAAAATCTTTTCATCTAGTTCGAGAGCAAGAATAATGCAACTAAGACTTGAGTTTCAGTCAACAAAGAAGGGCTCGATGTCTCTGATAGATTACATAATGAAAGTCAAAGGAGCTGCAGATAGCTTAGCAGCCATTGGAGAACCTGTTTCTGAACAAGACCAAATTATGAATCTTCTTGGTGGTCTTGGATCCGATTATAACGCTGTTGTTACTGCTATTAACATTAGAGAAGATAAGATCTCTCTTGAGGCGGTACATAGTATGCTTTTAGCTTTTGAACAGCGTCTTGAGCAACAAGGCTCGATTAAACAACTTCCGATTATGTCGGCCAATTATGCTTCTTCTTCTAATAACAGAGGAGGTGGAAGGAAATATAATGGAGGTCGTGGACACAACTTCATGATGAATAACAGTAACTTCAGAGGTCGTGGTCGTGGAGGTAGATATGGACAGAGTGGCAGACAAAACTCCAGCTCGTCTGAAAGACCTCAATGCCAGTTATGTGGAAAGTTTGGCCACACAGTTCAGGTCTGTTATCACAGATTTGACATCACCTTTCAGAGCACTAAAAACAATTCTACTGGTGCTTCAAATTCTGGTAATTCAAATTCTATGCCTGCTATGGTTGCTTCCTCTAACAATCTTGCAGATGATAATTGGTACCTTGACTCTGGTGCAAGTCACCATCTCACTCACAACGTGGCAAATTTAACCAATGCTACTTCTTACACTGGGGCAGATACAGTTACAATTGGTAATGGTAAGCACTTAACCATTTCCAATACTGGTTTCACTCGTCTATTCTCTAATCCACACTCCTTTCAGCTCAAAAAGGTGTTTCATGTTCCCTTTATCTCGACAAACTTAATTAGTGTGGCTAAGTTTTGCTCGGATAATAATGCTTTAATTGAATTTCACTCCAATGGTTTCTTTGTGAAGGATCTTCATACGAAGAGGGTGCTTGCTCAAGGCAAACTTGAGAATGGCCTTTACAAATTCCCAGTAATAAGCAACAAGAAGACTGCTTATGTTGGTATTACTAATGATTCTACTTTTCGGTGTTGTACTATTGCAAATAAGAGGGAGTTATGGCATCATAGGTTAGGCCATGCTGCCACTGACATTGTGACTAGAATAATGCATAATTGTAATGTTTCTTGTGGGAAATATAAAGCTACTGTTTGCTCTTCTTGTCAGCTAGCTAAAAGTCATAGATTACCCACTCATCTCTCTTCTTTTCATGCATCTAAGCCTCTTGAACTTGTTTACACTGACATATGGGGACCTGCCTCTGTCACGTCTACTTCTGGTGCAAAGTATTTTATTTTGTTTGTGGATGACTATTCTCGGTACACATGGCTTTATCTTCTTCAATCAAAAGACCAAGCCCTTCCTATTTTCAAACAGTTTAAGCTTCAAGTAGAGAATCAATTTGATGCTACAATCAAGTGCTTACAATCCGATAATGGTGGTGAATTCAGATCTTTCATGTCTTTTCTTCAAGAATCTGGTATATTACATCGTTTTTCATGTCCTTACCACTCATCCCAAAATGAGAGAGTTGAACGAAAGCATAGGCATGTTGTTGAGACTGGGTTAGCCCTATTAGCTCATGCTGGTTTGCCCTTAAAGTTCTGGAGCTATGCCTTCCAGACCGCTACGTTTCTCATCAATCGAATGCCTAGCAAAGTCCTGCAGAATGCTTCTCCTTACTTTGCTCTGTTCAAAAGAAATCCAGATTATAAGTTTCTTCGAGTGTTTGGCTGTCTGTGCTACCCCTTTATTTGGCCATATAACAATCATAAGTTGCAATACCGATCTCTTAAGTGCGTCTTTCTTGGCTACAGTTTGCATCACAAAGGGTATTTGTGCCTTGATAATCTAACTGGGCGTGTTTATGTGTCACCACATGTTGTTTTTGATGAAACACAGTTTCCCTTTGCTCAAAGCAAATCCTCTTCACCATCCAAAGATGCTTCAGACGAGTCTGTTATTCCTGCAATTATTGTCTCTTCTATTCCTTCCACTTCGAGCTTCCATGGCAGCAATCATTCAATGGCCTCTACTAATCTCACGAGTGCTCTTACTCATCCCACTCCTCTTACAGACACACCAACTACTCGATCTTTACGCGAGCCGATTCTTGAAGCTGAGGTTACTCTTCCTGCTCAACAGGAAGTTGTTGTTCCTCCACCACGAGTAACTACGAGGTCTATGAGTGGAATTACGAAAAGAAAGCACATTTTCAATCTTGCCGCCTTCAAGATATCTGAGCCAACAACCTTGAAGCAAGCTATCAAAGATCCTAATTGGGAAGAGGCGATGCAAACATAAATAGCAGCTCTACATAAAAATCAGACCTGGGACTTAGTTGATCCACCAAAAGATGTGAACATCATCGGCTGTAAGTGGGTTTATAAACTTAAGTACAAGCCGGATGGAAGTGTTGACAGATACAAAGCACGTCTCGTTGCATGAGGCTTCAATCAGACTTTTGGTTTGGATTATTTTGAAACTTTTAGTCCTGTTGTGAAAGCAGCAACGATACGAATTGTATTGACTATAGCACTGAGTTACAGATGGGAAATTAGGCAGCTTGATGTTCAGAATGCCTTTCTCAATGGTGACCTTGTTGAGCAGGTTTATATGGCCCAACCTCCTGGTTTTCTTCATCCGAACCACCCAAACAAAGTTTGTAAACTAAAGAAAGCTCTCTACGGTCTGAAACAGTCACCCCGAGCTTGGTTTACCAAGCTAAGCTCTGCTCTGTTGTCCTGGGGATTCAATTCTTCAAGAACAGATAGTTCTATGTTTGTTCACTTTGGAAGACACTCTACTCTCATTGTCCTAGTGTATGTCGATGACATAATTGTTACAGGCAGTTCTCCTGTTCTCATCCAGCAGCTGATACACAAACTTCATTCTCTATTTGCTTTACGCGATTTGGGCCAATTGTCCTATTTTCTAGGTATTGAAGTGACCTATGATGATGGATCTATGCATCTCAATCAACGCAAATATATTTCAGATCTTCTACAGAGAACTTCCATGCTTGATAGCAAACCTGCTACAACGCCAGGCACTGTAGGCTTGTCTCTCTCTAAGTTTGATGGCGATCTTATGGAAGATGTCACTATGTACAGAAGTGTAGTCGGGGCTCTTCAATATGCAACCTTAACTCGGCCGGATATAGCCTTTTCAGTAAACAAAGCCTGCCAATTCATGCACCAACCTACTTCCGCTCATTGGTCTTCTGTCAAGCGTATTTTGAGGTATTTAAAAGGCACAATTACTCATGGTCTGCTCCTTCAACCATCCGCTCACTTTACAATTCAAGCCTATACAGATGCTGACTGGGGCGCACAACCTGATGACCGAAGAAGCTCAAGTGGCTACCTTGTTTATCTTGGCAATAATCTAGTCTCCTGGACAGCTTCAAAGCAGAAGGTTGTCTCTCGGAGTAGTGCTGAGTCTGAGTACCGAGGACTTGCCATTGCCACTGCAGAGATTATTTGGACACAAGCTTTGCTGAGTGAGCTGTGCATTCCTATAAATTCGATTCCCACTCTTTATTATGATAACATCAGTGCTTATTATATGGCCAAGAACCCAATCTTCCATGCTAGGACCAAACACATTGAAATTGACCTCCATTTTATTCGGGATCAAGTTCTTCATAATAAGTTACAGCTGCAATATATTCCAAGTCCAGACCAGCCCGCTGATATTCTCACGAAGCATCTCACAAGCTCTCGGTTCTTGTCACTACGGTCTCATCTATGTCTTGTGCCTAGACCCTTCAGCTTGAGGGGGGATGATAAACCAGACGTTGTAATAGGCAGTTACAAGGAAGAGGTTTTAGAAGACAAAGGAAGCTTTTAGAAGATAATTCTGTTAGACAATTTGTTATTCAATTTGTTATTTGTTACAGCTGTTATAACAGCTTTTGTGTGTAATACCGATGCTATAAATAGATCTTCCTTAGCCTCTAGCTTCTCACCTTTTGTGAGAGCAGAGTTTCACTTTTCAGTTTTTCTATCTTTCCAAAATCCATGATCTGCTCCTGAGTTTAGAAAGAATCCCTAGAGAATTCTAAATAGTATGTTATTTATTGAAGCAACCTGTGCGAGTTAGGAATATGTTGTGTAAGATTTGCTACTTAATTTCATCCACGAACCTCCAATCATGTCAGTTAATATGTTATCCTGTAAAAGTATTAGTAGCTGTAAATCAGGGTTTTTTTATAGCTTTTCTAACGTATCAGGATGAGTTCCATTAAATTTTGTCCTTATGGATGAACTTCCTATTCTATGGCTTTATGTGCAATGAGAATGTTGTGGTTTCTGTATTTGCAATTTTGAATACGTGCTTGATTTTACATATTCTCTAAGCATTTACTTCTCAGCACTGCACTTTTGCATTGGTGTTCAGTTCAGTGGAAACAATCCATTTCTAGTGAATTGTAATTGATTTTGCCATTTTCATCTGGTTTCACTGAACTCTTGAGCACGGAGATTGATGGGTAAGGTTTCTCAGAGACAAACAACGTCGTCCAAGATGGCTTTACTAATTCCATGACAGCGTTTCAAAGAAGTTACATTCATCTGAAGCCATGATTACTTCTTGCATTGGTTCCCCATCTTGCCTGATCTTTAATCGTGACTTATGCTCAGATCTTTTGCCTGGGATACTTCAACAAGTTTCATACTATAGGCTTTACTTCTGCATTTTCCTCAAGGTGTTTGTTTGTTGTTGGGGCACTACCTTAAAGGCCTTGACTATAAGATAGAGCTATTAGAACTTTTGTACTTGACAAGCAATCACAACAATAATGGTTGTGGGGATGAGCAGGTTGTTTAGAGGTGCTCCGAATGAGTGCTTCCATCTGTATATAGGAGTATAAATCGGCAAGCGACTAACTTCTTTTTCAGGAAAAAGGTAGTTACTCCATTTGTTTTCAGTGTTTTTCCTTAACTGTCATCTATAAATACATTATGTTGGTTGAATTCATTTTTATTTTGGCATAGCTGGAGCTTTTACAAAAAGTGTTGTCCAAATTGAGTCTTTTAAAAGTGCTTTAAAAAAAAAAGTTAAATTAGAGTTTGGTGAATTTAATATAAAAGTAACGTTGAATGTCGAAAATTGTTTAATAGAATTTTTGTATATTTTAATAAATGTAAAAAATAAAATAATAAACTTTATTAAATTAAAACATAAGTTTTTAAGTAAAATAAATAAATAAAATAATATATCTTGTTAATTGAAATAAAAAATAAATAAATATAAAGAATGCACAAAATAAATTAATTTAATATTATATAATCCTATTTATTATTTTGTTTTATAAAAATTGAAGAATAAAGTGAAAATGTGAAAATTTTCACTAAATACTTGTTATTAAAATTAACACTTTATTAAAAAACTTTAATTTATAACTTTATCAAAAAGTTAAAATTTGTTTCCAGTATAAACTAAAAATTTGAAAGTCAAACTTCTGCTTCTACAATAAATAAGCTTTTTCATAAGTTAGACCAAACATGTATTGAAAATTTATTTTCCTCATTTTCCATGATCAAGGTGTACATTGTTCTTAGGAGATTTACTGCCTTCTCTTTTTTCTTTTTCTAGCTTCCTTATGCACTAAACAATTTAATTTTGTAGAGAAATTGATCTGGAAGTATTCTCTTTTAATACTCTTTCGGGGTTGGCTTCGCTTTAGAACATTAGTCATACAGGGTTTTGACATTGAGGACTATTTGCAAAGTGAGGAACGTACTTTATAAAGATGAAAATCATGATTGATTTTCTGTGATTTATGATGCATTTCTCTTTATCGTGGTCTCATTACTCTGATTTCAATATCGGTCCATGCACTTGGCTCATTAGAAGGTGACCTCTCAATATATTTTAGTTTAGTAAATGAGTTGTCTTTTGAATTTATGTCTATTTGTTTCAAAAATCCATAATGCTATAAATTCTGAATATTTCTTTTGAATTTGAACTTAAACTCTTAAATTCTAGAATGTATACTGACTCCTTTCATTGTAATGTTATTTGCATTTTAATTGTCATTATTATGTTAATTTGCAAATGCTGCAACAACTGTAAGTATGTTAAGAAACGTCAATTCAACACAGAATTGTTTAAAGCCCACCTTTTGTCTTTTTTCTACTTTTGTAACCAACATGCCTTACTTTCACTAAATCCATATTGCAAAAACAGAGCCAAACAAAAAACTTTAGCTTTTACTTTTATTTTATTATTACTACATATCTTTTTTTCCAAAATAAGTATAAAACTCAATTTCTGAGGAAAAAAAATTCCCATAGCAAAGTGCGAGCCATTTTAAAATTGTATAAATAAAATGATTATAATGAGAAAAATGTAACTGCATATAAAATTTCTCCTAGAAAATTTATTTTCTTGAAATTGTCACATTTAACTTTTATTTTAACCAGATTTTTTAATAAATTATATTTGATCCAAAAAATAAAATATTGCTATAATGACTGCCTGTTGAATATATTGTGTCAATTCAGAAAAATGCATTTTTAAAATCAATAAAAATAAAAAACAATAAAATTTGAAACTATGTATATATTATATTACGAAGAACATACCACATTTACTAAAGACACCTACATGGATGCTTACATGGACATTCTATTTGAATGACACGAAAGAATCCACTAATTTCATGTACTCGTAAGCCAAACTAATGTTAAATAATAAACTTCTTCTCTTTTCTAAAATTTCTCAATTCCCTAAAATTTCCCAACCTTTCTAAAACAAAATTATCTTAAAATAAATTTAAATGCTGCCTAATCAAAAAATATTTAATAATATAATTTTAATATTTTCTATTTAGAAAAGTAAATAAAATATTAATTGATATCTATTTAGTTTAAATTTTCTACATTAAAAATTAAAAAGCTTAAAAAAAACAAAGAACAAAACAAATAATACGCTATCAGCTATTATAAAAAAATAATAATAATACAGGTCATCTCCAATTAAAATATGCACTTCATAAGCCATTTACGTGATTTGTAATATTCGAAAATTTATAGCTCAATCATGTCATTAGCCACAAATTGATTTAATAATGAAAATATTTTTAAAAATAATTTTAATATTATTTACTTAGAAAACTAAATAAAATATTAATAGATATCTATATATTTATATTATAAAATAATTTTAATTTATTTTAAAAAATTTATTAATTAAACTGAAAAGTATAAAAGTAAGATGTTAATATCATGTATATTATTTAAATATTTATAAGTATATTATTTAAATATTTCTAAATAAATAAAATCATATATATTATATTACAAGGTGCATGTACACATGTCAAAACTTTTCTTATATGTGGTTGCTTAAGTGTATACTATATTTTTATGACACATAAGCAGCATTTTGACCATTAGTTTTTGTTTATCTGATTATTATCTCATGATTTGATAGGTTATCGGGGAGGTTCTTATTGGTCTCTTTTTGAGTTGTGGATCGGTGTTACCAATAATTGTGATATTTAATTTTTGTTTATTTAACCTTTTCAATTCAATAACACACATCAAGTATTTTTAAATTTAGGTAATTTTCAATTTATATTTCTATAAGTTCTTAATATACTATCTAAAATCTTACCATTTCTATATAGCTATTTATCAATTTAGTATTTACAAATGCCATTAATTAACTCCGTCTGTGTTGAACACAGCTGGTCTCAAGCCAGGATATTGGAAAAGGATTGACGGTAGGTTTAGACAATCAGCCACTTAAACTCGTCCAATTTTTACGATATGAACTATTATATGAAATCAGTTAGGGCGTCCCTCATTCAGCGACGTGCTGCATTGGAGCTCGAGTGTAGCAAAAAATAATCAAGGGTTACTAGGTTGTCGTTTGGAAGCGACGCACCACATTGACACTTGGATGTAGTATTAAATAGGTAAAGGTTCTCAGACTATAATGAACGAGGTAGGTAAAGAAGTTAGTCTATAACTATAAGCTTAGATTAGGATCTTGGAATATAGGTATGTTTAATGGTAAGTTAGTAGAGATTTGTGAGGTTGTGTGTAGGAGGCGAATTAACATTTTGTTCCTCTAGGAGACCAAATGGGTTGGGTAGAAGGCTAAGGAGTTATCACCTTGGCAGTATAAGCTTTGGTACATAGGGAAAGATAGAAACCGAAGTGGTGTAGGTATCATCATAGACAAAGAGTATTAAAAGGATGTTGACAAGCTAGGTGTGTAAGAAGAAAATTTCCTAAGCCTTTCTTGGTAATTAATTTTAATTTTGGAGTTTAAACGGATTTAGAATGATTATCTTGTGCATTGTTGAATATTTAACAAAGTTTGGATTTATTACTCAAGAAAGTGTTCGGCTAAGACATTGGAGGAAGAAGGATAAACCAATTTTAACTAAAGAGGTATAATGCTTACTTGATTTGGATTATAGTGATGATTGTGAGAAGGATTTAATAGGCAATTTAGGGTATGGATGTGATTTTGACTTTAGTACATTTAGGGGTTTAAAATGTGATTTTTGAGTAATAATTAGGAAATTGAAATGAGTTGAATTATGGATTGTGTACATTGTTTAGGATGTAAAAGACATGAAATTGGATTGTTAGGATGGTGCAAGTAGGGTTGGGAAACCTTAAAATGCCAAATTGGCAACATTTAGGGTTAGTAAAGAATAAGTTCGACCAAGCTATAATTTTAGGGGTTTAGATGTTGATTTTGGCAATTGAAAGAATCATTGTTAAGCATATTAAGGAATTAGTAGTCGTTCGTGACCAAGAAAAGATCGAACCTAAAATTCAAGAGGAAATATCTTGAAAATAACTAAAGTGAAGCCAGATTATGGAATGGTTAGTCCAATAGTTAAAATTTTAATACTTTTGCAGATACACGTGGACAGTGGTTGCACGAAGATCAAAACACTATCTAAGGAGTTGGTAACTACACTAGAAGTTTATAAGTGCTCTAGTCAAGTCTTACATGATTTCATTAGTACCATTAAACCTTCATTTTGTGAAATCAAGATAAACATGCATATGGTATGCTTTAGATAAAACTACGTTTTATAACCAGTTTTGACTGTGTTTTAAATAAATGCTTTGAGCATGCTTTTGTATGTAAATGTTATGGCCATATATGCTTATTGATTTAATTCCTTATATGCGATTTGCACAAATGGAGATTTTCACTCGTGATTTCATGAACTCAATTTTTGGTGAACTCTAGGTCCCTTCAGAGATATTGTGTTTTGTTTTTTGAGATATGAGCTCTCTATTAAGACTGAGTAGGACTTGTTGACTGATGATCGGGATATACCCCCATAAGGTATTTTTGTATACCAATTGTCGATTGACATCGGGTCGATCCATGGGTTGTACCAATAGAAATAAGGACCGATTAAGGTATCAACGGGTGGTGGAGTACCCAATTGTGGTGCACAGATTGAGCCCATTGTAGTATTGTCACGACCCGTTTTCGTAGCTTACACACTTCTACTGGTTGGGCTGTGAATCAATATCAACCACTCGATTCCTTCTTTTTAACATTCACTTCATGCCATAATGGAATAGGCTGATAAATTTTTTTTCTTAACTATAAATATGTACATAAGAGATTACAATAATTTACATGCCCCATCTTTATAAAATACATTACTGTGCATATACATGTTCAGATATAAATTAACTAGAGTGTATACCTTATACCGACTCGTAACTATGCCAACAAATGCAGGAGGATGGCAGCGAATACACTACTGAAAATACTTTATAGAGGAGGAGCAGAAAGAGGGTGAGCTAACACTCTCAGTAAGGAAAATATGAAAGCAGGTAGATAACCATATTATCTACATGCTCATAGTGTATACTTTAACACTTATAAAAGCAGTGCACATACTGAAAACGACGCAATAATTGCAATAACCACGTTCTCATTCACTGTGGAACACTTTCACTCATTTCTTTAAAACATTTCATTCGAACACTTTCAGTTCGATAAATCATTCATTAAAACAAGTGTTCACTTTCATTGAACACGTTTCACATTCAATATGCATGCTTTAACTCATTGTAAAACAAATGCATTTACTAAAAATAACAACAATCTATGCGAAAACATTTATTCGCAAGAAAGCTTACTCAATTCACTTAATTCACATAGCACGCATTCATTTCAAATTACATAACACCCACTTAAAAAACACTTTGTACTCAGCAAATCAACATAAATGAGACTAGGCTGGGATGTAATATCAATCACAAGGGACATATGGCCATAGTCACTTGATTCCAGGCAATTACGGATCAAGTGTGCGGGAATCCCATGCTTAGGGAGGCGGATCAACCATCCCGTCAACTCACTAAGATCACTAAGATATCATGGTACATCGTACTCCGTGGTTTACCTCACGGTACAGCGTACTCCATGGATCCTTATATATTGTGATATATAGCTGAGAGGACAGAGTAATCTGGAGGTTTACCATCTCAGTATCACTATCATCAATTATCATGTCTCAAAATCATGTGTGGGCAAGTCAGTGCAAAAACACACAAAAATACACGATGACTCCAGCATGGTTTTGTACTCACACTACATCAAATCCATAAAACCACGTGCGAGCAGGTCACTACAAGATCACATAGCATCACATGATGGCTCCAACACGGTTTTACTCAGAATCATATCGAGTTTGGAAAATCACGTGCGAGCAGGTCAGCGTAAGAACACTTAGCAATATTTGACGTGTAAGATCCACAATTTTGTATATGTAACCTTTATGACTTTGTGATGTGTATATAAGTCACAAATAATGAAAATCATGAGGAATGTATATGTGAAGTTTGTAAATGTGTATGGAATGAATACATGCAAGTTTATAAGTATAGAACAAGTGTAAGAGGGATATTTCCATGAGTGAAATGAGAATATCTTGAGTTTTGAGTGGTTAAGTAAAATGAAATGAGTTTTATACTTTCATTTGGGCTATATTGTATACCTTTGGTTATACAATGAATGCACACAAGTTTTAATGTGTATGAAATATGAATGGATGTCATTTTCAAGCCTTAAAGGTGGATGAATGAGAAAATGACTGTGGTAGCAAAATCCAGGAAGTTTTGGTACGAGTTACTACAGAAAACTGCAGTAAAATCTGGAAAATATGAATGACAGATCGATCTCATTGAAGGGAAGATTGATCTGGAAGAGCCAAAAATTGCTCTTGTTTGACCAATGGAACAGGGCAGATCGATCTCCATTGGGGCCAGATCGTTCTGCTAAACATTCTGTGTAGAAGGAATCGATCCCCTGAAGAGCCAGATGTCCTTAAGCTACTTACTTGTAAAAGATCGATCTCATGCAAGAGTAGATCGATCTCCTTAAGATTCTGTGTTGTGCAGATTGATCTCAAGCTAGGAGCCGATCGATCTCATTAAGCTTGAAAGGTCAGTTTCGAGAGGAAAAATGTAGGGACAGATCGATCTTATTGGTTAGCAGATCGATCTCCTATGGCCAATGCTATAAATACTAGGCTCTACACTTCATTTTCCCGAGAGTTACTATTCCATTCAAGAGCAAATGTGTAACCTAGCCAAGAAACACTAGAAAACTTCAGTTTGTGATCAGTTTTGAGTGAGATACAGTTGAGCAAAGTTGTTCTTAGCAAGAAGAGAGTAACATACTTGGAAACAAGGGATTGAAATTAAGAGTTTAAGAAGCAAGGAGGATTTTACCATTTTTGATGAAAAAGGAAGGAAATTTCAGCTAGGTAAGATTTAATGTACAAAGTTGATATATGTTAAACTAGATGTGTTGATGAGATTATTGGTGTATATATGATTTGTTGGAAATGAAAGGAGAATGAAAAATCACCATGACCTAGTTTTGGCATGAAAATGAGAAACTGATGAGGAAATTGAGTATAATTGATTTAATGGTAGAATATGCATGTATGGAAGATTATAAGGTAATCTTATGAAATGCATAACTTGGAAATAAGGAGAAATGAAGATAGTTATGTGAAAATGTGATTTTATACCATAATGGGAGAAATTTATGAAATTTATGTAGAGTGTAGAGATTTGGCAAATGAAATGAGTATAGAGAGATATACTAATGCCAATGATTATAACAGCTTCGAAAATCATCATGGAAGCTGATCGGACTGTAAGAGTGAGCAAAAAACAAGGAAGAGAGGTCACTTGATGTGATCTGAGGTAAGGGAATTGCCTCAGTAGCTAGAGATGGCTACACGTATTTCGAATAGAATTTCAAAATTATATTCTATATGAATTCCCTTAAAGAGACATGTTGTTGTGATAGAGATAAATGAGAATAAGTGTGTTTTATCCAAAAATAGGGTGAAAATACCTAAGAAGCATGTTATGACCCAAAATGCATGAGTTGTATGATAGAATGACTAATGTTTTCATATATATGCGAAAACAGCACATTTGAGTGCTTATTGATTTACTTGTGTGAAATGTGATTTGAATAGCCATCTATTTGGTTTTGTGTGAAAACCATAAGTGCTAGAGGATACTCGCACTATATTTTGAGATATGCATCATAAAGTACTGGAGTATATACTCGTACTAGATTTAAATGTGATTTTATGCATGATAGAGTATGGGAGCATAGCTCGTACTCAGTTTGTGATTGATGCATATAGAGTATTGAGAGTTTTGCTCATACTCAATTTTACATGATAGAGTACTGGGAGTGTTGCTCGTACTCGATTTTTCATGATTTATACATGACATAGTACTTGAGTAATAACTCGTACTTGATTTGAAAGAGAATTATGCATTAACCTAGTGCTAGAGGTTACTCGCACTAGTGTTTGATATTTTGAGATGCATACACAGTGTTTAAGAGGCAGAGTGTTGATTATGAGTCACACTCAAGACGCGCACTGTAGTTTTTATATGATATATAAGACATGTTAAAGAAAAACCATGACGATTTCCTCGTGTAGATTGAGTGTCACACTGTTGAGATGTTTGCACGTGGATTTAGAGACGTGGCATTTATTTTCCATAGTGTGAGGGCTAAGACTTATGGCAAGCACCTCGACTATGATGTATTTCCATGGTGTGAGGACTAAGACCTATGGCAGACATCTCGATCATGAGGAGAGGGTCCATGGGTGTACGTTGTACCGTACGAGTGGCATAGAGTACAATGTACCGTGTGGTGGAGTTATGGAGTTGAGGAGTTTATAGCTGGCGGTTGTGATGGACTGACCCCCTCCTATTATAGCAGTGATACCCGCACACCGAGATCTATGTTGCCTGAGATTTCACTATTATAGGATATGGTCATAGTCCATGAGAGTATTGCATTTAGCCACTGAGTCTCGCATGATATATCAATTGTTTTCATGATACGGTTAGACTTGAGAGATGGGTCGGAAACTGATTATTATGTTGTGTTGTGAACTGCCATAATTACTGAGATTTATATGTAAATGGCATGATTTATATAAAGGCATTCCAAAATTATAAAGATGCACTGTTTTGCATGAATGCCTACATTTGATAACTCAGTATGATTTTAAGTACATGGAATTTAATCTGTACTACTATTATATAAGTTTTGATTCATGCTTTTGAGATGAGTGAAGGAAAGGAAAAGCATTATTTCAGTAGATAGTGTGGACGTCTACTTGCTTACCTAATTTCCTTACTGAGCTGTGAACTCACCCCCCTTTATTTTCTCCTTTCTACAGATCATACGCAGTAGAGTGAGTCCGGTTGAGGTATAGCATTCCTTTTTGTCCGCTGTCAATTCCCATAGAGCAAAAGGTATACACATCGCGTACTATTTTGTATCTGAACAATGTAGAAGCACAGTAATGTACACGTTTGTAATATTTGGGGATGTAATTATGTTAATGTAAATAAATCTACTTATAAGAAATACGTACTTACAGTCAATAGATTCTTATGATGACATGTATGTATGATGTAATAAGAATGATAAGATGAGTGAGAGAGTGACGACTAATGCCGAATCACAACCCAACTGTTGGTGAAGAGAAAGGTAAGTAAAAAACGAAAAATTTGTAGTGATTTTTGGTAAGTCACATAATAAGGTCTTGACATGACAGCTCTAAAACGGTTTTACTCACAATTATAGAAAATCCAGTACATACAATTTAGTGTGACACACAATCTACATGAGGCTCCAGCACTGCTTTACTCACATATCACATCAAAATCCAGCGCGAGCAGGTCAATGCAAGATCACATAGCAATACATGACGGCTCCAGCACTGTTTTATTCAAAAGCATAGAAAACTCAGTGTGAACAGGTCAGTGTAAGATCACACAGCATCACACAATGGCTCCAACACTGTTTTAATTCTAATTATCATTTTAAAACCATGTGCGAGCAAGTCTGTGTAACCTCCAGTTAACACGACGACTCCAGCACTACTTTTACACAGAAATCGATAGATGACTCCATTGAAATGAAGACGGTATCCCTGACCAAGTTCATTATTAAAATATCACAAAGCATGAGTGAGAGGGTAAATTCCTATCTAATCACTCGTTAACATTTTAAATTCTGAAAAGTTGGTAATTTAATGCCAGTAGTCAAATCGGATGCCAGTCTATCATTACATTTTCATAAAACCCCTTTTCACGGATAAAACACAAAGTTATGTCATTTCGAGCATTTTTATCTTTTCCCATAACTAGGGGTAGTTTTGTAAATGTTTCCTTTTCAGTGTTATATGGGAAATTTCACACAGAATATCAGATAAGTGGCTCAATTCAGTTGGAAACGATTTTGAAATCAGAGTTTTACACATAAACGATGCCATATAGAGCGATGAGAAGTGGCTTCCCGTAAGGTCACCCATCATAAGATTACTCCCATCTCAGCACGCTTAACTTCATAAGACGTGCTTTCATATACAGGCTGTAAAAGCACTAGCCAACCTATCCATTTATCACTGAAAATAGATTTTCATGCTTAAACTGCCGAAAACATGAAATTTATAAAATCATACTTTACCGATTCATTTCGGTGCAATTTTCCCTATAGTAGGGGTAATATGGTCTTTTGCAAACACTAGGCAATTTTTTAGATTTTTTAGTCCTTATATATATATTTTATATTATTTATTCTTATACAGGGATTTATAAAAATACGTACAACTATCTCTAATAGCTTGCATAAATCCCTTACCTAGATTCTAGTCGATTGCAATCCTTTCACTTTCTACTTTCTGTCGCTCGACTAATTCGACCCTAATTATATCTCCTGGAGCTGAGATTCCGTGATGGCACACAATTCAAGGCTCGAACGAACACATGTTCGTCGCCTATTGTTGCGCTGCACTATTATATATTTAAGCCAGGTTAATTTTGGTCAAATATAAATTCAAATAAATTTTTTAAAAATTAAAACGGTCAATTTCGACCACTTACCGGCTTTGTTCTTAGCCCGAGGCATCATCGAATTTTTCTCCCCATTTTCCCCTTTTCTTCTTATTTATTTTCCCTTTTTCCTTGGCTGAACCGGTTCGGACCGATTTAGCCCAACCTTTTCAGCTGAACCGGTCAAAATCGGTTCAGCACCGTTTTGCCAAAATTCGACGTCGATGATCGGTTCTTCACCAGATTTCGCTTCTAGCCGCTCCACGAGGCAACGCGATGTATGGGTTTGGCGAGGGTAGGCCTGAGCTCCCCGAAAATTTGTCACACCCCACTTCTGGGAACCCTTCTATCCATACATTCTCTACTACGGTTGGGCTGTGAGAAGATGCAATTACTAAAATTCATTCATTTACAGCGAAAGATTTAAATCTTTAATTCACACTCCCAGGTATGTGTGTAGATATACAAAATCAATTGTATAAATACCATGTGCTTACATATCATCCCCATAATACTGTTTACAATTTCAAGATATAACTGTGCGATACGATAAATTAGATACAAAATACTCGTGTATACAGTCTTATACCTTTGCGAAATTGTGGGAGCTGTTCAACACAAAAGACCTAGAGACCACCACTCTCTTACTTCTCAGTACCTGGAGGGGGAAAATAGTGGGATGAGCAAACCACAGCTCAGTAAGGAAATGTATGCTAGCAGGTAGATATCGTACTACCTACATAGCCCATGCATGTATAAACCAAAACTATGTTTTCATTGTAAATGGAAATATCATACGAAAAATGCATTTAAACATATTTTTCTCAATGGCATTTTCGTGTAAATCAAATATATCAAGCTTCCATTTAAAACATGCTCATAAATAGTGCCCTCACGACACAAATGTGAAATTAGAGATTTATCAAAAACACAAAATCTCTTTCTTCCCTTAATTCACTTTTTCTGCAAATCTCTTTCTTTTCTGAGATTATCTCTGTTTCTCGAATCTTTGAGACAGGCATGGAATTTTTGGCAATCAAATATCCACGACATATGGCCATAGTCAGTGATCCCGAGCCTCACTGATCAGGTGTGCACAGGGCATCACTTCTCCTGAAGGGGAATGGGTCAGTCCTGCCCTCCGGCTCATCTCAATCAACCTCATCTCCTCGTATTCTCACGGTAAAGATACGCCGTGTGTCATTTACGCGATACTCGTACTCACGTGCACGCAGCACGGTACATAGAATACCAACAGACAACTACACTGTTCTACGTACGACTGTGGACCCAAGTCCATACTCCAACTCTGATGGACTTTTCATCCTAAACCTTGTCTCATATGCCAGGCGAGCAAGCAGCGTGACACACAGTCATCGCAAGGCTCCAGCGCGGTACGATCTATCGTTAAGGCCCAGCCAGTTCAAATGGCCGTCGGCTGGTATCTCCTTGGGTCCCAGACCCCCAGGTTTACCTCAACTCAATAAAACAGGTGCGAGCAAAGTTCCCGCACTTTCTCAAAACTATCGCGCGAGTTAAAACTCCAGCACGGTACATCAAAGGCATTAAAACGGGTGTGAGCTAGCGCTTAAACACCAAATCTCATCTCAAAACTGATAGATGGCTATTTTCTCTTTTTAAAACTCAAAACATGTTTATTCATACAGCATGCCTCTTCATGCTAAAACATGTAAAATTAGCCAACCTATCATCAACATTTCTCAATCTTCAAGATCAATGGAAAATAGAGAAAAACATTGAAAACATGCATATCATGCTATTTCCTTACCCTATCCCATTTCTCAATACATATATAAATCATAGTACTTTTCATGCTTCCATATCATTTCATAGAATTATAATACCGTACTAGTTCCAGCAATATATCTACGAAATTGCTGTAAAATACACACGAACATCTCTATAGCTAACACACAGTCCCTTACCTCACTTTACTTGTGTGCAACTATCCTCCTCTATGCTTCTCGCATTCTCATCTCGACTTGCTCCGGTGTATCATCCGAAACTGAAATTCATCCATCAAACACTTGAGTTAACGTTTCTAACTCTTATTCAACTAAGCATTTATCCAATGCCTTAAATGCACATTTTACCCATTGTGGTAAATTTCACAATTTTATCCCAATATCAACATACCCAAACCATGCCCACAACATAATCATCCTCTCAAGATATCTCATTCATCATTAACACTTCTACATTCCACTTTCTCACACTAGACCATTTCTAAGTTATATTCATTTCATGCCATTCTAGGTAGTTCTACCCACAAGGTGCACACCCAATTAACTTCATAAGCATTAACTAGACCAATGTACTTGGATTTGTGCACTAGAACTTACCTCCTTGGATTTCCTCTTTGCTCCAATTAGAAATGCCCTTTATTCCCTCAATCCATCAAATAGGGAAATGCCTCTAGACTATGTTGTTCTTCTCTTAGACGTGAACGACTTTTTCTCTAATAGCTTTTCCTCAAATCTTACTGAAAATGACTGGATTTAAGAGTGAGAAAACTAGGTTTTAGAGTTGAAGTGAAAAGAAATTGTTTATCCCAAAATCTGCAGATCCAACTGCTCCTATTTATAGATTTAACTTGATGAGATCGATCTTCCTTGGGTGGAGATCGATCTGGTCCTCTAAAAATCCATCTTTTCTAAGACATTTTAAAAGCAGGAGATCGATCTGTCGAGGCTTGAGATCGATCTGCTGTCAAACAGAAGCTTAAGGAGATCGATCTGGTCTTAGGGGAGATCGATCTGCTTCCAACCCGAGAGCTAAGGAGATCGATCTGATTCCTTTGGAGATCGATCTGCTCCATTCCATTACTCACATAAGAGCATTCTGGTTCTTCCAGATCGATCTCTCATCCTATGAGATCGATCTGGCCTTCACATTTCCAGATTTCCTGCAGTTTTTCTGCAACAACTCCCTTCAAAACTTCCTCAATTTACCTTCATAGTCCTTTCCTCATTCATCCCTCCTTGAGACTTAAAAATGTGATCCAATCACACTTAGTACATATTAAAACTTGTGGAAAAATCTTTGTATAACCAAATATACACTATATTACCCGAATGGAAATATACACTTATGTAAATCTTTCCTTCCATTTTACCACACTACTCTTATTCCATTTCAATCACATTCTTCTCGTAATTAAGTTCATTTCTTCATACTCATTCATAACGCAACTTGTACGTACAATCACGACTCTTATTACAAGTGCGTACATAATCTTATGAACTTACATTACATATACTTTGTATTACAAATGTATTATCATACTCATGATTTCATTTACATTTCTATGTACCTATATACAACTGTACATATACGGTGTCTCACATTCTCCCCCACTTAGAGAATTTGGTCCTCCAAATTAGAACCAATCCAATCTGTGAATAACTCGAGATTCCTTTCCCGCATCAAACTTTTCAATTCCCATGTGGCCTCTTCCATAGTGTGATGTTGCCACAAAACCTTAACCAATGAAATCGTCTTGTTCCGCAACACCTTCTCTTTTCTGTCCAACATCCGGATCGGTCTCTCGACATACGACATATCCTCCTTAAGCTCCAACGGCTCATAGCTAATTACATGTGTCGGATCCGGGTAGTACTTTCGAAGCATAGAAACGTGGAAGACATTGGGGTCTTCTGCTAGCTTAGGTGGCAAGGCTAGCCTATATGCTCCATCTCCCACTCTATCCAAAATCTCGAAGGGACCAATGTAATGAGGACTTAATTTTCCTTTCTTCCCAAATTCGTTATTCCCTTAGAAGGAGATACTTTCAAAAATACGGACTCACCAACATCAAATTCAAGTGGTCTCTGTCTCCTGTCAGCGTAGCTCTTTTGTTGACTTTGAGCCGTTCGCAGCCTCTCGCATATTATCTGAACATCCTCGGAGGCTTGTTTAACCAAATCGAGAGCGAGCAACTGTCTGTCACCAACTTCTTCCCAACTAATGGGCGATCGGCATCTACGACCGTATAGTGCCTCATAAGGGGCCATACCTATACTTGAGTGATGACTGTTATTGTAGGCGAACTCAATCAATGGCAAGTCATCGTCCCATGAGCCTCTAAAATCCAGTACATACGCTCTCAACATATCCTTCAAGGTCTGTATAGTCCTCTCTGACTGACCATCTGTTTGAGGATGAAAAGCGGTGCTAAAACTCAACTGGGTCCCCATCGCTTCCTGAAAATGTCCCCAAAAGTGGGAAGTGAAACGGGCATCCCGATCAGAAACAACACTCACTGGGACTCCATGCAATCTCACTATTTCTCGCACATACAGGTTCGCCAATGCACTCAATGTATCTGTAGATCTCATGGCTAAGAAATGTGCCGATTTCGTTAACCGATCTACTATCACCCATATCGCATCATAGTTCTTACGGGTTCTCGATAACCCCATCACAAAATCCATGGTGACATGCTCCCACTTCCATTTTGGTATCGGTAGAGGTTGTAATAATCCTCCTGGTTTCTAATGTTCGACTTTTACTTGCTGACAAATGAGACATCTAGCGACATACTCAGCTATGTCTCTCTTCATTCCAGACCACCAATATGCCTTTCGGAGATTTTGATACATCTTACTACTCCCCAGGTGTATCGTATATCTTGACGAGTGAGCCTCTGATAAGATCAACTTTCTCAGCTCTAAATCCTTAGGAACACATATTCTAAATCCAAACCTTAGTATTCCATCTGAACTCAATATAAAATCGGCACCCTTCCCTTTCCGAATTTGGCTAATCATGTCAATACACCATTGATCAATTTGCTGAGCTTGTCGGATTCTCTCAATCAACTCCGGTTCCAATCTCAAGCTAGCAATAATCCCATAGCTGCCAATCTCAGGTAGGGTCATATCCAGACTAAGGTTCGTGAATTGTTCCAACAACTCGTGCTCTCTAACCACCATATGTGATACCAACCCGAGACTCTTCCGACTTAATGCATCGACAACCACATTTGCCTTCCCCGGGTGGTATAAGATCTCACAATCTAGTCCTTGAGGAGTTCCAACCACCTCCTCTGTCTCATGTTTAACTCCTTCTGTGAGAATAGATATTTCAGACTCTTATGATCCGTAAAGATCTGAAATCTCTCACCATATAAGTAGTGGCGCTATATCTTCAACGCAAACACTACGACCGCTAACTCCAAATCGTGAGTGGGGTAGTTCTTCTCATGATCTTTCAGCTGTTTAGATCCATAAGCTATTACCCTTCCATCTTGCATCAAAATACAGCCTAGTCCTTGATGCGAAGCATCTGTATACACCGAGTAATTCACTAAACTATTAGGGATGATAAGAACTGGCGTGGTGGTTAATCTGCGCTCAAGTTCCTGAAATCTCCTCTCACAAGCTTCATCCTATGAAAACTCCACACTCTTCCTCGTAAGACGTGTCAATGGAGCATCAATCTAGAGAAACCCTCTACAAATCTCCTGTAGTAACCAGCCAAACCCAGAAAGCTTCTGATCTCCGTGACTGTCCTAAGTTGTTCCCACTGAACAACGGCCTCAATCTTGGATGGATCTACTGACACCCTATCATTCGATATAACATGGCCTAGAAAAGAAATCTGTTCTAGCCAAAAGTCACATTTGTTAAGCTTGGCATATAACCTTCTCTCTCGGAGGGTCTGCAAAATAATCCTCAAGTGCTGCTCATACTCTTCTCTGGACCTTGAATACACCAATATATCATCAATGAAAACAATTACGAATTGGTCTAGGTATGGCTTGAATACTTCATTCATTAGAGCCATAAAAGCTGCCGGCGCATTGGTCAACCCAAAGGGCGTCACTAAGAATTTGTAATGGCAATAACGGGTTTGAAATGCTGTCTTGGGCACATCCTCCTTCCGAATCTTCAATTGATGATACCCAGACCTCAAATCTATCTTAGAAAAGATCTGTGCTCCCCGAAGCTGATCCAATAAATCGTCAATGCATGGCAAGGGGTACTTATTCTTGATGGTAGCCTTGTTCAACATCTGATAGTCGAGGCACAACCTGAGGCTCCCATCTCTCTTCTTCATAAACAATACCGGGGCTCCCGATGGTGAGACGCTCGGTCTTATGAACCCCTTCTCTAGCAACTCTTGCAGCTGTTTCCTTAATTCCTCTAACTCAACTGGAGCCATCCTATATGGTGACTTGGATATTGGTTCGGTTCCAGGCGTCAAGTCTATACCGAATTTCGTTTCTCTATCCGGTGGCAATCCTGGTAGATCGTCTGGAAAGACATCAGGGAATTCTTTGACCACTAGGATGTCCTCCATATCCGGATGTACTTTGTTCAAATCCACCACATAAGCAACAAAACCTTCAAAACAACACTCAAATCATTTATACCAAAGTACTTTACTTAACACAAAATTTAAGCTTTCATTTCTTCTCTTAAAATCTTACAACACATTCTTCAGGTAGAGAAAACTTAATGGACTTAGAACGACAATCTATGACAGCATGATTGGTGGCTAACCAATCCATTCCCAAGATTACATCAATGTCATACATATTCAACAAAATCAGGTTGACTGTCATGCACTTATCTCCCACCCTTACCTTATAATCTTTATACACTTGCTCAACTAATTGGCTAACTCTCATTGGAGTACTTATTAGTAAAGTCCTACTCAAGTATGTGGGTTCTACAAAACCTTTTAACTTAGATGCACATGCAGGTGATATAAAGGAATGCGTAGCACAAGAATCAAACAAAGCTATAACCTCCAAATTAAAAATCATGATTGTACCTTTTATCACTTCAGAAGAGGTATCAGCCGATGCCTGGTCTATCGTATACACCCTGCCTTGACCCACAACTTGTTTTCCCTTTTCTTCAGCCGAGGCTTTCTTTCTTGCAGGAGGCGCAATTGTAGGAATCCTCTCTGGCTCTTTACCCCTCTGTGGAATTCCCTCAACTATCTCCAAGCACTCTCTGGCATAATGTCCAAATTTACCACATCTGAAGTGTCGGGTACCCTGGAGATGACATGGCCTACCACTATGGTATCGACCACATAGTCCATACTGATCTGTAGTCGGTCGGGGTCCACCAATCACTATACCCCTAGCTGGTGTTTGAGTCGGAGGCATAAAAGGTCTAGCAACCTTTTTCAGGAACTCATCTACCTCTCTCCGACGCTTACTCATGAATTTTTGACCAAATTTGGCACTCTTGCCATCTCCCAGCTTCCTCGAACCCTTGTCTTTACCCCAACTAAACTCAGAAGTCTGCAAGTCATAATCTTGCTCACATAACTGGGCCCGTCGCACAGCTTCTCTATATGTAGCGACATCAAATGGGGCCAACTTCGCTCAGATCGAAGGCCTCAGTCCATCTACAAATCTACGGACTCTGATAGCTTCACTCCTGATCGAGTCCGAATCATATCGACCCAGTGAAGTGAATCGTGACTCGTACTCATCAACTGTTCGATTCCCTTGAGTCAGATTCAGAAATTCCATCTGTAGCCTATGTTAAGCAGTATCTGGGATGTATTGCTCTCTGAAAACACCCAAGAACATATCCCAAGTGATAGTCATACCTTGAGCTCTTAACATCGGCCTGGTGGACTTCCACCAGTGCTCTGCTTCGCCTTTCAATACAAAGGTCGCAAGCGCTACTCTCTCCGTAGCTGAACATCTACAGAAGTCAAATAACTTCTCCATCTGACTGATCCAGTCCTCAGCCACTGTCGGATCCTTTACCCCGCTAAACGAAGGAGGCTTAAAGTCCATAAAATGCCTCAATCTCTCCATATCACAGCCATATCCATACCCCAAATCATCATTATACTGCTGTGAGGCTACTGGAGGAGGTACTGGTTGAATATGAGGTTCCCGTGGCCTAACCGGTTCAGTTTGTACAGGTGCAACATTCTTAGGTTCAGATGTAGCTACTGGGGGATTCGGTGCAGCCTGTCCCGCTGTACCAGGTGTACCCTCAAACCTAGCCATGATCTGACCCATCATGGTCATCATCGTGCGCATGTCTTCCTCCAATCGGGCTATTCGAGGATCAAAAGCCTTTATCTGTTCCTGGGGCTCATGACTAGAGGATGATCTACTGTGCCTCTCAGTCCTGTCATTTCGCCCTAGAGCTCTCGAGCTCTCTCCCCTCTTGCAGTGTCTCTCAGGCATAACTCACTAGCCCGATGACTTTCCTGCGTTATAACAAACATTTAATTCAATACCAGCTCCGTACACACATTTGTATCTAAATATCGCACAGTAACTTGGGGATGTATGTTTTCTTAGTCCTAAACATCAACTCATATCAGACCAACCATGCTCTGATACCAAATCTGTCACACCCCACTTCTGGGAACCCTTCTATCCATATATTCTCTACTACGGTTGGGCTGTGAGAAGATGCAATTACTAAAATTCATTCATTTACAGCGAAAGATTTAAATCTTTAATTCACACTCCCAGGTATGTGTGTAGATATACAAAATCAATTGTATAAATATCATGTGCTTACATATCATCCCCATAATACTGTTTACAATTTCAAGATATAACTGTGCGATACGATAAATTAGATACAAAATACTCGTGTATACAATCTTATACCTTTGCAGAATTGTGGGAGTTGTTCAACACAAAAGACCTAGAGACCACCACTCTCTTACTTCTCATTACCTGGAGGGGAAAAATAGTGGGATGAGTAAACCACAGCTAAGTAAGGAAATGTATGCTAGCAGGTAGATATCGTACTACCTACATAGCCCATGCATGTATAAACCAAAACCATGTTTTCATTGTAAATGGAAATATCATACGAAAAATGCATTTAAACATATTTTTCTCAATGGCATTTTCGTGTAAATCAAATATATCAAGCTTCCATTTAAAACATGCTCATAAATAGTGCCCTCACGGCACAAATGTGAAATAAGAGATTTATCAAAAACACAAAATCTCTTTCTTCCCTTAATTCATTTTTTTTGCAAATCTCTTTCTTTTCTGAGATTATCTCTGTTTCTCGAATCTCTGAGACAGGCATGGAATTTTCGGCAATCAAATATCCACGACATATGGCCATAGTCAGTGATCCCGAGCCTCACTGATCAGGTGTACACAGGGCATCACTTCGCTTGAAGGGGAATGGGTCAGTCCTGCCCTTCGGCTCATCTCAATCAACCTCATCACCTCGTATACTCACGGTAAAGATACACCATGTGTCATCTGCGCGATACTCGTACTCACGTGCACGCAGCACGGTACATAGTATACCAACGAACAACTACACTGTTCTACGTACGACCGTGGACCCAAGTCCATACTCCAACTCCGATGGACTTTTCATCCTAAACCATGTCTCATATACCAGGCGAGCAAGTAGCATGACACACAGTCATCGCAAGGCTCCAGCTCCAGCGCGGTATGATCTGTCATTAAGGCCTAGCCCGTTCAAATGGCCATCGGCTGGTATCCCCTTGGGTCCCAGACCCCCAGGTTTACCTCAACTCAATAAAACAGGTGCGAACAAAGTTCCCGTACTTTCTCAAAACCATCGCGCGAGTTAAAACTCCAGCACAGTACATCAAAGGCATTAAAATGGGTGTGAGCTAGCACTTCAACACCAAATCTCATCTCAAAACTGATAGATGGCTATTTTCTCTTTTTAAAACTCAAAACATGTTTATTCATACAGCATGCCTTTTCATGCTAAAACATGTAAAATTAGCCAACCTATCATCAATATTTCTCAATCATCAAGATCAATGTAAAATAGAGAAAAACATTGAAAACATGCATATCATGCTATTTCCTTACCCTATCCCATTTCTCAATACATATATACATCATAGTACTTTTCATGCTTCCATATCATTTCATAGAATTATAATATCGTACTAGTTCCAGCAATATATCTACGAAATTGCTGTAAAATATGCACGAACATCTTTATAGCTAACACACAGTCCCTTACCTCACTGTACTTGTGTGCAACTATCCTCCTCTACGCTTCTCGCATTCTCATCTCGACTTGCTCCGGCGTATCATCTGAAACTGAAATTCATCCATCAAACACTTGAGTTAATGTTTCTAACTCTTATTCAACTAAGCATTTATCCAATGCCTTAAATGCACATTTTACCCCTTGTGGTAAATCTCACAATTTTATCCCAATATCAACATACCCCAACCATGCCCACAACATAATCATCCTCTCAAGATATCTCATTCATCATTAACACTTCTACATTCCACTTTCTCACACTAGACCATTTCTAAGTTATATTCATTTCATGCCATTCTAGGTAGTTCTACCCACAAGGTGCACACCCAATTAACTTCATAAGCATTAACTAGACTAATGTATTTGGATTTGTGCACTAGAACTTACCTCCTTGGATTTCCTCTTTGCTCCAATTAGAAATGCCCTTTATTCCCTCAATCCATCAAATGGGGAAATGCCTCTAGACTATGTTGTTCTTCTCTTAGACGTGAACAACTTTGTCTCTAATAGCTTTTCCTCAAATCTCACTGAAAATGGCTGGATTTAGGAGTGAGAATGTTAGGTTTTAGAGTTGAAGTGAAAAGAAATGGTTTATCCCGAAATCTGCAGATCCAACTGCTCCTATTTATAGATTTAACTTGATGAGATCGATCTTCCTTGGGTGGAGATCGATCTGGTCCTCTAAATATCCATCTTTTCTAAGACATTTTAAAAGCAGGAGATCGATCTGTCGAGGCTTGAGATCGATCTGCTGTCAAACAGAAGCTTAAGGAGATCGATCTGGTCTTAGGGGAGATCGATATGCTTCCAACCCGAGAGCTAAGGAGATCGATCTGATTCCTTTAGAGATCGATCTGCTCCATTCTATTACTCACATAAGAGCATTCTGGCTCTTCCAGATCGATCTCTCATCCTATGAGATCGATCTGGCCTTCACATTTCCAGATTTCCTGCAGTTTTTCTGCAACAACTCCCTTCAAAACTTCCTCAATTTACCTCCATAGTCCTTTCCTCATTCATCTCTCCTTGAGACTTAAAAATGTGATCCAATCACACTTAGTACATATTAAAACTTATGGGAAAATCTTTGTATAACCAAATATACACGATATTACCCGAATGGAAATATACACTTATGTAAATCTTTCCTTCCATTTTACCACACTACTCTTATTCCATTTCAATCACATTCTTCTCATATTTAAGTTCATTTCTTCATACTCATTCATAACGCAACTTGTACATACAATCACGACTCTTATTACAAGTGCGTACATAATCTTATGAACTTACATTGCATATACTTTGTATTACAAATGTATTATCATACTCATGATTTCATTTACATTTCTATGTACCTATATACAACTGTACATATACGGGGTCTCACAAAAGTGGTCGGTTCTGACCCTTTCTTTCCTCGATGTCGCCCCTCGTTTTCTGTCTCGTCGATCTACTCCTCTCGGTTTCACTGACTGTCACTGCCTTTTTCTCTGGGTTGGCTGACGTCACGTCTTACTTCCCCTTCGACCGCTTCTCTCTTTCTCTTCTCTCTTACTCCCTCATTCTCTCCGTCTTCTCTACTGTCTTCTCCTTTGTTTCCAGAGGAGAAGAAGAGAGGGATCAGGCTTGCTCAATCCTTTATATATATATATATAATATTACATTATATTATATTAAAATATAATACAATATTTTATTATAAAATATCTTTATATATAATATATTATATCATAATATATTATATATAAATATCTACATACTTATATATATATATATTACCAATTATGTATATACACACATTTATTTATTTTTCTCGGAATTACTTTTTCATATTCTAGAGATAAATTCTCGAGGTGAGAAAATTTTGGGTTATCACCATAAATTCGTATCTTGATTGATTGGACTTGAAATTCAATTATTTCTTCTTTATTGATCAAGATTTCCTGAATCCATGTTTAAAATAACAACTTCTTAAGGAAATGACACTGAATTTTCGGGTCTGACATTCCTCCTCTCTTGAAGAAATTTGGTCTTCCAAATTCAACTAAATCAGTTCTCGAATAGGTACGGATATTTTCCTCCCATTAGGTTCTCTAATTCCCACATAACTTCCTCTGAAGTGTGGTACTGCCCGAGAACCTAAACCAGAGGGATCGTCTTAGTTTGTAACACTTTCTCTTTCCTGTCCAATATCCGAATCAATTTCTCTAGATATGATATATCTTCTTTGAGCTTCAATGGTCCATCTTGAATCACATGTACCAGATCTGGATGCTACTTCTAAAGTATCGATATGAGGAAAACATTATGAATGCCTGCTAGCTCCGATAGTAACACTAGCCTATAGGCCTTATCTCCCACTCGATCTAGGATCTCAAACGGTCCGTTGTAACGAGGACTCAATTTACCTTTCCTTCCGGACCTCTTTATTCCTTTTGAGGGAGAAACTTCCAAGAATACTGATTCACCCATGGTGAATTCTAGTGGCCTCTGTCTCATGTCAGCATAACTCTTCTGCCTGCTTTGAGCTGTTCTCAATCTCTCACATATCAACTGAACATCCTCAAAGACTTGCTTCACTAAGTCGGGAGCAAATATTTTCCAATCACCCACTTCTTCCCATCCAACAGGAGAACGACACCTACGACCATATCATACTTTATATGGTGCCATCTCGATACTCGAGTGATAACTGTTATTGTAAGAAAATTAGGCTAGTGGCAAATGATCATCCCAGGAGCCTCTAAAATCCGTAACACTTGCTTTCAACATATCCTCTAATGTTTGGATGGTCCTTTCTAACTGACCATAGATTTGAGGATGGAAAGCTATACTGAAATTCAATCGGGTTCCCATGGCTTCCTGAAATTGTTCCCAAAAGTGAGAAGTGAAGCGGGAATCCCTATCCGAGACAATGCTCACTGGAACGCCATGTAGCCTTACTATTTCCCATACATACACGTCTGCAAGTGCACTCAAAGTATTCGTGGCCTTCATAGCCAAAGAGTGGGCAGATTTCGTCAATCTATCCACCACTACCCATATCGCATCATGGTTCCTCCTAGTCCTTGGTAATCCCATGATGAAATCCATGGTGACATGCTTCCATTTTCATTGCGGTATAGGTAGAGGTTGCAATAACCCTATAGGCTTCTGATGCTCTACCTTAACCTGCTGACATATGGGACACTTCGTCACAAACTCTGTGATATCTCTCTTCATCCCTGACCACCAATACACTTTTTAAAGATTTCGATACATCTTATTACTCCCCTGATGCAACGTATACCTCGATGAATGAGCTTTTGTCAAAATCAATTTCTTTAACTCTGGGTCATCGGGAACGCAAATTCTACCTTTAAACCTTAGTAGACCATCATCACTAATTGAGAAATCGGTCACACTACCCCTCTGAATCTGACTCGCCCAATCGTTACACAACAGATCGGCATGCCGCGTTTGTCGTATCCGGTCAATCAAATCTGGCTCCACTCGCAGGCTAGCTATCACACAGTCACTGTCAGTATCGAGAGGGTCTATATCCAAACTAAGGTGAGCAAACTGCTCTAGTAGCTCATGTGCCCTGACCATAATATACGATACCACTCCGAGGTTCTTCTTGCTCAATGCATCAGTAACTACATTAACCTTTCCTGGATGGTACAATATTTGACAATCATAGTCTTTTAGAAGCTCCATCGACCTTCTTTGCCTCATATTCAACTCTTTTTGTGAAAACAGATATTTGTGGCTCTTATGATCTGTAAACACCTAAAATTTCTCAACGGACAAATAGTGGCGCCATATTTTCAATGCAATATCACAGTCGCCAACTCTAAATCATGGGTTAGATAGTTCTTCTCATGGTTCTTGAGTTATCTGGATCCATAAACAACTACCTCCCTATTCTGCATTAAGACACAACACAATCCCTGTCTCGAGGCATCTATATATACTGAAAAACCTTCTGAGCTGTTCTGTATGGTGAGCATAGGTGCGGTGGTCAGTCGATGTTTCAATTCACAAAAAATCTTTTCACATTTATCATCCCACTCAAATGCCACATTCCTCCGAGTGAGACGTGTCAACGGGACAACCAATTTCAAGAATCCCTACACAAACCGTCGGTAATAACCTATTATACCCAGAAAACTATAGATTTCTATAACCGTCTTGGGTCTATTTCACTGTATCGCAGCCTCAATCTTAGACAGATTCACAAACACCCCGTCCCTCGAGACAACATGACCCAAAAATGATATCTCACTCAGCCAGAAATCACACTTACCAAGTTTAGCATACAACTCATTATCTCGGAGGGTTTGTGACACTATTCTCAAGTGCTGCTCATGCTCTTCCTTGGACTTCAAGTACATCAATATGTCATCTATAAAGACAATCACGAATCTATCTAGGTATGACTTAAACACATCATTCATCAAAGCTATAAACATTGCAGGAGCATTCGTCAACCCAAATGGCATAACCAAAAACTCATAATGGCCATAATGGGTACGGAATGCTGTCTTGGGCACATATCCACTCCGAATCCTCAACTGATGATACCTAGACCTCAGATGAATCTTCGAAAAGATTTGTGCTTCTTGTAACTGATCCAACAAATCATCAATACGTGGAAGGGGATACTTATTCTTGATGGTAGCCTTATTCAGCAACCGATAGCCAATGCACAGTCGGAGGCTTCCATACTTCTTTTTCACAAGTAGAACTGGTGCTCTCCAGAGTGACACACTCGGTCTAATGAACCCCTTCTCTAATATCTCTTGCAATTGGTTCTTTAGCTAATCCAATTCTACTAGAGCCAGTTTGTACAGTGATTTGGATATCGGCTCAGTACCAGGCATCAAATCAATACAAAATTTTATCTCTCTATTTGATGGCAACTCTGGTAAATCATCTGAAAAGCCATCAGGAAACTTCTTCATCACTGGAATGTCTGCTAATTCTGGGTGTGCCTTATCCATATCAACCACACATCCTCATTTCACTGACACCTCTGTGATTCACTATCCTCTTCTTGTCTCTATCTCTGCCCTTATCACTCTTACTAGACTCAAAGACATGCAACTCGTATTTCTACTCGCACATTTGTGCTCTGCACATTGTCTCCTCATAATTTTGAATATCGAATGAGGCTAAATGTGTTCTGATGGATAGTCTGAGTGTCACGACCCGAATTACCTTAAAAATCAGAGTAAATTTTTCGCTTTTTCATTTATTATTTAATTCTTACCTTTCTCTCGTCGTGACCATCCTACAACACAGTTGGGCTATGATTCGGTGTTAGTCACCTCACACTATTACCAATCCATTTCCATAATTTCATTCAATATCAGAGTTTACTATCTTTTGACTTTAACTGAATACATACATAATGGTATTCATAACTCTACATCCCCGACATTAAATCCGTTTACAGTACTGTGCATTACATATTTAGATACAAAATCATACCAATGTGTATACCTGTCTCTCGATGGGAAGCAGCGGATACCAAGCATGCAAGTCCTCAGCCGCTCAATAATTATTACAAGTGCTCTGAAAAGATGGGAAAATAAGGGGGTGAGCAAACCACACGCTCAGTAAGGCAATTATGCAAGTAAGTAGATAGCTCCACTATCTACATGTTCATAATGCCATGCCCTTAAATCCATTTCTTTTCATTAAAATCATCAAGCACAAAACCATGCATATATCATGACATAGTTTATCCAAAACCATTTGTGCATATAGAAAATCATGTAATTCATGCATCAATAACATTCTATGTGACATCATTAAATCAATATTCAGCATGAATTAAATCAAAATCATGCATTACTTCATGCGATATAAAACAAATCGCTGGATATAATCATTTCATGAATTTATCATTTAAGCATGGAAAAGCACATCATGCTACTGCATTTAAATCATTTCATTAAAATTACAGTAAAAACTAACCCTTCCGGGTCCATCTCATAAAACAATTCAATAAAATCCATTATAAAACTCCGGTTATAAAACCACCCTTCTTTCAGGGTCACATATCATAAAATCATATGAAATCATAAATTCATCAAATCGGGGGCCTGACCCCTCCTTCGGGTCTACCCTGGTCTAACAGACCACAAGTTATATCATGTGAGACAATCAGGTAATTAACAGTAACATCAAGGACTATGGCCATATCCTAGTGATCCCTGGCAACACGGTACCTAGTGTGCGGGGTATCACACCTGAAACAGGAGGTGGGTCGTCCTACCCGCCAGAACAGCATAACACCAGGATTGCGAGGGCAAGGCTTGCTGCCTCGTGGCTAATGCCACTCCACTCCAACAATCCCCACGGTACAGCGTACTCCGCGTGACATACACGGTACAAAGTACTCCGTGAACCCAAGCTCAGTCAGGGAAGCCTGTAATAGGTCTTATCTACCCATATCATCTGTCTCAAAATGCACGTGTGAGCATATTATCTCACTGTGACACACAGTCTACAGGAGGCTCCAACACGACTATATGCATGTAATATAAATCCCTGTGCAAGCGAAGCTCAAGCACGGCTCCATGCATATTCATGATATCAGAAAATCTCGTGCGAGCGAAGCTCTAGCACGGTTTCATAAAAATCAGTGAAATCTGCATACGAGCAGCGCTCCAGTACGACTTAAACTGATTATAATTTCATGTAAATTCCACGTACGAGCAATACTCTAGTACGGATATGTATATAAATTCAGTAAAAACCTCGTACGAGAAAAACTCCAGTACGGCATTCAAATGAATTATGAAAACCATATAAAACTTTGTGCGAGCAACGCTCCAGCACAAATGAATGCGCAAGTAAATCAAATCTCGTGCGAGTTATACTCCAGCACAGCTTTATGCATAACTAAATCAAATCTCGTGCGAGTTACACTCCAGCACGGCTTTTATGCATAATTAAATCAAAATAGGATGCGAGCTAAGCTCCAGCATCTCTCATGCATGTCAAATCATTAAAAGTAGTGCGAGTAATCGCTCCAGCACTATTTTATGCATACCACGTCAAAACAAATCAAAACATGTCAAAACATGTCAAAACAGAGTGCGAGCTAGGCTCCAGCAGCTCTCATTTCACAATATTAAAAATCAGTGCGAGCACCATGCTCTAGCACATTTCATGCATATGATGTCACAAGTCGGTGCGAGCAACTGCTCAAGCACATTTATGCACATTCACAAACGCAGATATAGTGCGAACTACGTGTCGACACTATCTGTTTCCATATAAACGTGATAGTTGGCCGTTTTCCAAAGAAATTTCCATTTAAATATTAATAACACCTACGTAGTGTTATTTTGGGAAACTTATGCAATTATTGGCCAATCTATCGCTTTGCTTTGATTAAAACTAATAAAATTCCTTAATCATCAAAAATCCTTAAATCATGCATTTCATGCATGTCATGCTTTCACCATTCTTAGGTGAACTTCCCTCAATAGGGGTAAAATAGACATTTCACCTATTTCGATCCTTAAAATCATTCAAACCATTTTTAGGATCATTATACAATATCCATGTATACATACATACTCAGTGTACAGAAAAACTATTAAAATATGCGTAGCTACCTCTAGCTACTCACACAATTCCCTTACCTCATTTATCTGTACAGTCTGACCTTTACATCGATGTCTCGTCATGCAGTCCGATTTGCTCCAAATCCAAATCAAATCTCCGGCACTGCGGATACACATTCATCAGGTCAAATACAATACAATTAATTGTATTTCCCAATTTTCTGGGCTTAATTTAAATCATTGGGCCCGTTTACCCATATTGGGCCCAATTGCACCATAATGGGCCTTAATCGGCCTTAAGCCCGTTTACCACATTTTATCGAGGCCTATTGGGCTCATTGGACCCATCAATATTTATTTAGCCTCGTTCTAAATTCTCAGATAGCTTATGAATTATTTACGACAATTTATCCCAATTTTTAGAATTTAATTCATTTATGCGGAAATTAAATCCGTAATTCATGCGTTAAATATCAATCACGCATAACGATATAAAATTGTCGTAAATAAGGGTCACTTACCCGTTATTCCATGATCGTACACAAATCGAGGCTGTCTCGAGCTCTCAGTGGATGCCAATTGTCGAGCTACACAATTAAATATATTTTCGGGTAAACTTTCAGTCGATTATTTATCAAATTAAATATTCCAAAAATTAAATCGGTCAATTTGACCCGAAGCTCGATTGCATCACAGGAATTTTCCCCAATTTTTCCTCTTTTTCTTTTTCCCTTTTTTTCTTCCTTTTTTCCCTCTCTTTTTGGCTGAACCGGTCCGGTCCGGTTCAACCCGGTTCGGACCGCCGATTCAGCTCGGGTCTGGTTCGGCTTAGACCGCCGGTTCAGTCCAGTTCACCATCATTTTGCCGTTCCGGCATCGATCGATCGGTTCCCGATGCGATTCCGGTGCCAATCAACGCGCCATCGTCTGGGTTCACTAAATCGAGCCTCGGCTGGGGTCGAATCGCGGCCATCGCCGGCGAATCGAGCTTTCTTCCCCGCGGCTCTCCTCCGTCGATCTGGCTTTTTTCGACGACTTCGGGGCGCGTGGGTGTGCGGGTCGGCTTCCTCGGGTGCCGATCGACCTTCGCCAGTAGCCTCCTCGCGTCGTCCGCCGGTGGTTGCGTTGGATCGGACGTTCTCCTCTTTCTCGATCTCGGCTTCCTTTCTTTCCCATTCGGCCACCGTTTGCCGCTATTCGTCAGCCCGTTCGGGTTGCTGGTGGCTCGGCTGGCCTCGCCTCGGGTCTGGGCCTCCGCCGATCGCCGGTGATCGGTGAGGCAGAGGGGGGCTCCCTCTGTTTCAGCTTCCGTTTTCTGTTCTCTTCGCGTTTTCGCGAATTTTCCTTTTTTTTTTCAAATTTTATTTATTTATTTATAATTAACTTTTAATATTATTTTATTCAATAAAATAATATTAAAATGCATAAATATCCTTAAAAAAATTATATTTTATTCATTTAATCTGTAAATAATTTTCTCAGTCCGATTTTACCTTTTCGGTATATTTTTTGATTATTTTCGGGATTATTTTTCGATGCAAAAATCCCGATTTATTTCAATAAATTCATATCTTGATCAATTTAACCCGAAATTTAATTATTTCTTCATCATTGATCAAGATTTCTCATTCTCATATTTTTAATTAAATTTTCTTATCCCGATTAATACCGAATTTTGGTCTTTTGACCATTTTGCCCTTGCACATATTCGGGAATGTCATTTAAGTCCTTTTGCATTTTTAAATGCACTAAAAAATATCGGGTCTTACACTGAGTCCTTCCATGAACTTTCTAACCTTTCTACTCTTACTGCTCATAGTACCTAGGTCACACTTGCCCAAGGATATAACTATGACTCATACTCGTCGTTCGACCAGTTCCCTTAAGTCAAAGTGAAGAACTTTATCTATAACTTCTTTTGAGTAGTGTCCGGAATGTACTGTCTACAGAATACATCCAGAAATATCTCCTAAGTCAGCGCTGGATTTCTAACTTTCAAAATGGGTTGGGTAGACTTCCACTAATGCTCTGCCTTGCCCTCCAACATAATTGTGGCAAAGGCTACCTTCTCGGTGCTAGAACACCAGAATTATTCATATAACTTCTCTTGTCTATTAATCCAGTCCTCCGCTTCCACTGGGTTCTCAACCTTGCTGAACCATGGAGGCTTCCACTTTTGAAACTGCCTCGATCGGTCTAGCTCACAGTCGTACCCCAAACCATCACTATACTGCTGTCTGTGGCATAAGTGCAGGCTATGTTGGCGCAGGTGTGTCAGGAATAGCTGCCTGATTAGTAAGGATCTTCTGAGAAGTTAGGCCTCGCATGCTCTCCATCCTGGCCATAATCTGTGTAAACCGTGCCATAATAATATCCACACTCTACTCTAACATCGTGAAGCGTGCCTCTTTGGTCTCTGTAGGACCTTGTGGGGCTCTATCCTAATCAGAGGTCGATTCATTACGGCTCTCGGGCTCAACATTGCGGCCTCGAAAACGTGAACTCTCTCCTCTACTGCTGCAACATCTATCAGACATATCCTGCATACTCAATTAGTTTTCGGTACAAGGGTACAACTCGGTATACACAATTATACCTAAACAATGCACAGTAACATGTGGATGTACACTTTTTAATTACTAACTCTGACTCACAGCAGACCAGCATTGCTTTGATACCACCTTTGTCACAACCCGTTTTTACGACTTACACACTTCTACTGGTTGGGCTGCGAGTCAATGTCAGCCACTTGATTCCTTCTTTTTAACATTCACTTCATGCCATAATGAAATAGGTTGATAAATGTTTTTCTTAATTATAAATATGTACATCAGAGTTTACAATAATTTACATCCCCAATGTTTATAAAATAAATTACTGTGCATATACATGTTCATATACAAATTCACTAGAGTGTATATCTTATACCGACTGGTAACTGTGCCGACAAAAGCAGGAGGATGGCAGCAGATACACTACTGGAAATACTCTGTAGAGGAGGAGGAGAAAGGGGGTGAGCTAACACGCTCAGTAAGGAAAATATGAAAGCAGGTAGATAACCATACTATCTACATGCTCATAGTGTAACCTTAACACCTATAAAAACAGTGCACACACTGAAAACGATACAATAATTGCAATAACCACGTTCTCATTCACTGTGGAACACTTTCACTCATTTCATTAAAACATTTCATTCGAACACTTTCAGTTCAATAAATCATTCATTAAAACAAGTGTTCACTTTCATTAAACACGTTTCACATTCATTATGCATGCTTTAACTCATTGTAAAACAAATACATTTACTGAAAATAACAGTAATCTATGTGAAAACATTTATTTGCTAGAAACCTTACTCAATTCACTTAGTTCACATAGCACACATTCATTTAAAATCACATAACACCCACTTAGAAAACACTTTGCACTCAGCAAATCAACATAAATGAGACTAGGCTAGGATGTAATATCAATCACAGGGGACATATGACCATAGTCAATGGATTCCAGGCAATCACGGACAGGTGTGCAGGAATCCCATGCTTAGGGAGGCGGATCAACCATCCCGTCTGCTCAGTAAGATCACTAAGATATCACAGTACATCATACTCTGTGGTTTACCTTACGGTACAGCGTACTCTATAGATCCTTATATATTGTGATATATAGCTGAGGGGACCGAGTTATCTCGAGGTCTACCATCTCAGTATCACTATCATCCTTTACCATGTCTCAAAATCACATGCGAGAAAGTGCAAGAACACATAACAATACACGACGACTCTAGCACAATTTTGTACTCACACTACATCAAATCCATAAAACCACGTGCGAGCAGGTCACTGTAAGATCACACAACATCACACGACGGCTCCAGCACTGTTTTACTCAAAATCATATCGAGTTTGGAAAATCACGTGCGAGTAGGTCAGCGTAAGAACACTTAGCAATACCTGATGGCTCTAACACGATTTTACTCACAATTATAGAAAATCCAGTGCGAGCAATTTAGTGTGACACACAGTCTACACGAGGCTCTAGCACTGCTTTACTCACATATCACATCAAAATCCAGCGCGAGCAGGTCAATGCAAGATCACATAGCAATACACGATGACTCCAGCACTGTTTTATTCAAAATCATAGAAAACTCAGTACGAACAGGTCAATGTAAGATCATACAACATCACACGATGGCTCCAGCACTGTTTTCATTCTCATTATCATTTTAAAACCATGTGCGAGCAAGTCTGTGTAACCTCTAGTTAACACGATGACTCTATCACTACTTTCACACAAAAAATCGATAGATGGCTCTATTCAAATGAAGATGGTACCCCTGACCGAGTTCATTACTAAAATATCACAAAGCATGAGTGAGAGGGTAAATTCCTATCTAATCACTCGTCAACATTTTAAATTCTGAAAAGTGGGCAATTTAATGCCAGTAGTTAAATCGGATGCCAGTCTATCATTAAATTTTCATAAAACCCCTTTTTAACGGATAAAACACCAAGTTATGCCATTTCGAGCATTTTTATCTTTTCCCATAACTAGGGGTATTTTTGTAAATTTTTCTTTTTCAGTGTTATCTGAGAAATTTCACACAAAAAATCGGATAGGTGGCTCAATTCAGTTAGAAATGGCTTCGAAATCGGAGTTTTACACATAAATGATGCCATATAGAGCGATGGGAAGTGACTTCCCGTAAGGTGATCATAAGATTACTCCCATCTCAACACGCTTAACTTCGTAAAATGTGCTTTCCTATACAGACTGTAAAAACACTAGCCAACTTGTTCATTTATCACTGGAAACAGATTTTCATGCTTAAAATGCTGAAAAACATGAAATTATAAAATCATGCTTTACGGACTCATTTCGGTGCAATTTTCTCTATAGTAGGGGTAATATGGTCTTTTGCAAACACTAGGCGATTTCCTAGATCTTTTAGTCCCTATATATATATATATATATATTTCATAATATTTATTCTCATACAGGGATTTATAAAAATACGTACAACTATCTCTAATAGCTTGTATAAATCCTTTACCTGGATTCCAGTCGATTGTAATCCTTTCACTTTCTACTTTCTATCGTTCGACTGATTCGGCTCCAATTATATCTCCTGAAGCTTAGATTCCATGATGTTACGAAATTCGAGGCTCGATCGAACTCAACTCATGTTCGTCGCCTATTGTCGTGCTACACAGTTATATATTTAAGTCGGGGTAATATTAGTCAAATATAAATTCAAATAAAATTTTTAAAAATTAAAACGATCAATTTCGACCACTTACCGACTTTTTTCTTAGCCTGAGGCATCATCAAAATTTTCTCCCCATTTTCCCATTTTTTTCTTCTTTTTTTCCCTTTTTCCTTGGTTGAATCAGTTCAGACCGGTCAGCCCATCCTTTTCAGCTGAACCGGTCCGAACTGGTTCAGCACCATTTTGCCCAAATTTAACGTCGATGACCGTTCTTCGTCGATTTTTGCTTCCGGTCGCTCCGCAAGGCTGCGCGATATATGCGTTTGGCGAGGGTAGCCCTGGGTTCGCCGAAAAGTGGTCGGTTCGGCCCTTTGTTTTCTCAATGTCGCCCATCATTTTCTGTCTCACCGATCTCCTCCTCTCGGCATCGCTGACGGTCACCGCCTTCTTCCCTGGGTTGGCCAGCGTCGCGTCTTGCTTCCCTTCCGACCGCTTCTCTCTTTCTCCTCTCCTTCTCCCTCATTCTCTCCGTCTTCTCTACTGTCTTCTCCTTTGGAAGCAGAGGAGAAGAAGAGAGGGATCGGGGTTGCCCTATCCTCTCTTTCTTTTTCTTTTTTTATATAATATATTATATTATTTTAAAAATAATATATTATATTATATTATAAAATATCTTTTTATATAATATATTATATCATAATATATTATATATAAATATCTACATACTTATATATATATATATATTTTACCAATTATATATATACACACATTTATTTTATTTATTTATTTATTTATTCTCGAAATTATTTTTTCATATTCCTGAGATAAATTCTCGAGGTGGAAAAATTTTGGATTATCACCATAAATTCGTATCTTAATCGATTGGACCTGAAATTTAATTATTTTTTCTTTATTGATCAAGATTTCCTGAATCCATGTTTAAAATAACAACTTCTTAAGGAAATGACACCGAATTTTTGGGTCTGACAAGTATGCATATTATTGTTTAGTATTCCTCACAAGGAACGCGTTACTGGAATGTCCATATGACAATAGTAGTGCCTGGCCAATGATTAGAATAGGTATGTATGCTCCATGAGGATATGAAGACCGCTACCATGTAATAGTGGGTTTTGTGACCTACTACACTAGTTCTAGAAGATCATTAGCTTGCCTCTCACCCGTTATTCACAAGATCATGATTTCAATACTATGTTTTTTTGTCTAGGTGTTTTCGTGAATTTCTTTTAAGGTTGTAAGATGGGATTTTATATCGTTGGTTTGGAATTAACCAATGCATGTGTACTTTTGGTTTTCTTAAAGTTTTTGTATGCATGCACAACTATTATGACACACAATTATGTGTTTCATTTTATAAATAATTATTGTCATTTTATTTAATGGTTTTAAATTACCTTGTGCCATGATACTTTCATAACCAAACTTTATTTTTCAAATAACTTTCCATTTTAAATTCCTATATGCTTGTCTATGGTACTAATTATGTGTACTCGTATTAGTTGCTTACTGGGTATTAGCTCATTAATTCGTTTTTAAATGTTTTAGATTTAGCAGCCTATAGGTCACCTTCATGGAACATCAGTCTCACACAGTCTATCAGCCACACCTAAAAGTGATTTTAAAAATGTTTTTGTACTATCTTTCAATAGACTCTAGATGGCGTGTAAGACGTGTCATATTGGCTTATAACTTAAACTTTAAATGATTATCTTTAAGAGATTAATGATGTAGACATATACCAAATGAATTTATTTATTTTGAATTTATTACCTATCTAACCAATGACAAACTTGTTAAGTATGATTAAATAAAATAAGTCTTCAATATACGCGCATGTATATGGATTTAGGTCGTGACATTAGGATACAAAGAAATAAGATTATTTTGGTTAAACTAGTTTTAGGAGAGGAGGTTTTGGATGTTATTAGTGCATATGCACCACAGATAAGACTTGATAAAGTTAATAAACAATAATTTTGTGAGGATTTAGATAAGATAGTATAAGAAGTGCCTATAGAAGAAAACCTTTTTATTAGTGGTAACTTTAATGGCATAAGATAGTATAAGAAGTGTCTATAGGAGAAAACATTTTTATTACTAGTGGCTATGTAGGTGTTAGGTGGAGATGCTATCCTAGATTTTGCTTTATCTCACGACCTTACCCAAGTGAATACATTGTTGAGGAAAATAGAATCTCACCTTACAACCTTTAAGAGTGGAATGAGTGCAAGTCAGATAGATTTCTTTTTGACTAGAGGAGGGATAGATGTAAATGTCTGAACTTCAAGGTTATTCCAGGTGAGAGCATTATGACGCAACATAGATTGTTAGTTCTAAGCATGAAAATTCATAAATGGCATCGAAAGAACCAACAAGAATGAGTTACAAGGATTCGATGGTGAAGCTAAAATAAGATTATCATGAAGTATGTAGAAACAATTTGATTTGAAAAGAAAACTGGATAATAGAGAATGACCCAAATACACTGTGGAATGAGACGACAAAACACATTCGAAAAGTAAGTAAAGAGATATTAGGAGTATCGAACAGAAGAGCACCGATTGAAAAGGATGCAACATGGTGGATTGAATTAGTTAAGAAAGCTATAAAAGACTAAGCGAGATTGTTACTAGACTTTAAAAATGAACAACACGAAAGAAAGCTTCACAAAATACAAGTTAGCTAGGGAGGAAGCAAAATGGGCGATGGTAGAAGCTTAGACGAAAGTTGTGAAGGAGGTTTGTTATAAGTTGGACATAAAAAAGGGAAGAAAAGAGATATAGATTTACGTGAGCAAGAGAGAGGTGGAGTCGCAACCTAAGAGTCGTGAAATATATCAAGGATGAGCACCAAACTCTAATGAAGGACAATGATATTAAAGAAAGGTAGTGTGACTATTTCAACAAACTATTAACGATGGACAAAACCAAATTTTGGATAATATCTCGATGCCTCTTGAAAATTTGAACCGATACTTTATACACAAAATCAAAGAGGTAGAAGTAAAGAAGGTACTAAAGAGAATGAAGATGGGGAAAACTAATGGGTCTGATGACATTCCTATTGAAATTTAGAAATGCATTGGAAAAGTAAAAGTTAAGTTGTTGACAAATCTTTTTAATATGATTTGAGGCACTAACAAGATGCTTGAGGAATGAAGGAAGAGTTTCTAAGTACCTCTCTATAAGGAAATGGAGATATTCAGAGTTGCTCTAACTATTAAGGTATAAAACTAATAAGTCACACAATGAAATTACGAGAAGGAGTGATAATATGAATATTAATTAAGATGGGAAAGATATTAGAGAGTTAATTTGGTTTTATGCCTAACTGATTATGTAAGACCCTTAAATTCATAAGTACATACATGTATATGCTATATGAAGCATAAAAGATGTAAAGTCCATAAATTCAAAGTACACACTTGTAATATGAGTTTGTGATGTACGTACAAGTTTCTTTATATATGAATATGCAGAAATGAACTTTTGTATGTGATGAATGTGAATATATGGAATTTTGAGTAGTGTGGTAAAATGGAAGGAATTTGCATAAGTCTTTATACTTCCATTTGGTGTGGTATTGTATATCTTTGGTTATACAATGAAGGCATACAAGTTTCAATGTATACCAAGTATGAATGGATGTCATTTTCAAGCCTTAAAGAGGATTGGATGAGAAAATGACTATGACAGCAAAATGTATGAAGTTTGGTGTAAGTTACTGTAGAAAACTGCAATAAAATTTTAAAAATATGAATGAGAGATTGATCTGGAAGAGCAAAAAATGCTCTTGTTCGAGCAATGGAACAGGGGCAGATCGATCTCCTATGGGGCCAGATCGATCTGCTAAGCATTCTGTGAAGAAGGAATCGATCCCTAGAGGGCTAGATCGATTTCCTTAAGCTACTGACTTGAAGAATATCAATCTCATTTGGAGAGTAGATCGATCTCTTTAAGGTTCTGTGTTGTTTAGATCGATCACATGCTTGGAAACAGATCGATCTCATTAGGTTTGTAAGGTCGATGTCGAGAGGAAAAAAGTGCAGGGCAGATCGATCTCATTAGAGAGTAGATCGATCTCATAGAGACAATTCTATAAATATTGGAATTCTTCACTTCAGTTTGCACGAGGGAAACTATTCCATTCAAAAGCAAAGGTGTAACCTAACATTTCTAAGCTAGAAAACTTCAGTTCGTGATCAGTTTTAAGTGAGATATAGTTGAGCAAAGTTGTTCTTGGCAAAGAGGAGAACAACATACTTGGAAACAAGAGATTGAAATCAAGGATCTCGAGAGCAAGGAGGATTTGTACCAATTTGGAGAAAAAGAAAGGAAATCTCAGCTAGGTAAGATTTAATGCACCAAGTTGATATATGTTAAACTAGGTGTGTTGAGGAGTTTATTGGTATATATATGAATTGTTGGAAATGAAAGGATCATGAAAAATGAGCATGACCTAGTTTTGACATGAAAATGAGAAAGTGATGAGGAAATGGTGTTAACATGGATTTAATGATAGAATATGCATGTATGGAAGATTGTGAGTTAATCTTATGAAATGCATATATCGAAAATAAGGAGAAATAAATATAGTTATATGGAAAATATGGTATAATACCATGTTGGGAGAAAATCATTTAAATGATGTAATAAGTTGAGATTTGTCAAATGAAATGAGTATATTACGATGTACTAATGCGAATAACTATAACAGTTTTAGAGAATCATATTGGAAGCTGATCGAACTGCAAGAGTGAGCATAACCGAGGAAGGGAGGTCACTTGACGTGATCTGAGGTAAGAGAATTTCATGAGTAGCTAGAGATGGCTCCACGTATTTTGAATAACATTTCGATACTATATGCTATATGAAATCCCCTAAATAGGCATGATATTATAATAGAGACAAATGATGATAAGTTATGTTTTATCCAAAACTAGGGTGAAAATACCTTAGAAGCATGTTGTGACCAAAATTCATGAGTTGCATAATAGAATGGCAATTGTTTTCATTTATATGAGAAAACATGCACAATTGAGTGCTTATTTAATTTAAATAGCCATCTATCTGGTTTTATGTGAAAACCGTAAGTGCTAGAGATTACTCGCACTATATTTTGAGATATGCATCACATAGTACTTGAGTGTTTACTCGTACTAGATTTTAATGCAATTTATGCATGTTAGAGTACTGGGAGCATTGCTCGTACTCAGATTGTGATTGATGCATTATAGAGTATTGAGAGCTATGCTCATACTCAGTTTTACATGATAGAGTACTGGGAGCTTAGCTCGTACTCAGTTTTGATATATTATACATTATAGAGTATTGGGAGCTTTGCTCATACTCGTGTTTTTACATAACATAGTGTTAGGAGCATTGCTCGCACTAGAGATTATGATATTGTGATATGGCTGTGTTGGGAGTTTTACTTACACCTACCAATTTTGAAAAGAGAATGAAACAGCCGTGTTGGGAGCTTGTGCTGACTGTGTGTCGCACTGATATATATATGCTTACACGTGCATTATTTTGAGATATCGCAAAGGGCTATCAAAATAACCTATAGGTGTGAGGACTAAGACTCACGGCGAGCATCCTGACTAGAGGTATATCCAAGGTGTGAGAATTAAGACTCATGGCGAGCATCCTACCTTGAGATAGGGTCCATGGAGTACTTGTGTACCGTGTATGTCACATGGAGTACGTTGTACCTTGAGTTCACGATGAGAATAAATTGTGAGTTGACGGCTAGGATTGACCCACCTCCCGTTACAGCAATTGTGAGACCCCGCACACCGAGTACTGTGTTGCCTGGGATCTCGAAAAATGAGTTATGATCATACACTCGAAATATGTAGTCGCCTATCTCCTTTCATGCTAATTGAATTTCTTGAATGAATTACCACATGGTTTTGTGATATAAACATGTGAGTTTGTGAATTGTAAAAAAAGGTAACCTGAGGGATGGGTAAGGCCCAGATTTCCATGTTTTGAAACTTGATGAATGCCATATGATTTTAATTTAAATGAATGGCATGATAAACGTGATTTGTGAGAAATTACATAAGAAATGCAGTTTTTATGCATATAATGTTGAGGTTGATAAACCAGCATATTACCAATTTTATACTGATGTTTTGTATCTATATATATATATTACATAATGATTTGAGAGAGATGCATGCTATAGATACAGATAGGGTAAGGAAACGATTTCAAGGCATAAGCATTATATTTGGTAGATAGTACAGTTATCTACTTGCTTGCCTGATTTCCTTATTGAGCTGTGAGCTCACCCCTTTATTATTTCCCCTTATTCAGAGCATCCACAATAGGTGGACATGGTTGAGGACTGATATTCCCTGATATTCGCTGCAAATCCATCTTGTTAGAGGTATACACACTTGATATTTTGTACTGAACAATGTATAAGCACATCTATGTAAATTAATGTACGATCGGGATGTATATGTACAGATAAATGTATTAATGTACAAGAGTTTGTATTATAGAAAAGAATATTAAATTCTATATATGTTATGAATGATTGTGAATCGGTAACTAATATCGAATCATAGCCCAACGTTTGAGGTGAGAGATGATAGAAGAAGAGGTAAGTAAAATGCGAAAAATTTATGGTGAATAAAGTAGGTCGTGTGTGGGGGAAGGGCGTGACAAAATGGTATCAGAGCAGTGTTGGTTTGATGTGAATCGATATTAGTAATTGGAAAAATATACATCCCTATAGTACTGTACTTTGTTCGGTTACAATTGTGTATACGAGATGGATATTAAACTAATTAATGATTATAAATGTAGGGATTTAGTCATTATGGTTAATACTCACCGTGGTAGAGGGGATAGAGGTAGGGCTCGAGGTTGTAGAGGTAGGCCAGACACCGAAGATGAGACTACTGGTCAAACTGAGGTACCAGAGGGTACCGAGGCACATTTTGAGAGACTGGAACGTTGCCTAGAGACCATAGTAGAGATACTGGCACAGACGATGCCAGAAGGACAGGGACAGGATGCAAATATGGTGCCTAGAGAGGCAGCTGCACTTGATACACCTATACCTCCACTAGTTTCAAGGAATAGTGGATTGGGGTATGGTTGTGATTTGGACAGACTCCGACAATTCCAGAAACTTGGACCTCTAACTTTTCGTGGGTTTAAGGACCCGATTTTGGATGAGGAATGGATAGGAAAGATGGAGAAGTTGTACGAATTCTTTAAGTGTACGACTTCAGAGATGGTTGTATTTGCTGCATTTCTACTAAAGGGGACTGCAGAGCATTGGTGAAAGTCCACCTGACCCATTTTGAGAGCCCGACATACAGAGATTAGTTGGGAGATATTTTTGGATGCCTTCAGGAGGCAGTTTGTTCCAGATACGGCTCAACAGAGGCTGCAGGCCCAATTTTTAGGATTGAGTCAGGGGAGTCATTTAGTGGACGAGTACGAGACCAGATTTTTATCTCTGGGAAGATATGACCCTGACACCATGAGCAGCGAGACTAGGAAGGTCCTCAGGTTTATCGATGGACGGAGACCAGTACTGCGGTCTAAACTGGTTCCATTCGACCTTTCTACCTACGATGAGGCAGTGCGCAGGGCACAACTTTGTGAACAAGATTATGAGAGAAATGTCTCAGAGTTCAGATTAGTCAAAAAAGGTAGAGAAAGAGATAGAAAGAGGCCGATGAGTGACAGCGCTTGAGGTTTTTGATATCGAGGAGGGAGGAGACTCTTCAGTAAGAGACCAAAGATTGAGGAAGTACAGGAAAAGATTGTGAGATTTCCTGCATACCCGACTATAGCTCCAGCTAGAGGAATTGTGATTGGAGGACAGAGTCCTACCATTGAGCAGTGCAGTAGATGTGGTAGCTATGGAGGTAGACCTTGTCCTGTTACTAGTGGTTTGTGTTATCGATGTGAGAAGCTAGGCCATATGGCTAGAGTGTGCCAAGAGGTGATGGATACTACCCCACATAAGGGTAAGGAGCCTGAGAGAGCTCCAGCTGATACGTCTACTCTGAAAAGAAGAGTGACTGCAGAAGAGAAAGGGAAGTAGGTTATGGGATGAGGGCGAGTGCATGCCTTGGACCAAGGGACAGCTGATGCTTCATCAGATGTGATTAGAGGTAACATCCTGATATATGACTTAGAAGCACATGTTTTAGTTGATCCTGGTGTCACGCATTCATTTGTATTGCCTTCATTTACATGTAAAATAGCAAAGCATGTAGGGCGTACACCTTTGAGTAGGATGATGTTGATTAGTACGCCTATGGATAATAGTCATCTAGTGAAATATGTATTAAATGATTGTAAGCTAAAAGTAGGGAAAAAAGGACATGACAACCAATCTAATACTATTGAGCATGAGTGATTTTGATGTAATCCTAGGAATGGATTGATTATCATCAAACCATGCTATTTTAGATTGTTACACTAAGACAATTATGTTTCCTAACCCTAAAAAATATGTTGTAAAGCTTGATGCAAAGAAATAAAAGTAGTAGTTGTGATTGTATCTAATCATGTACTATGCTGACTGAGAAATGAATATGTTGAAGGTTTTATTGCGTACGTGGTTGATACGGATAAGGTACATCCATAGTTGAAAGATATTTCTGTGGTTAGTGAATTCCCAGATGTCTTTCCGGATGAATTGCCAGGGTTACCATCAGACGGAGAGATGGAGTTCTGTATAAACTTGGTGCCTGGTATTGAACCTATATTGAAACCATCGTATCACATGGCTTTAGTTGAGCTAGAGGAGCTCAAAAGGCAATTATAGGAGTTGTTGGATAAGGGATTCATTAGACTGAGTGTCTCTTCGTGGGGAGCACCGATTTTGTTTGTAAAGAAAAATGATGGAAGCCTCCGATTGTGTATAGATTACAGATTGTAGAATAAGGCAACCATCAAGAATAGATATCCTCTTCCACGTATTGATGATCTGTTGGATCAGCTCCGTGGAGCGCAGGTTTTTTCTAAGATTGATCTGAGGTCTAGGTATTATCAGTTGAGAGTAAGGAGTGAAGATGTGCCCAAGATAGCATTTAGGACCCCGATATGGCCATTATGAATTTTTGGTTCTACCATTCGAACTGACGAATGCTCCCGCAGCTTTCATGGCTTTGATGAATGATGTGTTCAAGCCATATTTGGATCAATTTGTTATTGTCTTCATATATGACATCTTGGTATATTCTAAATCCGAGGAAGAGCATGAGAAGCACCTCAAGATTATATTGCAAACTCTACAAGAGCAGAAGTTATATGCTAAACTCAATAAGTGTGATTTCTGGTTGTCACATATCTCATTTTTGGGACACGTTGTGTCAAAGGATGGTGTATCAGTGGATCCATCCAAGATTGAGGTTGTAGTTCAGTGGGAATAGTCGAGGACGGTTGCTGAGATCAGGATTTTCTTGGGTTTAACAGGATATTATCGAAGATTCGTAGAAAGATTCTCGAAGTTAGCTGCTCCTTTTACACGTCTCACTTGGAAGAGTGTAGCTTTTGTATGGGATGAAGATTGTGAGAAGAGTTTTCAGGAGTTGAAGAGTCGATTGACTACTGCTCCGATTCTCACTATCCCTACCAGCTCAGGAGGATTTTCAGTGTATACCGATGCTTTGCATCAGGGATTGGGCTGTGTATTGATGCAGGATGGGAAGGTAGTCTCTTATGGATCCAGACAGCTGAAGGATCATAAGAAGAACTATTCGACCCATGATTTGGAGTTAGCAGCAGTAGTGTTTGCATTGAAGATATGATGCCACTACTTGTATGGAGAGAAATTCCAGATATTTACCGACTACAAAAGCCTTAAGTATCTGTTCTCACAGAAAGAGTTGAACATGAGACAAAGAAGATGGCTAGAGCTTCTAAAGGACTATGATTGTGAGATACTTTATCATCCAGGTAAGGCTAATGTCGTAGCTGATGCATTGAGTAGGAAAAGCCTTGGGATGGTATTGTATATGATGGTCCGGGAACATGAGTTGCTAGAGCAGTTTGCTAGCCTCAATTTGGGAGTCGTGCCTTCTGATATGAATACGGGCTGTGTGATTGCTAGTATACGCTTGGAGCCAGATCTGTTGGACAGGATCAGACAGGCTCAGCAGAAAGATCCATACTGCATTGACATGATTAGTCAGATACAGTAGGGCACAGTGGTTAATTTTGAGACAAGTTCTGATGGACTTCTGAGGTTTAGAGGCAGAGTGTGTGTCCCAAGGACCCAGAGCTCAGGAGATTGATATTGAAGGAAGCTCATTCGTCTATATATACGTTACATCCAGGGAATAATAAGATGTATCAAAACCTTCAGAAAGTGTACTGGTGGTCAGGTAAGAAGAGAGATATGACGAATTTTGTGGCAAGATGTCTCGTATGTCAGCAAGTGAAGGTAGAGTATAAGAAACCTGCAGGGTTATTGCAGCCTCTACCTATACCGACATGAAAATGGAAGCATATCACCATGGATTTCGTGATGGGTTTATTAAGGACCCGGAGGAATCACGATGCTATATGGGTGATAGTTGATAGACTGACGAAGTCAACCCACTTTTTAGCTATGAGAGCTACCGATACTCTGAGTGCATTAGCAGAACTATATGTAAGCGAGGTAGTGAGGTTACATGGTATTCCAGTGAGCATTGTTTCAGATAGGGATTCCTGCTTCACTTCCCTCTTTTGAGAACATTTTCAGGAAGCCATGGGAACCCAATTGAGATTGAGCATTGCTTATCATCCTCAAACAGATGATCAGTCAGAGAGGACTATACAGACTCTGGAGGATATGTTGAGAGTGTGTGTGTTGGATTTTAGAGGCTCCTCGGATGATCATTTGCCACTAGTCGAGTTCGCCGACAACAACAGTTATCATGCAAGTATCAGGATGGCACCGTATGAGGCTTTGTATAGCCGTAGATGTCGTTCCCCTATCGGATGGGAAGAAGTGGGTGACAGAAAGATTTTTGCTCCTGACTTGGTTACATAGGCCTCTGAGGATCTCCAGTTGATAGTTGAGAGATTGAGGACAGCTCATAGTAGACAGAAAAGCTTTGCTGACAAGAGACGGAGACCACTTGAATTCGGAGTTGGTGATTCAGTAATTCTAAAGGTTTCTCCTTCCAAGGGTATAATGAGATTTGGGAAGAGAGGTAAGTTGAGTCCTCGCTATATTGGACCCTTTGAGATACTGGACAGAGTGGGTGATAAGGCATACAAAATTGCATTGCCCCCAAATTTATAGTGAGTGCACAATGTAAGACCCGATTTTTTATCATAATTTCTTATGATTCAAATGATGTAAACATGGTTTTTTGTAAATTGAATCATAAGAAGAGTTTTACGTGAATAAAAAATGCAATGGAATGAATAAAAATTCTCGAATGCATTTAAAGGTCAAATGAATGATTGAAATGGCCACATATTAAACGAATGGGATTCAGACCACTCGGATTGGAGATAAGAATTTAAAACATGAAATGAGAAAGGATTCGAGAAGGAAAGTCGGTCTAAATTAGTCTCGAATGTGTAGAAGGGTAAAACAGTCAAAAGTCCAAAATTCGGTATAAATTCGATAAAAAAATTTCATTAAAAATATGGAATTGAGAAATCTTGATCAATAACACGAAAAATATTGAATTTCGAGTCCAATTGATCAATATATGAATTTATTAGAATAAACCGAAATTTTCATTTCGAGAAATTATCCCGAAAATATTAGAAAAATATACCGAAAAGACGAAATAAGACAAATAAATTCATTTATTGATTAAATGGATTAAATACGATTTTTTTAGATATTTTGTGATTTTTATAATATTTTAATGAATAAAATAATAATAAAATAAATTATAAATAAATAAAAAAAGGAAACTGGAAATCGTGAAATGCGATTTCTGGAAAGAAAATGAAACAGGCGAACCGAGGGAGAAGCCGACGAAGCACCGGTGACCAGGAACCCCAGGTGAGGGCCGACGAAGGGCGACGATCATCGTGGGAACCACCAGCAGCCACGACGCGTGCCGACATCGTCGGAGAATGCCAGATCGAGAGGGAGAGACTGCGGGAGAGAAGATGGGATCGACGGCCATCGGCGTCGTTTCGACCTACCCCAAGGCCAGTCGAAGGTTCCCCTCGCGATGGCACGTCGATTGGTGCCGAGAACTGTTGGAGAACCAACCGGACGTCGTCGAAACGGTGAAGATGAGCCTGAACCGGTACAGATCGGTTCAGTGCAGGCAGGTATGCTGAATCGGACCGGACCGGTTCAGCCAAAAAAGAGATGAAAGAAAAGAAAAGAAAAAGAAAAAGGGAAAAAGAAAAAGAGGAAAAATTAGGAAAAAATCTCGGTGATGCAATCGAGCTACGGGTAAGTCGGTAAGCGGTCGAAATTGATTGATTTAAATTTTAGAATATTTAATTTGATTAATATTTGACTAAAAATTGACCCGAAAAAATATGTAATTGTGTAGCTCGACAATTGAAGTCAAATGAGAGCTCGAGTCAGCCTCGAGTTGTGTACTATCATGAAATCTCGGGTAAGTAACACTTATTTACGACAATTTGCATAGTTATGCGTATTAGAAATTTATCGCATAAATTACGGATTAATTCCGTATAAAATGAATTAAATTCTCGAATTTAAGATAAATTGTCGTAAATAATTAATTGAGTTATTCGAGAGTTTAGAACGAGGCCCAATAAATATTGATAGGCCCAATGAGCCCAATAGGCCTCGATAATGTGCATAGTAGTAGAAAACGGGCTTAAGGCCGGTTAAGGCCTATTATGGTACAATCGGACCCAATGGGTCAACGGGTTCAATGATTTAAATTAAGCCCAGAAAATATGAAATACAATTAATTATATTGTATTTGACCTGACGAATATTTATACGCAGTTCCAGAGATTGGATTGGGAGCAAATCGGATTGTGTCAGGACCTGTTCTCAATCCATGACTTTATCCAAAATCACTACAAATTTTTCGCATTTTAACTTACCTTTCCTCTCATCAATGGTTGGGCTGTGATTCAATGTCAGAGTCCTCGCTTACCACATTTTCCATTATCATACATACATGTTAATATTTTGTTACTGACTGTAACTGCTTTTATAATACATGTAAGATTATATAAAATCTAATACCAATACATTCCCCATAATATATATCGTATACATCACTGTGCTATTTCTATGTTTAGATATATAACCGTACAAAGTCTGTATACTTGGCGATCGATAGGAACTAGCAGTGGACTCAGAAACACTATCCCTCGATAACTCTCGCTCTACTGCTGATGCTTTGTAGAGAGATGTAAAGAAAGGGGGTGAGCATACAACGCGATCAGTAAGGAAATCAGGCAAGCAAGTAGATATCTACACTATCTACTCAAAATAATGCTATACCTTGAAAACATTATTTCCTTTACTCACTTTAAAAGCATGTTTTTAAATATATATATGTATACTTGTACAGATTAAATCCCATGTACAGAAATCATGATTTCTTTCTCAAATGTAGGCATGTAGTGCAAAACAATGCATCTTTATATAAATCATGCCTTTATGTAAATCATGCCATGTATATTTAAATCATAATAAATATGACATTTAAATCATTCACATCACAAAATCGAAGTCCGACCCATCCCTCAGGTCTGTCCATAATTTAAATATTCAATCAATGTGATATATCATGTGAGACTCTGTGGTGAAATGCGAATAGTATCCTGGACTATGATCATATCAGACATGTGATCCCAAGCAACACAGATCTCAGTGTGCGGGGCATCACTGCTTCAACGGGAAGGGGGTCAGTCCATCACAACCGTCAGCTATATCCTCCTCAACTCCACAACAACACACGGTACAGTGTACTCCCATGCCACATGCACGGTACAAAGTACACCCGTAGACCCTACATCACAGTCGGGGTGCTTGCCTAGGTCTTAGCCCTCAAACCATGGAATATCATACCACATCTCTAATACCCTCATCCGGCTATCCTCTCACATAATGTGACACTCAGTCACACAAGGATGCGGGCATGGGTTTGTAACATGTATTATATATCACATACAGTGCGCGCCTTTGAGTGCGACTCACAGTCGACACTCCGCTCAAACACTGTTTCACATCACAAACTCAACTCTGGTACGAGTAAACCTCTAGCAACTAGGTCAATGCATAGTTCATGTATTAAATCAAGTACGAGGAATAGCTCTAGTACCATGCTATGCATAATATCATCAAATCAAGTACGAGCAATAGCTCCAGTACTATGTCATGTATAAATCATGAAGAATCGAGTACGAGCAATGCTCCAGCACTCTGTCATGTATCTCATGTAAAATTCGAGTACTAGCTAATCGCTCCAGCACTCTGTCATGCATATATCATATAAAACTGAGTACGAGTAATAACTCCAGTACTCTATCATGCATGTCATGGAAATCAAGTGCGAATCAAAATTCAGCACTAATGTATGTGGAAAATATATGAAATCCAGTGTGAGCTGTGCTCCAGCACGATTCATTCTCACAAAATATGATAGATGGCTCTTTAAAAGGGGATGATTTACAAAACATCAAAATCAGCACTATAAAGTGTGCTTAATTCACATCAACCTTAAAATCATTAGCCCATCTATTTATTCTCCTGCTAAACAACAGTTAAACACTCAAAATAGTGATTTCCATGCTTTTTACAACTTTTCACAAAAGTTGACTTTTTGACTAACTTGCGGCAAAATCGTAATTTGTCACTATCAGGTCGCAATAATTATTATTCACTTTCTCTGACCCTCAGAGTTTTTAAGTGAATATAAAAGTAGACGAAAATACGTGCAGGTATCTCTAACTACTCACAAAAGTCCCTTACCTGCAATCACTCGAGAAATTTCACTTTCTCTGCGCTGCTCGTTTCAGCAGTCGGTTTGCTTCTCAAATATTCTCTGGAGCTGCATATAACCATTTATCAGGTTAATTACACTTTTCCTACTGTATTTCACATTAAATACAGTCTATTTCCCTTAATGGGCTTTAAAAATCCTTAATGGGCCTAACTATGCCTTAAGCCCATTTTCATTTTACTATTCATTTTCGTTGGGCCTATTGGGCTTGTGGGGCCTACCAACTCTTATTGGGCTTGTACTAGATCGATTACATCATATTGGGCCTAAAATATTTGGGCTTGGCCCATTGGGCCTCTCGACCACATGTCATGGCCGAGAGCTACCCATGCCATCGGTTACACCATGGCATGCCGGCCATGTCTCTTTCTTAGCCAATTCACTTAGGCATTTCCACAAACACTTGGTTGGCAACATTCCTAACCATTATATAGTTCATTTAGGCATTTTATTAAACACCTTGATTGCCACTAATTACATGTATTAATTAATCAAATTGATTAATTCTAATTACACCATAATCATTAACACATGTACATTAATCCATTTATGCCTTAAAATCATATGGACATAAATCAATGTCTCACCACTCACTCTCGGCCTAACCAACATCATAGTGATTTAATATGTTTCAATGCTTAAAACATATATCAATATACTTAAAATCATTCATACATTAACATATATGAAATTGAAAATTAGAAAATATACCAATTGTTGTGTTCACCCTTTGGCCGAATCTTTGAAGGCTCTTGGTTTGCACTCTATGGCTCCTTGATAGTCAATTCCAACATATGTCACTCTCCTTTCAATTTGGAACAACTTCCATCAAGAATGCAAGTTCCAAATATGCCTAATTCCTAGTGATTTCTAGTGAGAGAAAGTTGGATAATATGTTTCAATGGTTTCTTCTTCTAGCCGAATTTGGTGTGATGAAGATGACAATGGTGTGGCTGATTTTATAAGCCACTTACTTAGCCATTAAGATTTACTTTCCAGCCATTAAGCTTGACTTTCCAAGCCTTAGTCATGAGTCACCTAATGAGTCACCTTATGAGTCATGGTTAGCTTTAACTATGGTTAGATATTTATCTCATGGGCTTTCCATTTGGGATTCTCGATTTGGGCTTTCTTAATGGGCTTTCGGGTTGAAATTTTTACTATGTCTCAGGCCTTTAATTGTCTCAATATTTGGCCAATCAATTGGTCCAACAATTCGGTCTAAAGGACCTAAGAATTTCGATATACATTTAGTAGACCTTAATGGGCTTTAAAATTTTCACCTTAGGCCCCTTACGTTTTTAACCATTAAATTTTATCCAGAATCCTTTCGAATAAATTTTCCTTACTTTCGGGGATGATTATCTTGTATTCTGGCCAAGAATATTTTTCTCCAAATTTTTCTCCACACTTAGGTTAATTTTTAACCATGATTAGTCAACTATGGTAAAAGTCCACTTTCTTAACTATAGTTGACTTTTTCCTTAACCATTGACCAAGTTGACTTTTTCTCAAAATTCTGAAAGTGTCATATCTTATGTCTTACACTCTCTTCTTTATGTTTCAACCGTTCCCTGTGGATAATTTCACCCGAAACACCTTATCTCGCCAAAAAGGTCAATTTTACCCTTTTTAGCTTTTACTCTCGTTTTCTATGTTCGGGACGAAATCAAGCTGACTTTCCTTCATGAGCTCTCTATGCTTTCTCATTTTAAGTTCTTATTTTCAGTCAGAATGATTTATATTTACTCGGTTTAGCCTGTGACACTTATAGCTCACATCAGGCTTTTTATGTAGCTTTTGCGTGTTAAATCATTTCACTAACACTTTAAGTCTAGTAAATACTCTTCTTATGATTCAACTATAATAACGGAGTGTTCATACACATAGGAATCATAAGGTACAAGCTACATAAAATCTGGGTTTGACAGATTGCGTGACAAGACATCAATGGAAAGGTCAGACTGTACAGAAAAAAGAGGTAAGGGAATTTTACGAGTAGCTAGAGGTAGCTACGTGTATTTTTAACAGCTTTTACATACATTGAAACTGTATAAAGATCCTAGAAATGGATTAAAAATTTTAAGGACCTGGGATGGGTAAAAGACTATTTTACCCCTACTGAGGGAAAATTCACCTAAGGATGGTGAAAGCATGACATGCATGAAATGCATGATTTGGAAGATTTTCGTGAATTTTTAGCAAAGCAAATTGGTAGATTGGCCAGTATTTGCATAAATTTCACAAGATAACACTACGTAAGTGTTATTTAGATTTAAATGAAATTTCTTTGGAAAATGGGCAAGCTATCAAGTTTATATGGAAACAGATGGTGCTGGAGCATTTCCTTGCACTATATCTGAGTTTGTGAGTGTGCAAAATGGTGCTAGAGCGGTTGCTGGCACCGATTTGTGTGACATCATATGTATGAAATGTGCTAGAGCGGTTGCTCGCGCTGATTTTTACTATTGTGAAATGCATGAGAGGTGCTGGAGCTTAGCTCGCACCCTGTTTTGACTTGATATGCATAAAAAGGTGCTAGAGTGATTGCTCGCACTAGTTTTAATGATTTTACATGCATGAGAGGTGCTGGAGCTTAGTTCGTATCCTGTTTTGAGATGATAATTGCATAAAAGTCGTATTGGAGCCTTGCTCGTACGTGATTTAATCGATTTAATTGCATAAAAGCCATGATGAAGTGTAACTCGCATGAGATTTGATTTCTTTATGCATGAAACCGTGCTGGAGCGTTGCTCGCACAAAGTTTTGATTTACTTGAGCATTCATCGTATTGGAGCATTTCTCACACGAAGTTTTGGATGATTTATGCATGATATCGTGCTGGAGCATTGCTCGCACGAGGCTTTGATGGATTTTATGCATAAACCGTGCAGGAGCTTGCTCGCACTTGTTTTTATATGGATTTATAACTCTTTTAAAGTCGTATTGGAGTGTTGCTCGTACACAGATTTTACTGATTTTTATGAAAACGTGTTGGAGCTTCGCTCGCACGAGGTTTTCAGATATTATGAATATGCATGGAGTCGTGCTGGAGCTTTGCTCGCACAAGGATTTATATGACATGCATATAGCCGTGTTGGAGCCTCCTGTAGACTGTGTGTCACAGTGAGATGATATACCCACACGTGCATACTGAGACATAGGTTGGGTGGATAAGACCTACGGCAGGCACCCTTTGACTATGATTTGGGTTCATGGAGTACGTTGTACCATGTATGTCACGCGGAGTACGCTGTACCGTAGGGATTGTTGGAGTGGAGTGACATTAGCCACGAGGCTATAAGCCTTGCCCTCACAATCCTGGTATTTATGTTGTTCTGGCAACCAGACTGACCCACCTCCCGTTTTAGGTGTGATACCCTGCATATTAGGTACCGTGTAGCTAGGGATCACTAGGATATGGCCATAGTCCTCGATGTTACTGATATAGTCACCTACACGTCTCACATGATATAAATTTTGGTCTCGACAGACCAGGATAAACCCGAGGGAGGGGTTAGGCCCCCGATTTTTATGAATTTCACTGAGATGTGATTTTCTACTATGATGATAGATTTTTCAGAGGATTTTATGACATGTAACCCTAAAAGAAGGGTGATTTTATAACAGAATTTTTTATAATGAATTTTTAATGAGTTTGAGATTGATTTATGAAATGATTGACCCGGAGGGGTTATTTTATACTGAGTTTTAATGAAGTGATTTAAATGCAGTAGCATGAGGAGTTTTCCATGCTTTAATTACAAATTCATGAAAAGAATTGTCTCTCATGATTTGTTTTACATGACATGAAATAATGCATGATCTTGATTTACTTCATGCGAATTATGATTTTACATAAAATGCCATTGATGCATGAGTTGCATGATTTCTATATGCACAAATAGTTCTTATAAACTATGGCATTGATGTATGTATGATTTCGTACATGAGATTTAAATGAAAAGAAATGGATTTAAGGGCATGGCATTATGAGCATGTAGATAGTGGAGCTATCTACTTACTTGCATAATTGCCTTATTGAGCGTGTGGTTGCTCACCCCCCTTATTATCCTATTTTTTCAGAGTACTCGCAGTAGTTAGTGAGTGCCTGAGGACTTGCATTCTTGGTATCTGTTGCGTCTCATCGAGAGTCAGTTATACACATTTGTATAGTTTTGTATCTGAACATGTAAATGCATAGTACTGTAAACATATATGATGTCGGGGATGTAAGGTTAAGTAAAATCCAATTGTGAATGTATTAGTTTAAGTCAAAGGATAGAAAAATCCTAATGTGTAAATGTAACATGGAAATGGATTAGTAAGTAGTGTAAGGGGACTAAAACCGAATCATAGCCCAACTATTGGTAGGATGGTCACGATGAGAGGAAGGTAAGAATTAAATATGAAAGAAAAATGAAAAATTTACTCTGATTTTTGGGTCGTGACACACAATGTCTTCCACATTTCGATGTTGAGGAAGTATCATCCAGATCCAACTCATGTGATTCGATATAAGCCATTGGAGCTCAAAGATGATTTGACATATGTAGAGAAACCAATCCAGATACTGGATAGAAAGGAGAAAATCTTGACGAATAAGACTATCGGATTAGTAAAGATTCTCTGGCAGCATCACACTTCAGAGGAAGCTACTTGGGAGCTAGAGGGTCTGATGTGAGAGAAATATCCCCATTTGTTTGTAGAGTAACTTGGTTCTAATTTGGAGGACCAAATTCTTTTAAGGAGGGGAGGATTGTAAGACCCTTAAATTCATAAGTACATACATGTATATGCTATATGAAGAATAAAAGATGTAAAGTCCATAAATTCAAAGTACACACTTGTAATATGAGTTTGTGATGTACGTACAAGTTTCATTATATATGAATATGTAGAAATGGACTTTTGTATGTAATGAATGTGAATATATGGAATTTTGAGTAATGTGGTAAAATGGAAGGAATTTGCATAAGTCATTATACTTCCATTTGGTGTGGTATTGTATACCTTTGGTTATACAATGAAGGCGCACAAGTTTCATTGTATACCAAGTATGAATGGATGTCATTTTCAAGCCTTAAAGAGGATTGGATGAGAAAATGACTATGACAGCAAAATGTATGTAGTTTGGTGTAAGTTACTGCAGAAAACTACAGTAAAATTTGGAAAATATGAATTAGAGATCGATCTCTGTAAGACTCGAATTTAGTTAAAACACGAAATGAGTGTGTTCGTGAATGGAAGGATTGAAATGGTACCAAATTAAACGAACGAGATTCGGACTGGAGATAAAGATTCAAAGCACAAAATTAAAAATGCAAAAGGACTGAAATGGAATTCCCGAATACGTGCAAGGGCAAAACAGTCAAAAGATCGAAAGTCGGAATAAATTCGATAAGAAAATTTAATTAAAAATAATGGATTTGAGAATCTTGATCAATATCGAAGAAATAATTAAATTTCGGATTAAATTGATCAAGATATGAATTTACTGGAATTAATCAAAATTTTCGCTCGGGATAATATCCCGAAAAGACAGAGAAATTATACCTGAAAAATGGTTAAAAATATAATAAATAAATTAAATAAAATTAAATTAATTAATTTGAATAAAATAATAAATTTGGTAGATATTTTTGATTCTTTAATATATTTTATTGATTAAAATATTAATAAAATTAAATAATAAATAAAATTAAATTAATTCAAAAAAAAGAATCAGAAATTGAAAGTTTCGGGGAGAGAGAAGGAAAACGAAAGCCAAAAACTGAGGAGACCACTGGCGAGCCACCGACGGCCAGAGACCCAGGCGAGGGCCGACGAAGGCGGCCCGACCCCGGGCGACTTCACAGCGCCGACGACGCGCCGTGGAACTCGTCGGAGATCGACGAATCGGGGAGAGAAGCCGCGAGAGAAAGAGCTTCGATTGACGGCTACCGGCGTCGATTTGATTCCAACCACCGACCGTCGAAGGTTCCTCACGTGATGCCGAGCAGATTGGTGGTGGCCACGGCTGGCGAAACTGGCGGACGGCGCTGGAAACAGCGGAAAGAGGAAATAGGTACTGACGGTGGAGAGAACAGGCCGGACCGGTGACTTTTCGACGGCCTTAGACGAAACCGAGGGCAGATTTGAGCTGCAGACGATCCCGCGGAGCTACTGACGGCGAAAACCGACGGAGAACCGGTCGGCAAGGTGATGAACCGGCCGAACCGGATTGAACCGACTGAATCGGACCGGTCTGAATCGGCTTGAACCAAACTGAACCGGTTCAGCCAAGAAAGAAGGGAAAAAAGGAGAAAAAGAGAAAAAGGAAAAAAGGGAAGATTTTCGGGGATACACTGGACTTCGGGTAAGTCGATACCAGGTCAAAAGTGACTGATTTGATTTTCGAGAAATTTATTTAAATTATATTTAATCAAAAATTAACCCGAAATTAAATATATAATTGTGCAGTTTTACGACAAAGCCCGAATGAGAGCCGATTGAGCTCCGATTTTTGTACCCCGCATAACATTGGGTAAGTATATTTTAATTATGATAATATGTGTCCTTTAATACAGAGTTTCGATTATTTTACGGAATTTATGGATTAATTCTGTATAAAAATGAATATTTATCGAAATTGCAATGTAATTACCGTAAATAGTATACGGGCTATCTAATGAGTTTGGAACGAAGCCCGATGATTATTGATAAGCTGAATGAGCTAGTAAACCCGAAGAAGGGATTTAATAAGTAGAAACGGGCTGAAAATGGGTCGAGGCCCATTAAGGTGCAATTGGGCCCAATAAAGTAAAACGGGCCCAGTACGTTAAATTTGATCAGTAAATGTGATATACTGATAAAAATAAGTGAATTAACCCAAAAATATGTGGTTATATGCAGTTTCGTAGACTTGGTTGACACGCAGTTGGACTGAGAGATCAGATATTATCGAGACGAGATAAGTTTACGCGTAAATCGAGGTAAGGGAATTTTGTAAGTGCATAGAGATTTCTATACGTATTTTCGAGGGGATTTACAAGGCCTAGAATTTCTTAAAGTATCTAGAAACGAAATAATAATTTTTTCGAAAATCGGGGCATAGGTGAATAAAGAAAAAAGACGATATTGCCCCTAGGAATAAAATTTACAAAAGGGTAGTAAGGCAGATAAATTGCATGATTATCATGTTTTAATGTTTTATATGAATATATTGCTTTGATTTAAGCAAATATGCATATATGTTGGCTGTTGAATTTATGAATTATATGAAAGGTACCGGTTTGTACTGGTTACGATTTTAAAAGATGTTTTATCAAGATTGAGCCACCTATCATATTTACATGAATAAAAAGAGTGCTAGAGTCTTACTCGCACTAAATTTTACTGATTTATTACTCATGAAAAGTCGTACTGGGGCATTACTCGTACTAGAAATTTGTGTGTTCACAAAATCGTGCTGGAGCTTCGCTCGCACGAGATTTGAGATATCATGATATGCATAGCATGGTGCTGGAGCTTCGCTCGCACTAGACGTGAGTTGACATGCATATAGTCGTACGGAAGCCTCCTGTTGACTGTGTGTCGCAAAGAGTTGAGATGCTCGCACGTATACTTTGAGACATGGGTTGGTTATCGACATAGTATTGGGGTGGATAAGACCTATGACAGGCACCCCCAGACTATGATATGGGTCCACGGAGTACGATATACCGTGTATATCACACGGAGTACGCTGTACCATGCAGTCATGATGACTCGATGATGTTACTTGATATTCTGGCGGGTAGGATTTGACCCCACCTCCCGTTGCAGTTGTGATGCCCTGCACACCGGGATCCGTGTAGCCCGGGATCATAGGGACAAAGTATGGCCATAGTCCTCGATTTTCATACAGTAACCTACATGCCTCACGTGATATCATACGATCTGAATAGACCAGGACGAACCCGAGGGAGGGGTAATGTCCCGATTTATGTTTTTAAATGAGATGCGATTTAATGAATCAAGGTATTCCCAAGAGATAGGTTTGACCTTGATGAGGTTGTTTTATGATGAAACAAATGAGTTTTAACATGATGAGCATATGAGGAAACAAATAAGTTTTAAATGTGACGAGCATAAGATGACATACATGATGATTTTTCCATGTTTGTTTTATATGTCGATTTCATGATTTCTCTTATATGATATATACATACATGTGGCATCGTTTTAGTCATACCTCATGCTCCAAATGTAAACGATTTTATATCACGACATTATCAGCACGTAGATAGTATAGTTATCTACCTGCTTACATTATTGCCTTACTGAGCAAGTTTCGCTCACCCTTTCATTTTCCACCCCACAGGGTACATTCAGTAGAATAAAGCGACAATAGTCTTGCATTTCGGTTATCCGCTGCTTCTTAGCAAGATCAGGTATACACACTCATATAATTATTGTATCTGAACATATAGAGGCATAGTACTGTATTCGGATTGTAATATTGGGGATGTATTTAGTAAAAATAAATTGATATGTAAATGTAATATGAAAAATAGATGTTAAGGTAAGTAACATGACAGGAGGGACTAACATCGACTCATAGCCCAACTGTTAGTGGTGTAACTGTTCACGACGGGTAAGGAAATGAAAAAGTAAAAAAAAAAATTTACTTTGATTTTTAGGTAATTTAGGTCGTGACAATCTCAGGGGATGAGAGATTGATCTGAAAGAGCCAAAAATGCTCTTGTTCGAGTAATGGAACAGGGGCAGATCGATCTCCTATGGGGCCAGATCGATATGCTAAGTATTCTGTGAAGAAGGAATCGATCCTTAGAGGGCCAGATCGATTTCCTTAAGATAATGACTTGGAGAAAATCTATCTCATTTAGAGAGTAGATTGATCATCTTAAGGTTCTATGTTGTTCAAATCGATCTCATGCTTGGAAACAGATCGATCTCATTAGGTTTGAAAGGTCAATTTTGAGAGGGAAAAGGTGTAGGGCAAATCGATCTCATTGAAGAGCAGATCAATCTCATAGAGATAATTCTATAAATATTGGACTTCTACACTTCAGTTTTCACGAGAGAAACTATTCAATTCAAAAGCAAAGGTGTAACCTAACATTTCTAAGCTAGAAAACTTCAGTTTGTGATTAGTTTTAAGTGAGATATAGTTGAGCAAAGTTGTTTTTGGCAAAGAGGAGAACAACATACTTGGAAACAAGAGATTGAAATCAAGGATCTCGAGAGCAAGGAGGATTTGTACCAATTTGGAGAAAAAGGAAGGAAATCTCAGCTAGGTAAGATTTAATGCACCAAGTTGATATATGTTAAACTAGGTGTGTTGAGGAGTTTATTGGTTTATATATGAATTGTTGGAAATGAAAGGGTCATGAAAAATGAGCATGACCTAGTTTTGACATGAACATGAGAAAGTGATGAGGAAATGGTGTTAACATGGATTTAATGATAGAATATGCATATATGGAAGATTGTGAGTTAATCTTATGAAATGCATATATCGAAAATAAGGAGAAAAAAATATAGTTATATGGAAAATGTGGTATAATACCATGTTGGGAGAAAATCATTTAAATGATGTAATAAGTTGAGATTTGACAAATGAAATGAGTATATTACGATGTACTAACGTGAATAACTATAACAACTTCAGAGAATCACATAGGAAGCTGATCGGACTGCAAGAGTGAGCAGAACTGAGGAAGAGAGGTCACTTGACGTGATCCGAGGTAAGGAAATTTCATGAGTAGCTAGAGATGGCTCCACGTATTTTGAATAACATTTCGATATTATATGCTATATGAAATCCCTTGAATAGGCATGATATTATAATAGAGACAAATGAGGATAAGTTGTGTTTTATCCAAAACTAGGGTGAAAATACCTTAGAAGCATGTTGTGACCAAAATTCATGAGTTGCATGATAGAATGGCAATTGTTTTCATTTATATGAGAAAACATGCACAATTGAGTGCTTATTTGATTTGAATAGCCATCTATCTGGTTTTGGGTGAAAACCATAAGTGCTAGAGATTACTCGCACTATATTTTGAGATATGCATCACATAGTACTTGAGTGTTTACTCATACTAGGTTTTAATGCAATTTATGCATGTTAGAGTACTGGAAGCATTGCTCGTACTCAGATTGTAATTGATGCATTGTAGAGTATTGAGAGCTATACTAATACTCAGTTTTACATGATAGAGTACTGAGAGCTTAGCTCGTACTCAGTTTTGATATATTATACATTATAGAGTATTGGGAGCTTTGCTCATACTCGTGTTTTTACATAACATAGTGTTGGGAGCTTTGCTCGCACTAGAGATTATGATATTGTGATATGGTTGTGTTGGGAGTTTTACTCACACGTACCAATTTTGAAAAGAGCATGAAACAACCATGTTAGGAGCCTGTGCTGACTGTGTGTCGCACTTATATATATGCTCACACGTGCATTATTTTGAGATATGGCAGAGGGCTATCGAAATAGCCCATAGGTGTGAGGACTAAGACTCATGGTGAGCATCCTAACTATGAGGTAGACCCGTAGTATGTGGACTAAGACTCATGGCGAGCATCTTGACTACGAGGTATATCCAAGGTGTGAGGACTAAGACTCATGGCGAGCATCCTACCTTGAGATAGGGTCCATGGAGTACTGTGTACCGTGTATGTCACATGGAGTACGTTGTACCGTGAGTACACGATGAGAATAAATTGTGAGCTGATGGCTAGGATTTGACCCACCTCCCGTTATAGAAATTGTGAGACCCCGCACACCGAGTACTATGTTTCTTGGGATCACGAAAAATGAGTTATGATCATACACTCGGAACATGTAGTCGCCTATCTCCTTTCGTGCTAATTGAATTTCTTGAATGAATTACCACATGGTTTTGTGATATAAACATGTGAGTTTGTGAATTGTAAAAAAGGGTAACCTAAGGGATGAGTGAGGCCCAGATTTCCATGTTTTGAAACATGATGAATGCCATATGATTTTGATTTAAATGAATGGCATGATAAACATGCTTTGTGAGAAATTACATGAGAAATGCAGTTTTCATGCATATAATGCTGAGGTTGATAAACCAGCATATCACCAATTTTATACTAATGTTTTGTATCTATATATATTGCATAATGATTTGAGAGAGATGCATACTATATATACAGATAGGGTAAGGAAACGATTTCAAGGTATAAGCATTATATTTGGTAGATAGTGCGGTTATCTACTTGCTTGCTTGATTTCCTTACTAAGCTATTAGCTCACCCCCTTATTATTTCCCCTTTTTTAGAGCATCCACAGTAGGTGGACACAGCTGAGGACTGATATTCCCTGATATCCGCTGAAGATCCATCTTGTTAGAGGTATACACACTTGATATTTTGTACTGAACAATGTATAAGCACAGCTATGTAAATTAATTTACGGTCGGGATGTATATGTACAGATAAATGTATTAATGTACAAGAGTTTGTATTATAGAAAAGAATATTAAATTCTATATATGTTATGAATGATTGTGAATGGGTAACTAATATCGAATCACAGCCCAACGTTTGAGGTGAGAGATGACAGAAGAAGAGGGAAGTAAAATGCAAAAAATTTGTGGTGAATAAGGTAGGTCGCGTGTGGGGGAAGGGCATGACAGATTAGCTATGGAAGTAATACATTTACTTAAACAACTTATGAAGCGCTCTTGAGTACAAGGTAAAAAACTTCATATGGTCTTTATAAACTTAAGAAAAACATATGATGATGTTCCTTGAGAAGTGTTATGGTTGTCCTTAATGAAGAAAAGAGTCTTTGTGAAATATATTGAAATAGTTAAAGACATGTGTGAAGATGCAAGGACACATGTGAGGACATGTAGAGGTCAAATAAGTGAATTTACAGTAAGACTATATCAAAGGTCAACATTAAGTCTATTCTTGTTCACTATAGTAATCAAATGAGCTGACAAAATCCACCCAGGATAATGTACCATGGTGTATGATGTTTATTGATGATATTGCCTTGTTTATTGAGATTAAAGAAAAGGTTAATGTAAAGTTAGAATTATGGAGAAAGACGTTAGAATCAAGAGGGTTTAAACTAAGAAGAGTGAAGATTGAATACATAGAATGTACATTCAAATCGAAACATAGTGATACTAGATGGGGTGGCAATTCTTAGTAGTATTATTTTAGATCTCTAAGGTCAACTGTATAAATGGATGGACAGATTGATGATGATGTGACTCATAAGATATAGGCTGTTTACAGCAAGTGAAGAAACGTTACAAGTGTATTGTGTGACAAAGGAATTTCTATATGGTGGAATGTGCAAATTTTACAAGATAGTTGCTAGACCAATATTGCTTTATGGTAATGAATGTTGGGCACCTAAAAGATTACTTACACAGAAGATGAGTGTAATAGAAATGTGAATGCTGCAATATATGTGTGGATATATCAGGAAAGATAGAAGGGGAAATGAGAACATTCACAAAAAGATTGGAGCGGCATTTATTGAAGATAAGATGAGTGAAAGTTATTTATGTTGATTTAGACACATACAAAGTAAACTTGTGGACACTCCAATTAGGAGAATGAAGCCTATCAATGATGTAAAAAGGTTCAAGGGAATACTAAAAAAGACTTAGAAGGAAGTTATCTAAAAAGACTCGGCGGAACGAGAGTTGGAAGAACACATTGCTTTAAATAGGAATGAGTTGAGAAGAAGAATTCATATTGACAAGTTAGAGTGAGTTCACATATTAGTTCATATAACCTACCCTAATACTGAGATAAAAACTCTGATGATGATAATGATGAAATGCCATTAATTCTAATTGTAATATTTAATCTTTTACAAATGCCATTATTTTTTTTCAAATTTTCTTATACTTTTTTGTTTTTATGAAATGTTTTACGAAATTGTTGTTTGATATTTGATATTTTAAATTAATCATAATTATATAGTATGTAAATAAAAAAAATGTTCTATCGTGCCAACAACTTAATATGTGACAAATTTTAAGGGAAAAACTAATCTTGGATATTCATTTAACCATTGATATAAATCTATTTAAAAGGTTTTTCCAACAATTTAATATGTTACAATTTAAAATATATATTTGCTTTTAACCAAAACATTCTAAAACTTTTCTTAATCCCATAATACAGATTTAAAACAATGAAAATTATTATATAAAAAATAGGGTAAAGTACAGAAATACCTTGTGGTTAAAAGCAGACTAAATGTGTCCCTTGATGCTTAAAAGTTAACACTTAACTATCTTGAGTATGTCTACTGTTATCATTTATTGAACGTCGTTAACGACAATGTTTGCATCCTTTCAAAACATCATCTTCTTTACCGATTCTTTCATCTTCTTCCCCGATTCTTCAAAACCCTAAACCTTTCCCTTCAAAGCATCATCTTTTTTGCTGATTCTATTATCTTCTTCCCCGATTCTTCAAAATGTTAAACCTTTCCTTTTAAAACATCACCTTCTTTGCCGATTCTTTCATCTTTTTCCTCAATTCTCGTAAACCCTAAACCTTTGAATAGAAAATTATTGACAAAACAAGTATAATGGATCATTCAGAATATATACAAAGTGTGGAACACATTGAAAATTGAGCTATTTTGGTGTAAAATCACAGGAAAGGACATCTGAAACTAGCTTAATGTCACGACCCATTTCGTTTACATTCATATCCAATAGCTGGGCTATGAGTCGATGTTAATCCAATCACTTTCCTTATTTTTAAATCCATACACATGAGATATACTATCATGGTAAGAAATTATATTTAGATTAATTTACAATCATTTACATTCGTTACATCCCTGGTACTTATACATATACAACCTGTGCTTCAAAATGTTTGGATACAAAAGACTACAAGAGTGTATACCTTTGTGCAAACAAAAGGGGCAGCGGACACAAGGAAATGTAGGATCTATCGTGATGCTCTCAGACTACAGAATAAAAGCTATGGAGAGAGGAAAGTAAAGGGGGTGAGCAAACACGCTCAATAAGGAAAGTATGCACGCAGTAGATAACCACACTATCTACATGCATAAAATGCTATGCATTATGCAGAAATCATTTCTATTAGAAACAAAATCAAATTGAAAGTAGATAGCAACATTCGCTATATATATATGTATAAAACACATCTGTGTAAAATTTTTTTCCAATTCATACACTGTACCCAAAACAGTAAGATCAATAGTGACCACCACTATGCATAGAAATTTACCCTGTATAAAATCACAACAGGTTTCCAACTCAGTGTAGTGAAACCCAATTTACTCATCGGTATAAAATAAGTTTCAGTTCGATGTGGTGAAACCCGATTCACCAATCGATACCCCTCAGGTACATAAAATCAACCATAATAGAGACTAGGCAAGGATGTCACAATGAATAATGGACTTATGACCATAGTCAGAGACGCCAAGCATCGCTAGCTAGGTGTACAAGAGTGTCTCGTTGTTGCGAGAGGAGGTCAAATGCTACTCGCCGGTTAATCTGTCGTCCAACGACTCTCAGCAATAGTATAGTGTACCCATGTTACTTACAGGGTACAACGTACTCCGTCGACCTTGATTTAAAAATCACAAGTTTGGGGGTGCCTGCCATAGGAACTTACGGCCCCAACTTGGATCATCAACCGTTATCTGTCTCAAAATCCAGTGCAAGCAAGTCGGCGTAACACACAGTAAACCTGAAGGCTCTAGTACGATTTTGCTCACAAAACAATACACATGTCTCGTGTGAGCAGATACATGTAACTCTCAGTTAACAAGATGGCTCCAGCACGGTTTCATATAATCACAAATGTACATTTACACTGATATCTTTACAGTGGAATAATACAAATTTCAGGTCTTACACTTAAATCATGGGTAAAAATTTTATGGATATGGCAGATTTGAGGTTAGATTATTTATTGTAATTCTTGAAATTTGTTTTACTATTTAGAAAATAAGGATTTAACAAGGAATCATTTGATAAGGAACACAAAAGTATTATTTTTTTAGTGGATTAATGAAATGCCATGTGATTGCTGCAAAAAAAGATATTGGAATTGAGAGAAACAATGAAGAAGATGGTCGATGAGATTTCCAAATCAAATCAAGAAAGCAAGAATTAATTGAAGAATTGACAAATGTTCAACTAAGAAGCAACGTTTGTAAGAACAATTAGCTGAGTCAGAGAAACGAGAGCTGGAAGTGAAGAAACAACTTGATGAATCTCGAATGAAAGAGAAGAAAATTGGGAATGTTTTGTTTGTTGTTAGTATTCTAGTGATGCTGATGATCGTTTTGTATGATCAATATTGTCACGACCCAAATTACCTAAAAATCAGAGTAAATTTTTCGCTTTTTCATTTCCTTACCTGTTGGGAACAGTTACACTACTAAACAGTTGGGCTATGATTCGGTGTTAGTCACCTCTCACCTATTTACCATTCCATTTTCATATTTCATTTACATATCAATTTATTTTAAATAAATACATCCCCAATATTACATCCATGTACAGTACTGTGCCTCTATATGTTCAGATACAAAAATTATACAAATGTGTATACCTGATCTTGATAAGAAGCAGCGGATATGACTACTGTCGTTCTCTTCTACTGAATGTACCCTGTGGGGTAGAAAATGAAAGGGTGAGCATAAACAGCTCAGTAAGGTAATAATGTGAGCAGGTAGATAACTATACTATCTACGTGCTGATAATGTCATGATATAAAATCGTTTACATTTGGAGCATGAGGTATGACTAAAACGATGCCACATGTATGTATATATCATATAAGAGAAATCATGAAATCTATATATAAAACAAACATGGAAAAATCCTCATGTATGACATCTCATGCTCGTCACATTAAAACTTATTTTGTTTTATCATAAACTCATCACTTTAAAACTTATTTGTTTAATCATAAACTCATCACGTTAAAACTCATTTGTTTCATCATAAAACAACTTTATCAAGGTCAAACCCATCTCTCAGGAATACCTTGATTCATTAAATCACATCTCTTTTAAAAACATAAATCGGGACATTTCCCCTCCCTCGGGTTCGTCTTGGTCTATTCAGACCGTATGATATCATGTGAGGCATGTAGGTTCTGCATGAAAATCGAGGACTATGGCCATACTTTGTCCTTGTGATCCCAGGCTACACGAATCCCGGTGTGCAGGGCATCACAACTGCAACGGGAGGTGGGGTCAAGTCCTACCCGTCAGAATATCAAGTAACATCATCGAGTCATCATGACTGCACGGTACAGCGTACTCCGTGGACCCATATCATAGTCTGGGGGTGCCTGCCGTAGGTTTTATCCACCCCAATACTATGTCGATAACCAACCCATGTCTCAAAGTATACGTGCGAGCATCTCAGCTCTCTGTGACACACAGTCTACAGGAGGCTTCCACACGACTATATGCATGTTAACTCACGTCTAGTGCGAGCAAAGCTCCAGCACCACGCTATGCATATCATGATATTTAAAATCTCGTGCGAGCGAAGCTCCAGCACGATTTTGTGCACACACAAATTTCTCGTACGAGCAATCCAGTACGACTTTTCATGAGAAATAAATCAGTAACATTTAGTGCGAGTAAGACTTTAGCACTCTTTTTATTCATGTAAATACGATAGGTGGCTCAATCTTGATAAAACATCTTTTAAAATCGTAACCGGTACAAATCGGTACCCTTTGGTGTAATTCACGAAATCAACAGCCAACCTATGTGCATATTTGCTTAAATCAAAGCAATACATTCATATAAAACATTAAAAACATGAAATCATGCAATTTATCTGCCTTACTACCCTTTTTGTAAATTTTACTCTCAGGGGCAAAATCATCTTTTTCTTTATTCATCTAAGCCCCGATTTTCGTAAAAATTATTATTTCATTTTCTAGATACTTAAAGAAATTCTAGGCCTTTTAAATCCCCTCAATAAATACGTATAGGAATCTCTATGAACTTACAAAATTCTTTTACCTCGATTTACGCGTAAACTTATCTCGTCTCGATAATATCCGATCTCTCAGTCCAACTGCGCGTCAATCAAGTCTACGAAACTCCATATAACCACATAACTGGGGTCAATTCAATTATCTTTATCAGTATATCACCTTTACTGATCAAATCTAACGTACTGGGCCTGTTTTACTTTATTGGGCCCAATTGTACCTTAATGGGCCTCGACCCATTTTCAGCCCGTTTATACTTATTAAATCCCTTCTTCGGGTTTACTGGGCTCATTCAGCTTACCAATAATCATCGGGCTTCGTTCCAAACTTATTGGATAGCCCGTATACTATTTACGATAATTACTGTAAAATTTCAAATAATATTCCTTTTTATACAGAATTAATCCATAAATTTCGTAAAATAATCGAAACTCTGTATTGAGGACTCATATTCTAGTAATTAAAATATACTTACCCAATATGATGCGGGGTACAAAAATCAAAGCTCAATCGGCTCTCGCTCGGGTTCTGTCGTAAAACTGCACAATTATATATTTAATCCCGGGTTACTTTTTGATTAAATATAATTTAAATAAATTTTTCAAAAGTCAAATCGGTCACTTTTGACCTCTTACCGACTTACCCGAAGTCCGGTGTATCCCCGAAAATTCTTTCCCTTTTCCCTTTTTCTCTTTTTCTCCCTTTTTCCTTTCTTTCTTGGCTGAACCGGTTCAGTCCGGTTCAACCCGGTTCAGACCGGTCTGGTTCAGTTGGTTCAGTTCTGTAAGACCCAAATTTAATTAAAATACGAAAATTAAATAAGAAAAGATGGGAAAAGTATGAAGGAAGTCGGGTTAAATTAATCCCGAACACGTGTAAGGGCAAAATGATCAAAAGACCAAAGGTCGGTATAATTTCGATAAGAAAAATTTAATTAAACTATGGATTTGAGAAATCTTGGTCAATAAAGATGAAATAAATTTATTTTGGGTTAAATTGATCAAGATATTAATTTATGGGAATTAATCAGGATTTTTAGTTTGGAAAAATAATCCCGAAAATAATCGAGAAATATACCGAAAAGTCACACGGGACAATATCCTAAAAATACGGAGAAATTATACCCGAAAAAAGGGGGTTAAAATATAATAAATAAATTAAATTAAATTAAATTAAAGAATTTAGAATTTAAATAATAATTTTTGAGAGATATTTTGGGTATTTTAATGTATTTTAATGAATAGTAAAATAATTAAAATAAATAATAATAATAAAATTAATAAAACAAAAAAGAAAAAAAAGAAAAAAAAGGAATCTGAAAAAAAAAGGGTCGGGGAGAGAGAAAGAAAGAAACAGAAACAAAAATGGGAAAAAGAAACGGAAGCCGAAAACGGAGGCTGAAGACCGGCGGCCAGGCGACCAGGCGAGGCGGCGAAGGTAAGCCAGACGCAGCCCGACCCATCACCGGCCCCTTGGAGACCCGAACGACGGCCACCGGTGAGCAAAACGGTGAAAAACCGAGACCAAGGGGGGAGAGAGAATCGCCGACGATCGGCGCGATTCAGGCCCGATCGACCCCAGCCGAAGCTTCCCCAGGCCCAGACGATGCGTTTGGTGGTGGTGGCAGCCACCGAAACTGACGGACGGTGCCGAAAACGGCAGAAAAGTAAAATGGGTCCGACGGTCGAAGGAGAACAGCCGGACCGGCGGCGTTTCGGCGAGCTTGACCCAAACCGAGGGCAGATCTGAGATGCGGACGACCCAGCGGAGCGATTGGTGGCGAGAGCCGGCGGAGAACCGACCGGCAAGGCAGTGAACCGACGGTGAACCGGTCGAACCGGAGAGAACCGGCGGTCTGAACCGGTCCGAACCGGACTGAACCGGTTCAGCCAAAAATAGAGGAAAAAAAGGAGAAAAAGGGAAAAAGAAAAAGAGGAAAAAAATTGGGGAAAATTCCTATGATGCAATCGAGCTTCGGGTAAGTCGATAAGCGGTCAAATTGACCCGATTTAAATTTGAAATATTTTATTTAATTAATTATCGACTGAAAGTTTACCCGAAAAATATATTTAATTGTGTAGCTCGACGAGTGGCATCCACCGAGGGCTCGAGACAGCCTCGATTTACGGACTAGCATGGAATCTCGGGTAAGTGACCCCTATTTACGATAATTACCTCGTTATGCGTGATATTGATTTAATTTCCGCATAAATTGAATTAAATTATGGAAATTTAGATAAATTGTCGTAAATAATGAATTTAGTTATTCAAGAATTAGAACGAGGCCCAATAAATTATTAGTGGGCCCAATGAGCCCAATAGGCCTCGATAAAGTGAAAATTAAGTGAAAAACGGGCTTAAGGCCGATTAAGGCCCATTAAGGTGCAATCGGGCCCAATATGGGTAAACGGGCCCAATGATTTAAATTAAGTCCAGAAGAGATTAAATACAATTAAATTGTATGTTATCTGACCTGAGGAATATTGATACGCAGTTCCGGGCATTTGATTGGGAGCATAACGGACTGCGCGATGAGACAACAGTGGAAAAGAAAAGGTCAGACTTGACAGGAAAATAAGGTAAGGGAATTCTACGGACTGCTAGAGGTAAACTTTACGCAATTTTAAATTCATATGCAGTCCTTAAAAATGTTCTGGAGGGTCTAGAGGTCGAAGAATAATTTTAATGCCCCGTATGGGCAAAATTACCGAAATACCCTTGCTAAGGGTAAATGTTTTCAACTTTAGGAAAAATTGGGAGGAGCAAGAACAAAAGGTTCCTGCTCATTCTGGAGGTGTTTTGATGCATGCATGAGTAGGCTGGCTTACCTTGAAAGAAAATGCACAGCATTGCATACTTTCAACGTGATATTGTTTTTTTGAAAACTGTTTTGAGGAAACAGAGCCGCCTACGTGTTTTTATTGACATGTGACGTGCTAGAGCTCAGCTCGCACGATGTTGTCGATTTGTGTGATGCACGCATTAGTGCTAGAGCGAGAGCTCGCACTAGAGTTTTACATGCACAGGTGCTAGAGTACAACTCGCGCCAGATTTCATATGCTTTTTCGAGACAGGGTGCTAGAGTTTAACTCGCACCAGATTTTATAAGATTTTCATGTGATTTATATTCAGAGTGCTGAGCTTAGCTCACACTAGTTTTACCGGATTTGTGGAGTAGCGCTGTCTGCCCTTGGAGTCAGCCAAAAGGCCCAACAGGCTCAAGAGACCTCTTAGGTGGGGTGAGAGTGAGGGATGAGGTTGGCGGCCTTGTGGGGATGTAAAGCGGGCTCTGCCAGTTTTATTTGAGTTGATGAGAGTGCTGAGCATCGCTCGCACTGATTTTATGAGAACATGCGATGAGCCGTGCTTGGAGCATCGGGTAGACTGTGTGTCACCGATTTAATAGGCTCGCACATACGTTTTGAGACATGGCATGAGTATTGAGAAACAAACCTCTGTGGGAAGCAGGCCAATTGGGCTGGAGTACCTAGAGATATTATATGGGTTCACGGAGTACGATGTACCGTGCAAGTAGCATGGAGTACGATGTACCGTGTGGTATCTTTGGATACGGCATCTCCGGATGCAGCATCTTCGGATGCCTGGGATCGGATAAGACTGACGGGATGGATTGACCCACCTCCTGGGCGGTTCCCGATCATGGTGAGAACCCACACACTAGGATCCGTGTAGCTGAGGAACTCCCGAGGACAGATATGGCCATAGTCCTAGTTATTGCCGTTATACAGATATTGCCTCGTCTCGCATGTCGACGATTTCGATGATTTAAACTGGGTTTTTAAACTAAATTTGCATGATGGTATTTCCATGCTTTTCAAACCCATGTGTGAATGTAAACCGGTTTTCATGGTTTTGTGTGAGTCAGGATCACCCGCAGGAGGGGTCGAGTCCTGACTTTATTGTGAAAATTTTAATTGAGAGAGAAATGATTTGTAATAATTGCATGTTGATTTTCCGTGCAAATATGTTTTACATAACATCATAACGCATATCATTGTTTTAACATGTGTGGAGAAAGGGTGGTTTATGCATGGCACCACGTTCATGTAGGTAGTATGGTTACCTACTTGTTCGTAGGATTGCCTTATTGAGCTTGATGTGCTCACCCCTTTCATTTTCTCCCACAGATAATCTCCAGTTGAAGTTGCGACGACTCAGTACTGCATTCCGGATATCCGCTGCTGCCCATCAACATAAGGTATATACACTTGTACATATTGTATCTACATAAGCATAGCACAGTAACATGTTTGTAAGTAACTTTAGGGGATGTATAAATAATGTAAACAATTATAAATGACTGGAGAAGAAATAAGTTAGATGGTAATTGAATGGTGGGACTGGCATTGACGCACAGCCCAATTATTAGTGGAGTGTTGGTCACGATTCGAGGACAGGTAAGAATTTAAGTAAATAATAAAACGCGAAAAATTAACTCTGATTTTTTGGGTAGTTTGGGTCGTGACAAGTTCGGTTCGCCTTTTTGCTGAACCAAATCGTACCGGTTCAGATGTTCCCGTTGCCGTTCATGGCGTTTCCGATCTATTCTCGGCTCGTTTCTGGCGCCATTCAACTCGTCTTTGGCTGGGCAACCTTCGACTGGCCTCGATCGGGATCGAATCACCGTCGGTGGCCGCCGTTCCACTCTTCTGCCTCTCGACCTTCTCTCCCTCGATCCGTCGAATTTTGGCGGTTTCGTCGACCAATACCGGTCTCAAAAGAATCGGCTCATCCTCCCGATCACATTGGTGCCCGCCGTTCACGCCCAGCTGTCGTGGATTGCCGGAATCTACCCCGTTTTCCTCGCGGGCTTCTCTTCCTCCGTTCAGCGTTTTTCGACCTCCTTGGCGCACGTCGCCGGTGCCAACAGCTTCGCCGGCCTTTCCTCTTCCTGCTCGGCTATTCGTCGGAGTTGCTAATCGCCGGTGGCTGTGGATCGGATGGGCTACGCGCGGTCTCCATTTTCGGTTTCTTTCTTCTTCTCTCTCCCCGATAAAGTTTTCAGATTTCTCTTCTTTTTTTTAATTATTATTATTATTATTATTATTATTTATAAATTAGTTTATTATTATTATTATATTCATTATTTTAGTCAAAAATATTCTAAAATATCTAAAAATTTAATTTTTTATTCCAAATAAATTATTTAATTTTATTTAATTTATTTATTTATTATATTTTTAACCATGTTTCCGGTATAATTTCTTCATATTTTTGGGATATTGTCCTGAGTGACTTTTCGATATTTCTAAAAATTCTGGATCTTGATCAATTGGACTCGAAATTTAATTATTTCTTCGTTATTGATCAGGATTCTCAAATCCATTATTTTTAAATAAATTCTCTTATCGAATTTATTCCGACTTTCGATCTTTTGACCGTTTTGCCCTTGCACGTGTTCGAGAATTTCCATTTCAGTCCTTTTACATTTTTAATTTTGTGTTTTGATTGAATTCGGGTCTTACATAATCTCCCCCACTTAAGAAATTTGGTCCTCCAAATTAGAACCAAGTTAGTCTGTAAATCACTCCGGATATTTCACACATATCATACTCTTAACTCTTATGTGACTTTTTCCGGAGTGTAATACTACCAACATACTTTAATTAGGGAGATCATCTTAAACCTCAACACTTTCTCATTCCATCTAATACTCGAATTGATTTGCCAAATCATATGTTATACTTTCATTGAGCTAAGCTGTTGAAGCTCATATTTGATCACATACGCTGGGTCCGGATAGTATTTTCAAAGCATCATAAGATAGGGGATGCCTGCTAATTTAGGTGGTAACGCCAACGTACAGGCCTTGTCTCCCACTTTGTCCAATCTCTTTCTGAATCTCGTCACATCCTTATACTATGTCCAATGGCTTGTAACTTCCAACAATACTAATTCACCATCGGTGAATTTCAATGGTTTCTGTCTCTTGTCAGCATAGCTTTTCTATCTGCTCTGAGGTGTTCTTAATCCTTCACAATTAACTGAACATCATCAGAGATTTGTCTTATCAATTCGAGAACAATTCTCTATCTGCCATCCACTTCTTCTTATTCAAATTGAGGAAACAACCCTTACGGCCATACAATGCCTCATCTGAAGTCATCCCAATACTCAAGTGACGACTGATATTATTAGCGAATTTGATTAGTAACAACTGATCATCCCATGAGCTTATTAGATAAATGGCACACGCTCTCATCATATCCTCCAAAACCTGTACAGTCCTCTCTGACTGACCATCTGTTTGAGGACGAAAAGCTGTGCTAACACTCAATCGGGCTCCCTTAGCTTCCTGAAAAACGTTCCCAGAAGTGGAAAATGAAGCGGGAATCCCTATCTGATACCATGCTCACTGGAAAATACTTGGTGTTCCACAATTTTTCATACACATAAATCCGCCTACACATTCAGAGTATTTGGGGATTTCCTAACCAGAAGGTGGGTAGACTTAATCAATCTATCGACTATCACCCAGATAGCTTTATGATTCCTCTGGTTCCTCTATAACCCATCGTAAAATTCATGGTAACTTGTTCCCATTTTTCGTGTCAATATATGTAGAAACTGCAATAACCTTACAACTTCTTTTGCTCTACCTTACTCTGCTGACATACGAGACACCTTTCCACAATCCCTACTATGTCTCTTTTCATGTCTGACCACCAATACCCTTTTCTAAGATTTCAATATTTTTATTTATTACTTCTTGGATGCACTGTATCTCCCGAAGAGTGAGCTTCTGACAATAACTCTACCTCATCACTGTGGTCCTGGGGAGCACTTATACTGTCTTTAAACCTCAATAAGCCATCATCTCTCTTTGTGAACTTTATCACTATACCCATCTGAATCTGACCCATACTATCGACACCATGCCGATCATCACGCTAAGCTTGTCAAATCTGAGCACTCTCATCCAGTTCTAGTCTCAGGCTAGCTGTCACATAATCATTGTCATCATCAGAAGGGATCACATCACTACTGAGGCTCACAACTGCTCTAGCAGCTCACGCTCCCTGACCATTATATGTAATACCATCCCGAGGCTCTTTCTGCTCAAGGCATCAGCCATCACAATAGCCTTTCCTGGGTGGTACAATTTCCACAATCATAATCCCTCAGAAGCTCTAATCCTCTTTATTCTCATATCTGACTCTTTCTGTGAAAACAGATACTCAGGGCTTTTATGATCAGTGCATACCTGAAATTTCTCGTCATATACATAGTAGTGTCATATACTCAATACAACCACTATCGCTGTCAACTTTAAATCATGGGCCAGATAGTCCTTTCATGATCCTTGAGTTGTCTAGATTCATAATTGACTATCTTCCCCTTTTGCATCAATACGTAGTTCATTCATTATTTTGAGGTATCCATATACTCATGAGAAACCTCTTAATCTGTTGGATATGGTGAGAATAAATGTGGTGGTCAGTTTATTACTTCAGTACACCGAAACTCCTGTCACGTCTATCATCCCATTCAAATACAACTTTTTCTAAGTTAAACGTGTCAATAAAGTAGACCATGTTGAGAACTCGCAACAAACCATCTATAAAAGCAATTTTCAATTGTTGCTTACAATTTTTCCTGGACTGTAAATACACCCAAAATATCATCAATATGGATGATGACAAATCGGTCCAAGTAAAATTTAATTAACTTGTTGTAATTTACTTCCACTGAATATTTCAATTACCCATTTCCTTGACCTATGTACGCATAAACGTATAATATTCCTTTCGAAATCGCTTCCGTTGAAGCTACTAACCTGCGTCATTTCCTTTTTAACGGCTTTTTATAAAATTTTAAAATTTTAAACTTTCCTGATTAATCGAATTTCTATATTTCTTTATCGTACAAGTGAAGGTACCCTAATTTTAAACGTATATTTTTACAACTGTCGCTTTCAATTTATAGGTTATGTGTATACTTTTAGACGCTGTCAAGTCTTCAGGCGGGGAGGTATTTTGAAATACTTTTATTAACCCTTAGACTTAACCACAGGGACTAGTTATGGTTATATCCACCCTTATCCTTGGTTATAATTCATATTTACTACTTATCGCTTTAATCCAAATTACTTCATATTTTAAGGGTATTCTTACCTAGCATACGTCTCTTATTCTAGTTTATCTCGTAATTAGGATTTATCATATCTCTTTTCGTATTCACTTATAACAAAAACTCTGTCATTACTCATTCTGTGAGTACAATCATTTGCTCCTTTAATTTCAATCGCTACTCCCTTTTTATTACTTGTCAAAACTTACCGTATACTTTCCAGGGGTAAAACAGAAATGTCTTAGAATAGAACTCTAAACATCATAATTTGTAGCCGACCAATTGAGATTTATTCTCAATATTACTTCACTTTATTCATAGTCCATTGAATAAAATCGGCTGACTTATACTTCTTCCCCCGTTTTTAACTTATAATTTCTTCATAATTATTCCGTTAGTTAACCCTCCTTCATTGGTGTACTAACTATCGGCATTGTGCCCAAAGGTGTAGGCATTCACGTCTTTTACTAACTTATATACAAGTGAAGGCGGTATGACTAAATGCGTGGCACCAGGATTAATTATAATAATTATTTCTCTATTCACAACCAGTGTGGTATCTTTCACATATCCTACAGTGCTAACTTTGCTTACACTGCTACACTGCTTCGTAGCAGGTCGGGGTTTTCCAATCACAATACCCCTCATAAGTGTTAAATTGAACACACTAGGGCCTTACCAATCATCTTACCCCATGACTCATCAGCTCTAATCTCTTACCAACTGGTCTTTTTCTCGCTCTGACATCTCTATCATTCTCTATTCTCTTTTGTCTCTATTTCGACCCTTACTACCTTTTTCAATCTCAGAGGCATGCAACACATGATCTTCTTCATGCAACTGTAATCTACGCACTGCCTCGACATAAGTAATGAACCAATCAGACTCTAATCGACAATTTGAGCATTCCATGAACTTTTGGGCTTTCCGACTCTCACTGCCCATAGTATCGGGGTAATATCTGGGCATGTATATAAATTGAGATTCATACTCATCAATCAACTAGTACCTCTGGATCAGTGTAAGAAATTTTATCTATAAATTCCTTTAAGCAATGTCTGGGATATTCTGTCACCGGAATACATCCAAAAATATTTTTCATGTCGACTTTGGACGTCTAACTCTTCAGATGAGTTTAGCGGACTTCCACCAATGCTTCGCCTCGACTCCAACATAAACGTATTTAAAATTCACCTTCCCAGTCGACATACATCGAAAGAATCCATAACACTTTGCTATCTCATTCACCCAGTCCTTAGCAACTATTGGTTTCTTTACTTCGCAAAATACCAGAGAGGTGTGAAAAACTCTATAGTCTGAGGCATCTGTTTAGGCTTTACCCTACCTATCCTCAACTACCTGCATAGACTGAGTAAACAACTCCGAAATATTTTCTACACTCCACTCCATCCTCTTGAAGCGTGTCTCAATATTGTTTGGTCTCTTTATAGGACCCTGTGGAGTATGCTCATCATCAGCCTCCACCTCATTCTCATCTTGAGTCTCATGTGATGACTCATTCGATTCTCAGACCGATCTATATGGCCTCGAGCAGGTGTACTTGCCTCTCTACCATAGCGGTTATCATTTATAAAAACTAGATTCTTGCATTCGAAACTAAATTCTTAGCTGCTGTTTCATCTTGATATACACAATTGTATCTAAACAATGCACAGTACATAGGGATGTAAATTTACTTAACCACTAACACCGACTCATATCAGGTCAACTCTGCTCTGATACCATCTTTTCTGTCACGACCCAAATTACCTAAAATTAGAGTTAATTTTTCATTTTTTCATTTCCTTACCTGTCGTGAACAGTTACACTACTAAACAGTTGGGCTATGATTCGGTGTTAGTCACCTCTCACCTATTTACCACTCCATTTTCATATTTCATTTACATATCTATTTATTTTAAATAAATACATCCCCAATATTACATCCATGTACAGTACTGTGCCTCTATGTTCAGATACAAAAATTATACAAATGTGTATACCTGGTCTTGATAAGAAGCAGCGGATATGACTACTGTCATTCTCTTCTACTGAATGTACCCTGTGGGGTGGAAAATGAAAGGGTGAGCATAAACAGCTCAGTAAGGCAATAATGTAAGCAGGTAGATAACTATACTATCTACGTGCTGATAATGTCATGATATAAAATCGTTTACATTTGGAGCATGAGGTATGACTAAAACGATGCCACATGTATGTATATATCATATAAGAGAAATCATGAAATCCATATATAAAACAAACATGGAAAAATCCCATGTATGACATCTCATGCTCGTCACATTAAAACTTATTTTGTTTTATCATAAACTCATCACTTTAAAACTTATTTGTTTAATCATAAACTCATCACGTTATAACTCATTTGTTTCATCATAAAACAGCTTCATTAAGGTCAAACCCATCTCTCGGGAATACCTTGATTCATTAAATCACATCTATTTTAAAAACATAAATCGGGACATTACCCCTCCCTCGGGTTCGTCCTGGTCTATTCAGACCGTATGATATCATGTGAGGCATGTAGGTTACTGTATGAAAATCGAGGACTATGGCCATACTTTGTCCTTGTGATCCCAGGCTACACGGATCCCGGTGTGCGGGGCATCACAACTGCAACGGGAGGTGGGGTCAAGTCCTACCCACCAGAATATCAACTAACATCATCGAGTCATCATGACTGCACGATACAGCGTACTCCGTGTGACATACACGGTACATCGTACTCCGTGGACCTATATCATAGTCTGGGGGTGCCTGCCGTAGGTCTTATCCACCCCAATACTATGTCGATAACCAACCCATGTCTCAAAATATACGTGCGAGCATCTCAGCTCTCTGTGACTAGGGCTGTAAACGAACCGAACACGAACGAACGATTGATGTTCATGTTCGTTCGTTTATTTTTTAGTGTTGTTCGTGTTCGTTTGTGTTCGTTAAGGTGTTCGTTCGTGTTCGTTCGTTTATTTTTTAATACTGTTCGTTTTCGTTCGTGAACATGTTCGCGAACATGTTCGTTTACGTGTTCGCGAACAAACGTTCGCGAACATGTTCGTTTAAGCGTTCGCGAACATGTTCGTTTACGTGTTCGCGAACAAGCGTTCGTGAACATGTTAAATATTAATACAAATTGAAAATTAAATATTAAATATTAAAAATCTTACATAAATACTAAATCTTATATAAACAATAATACAATTTGAAATCATACAATTAAAATTCTTAAGTATAACACAACGAATTTAAGAATTAATACATTAAAAGTTCAAAAATTAATACTAAAAATTTTAAAGTATAAAATAAATAAAATATATACCAAACACGACTTTAATATTTTAGTATTTATTATAATTATATAACATATAACTTATATAATTATATAATATAAGCAATTTTAATACTTTAATAAATTACAAACGAACAACAAACGAACACTAAACGAACAACAAACGAACATAACCGAACGAACAACAAATGACACTTTAAACGAACGAATAATAAACGAACATAAACGAGCTTGTTCGCGAACATAAACGAACGAACAACACCTCTGTTCATGTTCGTTCGTTTAATAAACGAACACAAAAAATGTTGTTCGTGTTCGTTTGTTAAGCTTAATAAACGAACATAAACGAACAGTAACCGAACGGTTCACGAACGGTTCACCGAACGTTCTGTTCGTTTACACCCCTATCTGTGACACACAGTCTACAGGAGGCTTCCGCACGACTATATGCATGTCAACTCATGTCTAGTGCGAGGAAAGCTCCAGCACCACGCTATGCATATCATGATATCTAAAATCTCGTGCGAGCGAAGCTCCAGCACAGTTTTGTGCACACACAAATTTCTCGTACGAGCAATGTTCCAGTACGGCTTTTCATGAGAAATAAATCAGTAAAATTTAGTGCGAGTAAGACTCTAGCACTCTTTTTATTCATGTAAATACGATAAGTGGCTCAATCTTGATAAAAACATCTTTTAAAATTGTAACCGGTACAAACCGGTACCTTTTCGTATAATTCACGAAATCAACAGCCAACCTATGTGCATATTTGCTTAAATCAAAGCAATACATTCATATAAAACATTAAAAACATGAAATCATGCAATTTATCTGCCTTACTACCCTTTTTGTAAATTTTACTCTCAGGGGCAAAATCATCTTTTTCTTTATTCATCTAAGCCCCGATTTTTGTCAAAATTATTATTTCATTTTCTAGATACTTAAAGAAATTCTAGGCCCTTTAAATCCCCTCAATAAATACGTTGCACTTACAAAATTCCCTTACCTCGATTTACGCATAAACTTATCTCGTCTCGATAATATCCGATCTCTCAGTCCAACTGCGCGTCAATCAAGTTTACGAAACTACATATAACCACATAACTGGGGTCAATTCAATTATCTTTATCAGTATATCACCTTTACTGATCAAATCTAACGTATTGGGCCCGTTTTACTTTATTGGGCCTAATTGTACCTTAATGGGCCCGACCCATTTTCAGCCCGTTTATACTTATTAAATCCCTTCTTCGGGTTTACTGGGCTCATTCAGCTTACCAATAATCATCGGGCTTCGTTCCAAACTTATTGGATAGCCCGTATACTATTTACGATAATTACTGTAAAATTCCAAATAATATTCCTTTTTATACAGAATTTATCCATAAATTTCGTAAAATAATCGAAACTTTGTATTGAGGACTCATATTCTCGTAATTAAAATATACTTACCCAATATGATGCGGGGTACGAAAATCGGAGCTCAATCGGCTCTTGCTCAGGTTCTGTCGTAAAACTGCACAATTATATATTTAATCCTAGGTTACTTTTCGATTAAATATAATTTAAATAAATTTTTTGAAAGTCAAATCGGTCACTTTTGACCTCTTACCAACTTACCCGAAGTCCGGTGTATCCCCAAAATTTTTTTCCCTTTTTCCTTTTTCTCTTTTTCTTGCTTTTTCCTTTCTTTCTTGGCTGAAGCGGTTCGTCCGGTTCAACCCAGTTCAGATCGGTCCGATTCAGCCGGTTCAGTTCGGTTCACCTCTTTGCTAAACCGGTCCATATCGGTTCAGACGTTCCCGCCGCCGTTCATGGCGTTTCCGACTGGTTCTCGGCTCGTTTCTGGCGCCATTTGACTCGTCTTTGGCAGGGCAACCTTCGACTGGCCTCGATCGGGATCGAATCACCGCCAGTGGCCGCCGTTCCTCTCTTCTCCCTCTCGTCCTTCTCTCCCTCGATCCACCAAATTCTGGTAGTTTCGTCGACCAATACCGATCTCAAAAGAACCGGGTCATCCTCCCGATCACACCGGTGCCCGCCGTTCGAGCCTAGCTGCCGTGGATCGCCGGAATCTACCCCGTTTTGCTCGCGGGCTTCTCTTCCTCCGTTCAGCATTTTTCGACCTCCTTGGCGCGCGTCGTTGGTGCCAACAGCTTCGTCGGCCATTCCTCTTCCTGCTCGGCTGTTCGTCGGAGTCGCTAATCACCGGTGGCCGTGGATCGGACAGGCCACGCGTGGTCTCCATTTTCGATTTCTTTCTTCTTCTCTCTCCCTGACAAAGTTTTCAGATTTCTCTTCTCTTTTTTTTTAATTATTATTATTATTATTATTATTTATAAATTAGTTTATTATTATTATATTCATTATTTTAGTCAAAAATATTCTAAAATATCTAAAAATTTAATTTTTTTATTCCAAATAAATTTATTTAATTTATTTATTATATTTTTAACCATTTTTTCGATATAATTTCTTCATATTTTAGGGATATTGTCCCAAGTGACTTTTCGGTATTTCTAAAAATTCTGGATCTTGATCAATTGGACTCGAAATTTAATTATTTCTTCGTTATTGATCAGGATTCTCAAATCCATTAGTTTTAATTAAATTCTCTTATCGAATTTATTTCGGCTTTCGATCTTTTGACCGTTTTGCCCTTGCACGTGTTCAGGAATTTCCATTTCAATCCTTTTGCATTTTTAATTTCGTGTTTTGACTGAATTCGGGTCTTACAAATATCATCCCTAAAAGTAAAAAAAAAAAAAAAAAAAACTAGTATTTTGAATTGAATATGTGATTTTTCTTTAGTCAAACTTGGACGGACTGAAGAAATGAAAGAAGAAATGGTTAACTTGTATTGTTAATTGCTTTTGTCTAATACTAGATTGCTTTTGTGTATTTTTGGTTTGCTTTTGTTAGCTTGAACAATGTTACCAACTGTTTGTGAAAATGATTCAACGAAGATAAAAAAGCTATTGTGTGTTTTGGTAATAACTTGTATTGTTAATAAGTGTTTGTGGAAATGACTTAATGAAAATTGTATAATGTATACATAATTCCAGTTGTGTTGTAAACACAGTTCCAGCTATAAAGAATTTAACTAACACATTCTCTAACGTACTTTGATAATGAAAAATATCAAAAAAACAATGTTGTAAAAGTCAACACATCCAAAATATAATTCCATTCAGTAAAATTTGTCCATACAACCACAAAATACATCATCCAAGGTACATCATTTAAAATGATATGTTAAAAGATCAACAAAAACGATGTACACACCTAAAATATATCAATCCCAAATAACTTAGTCACTCACCATAAATATGAATTTTTTAAAAACCCTAGAAAATCATGTAAGCACCTTTCCAAGATTTCACCTAAAGTCCTTGGCTACTAGTGCCCCTTCCTTTGGTGCTAATAGTGGTTTACTCAACATTAGTTCTGGTTGCAGTAATAGGTCTCTCTGTTGAGGATTTGAAAAAAGTGAAAGCAACAACTCTTCTTGTTAAAGAAGTGGCAGAAGCTGAAGCAACAACTCTTCCCTTTGAAGTGCCAACAGCTGAAGCTACAGCTTTCCTTTTTGAACTTGTGCCAAAATCTGAACTACCTCTTCCTCTTAAACTACCTCTGAATCTAAACCTGTTTATGTCTCTAGATTTATCACTGGAAGTAACATCCCTTCCTCCAGATTTTCCCATTCCTCTACCTCTGGATGTATTTCTGGTAGTAATATCCTTTGCTCTAGATCTGCCTTTGCCTTTGCCTCCACCAATTGTTCGTGATGAAGATGCAACATTTGTGTTTTGAGAACCCAATGAAAAATAATAGTAAAAAATTTATAAAATAAATAACAACAAAAAATCTATAAAATAAATAAAAGTAAAGCAAATTATAAAACCACAGCAGCATAAATCTAATAGCATTACCTTTAGCCTTATTCTTTTTTGCCATGGAGTCTCTCCAACCACTGATGTCTTGGAGTATCTCACATTATGTCCTTCTTTACCACAATTTCTACATTAAATTAAATTATTCCTCTTAGACATTTTTTATGGATTTTAAGGTTCATTAAGAGCTCTTCTTCTTAACTTTCATGGTCTACCAGGTGGTTTATAAATGATTTAAGGAGCTAAAGGATGGGTACTTGTAAACTATTCATGTTATCTTGGAATAGGGTTACTAATGTTGCATATGTTCTCATGTAGGTCTCCATAGAATAGCAAGAGTGAACATATGTTTCTGGTCTCTCTCTATTATAGAACATAGCTGAAACAACATGTTTATAAGGAATTCCAGTCAAATCCCACTACTTGTAGGTACAACTCTTATCAGCCAAGTTCACAACATGGTTAGTTGTACCACATTCAACTTCATACTTTACCCTACTAGCTGGAACTAGAAGGTAGCTAAATGAATCTTTTTTTTATCTTTTCAAGTTTGGCTTGGACATCTAGACAAATAGGCCCTTAGTAGGACTCCATTCCCTCTCTCTTAGCATAAAATCTTTTCATAAGTCTTTTCCTTATCCATTCTAACATGTTGAGTATGGGCAAATCTTTAACTTTTAATATGTAAGCATTAAAAGATTCACTAAGATTATTAACTAATAGAAAACGCTTGGTTCTTGGGTTAAAATGAGACCTTATCCACTTAGATAGATTTACTCTACTAATCCAAACATGAGCATGTAAGACTCGAAATTCAGTGTCATTTCTTTAAGAAATTGACATTTGAAACATGGATCCGTGTAATCTTGATCAATAAAGAAGAAATAATTAAACTCTAAGTCCAATTGATCAATATATAAATTTATTTGGATAACCCAAAAATTTTCCACCTCGGGAATTTATCTTAGAAATATGGAAAAAATAACAATTCCAAAAAAATGAAAATAAAATAAAATAAATAAATAATGAGATATTTTGGGAAAAATAAGATATTTTTCATGTAATATATTATATTATATTTTTAATATAATATAATATAATATATTATATAGAAAAAACAATTCTGTCGCGCGACTTTCGCACGACAGAGAAGGGGAGGATCGGGGGAAACCCGATCCACCCTCATCTCCTCCGACGGCTGGAGAAGACCACCGAAGGGCGAGAGGCCGCCCGAGCCATCGTTGACACTGGTAGAGGGAGGAGAAACGACCGATGACAAGAGAGAGAGTGAGAGAAGAGAAAATAGAGGAGAGAGAAGCGAACGGAGGTCGGAGGAAGGGGGAATACCTTGCCACCGTCCAGAGAGGGCATCAAACAGCTCCGATCCAAGCCCGAATCGGTGAGAAACGACACCGATCAGGAGAGGAAAAATTGACAGTGATGCCGAAAAAGGAGAAGGCCGAACTAGACTCATTGTTGCCGATCCGAGCGTGGCCACCACCAGATCCATGTTTCGTATGACTAGATGGACCGGTTGGAAGTGGAAGCCGACGAATAACTGGCTGGCAGAGCTCCGAACGACGAAGGTGGAACTGAATTGGATTGAACCGGTCTGAACCAATTTAGCTAGGAAAGAGGAAAAAAAGAGAGGAAAATGGGGAGAAAAATTCTATGACGCATTGAGTCAAAGGAGAAGCAGGTAAGCGATCGAAATTGATCGTTTTAATTTTTTGGAAAATTTATTTGAATGTATATCTTATTGAAATTGACCCGATTTAATTATACAAATGTATAGCGTGACAATTGGCGACAAACGAGAGTTTGAATCAATCTCGATTTGTGTGCCATCATGGAATCTTGGGTAAGTAAATCTCATTTACGACAACTTGTAAAATTATAAGAGTTAGAAATTCATCGCATAAGTTACAGATTAATTTTCATATAAAATGCCTCATGATTAGAATTGAAAATCGATTGTCGTAAATGACTAAATGAGCTATCCAAAGAGCTTAGGAAAAGGCCCAATAAGTGTTAATAGACTTGATGAGCCCAATAGGCCAGATAAAGTGAATAGTAAGTGAAAATGAGCTTAAGATTGAGTAAGACCCATTAAGGGGTAATTGGGCCCATTAAGAGTAAATGGGCCCAATAGTTTAAATTAAGCCCAATGACAGTGATATACAGATGGAAGTATTGTATTTAATCTGATAAATGATTATATGCAGCTTCAGAGATTTAATTGTGAACAAAATAGATCGCCTGGAATCTCAACGTTGGAAAAGACAAAGTGATCATAGTGATTTGAGGTAAGGGGATTTTGTGAGTACCTAGAGGCATCTACACGTATTTATGAGGGTATTTACAGGGCATGAAATTCTCTAAGGTATCTAGAAATAAAATAATAATTTTTGTAAAAAATCGGGGTATTGGTGTAAAAAGATGATTTTGCCCTTGGGAGTAAATTTTATTAGAAGGGTAGTAAGGCTAGTAAACTGCATGAGTATCATGATTTTGATGTTTTAATGTGATGTGATGCCTTGATTTGGGTAAAACAAGGATAGGTCGGCTAATTGTTTCATGATTTGCATGACATAGCACGTGTCGGTGCTGATTTTGAGTTTTGAAAGGGGTTTTACCTAAATAGAGCCATCTATTAGATTTATGAGTATAATTGTGCTAGATTTGATATTTTAACAAGCATAAAATGTGTTGGAGCCTAGCTCGCACCATATTTCGAGTTGAGATGCATGCAAGTCATACTGGAGCTTTTGCTTGTATGTGGGTTTCATTATTTTTAATGAATATAACTCTATTGGAGCTTTGCTCGTACATGATTTCACCATTATTTATTTAGCATAAAGTCGTACTGGGGCATTGCTCGTACGAGGATTTTTACTGATTATGCATGAAATCATGCTAGAGCCTTGCTCGCATTGGACTTTTCACACTGTGATATGTAATGAGTCGTGCTGGATGCCTCGTGTAGACTGTGTGTCACACAGATGAGATGCTCGCATGAGTCGTGCTGGATGCCTCGTGTAGACTATTCGTCACACGGATGAGATGCTCGCACGTGCACTTGAGACTGATTCGGTTATACATGGTATGGGGTACATAAGACCTACGGCAGGCGCCCCCGACCATGATATGGGTCCATGGAGTACATTGTACCGTGTATATCACATGGAGTACACTGTACCGTGTGGTGATGATGTTGATTTATATTCTAACGGGTAGGATTTAACCCACCTCCTGTTACAGCATGATGCCCCGCACATCGGGATCCGTGTGGTTTGGTATGATAAGGACATAGTTGGCCAGCAGAGTCCTCGATTGTATATAGTGACCACCTGTCTCACATGATATGATTTTATATGCACTAAACATGATTTGTGTTATCCAGGGTAGACCCGGGGGAGGGGTCAAACCTTGTGGGATGTTTTTAAAGGATGATGTATTGTTTTACGATAAGTTGACATGCTGAGCATGAGACGTCTTACATGATGACTTTCTATGGTTTTATGCATGCTTTCATGTTTTACAGTACATGATATATTTATACACATGCGACATAGTTTTATCTATTTCCTCATGCTCTATATGTAAGCGATTTTATATCATGACATTATAAGCACGTAGATAGTGTAATTATCTACCTGCTTGCATTATTGCCTTACTGAGCTAGTGAGCTCATCCCTTTCATTTTCCCCCTCTACAGAGTGCACACAGTAGTTAGTGATTGGCTAAGGACTTGTATCCTGGTATCCGTTGCTTCCCATCACCGAGAGGTATACACACTGGTATCATTTTGTATCTAAACATGTAATAGCACGGTAATCATTTTAAAATGTAATATGGGAGATGTAAATATTAGAAAACACGTATAAGTATAGAACCTCAATAATAATGTATACATGTTTGCTTTTGAATAAATTAAAAGATAGATGGCATGGTAGCTGGTAAAGGGTGACTAATACTGACTCATAGCCCAACTGTTTAGTGGTGAGAATGTTCACGATCGGGAAAGGAAAGGAAAAAGCAAAAAATTTGTAGCGATTTTAGGAAAAAAAGGGGTTGTGACAGAGCCTCACCTGTTCTGTCAAGCCCTTTAAGACGCAACATAGCCTTTTCCCATTCCTTGACTAATTCAACACTTGTTGCCTTCCATAAAGCTTACTTATATACTTTTCCTTTGAATTGTTTTTTGAAATTTGAGTACAAGTGCCTCAAATAGAATCTATGTGCAACATTACGATAAACTTCTTCAGGTCCTAGGTCTAGTCTCTACTAAAAGAAAAAAAACAATAAGACATTATTGTAAGCAATATGGACTTAAAAGAATGATGACCAACAGAATCAAAAATATAAAAAGAAATCATAACTTCTATTGGTCATATATGAATTCCAATCCCAATTCATTAAAATCACTAACTTCCTCATTTACCAGATTAAGAAACCAATACCAAGTTTTATTATTTTCTTGTTCAATTACTGCATAACAAAGAGGAAAAAAGTTCTCATTCCCATCTCTCGCAACAACATTCAGTGATTGTCGTCTAAAATGAGCTTTCAAGTGATCGCCATCCAGTCTTATTAGCCTTCTACATCCATTAAGGAATCCTTTCTTTTATGCATCAAACATTATAAAAATTTTTTTAAACCTAGGAACAAAGTTTCTAGGCACACTACTTTCAGCATCAACAGATTGAGATTCTAACTTCATTAATGCAGAGCTACTAAGATTTGTCTCTTGAATCATGTCACAATAATCCCATAATTTTGAGTAATGTAACTTAACATCCCATCTCATCATTTCTCTAGCTTTTCTCTTAGCTCTATACACCTAAGACATACTAACATTAACCTTCAACTCTCTGGACATCTTCATCATAATCTTATCAATTTCCCAATTATGGTTGTCTTTTAAGTTATAAAACATTTCTCAACCATATAAAGAACTATCACTTGGGTTATCTTGAATTCCCTAGGACAACTATGCTCTGGATAAAAGGTTCTAATTTGAAAGGTTCGATCCTTTTTCATCCTAGAAGCATAGATTCTCCATCCATAATCCTTCACACATGCAACATTAATCTTATCTCCATCATTCCTTCTGAACTTATAGTTAAAATCTTTACTTAAATGTTATTCTTTCAATACTCTTTTATAAACAGTGCCACTAATAAACTTTATTTCAACCTTTAATTGTGGATTCTTTATGTTAGTCTCTTCATTAAACACTGAAAAATGATCTCCCTCATCATCAAATTTATGATCACTCTGTAAATTAGTATCTTCAATCACATTATCTCTAAACTCCTCCAAATCAGGATTTTCAACCACTAGCTCTATCCTATGCAGACCATTTTCTCTTTGTTTAGTACTAGCAACATCCACTTCATCTTTAAATATATCATTAGCTCTTGAAACCCTTCTTTAAACCAACAAGGATCACTACTAGAATAACCATCACTATCTTCCTTATAATCACTATCATCTTCATCACTGTCTTCTTCATCACTGTTTTCCTCATCCTTATCTCCACCAGCCTCATCTACAACATTCTCTACAACATCCTTACTGTGACCCTCAACCTCAACACTATGTCCCTCATCCCCATCTCCGTTGTCTCCATCAGCCTTATCATTACCTATAACATTCTCATAGTGAACTCCCAACTCATTATTTTGTCCCTTATCCCCATCTCCATTGTTTGCACCAATCTCTTCTTTGCATACATACAACTATCTTTAGCCACATTTCTATTGCCATATGCAATAACAATTTCAGACCCTAAACATACATTTCCACTAGACTAGCCTTTTTTACCTCATTCTCGTTAATATTAGCATCGGGTGTACATGGATGAATAACGAAAATAGGAGGATCAACAGCTACAACATACATTTAAATTAATATGAGACCTGTGAATTCTATGTATTTTAGCTATGAGGCTACAATGTGAGATTTATAATTTGGTGAATGTAGTTATGATATTTCAATGTACACGCAAGTTTTAAATCTAATGAGTATAAGAGGATGAAGTTTTTAACTCTTATATGTGTATGGATTGAAATATGGTCTATGGAGTAGATTATGGTAAGTTTTGCCTTGAGTTTTACGTAAATTTATGCAGTAGTAGTGAAAATTATGAAGGCCAGATCGATCTCAAAAGGATGGAAGATTGATTATATGACTCCAAAATACAATGAGTATATAATAGTAGACAGGCAGATTGATCTCATAAAGGAGCAGATCGATCTCATATTGCCTCTGCCTAGTAAGAATTGATCCTGTCACAAGGTGTGAGATCTGAGGATTTCAGACATATTTTAATTATGTAATATGAACTTGAAGTATAATTTATTGAGCTAAGTAAATTGGGGAATGATAATTGGAGATTTATATGTTAAGTGTTTAAAATAAGTATGAAGTTATGAGGACAGATCGATCTGGGAGTAGGAGAGATCGATCTGGTGAGTTAAAAATGACAAGGAATGAGGAATTTAAGGAGCAGATCGATCTCCAATGGAAGAGGATCGATCTCCTTATGATTCTGTTTGAGAGAAGATCGATCTCATGAGGAAGAGATCGATCTCCAAATGTTTCTGTTTGGGAGAAGATCGATCCCCTCAAGGAGCAGATCGATCTCATACAGCCATAAAGAGATCGATCTCACCCCTCGACAGATCGATCTCCTAGGCATAAATTGCCCCAAATCGTCCCCAAATTCAAATGCAGATCGATCTCATCAAGAGCCAGATCGATCTCCTACCCTCAGTCTATATAAGGAATCCCTACTTTCTCCTGCAATTTCACTTTCTCTCTCTTCCAATCCCCATTTTCACCGAACCCTAGCTTTCTCACTCATCCAAAGCACCCATTTCCGTCCAAATCAGAAGTTGTGGCAAGAAGGAAAGTTGTTCCTCATCAAAGGGAGAACAACATACTTGGAAATCGAAAGACGGATTGAATAGAGGCAAGAGATAAGCTCTCCACAAGTTTTGGGTAATTTCTAAACTTTGATCCTTATATTTGAGATGATTTTGGTGGTGATAGTTGTTGGCATTGTGTTGAAATAGCTGAAAAATGATTAGGGATTGATGAAATTACAATGTAGTTGGAGTGATGATGATATTTGGCAACTTTGGTAAATTTAGGAATTTTGAGCTTTAAATGGAGATTTAGACAATGTGGTGTATTAGCATAGATATTGTGGCATACGAAATATAGAATGTTGAGGTGTCGTGAGCGAGATTGTGGTTTGTGATGGAGTTATGAGAATTGAGAAATTTGAGGAGTTATGAGCAATTATGCTCGATTTTGAGAATTGAGGTTGATGTGATGATGAGTATTGAAGTTTTAACATCGTTTGGACAGCTCGGGAGTTTCAGAGTGGAATGCAATGCTAGTCCGTGATACGGGGGAAACGATTGCACTATACGAGGTGCAAAGAGGTAAGGGAAAACTGTGAAACCCGGATTTTTTCCACTATGTTCATTATTTGGGACCATAATTTAAATAAAAGTGATTTAAAGCATTCTGACGAATGATACGAAATTTAAATGAGAAAAGATAGTGAGTCCGAGAAGGAAAATCGGTCTAAATTAATCCCAAACGTGTAGAAGGGTAAAATGGTCAAAAGATTCTAATTTCGATGTAAATTCGATGAAAAAATTTCATTAAAAATATGGATTTAGGAAATCTTGATTAATAAAGAAGAAATTATTGGATTCCAAGTCCAATTGGTCAAGATACGAAAATATTACGAATTTTCGTAATTTTCGCCCGGGACATTATCCCGAAAATATGCGAGAAATACACCGAAATAATTAAAACAAATTAAATTAATTAAATTGATTAATTAATAAAATATAATATAATTTTTCAGATATTTTGTACAATTTATTATATTTTATTTGATTAAAATAAAATATAATAAATATAATATAATAAAATATAATAAAATAATAATAAAGTAAAAGTTAAAAAAAAAAAAGAAATTGAAAACTGAAATCGTGATTTGCAAATTGAATTGGAAACAGAAGAAGCAAAACGAGAGAAGACAGAGACGCGAGAGAGAGCGAGGGACCGACTGCCGACGAGCCACCACCGGTGCCAATCAAGACCAGCCGACCACCGGAAAGCGTAGCCCACAACCACCCGACCCTCCTGCCACCGGCGGTGTGCATCGAAACCACCGGAATCCGGCGGATCGAGGGAGAGAAGGTCGAAAGAGGAGAAGACGATTCCGGCGAATCCACCGGCGATTGACCCCAGCCGAACGTCGCCCTGCTCCAGGCGCACAGAACTACGCCAGAAACGACCGAAGAACCGGTCGGCGAAGCACCGAACCGGTCGAACGGAACTGAACCGTACCGGTCTGAACCGGTCCGAACCGGTTCAGCCAAGAAAGAGAGGGAAAAAGGAGAAAAAGGGAAGGAAAAGAGAAAAAGGAAAAAGGAAAAATTTTTGGGGATACACCGGACTTCGGGTAAGTCGGTAAGAGGTCAAAAGTGACCGATTTAATTTTTGAAAAATTTATTTAAATTATATTTGATCAAAAATTCACTCGAAATTAAATATATAATTGTGCAGTTCGACGATAAATCACGTACGTGAGCCCGATCGAACTTCGATTTGCGCACTATCATAAAATCTCGGGTAAGTAAAGCTCATTTACGACAATTTATATAATTATCGCGCATTAAAAATTTATTTTACGAGTTACGGATTAAATTAGCATATAGTGGATTAAATCAAGATTTTAAATTAAATTATCGTAAATGATATACGGACTATTCAAAGAGTCTATAAAAAGGTCCAATAAGTACTAATGGGCCCAGTGAGCCCAATAGGCCTTGATGAAAGAATTAATAACTGGAAACGGGCTTAAAACGAATTAAGGCCTATTAAGGTGTAATTTGGCCCAATAAGAGAGAAATTGGCCCAATTACCTAAATCGACAGTGATAAATATGAGGAAAATATGTATTGAGTTAAATACGATTAAAACGAGGTTTACATCGATAAAACCGAGCAAAAAGAGTAAAATCGATTAAAAGTTAACTTTTTGTCAAAACTTCGATATAATCACATATTTGGATATGTTGAAATGAATTTAAGCCATATGTGATAAGTTAAACTTGTTTTGCAGTAGCTCGGTCTATCGACACATTTTACGAGGTAAATTCGAGCATCGAGAAAAGTGTTCTACATCAGTCGCTAAGAGGTAAGGGATATAATTTAGAGTAGCGTTAGTACTCCTTTATCCTTACCAACTGTTTATGCATGAGAATTGGATGAGATTTTACGAAATGGATTTTCAACGGCATTTAAACTGAAGCCAAAACCATTTCCCGAGTTTTCAGCATGTTTTATATATTTGAGATACATTTTACAGCATATATGTTTATAAAAGTGATTTTTCACTTTTGAAACGAAAGCATAGTATTTTTATGTGAGATTACGGGTTAAAGTCCTGATATGTTTTATGAAACCATGTTTTCATGATACGGGTTAAAGTCCCAAGACAGCTTTTAAGATATATTTTCACGGTACGGGTATGAGTCCCAAGAATTAACTTTGATAACTATGCTTTCCATATTTACACAGGCTAGAGTTCCGCAATGATTTATAAAAACTATGTTTTCTATGAGAAACGGGCTAGAGTCTCGTAATGATTTATGAAAAACGGGCTAGAGTCCCGTAACGATTTTAATACACAGGTATGAGGCCCGAAATGATTTTGATAAATTGGGTAAGAGGCCCAAAATGATTTTTGTGGGGTAAAAAGGCATGACATGAAGAAAGTCAGAGGATCTGGGGTCGATCTCGTATGGAGACGATCGAGGATCTACCTAGCCGACGACCAGAGAACGGGCAGGCTCTGACTTGATATGAGAAACGTGCGTATAGACCACACTTGGTGATGCACGTGAGTTCGTGTGTATAGTCCCCATTTAGTGGTGCACGAGAGAAGGGCAGCGTACGACCCTGATCCAGTCCTACGGCTCCCCTGTACTATGGCCATGAGTACCCATGATTTTGTCCTACGGGACCAGATGTATGATGTCCTTCGGGACTAGTATATGAGACGATTGCCTGACCCTACACGATGAATTGACGGAATGATATATATATGTTTTCGCACATTTCATGCTACCTGTTTTATGATTTTATTGAGCACATATTTTCTATGATGAGATTTTAAAGGTAGCCATGAGTATATTTTACGAAATGTGCATATGACAATACAATTTCATTTCAAAGTGATAAGCATGTTATGATATGCATGATTAAGTTTTGAGATGCTTTTTACTTGTTTACACGACGTGATATGCATACTATATATGAGTTTTACTAAAAAGATGCATGGTGTGTAAACTTATGATTTAAGCATGTTTTTACTGCTTTTATGAAATGTAAGCATCTCTACTCCAGTACATGTTTATGCTAATTTGTAAAACCACGAGTTTTACCATGTTTTGAGTATTTAAAGTTATTTTAAATGTATCTCTTACTGAGTCTGAAAAACTCACCCCCTCCTCTCCATCTCCCAGATTATCTATAGCGAGTCTACTGCACATACGAGACTGTGGTCGTTGACAAGGTAGTCCGATCTTTCATCGGATTCTTTTGTAACCTTGAGGTACAATCTTACTTATATTCCAGACATGTGATACATAATAGACACTATTGTATATAATAGTCGGGATGTAATAGTTGTAAATGATTTTTTATATACAGAATGTATGTAATGTAACGAGATCCTGGAAAATGAGAAAGATTTTCAATCTAGACATGGACAGGAAAACAACATAGTTAATGGATAAAAAGTTTAAATTAGCCCTATTTTTTGGCGCTTCTAAGGCGTGACAAAAACTAAACCATTTGTGTATGTGTTTTGATGAATTGTTGTAGCATGAACCATGATTTGAGAATACAAGCATGTTTGGTGTTGTGTTGTGATATAATTGCACATGGTTTTTATAGCCAGTTGGAGCCCATTATTTTGTGAGTTTATAAGCTGAGTGTGAAATTGCTTTATAAACCTTTGAGTTGCGTGAAAAGTAAATTGGGCTCTACGTTAAGGCGATATTGAGATTTGAGAAAATGTGTGCGTGTTTTACCGGTTGGAACTCGGTTTTAATATGTTTTGTGTTGAGTACACAAATGTTTTAAATGAGTTTTATGAGAGAAAAGCATTATGAGTTCTACGTGAAGGCATAACGTTTTATAAGATAATGGCTAATGATTGGGACTTAGGCGTGTCATGTTGAATACACATTGGGCTTTGCTCTGGTAGCATGTAAGATCGATATAGTGGGACGCCTGGAAATCGACCCAGGGACCACAGGCCTTGTTCTGGTAACATGTAAGTTTGATTATTCCTCCGCTTTGGTAGCGTTGGGAGGCCTTGCTCTGGTAGCATGTAAGTCTGATATTCCTCTGTTTTGGTAACGAGAGATGCCTCCGTTTTGGTAACGAGAGATGCCTCCATTTTGGTAACGTGAGATGACCCCCGTTCTGGTAACGCTGGGTGGCCTTGCTTTGGTAGCATGTAAGACCGAGAGAGTGGGCCGCCTGGGAACCGACCCAGGGACCACGTGATAGTGTGCATGAGGCGAGGCATTGCTCTGGTAGCATGTAAGGCCAGGCCTTGTTCTGGTAACATATAAGTCTAATATACCATGCATACGACCATATTGTCGACGTTCCCTCTATACGAGGATGCCTGGGATGCGCACCCAGAGGAGATTACACATTTGATGTGCCATTACGAGTTTTAATTGAGTTTTATTGCCTAGTCTCGTTTTACACATGAGTTGTGTTTTGTGACCTTGTCTCGTGCTATTTACTGAGGTGATTTTTATCACGTATTTTGAGAACAGCCATTATCACATATATTTACACATGCTTGTGAGTGCTCGATATTGAGCCTTTTTATCTTCATGTTTTCACATGATTTATGAGTTATGAGATGATGATGTTTGAAGAACTTTCATGCTACGATTTCAAATGAGTTTCATAAAAAAATACATATTTGTGAAGTGTGATATGGTTTATATAACTGAGTTCCCTTACCCCCCTTACTGAGCGATTTGAAAGCTCACCCTGTTTTCTCTTCCCCCCAGATCGCTTCAAGTGAAGTGAGTTCCCTGCGGCGTACGGGTTAGAGGCTAGTGGAGGACTTGAGCTCCAGGCCGTATTTTGTGTACTGAGGTAGATATTTAATATTCATGTACCCAGACTAGAGTTATATTTACAGACACTTATTGTACAATGATGTACGGGATGTATTAGGATTAATTAACTTGGAATTGAGCAATGTATATGATACAATATATACTATATTATGATGAGATCCTGAGGCATGATAATTATGATGATGTATGACACTGCACAGGAATGCACCCTTAATTGTGAATTAATGAGTAAAAAGTTTTAAATTAGCCCTATTTTTCGCGCTTCCGGGGCGTCACAGAGAGTTTTCTTGGTATCAGAGCTTAGGGTGCTTAGTACTGTCAGTGTCGGTTAAGTGAAACAGAATACATCCCAAGTGTCTGTAATAGTCTGGTCATGAACTGAATCTGAGGATTGAGATTTCAATCGATTTTGATATGTACGCGCAGGAGACGAGTTGAGATAGAGAATGAGTAAACGACGAGGTCATTCGAGGAGGCAGGCAGAGTCCCCTCCGCCACCTGACCCACAACCAAAGAGTCCTAACTCTCGATTTAATCGGATTGAGACCGATGTGAGGTAAGGTTTTGAGCAGATGGCAGCGTTATTCGCGCAACACTTTGGAGTTAATGCCTCGGGTACTACTCCTACACCCCCACAAGGACCTCCCATACCCCCAATACCTCCCGTTACTCAGCCTGATGACAGAAGTATGGTCCGACTGAAGGAATTTTTGAAAATGAACCCACCTGCATTTAGGGGAAAGAAGGATCCTACAGAGGCTGAGGAGTGGTTGACAGAGTTGAGAGTTATATTCGACTATCTGGGGTGCACCGATTCTGAGAGGGTCAGTATGAGTGCCTATATGTTGAAAGGGAGAGCTCGAGATTGGTGGGGTACTACCCAGGGTATTTTGATGTCCCACCAGGATGTGATTGGTTGGGAAGAGTTTCAGACAGCCTTTAGAGCCCAATATGTACCACGAGCTACCCAGAGAAGGAGGCAAGCAGAGTTTTTGAGTTTGGTACAGGGTGACATGTCTGTAGATGATTACGAGAGCCGATTTACCGCTCTGCTGAGATATGATCCAGAGACTTTCAAGAATGAAGAGCTCCGCACAGAGAGATTTGTGTATGGATTAAAGCCCATCATCAGAGATCGATTGATTGGGTTGTGTATTATTGAGTTTGGAGATGCTCTGAGACGAGCACAAGAGATTGAGAGGGGAATTGAAATTGTACAGTCCTAGAATGAGTTTGGAGCAGTGATTAGGGACAAAGGCAAGAGGCCAGCGATGTCTCAAGCAGATGTTCGGAGAGGTTCCTTCAGGAGAAGAAGGATTGAGGTACAGAAAGACAGATTGGAGAGACCCAGAGCTTATCCTATTATCAAGGAGACACCTCGATATGGCAGGCCAGAGATAAGGGTTTGTAGAGACTGTGGTCGATCGCATGATGGAAGTTGTACTGGGTCGATCCGTGGATGTTTTAGATGTGGTGACATGGGTCACAGAGTGAAGGACTGTCCTCAACCTCAGATACCATATGCTCCGGAGCCTACTAGACAGCAGCCTCAGAAAGTGAATCCCCAGAGACGGGCCACTACTGCAGAGAAAGGGAAGAAACCTGTGGCACAGGGACGTGTGTTTGCCCTGGATAAGGAAACTGCGGACACTTCAACAGAAACTATAAGAGGTACACTTTCTGTCTGTAATCATAAGGCTCATGTGTTGATAGATCCAAGATCCACGCATTCGTTTATTTCAGAGCATTTTGCATGTAGTTTAAATTTAAAGTTTAAACCTCTAGAGTATGTACTACATGTAAATACCCCTATGCGCGAATCCCAGAGAACTGAGTTAATCTGTAGAGGATGTGAAATAAAGGTGGGAGATAGAGTGATGTTAGCAGATCTAATCATGTTGAATATACATGGGTTTGATGTAATTCTGGGGATGGATTGGTTGGCAACCAATCGAGTGAGTTTAGACTGCTACACTAAGATTGTAACTTTCTCCCTACCTGAACCTTACAGTGTACGATTGAGATATTGAGGAAATGAATATGTGGAATTCTAGTAAGTAATTTGAGGATTTTAATATTATTTTTGAGAGTATTAAATATGATTGTTCATGTGAAGGTTACGAAACACTCATCTCAGACGATGAGCGGGAACATCCGAGGATTGAGGATATACCTGTGGTGTGTGAATTCCTGAATGTTTTCCCAGATGAGCTGCCAGGTTTGCCACCAGAGAGTGAGCTGGAGTTTACCATTGATTTAGTACCAGATACTCAGCCGATCTCTAAACCTCCCTAAAGGATGGCATTAGTGGAACTGGAGGAATTGAAGAGACAACTATAGGAGTTATTGGATCAAGGGTTCATTAGGCCCAGTGTTTCAACGTGGGGAGCACCAGTTTTATTTGTCAAGAAGAAGGATGGTAGTCTCAGATTATGCGTAGACTACCAGCTGTTGAATAAAGCCACGGTGAAGAATAAATACCCACTGCCTAGGATTGATGATCTACTTGATCAGCTAAGAGGGGCCTCAGTCTTTTCTACGATTGATTTGAGATCGGGCTATCACCAATTGAGGATCAAGGAAGAAGATATTCCCAAGACGGCCTTCAGGACAAGGTATGGCTATTATGAATTTCTGGTGATGTCCTTTGGATTGACGAACGCCCCTGTTGCATTTATGAGGTCGATGAACGAAGTGTTCAGAGACTATCTCGATAAATTTGTGATAGTCTTTATTGATGATATCCTGGTATACTCTCGGTCGTATGAGGAGCATGCACAACATTTGTGGTTAGTACTTCAGATACTCCGAGATAAGCAATTACACGAAAAGCTTAGTAAGTGTGAGTTTTGGCTGAACCGGATAGCTTTCCTTAGTCATATAGTCTCAGAGGAAGGAGTATCAGTGGATCCAAGTAAAGTAGCAGCTGTGCTTAGTTGGGAGAGACCGAGGACGGTTACTGAGGTGCGAAGCTTCCTTGGTTTGGTAGGGTATTACAGAAGATTTATGGAAGGATTTTCAAGGATTGCCGCTCCTTTGACTAAACTCACACGTAAGGAGACTTCGTTCATATGGACTGATCAATGTGAGCTCAGTTTTCAAGAGTTAAAAAGGAGATTGACAGCGGCACCTATGTTAACTATTCCTGAGAGATCAGGAGGATTTTCGGTGTATAGTGATGCATCTCATCAAGGATTAGGGTGTGTGCTTATGCAGCACGGAAGAGTGGTCGCATATGGATCGCGACAGTTGAAAGACCATGAGCGGAATTACCCCACGCATGATTTGGAGTTAGCCGCTGTGGTATTTGCTTTGAAGATCTGGCGACACTACTTATATGGGAAAGATTCCAGATCTTCACTTATCACAAGAGTTTGAGATATCTCTTTGATCAGAAAGAGTTAAATATGAGACAAAGGAGATGGATGGAACTCCTTAAGGATTATGACTGCGAGATTCTATATCATCCGGGTAAGGCGAATGTAGTTGCTGATGCCCTGAGCAGGAAGAGTATGATATCTGCTATGATGATCAGGGAATGGGATTTGTTAGAGCAGTTCGCCAAACTTCGGATCAGAGTTAAAGAGGTAGAGACTGGATTTTTGGCTAGCTTCCGGATAGAGCCCAGGATCATGGATCAGATTAGAACTGGGCAGCGCAGTGATCAGAGGTTGATAGAAATGGTTAGCCAAGCTGAACAGAGTTCGCAGTCGGATCTCACCATCAGTGAGGATGGATTATTGAGATTCAGAGGATGGATTTGTGTACCGAACGATGATACCCTGAAGAGATAGATACTGAGAGAATCCCACTGCTCGCGATACACCATACACCCAGGGAGTACTAAGATGTTTCGAGACTTGAGAAAGGTGTATTGGTGGAGTGGTATGAAGCGAGACGTGGCAGAGTATGTGGCCAGGTGTTTAGTATGCCAGCAAGTGAAAGCTGAGCATCGAAAGCCCGGAGGACTACTACAGCCCTTACCTGTACCTACATGGAAATGGGAGCATGTCACCATGGATTTTATTATGGGTTTACCGAGGACCCGAAGAGGTTGTGATGCGATATGGGTCATTGTGGATAGATTGACCAAGAGTGCCCACTTCCTTGCCATCAAGAGCACAGATACTGTGGATGCCTTAGCTGAGCTATGTCAGCGAGATAGCTAGATTACATAGGGCTCCAGTAAGTATTACTTCTGATAGAGATTCCTGGTTTACTTCTAAATTTTGGACCCAGTTTCAAAAGTCCATGGGATCTCAATTGAGTTTTAGTACCGCCTATCATCCTCAGACAGATGGTCAGTCAGAGAGGACTATTCAGACCTTGGAGGATATGTTGAGGGCGTGTACGATGGACTTTAAGGGATCATGGGATGATCACCTGCCCCTAGCAGAGTTTGCGTACAATAACAGCTATCATGCAAGTATTGGAATGGCACCCTTTGAGGCTCTATATGATAGGAGGTGTAGATCCCCTGTAGCTTAGGAAGAAGTCGGTGACAGAAAGATAAATGCTCCCGAGCTTGTTGAGCAAGCTGTACAAAGTGTGAAACTCATATGTGAGAGGCTACGGGCTGCACAGAGTAGACAGAAAAGCTACGCAGATGTGCGTAGACCGCCACTTGAGTTTGATGTTGGTGATGCAGTATTTCTGAAAGTAGCACCGAGTAAGGGTATCATGCGATTTGGGAAGAAAGGAAAATTGAGTCCTCGATACATAGGACCATTCGGGATTCTTGAGAGAGTGGGAGAGGTAGCCTACAGATTGGCATTACCCCCACGGATGTCCGAAATACACAATGTTTTTCATGTGTCTATGTTAAGGAAGTACCACCCGGACCCTTCTCATGTTATAGAGTATGACGAGATGGACATATAAGAGGACATGAGCTACACTGAGGAACCCGTCCGGATTCTTGATAGGAAGGAGAAGGTACTGAGAACCAAGAGCATCCCATTAGTGAAAGTTTTGTGGAAACATCACTCAAGGGAAGAGGCAACGTGGGAACTAGAGAACCTCATGAAGGAGAAATACCCTCATCTTTTTGACTAGTTGAGTTGAATTTGGAGGACCAAATTCTTTTAAGGTGGGGAGGATGTGAGATCTGAGGATTTCAGACATATTTTAATTATGTAATATGAACTTGAAGTATAATTTATTGAGCTGAGTGAATTGGGGAATGATAATTGGAGATTTATATGTTAAGTGTTTAAAATAAGTATGAAGTTATGAGGACAGATTGATCTGGGAGTAGGAGAGATCGATCTGGGAGTGGGAGAGATCGATTTGGTGAGTTAAAAATGACAAGGGAGGAGGAATTTAAGGAGCAGATCGATCTCCAATGGAAGAGGATAGATCTCCTTATGATTCTGTTTGAGAGAAGATCGATCTCATGAGGAAGAGATCGATCTCCAAAGGTTTCTGTTTGGGAGAAGATCGATCTCCTCAAGGAGCAGATCGATCTCATAAAGCCATAAAGAGATCGATCTCACCCCTCGACAGATCGATCTCCTAGACATAAATTGCCCCAAATCGTCCCCAAATTTAAATGCAGATCGATCTCATCAAGAGCCAGATCGATCTCCTACCCTCAGTCTTTATAAGGAATCCCTGCTTTCTCCTGTAATTTCACTTTCTCTCTCTTCCAATCCTCATTTTCACCGAACCCTAGCTTTCTCACTCATCCAAAGCACCCATTTTCGTCCAAATCAGAAGTTGTGGCAAGAAGGAAAGTTGTTCCTCATCAAAGGGAGAACAACATACTTGGAAATTGAAAGACGGATCGAATAGAGGCAAGAGATAATCTCTCCACAAGTTTTAGGTAATTTCCAAACTTCGATCCTTATATTTGAGATGATTTTGGTGGTGATAGTTGTTGGCATTGTGTTGAAATAGCTGAAAAATGATTAGGGATTGATGAAATTACAATGTAGTTGGAGTGATGATGATATTTGGCAACTTTGGTAAATTTAGGAATTTTGAGCTATAAATAGAGATTTAGACAATGTGGTGTATTAGCATAGATATTGTGGCATAGGAAATATAGAATGTTGAGGTGTCGTGAGCGAGATTGTGGTTTGTGATGGAATTATGAGAATTTAGAAATTTGAGGAGTTATGAGCAATTATGCTCGATTTTGAGACTTGAGGTTGATGTGATGATGAGTATTGATGTTTTAACATCGTTTGGACAGCTCGGGAGTTCCAGAGTGGAATGCGAGGCTAGTCCGTGATATGGGGGAAACGATTGCACTATACAAGGTGCAAAGAGGTAAGGGAAAACTAAACCATTTGTGTATGTGTTTTGATGAATTGTTGTAGCATGAACCATGATTTGAGAATACAAGCATGTTTGGTGTTGTGTTGTGATATAATTGCACACGATTTTTATAGCCGGTTGGAGCCCATTATTTTGTGAGTTTATAAGCTGACTGTGAAATTGCTTTATAAACCTTTGAGTTGCGTGAAAAGTAAATTGGGCTCTACGTTAAGGCGATATTGAGATTTGAGAAAATGTGTGCGTGTTTTGCCGATTGGAACTCGGTTTTAATATGTTTTGTGTTGAGTACACAAATGTTTTAAATGAGTTTTATGAGAGAAAACCATTATGAGTTCTACGTGAAGGCATAACGTTTTATAAGATAATGGCTAATGATTGAGACTTAGGCGTGTCATGTTGAATACACATCGGGCCTTGCTCTGGTAGCATGTAAGACCGATATAGTGGGACGCCTGGGAACCGACCCAGGGACCACAGGCCTTGTTCTGGTAACATGTAAGTTCGATTATTCCTCCGCTTTGGTAGCGTTGGGAGGCCTTGCTCTGGTAGCATGTAAGTCCGATATTCCTCCGTTTTGGTAACGAGAGATGCCTCCGTTTTGGTAACGAGAGATGACCCTCGTTCTGGTAACGCTGGGTGGCCTTGCTTTGGTAGCATGAAAGATCGAGAGAGTGGGCCGCCTGGGAACCGACCCAAGGACCACGTGATAGTGTGCATGAGGCGAGGCATTGCTCTGGTAGCATGAAGGCCTGGCCTTGTTCTGGTAACATATAAGTCCAATATACCATGCATACGACCATATTGTCGACGTTCCCTCTATACGAGGATGCCTGGGATGCGCACCCAGAGGAGATTACACATTTGATGTGCCATGACGAGTTTTAATTGAGTTTTATTGCCTAGTCTCGTTTTACACATGAGTTGTGTTTTGTGACCTTGTCTCGTGCTATTACTGAGGTGATTTTTATCACGTATTTTGAGAACAGCCATTATCGCATATATTTACACATGCTTGTGAGTGCTCGATATTGAGCCTTTTTATCTTCATGTTTTCACATGATTTATGAGTTATGAGATGATGATGTTTTGAGAACTTTCATGCTATGATTTCAAATGAGTTTCATACAAAAATACATATTTGTGAAGTGTGATATGGTTTATATAACTGAGTTCCCTTACCCCCCTTACTGAGCGATTTGGAAGCTCACCCTGTTTTCTCTTTCCCCCAGATCGCTTCAAGTGAAGTGAGTTCCCTGCGGCGTACGGGTTAGAGGCTAGTGGAGGACTTGAGCTCCAGGCCGTATTTTGTGTACTGAGGTAGATATTTAATATTCATGTACCCAGACTAGAGTTATATTTACAGACACTTATTGTACAATGATGTACGGGATGTATTAGGATTAATTAACTTGGAATTGAGTAATGTATATGATACAATATATACTATATTATGATGATGTATGACACTGCACAGGAATGCACCCTTAATTGTGAATTAATGAGTAAAAAGTTTTAAATTAGCCATATTTTCCGCGCTTCTGGGGCGTCACATAAGGGTAAATCGATCTTCATTTGTCTCAGCCTAGAAGAGATCAATCCCCCTTGGAAAACAGATCGATCTCCATTTGGTTCTGTGAAGAATAGATCGATCCCCACCCTCTACCAGATCGATCTTGTAGTTGGTAATTGAGCGGTTGGAGTAGTTCAAACCAGGCAGAGATCGATATCCCCATGATACCAGATCGATTTCACACGCTCTGTCTATATAAGAATCACGAGAGTTTTGCTTGAAACCGAATCTCTCTCACGTGTAAACACCAACACTCACCATTTTTACCCAAACCAAGCTTTCTCTCTCTAAGATTCACCACATTTTGGACAGAGTAAGAAAAAGAGGTAAGAGCCAAAGTTGTTTCTCTTGGTAAAGAGAATAACATACTAGAAAATCAAAGGGTGGTTTGAACAAAAGGGAAGACATAAGCATTCTATAAGTTGCTCAAGAGAAGACAAGCTAGGTGAGCTCCCAAGACCCTTGTTTTTAAATATTGTCATTATATATATATATATATACATTGGTGAATAAATATGTATATAATTAGTTGGAAATGTTTAAGTCATGAAGGAAACAACAAATGGGTTTGGTAGAAGATGGAATGTGGATGTCTTGTGATGGTCATGAGCTAGCTTGAATATAGTTTAGGGTGTATAGGTGTAAATAGGATAAAAAGGTAAATGTTGAGTTAGAATGAGTAAGAGAAAGAAATGGACAATGAGAATGATGTATATTGATGATTTGATAATGTTTGGACAACTAAAAAATCTGACACAGGAAACGAGACTGGTCCGAGACCTAGGGGATATTGCACTACTCAGGGTGCAAGAGGTAAGGGAAATAAACTGTTTGTGCATGTGAGTTTCTAAATGATGAAAATACCTTTTTAGCGTGAAAAAGGTTTTATGAAAGAGCATGTTTATGAGAAATGAGTTGATTTGATGCTTTGATAAATGTGCGAGTGTTTTGTCGGTTTGAGCTCAGTTTTGATGAATTTTGTGTAATTGTGAATACAATGTTTTATAACAAAAATGAGTTTTCTTCGAGATAACCACTATGAGTTCTACGTGAAGGCAAAACGATTTTAATACAATAATGACATATTTTACTGAGACTAAGGCTTGTCATGAGATGCATATCGATACTCCGCTTGATAGCGTTGAGTGGCCTTGCTCTGGTAGCATGTAAGACCGAGCCATGCTCTAGTAGCATGTAAGATCGATGCCTCCGTTCTGGTAACCTAAGATGACCCCGCCCTGGTAGCGATGGGTGCCCTTGCTTTGATAGCATGTAAGACCGAGGCTGTAAGACTCTGATCAAGTCTACAGTGATATCATGGCCATGGATAGATGTCGACATTTTTCCATCTTTTGAGGATGCCCTCTTTGAGGATGATTTGATGTGATGTGATGTGCTTATGACATTTTTATTTGAGTTTTATTAAAGGCCTAGTCTCGACTATTTTGATGAATGACATGTTTTGATGACTGTGATGTCTATCACGTATTTGAGAATTGATGTTATGATGATTTGTGATTTTTATCACGTAAATTATGCTGATGCAAACTAATGTCATTATTAGTATCATTATTTTCATAACGTTTTACATGCTCGAAACTTCTATCATGCTTTTATGTGCCCAAATGATGAGTTATGATGTGATGATGATTTTATAAAACCTCCCTTATCCTCCTTACTGAGCGTTTTGAGAGCTCACCCTTTTTTCCTCCCCCTTCAAATTACTTACAGTGAGTGAGCTAGTGCCTACCGCGTACGTGATATAGGCTGGTGGATAAGTTCTCCCCAGGCTATCGCTTGTACACGTACAAGATATAAATTCAGTTCATTTTGTATCTAGATAATGATGTAATACAAACATTTGTGCTAAGTATTTTTGGGATGTAATTAGGCCAATATAAAGAAAATGAATTGAGTTTTTGGGGCTGACCCTTTTTGGAGATTATGTATTTGGTTTTATGAAATAGAAATTGTGTGATCTTGGGGATAATGATTTATTATAAACACAAGTGATTAAATGACACTGTACAAGAATGCAACCCGAGTAAGAAGTTTTAATGTAAGAAAATTTTAAATTCGCCCTATTTTTCGTGCTTTCGGGCTGTCACATATTTGTTTGGTATCAGAGTAAAGGTTGCCTAGTACTGTCAGTGTTGAGTGATTGGAAATAGATTACATCCCAATGGTCTGTATTGTCCGGTAATGAATTGAATTTAGTGGGTAAAATTATGATCGATGCTTAACGTATACGCGTAGGTATGTAAGAGACAAGAAATGAGCGGGAGACGAGGTCGTCCCGAGAGGTAGGCACAGCCACCTCCACCACCTGACCCATAGCCCGAGAGTCCCAACTCTCAAATTAATCGGCATGAGCAAGATGTGCGACAGGGGTTTGAGTAGATGGCAGCGCTATTTGCGTAGTACTTTGGGGCTAATGCCTCCGGTACCACACCTACCCCAGCTCCCACACCTCCACAGGATCCGCCCTCGCCTTCTATACAGACTGACCCAGTACCACCAGTCGCGCAACCTTCGGCATAAACCAGGCATGATGATAGAGGTAAGGGTCGATTGAAGGACTTTCTTAAGATGAATTCGCCAACATTTAAAGGGGTGAAGGGTCCAGCAGAGGCGAAGGAGTGGTTGACCGAGATGAGGATCATCTTTGATTTTCTAGGATGCACTGATACAGATAGGGTTAATATGGGTACCTACATACTTAAAGAACAAGCTCGATGTTGGTGGAATACCACCCATAGTATATTGGCTGCTATCTATCCAGTGATTAGTTGGGAGACTTTTCAGTCGACATTTATGACCTAGTATATCCTTCAAGCTGCCCAGAGGAAGTTGCAAGCAGATTTTTTGAATCTAGTACAGGGCAGCATGATAGTATATGAATATGAGAATCAGTTCACTGCTTTGTTGAGATATGATCTGGAGAATGTCAAAGACGAAGAACATCAAACAGAACAAGTTGTTTATGGGTTGAGACCAGCTATTCTAGATAGACTGATGGGGCTCTGCATTTTTTAGTTTAATGATGCTCAAAGACAGGCATAGGAAGTTGAGAGGGGAGTAGAGTTAATACAGCCCCAGTCTGAGTCCCGAGTGACAACCAGGGACAAGGGTAAGAGACCCGCAGCTTCCCACACTGACTTTAGAAGGGGTTCTTTTAAGAGACATATGGACGAAGGACCTAAAGGGAGAGTTGATAGACCCAAGTTTCCTCCCAGTGCTATGGAGACCCCTCGAGGTGCCAGACTTGAGGTTAAAGTTTGCAGAGATTATGGTCGACCACATGAGGAAAGTTGTTCCAGAACTCTATAAGGATGTTTTAGATGCGGAGACATAGGTCATAGAGTGAGAAATTATCCACAACCATAAAAGCCACATTCTCAAGATTCTCCTAGACAGCAGCCTCAGAGGATGATTCGTCAGAGGATGATTCCCCAGATACAGGCTACGACTGCTGATAAGGGTAAAAAGCTGGTCATAGAAGGACATGTATTTACTTTGGATAAGGAGACTGCAGACACTTCGTCTGAGACCATACGAGGTACACTTATTATCTGTAATCATGATGCTCGTGTGTTGTTTGACTCGGGATCCACGCATTCTTTTATTGATGTACACTTTGCATGTAAACTGAGTTTAAAGCTTGAATCCATAGATTATATTTTACATGGAAATACCCCTATGCATGAGTCGCAGAGGACTGATATGGTATGTAAAAGGTGTGAGATCAAGGTGGGAGATAGGGTAATGTTAGCATATCTGGTTTTGTTAAATATGCGTGCTTTTAATGTGATTCTAGGGATGGATTGGTTAGTGGTTAATCATGTGAGTCTATGCTACTATACTAAGACTGTAACTTTCTTCCTACCTGAAAATTTAGTGTATGTTTGAATGTTAAGGAATGAAAATGTGTGAAATTTATTGTGAGAAATTTTGGAATATAATGATGTTACCATGAAAACACTGATTAAATTATTGATGTGAAGGTTACATCGCACTCATCTCGGATGTGAGTCGAGAACATCCAAGAATAGAGGACATATCGGTAGTATGTGAGTTTCTGGCTTACCACCGAAAAGAGAGCTGGAGTTCACTATCGATCTAGTGCCAGATACCCAACCAATCTCTAAACCTCTCTATAGGATGGCATTGGTTGAATTAGAAGAGTTAAAGAGACAGTTGCAAGAACTGATTGACCATGGTTTTATTAGATCCAGTGTGTCACCATGGGGAGCTTTGGTGTTATTTCTGAGGAAGAAGGATGGTAGCCTCAAACTGTGTATAGACTACAGATTACTGAATAAGGCTACGGTGAAGAATAAATACCCTCTGCCAAGAATAGATGATTTGTTTGATCAACTGAGAGGGGTTTTTGTCTTTTCTAAGATTAACTTGAGATCGGGCTATCACCAACTAAGAATCAGGAAATAGGATATTTCAAAGACGGCCTTTAGAACTAGATATGACCACTACGAGTTCTTAGTGATGCCCTTTGGTTTGACGAATGCGCCTGCTGCTTTCATGAGTTTGATGAATAAGGTATTTAGAGACTATCTAGATCCGTTTGTGATAGTCTTCATTGATGATATCCTGGTTATTCTCAGTTTCATGAGGAACACGCACAGTTTTTGAGGATTGTGCTGCAGATACTCAGGATAGGCAGCTTTATGAAAGGATCAGTAAGAGTGAGTTTTGGCTGGATCAAATAGTTTTCCTTGGTCATATTATGTCTAAGGACGGGGTGTCAGTCGATCCGTCAAAAATAGAGGCTGTACTTAATTGGGAGAGACTGAGGACAGTTATAGAGATTCGAAGTTTTTTAGGGCTTGCAGGGTATGATAGAAGGTTTGTTGAAGGATTTTCTAGGATTGTCGCTCCTTTTACCAAGCTCACACGTAAGGAGATTCCTTTTATATGGTCTGAGCAGTGTGAGCAAAGTTTCCAAGAATTAAAGAGGAGATTAACGACGGCCCCTGTGTTAACTATCCCAAATGGACTCGGAGGCTTCGCAGTGTACAGTGATGCCTCTAAACAAGGATTGGTTGTGTGCTCATGCAGCATGGGAGAGTAGTCGCTTATGGTTCATGACAGATGAAGGATCATGAGCAGAACTACCCCACACATAATTTGGAGTTAGTCGCAGTGGTGTTTGTATTAAAGATCTGACGACATTACTTATATGGAGAAAGGTTCCAGATATTTACTGACCACAAGAGCTTGAGGTACATATTCGATCAGAAGGAGTTAAACATGAGACAAAGGAGATGGATGGAACTCCTTAAGACTATGATTGTGAGATACTCTAGCATCCGAGGAAGCCAAACGTAGTGGCTGATGCACTAAGCAGGAAGAGTATGGTATTTACTATGATGATCAGGGAATGAGACTTGTTAGAATTGTTCGTCGGACTCAGGGTCAAAGTTGAGGAAGTGGAGGTCGAGTTTATGGCTAGCCTATGGATAGAGCCCAGTATTATGGATCAGATTAGAACCGGGCAGCGAAATGATCAGAGGCTATTGGACATGGTTAGCCAAGTTGAAAAGACCTCGCAGTCAGATTTCATAGTCAGTGATGATGGGTTATTGAGATTTAAAGGTCGAATTTATGTTCCAAACGATGATACCCTAAAGTAACAAATACTAGAGAGTCTCATTACTTGCGATACACCATGCACTCGGGAAGTACCAAGATGTACCAAGATTTGAGAAGGGTATATTGGTGGAGTGGTATGAAGTGAGATGTGGCAGAATAAGTGGCCAAATGTTTGGTATGCCAACAAGTGAAAGCTGAGCACCAGAAGCCCGAAGGATTTCTTAAACCTTTACCTGTGCCTACATGAAAATGAGAGCATATCACCATGGACTTTATCATGGGATTACCGAGGACCCGAAGAGGTCATGATGCAATATGGGTGATAGTGGATAGACTAACAAAGAGTGCTCACTTCCTTGCCATCAAGAGCACGGATACATTGAGTACCTTAGCTGAGTTATATGTTGAGAGATAACTAGACTGAATGGGGCTCTAGTGAGTATTACATCTGATAGAGATTCTCGATTTACATCCAACTTTTAGACTCATTTTCAGGAGGCCATGGGATCTCGATTGAGTTTTAGTATCGCCTATCATCCTCAGACTGATGGTAGTCCGAGTAGACTATACAGACCTTAAAGGACATGTTGAGGGCGTGTATGATGGATTTTAAGGGATCATGGGATGATCACCTGCCCCTTTCTGAGTTTGCATACAATAATAGCTATCATGCGAGTATTAGTATGGCACCTTATGAGGCTCTGTATGGTAGGAGGTGTAGATCCCCCATAGCATGGGAATAAGTGGGCGACAGGAAAGTAAATGCTCCCGAACTCGTTGAACAAGCAGTTCAGAATGTGAAAATAATTTTTGATAGATTACGGGCTGCTCAAAGTCGACAGAAAAGTTACGCAGATGTGCATAGACGGCCACTCGAGTTTCGAGTTGGAGATTCTGTATTCCTTAAGATATCTTTAAGTAAAGGTATCTTGCATTTCGGGAAGAAAGGGAAATTGAGTCCTCGATACATAGGGTTGTTTCAGATTTTGGAGAGAGTGGGAGACGTTGCTTACCAGTTGGCTTTACCTCTATAGTTTTTCAGAATACACAATGTCTTCCACGTGTCCATGTTGAGGAAATATAATCCGGATCCCTCCCATGTCATCGAGTATGAAGCATTGGATATTCAGAGAGATATGAGTTATGTGGAAGAACCCATCCGGATACTTGACAGAAAGGAAAAGGTACTTCGGACTAAAAGGATGTGAGACCCCGTATATGTATAATTATATATATGTACATAGAAATGTAAATGAAGTTATACGATGAATTCATAAGTGAAGTATATGTGATGTAAGTCCATAAGTTAATGTACACATTTGTAATAAAAGTTATGATTTTACATACAAGTTACATTATGTATGAATGTGAAGAAATGGACTTAAACATGTGGAGAATGTGAGTAAAATGGAATATGAGTAGTGTGGTAAATAGAATGAAGGTTTGCATGAGTATGCACTTCCATTTGGTTTATATTAATTATCTTTGGTTATACAAAGATTATACATAATTTTTAATGTGTATGAAGTATTAATGGATGCCATTTTCAAGTCTTAAAGACAATCGAATGAGGAAATGACCATGGCAACAAAATGTATGGAGTTGGTATGAGTTGTTGCAGAAAAACTGCAGAAAATCTGGAAAATATCAAGGATAAATCGATCTCATAGGATGAGAGATCGATCTGAAAGAGCCAGAAAGCTCTTATTTGAGCAAAGGAATAGGGCAGATCGATCTCTAATAGGGCCAGATCGGTCTCCTAAACATTCTGTAATGAAAAGATCGATCCTCAGGCACCCAAATCGATCTCCGTAGCTCTCTGTTTGGGAGAAGATCGATCTCAAGCTTCGACAGATCGATCTCATGCTTAAAATGTCATGAAAAATAGGGATTTAGGGGGACCAGATCGATCTCCTCCTAGTGCAGATCGATCTCCTCAAGCTATTTCTATAAAAGGAGTGTTAAAAATCTGAAGATTTCAAAAAAAAACATCACCCTTCCATTTTCAACCCAAAAACCTAACTTTCTCTCTCTAAAATCAGTCATTTCCAGTAAGATTTGAAGAGAGACCATTAGAAGCAAAGTTGTTCATCTTGAGGAAGAGAACAACATAGTTTGGAGGCATTTATCCATTTGTTGGATTGAAGGAACAAGGGGCATTTCTATTTGGAGCAAAGAGGAAATCCAAAGAGGTAAGTTTCTAGTGCACAAATCCAAGTACATTTGTCTAGTTGATGATTATGAAGTTGATTTAGGTGTGCACATTGTGGGTAGAAACTATCTAAAATGCATGGGAATGATTATGACCTAGAAATGGTCTAGTGTGAGAAAGTGGAATGTATGGAAATTAATGATGAATGAGATATGTAGAAGTTAATAATAGTGTTGTGGTATGATTTTAAGATGTTGTTAGTGGATAAATTGTGAGATTTACCTAAAAGGGGTAAAATGTGGATTAAGGCATTGATAAATGCAAAGATGAGTTATATTGACTAATGAGGTCAAATGTGAGTTACCAACTTTAACTCAAGTGGTTGGGATGATTGAATTGCAGCTTCCGAGGATATGCCGGAGCGAGTTGAGCCAAGAGCGTGAGAAGCTAAGAGGAAAAGAGTCACACCAAGTAAATTGAGGTAAGGGAACTGTGTGAACTCTTAGAGATATCTGTGCGCAATTTGGGTGCTTAAATGCTTTGCTAGAATGCATGAGATGTTAAGAAATGAAATTGGGTGATTAAAGGGCAAAAGTTGGATGTTTGAGAAATATGCATGGAAACAAAAGTATATTGCTTTGAAAATCATGTTTTATTGCTTTTTAGCAAATGATTTGGTAGGTTGGCTAATATTTGAAATGATTTGCAAAAAAGTTGAGTTGTTTTGGTTTGTTAACCATACTTTGCAAAGAATTGAGCCACCTATATGATTTTGTGAGAATGAAAGCGTGCTAGAATGTTACTAGCACGAGATTTGACATGTTTTATACACATGAGTGCTCAAGCGTAGCTCGCACTAGTTTTCACATGGATTTCATACTGGTTTTGGCATGGTGTTTGGAGCTTAGCTCGCACTAGATGCCCACCTTGCTTGTTGCCGTGCTTGGAGCTTCGGGTAGACTGGGTGTCACACCGATTAAATAGGCTCGCACATGCATTATTTTGACATGATTGATTAGTCGTGTTAGGAGCTTCGGGTAGACAAGAGGTCGTACCGATTAAATAGGCTCACACGTGCATTTTGAGATGTGACGTGATATGAAGTGTTGATTAGGTCCACGGAGTACGTTGTACCGTGCATGTAGCATGGAGTACGTTGTACCGTGTTGAGATTATGATATGCCATCTTCGGATGAGATTTGCTATGGACCGGCGGGTAGGATTTGACCCACCTGTGTGGATGCAGATAGTGGTGATATCCCGCACACCTGATCCGTGTAGCCGGTATCACAGGTTATGGCCATAGACCTTGAGGTTATTACCTATTATTGAATTGCCTATCTCACATGTCTATTGCTTTGAGAATAAATCCATATTTGAAATGATTTGTGGTTCAGGAAAGTCCGAGGGATGGGCTAAGACCTGACAAGTGTGGACTTGTTTTGAGATATCGATGTTAATGGTTTTTAAAGTGCACAGATGCATGATGTTTAATGCCATGCTTTATTGTGAAAATGCATGATGGGTAATGCCATGCTTATTTGAGAAAATGCATGATGGTTAATGCCATGCTTATTTGAGAAAACGCATGATGGGTAATGCCATACTTTATTGTGAATTATGCATGATGATTTATACCATGCTTTGAATTGAATTGTGCATTGGATTTTAATAGCATGAATGCTTTACATACCATTAACACAATCATACACTCATGTTTTGAGATAAAATGATGAACTAAATGCTTTTGAGCATGGCATCACGATCACGTAGATAGTGCAGTATCTACCTATTCGCATGATTGCCTTACTAAGCGTGTGGTTTGCTCACCCCCCTTATTTTCCCCCTCTCTACAGAGATTTGAGTATAGAGTGAGTGTAACTGAAGGTTTATCCCTTTTGGTATCTGCTGCATCCCATCGCTAAAGGTATACACACTTGAATTATTTTATATCTAAACTAGACATAGCACAGTAGCATTTTGTAAGTAACTATTGGGGATGTAAAGCAATGTAAACACTTGTAAACAGTAACTCTTATATATTTATAAAAGTGTTTACTTCTAAAATTTTATTGCAAATTTGATTGTTATGGATGTATAAGGTAGACATTGACACACAACCCAACTGTTGAGAGTGTGGTTGTTTACGATCGAGGAAGGATGATTTATAAATGACGCATGAAAATGCAAAAAATTTGTACGTATTTTGATAAGTTGAGGGTCATGAAAAAGGATTCTGTTGGTTAAGGTCCTCTGGAAGCACCACTCAATGGAGGAGGCAACTTGGGAACTAGAAAGTCTTATGAAAGAGAAATATCCTCAACTATTTAATAGATCGAATTAAATTTGGAGGACCAAATTCCCTAAAGGTGGGGAGGATCTGAGACCTATGAATTCTATGTGTTTTAGTTATGAGGCTACAATGTGAGATTTATAATTTGGTGAATGTAGTTATGATATTTCGATGTACACACAAGTTTTAAATCTAATGAAGTATAAGAGGATGAAGTTTTTAAGTCTTGTATATGTATAGATTGAAATATGGTCTATGGAGTAGATTGTGGTAAGTTTTGCCTTGAGTTTCCTGTAAATTTATGCAGCAGTAGTGAAAATTATGAAGGCCAGATCGATTTCATAGGGATGGAAGATCGATCCCATGACTCCAAATAACAATGAGTATATAATAGTAGACAGGTAGATCGATCTCATAAGGGAGCAGATCGATCTCATACTGCCTCTGCCTAGCAAGAATCGATCTTGTCACAATGACAGATTGATCTCCATTTGTCTTAGCCTGGAAGAGATCGATGATACGAACTACGCCCACTCTAAGTGACCTAGACGTGTATCCGCAAGTGCACGGGTCATACAAGTAATAATGAGATTTGAGTCCCGGATTATCGTCCCACAGAAAAGTTGATTAGCCTAATTAAGTACCGGTTAATCTTATCCTAAGTATATCCTAGCAAATTATGAATTTTTCAGTGGGTGATCTACTAAGTCTGAAATTAAAAGTACTGAAAACAATAACAATTAGAAAATAAAGAAAATAAAACCAAGCTAAAATTATTTACAGTGCTCCAAGCAGTTAAAAGCAAATACCTACAAAAGATAACTAAAACAGTTATAATTAATTAACACAATTAAAAATGCAAATATGAAAATAAGAAACAAAATTAATTAAACTAAAATTAAACCATCTTAAAAATAAAATATGCATGTAATTAAACTAATTAATAAAAATTGCAAATTAAACTAACCTCAAATCTAATAAAATAAAAATCTATTAACCTAAAGAAATTCTTAAATCTAACTCTAACTAAATACTAACAATAAAACAAAATCTAAATAATGCATGAGAACTAATATTTTTGGATTAAATTTAAAATGAAGACTAAATTAAAAATGCATGAAACAAATTTAATCTAAATTAATTCTAAATTCAACTCATAAAATACTATACTAAAATTAAGTCCTAAAACCTATGATATAAAATTAACTATTAACTAAAAATTAAAACTAAAAATTAAATTAACAAACTAAAACACTAGAACTAACCTATAATTATCATTTAACAAATTACCTAATTTAACTACTAATAAAAGGAATGAAAACAATCAAAATAAAAATGCATTAAACAATGACATGCAACCAAACAAAGCCTTGATCGAATTCCCAGCTGGCCTCATGGTCCCGTGTGTGCAGGTACCGTACATCTTTCATTCTCCATTTTTGCATTAGGCGATGTCCAGTACCCGTGCATGCTGCCTGCTCCAGGTGTTGTCATCCTCTCTCCAGCACGGTTCCTGCTCCAACTGCTCAGGTGCTGCCCAAGTGATGGCCGCTTATGCTATGTCAGGCGTTGTCCGGCTCTCCTGCTCCAGGTTCTGTCCATGAAGCTGACCGCAACCTCTGCCTCCTGGTACCATCCTTGGCCTGACCAGCACGCTCTCTGCTCCTTGCAATGTCCAGCTCTCCTGCTCCTACTATCCACACAAGGCTTCAACTGCAATTAGCCGACTGCCACCTCCTACAGTAGCACCAACCAGCAAAAACAAAATAAACAAATAAGAAAACCATCAAAAACATAACAGAAACCAAGAAACTTATAGAGTAATGCTGATTAAATAGACAAACTAAAATGAACAGTGCAATAGTTAAAGAACATAGTAGAACAGAGGAGAGTGTGTAATCCATGTCCACTGCATTAGTTCACTCATCCTATGCTCTGCACCGCATGGCAACAAACCTTCCCTCATCAGTACCAACTAGTAAAAAAAAAAAAGGAAGAAAAACAAGACAATTCTGAGATGAGTAAATGCAAAACAAATATAAACTAACTGCAAAAATAGTAACCGAAAGCTTAATGTTCTAAAATGCATAGCAGTGAGGTGTTAATATAAAGCATTAAATGGAATTAGATAATGAAACAGAAATTACAGGGCAGTAATATTCATTCAGCTTAAAGTAGAAAAGGCATGAGTAGAGTTAGTAGTTGAATGTTAAACCGAAGCAAGAGAATTCGTAAGATAGATTAGTTCCTAGCAAAATCAAGAATACATGGAAGAGCAAAATACAGTAATCAGGTAATAGATGATAAGTATAAATTGAATAGGAAATTAAAAGACCAGACAGCTTAATGTAAAAACCTAATCTGTTGGCAAAAACTTAATCTATACTTAAGCTAAAACAAGCAATGGAAATACGAGATAAATAAAATGACATGAGAAATGAAGCAAATAAAGCTACAGTCCAAAGCTTTAAAACACTACCTTCAATCGAGAGCTATGGTGGCTATTGTTACCATCCAGCCTAATGCTTTCCTTTGGTCCAACACTAAGCACACCGGAACAAAGAAGTAGAAAAGAGAAAAATGCAAAACCGAGAGCTAAGAAAGGAAAAACAAATACTTTTCATTAAAACTTAAATGTGTTGAACAACAAGGAAATGGAAGCTTGTAAAACAGAGAAGAATAAAAAAATGGTGGCTAATCGGAAAAGAAAGCGTAAAAACAAGGAAAATAAATCTTAAATTTTACCCTAAAATTATTCTACCCTAACTACTTAAATTTTTTCAATTGCCATCATATTCTATTTATACACACACTTAGGGGTACAATGGTAATTTTCCATCCTAGATGAGTTGGCATTGTTTTGCCACTTGTCTTCATTCTAGTTGCTATAAAGTAGATATTTCCACGTCCTCCGTCTTCTAGTACACTTGGCTATGCGATGTGGCCCGACGTGTGTCTTCCAGCAGGTTGGCACGGTGTCCGTCGATCTTATTGTTCTGGAGCGAATAAAATACTAACACCCGGCATCCCACGTGTCTAGACGACTGGTGACTCGATCTGCAAATTGGAAGTGGTCCAGTCTCCTTTAGCCCATTTTCAGCCCATTTTTGACTGAAATGACTGAATTTCATCCGGATTTATTTTACCTGCACATTAACGAATTTTAATTAAATTGAGGGGATGATTAATAAAATAAATTGGGGATTTAAATAATTAATTAGGAAATTAAGCACAAATAATTCTATTAAAAATAGAATTATCAATCGATCCCCCTTAGAAAATAGATCGATCTCCATTTGGTTCTGTGAAGAACAGATCGATCCCCACCCTCTACCAGATCGATCTTGTAGTTGGTAATTAAGAGTTTGAGTAGTTGAAACCAAGTAGAGATCGATCTCACATGAGATTTTTGCTTGAAACCAAATTTCTATCACCTGTAAACACCAACACTCACCATTTTTACCCAAACCAAGCTTTCTCTCTCTAAGATTCACCACATTATGGACAGAGTAAGAAAAATAGGTAAGAGGCAAAGTTTTTAAGTCTTATATGTGTATGGATTGAAATATGGTCTATGGAGTAGATTGTGGTAAGTTTTTCCTTGAGTTTCCTGTAAATTTATACAGCAGTAGTGAAAATTATGAAGGCCAGATCGATCTCATAGGGATGGAAGATCGATCCCATGACTCCAAAATACAATGAGTATATAATAGTAGACAGGTAGATCGATCTCATAAGGGAGCAGATCGATCTCATACTGCCTCTGCCTAGCAAGAATCGATCCTGTCACAAGGGCATATCGATCTCCATTTGTCTCAGCCTGGAAGAGATCGATCCCCCTTGGAAAACAGATTGATCTCCATTTGATTCTGTGAAGAACAGATCGATCCTCACCCTCTACTAGGTCGATCTTGTAAGTGGTAATTGAGCAGTTGGAGTAGTTGAAACCAAGCAGAGATCGATCTCCCATGATACCAGATCGATCTCACACGAGATTTTTGCTTGAAACCAAATCTCTCTCACCTGCAAACACCAACACTCACCATTTTTACCCAAACCAAGCTTTCTCTCTCTAAGATTCACCACATTCTGGACAAAGTAAGAAAAAGAGGTAAGAGGTAAAGTTGTTCCTCTTGGTAAAGAGAATAACAAACTAGAAAATCAAAGGGTGGTTTGAACAAAAGGGAAGAGACAAGCATTCTACAAGTTGCTCAAGAGAAGACAAGCTAGGTCACAAGACCCTTGTTTTTACGTATTGTCATTTTATATATATATACACATTGGTGAATAAATATGTATATAATTAGTTGGAAATGTTTAAGTCATGAAGGAAACAACAAATGGGTTTAGTTAGAAGATGAAATGTGGATGTCCTGTGATGGTCATGAGCTAGCTTGAATGCAGTTTAGGGTGTATAGCTATAAATAGGATAAAAAGGGAAATGTTGAGTTAGAATGAGTAAGAGAAAGAAATCGACAATGAGAATGATGTATATTGATGATTTGATAATGTCACACCCCACTTCCGGGTGTCCTTTATCCATACTTACACTACTACGATTAGGCTGTGAGATGATGCGATTACTAAAGTTTCATTCATTTACAGCGAAAATATTTAAACCTTAATTCACACTCCCAGGTGTGTGTAAATATACAAAATTAATTGTATAATAATACCTTTACAAAACATCCCCCATACCACTGTTTACATTCTCGATTTGTAACTGTGCGATACAATATAATAGATACAAAATACTTGTGTGTATGCAAATCTTATACCTTTGCAACTGGTGGGAGTTGTCCAACACAAAAAGATCCAGAGACCACCGCACTGCCTCACTTCTCAGTATCTGAAAGGAAAAAGTAGTGGGATGAGCAAACCACAGCTCAATAAGGAAATGGAGGCTAACAGGTAGATACTGTACTATCTGTAAGACCCGAAATTAAATCGTAAATTTTATGAGGTAGAAAAATGTTCACAAATTTAAAGGAATGGGATTCAGACTGAAAATAAGGATTCAAATCATAAAATGAATGAGTGGTCGTGAAAGAAAGTTTGACTGAATTAATCCCGAACAAGTGTAGGGGTAAAACGGTCAAAAGATCAAAAGTCGGGATCAATTCGATAAGAAACTTTAATTAAAAAAATAAGGATTTAGAATATCTTGATCAATAATAAGGAAATTATATAATTTTGAGTCAAATTAATCAAGATCTGAAATTTTTAAAAATATCGAAAAGTCACTTGGGACAATATCCCGAAAATACGGAGAAATTATACCCCAAAAATGGTTAAAAATATATTAAATAAAATAAATTAAATTAAGTTAAATTGTTTGGAATAAAATATTAATTTTGTAGATATTTTCAGATTTTTTTAGACTATTTTAATGAATATTTTAATAATAAAATAAATTGTTAAATAAAAGAATAATTGTAAAAAAAAAAAAAGAGAAAATCTGAAAACCTTATCGGGGAGAGAGAAGAAGAAACGGAAACCGAAAAGGGAGACTGCGCGTGGCCAACCGACAAGCCACCACCGAGCACCGACGGCCTCCGACGAAGGGCCGAGCAGCAAGAGGAGAGGCCGGCGAAGCCATTGACACCTGTGACGTGCGCCGACGATGGCCGTGTCCGACGAACGGAGGAAGAGAAGACCGCGAGGAAAACGGAGATGATCCCGACGATCCACGGCAGCTGGGGGCGAACGGCGGGCACCAGCGTGATCGGGAAGAGGAGCCGGTCCTTTTAAGACCAGTATCCGCTGGCGAAACCGTCGAAATCGATCGGATCGAGAGGTGGCAGCCGCGGGGGAGAAGAGCTGATTCGTCGGCGATGGCTGCGTTTCGACCCCAGCCGAGGCCCGATTCTGAATGCCCAGGTGTAGTCGAGCCGAACGGCACCGAAATCGCACCGAGAACCGGTCGGACGGCGCCGGAATGAGCAAATTGGGATTGAACCGGTCGAATCGGCCTGAACCGGCCAAAACTGAACCGAATCGGATCGAGCTGAACCGGCGGTCTGAACCGGTCTAAACCGGACTGAACCGGTTCAGCCAAAAAGAGAGGAAAAAAGGAGAAAAAGGGGAAAAATAAAAAGAGAAAAAAAATTGGGGAAAATTCCTGTGATGCAATCGAGCTTCGGGTAGTAGTGGTCGAAATTGACCCGATTTAAATTTCGGAGTATTTAATTTAATTAATTTTGGGCTGAAAACTTACCCGAAAAATTGTGAAATTGTGTAGCTCGACAATTGGCATCCACCGAGGGCTCGAGATAGCCTCGAATTTTGTACTAGCATGGAGTCTCGGGTAAGTGACCCTTATTTATGACAATTACCTCGTTATGCGTGATATTGATTTAATTGCCGCATAAATTGAATTAAATTATGGAAATCTAGATAAATTGTCGTAAATAATCGATTTAGCTATTCGAGAATTAGAACGAGGCCCAATAAATTAGTGATGGGCCCAATGAGCCTAATAGGCCACGATAAAGTGAAAATTAAGTGGAAAACGGGCTTAAGGCCGATTAAGGCCCATTTAGGTGTAATCGGGCCCAATAGGGGTAAATGGGCCCAACGATTTAAATTAAGCCCAGAAAATATTAAATACAATTAAATTGTATGATATCTGACCTGAGGAATAATTATACGTAGTTCCGGAGATTTGATTGGGAGCATATCGGACTGCGCGAAGAGACATCAGTGGAAAGGTCAGACTCGACGAGAATCGAGGTAAGGGAATTTTGTAAGTGTATAGAGATTTCTATACGTATTTATTGAGGGAATTTACAGGGTTTAGAATTCCTTAAAGTATCTAGTAACGAAATAATAACTTTTACGAAAAATCGGGGCTTAGATAAATAAAGGAAAAAAAGGATTTTGCCCCTAGGAGTAAAATTTACAAAAAGGGTAGTAAGGCAGGTAAATTGCATGATTTCATGTTTTTAATGCTTTATATGAATATATTGCTTTGATTTAAGCAAATATGCACATAGGTGGGCTGTTGATTTCGTGAATTTTACGAAAGGGAAACGGTTTGTACCGGTTACGATTTTAAAAAGATGTTTTATTAAGATTAAGCCACCTATTGTATTTACATGAATAAAAAGAGTGCTAGAGTCTTACTCGCACTCAAGTTTACTGATTTATTCTCATGAAAAGCCGTACTGGAGCATTGCTCGTACGAGAAATTTGTGTGTGCACAAAACCGTATTGGAGCTTCGCTCGCACAAGATTTTAGATATCATGATATGCATAGCGTGGTGCTGGAGCTTCGCTCGTACTAGACGTGAGTTGACATGCATATAGTCGTGCGGAAGCCTGCTGTAGACTGTGTGTCACAGAGAGTTGAGATACTCGCACAAATACTTTGAGACATGGGTTGGTTATCGACATAGTATTGGGGTGGATAAGACCTACGGCAGGCACCCCCAGACTATGATATGGGTCCACGGAGTACGATGTACCATGTATGTCACACGGAGTACGCTGTACCGTGCAGTTATGATGACTCTACGATGTTACTTGATATTCTGGCGGGTAGGACTTGACCCCACCTCCCGTTGCAGTTGTGATACCCCGCACACCGGGATCCGTGTAGCATGGGATCACAGGGACATAGTATGGCCATAGTCCTCGATTTTTCATACAGTAACCTACATGCCTCACATGATATCATACGGTCTGGATAGACCAGGACAAACCTGATGGAGGGGTAGTCCCGATTTATGTTTTTAAAAGAGATGTGATTTGATGAATCAAGGTATTCCCGAGAGATGGGTTTGACCTTGATGAAGTTGTTTTATAATGAAACAAATGAGTTTTAAATGTGATGAATTTATGATGAAACAAATAAGTTTCAAAGTGATGAGTTTTGTGATTAAACAAATGAGTTTTAAAGTGAAGAGTTTATGATGAAATAAATGAGTTTTAATGTGACGAGCATGAGATGTCATACATGATGATTTTCCATGTGTGCTTCATATGTCGATTTTATGATTTCTTGTATATGATATATACATACATGTGGCATTGTTTTAATCTTACCTCATGCTCCGAAAGTAAACGATTTTTACATCATGACATTATCAGCACGTAGATAGTATAGTTATCTACCTGCTTACATTATTGCCTTACTGAGCACGTTTCGCTCACCCTTTCATTTTCCACCCCACAGGGTATATTCAGTAGAAGAGAGCGACAATAGTCTCGCATCTCGATTATCCGCTGCTTCTTAGCAAGACCAGGTATACACATTTATATAATTTTTGTATCTGAACATATAGATGCACAGTACTGTATATGGATTTAATATTGGGGATGTATTTAGTTCAAATAAATTGATATGTAAATGAAATATGAAAATGGAATGGTAAATAGGTGAGAGGTGACTAACACCGAATCATAGCCCAACTGTTTAGTAGTATAACTGTTCACGACGGGTAAGGAAATGAAAAAGCGAAAAATTTGTAGGGATTTTTAGGTAATTTGGGTCGTGACACTATCTACATAGCCCATACATGCATAAACAAAACCATGTTTCCATGTAAATGGAAATATTACTAGAAAATGCATTCAAACATTCATTTCTCATATAAGCATTTTCATGAAAACATGTATACGATATTCCCATTTTAAAACATGTCATAAACAGTGCTATCATAGCACGAGCACTCAAATCGAGAGATTTATCAAATCACAAACTCTCTTTTCTTTTCTCAAACCATTTCTTTTCATCAAAACACTTTCTTTTCTGAGTTTCTCAATTTCTCGTATCTCTGAGACAAGCATGAAATTTTTGGCAATCAAATATCCACGACATATGGCCATAGTCAGTGATCCCAGGCCTCACTGATCAGGTATGCACAAGGCATCACTTCGCCTGAAGGGGGATGGGTCAGTCCTACCCTTTGTCTCATCTCAATCAACCTCATCTCCTTATATACTCAAGGTATAAGATACGTCATATGTCATCTACGCGATACTCGTACTCACGTGCACCCAACACGATACATAGTATACCAACGGACAACTACACAGTTCTACGTACGACCGTGGACCTAAGTCCATCTACCAACTCCAATGGACTTTTCATCCTGATCCATGTCTTATATACTAGGCGAGCAATCAGCGTGACACACAGTCATCGCAAGGCTCCAGTGCGGTACGATCTATTGTTAAGGCCCAACCCATTTCGAGACCGTCGGTTGGCATCCCCTTGGGTCCCAAACCCCCAAGTTTACCTCAACCCAGTAAAAACGGGTGCAAGCAAAGCTCCAGCACTTTTCTCAAAATCATCGTGCGAGTTAAACTCCAGCACGGTATATCAAAACATGCGAACGTATGTGAGTGAACTCCAGCATAGCCCAAATTCATCAAAACGGGTGTGAGCTAATGCTCCAACACTAAATCTCATCTCAAATTCAGTAGGCGACTATTTTCTTCTTTTAAAACTCAAAACATATATATTTACGTAGCATACCGTCCCATGCTAAATAAGTAAAATTAGCCAGCCTACCTATTATCATTTTTCAATCTCAAAATCAGTATATGGTTGAGAAAATATTGATACATCATTCGTAGATGCAAAACCATTAAAAATGTGCATGTCAGGCTATTTTCCCTCCCACATCCCAATTTCACTATAAATATATATATCTAATGCATATCGTGCTTTCATAACAATTTTCATAGCTCAATAGCTAAATATACTATTTCTAGCGTTGTAACTACTCAAATCACAGTAAATTACGTACAAATACCTCTATCGCTAACACACAGTCCCTTACCTCGATTCGCGCTCATATTTCCTCTGTTATGTTCGCTCCTTTCGCGATCCAGGTTAGCTGTGTCTCACGTATTCCAAGCTGCACGTATAAATCATCAAGTTATTTTCTTTTCCCTCTACTAAACATACACATTGTCTTCTATTTATCTATTCATACTTCTCAAACCCTTAATCACATTTCACTCTCCCCCAAATATCATTTTACCATCTCTTAAGCTTTCCATGTATTTCCTCTTTGTAAATCTCCCTTAATATCACTCACCCATCACTACATTCATCATTCTTATCAACATTTCACATATTATTCAACCCACAAATATCTAGAAACCATATTTAGAAGCTTGAAGGTTGAAAAGCTTACCCCTTTACTTATTCAAACTTGTGATAGCCACAACTCCTTCTCTTAGTCACACAAAAGTGAGATTTTTGGGTTTGTTGTTCTCCATGCTTCAAGGAACAACTTTCCCTTCTTGAGCTCCTTCCAAAACTGGCTGGAATGTAGTGATCTTTAGAGTGAGAAAGCTTGGGTCTTGAGAGAAAATGGCAGGTGAGGTTTGGTGGGAGGGAAATTTTGAGTTTCCAGTCAAATCTCGAACCCCTTCTTATAGATGCAGGCATATGAGATCGATCTTGTCATTGTAGAGATTGATCTCTATAGGGTTTGGTAGTCCTTTTTACCAAACACAACCACCACAAGATCGATATTCTTCCATTATGAGATCGATCTGTCGAAGGCCAATTTTCCTCTTAGAGATCGATCTGCTCTTGTAGGAGATCGATCTGCTCTTTACAGAACCCTTAAGGAGATCGATCTATCGAGTATTGTGATCGATCTGTCTCAAATAGAGAGTTAAAGAGATCGATCTATTTGCCTTAAAATCGATCCTCTCATTACAGAATGCTTAACAGATCGATCTGGCTCCATTGGAGATCGATCTATCATGCTCCATAGCTCAAAATAAGTTCATTTTGGCTCTTCCAGATCGATCTCTCATCCCATGAGATCGATCTGACCTTCATATTTTTCAGATTTTCTGTAATTTTTCTACAATAACTTCACTCAAAACGTCTTAAATTTGTTGCCATAGTCATTTTCTCATTCAATCATCTTTGAGACTTGAAAATGGCATCCTTTCATACTTCATACACTTTAAAACTTGTGTAGAGTCTTTGTATAACCAAAGGGGTATAATGTAAGCTAAATGGAAGTGCACACTCATGCAAACCTCCCTTCCATTTTACCACACTACTCATTTTCTATTCCACTCACATTCATCACATGTTTAAGTCCATTTCTTCATATTCATTCATAATGTAACTTGTACGTATAATCACCAACTCTCATTACAAGTGTGTACATTTAACTTATGGACTTTATAGCACATAGGCTTCACATTACTAGTACTTTACAATACTTCATGAATTCATTTACATATGTATAAAGTTAAACCTATACAGGGTCTCACATTCTCCCTCACTTAGAAAATTTGGTCCTCCAAATTGAACCAAGTCTATTTTTTTGAAAAGTTGAGGATATTTCTCTTTTATTAAATCCTCCAACTCCCATGTGGCTTCTTCCGATGTATGATGTTGCCACAAAACCTTAACCAATGAAATTGTCTTATTCCGCAACACCTTCTCTTTTTTGTCTAATATCCGGATCGGTTCCTCCACATAAGACATGTCCTCCTTGATCACTAATGGCTCATAGCTAATTACATGTGTTGGATCCGGATAGTACTTCTGAAGCATAGAAACATGAAAGACATTGTGGACTCCTGCTAGCTCAGGTGGTAAGGCTAGCCTATATGCTCCATCTCCCACTCTATCCAAAATCTTGAAGGGACCAATATAACGAGGACTTAGTTTTCCTTTCTTCCCGAATCTCGTTATTCCCTTAGAAGAAGACACTTTCAAAAATACGGACTCACCCATATCAAACTCAAGTGGTCTCCGTCTCTTGTCAACATAGCTCTTTTGTCGACTTTGAGCTGTTCGTAACCTCTCACATACTATCTGAACATCTTCGGAGGCTTGTTTAACCAAATCAGGAGCGAGCAACTGTCTATCACCAACCTCTTCCCAACTAATGGGTGATCGGCATCTATGACCATATAGTACCTCATAAGGGGTCATACCAATACTTGAGTGATAATTGTTATTGTATGCGAACTCAATCAATGGCAAGTGATCATCCCATGAGCCTCTAAAATCTAGCACACACACTCTCAACATATCCTCCAGGGTCTGTATAGTCCTCTTTGATTGACTATCTGTCTAAGGATGAAAAGCAGTACTAAAGCTCAATTGGGTCCCCATCGCTTCCTGAAAATGTTCCCAAAAGTGGGAAGTGAAGCGTGCATCCCGATCAGAAACAACACTCACTGGGACTTCATGCAATGTCACTATCTCCTGTACATACAAGTTCACCAATGCACTCAAGGTATCTGTAGATATCATGGCTAAGAAGTGTTTCGATTTCGTTAACCGATCTACTATCACCCATATAGCATCATGATGAGTTCTCTGTAACCCAATCACAAAGTCCATGGTGACGTGCTCCCACTTCCATGTCAGTATCGGTAGAGGTTGCAACAATCCACCTGGTTTCTGATGTTCAACCTTTACTTGCTGATAAATTAGACATCTAACGACATAATTAGCTATGTCCCTCTTCATTCCAGACCACCAATACACCTTCCGAAGATTTTGGTACATTTTACTACTCTCCGGGTGTACTGTATATCTCGATGAATGAGCCTCTGATAAGATCATCTTCCTCAGCTCAGAATCCTTAGGAACACACATTCTATTTTTGAATCTTAGTATTCCATCTGAACTTAATACAAATTTCGTACCCTTACCCTTCTGGATTGGCTAATCACATCAATGCACCATTGATCAATTTGTTGAGCTTACCGGATTCTCTCAATCAACTCCAGTTCTAATCTCAAGCTAACAATAATCCCATAGCTGCCAATCTCATGTAGGGTCATATCCAGACTAAGGTTCGTGAATTCTTCCAACAACTCGTGTTCTCTAGCCATCATATGTGATACTAACTCGAGACTCTTTCTACTCAATGCATCGGTAACCATATTCGCCTTCCCCGGGTGGTACAAGATCTCATAATCGTAGTCCTTGAGGAGTTTAACCACCTTCTTTGTCTCATGTCTAACTCCTTCTGTGAGAATAGATACTTCAGACTCTTGTGATCCGTAAAGATCTGAAATCTCTCACCATACAAATAGTGGCACAATATCTTCAATACAAATACTACACCCTCCAACTCTAAATCGTGAGTGGGGTAGTTATTTTCATGATCTTTTAGCTGTCTAGATCCGTAAGCTACTACCTTTCCCACCTGCATCAAAACACAACCTAATCCTTGATGTGAAACATCTATATACACAGAATAATTTACTGAACTATTAGGGATGATAAGAACTGGCGAGGTGGTTAATCTGCGCTTAAGTTCCTGAAAGCTCCTCTCACATGCTTCATCCCATATAAACTCCACATTCTTTCTGGTAAGACGTGTCAACGGAGTAGCCAATCTAGAAAACCCTCTACAAATCTCCTGTAGTAACCTACCTAACCCAAAAAGCTCCTGATCTTTAGACTGTCCTGGGCTGTTCCCACTGAACAACGACCTTAATCTTGGATGGATCTACTGACACCCCATCCTTCGATATAACATGGCTTAAAAAGGAAATTTGTTCTAGCCAAAAGTCACATTTACCAAGTTTGGCATACAACTTTCTCTCTCGGAAGGTTTGCAAAACAATCCTTAAGTGCTGCTCATGATCTTCCTTGGACCTTGAATACACCAATATATCATCAATGAAAACGATCACGAATTGGTCCAGATATGGCTTGAATATCTCATTCATTAGAGCCATAAAAGCTGTTGGTGCATTTGTCAGCCCGAAAGGTATCACTAGGAATTCATAATAGCTATAGCGGGTGCAGAAAGCTATCTTGGGTACATCCTCCTTTCGAATCTTCAATTGATGATACCCAGACCTCAAAAATATCTTGGAAAAGATCTACGTTCCCCGAAGCTGATCAATAAATTGTCGATGCGCGGCACGGGGTACTTATTCTTGATGGTAGCCTTGTTCAACATCCGATAATCGATACACAGCCAGAGGTTCCCATCTCTTTTCTTCACAAATAATACCGGAGCTCCTCATGGTGAGACGCTCAGTCTTATAAACCCCTTATCGAGCATATCTTACAACTGCTTCCTTAATTCCTCTAGCTCAATTGGAGCCATCCTATATGGTGACTTGGATATCGGCTCTGTTCCAGGTGTTAAGTTGATACCAAATTCCATTTCTCTATCCGGTGGCAATCCCGGTAGGTCGTCTGGAAAGATATTAGAGAATTCTCTAACCACTAGGATGTCATCCATATCCGGATGTGTTTTGTCCAAATCCACCACATAAGCAATAAAACCTTCAAAATAACATTCAAGTACTTTTTTACCAATGTACTTTATTTATCATAAAATTCAAGATTTCATTTCTTCTTTAAAATCTTACAACACATTCTTCGAGTAGAGAAAATGTAATAGACTTAGTGTGGCAATCTAAGACAGCGTGATTGGTAGCTAACCAATCCATTCCCAAGATCACATCAATGTCATACATGTTCAATAAGATCAAGTTGGTTGTCGCACACTTGTCTCCTACCCTTACTTTACAATCTTTGTACACTTGTTCTACTAGTTGACTAACTCTCATTGGAGTACTTATTAACATAGTCCCATTTAAGTATGTGGGTTTTACAAAACTTGTCAACCTTGATGCACATGCGGGTGAATAAAAGAATGCGTAGCACCAAAATCAAACAAAGCTATAGCTTCCAAGTTAAAAATCAAGATTGTACCTTTTATCACCTCAAAAGAGGTATCAGCTGATGCCTGGTCTATCGCATACACCCTGCCTTGACCCACAACTTGCTTTCCTTTCTCTTCGACTGTGGCTCTCTTCCTTGCAGGAGGTGTAACTATAAGAACTCTCTCTGGCTCCTTACCCCTCTGTGGAACTACCTCAACTGACTCTGGACATTCCTTTGCATAATGTCTAAACTTGTTACATCTGAAGCATCGTGTACCCTGAAGATGAGAAGGCCTACCACCATGATATCAGCCGCTTATTCTACACTGATCAGTAGTTGATAGGGGTCCTCCAATCACTATACCTCTAGCTGGTGTCTAAGTCGAAGGCATAAAAGGTTTAGCAGACTTTTTCTGTGACTCATCTGCCTCTCTCCGACGCTTACTCATAAATCTCTGACCAAATTTGGCACTCTTGCCATCTCCCAGCTTCTTCAGACCCTTATCCTTACCCCAACTAAACTCTGATAACTGCAGGTCATAGCCCTGCTCACACAACTGGGCTGTTGCATAGCCTCTCTATATGTAACAACATCAAACGGGGCCAACTTGGCTCGAATCGAAGGCCTCAGTCCATCTACAAATCTACGGACCCTTATAGCTTCACTTCTAATAGAGTCCGGATCATATCGGTCCAATGAAGTGAATCGTGACTCATACTCATCTACAGTTCAATTTCCTTGAGTCAGATTCAGAAATTCCATCTACAACCTACGTCGAACGGTATCTGGGATGTATTGCTCTCTAAAAGCACCCAAAAACATATCCCACGTGATAGCCATACCCTGAGCTCTCAACATAGGCCTGGTGGACTTCTACCAGTGCTTTGCTTCGCCTCTCAGTACAAAGGTCGCAAGTGCAACTCTCTCCGTAGCCGAACATCTACAGAAGTCAAACAACTTCTCCATCTGACTGATCCAATCCTCAGCCACTGCCGAATCCTTTAGCCCGCTAAAAGAAGGAGGCTTGAAATCCATGAAATGCCTCAACCTCTCCATATCACAGTCATAATCGTACCCCAGATCATCATCATCATACTGTTGTGGGGCTACTAGAGGAGGTACTGGTCGAATATGAGGATCTCATGGCCTAACCGATTCAGGTCATGTAGGCCCAACATTCTCAGATTCAGGTGCAGTTGCTGGGGGATTCGGTGCAGCCTGTCCCATTATACCAGGTGTACTCTCAAACCTAGCCATGATCTGACCTATCATGGTCATCATCGTACGCATGTCTTCCTCTAATCGGGCTATCCGAGGATCGAAAAACTCTATCTGTTCCTGGGGCTCATGACTAGAGGACGATCTACTATGCCTCTCAGTCCCGTCATTTTGACCTTGAGCCCTCGAGCTCTCTCCCCTCTTACGGTGTCTCTCAGGCATATCTCACTAGCCTGATAACTTTCTGCATTTACAATAAACTTTTAATTGACTACCAGCTCCGTATGCACATTATATCTAAATATCGCACAATAACTTGGGGATGTATGTTTCTTAGTCCTAAACATCGACTCACATCATACCAACCAAGCTCTGATACCAAATCTGTCACACCCCACTTCCGGGTGTCCTTTATCCATACTTACACTACTACGGTTGGGCTGTGAGACGATGTGATTACTAAAGTTTCATTCATTTACAGCGAAAATATTTAAACCTTAATTCACACTCTCAGGTGTGTGTAAATATACAAAATTAATTGTATAATAATATCTTTACATAACATCCCCCATACCATTGTTTACATTCTCGATTTGTAACTGTGCGATACAATATAATAGATACAAAATACTTGTGTGTATGTAAATCTTATACCTTTACAACTGGTGGGAGCTGTCCAACACAAAAAGATCCAGTGACCACCGTACTGCCTTACTTCTCAGTATCTAGAGGGGAAAAGTAGTGGGATGAGCAAACCACAGCTCAGTAAGGAAATAGATGCTAACAGGTAGATATTGTACTATCTACATAGCCCATACATGCATAAACAAAACCATGTTTCAATGTAAATGGAAATATTACTAGAAAATGCATTCAAACATTCATTTCACATATAAGCATTTTCATGAAAAACATGAATACGATATTCCCATTTTAAAACATGTCATAAACAGTGCTATCATAGCACGAGCATTCAAATCGAGAGATTTATCAAATCACAAACTCTCTTTTCTTTCCTCAAATCATTTCTTTTCATCAAAACTCTTTCTTTTCTAAGTTTCTTAATTTCTCGTATCTCTGAGGCAGGCATGGAATTTTTTGCAATCAAATATCCATGACATATGGCCATAGTCAGTGATCCCAGGCCTCACTGATCAGGTGTGAACAGGGCATCACTTCGCCTGAAGGGGGATGGATTAGTCCTACACTCCAGCTCATCTCAATCAACCTCATCTCCTCATATACTCACAGTATAAGGTACACCATATGTCATCTACGCGATACTCGTACTCACGTGTACCCAGCACGGTACATAGTATACCTACGGACAACTACACAGTTTTACGTACGACCGTGGACCCAAGTCCATCTACCAACTCCAATGGACTTTTCATCCTGAACCATGTCTCATATACCAGGCGAGCAATTAGTGTGACACATAGTATCGCAAGGCTACAACGTGGTACGATCTATTGTTAAGGCCCAGCCCATTCCAAAGCTGTCGGTTGGCATCCCCTTGGGTCCCAAACACCCAGGTTTACCTCAACTCAGTAAAAACGGATGCGAGCAAAGCTTCAACACTTTTCTCAAAATCATCGTGCGAGTTTAACTCCAGCACGGTTTATCAAAACATTCGGACGTATGCGAGTGAAATCCAGCATAGCTCAAATTCATTAAAACGGGTGTGAGCTAATGCTCTAACACCAAATCTCATCTCAAATTCGGCAGGTGGCTATTTTCTTATTTTAAAACTCAAAACATATTTATTTACGTAGCATGTTGTCCCATGCTAAACAAGTAAGATTAACCAGCCTACCTATTATCATTTTTTAATCTCAAAATCAATATATGGTTGAGAAAACATCGATACATCATACGTAGATGTAAAATCATTAAAAATGTGCATGTCAGGCTATTTTTCCTTCCCACATCCCAATTTCACAATATATATATCTAACGCATTTCATGCTTTCATAACAATTTTCATAGCTCAATAGCTAAATATACTATTTCTAGCGTCGCAACTACTCAAATCATAGTAAATTACGTACAAATACCTCTATCGCTAACATACAGTCTCTTACCTCGAATCGCGCTCGTATTTTCTCTATTACGTTCGCTCCTTTCGCGATCCGAGTTAGCTGTGTCTCACATATTCCAAGCTACACATATAAATCATCAAGTTATTTCCTTTTCCCTCTACTAAACATACACATTGTCTTCTATTTATCTATTCATACTTCTCAAATCCTTAATCACATTTCACTCTCCCTCAAATATCATTTTACCATCTCTTAAGCTTTCCATGTATTTCCTCTTTGTAAATCTCCCTTGATATCACTCACCCATCACTACATTCATCATTCCTAAACATTTCACATATTATTCAACCCACAAATATCTAGAAACCATATTTAGAAGCTTGAAGGTTGAAGAGCTTACCCCTTTACTTAGTCAAACTTGTGATAGCCACAACTCTTTCTCTTGGTCACACTAATGTGAGATTTTCGAGTATGTTGTTCTCCTTGCTTCAAGGAACAACTTTCCCTTCTTGAGCTCCTTCCAAAACTAGCTGAAATGTAGTGATCTTTAGAGTGAGAAAGCTTGGGTCTTGAGAGAAAATGGCAGGTGAGGTTTGGTGGGAGGAAAAATTTAAGTTTTTAGTCAAATCTCGAACCCCATTTTATAGATGCAGGCATATGAGATCGATCTTGTCATTGTAGACATCAATCTCTGTAAGGTTTGGTAGTCCTTTTTACCAAACACAGTCACCACAAGATCGATCTTCTTCCATTATAAGATCGATCTGTCGAAGGCCAATTTTCCTCTTGGAGATAAATTTGCCTCTTGTAGGAGATCGATTTTCTCTTTACAAAACCCTTAAGGAGATCGATCTGTCGAGTCTTAAGATCAATCTGTCTCAAACAGAGAGTTAAGGAGATCGATCTGTTTGCCTTAAAATCGATCCTCTCATTACAAAATGCTTAGAAGATCAATCTGGCTCCATTGGAGATCGATCTATCATGCTCCATAGCTCAAAATAAATTTATTTTGGCTCTTCCAGATCGATCTCTCATCCCATGAGATCGATCTGACCTTCATATTTTCTAGATTTTCTGCAGTTTTTCTGTAGTAACTTCACTCAAAACATCTTAAATTTTATTGCCATAGTCATTTTCTCATTCAATCATCTTTGAGACTTGAAAATGGCATCCTTTCATACTTCATACACTTTAAAACTTGTGTGGAGTTTTGTATAACCAAAGGTGTATAATGTAAGCTAAATGGAAGTGCACACTCATGCAAACCTCCCTTCCATTTTACCACACTACTCATTTTCTATTCCACTCACATTCATCACATGTTTAAGTCCATTTCTTCATATTCATTCATAATGTAACTTGTACGTATAATCACCAACTCTCATTACAAGTGTGTACTTTAACTTATGGACTTTATAGCACATAGGCTTCATATTACTAGTACTTTACAATACTTCATGATTTCATTTACATATGTACAAGGTTAAACCTATACGGGGTCTCACAGATAATGTTTGGACAACTCGAGAATCTGACATGAGAAACGAGGCTGGTCTGAAACCCGAGGGACATTGCACCACTCAGGGTGTAAGAGGTAAGGGAAATAAACTGTTTGTGCATGTGAGTTTCTAAATGATGAAAGTACTTTTTTAGCGTGAAAAAGGTTTTATGAAAGAGCATGTTTATGAGAAATGAGTTGATTTGATGCTTTGATGAATGTGTGAGTGTTTTACCAGTTTGAGCTCAATTTTGATGAATTTTGTGTAATTGTGAACACAATTTTTTATAACAAAAATGCATTTTCTTCGAGATAACGAGTATGAGCTCTACGTGAAGGTAAAATGATTTTAATACAATAATGGCATATTTTACTGAGACTAAGGTTTGTCATGAGATGCACATCGATACTCCGCTTGATAGCATTGAGTGGCCTTGCTCTGGTAGCATGTAAGACTGATGCCTTCGTTTTGGTAACGTGAGATGACCCCGCCCTGGTAGCGATGGGTGGCCTTGCTTTGATAGCATATAAGACCAAGGCTGTACGACTCTGATCAAGTCTACAGCGATATCATGGCCATGGATAGATGTCGACGTTTTTCCCTCTTTTGAGGATGCCCTCTTTGAGGATGATTTGATGTGACGTGATGTGCTTATGACGTTGTTTTTATTTGAGTTTTATTAAAGGCCTAGTCTCGACTATTTTGATGAATGATGTGTTTTGATGACTGTGATGCCTATCACATATTTGAGAATTAATGTTATGACGATTTGTGATTTTTATCACTTAAATTATGCTGGTACAAACTGATGCCATTATTAGTATCATTATTTCCATAACTTTTTAGATGCTCGAATACTTTTATCATGTTTTTACGTGCCCAAATGATGAGTTATGATGTGATGATGATTTTATAAAATCTCCCATATCCTCCTTACTAAGCGTTTTGCGAGCTCACCCTTTTTTCCTCCCCCTCTAGATTATTTGCAGTAAGTGAGCTAGTGCCTGTCGCGTACATGATATAGGTTGGTGGACAAGTTCTCCCCAGGCTATCGCTTGTACACACACAAGGTATAAATTCAGTTCATTTTGTATCCAGACAATGATGTAATATAGACATTTGTGCTAAGTATTTTTGGGATGTAATTAGGACAATATGAAGAAAATGAATTGAGTTTTGGGGGCTGACCCTTTTTGGAGATTATGTATTTGGTTTTATGAAATAGAAATTGTGTGATCTTGGGGATAATGATTTATTATAAATACAAGTGATTAAATGACACTGTACAAGAATGCAACCCGAGTACGAGGTTTTAATGTAAGAAAATTTTAAATTAGCCCTATTTTTCGTGCTTCCGGGCTGTCATAATTACTTTTCTATTCTTATAATAGTGGAGCATATGTTCAACATCTCTATCATTATGAATTACATTTAATCCATCATCAGACAACATATCATGAACACAATAAAATATATCAGTGCTCGACTCATATCCTTGTTCTATAACAAAATCTTGTAGTTCAAAATATGAAATCTTCTCCATGGGAAAATCATAAACCCATGAAATGTCCTCTCTTACCCAAAACTTGTTAGGAATACGCACAAAATGTCCATCATGAAAAATTCAAGTTCTTAGTCTCATCCTACATCAGTTAGAAAAAAAAAATTTAATCAATTTATACTTTCATTCCATTAAACCCCTAAAGCATTATCTTAATTAAAAAATAAAATAAAAAACCTTAATTTTAACTTTGTCAATATAAAAACCTTCATTTTGGAAACTTCTACGTCACATGCTCAATTTATCATTACCTTAAACCTAAATGAAGTAACAGTAATAAGTACCTTGTATGGTTACGTGAATCCCATGAAACAAGGCTTCTTCCTCACAAGATTGCACCCAAACTTGCTATCACACAATGATTTTCAAACAAAATCTGTTAAATCTTTGATGAGGAATGCTCGAAAGCCTTCAATTTTTTTTCTTTTATTTTTTGATGGAAAAAGCGATTGGATTTTTTTTTTTAAAAAAATTCAATGGATTTTGTGGTTAAATGCATCCCTTCGATCCTTGACATACCTGTTCTAGTAGAACAATTGGTATCAGAGCTAGGACTCTTTGATCATAGAGGAATAACTTCCTAAGAGTTAAAAACAATCTAATGGCTCACAACAATGTAGCAACCAATCTAGTAGGAGATAGGCATTCTACAAGTAGGCCTCCTAAGTTCAATGGTGAACATTATGCTTATTGAAAAACTAGGATGATGCTATTCATTCAAGCAAATGATTATGAGGTATGGAGGATTATAACTAAAGGACCTCAAATCCCAACTAAAAGAATAGAGGGAAGAGATATCCCTAAAGAAGAAGATGAGTGGGATTCAAATGATGTAAAATGTGCTCAGCTAAATGCAAAGGCCATGCACACCTTATTTTATGCTTTAGGGCCAAATGAGTATAATATAGTCTCCGGTTGTGACAATGCCAAACAAATATGGGATAAGTTGGTAATAACTCATGAAGGCACAACTCAAGTAAATGAGACTAAGGTCGGAGTGCTCACACATGATTATGAGCTATTTAGGATGAAAGAATGAGAGACAATTAGTGACATGTTCACTAGATTTACTGATGTAATAAATGGGCTAAAATCCTTAGGAAATATCTATTCAAATATAGAAATGGTCAAGAAAATTTTGAATAGTTTGCCAAAATCATGGGAAGCTAAAGTGACTGCAATTGAGGAATCTAAAGACCCCTGCACACTATCACTAGATGAATTAATAGGGTCACTACTTACGTATGAGATGAAACTGAGGAGAAATGAAGAGCCACCCAAGAAAGTGGGAGTAGCTCTAAAATCTACTATTCAAGAAGATTTAAAAGAGAATAAAAATGAGAGTAGTAGTGAAGAAGATCTTGAGATGGTAATGTTTTCCAAGAGATTTAACAAATTCATGAGAATGAGAGCAAGTGGTAGTGGTAGGAGAAACCACAAGAAAGATCAAGAAGAGTTAGGTAGAAAAGATACCATTGTATGTTATGAATGTAAAAAACCTGGACATATTAAATTTAACTGCCCTCTTCTTAAAAGATCCAATGATAGGTTCCACAAAAAGAAGGCAATGATGGCAACATGGAGCGACAATGATAGCTCTGATGATGATTCGAATGAGGATAATGCCAACCTATGCTTCATGGCTATTGAGGATGAAAAGGTAACTTCAGATCTCAATGAATATTCTTTTGATGAATTACAAGATGCATTTGATGATCTTGCATTAGAATATGAATGCATGAGTATGAAGTACAAAAAATTAATATCTAAATTTAAAAAAGAAAATGAGTTTATACTAAAGGATAAAATAGAATGTGAAAAGAAACTAGAAAATACAAATCTAGAAATCTGTGACCTAAGAGAAAAAATTAGTAACTTACATAATTCTTTTACTAGATTTTACATGGGTCAACAAAAATTAGATAACATGCTAGAAACTCAAAGAGCCTTCTTTGATAAGAATGGATTAGGATATAACGAAAAAAATAGATAGACTCACCTTAAAAGTTTCATAGCTAGAAAGAGGATGCATAAAACTATCTGTTCATATTGCAATAAAAAGGGGCATGCACCATATAGTTGTAATATGAAGATGACCACATTTAGAGGAAAAATTGTGAAAAGAATTTGGGTTCCAAAAGATGTAGTTAATTCAAAAGATATTAATACTATAGTAAAATGGATCCCAAAGGGATCAAGAATTGTATTCACTAACTCCAAATGACCCAAGAAATTTTGGGTACCTAAGACATGAGTTTGAATTTTGATTTAGGTGATTGAGCATTGCCACAAAGTAAAAACAAAGGAAGCTTGGTACTTGGATAGTGGATGCTCAAGGCACATGACCGGTGATAGAAGCCACTTCAGCTCATTTAAATCAAAAGTTGGTGGAGAAGTCACATTTGGGGACAACTCCAAAGGCCAAGTTGAAGGAAGTGGTTCAATAGGTAATGACTACTTTTCATTAGAAAAGGTATTGCTTGTTAGGGGTCTAAAACATAATTTACTAAGTATTAGTCAACTTTGTGACAAAGGTTACAAAGTAATTTTTGATTGCTTGAAATGTCATGTTATAAATCCTAAATCTAATAAAGTTCTTTTCCTAGGTCATAGGCAAGGTAATATATACATTGTTTATCTTAATGAACTTAAAAATGAAAATATATGCCTAATGGTAGACAAAGAAAAAGAACCTTGGTTGTGGCATAGAAGACTAGGTCATGCTAGCATGCATGTGTTATCTAAGTTAGCTAGAAAAGATCTTGTTATAGGATTACCTAAGTTGTCCTTTGACTATGACAAAATATGTGAAGCTTGTGTTAAAGGAAAACATAAAAGAACAACATTTAAACCTAAACATAGTGTATCAACCACTAGGCCTCTCCAATTACTTCATCTAGATCTATTTGGGCCAACTAGAACAACAAGCCTAGGTGGGAAACATTATGGGTTTGTAATTATAGATGATTACACTAGGTTCACTTGGGTGTTCTTTTTTAGAGTAAAAAATGAAGCCTTAGAAAAATTCATTGCCTATACAAAAGTGGCTCAAAATGAAAAAGGTTACACTATAACTAGTATTAGAAGTGATCATGGCAAGGAGTTTGAAAATGTTGGATTTGATGAATATTGCAATGATCAAGGAATTAGTCACAATTTTTCAACCCCTAGGACACCACAACAAAATGGGGTAGTTGAGAGAAGAAATAGAACTTTGGAAGAAATGGCTAGAACCATGTTGTGTGAAAATAATTTACCTAAATATTTTTGGGCTGAAGCTATAAATGCATCTTGCTATATCATTAATAGAGCTATGATTAGACCAATTTTAAAGAAAACCCCTTATGAGCTTTACAAGGGAAAGAAGCCTAATATTAGCTATTTTCACCCCTTTGGTTGTAAATGCTTTGTCTTAAATAATGGAAAAGATAATTTAGGAAAATTTGATGCCAAGAGTGATGAGGGAATCTTTTTAGGCTATTTTTTGAATTCAAAGGCATATAGAGTATATAACAAAAGAACATTGATGGTTGAAGAATCAATTCATGTAATATTTGATGAGTCAAATGATCTATCTAAAAGTTCAACAAATGATGAGGATATAGAAATATTTAATAAGAACTTAAAAGAAGCTTCAAACATAGAGAATGATCTATTAGAGAAGCTTAACATTAATAAAGAGGATGAAGAAGAACTAGAAATATTAGAAAGAGAGTCTAGAGCACCAAGAGAATTAGGATATGTAAAAGATTGTGAAATAGTAGGAGATCCAACTCTTGGAGTTAGAACTAGATCATCTCTAAGGAATGTGTGTCAATATATAGCCTTTGTATCTCAAATTGAACCTAGAAATGTCAATGAAGCCTTAGATGATAATAATTGGTTTTTAGCCATGCAAGAGGAATTAAATCAATTTCAGAGAAGCAAAGTATGGAAACTAGTTCCTAGACCTAGTGATCACTCTATAATTAGAACTAATGGATCTTCAAGAACAAGATGGATGAAAATAGTGTGATCATAAGAAACAAAGCTAGGCTAGTTGCATAAGGCTATAGGCAAGAAGAAGGAATAGACTATGATGAAACTTATGCACTGATAGCTAGATTAGAAGCAATAAGAATGCTACTTGCCTTTGCATGCTATAAAAACTTCAAATTGTATCAAATGGATGTGAAGAGTGCATTTTTAAATGGTTTCATTAATGAAGAAGTTTATGTTGAGCAACCTCCCGGTTTTGAGAGTTATGAATTTCCTGAACATGTCTTCAAACTATCTAAGGCACTTTATGGTTTGAAACAAGCTCCTAGACCATGGTATGAAAGGCTGTCAAAATTCTTAATAGAAAAAGGATTTTCAAGAGGAAAAGTAGATACTACTTTGTTTATCAAAAATAAAAATAAAGATTTACTAGTTGTTCAAGTGTATGTAGATGACATTATTTTTGGATCAACTAATGAATCTTTATGCCAAGAGTTTGCTAAGATCATGCAAGGTGAATTTGAAATGAGTATGATGGGAGAGCTCACCTACTTCTTGGGACTTCAAGTAAAGCAAACTAAAGATAGAACCTTCATCAATCAAGTAAAATATACTAAGGATTTGCTCAAATGATTTAGAATGGATAATTGAAAACCTCAAGCAACTCCAATGGGTACCAACATCAAGCTTGATAAAGATGAAAGTGGTAAGTGTGTAGACACTAAACTATATAGGTCTATGATTGGTTCATTACTTTATCTTACTGCAAGTAGACCAGATATTTTGTTTAGTGTATGCCTTTGTGCTAGATTTCAATCCTCTCCTAGGGAATCACACTTATTAGAAACTAAAAGGATCTTTAGATATCTTAAAGACACTCCCTCTCTAGGACTTTGGTACCCCAAGGACTCCACCTTTACTCTTCATGCCTTTTCTGATGCAGATTTTGGGGGCTGTAAAATAGATAGAGAGAGCACTTCAGGTACATGTCAATTCTTAGGGAATAGATTAATCTCATGGTTCTCTAAGAAACAAAATAGTGTAGCACAATCCACAACAGAGGCGGAATATATAGCAGCAGGTAGTTGTAGTGCTCAAGTGTTGTAGATTAAACAACAAATGAAAGACTATGGATTGACATGAAGCAAGTCTCAATCAAATGTGATAATATCAGTGCCATTAATCTATTTAAGAATCCTATTCAACACTCTAGAACTAAGCATATTGAGATTAGGCATCATTTTCTTAGAGACCATGTACAAAAAGGAGATATAATTCTAGAATATATTGATACTTTACATCAAATAGCTGATATCTTCACCAAACCTCTTAATAGAGATAGGTTTTGTGTTCTTATAGGTGAATTAGGACTCATGAATGTTCCTTGAGATTTTTCCCCTTCAAAACCTTGATTTCAAAGTGATTTTCAACGAATTTTTCAATGATTTTTCTGGACAAAAAGTATGAGAGATCGATCTTCAATCACAATAGATCGATCTTCATGCTTCAAATTAGTCTAAAGCAGAAAGGTTCAGCTAAGCATATCGATCTTCTTCACCATAAGATCGATCTCCTTAAGCTTCTGTATTCCATAAGATCGATCTATGCATCTGGCAGATCGATCTCCTTAAGCCTCTGTAAAATAGCAGATCGATCTCCTTAAGCCACTATAACATAGCAGATCGATCTCTGCATTCGACAGATCGATCTCCTTGAGCTTCTGTATTTGGAAATTGAGATCGATCTGGTACCTCGACAGATCGATCTCCTTAGCCCTGGACTATAAAAACTGTTTCAAAATCCCCAAATTTTAAAAACCCAAATTTTTCAAATCCCTAACCCTCTGTCGCGCCTCACCCTTCGATTCTCCCTCCCAGATCGATCTAGGTAAGGTTTTTTCCAAATCTTTTCATTATTTAGCGTTCTAGTAACCTATATTACTGAATTTTCTTCAAAAATTTCTTGTTTTTAAGCTGAAATCTTCATTAGGGCAATTCTAGCACTGTTTCATTAGTTAGGTTTTAGAGAACTCCTCAAACTAGTGCTTAGGTGTCTTTAGAACAATCCTTGTGTGTATCTAGGTTACCTCTTAGTAATACAACAACGCCTCGCCTTAAGAGAGCGGCCAACAGAGAACCTAGACCATCTTCCTCACAACCACCCATTGCCTCTTCTGTCACTACCTTTAACAGGTGTTTTCAAACACCTGCAAAAAGGAAACGATATGAAGAGTATTTCTCCACTATGCCAATTAAACATTGGCGAACAATTGACTTTTCCTTCTTAAATCGTATTGACTTTTTGTATCTGTCAAAAATGGAAGCATTTGGTTGGCTTCCATTTCTTAAAATTAACACCCCGGTACCTCCAAACATCGTTAGGGCCTTCTTTTCTAATGCTGAACTCATCTACGACCCTGATGATACTTGTAAAATACTAGGGTTTAAAACATTTGTCATGTCTAAAACACTATATATAGACACATCCATACTAGCCCGCGTATTTGACATAAAAGATGAGGGGTTGACCGATGAAGAGGAAGAAGTCCCTTTAGAATTTGACCTTCCCGGGGATAAGGCGAGTGACCTACCGATGCATCCAAGGTTACTCCACCTTATCATCTCGTGGAATCTTAGACCCTTTGGTACTCGTCACTCCACGATTAGGAGACTAGATAGATTTTGACTCCACCACCTCCACTCTTCCCAAAATCAAAAACCCAATCTGGTTCACTTTTTATACGAAGACTAGCTGAAGATCATACGCGGCCAAGCCTCCACGATAGTTTTTCCACAACCGTTGGCGTACTTGCTTCAACGACTAGGGATCTATTGTTCCTGTGAGACTGGTGAAGTGCCTTCCCCAAAGAGCGTATTAAATATTGGCACACTTCACCATATGGGGTACTATAAGGATTTTCGAGGGGAATGGAGGAAAAAACGAGAACAGCAGTCTGCTATGGAAGAAGACCCATCAGCAGAGCCTACTGATCCACCTACTGAACCTACTGAGGCTCCGTCTTCATCGACTGCTCAGCCCACTACACCTACATCATCATCTGACAGGCTGGAATCAATCGTGGGAATGATTATAAAGCTTAACCGAAAGATGGATGAAGGATTTGCAAACCTTCATGCCACACAGTAGGCTATGTTCGATGAGCTGCAGGTTACTCGCACTCGAGTCGAGGAACTCATGGAGCGCTTCCCTCCTCAGCCTTAGGACATGTTTGTTAGGAATGTTTTAGATATGTTTTTATGATTAATGTTTGTTGTTTGAAACATCATTTGCTTGAATGCTTCATTTGTGAAATGACATGATAGTTCATTTTGAAATGTGTTATAATGAGTTACCATTTTGAAATGACATATCTCTTGAAAGTTAATTGCCCTTATACCTTTATTGCCATTGATATGACAAAAAGGGGGAGAAGAATATGCTAAGAAAACATGTTTAATGTTTTAAAGGAAAGCCTAAATTAAGGGGGAGTTAAGGAGCTAAAAGTAAGGGGGAGTTAAGGGGAGCTTACAGTAAGGGGGAGTTTGTGAAAGCAAAACATATTTTGTGCTTAATGCAAATGGGTAACTAAACATATTTATTAAATAAGTTTTGTCTTATCAAAAAGGGGGAGATTGTTGAGTTAATATATTTTGAAATGACAAAACAAGTAAATTCAATAATATAGAAATGATTTAAGACATGTTTAGAGGTTATCAGTACCAGAAACTAAGTATTTAAGGATGAGAGATCGATCTCCTGGGTTTTCTAGTATGAGAGATCGATCTCATGAGAATATGAGATCGATCGACTAAAAGATTGAAAACTCAAAGGATCTGTACAAGGTGTTGAGGAAGCAGAGATCGATATGTAAGGGTTATAAGATCGATCTGTTTATTACAGAATGTCTATGAGATCGATCTGGTCTAAGAAGAAATCGATCTCCTCTAAAACAAAGGGTAAAGGCAGTAGATCGATTTGTAGATCGATCTATGCTCAAACAGAGAGTTTATGAGATCGATCTGGTATAGGAAGAGATCGATCTCCTCAAAGTCAGAGAGTTAAGGAGATTGATCTAGGGTGTTTAGAGATCGATCTCCTCTCTACGAGAATACTTGCTAGATCGATCTGGAGATCGATCTTGCCTCAAACAGAGAGATTGGAAGATCGATCTGCTGGTTCGACAGATCGATCTTCACTAACATTTTAAAATTGTAAGATCGATCTCTACAAGTATGAGATCGATCTCCATGCTTCAAGTTGCTTTGTAATCGCAGGAAATCAAACTAAGAGATCGATCTGGTCAAAATGGGAGATCGATCTGGCACTCTACTGGAGGTTTCCAACGGCTCTTTCTGCAAAACCTTCAACGGGAAAAACAGCATTAAATGCTCCAACTACCAATCCTTTTGTATAAAATCAAGCATTGAAGACACTAGAAAATAAGACACTATTGCTGCAAACTCTGTATATTCTCAAGAATTTCATTCCAACATTCTTTTTATCTTCAATCTTCATTTATTGATATTGTTGTAAAACTCTTGGTGTAAAAGTTATTTCTATCCTACCCACAAAAGATAAGCTTTACCTTGTATTCATCCTTATTTCAAGAGAAAAGAGGAGTGTTCCTCAGTGAGATAATTCTGTAAAAGGATGAATTTTTTTTTTTGTAAAAAGGGCAGAGAGGTTATTCCTTAACCTGTAAAAGGGAGTGTGTAACATCCATTGATAGAGTGAAAGAAAGCTCTTGACAAGGAAGTTAAGAAGAGAGGACGTAGGCAAGAGATTGGCCGAATCTCTATAAACAGCTGAGTTTGCTATTTCCTTCCCTTATCTTCTTTCAATTTGTTGAATTACATTATATTGTTTATTCATTACTTGCAATTAGTTTTAATTAAGTTTAAATTTGTCATTAACGTTAGAAAATCGATTCACCCCCCTCTCGGTAGAGCCAACGTACCAACGGGGTATTTTACAAATTTTCATGTTAACGACATTCAATAAATGATAATAACAAACATTCTCAGGGTAGTTGAGTGTCAAATTTTAAATATCAAGGGCCATATTTAGTCCGCCTTTAGCCACAGAGTGTTTTTTTTTTTGGTAATTTACCCTAAAAAATATTAATGTATTTGTCATATTTTTCATATATGTTTAAAAGTATTTGTAAAGATAAAGTCATTATATATATATATATATCTATGATATTCTATTGTACTCTAAAATTAAATAAAAAAATTTATTACTCCAAAATTCGTGCATTCCACGGGATACGAACTAATATTATATATAAGAAAGGAAAAAAAATTACAATAACAACTTCAACAATAAAAATAGTAATGAAAGATTTGGTGAGGACAACATGATCATAAGAACAGATCATCAAATAATGTCTTTAATGTCACAGTATTCCCCAAGGCTAACTCAATTTGGTATGAGGCATAATATCATGACTATGCATTATCACTTATGTTAATTGATATAAAAGTTTCTCTCCACTATTAGATATTTAGATAAAGAAATTATTAAGGAGCTGTTTAGTTCGCGAAAATTAAAATTCCCTTTGGAATCATTTTACCCCCAAATCAGTTTAGTTTATGAATTCTGGGGAATATTAAATTCCTGCATTTGATTGCATTGAGAGGAATGTTTGATTTTTATGTTTGATTCCAAGAATTTAAGATTACTAAATAACACATTTTACTTTACTACTCTTTTTTATTAAAGTAAATAAATGGTTGATTTAAAGTGAATAACACTTAGATGGAAGTTATATTTAACATATTTTTTTATATGTTTATTTATTTATTTATTTATTATTTAAGCTTATTCATTTAATAAATGTAAATTAATTTATTTAACACATGTTAATTAATTAGTCCATTTGTTTATAGGATATTTAATATGTAAATTATTTTGATTATTTAATTAGTTAAACTATTCATTTGTAATATACCAATTAATTTATTTATATTTATTCAATTGGTTTATTTATTTATGGGATGTTTAATATGTAAATTATTTTGATTTATTTAATTAGTTAAACTATTCATTTGTAGCTGTAAAATATCAATTAATCTATTTACTAATTTAACATATTTATTTAATTGGTTCATTTGCTTATAGGATAGTTCATGTGACAGCCTAGAAGCGCGGAAAATATGGATGATTTAAAATTTTTCTTAGATTAAATTTCCTACTCAAGGTGCATTCCTGTGCAGTGTCAATTAATTTATTTCTATCTCATCAACCAATATTCCAAGGATCTCTCGACATTCCCATTTACTTAATTAAATATCATGACATCAAAAAAAGTCTACTTCTCCATTCATTTACTAATACCAATCTGATTACATCCCAATATTACTTAAATACAAGTGTCTACATTACACAAATGTCTGGATACAAAATGAATTGAATTATACCTCTCACGTGTACAAGCAATAGCCTGGGGAGAGTCTCGTCCACCAGCCTATGTCACGTATGTCGTAGGTACCAGTGCTCACTATAAATAATCTGTGGGGGAGAAGAAAGTGGGGTGAGCTTCAACACGCTCAGTAAGGAGTGCATATGAGCTTTACAAATCATCATTAAAGCATAAGTGTAATAATGACATAATTTACATGATTATAAATATGTGATTAAAATCACAGTTCATGAAAACATCTTTATCTCATTTCACAAACACGTCATATCTCAAAATAATTATGGAGACTATGCATAGTATAAACGTCATGAAAGCAATCATCACTTCACATCATATCATATCATCCTCAATGAAGGTATCCTCAAACGAGGGAATCATCTACCTGTGTAAGACCCGGGCCTAGCAAAGCATCCGCGTCAACCAAAGCGGAAATATCTCAACGCTACCAAGGTAGGCATCTCACGTTACCAAAACAGAGGCATCTCTCGTTACCAGAACAGAGGCATCTCACGTTACCAAAACAGAGGCATCTCACGTTACCAGAATGGAGGCATCTCTTGTTACTAGAACGGAGGCATGGTAAGACCCAGGCCTAGCAAAGCCTCGGCGTCAACCGAAGTGGAGGCATCCACCAATGTATAAGTTTCATGACAAGCCTTTTAGTCTCAAAAATCACATGCCATTATTATGTAGAAAATAGTTTCGCCTTCAAGTAGAGATCATGATAGTTTTGCTTATAAATCTCTTTTTAATAACAAGATATATTTGCTCACAAATAACTCAAATCACAAAATCGAGCTCAAACCGGCAAACACATGCACTCAAGTGATAAATCTCAAATCAAACACTTTTCTCAATAAGTATGCTCATTTGTAAACTCATTTTATGTCACGACCCAAATTTCCTAAAAATCACTACAAATTTTTCATTTTTCGTTTATTCTTTAATTCTTACCTTTATCGCATCGTGACCATCCTACTAACAGTTGGGTTATGATTCGGTGTTAGTCACCTCTCACCTATTTATCATTCCATTTTCATAATCACATTCACATATCAGGATTTACTATCCTTTGAATTTAACTAAAAACTAATACAATGGTATTTATATAACCTTACATCCCCGACATCATATCCATTTACAGTACTGTGCATTTAAATATTTAGATACGAAACTATACAAATGTGTATACCTGTCTCTCGATGGGAAGCAGCGGATACCAAGATGCAAGTTCTTAGCCACTCACTAACTACTGCGAGTGCTCTAAAAAGATGGAAAAATAAGGGGAGTGAGCAAACCACACGCTCAGTAAGGCAATTATGCAAGTACGTAGATAGCTCTACTATCTACATGCTCATAATGTCATGCCCTTAAAATTCATTTCTTTTCGTTTAAATCTCACGCACAAAATCATGCATACATCATTGCTATAGTTTATAAAAACTATTCGTGCATAAAGAAATCATGCAACTCATGCATCAATGGCATTTTATGAAAAATCATAAAATCATAATTAGCATGAAATAAATCAAGATTATGCATTAATTCATGCCATGTGACACCAAACATGAAAGACAATTCTTTTCTTGAATTTGTAATTAAAGCATGGAAACCTCCTTATGCTACTGCATTTAAATCACTTCATTAAAGCTGCAGTATAAAATAACCCCTCCAGGTCAATCATCTCATAAATAAATCTCAAACTCATAAAACAATTCATTATAAAATTTTGTTATAAAATCACCCTTCTTTTAGGGTCACATGTCATAAAATCCTCTGAAAAAGCTAGCACGATAATAGAAAATCACAAAGTTGGGGGCCTGACCCCTCCCTATGGTCTACCCTGGTCTATCGAGACCACAAGTTATAAATCCATATAAAACATAAATCATTCAAAACTTCATGCGAGCAAAGCTCCAGCTGTAAGACCCGAATTTAATTAAAATATGGAAATTAAATAAGAAAAGATGGGGAAAGTATGAAGGAAGTCGGGTTAAATTAATCCCGAACACGTGTAAGGGCAAAATGGTCAAAAGATCAAAAGCCGGTATAATTTCGATAAAGAAATTTAATTAAAAATAATGGATTTAAGAAATCTTGGTCAATAAAAGTGAAATAAATTTATTTTGGGTTAAATTGATCAAGATATTAATTTATTGGAATTAATCGGGATTAATTGAAATTTTTAGTTGTGAAAAAATAATCCCGAAAATAATCGAAAAATATTCCGAAAAGTCACCCGGGACAATATCCCGAAAATACGGAGAACTTATACCCGAAAAAGGGGTTAAAATATAATAAATAAATTAAATAAAAATTAAATTAATTAAATTAGAATAAAATAATAATTTTAAGGGATATTTGGGTATTTTTAGTGTATTTTAATGAATAAAATAAATTGTTAAATAATAATGATAAAAAAAAAGAGAGAGAGAATAGTCGGGGAGAGAGAAAGAAACGGAAGAAAAACGGAGGCAATTGACCGAAGAAGCCCGACGAGCTGTCCGGCGGCCAACGGCCCGGCCAAGGGCCGGAAAAGAAAGAGGGGAGGCCGGTGATCTCAATGGTACCGACGGTGCAGCCTATCGACGCCGGAGGAAGCCGAACGGAGGAGGAGAAGACCGCGGGAAAAATAAAGTCGGTACCGACGATCCACGACAGTTGGGGGCGAACGGCGGGTACCAGCGTGATCAGGAGGAGGAGCCGGTCCTTTTGAGACCGGTATTGGCCAACGAAACCGTCGAAATCCGTCGGATTGAGAGGTGGCAGCCGCGGGAAGAATGCTTCGATCGGCGGCGAACGGCGGCGATTCGACCCCAGTCGAGGCCCGATTCAGAAAGCCCAGGTGACGGCGATCATTTCTGCACCGGTCTCAGCCGACAAAACGACGAGAAACGTCGGCGACGACGAAGAGAAAGAAAATGGGTTCCAACGCCGAGGGAGAAGAGCCGGACCGACGGCGTTCCGGCGAGCTTGACCCAAACCGAGGCCAGATTCGTGATGCGGACGACCCAGCGGAGCGATTGGCGGTGGAAGCCGATGGAGAACCGGCCGAAAAAGGGGTGAACCGGCGGTGAACCAGCCGAATCGAAGAAAACCGACGGTCTGAACTGGTCCGAACCGGACTGAACCGATTCAGCCAAAAAGAGAGGAAAAAATGAGAAAAAAAGGGAAAAAGAAAAAGAGGAAAAAAATTGGGGAAAATTTTTGTGGTGCAATCGAGCTTCGGGTAAGTCGATAAGCGGTCAAATTGACCCGATTTAAATTTGGAATATTTTATTTAATTAATTATCGACTGAAAGTTTACCCGAAAAATATATTTAATTGTATAGCTCGACGATTGGCATCCACCGAGGGCTCGAGACAGCCTCGATTTACGGACTAGCATGGAATCTCGGGTAAGTGACCCCTATTTACGATAATTACCTCGTTATGCGTGATATTGATTTAATTTCCGCATAAATTGAATTAAATTATGGAAAATTAGTTAAATTGTCATAAATATTAAATTTAGCTATTCGAGAATTAGAACTGTAAGACCCCGTATATGTATAAGGGAATGTGTGTAATTGGATCAAATAATATGAATGGACTTGTAATGTAATATATGATTGATGTAAGTCCATGGATTCAATGTATGTATGTGTAATATAAATTGTAACGTACATACAAGTTTCATTGAGTATGAATACGAAGAAATGAGTTATAGCAAGTGATGGTGTGATTGAGACTCAAGATGAGTAGTGTGGTAAAATGGAATGGAGTTATGCTTCCATTTGGTTTTATGTAGCATACCTTTGAACATACAATGAATGCACACAAGTTTCAATGTGCATAAGGTATGAATGGATGCCATTTTTAAGTTATAAAGGTGGATGGATGAGAAAATGGCCATGGCAATAGATTAAGGATGTGTGGGTATGAGTTGCAGCAAAGAAACTGCAGGAAAGCTGGAAAAACATGAGGTCCAGATCGATCTCATAGGATGAGAGATCGATCTGGAAGAGCCAGAATGCTCTTATTTGGGCGAAAGAATAGAGCAGATCGATCTCCAATGGAGCCAGATCGATCTGCCAAGCATTCTGTAGTGGAAAGATCGATCCCCAAGCACCCAGATCGATCTCCTTAGCTCTCTGTTTGGGAGCAGATCGATCTCATGCTTCGACAGATCGATCTCATGCCTAGACAGATCGATCTCATTGCTTCGACAGATCGATCTCGGGCTTAAAAATGCCGTGAAAAAGAGGAATTTTAAAGGACCAGATCGATCTCCTCTTGGACCAGATCGATCTCCCCAAGCTATTTCTATATAAGGAGAGCTGAAAAATCTGGAAATCTCGGAAAAACATTTAACCTTACAATCTCCACCCAAAAACCTAACTTTCCCTCTCTAAAATCAGCCATTTTCAGTGAGATTTGGAGAGAGATCATTAGAGGCAAAGTTGTTCCTATCAAAGAGAAGAGCAACATAGTGAGAGGGTATCTTCCCATCTTTGGAATTGAAGGAGTTAAGGGTATTACCATTTGGAGCAAGAAGAGAAATCATATTGGTAAGATTCTAACACTCCAATCCAAATGCATTAGCTATTTAATTGATTTTGGAGTTGATTGATATGAGTATTGATGGATAAACTACCTAGGAATGTAGTGGAATTGGTGTGACCTAGAAATCTAAAATGGGTATAATGTGAGGATATGTGGGATTAAATGAGCCTATGATTTATGGCATGCTAAAGTTGTTATTGGGGTAATATTTATGATTTTAAATGGTTAAATGAGATTACATTGTGAGTTTGGAGGAATTGTGGAAATGGGTATGTATATGATTGATAAATGCCATAGTGAGGGGATTCATGGAATATGAACGCTATGAGCTTTATGTCGATTTGATATCGACTTTGAATAAGTTAATAGGCCTAAGAAGGTCCATAGACTCGAGCTATGGGTAAAGTAATGAAACGAGGCCAAATAAGCTTTAATAGAGGCTATCGATTAAATTGACTATAGCAAGCACAAGGGTTGCAATTATATGGATCGAATATAATGCGGGATACGATTTTGTGCAGTCCCGAAGAGTTCGTTGAAAGCGGACCGAAACGTACGAGTAAGCAGCTTAAGGAAGTGGAATCACGCATCGCGATTCCAGGTAAGGGAATTTTGTAAGTATATAGAGGTAGCTGCTCGTATTTTGAACTCGTGGGTATATATAGGGCTTTGGAAATATGCATGGACTTATAGTAATGTGTTTTGATGGTGTATGGGTATTTGTATGAGATTTGGTGGTTTGAGATGGTTATTGAAAAAGGGATAGTAAGGCTAATAATTGCATAAATCATGTGTTTTGAATGCTTTTACAAAACACAATGCTTTGATTTGAGCAAATAAAAGGATAGGCTGGCTAGTACTTGAATGATGTTTTGAAATAGCCCATATGAGGCACTAAGCATATTACGAGATGTTTTGAATGCATGTAAGCCGCCTATCGCGTGTATGAGATATAATTCGCGTTAGGGCCTCGCTCGCGCGAGATTTCTATGTTTTCACTTGTGTGAAACATGCTTGAGCTTAGCTCGCACTTTGAAATTGAATTGTGATGATGTTTATAAACCGTACTGGAGCTTATGCTCATACGTGGATTTGAGTGGTTTTTCTTATGCATATAACTGTACTGGAGCTATGCTCGTACAAGTTTTCTTCATATTTTATGCATAAATGCCGTACCAGAGCGTTGCTCGTACGAAGTGATTGGTTTTGATGCATGAATTCGCGCTAGAGCGTAGCTCGCGCTGGTTTTCACACTGTGGTATGTATGAGGCCGTGGTGAGAGATACGGATTAGCTCAGGGAACCCAACAGGCCTGACAGACCTCTTAGGTGGGGTGAGGGTGAGGGGCTAGGACCTGACATAATCCATCCAGGGAACCCAACAGGCCTAACAGACCTCTTAGGTGAGGTGAGGGTGAGGGGCTAGGACCTGGATCAGGGAACCCAACAGGGGCGAGCAAGGCCATGAGGGGCTAGGACCTGGTATTGCGGTTACTCCCACGCGCTCTTGAGACTATAAAGGTTACACTCGATATGGGGTAGATAAGACCTATGGCAGGCACCCCCTAACCATGATTATGGGTCCGCGGAGTACGATGTACCGTGTATATCACATGGAGTACGATGTACCGCGTGGTGGTTACTTGATTGAGAAAGTCTGGTGGAGAACTAACCCACCTTCATGCCAGCATGATACCCCGCACACCGGAATCCGTGTGGTCTGGGATGATATGTGATGATTGGCCAATGTAGTCACTTGAGATATAGTAACCTGTCTCCTTGCTTGAATTACTTACTACCACATAATTTTAAATCTCTAAGTGTGATTGTGATTGCTTAAGGTAGACCCGAAGGAGGGGTCGAGCCTCGTGGATTTGAATGGTGAAATGAAAACGTGGTTGTGATTGTGAATTGATGTGATGTGATTGTATGTGATGAGAAAGAGATTTATGACGTGGGTTTAAAAAGGAGGTTTCTTAATAAATTGCCCTTTTTATGAATTTAAATGAGATCGAGCATGAGATGATTTATACATGATGTTTTACCATGTTTTATATGCCAATTTTACATGACCTTGATACATGATATATATGTATACTCATATGGCATAGTTTTATTCCTCATGCTCCTACCATAAATGATTTATGCATAACACTATCAGCATGTAGATAGAGTAGTTATCTACCATGCTTGCATTATTGCCTTACTGAGCGTGTGGTTGCTCATCCCACTCTATTTTCCCCCTACAGAGCGTGCATAGTAGCCCAGTGAGGACTGAGGCGTATTATTTTGGACTCCGCTGCATCTCCATCGCTAAGAGGTATATATACACAGTGATTCTTTTTGTGTCTAAACAATGTAAAAGCACAGTATTCTTTTGAGTTGTACTTATGGGGATGTAGATGTCAGTAAAACATGTATTCGTAAAAATACACGATTAAATGCACATGTATGACATCATTTTAATTAATTGAGAATGAATGAGATGTGGTGATTATTATTGGCTCACAGCCCAACAGTGTGTGGTGAGTTTAGTTCACGACCGGGTAAGGTAACAGTAAAACGCGAAAAATTTTCAGTGATTTTCGGTTAAAGAGAATGGAAATGGGTCGTGACAAGAACGAGACCCAATAAATTATTGGTGGGCCCAATGAGCCCAATAGGCCTCGATAAAGTGAAAATTAAGTGGAAAACGGGCTTAAGGCCGATTTAGGCCCATTAAGGTGCAATCGGGCCCAATAGGGGTAAACGGGCCCAATGATTTAAATTAAGCCCAGAAAGTATTAAATACAATTAAATTGCATAATATCTGACCTGAGGAATATTAATACGTAGTTCCGGACATTTGATTTGGGAGCATATTGGACTGCGCGGCGGGACTACATTGGAAAAGAAAAGGTCAGACTCGACAGGAAAATAAGGTAAGGGAATTCTACAGACTGCTAGAGGTAAACTCTACGAAATTTTAAATTCATATGCAGTCTTTAAAATTTATCTGAAGGGTCTAGAGGTCGAATAATAATTTTAGTGCCCGAATGGGCAAATTACTAAAATACCCTTGTTAAGGGTAAAATCTAAAAATTTAGGAAAAATTGGGAGGAGCAAGGACAAGAGGTTCCTGCTCGTTCTGGAGGTATTTCAACACATGCATGAGTAGGCTGGCTCACTTTTAAAGAAAAATGCATAGCATTGCATATCTTAATTGATGTAATTTCTGTGAAAACTATTTGGAAATAACCGAGCCGCCTACATGTTTTTATTTACATGTGACGTGCTAGAGCTCAGCTCGCACGATGTTTGATTTGTGTGATGCATGCATTAGTGCTGGAGCGAGAGCTCGCACTAGAGTTTTACATGCATAGGTGCTAGAGTATAACTCGCACCAGATTTCACATGCTTTTGCGTGACACGGTGCTAGAGTCTAACTCGCACCAGATTTTATAAGATTTTCATACAATTTATATACAGAGTGCTGAGCATAGCTCGCACTAGTTTTACTGGATTTGTGGAGTAGCGCTGTCTGCCCTTGGAGTCAGCCAAAAGGCCCAACAGGCTCAAAAGACCTCTTAAGTAGGGTGAGAGTGAAGGATGAGGTTGGCGGCCTTGTGGAGATGTAAAGCGGGCTCTGCCAAGTTTACTTGATTTGATGAGAGTGCTGAGCATCGCTCGCACTGATTTTTATGAGAACATACGATGAGCCGTGCTTGGAGCATCGGGTAGACTGTGTGTCACCGATTTAATAGGCTCGCACGTGCGTTTTGAGACATAGCAACGAGTATTGAGTTATGAAAACCTCTGTGGGAAGCAGGCCATTTGGGCTGGAGTACCTAGAGTGATATGGGTCCATGGAGTACGATGTACCGTGCAAGTAGCATGGAGTACGATGTACCGTGGGGTATCTTCGGATATGGTATCTTTATGATACAGGGTATCTTCGGATACGGTATCTTTGTGATACGGGGTATCTTTGTGATACGGTATCTTTGTGATACGGGGTATCTTTGTGATACGATATCTTTGTGATACGGGGTATCTTCGGATACGGCATCTTCGGATGCGTGAGATCGGATAAGACTGACGGGTTGGATTGACCCACCTCCCGGGCAGTTCCCGATCAGGGTGAGACCTCGCACACTGGGATCCGTGAAGCTAGAGGGACTCACGAGGACATATTGGCCAGTCCTGGTTATTACCGATATACAGTATTGCCTAGTCTCGTATCTTGTATATATATATACGTATGTTTTCGATAGCGATGCTTTTGAGAAACTCAATTTCCATGGTTTTGTGTGAGTCAGGATCACCCGAAGGAGGGGTCGAGTCCTGACTTCATTGTGAAAATTTTAATTGAGAAAGAAATGATTTGTAATAATTGCATGTTGATTTTCCGTGCAAATGTGTTTTACATAACATCATAACGCATATCATTGTTTTAAAATGTGTGGAGAAAGGGTGGTTTATGCATGGCACCACGTTCATGTAGGTAGTATGGTTACCTACTTGTTCGTAGGATTGCCTTACTGAGCTTGATGTGCTCACCCCTTTCATTTTCTCCCACAGATAATCTCCAGTTGAAGTCGCGATGACTCAGTACTGCATTCCGGATATCCGCTGCTACCCATCAACATAAGGTATATACACTTGTACATATTGTATCTACATAAGCATAGCACAGTAACATGTTTGTAAGTAACTTTAGGGGATGTATAAATAATGTAAACAATTATAAATGACTGGAGAAGAAATAAGTTAGATGGTAATTGAATGGTGGGACTGGCATTGACGCACAGCCCAATTATTAGTGGAGTGTTGGTCACGATTCGAGGACAGGTAAGAATTTAAGAAAATAATAAAATGCAAAAAATTAACTCTGATTTTTGGGTAGTTTGGGTCGTGACATATAAGGTGGTATCAGAGCAGCAATTGGTCTGATGTGTGTCAGTGTCAGTAATTAGAAAATTACATCCCCGTGTTACTGTGCTTAGTTAGATACAATAGTGTATATTGAGATGGGCTTGACTAAGAAATGGTTGAGAATGCAGGAATGCTTAATATGAGTCGCGTTAGATGAGATAGTGCACGACAGAGGTCGTAGAGGTAGACCTGAATCTGCTAAGTCGTGCTGAGTTTGACTATGAGAATCATGATGAAATTGAAATGGAGGCTAATGTTGAGTATGCCTCACAGAGTCCGACAGAGTGATCGGACAGTATTGAGAGACGCTTCGCGAAGTTGGAGCGGAGTGTGGAGATTATTGTGAGGAGCTAATTGCTCAGATTATGTATGAGATCAGAGGGCGCAGCGGAGCATTGGTGGAAACCCGCTCGACCCATCTTAAGAGCTGATATGAGAAATATCTTGGATATATTCCGGTGACAGGATATCCCGGACATGATTTAAAGGAAATTTCGAATTAAAGTCCTTACTCTAACCCAGAGGATTTAATTTATTGACGAGTATGGAGACTCGGTTATATTCTGGGCAGATATTACCTCGACACTATGAAAAGTGACAGTCGAGATGTCTAAAAGTTTATGGAAGGGCTCAACTTTTCAATTTGAGTCTAATTGGCCCGCGAGATATTACCTATACCGAGGCAGTGCGCAGATTTATAGTTGGATAAATAAAAATATGAATTGCACGCCTCTGAGATTCGGAAAGGTAGTGAGGGCCGAAATAGAGACAGAAAGAGAATCGAGAAATGACAAAGATGTTGAATGAGAAAATGGTAATTGGTTAAAGATTAGATTTGATGAGTTATGGGCTGAGATAATTGGTAAGGCCCTAGTGCATCCAATTTTGGCACTGTTAGGGGGCATTGTGATTGGAGAACCCCGACCTGCTACGAAGCGGTGTAGCAGTGTAAGTACTGTAAGCAGTGTGAGATGTGTGGTGGATACCACGGAAGGAGGGTCTATACCTACACGGTATTGATGAAAATGGCCGTTAAGTATGGTAAGACGGACCATTGATTTGATTGCACAAAATTGGGCGAGATCGTCCCACAGAAAAGGTAAAGAGACAGAGAAAAATTTTGTTGGTATAGTTGCAACGAAAAGGGAGGTAATAGCCGAAAAGAAAAAGGAAAGTAGGCTGTTGGACGAAGGCGAGAGGATGTCTTGGACCAGGACACTATTGATGTTTCATGGATGTGGTGTAAGATACCACACTTGTTATGAATAATGAAGCACATATGTTCATTAATCCTGGTGTCACACATTTATTCATACCGCCTTCATTCGCTTATAAGTGAGTAAAAGGTATGAATGCCTACATCATTGGGCACGATACTGATAAATGAGTACCCCAATAGAGGAGGATTAAATAAACGGAATAAGGATATAGAGATTTTAAGTAATAAAAAGGGGTGCAACAGTTGAAATTAAAGGAGTAAAGGATTATACTCACGGAATCAATAATGAAAGAGTTTTGTCAAAATTGATATACGAAAGGAGATAATCTTTGAGATATGTTGGTTCTGAATACCAGATGTATTGGAGTAAGAGATATGCTAGGTAAGAACATCTTTACGATATGAAGTCATTAGGATTAAAGCAAGTGGTAGCGAATATAAATTGTAACCACATAGACTGAGATATAATGTAGTTTTGGTTAAGTCTGAAGGTTAATAAAGGTATTTCAAAATACCTCCCCGCCTGAAGACTTGACAGCGTCTAAAAGTATGTATATATAACCTATAACGTGAAATCGATCGATGTAATAAATACCTTTAGCATTAGGATACCTCTACTAAGACGAAAACAATATTAAAATTCGACAAAATCATAAAGGTTAACATAGTAAAATTTAATAAGAGCCGTTAAGATAAGAAAAGGAAATGACGCAGGTTAGTACCTGAAAACGTAAGCGATTTTAAAGGATCTTATACGCTTATGCGTAAATAAGTCAAGGATTGGACTGATTTGTAATCATCATTATCGATGATATGTTGGGTGTAGTTAAAGTCTAGGACAAATTGTAAGCAATAATTAGAAATTGCTCTTACGATTGGGTTGCTGCGAGTTCTAAAAGGGTATACCTTGACACGTTTAACTATGAAAACGTGATCTTGGAATGAGATGATAAATAAGATGATAGATGTGACATAAATTTCGACGTAGTGAAGTATGAACTGACCACCCTGATTTAATTTCGCCATACCCAACAGCTCAAGAGGTTCTCAGTGAGTATGGATACCTCAAAATTATGAAGGAGCTGTGTATTGATGTATAATGGGAAGATACCCATGATTTAAAATTGACAGCAGTAGTACTTGTACCGAGGATATGGTACTATTATGTATATGGTGAGAAATTCTGGATATGCACTGACCAAAAAGCCCGAGTATCTGTTTTCACAGAAAGAGGCGAACATGAGAATACATAGTGGGTTAGAGCTTCTGAGAGGTTTTGATTTGTGAAAATTGTACCACCCAAGAAAGGCTAATGTGATGGCTGATGCCTTGAGTATAAAGAGCCTCGGGATGGTATTACATATGATGGTCAGGGAGCGTGAGCTGTTAGAGCAGTTATGAGCCTCAGTATTGATGTGATCCCTTCTGATGATGACAGTGATTGTGTGACAGCTAGCCTGATGACTAGAACCGGATGAGAGTGCCCGAGATTTGACAGGCTTAGCGTGATGATCGGCAGGATGTCGATAGTTTGGGTCAGATTCAGAAGGGTACAGTGATAGAGTTCACAGTGGGTGATAATGATTTACAGAGAGGTTCAGAGACAGTATGGGTGCTCCCCAGGACCACAGTGGATGAGATAGTAATATTGTCAGAAGCTCACTCTTCGGGATATACAGTGCATATAGAAAGTGACGAATATATATATCGAAATCTCGAAAAGGGTATGGGTGGTCAGATGTGAAAAGAGATATTGTAGAGGTTGTGAAAAAGTGCCTAGTATGTCAGCAGAATAAGGTAGAGTATTAAAAGTCTGCAGAGTTATTGCAGCACCTACCTATATTGACACGGCACGAAAATGAGAGCAAGTCTCCATGAATGTCATGATGGGTTACAGAGAACCCAGGTGAATTACGAGGCTATTTGGATGATAGTCGCCAAATTGACTAAGTCTACCTACCTTCTGGTTATGAAATCCCCAGATACTCGGAGTGTGTATCAGGATTTATGTGTAAGGAAGATTGTGGAACATTAAGTAACGTTCCAGTGAGCATGGTATCATATAGGGATTCCCGCTTCACTTCCCACCTCTGAGGATATTTTGAGGAAGCTATGGGAACCCGACTGAGTATTAGCACAGCTTTCCATCCTCAGACAGATGGTCAGTCAGAGAGGACTGTACAGGTTCTGGAGGATCCGATGAAAGCATGTGCCATTAATTTTATAAGCTCCTGGAATGATCAGTTGATTTCTAATTGAAGTTGCCAATAACGACAGTTGGCAGTTGAGTATCGGGATAACAAGATATGAGACAGTGTATGGCTGTAGGGGTTGTTCCCCAAATTGGATAAGAAAAAGTGGGTGACAGGTAGAATCATTTACGACTTTGGATAATAAGTCTCTGAGGATGTTTAGTTAAGGATGAGAGATTAAGAACGCCTCAGAGCAGATAGACAAGTATTGGAATTCACCCTTGGTGAATTAATATGATTGAAATGTTTATTGTCCTAAGAGAATAAGGACATAGCGAACTTTTGGAAGAAGGTAAATTGAGTTGCGCTGGATGGAATATTTTGAGAGATTGGACAAGTGGGAGATAAGACCTGTAGGTTGGTGTTATCACTTGAATTAACAGGCACCCACAATGTGTCCCAGCTTTTGATGCTTTGGCAATACTATCCAGATCCAGCAGAGGTGATAAGGTATGAACTCCAAAAGTTCAGTTTAATGAAAATATGAGTATATTGAAGAAGTTAATTCGGGCATTAAATAGGAAAGAGAAAATATTGAGGTTGAAGATCTCCCTAATTAAAGTCTTTTGATAGTAATACACTCCGGAGAAGGTCACATAAGAATTTAAGAGTATGATATGATCGATGTACCCGGAGTTGTATATGGACTCATATGAATTGGTTCTAATTTGGAGGACCAAATTCCTTAAGTGGGGGAGAGTTGTAAGACCCGAATTTAATTAAAATATGAAAATTAAATAAGAAAAGATGGGGAAAGTATGAAGGAAGTCGGGTTAAATTAATCCCGAATACGTATAAGGGCAAAATGGTCAAAAGATCGAAAGCCGGTATAATTTCGATAAAGAAATTTAATTAAAAATAATGGATTTAAGAAATCTTGGTCAATAAAAGTGAACTAAATTTATTTTGGGTTAAATTGATCAAGATATTAATTTATTGGAATTAATCGGGATTAATTAAAATTTTTAGTTCGGAAAAAATAATCCCGAAAATAATCGAAAAATATACCGAAAAGTCACCCGGGACAATATCCCGAAAATACGGAGAACTTATACCCGAAAAAGGGGTTAAAATATAATAAATAAATTAAATAAAAATTAAATTAATTAAATTAGAATAAAATAATAATTTTAAGGGATATTTGGGTATTTTTAGTGTATTTTAATGAATAAAATAAATTGTTAAATAATAATGATAAAAAAAAAAGAGAGAGAATAGTCGGGGAGAGAGAAAGAAACGGAAGAAAAACGGAGGCAATTGACCGAAGAAGCCCGACGAGCTGTCCGGTGGCCAACGGCCCGGCCAAGGGTCGGAAAAGAAAAAGGGGAGGTCGGTGATCTCAATGGTACCGGCGGTGCAGCCTACCGACGCCGGAGGAAGCCGAACGGAGGAGGAGAAGACCGCGGGAAAAACGGAGTCGGTACCGACGATCCACGGCAGCTGGGGGCGAACGGCGGGTACCGGCGTGATCAGGAGGAGGATCCGGTCCTTTTGAGACCGGTATTGGTCGACGAAACAGCCGGAATCCGCCGGATCGAGAGGTGGCAGCTACGGGAAGAATGCTTCGATCGGCGGCGAACGGCGGCGATTCGACCCCAGTCGAGGCCCGATTCAGAAAGCCCAGGTGACGGCGATCATTTCTGCACCGGTCTCAGCCGACAAAACGGCGGGAAACGCCGGCGACGACGAAGAGAAAGAAAATGGGTTCCGACGCCGAGGGAGAAGAGTCGGACCGGCGGCGTTCCGGCGAGCTTGACCCAAACCGAGGCCAGATTCGTGATGCGGATGACCCAGCGGAGCGATTGGCGGTGGAAGCCGGCAGAGAACCGGTTGGAAAAGGGGTGAACCGGTGGTGAACCGGCCGAACAGGAGAAAATCGGAGGTCTGAACCGGTCCGAACCGGACTGAACCGGTTTAGCCAAAAAGAGAGGAAAAAAGGAGAAAAAAGGGAAAAAGAAAAAGAGGAAAAAAATTGGGGAAAATTTTTGTGGTGCAATCGAGCTTCGGGTAAGTCGATAAGCGGTCAAATTGACCCGATTTAAATTTGGAATATTTTATTTAATTAATTATCGACTGAAAGTTTACCCGGAAAATATATTTAATTGTGTAGCTCGACGATTGGCATCCACCGAGGGCTCGAGACAGCCTCGATTTACGGACTAGCATGGAATCTCGGGTAAGTGACCCCTATTTACGACAATTACCTCGTATGCGTGATATTGATTTAATTTCCGCATAAATTGAATTAAATTATGGAAAATTAGTTAAATTGTCGTAAATATTAAATTTAGCTATTCGAGAATTAGAACGAGACCCAATAAATTATTGGTGGGCCCAATGAGCCCAATAGGCCTCGATAAAGTGAAAATTAAGTGGAAAACGGGCTTAAGGCCGATTTAGGCCCATTAAGGTGCAATCGGGCCCAATAGGGGTAAACGGGCCCAATGATTTAAATTAAGCCCAGAAAGTATTAAATACAATTAAATTGCATAATATCTGACCTGAGGAATATTAATACGCAGTTCCGGACATTTGATTTGGGAGCATATCGGACTGCGCGACGGGACTACATTGGAAAAGAAAAGGTCAGACTCGACAGGAAAATAAGGTAAGGGAATTCTACGGACTGCTAGAGGTAAACTCTACGAAATTTTAAATTCATATGCAGTCTTTAAAATTTATCTGAAGGGTCTAGAGGTCGAATAATAATTTTAGTGCCCGAATGGGCAAATTACTAAAATACCCTTGTTAAGGGTAAAATCTAAAAATTTAGGAAAAATTGGGAGGAGCAAGGACAAGAGGTTCCTGCTCGTTCTGGAGGTATTTCAACACATGCATGAGTAGGCTGGCTCACTTTTAAAGAAAAATACATAGCATTGCATATCTTAATTGATGTAATTTCTGTGAAAACTATTTGGAAATAACCGAGCCGCCTACATGTTTTTATTTACATGTGACGTGCTAGAGCTCAGCTCGCACGATGTTTGATTTGTGTGATGCATGCATTAGTGCTGGAGCGAGAGCTCGCACTAGAGTTTTACATGCATAGGTGCTAGAGTATAACTCGCACCAGATTTCACATGCTTTTGCGTGACACGGTGCTAGAGTCTAACTCACACCAGATTTTATAAGATTTTCATACAATTTATATACAGAGTGCTGAGCATAGCTCGCACTAGTTTTACTGAATTTGTGGAGTAGCGCTGTCTGCCCTTGGAGTCAGCCAAAAGGCCCAACAGGCTCAAAAGACCTCTTAAGTAGGGTGAGAGTGAGGGATGAGGTTGGCGGCCTTGTGGAGATGTAAAGCGGGCTCTGCCAAGTTTACTTGATTTGATGAGAGTGCTGAGCATCGCTCGCACTGATTTTTATGAGAACATACGATGAGCCGTGCTTGGAGCATCGGGTAGACTGTGTGTCACCGATTTAATAGGCTCGCACGTGCGTTTTGAGACATGGCAACGAGTATTGAGTTATGAAAACCTCTGTGGGAAGCAGGCCATTTGGGCTGGAGTACCTAGAGTGATATGGGTCCATGGAGTACGATGTACCGTGCAAGTAGCATAGAGTACGATGTACCGTGGGGTATCTTCGGATACGGTATCTTTGTGATACAGGGTATCTTTGGATACGGTATCTTTGTGATACGGGGTATCTTTGTGATACGATATCTTTGTGATACGGGGTATCTTTGTGATACGGTATCTTTGTGATACGGGGTATCTTCGGATACAGCATCTTCGGATGCGTGAGATCGGATAAGACTGACGGGTTGGATTGACCCACCTCTCGGGCAGTTCCCGATCAGGGTGAGACCTCGCACACTGGGATCCGTGAAGCTAGAGGGACTCACGAGGACATATTGGCCAGTCCTGGTTATTACCGATATATAGTATTGCCTAGTCTCGTATCTTGTATATATATATACGTATGTTTTCGATATCGATGCTTTTGAGAAACTCAATTTCCATGGTTTTGTGTGAGTCAGGATCACCCGAAGGAGGGGTCGAGTCCTGACTTCATTGTGAAAATTTTAATTGAGAAAGAAATGATTTGTAATAATTGCATGTTGATTTTTCGTGCAAATGTGTTTTACATAACATCATAACGCATATCATTGTTTTAAAATGTGTGGAGAAAGGGTGGTTTATGCATGGCACCACGTTCATGTAGGTAGTATGGTTACCTACTTGTTCGTAGGATTGCCTTACTGAGCTTGATGTGCTCACCCCTTTCATTTTCTCCCACAGATAATCTCCAGTTGAAGTCGCGACGACTCAGTACTGCATTCCGGATATCCGCTGCTACCCATCAACATAAGGTATATACACTTGTACATATTGTATCTACATAAGCATAGCACAGTAACATGTTTGTAAGTAACTTTAGGGGATGTATAAATAATGTAAACAATTATAAATGACTGGAGAAGAAATAAGTTAGATGGTAATTGAATGGTGGGACTGGCATTGACGCACAGCCCAATTATTAGTGGAGTGTTGGTCACGATTCGAGGACAGGTAAGAATTTAAGAAAATAATAAAATGCAAAAAATTAACTCTGATTTTTGGGTAGTTTGGGTCGTGACATATAAGGTGGTATCAGAGCAGCAATTGGTCTGATGTGTGTCAGTGTCAGTAATTAGGAAATTACATCCCCGTGTTACTATGCTTAGTTAGATACAATAGTGTATATTGAGATGGGCTTGACTAAGAAATGGTTGAGAATGCAGGAATGCTTAATATGAGTCGCGTTAGATGAGATAGTGCACGAGGCAGAGGTCGTAGAGGTAGACCTGAATCTGCTAAGTCATGCTGAGTTTGACTATGAGAATCATGATGAAATTGAAATGGAGGCTAATGTTGAGTATGCCCCACAGAGTCCGACAGAGTGATCGGACAGTATTGAGAGACGCTTCGCGAAGTTGGAGCGGAGTGTGGAGATTATTGTGAGGAGCTAATTGCTCAGATTATGTATGAGATCAGAGGGCGCAGCGGAGCATTGGTGGAAACCCGCTCGACCCATCTTAAGAGCTGATATGAGAAATATCTTGGATATATTTCGGTGACAGGATATCCCGGACATGATTTAAAGGAAATTTTGAATTAAAGTCCTTACTCTGACCCAGAGGATTTAATTTATTGACGAGTATGGAGACTCGGTTATATTCTGGGCAGATATTACCTCGACACTATGAAAAGTGACAGTCGAGATGTCTAAAAGTTTATGGAAGGGCTCAACTTTTCAATTTGAGTCTAATTGGCCCGTGAGATATTACCTATACCGAGGCAGTGCGCAGATTTACAGTTGGATAAATAAAAATATGAATTGCACGCCTCTGAGATTCGAAAAGGTAGTGAGGGCCGAAATAGAGACAGAAAGAGAATCGAGAAATGACAAAGATGTTGAATGAGAAAATGGTAATTGGTTAAAGATTAGATTTGATGAGTTATGGGCTGAGATAATTGGTAAGGCCCTAGTGCATCCAATTTTGGCACTGTTAGGGGGCATTGTGATTGGAGAACCCCGACCTGCTACGAAGCGGTGTAGCAGTGTAAGTACTGTAAGTAGTGTGAGATGTGTGGTGGATACCACGGAAGGAGGGTCTATACCTACACGGTATTGATGAAAATGGCCGTTAAGTGTGGTAAGACAGACCATTGATTTGATTGCACAAAATTGGGCGAGATCGTCCCACAGAAAAGGTAAAGAGACAGAGAAAAATTTCGTTGGTATAGTTGCAACGAAAAGGGAGGTAATAGCCGAAAAGAAAAAGGAAAGTAGGCTGTTGGACGAAGGCGAGAGGATGTCTTGGACCAGGACACTATTGATGTTTCATGGATGTGGTGTAAGATACCACACTTGTTATGAATAATGAAGCACATATGTTCATTAATCCTGGTGTCACACATTTATTCATACCGCCTTCATTCGCTTATAAGTGAGTAAAAGGTGTGAATGCCTACATTATTGGGCACGATACTGATAAATGAGTACCCCAATAGAGGAGGATTAAATAAACGGAATAAGGATATAGAGATTTTAAGTAATAAAAAGGGGTGCAACAGTTGAAATTAAAGGAGTAAATGATTGTACTCACGGAATCAATAATGAAAGAGTTTTGTCAAAATTGATATACGAAAGGAGATAATCTTTGAGATATGTTGGTTCTGAATACCAGATGTATTGGAGTAAGAGATATGCTAGGTAAGAACATCTTTACGATATGAAGTCATTAGGATTAAAGCAAGTGGTAGCGAACATAAATTGTAACCACATAGACTGAGATATAATGTAGTTGTGGTTAAGTCTGAAGGTTAATAAAGGTATTTCAAAATACCTCCCCGCCTGAAGACTTGACAGCGTCTAAAAGTATGTATATATAACCTATAACGTGAAATCGATCGATGTAATAAATACCTTTAGCATTAGGATACCTCTACTAAGACGAAAACAATATTAAAATTCGACAAAATCATAAAGGTTAACATAGTAAAATTTAATAAGAGCCGTTAAGATAAGAAAAGGAAATGACGCAGGTTAGTACCTGAAAACGTAAGCGATTTTGAAGGATCTTATACGCTTATGCGTAAATAAGTCAAGGATTGGACTGATTTGTAATCATCATTATCGATGATATGTTGGGTGTAGTTAAAGTCTAGGACAAATTGTAAGCAATAATTGGAAATTGCTCTTACGATTGGGTTGCTGCGAGTTCTAAAAGGGTATACCTTGACACGTTTAACTATGAAAACGTGATCTTGGAATGAGATGATAAATAAGATGATAGATGTGACATAAATTTCGACGTAGTGAAGTATGAACTGACCACCCTGATTTAATTTCGCCATACCCAACAGCTCAAGAGGTTCTCAGTGAGTATGGATACCTCAAAATTATGAAGGAGCTGTGTATTGATGTATAATGGGAAGATACCCATGATTTAAAATTGACAGCAGTAGTACTTGTACCGAGGATATGGTACTATTATGTACATGGTGAGAAATTCTGGATATGCACTGACCAAAAAGCCCGAGTATCTGTTTTCACAGAAAGAGGCGAACATGAGAATACATAGTGGGTTAGAGCTTCTGAGAGGTTTTGATTTGTGAAAATTGTACCACCCAGGAAAGGCTAATGTGATGGCTGATGCCTTGAGTATAAAGAGCCTCGGGATGGTATTACATATGATGGTCAGGGAGCGTGAGCTGCTAGAGCAGTTATGAGCCTCAGTATTGATGTGATCCCTTCTGATGATGACAGTGATTGTGTGACAGCTAGCCTGATGACTAGAACCGGATGAGAGTGCCCGGGATTTGACAGGCTTAGCGTGATGATCGGCAGGATGTCGATAGTTTGGGTCAGATTCAGAAGGGTACAGTGATAGAGTTCACAGTGGGTGATAATGATTTACAGAGAGGTTCAGAGACAGTATGGGTGCTCCCCAGGACCACAGTGGATGAGATAGTAATATTGCAGAAGCTCACTCTTCGGGATATACAGTGCATATAGAAAGTGACGAATATATATATCGAAATCTCGAAAAGGGTATGGGTGGTCAGATGTGAAAAGAGATATTGTAGAGGTTGTGAAAAAGTGCCTAGTATGTCAGCAGAATAAGGTAGAGTATTAAAAGTCTGCAGAGTTATTGCAGCACCTACCTATATTGACACGGCACGAAAATGAGAGCAAGTCTCCATGAATGTCATGATGGGTTACAGAGAACCCAGGTGAATTACGAGGCTATTTGGATGATAGTCGCCAAATTGACTAAGTCTACCTACCTTCTGGTTATGAAATCCCCAGATACTCGGAGTGTGTATCAGGATTTATGTGTAAGGAAGATTGTGGAACATTAAGTAACGTTCCAGTGAGCATGGTATCATATAGGGATTCCCGCTTCACTTCCCACCTCTGAGGATATTTTGAGGAAGCTATGGGAACCCGACTGAGTATTAGCACAGCTTTCCATCCTCAGACAGATGGTCAGTCAGAGAGGACTGTACAGGTTCTGGAGGATCCGATGAAAGCGTGTGCCATTAATTTTATAAGCTCCTGGAATGATCAGTTGATTTCTAATTGAAGTTGCCAATAACGACAGTTGGAAGTTGAGTATCGGGATAACAAGATATGAGACAGTGTATGGCTGTAGGGGTTGTTCCCCAAATTGGATAAGAAAAAGTGGGTGACAGGTAGAATCATTTACGACTTTGGATAATAAGTCTCTGAGGATGTTTAGTTACGGATGAGAGATTAAGAACGCCTCAGAGCAGATAGACAAGTATTGGAATTCACCCTTGGTGAATTAATATGATTGAAATGTTTATTGTCCTAAGAGAATAAGGACATAGCGAACTTTTGGAAGAAGGTAAATTGAGTTGCGCTGGATGGAATATTTTGAGAGATTGGACAAGTGGGAGATAAGACCTGTAGGTTGGTGTTATCACTTGAATTAACAGGCACCCACAATGTGTCCCAGCTTTTGATGCTTTGGCAATACTATCCAGATCCAGCAGAGGTGATAAGGTATGAACTCCAAAAGTTCAGTTTAATGAAAATATGAGTATATTGAAGAAGTTGATTGGGGCATTAAATAGGAAAGAGAAAATATTGAGGTTGAAGATCTCCCTAATTAAAGTCCTTTGATAGTAATACACTCCGAAGAAGGTCACATAAGAATTTAAGAGTATGATATGATCGATGTACCCGGAGTTGTATATGGACTCATATGAATTGGTTCTAATTTGGAGGACCAAATTCCTTAAGTGGGGGAGAGTTGTAAGACCCGAATTTAATTAAAATATGGAAATTAAATAAGAAAAGATGGGGAAAGTATGAAGGAAGTCGAGTTAAATTAATCCCGAACACGTGTAAGGGCAAAATGGTCAAAAGACCGAAAGTCGGTATAATTTCGATAAAGAAATTTAATTAAAAATAATGGATTTAAGAAATCTTGGTCAATAAAAGTGAAATAAATTTATTTTGGGTTAAATTGATCAAGATATTAATTTATTGGAATTAATCGGGATTAATTGAAATTTTTAGTTCGGAAAAAATAATCCCGAAAATAATCGAAAAATATACCGAAAAGTCACCCGGGACAATATCCCGAAAATACGGAGAACTTATACCCGAAAAAGGGGTTAAAATATAATAAATAAATTAAATAAAAATTGAATTAATTAAATTAGAATAAAATAATAATTTTAAGGGATATTTGGGTATTTTTAGTGTATTTTATTGAATAAAATAAATTGTTAAATAATAATGATAAAAAAAAAGAGAGAGAATAGTCGGGGAGAGAGAAAGAAACGGAAGAAAAACGGAGGCAATTGACCGAAGAAGCCCGACGAGCTGTCCGGCGGCCAACGGCCAGGCCAAGGGCCGGAAAAGAAAGAGGGGAGGCCGGTGATCTCAATGGTACCGACGGTGCAGCCTACCGACGCCGGAGGAAGCCGAACGAAGGAGGAGAAGACCGCAAGAAAAACGGAGTCGGTACCGGCGATCCACGGCAGCTGGGGGCGAACGGCGGGTACCGACGTGATCAGGAGGAGGAGCCGGTCCTTTTGAGACCGGTATTGGCCGACGAAACCGTCGGAATCCGTCGGATCGAGAGGTGGCAGCCGCGGGAAGAATGCTTCGATCGGCGGCGAACGGCGGCGATTCGACCCCAGTCGAGGCCCGATTCAGAAAGCCCAAGTGACGACGATCATTTCTGCACCGGTCTCAGCCGACAAAACGGCGGGAAACGCCGGCGACGACGAAGAGAAAGAAAATGGGTTCCGACGCCGAGGGAGAAGATCCGGACCGGCGGCGTTCAGGCGAGCTTGACCCAAACCGAGGCCAGATTTGTGATGCGGACGGCCCAGCGGAGCGATTGGCGGTGGAAGCCGGCGGAGAACCGGCTGGAAAAGGGGTGAACCGGCGGTGAACCGACCGAACCGGAGAAAACGTCCGTCTGAACCGGTCCGAACCGGACTGAACCGGTTCAGCCAAAAAGAGAGGAAAAAAGGAGAAAAAAGGGAAAAAGAAAAAGAGGAAAAAAATTGGGGAAAATTTCTGTGGTGCAATCGAGCTTCGGGTAAGTCGATAAGCGGTCAAATTGACCCGATTTAAATTTGGAATATTTTATTTAATTAATTATCAACTGAAAGTTTACCCGAAAAATATATTTAATTGTGTAGCTCGACGATTGGCATCCACCGAGGGCTCGAGACAGCCTCGATTTACGGACCAGCATGGAATCTAGGGTAAGTGACCCCTATTTACGACAATTACCTCGTTATGCGTGATATTGATTTAATTTCCGCATAAATTGAATTAAATTATGGAAAATTAGTTAAATTGTCGTAAATATTAAATTTAGCTATTCGAGAATTAGAACGAGACCCAATAAATTATTGGTGGGCCCAATGAGCCCAATAGGCCTCGATAAAGTGAAAATTAAGTGGAAAACGGGCTTAAGGCCGATTTAGGCCCATTAAGGTGCAATCGGGCCCAATAGGGGTAAACGGGCCCAATGATTTAAATTAAGCCCAGAAAGTATTAAATACAATTAAATTGCATAATATCTGACCTGAGGAATATTAATACGCAGTTCCGAACTTTTGATTTGGGAGCATATCGGACTGCGCGACGGGACTACATTGGAAAAGAAAAGGTCAGACTCGACAGGAAAATAAGGTAAGGGAATTCTACGGACTGCTAGAGGTAAACTCTACGAAATTTTAAATTCATATGCAGTCTTTAAAATTTATCTGAAGGGTCTAGAGGTCGAATAATAATTTTAGTGCCCGAATGGGCAAATTACTAAAATACCCTTGTTAAGGGTAAAATCTAAAAATTTAGGAAAAATTGGAAGGAGCAAGGACAAGAGGTTCCTGCTCGTTCTGGAGGTATTTCAACACATGCATGAGTAGGCTGGCTCACTTTTAAAGAAAAATGCATAGCATTGCATATCTTAATTGATGTAATTTCTGTGAAAACTATTTGGAAATAACCGAGCCGCCTACATGTTTTTATTTACATGTGACGTGCTAGAGCTCAGCTCGCACGATGTTTGATTTGTGTGATGCATGCATTAGTGCTGGAGCGAGAGCTCGCACTAGAGTTTTACATGCATAGGTGCTAGAGTATAACTCGCACCAGATTTCACATGCTTTTGCGTGACACGGTGCTAGAGTCTAACTCGCACCAGATTTTATAAGATTTTCATACAATTTATATAGAGAGTGCTGAGCATAGCTCGCACTAGTTTTACTGGATTTGTGGAGTAGCGCTGTCTGCCCTTGGAGTCAGCCAAAAGGCCCAACAGGCTCAAAAGACCTCTTAAGTAGGGTGAGAGTGAGGGATGAGGTTGGCGGCCTTGTGGAGATGTAAAGCGGGCTCTGTCAAGTTTACTTGATTTGATGAGAGTGCTGAGCATCGCTCGCACTGATTTTTATGAGAACATACGATGAGCCGTGCTTGGAGCATCGGGTAGACTGTGTGTCACCGATTTAATAGGCTCGCACGTGCGTTTTGAGACATGGTAACGAGTATTGAGTTATGAAAACCTCTGTGGGAAGCAGGCCATTTGGGCTGGAGTACCTAGAGTGATATGGGTCCATGGAGTACGATGTACCGTGCAAGTAGCATGGAGTACGATGTACCGTGGGGTATCTTCGGATACGGTATCTTTGTGATACAGGGTATCTTCGAATACGGTATCTTTGTGATACGGGGTATCTTTGTGATACGGTATCTTTGTGATACGGGGTATCTTCGGATACGGCATCTTCGGATGCGTGAGATCGGATAAGACTGACGGGTTGGATTGACCCACCTCCCGGGCAGTTCCCGATCAGGGTGAGACCTCGCACACTGGGATCCGTGAAGCTAGAGGGACTCACGAGGACATATTGGCCAGTCCTGGTTATTACCGATATACAGTATTGCCTAGTCTCGTATCTTGTATATATATATATACGTATGTTTTCGATATCGATGCTTTTGAGAAACTCAATTTCCATGGTTTTGTGTGAGTCAGGATCACCCGAAGGAGGGGTCGAGTCCTGACTTCATTGTGAAAATTTTAATTGAGAAAGAAATGATTTGTAATAATTGCATGTTGATTTTCCGTGCAAATGTGTTTTACATAACATCATAATGCATATCATTGTTTTAAAATGTGTGGAGAAAGGGTGGTTTATGCATGGCACCACGTTCATGTAGGTAGTATGGTTACCTACTTGTTCGTAGGATTGCCTTACTGAGCTTGATGTGCTCACCCCTTTCATTTTCTCCCACAGATAATCTCCAGTTGAAGTCGCGACGACTCAGTACTGCATTCCGGATATCCGCTGCTACCCATCAACATAAGGTATATACACTTGTACATATTGTATCTACATAAGCATAGCACAGTAACATGTTTGTAAGTAACTTTAGGGGATGTATAAATAATGTAAACAATTATAAATGACTGGAGAAGAAATAAGTTAGATGGTAATTGAATGGTGGGACTGGCATTGACGCACAGCCCAATTATTAGTGGAGTGTTGGTCACGATTCGAGGACAGGTAAGAATTTAAGAAAATAATAAAATGCGAAAAATTAACTCTGATTTTTGGGTAGTTTGGGTCGTGACACCAGCACGGTTTCATGCATAAATAAATCAAATCTCGTGCGAGTTACACTCCAACATGGTTTTATGCAATTAAATCTATTAAATCACGAATGAGCAAGGCTCAATACAGCTTTTATGCAATTATCATATCAAAACAGGATGCGAGCTAAGCTCCAGCACCTCTCATGCATGTCAAATCTTTAAAACTAGTGCGAGCAATCGATCTAGCACCTTTTTATGCATATCAAGTCAAAACAGTCAAAACAGGGTGCGAGCTAAGCTCCAGCACCTTTCATGCATTTCACAATAGTAAAAATCAGTGCGAGCAACCACTCTAGCACATTTTATGCATATGATGTCTCACAAGTCGGTGCAAGTAACCTTTCCAGCACCTTTTATGCACACTCACAAACTCAGATATAGTGCGAGGAAATGCTCCAGCACCATCTGTTTCCATATAACCTTGATAGTTGGCTCATTTTCCAAAGAAATTTAATTTAAATCTTAATAACACTTACGTAGTATTATATTGTGAAATTTATGCAATTACTGGCCAATCTATCGATTTGCTTTGCTTAAAAACCACGAAAATTCCTTAAATCAGAAAATTCCTTAAATCATGCATTTCATGCATGTCATGCTTTCACCATCCTTAGGTAATTCCCTCAATAGGGGTAAATTTGTCTTTTCCTATTTTCGAGTCCTTAAAATCTTTGAGCCATTTCTAGGACCTTTATACATATTCAGTGTATACAAAAGCTACTAAAATAAGCGTAGCTACCTCTAGCTACTCACACAATTCCCTTACCTCATTTTTCTATACAATCTGGCATTTCCACTGATGTCTCGTCACGCAGTCTGATCTACTCCCAATCAAATCTTCGGAGCTGCGTATAATTATTCATCAGGTCAAATACAATATAATTAATTGTATTTCATATTTTTTGGGCTTAATTTAAATCATTGGGTCCGTTTACCCCTATTAGGCCCGGTTGCACCATAATGGGCCTTAATCGGCCTTAAACCCGTTTTTCACTTACTATTCACATTATCGAGGCCTATTGGGCTTATTGGGCCCATCAGTATTTATTGAGCCTCGTTCTAAAATCTCGGATAGCTCAAGTAATTATTTACGATAATTTATCTCAAATTCCATAATTTAATTCATTTTATACGAAATTAATTCGTAATTTATGCGGTAAATTTCTAACATGCATAACTATGCAAATTGTCGTAAATAAGGGTTACTTACCCGAGATTCCATGATAGTACACAAATCGAGGCTGACTCGAGCTCTCATTTGACGTCAATCGTCGAGCTACACAATTACATGTTTTTTCGGGTCAATTTTTAGTTGGATATTAATCAAATTAAATATTCCAAAATTCAACTCGGTCACTTCGACCGCTTACCGACTTACTCGTAGCTCGATTGCATCACTGAGATTTTTTTCCAATTTTTCCTCTTTTTCTTTTTCCATTTTTTCTTTTTCTTTTCTTTTCTTTCTTTTCTTTTTGGTTGAACTGGTCCGATCTAGTTTAGCATAACAGCACTGCACTGAACGATCCGTACCGGTTCAAGCTCATTTTCGTCATTCCGACGCAGTTCGACCGGTTGTCGGTGCGATTCCGGTACCAATCGGTGCGCCATCATCTTTGCGTCCTTTATCGGGCCTCGGTTAGAGTCGAAACGGCACCATCGCCAGCGAATCCCATCTTCTCTCCCGTGGCCTCTCCTCTTTTGATCTGCCAATTTCGACGACCTCACAGCGCGTCGCGGCTGCCGGTGGTTCCCACGAGGTTCGTCGCCTTTCGCCGGCCCTCGCCTGGGGTTCCTGGCTGCCGGTGGCTCGCCAGTAAGTCTCTTCTTCCTCGGGTCGGCTTCGGTTTCTCTTCGCGTTTTTTTCTCTATAAATCACAAATTCGCGATTTCTTTTTTTATTAATTTTATTTTTTATTATTTATTTATTTATAATTTATTTTTTTATTATTTTATTCATTAAAATATTATAAAAATCTCAAAATATCTTTTAAAAAAGCTTATTTATTCATTTAATCAATAAATGAATTTATCAGTCTTATTTTGTCTTTTCGGTATATTTTTTCAATATTTTCGGGATAATTTTCTGAGGTGAAAATTTCGATTAATTCCAATAAATTCATATCTTGGTCAATTTAATCTGAAATTTAATTATTTCTTCGTTATTGATCAAGATTTCTCAATTTCATATTTTTAATGAAATATTTCTTGTCCAATTAATATCGAATTTCAATCTTTTGATCGTTTTACCCTTCAACATGTTCGAGAATACCATTCCAACTTCCCTTCATGAACACTCACGCATTTCGTGTTTTAAATCAAATCGAGTCTTACATAATCTCCCCTACTTAAGAAATTTGGTCCTCCAAATTAGAACCAAGTCAAATGGGTCTATAAACAACTCCGAGTACGTCTATCGTATCATACTCTTTAATTCTGATGTGACTTTTTCCGAAGTGTAATACTACCAACGAACTTTGACTAGGGAGATCATCTTAAACCTCAACACGTTCTCCTTCTGTCTAATACTCGAATCAATTTTTTTCAACATACGTTATATTTTCATTGAGCTAAGCTGTTGGAGCTCATATCCGATTACATATACTGGGTCCGGATAGTATTTTTGAAGCATCAAAGATGGGACACATTATGGATGCCTGCTTATTTAAGTGGTAACGCCAACCTACAGGCCTTATCTCCCACTTTGTCCAATCTCTCAAAGGATTCAATCTAACGAAACTCAATTTGTCTTCTTTTCGAATCTGGTTATGTCCTTATGCCCTTAGGACAAATAACTTCCAACAATACTGATTCACCCTCGGTGAATTCCAATGGTTTCTGTCTCTTGTCAGCATAGCTTTTCTGTCTGCTCTGAGGTGTTCTTAATCTCTCACAAATCAACTCTGAACATCCTCAAAGGTTTGTCTTACCAATTCGGGAGCAATACTCTATCTGTCACCCACTTCTTCTTATACAAGTCAAAAACAACCCCTACGACCATACAACGCCACATATAAAGTCATCCCGATACTCGAGTGATAACAGTCATTATTGGCGAATTCGTTTAGTAGCAATTGATCCTCCCAAGAGCTTATAAAATCAATGGCACACACTCTCATCATATCCTCCAGGACCTATACAGTCCCCTCTGACTGACTATCTGTCTGAGGATGGAAAGCTGTGCTAACACTCAATCGGGTTCCCATAGCTTCCTGAAAAATATTCCCAGAAGTGGAAAATGAAGCGGGAATCCCTATCTAGTACCATGCTCACTGGAACGCTACATCATTTCCACAATCTTTCTTACACATAATTTCGCCTATGCACTTAGAGTATCTGGGGATTTATAACCAGAAGGCGGGTAGACTTAATCAATCTATCGACTATCACCTAGATAGCCTCGAGATTCTTTCAGTCTTCTATAACCCATCACGATATCCATGGTAACTTACTCTCATTTTCGTGTCGATATAGGTAGAGGCTGCAATAACCCTGCAGACTTCTAGTACTCTACCTTACTCTGCTGACATACGAGACACTTTGCTACAACTCTACAATGTCTCTTTTCATACCTGACCACCAATACCCTTGTTCAGAGATTCTACTATATTTATTACTTTCTGGATGCACTGTATATCCCAAAGAGTGAGCTTCTGTCAATAGCAATATCTCATCAATTGTGGTCCTGGGAGCACTTATACTATCTCTGAACCTCTGTAAGTCATCATCACTCACTGTGAACTCTGTCACTGTACCCTTCTGAATCTGACCCACACTATCGATACCCTGCCGATCATCACGCTAAGCCTGACAGATCCGATCACTCAAATTCGATTTTAATCTCAGGCTAGCTGTCACACAATCACTGTCATCATCAAAAGGGATCACATCACTACTGAGGCTCACAACTGCTCTAGCAGCTCACGCTCCCTGACCATCATATGTAATACCATCCCGAGGCTCTTTCTGCTCAAGGTATCAGCCATTACATTAGCCTTTCCTGGATGGTACAATTTCCACAATCATAATCCCTTAGAAGCTCTAACCCTCTTTATTCTCATATTTAACTCTTTCTGTGAAAACAGATACTCGAGGCTTTTTATGATCAGTGCATATCTGAAATTTCTCACCATATAAGTGGTGGCGCCATACCTTCAGTGTAAACGCTATGGCTGCCAACTCTAAATCATGGGTTAGATAGTTTCTCATGGTCCTTGAACTATCTAGATCTATAAGCGACTATCTTCCCATTTTATATCAATACACAACCTACTCATTATTTTGAGGTATCCATATACACAAAGAAACCTCTTGAGCTGTTGGGTATGGTGAGAATAATTATGGTGGTCAGTTTATTACTTCAACATACCAAAACTCAAGGAAACCATTTTCATACTTATCATCCCACTGGCATGCAATCTTTTTTTCAAACGATACCTATCAACTGAGCAGCCAATTTCGAGAAACTCATACACCACATTTGTAAGATAGTTTCCAGTTGCTACTCATGCTCTTCCTTGGACTTCGAATACATCAAAATATCATCGCTAAAGATGACAACCAATCGGTTGGTTTAAATACCTTGTTCTTCAATGCCTAACCGTTAGGGCACATTCACATTCCGAATTCTTAATGGATGTTACCCAGACTTCAAATTGATCTCTAAAAAGATATATGATTTTCACAGCTAATCCAATAAATCATCTATAGTGGGAGGAAACACTTATTCTCGATGTTAGCCTCGTTCGATAATCAAAATTCAATACATAGTCGGAGGCTTCCATTCTCTGTTCACAAATAGAACAAGTGCTCCTCAAGTTACACATTTGGTCTGAGGAACGCTTATCCAATAACTCCTGTAATTGTTTCTTTAGTCCTTCCAGTTCCACTAATACCATTTTATACCGTGGTTAGGATATCGGCTCCGTATCAGGTACCAACTCAATACAAAATTCTATCTCTTTATTTGAAGGTAACCCTGGTAGATTATCCCAAAAGATATCAAAAGATATCGGATATGCCTTATCCATACCAACCCCACAAGCAATGAAACATTCCTATCATTACTCATCTCGTGAGTACAATCATTTACTCTTTTAATTACAATCGCTACACCTCTTTCATTACGTGTCAACTTACAGTATACTTTTCAGGGGTGAAAACATCACTATCTTAGGATAGAAATCTAAACAACATAGTTTACAACCGAATCAATCTATTCTCAAATATTACTTCAAAATTATTCATATTCCATTGAATAAAATCGGCTGACATATTCTTTTTCCCCTGTTTTCAACTTACAATCCCTATACCCATATTCAGTTAGTGAAAATCAGCTAACTATCATTATCATCTTGCCTAAGGGTACAGCCTTCACATCTTTCACTAGCTTATAAGCAACTGAAGGCAGTATGAATAAATGTGTGCCACCAGGATCAATTAAAATAATTACTTCATTATTCACAACCAGTGTGGTATCTTCCATCACATCAGATGAAACATCAGTAGTGTCCTAGTCCAAGGCATACACTCGCCCTCGTCCAACCTCTTATTTTTGTGGTAACTACCACATATCCAACCCTGCTTACACTTGCTACGGAGTAGGTCGGGGTCCTCCAATCACAATACCCCTCAAAAGTGCTGAAATTAGATACACTGGGCCTTACCAACCATCTTACCCTGTGACTCATCAGCTCTAATCTTTTACCAAACTATCTTTTTCTCGTTCTGATATCTCTGTCATCCTCTATTCTCTTTCTGTCTCTATTTCGGCCCTTACTACCTTTCCCAATCTCAAAGGCGTGCAACTCATGATCTTATTCACACAACTGTAGTCTGTGCACTGCCTCGGCATATGTAGTGATATCTAACAGGCCAATCAGACTCTATTGACGATATGAGCCCTTCTATGAACTTTCAGCCATCCCGACTCTCACTGTTCATAGTGTCGGGTCATACCAACCCAGGAATATAAACTGAGTTTCATACTCGTCAATCAACCAGTTCCTCTGGGTCAAAGTAAAAAATTTTATCTGTAATTTTCTTTAAGCAGTGTCCGGGATATTCTGTCATCGGAATACATCTAGGATTATTTCCCATGTCCATTCTAGATGTCTAACTCTTAAGATGGGTTTAGCGAACTTCCACCAATGCTCCGACTTGCCCTAAAATCCCATGCACACTTTGAGCAAATAGCTCCCAAAATATTCTCCACACTCCGTTCCAACCTCGCGACACGTGTCTCAATACTATCTGATCTCTCTGTTGGACTCTGTAGGCATGCTCAACATCAGCCTCCACTTCAACCTCATCTTGAGTCTCATGTGGCGACTCAGTACGATTCTTAGGCCTCCCTTTACGTCCTCGAGATCGTGTACTCGCCCCTCTACCATAACGACTATCAGTTACTAAGTCTATATTCTTGCATTTGAAACTAAATTCTTAGCTGCAATTCCATCTCGATATACATAATTTTATCTAAATAATGCACAATACATGAGGATATAAACTTCTTTAACCACTAACACTGACTCATATCAAGCCAACTTAGCTCTGATACCAAAAATCGTCACGACTCAAATTTCCTAAAAATCACTACAAATTTTTCATTTTTCGTTTATTCTTTAATTCTTACCTTTCTCGCATCATGACCATCCTACTAATAGTTGGGCTATGATTCGGTGTTAGTCACCTCTCACCTATTTATCATTCCATTTCTATAATCACATTCACATATCAGGATTTACTATCCTTTGAATTTAACTAAATACTTATACAATGGTATTTATATAACCTTACATTCCCAACATCATATCCATTTACAGTACTGTGCATTTACATATTTAGATACGAAACTATACAAATATGTATACCTATCTCTCGATGGGAAGCAGCGGATACCAAGATGCAAGTTCTTAGCCGCTCACTAACTATGTGAGTGCTCTAAAAAGATGGGAAAATAAGGGGGTGAGCAAGCCACACACTCAGTAAGGCAATTATGCAAGTAAGTAAATAGCTCCACTATCTACATGCTCATAATGCCATGACCTTAAAATCCATTTCTTTTCGTTTAAATCTCACACATAAAATCATGCATATCATTGCTATAGTTTATAAAAACTAGTCGTGCTTATAGAAATCATGCAACTCATGCATCAATGGCATTTTATGAAAAATAATAAAATCATAATTAGCATGAAATAAATCAAGATCATGCATTAATTCATGCCATGTGACACCAAACATGAAAGACAATTCTTTTCATGAATTTATAATTAAAGCATGGAAAACTCCTTATGCTACTGCATTTAAATCACTTCATTAAAGTTGCAGTATAAAATAACCCCTCTGGGTCAATCATCTCATAAATAAATCTCAAACTCATAAAACAATTCGTTATAAAATTCTGTTATAAAATCACCCCTCTTTTAGGGTCACATGTCATAAAATCCTCTGACAAAGCTAGCACGATAATAGAAAATCACAAAGTCGGGGGCCTGACCCCTCTCTCGGGTCTACCCTGGTCTATCGAGACCACAAGTTATAAATCCATATAAAACATAAATCATTCAAAACTTCATGCGAGCAACGCTCCAGCACGGTTTCATGCATAAATAAATCAAATCTCGTGCGAGTTACACTCCAGCACGGCTTTTATGCAATTAAATCTATTAAATCACGTGCGAGCAAGGCTCCAGTACGACTTTTATGCAATTATCATATCAAAACAGGATGCGAGCTAAGCTCCAGCATCTCTCATGCATGTCAAATCATTAAAACTAGTGTGAGCAATCACTCTAGCACCTTTTATGCATATCAAGTCAAAACAGGGTGCGAGCTAGGCTCCAGCACCTTTCATGCATTTCACAATAGTAAAAATCAGTGCGAGCAATCGCTTTAACACATTTTATGCATATGATGTCACACAAGTCGGTGTAAGCAACCGTTCCAGCACCTTTTATGCACACTCACAAACTCAGATATAGTGCGAGGAAATGCTCCAGCACCATCTGTTTCCATATAACCTTGATAGTTGGCCCATTTTCCAAAGGAATTTAATTTAAATCTTAATAACACTTACGTAGTGTTATATTGTGAAATTTATGCAATTACTGGCCAATCTATCGATTTGCTTTGCTTAAAAACCACAAAAATTCCTTAAATCAGAAAATTTCTTAAATCATGCATTTCATGCATGTCTTGCTTTCACCATCCTTAGGTGTATTCCCTCAATAGGGGTAAAATAGTCTTTTCCTATTTTCGAGTCCTTAAAATCTTTAAACCATTTCTAGGACCTTTATACATATTTACAAAAGCTATTAAAATACGCGTAGCTACCTCTAGCTACTCACACAATTCCCTTACCTTATTTTTCTGTACAGTCTGACCTTTCCACTGATGTCTTGTCACGCAGTCCGATCTACTCCCAATCAAATCTTCGGAGCTGCGTATAATTATTCATCAGGTCAAATACAATATAATTAATTGTATTTCATATTTTCTGAGATTAATTTAAATCATTAGGCCTGTTTACCCCTATTGGGCCCGGTTGCACCATAATGGGCCTTAATCAGCCTTAAGCCCGTTTTTCACTTACTATTCACATTACCGAGGCCTATTGGGCTCATTGGGCCCATCAGTATTTATTGAGCCTCGTTCTAAACTCTCGGATAGCTCAAGTAATTATTTATGACAATTTATCTCAAATTCCATAATTTAATTCATTTTATACGAAATTAATTCGTAATTTATGCGGTAAATTTCTAACATGCATAACTATGCATATTGTCGTAAATAAGAGTTACTTACCTGAGATTCCATGATAGTACACAAATCGAGGATGACTCAAGCTCTCGTTTGACGTCAATCGTAGAGCTACACAGTTACATATTTTTTCGGGTCAATTTTCAGTCGGATATTAATCAAATTAAATATTCTGAAATTCAAATCGATCAATTTGACCGCTTACCGACTTACCCGTAGCTCGATTGCATCACTGAGATTTTTTCTCAATTTTTTCTCTTTTTCTTTTTCCTTTTTTCTTTTTCTTTTCTTTTCTTTTCTTTCTTTTCTTTTTGGCTGAACCGGTCTGGTCTGGTTCAACATAACAGCACTGTACTGAACCAGTCCGTACCGATTTAGGCTCATTTTCGTCGTTTCGATGCCGTCCGATCTGTTCTAGGTGCGATTTCGGCACCAATCGACGTGTCATCGTCTGGGCGTCCTTCGTCGGGCCTCGATTGGAGTCAAAACAGCACCATCGCCGGTGAATCCCATCTTCTCTCCCGCGACCTCTCCTCTTCCGATCTGTCGATTTCGTCGACCTCACCACGCATCGCGGCAGCCGGTGGTTCCCACGAGGTTCGTCGCCCTTCGTCGGCCCTCGCCTGGGGTTCTTGGCCGCCGGTGGCTCGCCGGTGAGTCTCTTCTTCCTCGAGTCGGCTTCGGTTTCTCTTCGCGTTTTGTTTCTCCCGAAATCGCAAATTCGTGATTTCTTTTATTATTATTATTATTATTTATTTATAACTTATTTTTATTATTATTTTATTCATTAAAATATTATAAAAATCTCAAAATATCTTTAAAAAAATCTTATTTTATTCATTTAATTAATAAATGAATTTATCAGTCTTATTTTGTCTTTTCGATATATTTTTTCAATATTTTTAGGATAATTTCCCGATGTGAAAATTTCGATTAATTCCAATAAATTCATATCTTGATCAATTTAATCTGAAATTTAATTATTTCTTCGTTATTGATCAAGATTTCTCAATTCCATATTTTTAATGAAATTTTTCTTATCCAATTAATACTGAATTTCAGTCTTTTGACCGTTTTACCTGTCAACGTGTTCGGGAATACCATTTCAACTTCCCTTCACGAACACTCACGCATTTCGTATTTTAAATAAAATCGGATCTTACATTTTATGCTACCAAAGCATTTTCATCAGTAAGGAAATACATATGTATAAAAGGTTGCATCCCTTACCTCTTGCACCTTGGGTGGTGCAATATTCCCATTTCACGGACTAGCTCCGACTCACGAGTCAAATTTTTGAACCGTCCAAATAACGTCAAAACATCAATAATTGCTCATTATACCACTACTTCACACTTCTATCCATCCAAATCTAAAATGGGGTCTTTCGGACCCTTATTGATTACTTCCTCTATTCTCTCGATTTTTCACTTATCCGGGTTATAAACCAAGTTCCTTCAATATTAAATAAATGTTTAATAGCCTTAGTTTAATCCATTTATTCATGCATTTTCTTAAACACCCTAGATGCACATTTTCTCAACTCCATCAAATTCCATTAGTTAACCACACCAAACCATCTCACAATCATGCATTTAACATCACCATCACCATAGTACATTCATTCCATCATTAATTCAATCCATAGTTCACTTTCTCACACTAAACCCATTTTTTTACTATGGTTAGTTCATCATATTCTAGGTAGTTCCAAACAACAATACATACACCAATCAACCCATACTAATATCTAGATAAACATACTTGAAGTTGGTGCATTGAAATCTTACCTAGCTTGACTTTTCTCCTTTTTTGCTAAATGTGAGGAGAGATTCTTTTTCTTCTTCAATCTTTCGATCCAACCTCTAGTTTTCAACTATACTGTTCTCCTCCTCTTAAGTAACAACTTTGCTCAAATACATTTTTCTCAAATCTCTTTGGAAGGTGTTGAAAACCTAGAGAGAGAAAGCTAGGTTATTGCTCAAACATGGAGGTTTTCAATGTTCAGGGGCAGAAGGCTCGAATGGTCAGGTTTTATATAGAATTCGCATGATGAGATCGATCTCCTAGGGTAGAGATCGATCTTCCCTTGCTCCAACTACACAATTCATAACCTTCAAGATCGATCTGGCCTATAAGAGGGACCAATCTTTGCTTGGCAATAGCTAATGAAGATCGATCTGCCATATGGATGAGATCGATCTGCTCCTGGCTGAGATAAATTGAGATCGCTTATCCAGGGAAAGGATTGATCTCTTCCAGGCAGAGCCACTTTGGGATCGATCTTCTTGGGGAGGAGATCGATCTGCTCTTCATCAGGGGATCGATCTGGCTTGAATAAAGGATCGCTCTACTTACCTAAAAACCTTGGTGTTTTCATTTCGTAATTGCAAGATCGATCTTGTCACCACATGAGATCGATCTGGCCTTCATCTGTAGGCTTCCTACTGCAGTTTTTCCCATAATTTCAAGGGAATTGTTGCATTCAATTTGCTTCACTACTCGTTTTACATCCTATCCATACTTAGCACTTAAAAAGTCCATTTCCTTTGATTCATACATAACGAAACTTGTGTGTACATCACGAACTCATATAACAAATGTGTACATTGAATTCATGAACCTTACATCTCTTATGATTCGTATTACATGTAACACGTGTATACTATATGAAATCATAAGGGATACATAGAAAGGTACGAGCCTTACAGTTTAGAGGTAAAATAGACACAAAATACAATTACAAGTGACCACAACATTTATTTATCACCAATTTAGTTTAAAAAATTTACTTTGATACTTGTAAACTTATAAATCATATTTAGATACAATGAAAATAACTAAGGATTTGTAATAAGTGTTTTATTTAGAACTGTAATTTTTAACAAATAAATGGGTATAATTATATTTAAATTACTTAATTAATTAATTATTTAAGATGTTAATTAATTAATTAATTTTAATATATAAATAATTATTTAGAATGTAATAACTTTGATAGCAAAAGGTAAAGTTGAACCAAATGTAAAGAGGTTAGGGACAAACTTGGAAAAAAAAAGGATTCTTAAAGGAAAATAAAAATACCTCAAAGGATGGAAGGAATTATTTTCCCCCATTTTGACATTGTTGGGAATTTAGGATTCTCGATAAAAGGGGGGGAGGGGAGGAATTGTATAACCAAACGAGATTAAACATTTACTAAAAGTAAAATTCTTGGAAGGAATTTTAAATTTTGTGAACCAAATGCCCTCTAAATACTATATAGGTAAAGCCCATTGAATAAGAAAGGCCTTGCAAGAGAATTATACGAGGTTATAATTGTGAAAGCTTTACGCATCAAAATTTAGTTCCTACAATGGTCCTACTAAATATTTTTTTCAAGAAGGGATTGACAATGCTTAAAGATTAGCACATATTAAGTCTCTTTACTCGAGAAATAAACAATTGATTCATGGATTTGTATACGCAAGAAACTTAAGGATAATATATAAGTTCTTGTTAGGAAACAAATTCATCGAACATAACCCGACATGAGAATTTTGTTTGGTAGTTTTACTTGAGTATCTATGGAGAAATTCTCATCTGATAGTTATGCAAATGATACTTTAACATGAGACACCAAGTCATCTAGTATGGATTGTCATACTTTAGTTTTATCCAAATGGGTTTGGAATCAAATGTCAATAAAGGATGCTTTTAGACATGACATGAGACATACGAAGGTGGATAAGGAATCAAATGAGAATCATCACCCCAAGTGAATATAAGGGGTGTATCTTGCTTGTCACTTGACTTGAGATTGACTTATGCAAATTTATGATCATGGAATAATGAATCTTGATGAAATCAGTTTCATAAGAATTAATTGAAATCAATCCTAAAATTACAATAACTAATATGAGGACTTAATAAGTAGACATTGCACCATACTTATTAATTCTTTGAAATGTAATCAATGGAAGGATTGAATCGCATTGAGAAACCAGTCACTAAAAGACTTGAGTTATGATTCAGTATTTAACTCTTTAACAATTGGGTGGTCTTGATGACTTGCTAGATTTGCTCATGATTTATAAAAATTAATTAAAATCATAATATAAAAGTTATGGATTTAATTTATAATCATATTGCCAACATATTAGGAGCCTAATGGATCCATATAAGATAAATTACAAATGGTAAAATTAGAAGTAATTAAGGACTTGTTGGAATTGGCTTTAAAAGGAATTGTATGGTAATTAATCAAGTCTTAGGGACCTAATTGAAAATGGTGCAAAAGTTGCAATCCTTATTACAAAATAAGAAAAAATTATCTTATAAGGATAATGTTGGAGAGACAAATCAACAAGATTTTAACCTAATTAACTGTGGAAGTCAGCAAGCTTTAGGAAGAAGAAAATTTGTTTTTCTTCCAAAACTGAAACCCTAAGCTTCCTTCTCTTGTTTCTCTTCCATTGTTCTACAAGCACAACATCACAATTCTCCTCTTTTGTTGTTGTGCAACCCCTTTGAGATCCTAAAGAGTTCTTGGATGATATTTAGATTGAAGAGAGAGCCAAGAATTTCTTATAAGAAGTAAGGCTTGTTAACACAAGTCCCTCCTACCTTATAGAAGGTTTTGGTAATTTGTTATGTAGATACCATTGAGACCATTGCACTTGAGGTGTCTGGTAAATCAAGCAAGAAATCAAATATCATCATCAACAATGGAACAAACTTAGATTACCATATTCAAAGGTTAAAGTACATTCTTGAACATCCTAGTAGATTCTTGATGTGTTTATTACATGATTTACTAGAATTGATAATTCTATTTTTAATAGAATTATTTGTGCTTAATTTTTTAATTAATTATTTAAATCCCCTATTATTTTGTTAATTATCCCCTTTATTTAATTAAAATTTGTAAGTTTGTAGATAAATCAAATTCGGATGAATTTTGAATATTTTGGTATAAAATGGACTGGAATTTGGCTAAAATAAAGATTGGACCACGCAGACAACACGAGCAATGCCACCTAGCCATCCAATTGGACAAGAAGACAGATGATATGGAAATATCTTTTCAAGGAGCCAATGGTGTGATGACAAGTGGCCAAACAATGCCAACTCATCTAGGATAAAAAAATTACCATTGTACCCCTAAGTGTGTGTATAAATAGAATATGATGGTATTTGAAAAGAGGAAGGTAGCCTAGGTTAGAATAGAAGTAATTTAGGAGTAGTTTTAATTTAGTTTTATTCTAGATTAAATTTTTCATTACTATGTTTTATTTTCTTGTTTCCTTTTAGAATTTCCGTTAGTTTATTTTAAGCACTTGATTTAAACATTTTTTTACTTTGACATTTTCAATGGATTTTAATGAAGTAATTTCCTTCCGGTTTCTAAGTTTTCTTTTACTATTCATGTCTACCTTCAAGTTGTTAGATTTTATGAATGTTTATTTTATTCTCGATTTTGTTTAAGTTTAGCTCTTTGTTTTGTTGTTTCGGCACTAGTGCTTTCAAATCTTTTTGTTGCTCTCGGGTTATTTTCTGGTTGGGTTCATATTCCATTGTTCATTCGTGTTCTTTGTTTTCAATGCTTTCTTGGTTTCCTATTTTTTTTTCTTTTCTATTCATGCCTGGGGTGCTCTAGAGTAGCTACTATCTCTTTTGCCATTTTTGCACTTAGCTAGTCACGATGAAGGCGGCAGCATGATGGGCATTCAGAAATATGGAAGGAGAAGCTATTAACACAGATGCATTAATATGATGAATTACTGTTTCAAGCTGTAAACCATGACTGGGCATTTTCCTACTCTGTTATGCTCTGTTTTGAGTTTTTAGTACTGTTCACTTTCACTTTTCTGGTCATTTATGTATTACTTCATTAAGTCAATTCAATTCTGCTATTAGCCTTGGATCCCACGAGCTAAAGCTGGTGCATGGCAGTATGAGACGCGATAAAAGAAGAAAGATTAGGGAATGTTGGTGCTGTCGGTGCTTGCAGATGGTGTTGTCTCCTGGTGCACCTTAGTGCTACATACCGCTGCATTGAGGTAGAAAGGCAAGCGTGATTTTCGGGGCTGAAGAAGTGCAGAGCTGGGTATGCGAGGAACGAGTATGCTGCAGTAGAAGCTAGCTGGGCAGAGGACGTGTGAAGCAAAGTCATGCACTATCCTAATGTCACGCCCTCCTCCCACACGCGACTTTACCAAAAACCACAACAAATTTTTCACTTTTTACTTACCTTTATCTCCTTAACAGTTGGGCTGTGAATAGGCATTAGTCTCCTCATCCATACATACCTTACCATTCTTTTTCATATCATACATACATGACATTCATATCATAAGTAAATTCATATACTTAAATATAATTACATCATTACATCCCACATATTAAAACGTGTACATCACTGTGTTTATGCATTGTTCAAATAAAAAAGAGTACGCATGTGTATACCTTTCGCTAGATGGGGAGTGGCAGCAGATCAAAGGAATGCAATACCCTGGTCGACTCGATCTACTGACGAGAATTTGTAGAGATGGGGGGAAAATGAATGGGATGAGCTATCAACGCGCTCAGTAAGGAAATCAGACAAGCAAGTAGACATCCATACTATCTACTGAAAATAGTGCTTTGCCTTTCCTTCTCTCAATTCAAAAGCATGTTTAAAATATATATAATATAGTACAGATTTAAAATCCCATGTACTAAACACGTGCTGGTTTATCAATCAGAGGCATTCATGCAAAACAGTGCATATTTAATCATTTAAGAATGCCTTTATATAAAATATGCCATTTACATTCAAAACACAGTAAATATGGCATTTCTCATCACAACACAAATAAACTGGGTTTCGACCCATCCCTTAGGTCTACCCGTATCATAAAACACATGTGATATATCATGCGAGACTCAGTGGCTAAATGCAATCTCTCTAGACTATGTAAGAGAGCCTCCCTGCCGAACAGAGCCTCCCCGCCCACTCTGGCTTAAGGATGTTAGGCTTAAGGATCTTACCGTGAGAGAGCATCTCCGGACTATGTACATATCCTAACATGTGGTGAAATCCCAGGCAACACAGTACTCGATGTGCAGGTTATCACTGCTGTAACAGGAGGGGGGTCAGTCCATCACAACCGCCAGCTATCAACAACTCTCCTCCACAACTCCACAACACAAAACACGGTACAGTGTACTCCATGCCACACGCACGTACAACGTACACTCGTGGACCTATACATCATGGTCGGGGTGCCTGCCATAGGTCTTAGCCTTTCATACCATGGAAATACATCATAGTCGGGGTGCCTGCCATAGGTCTTAGCCCTCATACTATGGAATCAATGCCACGTCTCTAAATCCACGTGAGAACATCTCAACAGTGTGACACTCAGTCTACACGGAGGAAATCATCACGGTTTTTCTAACATGTGTATATATCATGAAAAACTACAGTGCGCGTCTTGAGTGTGACACATAGTCAACACTTCACCTCAAAACACTGTATATGCATGTCAAAATATCAACACTAGTGTGAGTAAACCTCTAGCACCAGGTCATGCATAGTTCTCATTACAAATCAAGTACGAGCAAATCGCTCAAGTACAATGTCATGTACAAATCATGAAAAATCGAGTGCGAGCAACGCTCCAGCACTCTGTCATGCATCTCATGAAAAACTCGAGCACGAGCTAATCGCTCCAGCACTCTATCATGCACAACTCACATAAAAACTGAGTACGAGCAACGCTCTAGTACTCTATCATGCATGTCAAATAAATGTAGTGCGAGTAAACCTCCAGCACTAATGTATGTGAAAACATCTGAAATCAAGTGCGAGTTGTGATCTAGCACAATTGTTTCCACATAATTCGGTAGATGGCTCTTTGAAAATAGGGATGTTTAAAATCATTAAAATCAGCACTATAAAGTGTGCTTGGTTTACATCAACCTCAAAACATTAGCTCATCCACCTACTCTTCTGCTACACAGCAGTAAAAACCACTCAAAACATTATTTTCATGCTTTTTACAACTTTTCTCAAAATTTCACTTTTTGCCTAACTAGGGGTAAAATCGTAATTTACCTATATCGGGTCCCTATAATTATTATAGATTTTCTCTAACCCTCAAACAATTTCAGTGAATGTAAAATCCAATGAAAATATGCACAGATATCTCTAGCTACTTGCAAGAGTCCCCTACCTCGGATCACGTCGTGTGACCTCTCTTCCTCTGTGCTGTCTATCTCGCAGTCCGGTCAACTCTCAATATGACTCTGGAGCTGCATTTAATCATTCACTGAGTTAATTACACTTTTCCTACTGTATTACACATTTAATACAGTTCATTTCACTTAAATGGGCCCGTTTACTCTTAATGGGCCTTAAACACTTTTATTGGGCCTTAATCCGTATTAAGCCCGTTCATCAAGGTCTATCGACTCATTGGGCTTATCAATACCTATTGGGCTTTATTCCAAGCTCTTTGGATAGCCCGTATATCATTTACGACATTTTATTCAATTTTTTGAATATTATTCACTAAATCTGAAATTTAATCCGAAATGCGTAAATTAAATCTTAAATACGCATAAATCACATAATTTGTCATAAATGAGCTTTACTTACCCGAGATTGTGCGATGGTGCGCAAATCGAAGTTCGATCGGGCTTCCGTTCGAAATTAATCGTCGAACTGCACAATTTCGTATATTTAACTCCGGGTCAATTTTTGATTAAATATAATTTAAATAAATTTATCAAAAATTAAATTGGTCACTTTTGACCTCGTATCGACTTACCCGAAGTCCGGTGAAATCCCAAAAATTTTTCTTTTCCTTTTTCTTTCTTTTTCCTCTTTTTCCCCTTTTCTCCTTGGCTGAACTGGTCCGGTCCGGTTCAGTTTAGAAGGTTCTGCCCTGAACCGCCGACCCGTTCAGGGGTGATTTAGCCGTACCGGCGTCTTTCGGCCGGTTCTCCGGGAGCTGCTGCAGCCGTTTGGTGCGCCACAGCCTGGGGATCGTTCGGCTGGGCTCGATTGGAGCCTAGCACCGCCGGTGGCCGTCGGATTTCACGTTTTCCTCCGCGGCAAACTTCTCCGTCGATCTCCCCTTTCCGGCGTCGGTGAGGTGCGTTATCGGTGCCAGGGGGTTCGCGCTGTGCCCCTCTACCTTTTTCAGCCGTTAGCTGGCCGTTGGGGTCGCCGAATAGTGGCCGTCCGGTGGTCTCTCCTCTCCTCGGTCTCATCGATTCCGTTCCTTCTCTCACCCCGCGTTTTCTGATTTCCTTTTTTTTTCAGAATTTCGTTTTTCTGTTTTTTTATAATATATTTTTAATATTATTTTAATCCTTAAAATAATATTAAAAATCCTAAAATATCCCAAAAATTCTTATTAAATTTATCTAGTCCGTAAATGAATTTATCAGTCCGATTTTACCTTTCCAGTATATTTTTTCACTATTTTCGGGCTCATTTTTCGAGACAAAAATTCTAAAAATATTAATTAAATTCATATCTCGATCAATTGGACTCGAAATTCAATATTTTTCTCGTTATTGATCAAGATCTCTCGATTTCATATTTTTAATGAAATTTTCTCATCGTATTTATATCGGATTTCAGTCAATTGATCGTCTTACCCCTGTACTTGCTCGAAAATTAATTTAACCCTCATCTTGCTGTTATGTAGCTTACATACATTTTTAATTTCTTACATAATCGATTGCATGTTAATAAATACTCTTCTTATGATTCAACTATGAAATATAACGTTCGTACACATAGGAATCATAAGGTACAAGCTACATACGTAAATCGAAAACTCGGGTCTGACAATCCTCCCCAACTAAAAGAATTTGGTCCTCCAAATTAGAACCAAATCAATCCTCAAACAACTAGGGGTGCTTCTCTCTCATCAACCTCTCTAACTCCCAAGTAGCCTCCTCGGAAGTGTGATGCTGCCATAGTACCTTCACTAACCCGATAGTCTTCGATCTCAAAACCTTCTCCTTCCTATCCAGTATTCGAATCGGCCTCTCAACATATGACATGTCCTCATTGAGCTCCAAAGGCTCATAACTAATCACATGTGCCGGATCCGGGTGATACTTCCTAAGCATCGAAATGTGGAGGAAGTTGTGCACGCCTGACAAATCTGGTGGCAATGCCAACTATAGGCCTTATCTCCCACTCGATCAAGTATCTCAAAGGGTCGAATGTAGCGAGGACTCAGCTTACCCCTCTTCCCAAACCTCGCTATACCCTTGGAAGGAGAAACTTTTAGAAACACGGACTCACCAACTGCGAACTCAAGTGGCCTACGTCTCCTGTCAGCATAACTCTTTTGTCGACTCTGAGCTGTCCTCAATCTCTCAACTATCAACCGGACATCCTCAGAAGCCTGTGTAACCATATCAGGAGCAAAAATCTTACGATCACCCACTTCTTCCAACCCAATAGGGGAACGACATCTATGGCCATACAAGGCCTCATACGGTGCCATCCCGATACTCGAATGATAACTGTTGTTGTAGGCGAACTCGGCTAGTGGCAAATGATCATCCCAAGAGCCTCTAAAATCCAGCACACATGCACTCAACATATCCTCTAGAGTCTATATCGTCCTCTCTGACTGACCATCTGTATGAGGATGGAAAGTAGTGCTCAAACTCAACTGGGTTCCCATGGCTTCCTGAAAATGTTCCCAAAAGTGGGAAGTAAAGCGGGAATCCCTATCTGAAACAATGCTCACTAGAACACCATGCAACCTCACTACCTCGCGTACATACAACCCTGCCAATGTACTCAGAGTATCGGTAGCTCTCATAGCTAAGAAGTGGGCTGACTTCGTCAGTCTATCAACGATCACCCATATAGCATCGTGATTCCTCTGGGTCCTCGGTAAACCCATCACGAAATCCATGGTGATATGCTCTCATTTCCATGTCGATATAGGTAGAGGCTGCAACAATCCTGCAGGTTTCTGATGCTCTACCTTCACCTGCTGACATACGAGACATCTCACCACAAAATCTGCCACATCTCTCTTCATACTTGACCACCAGTACACCTTCCGGAGGTTCTGATACATCTTGCCACTTCCCGGATGCAACGTGTACCTCGATGAATGAGATTCTTACAATATCAATCTTCGGAGCTCTGGGTCCTCTAGAACACACAATCTACCTCTGAACCTCAGTAGTCCATCAGGACTCAACTCAAAATCTATCACTGTGCCCCTCTGCACCTGACCAATCACATTGATGCAATACGGATCAGTCTGCTGAGCCCGTCTGATCCTGTCCAACAGATCTGGCTCTAAGCGTAGACTCGCAATCATACAATCTGCATCTTTGTCCGAAGGCACAACTCCCAAACTGAGGCTAGTAAACTGCTCTAGCAGCTCGTGCTCCCTGACCATCATATAAGATACCATCCCAAGGCTCTTCCTACTCAAAACATCTGCTACAACATTAGCCTTACCCGGATGATAAAGTATCTCACAATTATAATCCTTCAGAAGCTCTAGCCATCTTCTCTGTCTCATGTTCAGTTCCTTCTATGAGAATAGGTACTTGAGGCTCTTGTGGTCGGTAAAAATCTGAAACTTCTCACCATACAAGTAGTGGCGCCATACCTTCAACGCAAACACTACTGCTACTAACTCTAAATAGTGGGTCGGATAGTTCTTCTCATGGTCCTTCAGCTGTCTGGATCCATAAGCAACTACCCTCCCATCCTGCATCAACACACAACCTAGTCCCTGATGCGAAGCATCGGTATATACTGAAAATCCTCTTGAGCTGGTAGGAATAGTGAGAATCGGAGTGGTGGTCAATCGACTCTTCAACTCCTGAAAACTCCTCTCACAATCCTCATCCCACACGAATGCAACACTCTTCCGAGTGAGACGTGTCAACGGAGCAGCCATCTTTAAAAATCCCTCAACAAATCTTCGATAGTACCCTGCTAAACCCAAAAAAACTCCTGATCTTGGTAACTGTCCTCGGCTGTTCCCACTGAACTACGCCTCAATCTTGGATGGATCTACTGATACACCATCCCTCGACACTACATGTCCCAAAAATGAGATCTCTGTCAACCAAAAATCACACTTGCTGAGTTTAGCATACAACTGCTGCCCTCGTAGAGTCTGCAATACAATCTTGAGGTGCTCTTCATGCTCCTCCTCGGATCTCGAATATACTAATATGTCATCGATGAATACAATAACAAACTAATCCAAATATGGCTTGAATACATCGTTCATCAAAGCCATGAAAGCTGCGAGAGCATTCGTCAGTCCGAATGGCATAACTAGGAACTCATAGTGGTCATATCGAGTCCTAAATGCTGTCTTGGGTACATCTCCACTCCGAACTCTCAACTGATGATACCCAGACCTCAGATCAATCTTAGAAAAAACTTGCGCTCCCTGAATCTGATCCAGTAAGTCGTCAATGTGTGGAAGGGGATATCTATTCTTGATGGTAGCCTTATTCAACAATCTGTAGTCTATACACAATCGAAGGCTTCCATCCTTCTTCCTCACAAACAGAACCGATGCTCCCCACAGTGAAACATTCGGTCTGATAAAACCCCTATCCAACAGCTCCTGCAACTGTCTCTTGAGCTCCTCTGGCTCAACTAAGGCCATGCAATACGGTGGTCTCGAAATAGGCTCAGTACCAGGCACCAAATCTATACAGAACTCCATCTCTCTGTCGGGTGGTAACCCTGGCAACTCATCAAGGAAAACATCTGGGTACTCACTGACCACAGGAATATCTACCAACTCTGGATGTACCTTATCCGTATCCACTACGTATGCAATAAAACCTTGAATCACATCCGCAGAAGCATCAGCTGTGTCCTGGTCCAAAGCATGTACTCGCCCTCGACCCATCACCTGCTTCCCCTTCTCCTCTGCCGTCGCTCTACCTCTCTGAGTAGACGTACCAGCTGAAGCTCTATCATGCTCCCTGCCCTTCTGTGGGGCAGTCACATATGTCTCTGGGCACTCTCTAGCAATATGCCCCTGTTTTCCACATCGAAAACACACAACAGGGCTCAACGGACAAGGTCTACTGCCATGATGTCTACCACATCGACTGCACTGATCAGTAGTAGGCCTCGATCCTCCAATCATAATGCCCTTCGTCGGAGCTATGGTCGGGTATGTAGGAGGTCTAACTGGTCGCTCTCGCACCTCCTCTATCCGTGATCCCTTACCGAAGAGTCTCCTCCCTCCTCGATAACTGAACCCTCTATCTCTAGCTGGCCTCTTCGTCTCTCTATCTCGGCTCCGACTGAACTTCCCAAACTCAGAGAAATGCCTCTCTTAATCCTGCTCACAAAGCTGCGCCCTGCGCACTGCCTCATCATATGTACTAATGTCCAGTGGTACCAATCTAGACCGCAACACCGGTCTCAATCCGTCTACAAACCTGTGAACCTTCCTGGTCTCGCTGTACATGGTATCGGGATCATATCTCCCTAAGGCCAAAAATCTAGTCTCGTACTCATCCACTATGAGACTCCCCTGGCTCAATCCTAAAAACTCAGCCTGCAGTCTACGCTGCGCAGTATCAGGAACAAACTGCCTCCTGAAGGCCTCTAAAAACATCTCCCAACTAATCTTAGCATGTCGGTCTCTCAATATTGGCCTGGTGGATTCCACCAATGCTCTGCCGTTCCCTTCAGTAGGAACGCAGCAAATGCGACTCTCTCAGAAGTCGTACAGTCAAAGAAATCGTACAACTTCTCCATCTCGCTAATCCACTCCTCTGCACTAGCTGGGTCCTTGACCCCTCGAAAAGATGGAGGTCTAAGCTTTTGGAACTGTCGCAACCGATCTAAATCACACCCATATCCTCTACTAACCTGAACTAGTGGGGGTGTAGGAGTATCAGTAGTCTGTGACCTCTGTACAGGCTGCGCAGGTGTATCAGGTGCAACTGCCTCCCCTGTCGCAGTCTCCGCATCCTGCCTCTGTCTACCTGGCAAAGTCTATGCCAACAACCCTACTATCGCCTCCAGGCTACGCTCTATCCTCGTGAAGCGTGCCTCAGTAGTATCTGGTACCTCAAAACTATCCGGTACCTCAATAGTACCTGGGGGTGTATGGGTAGTCGAAGAATCACCCTGGCTAGTCAGCCTACCTCTACAGCCTCTAGCCCTACCTCTCGCCCCTCTACCATGGTGGGTAATTACCATAAAGGCTCAATTCCTGTATTCAAAAACATTAAGTTGTCCAACTCCTTTCTTGTATACACAATTGTAACTGAACAAAACACAGTGATATGGGGATGTACATTTTCCTAATTACAAATGCCTAGACACATCAGACCAACTACGCTCTGATACCACTCTGTCACGCCCTCCTCCCACACGCGACTTTACCAAAAACCACAACAAATTTTTCACTTTTTACTTACCTTTATCTCCTCAACAGTTGGGCTGTGAATAGGCATTAGTCTCCTCATCCATACATACCTTACCATTCTTTTTTGTATCATACATACATGACATTCATATCATAAGTAAATTTATATACTTAAATATAATTACATCATTACATCCCCCATATTAAAACGTGTACATCACTGTGTTTATTCATTGTTCAAATACAAAAGAGTACGCATGTGTATACCTTTCGCTAGATGGGGAGTGGCAGCGGATCAAAGGAATGCAATACCCTGGTCGACTCGATCTACTGACGAGAATCTGTAGAGATTGGGAAAAATGAATGGGATGAGCTATCAACGCGCTCAGTAAGGAAATCGGCAAGCAAGTAGACATCCATACTATCTACTAAAAATAGTGCTTTGCCTTTCCTTCTCTCAATTCAAAAGCATGTTTAAAATATATATAATATAGTACAGATTTAAAATCCCATGTACTAAACACATGCTAGTTTATCAATCAGAGGCATTCATGCAAAACAGTGCATATTTAATCATTTAAGAATGCCTTTATATAAAATATGCCATTTACATTCAAAACACAGTAAATATGGCATTTCACATCACAACACAAATAAACTGGGTTTCGACCCATCCCTTAGGTCTACCCATATCATAAAACACATGTGATATATCATGCGAGACTCAGTGGCTAAATGCAGTCTCTCCAGAATATGTAAGAGAGCCTCCTCGCCGAACAGAGCCTCCCCGCCCACTCTGGCTTAAGGATGTTAGGCTTAAGGATCTTACCGTAAGAGAGCATCTCCGGACTATGTACATATCCTAACATGTGGTGAAATCTCAGGCAACACAGTACTCGGTGTGCGGGTTATCACTGCTGTAACGGGAGGGGGGTCAGTCCATCACAATCGCCAGCTATTAACAACTCTCCTCCACAACTCCACAACATAAAACACGGTACAGTGTACTCCATGCCACACGCACGGTACAACGTACACTCGTGGACCCATACATCATGGTCGGGGTGCCTGCCATAGGTCTTAGCCTCTCATACAATGGAAATACATCATAGTCGGGGTGCCTGCCATAGGTCTTAGCCCCATATTATGGAATCAATGCCACGTCTCTAAATCCACGTGAGAACATCTCAACAGTGTGACACTCAGTCTACACGGAGGAAATCATCACAGTTTTTCTAACATGTGTATATATCACGAAAAACTACAGTGCGCGTCTTGAGTATGACACACAGTCAACACTCCACCTCAAAACACTGTATATGCATGTCAAAATATCAACACTAGTGCGAGTAAACCTCTAGCACCAGGTCATGCATAGTTCTCATTACAAATCAAGTACGAGCAAATCGCTCAAGTACAATGTCATGTACAAATCATGAAAAATCGAGTGCGAGCAACGCTCCAGCACTCTGTCATGCATCTCATGAAAAACTCAAGCACGAGCTAATCGCTCCAGCACTCTATCATGCACAAATCACATAAAAACTGAGTACGAGCAACGCTCTAGTACTCTATCATGCATGTCAATAAATGTAGTGCGAGTAAACCTCCAGCACTAATGTATGTGAAAAACACCTGAAATCAAGTGCGAGTTGTGCTCTAGCACGATTGTTTCCACATAATTCGGTAGATAGCTTTTTGAAAATAGGGATATTTAAAATCATTAAAATCAGCACTATAAAGTGTGCTTAGTTTACATCAACCTCAAAACATTAGCTCATCCACCTACTCTTCTGCTACACAGCAGTAAAAACCACTCAAAACATTATTTTCATGCTTTTTACAACTTTTTCCAAAATTTCACTTTTTGCCTAACTAAGGGTAAAATCATAATTTACCCATATCGGGTCCCTATAATTATTATAGATTTTCTCTGACCCTCAAACAATTTCAGTGAATGTAAAATCCAACGAAAATATGCACAGATATCTCTAGCTACTTGCAAGAGTCCCCTACCTCGGATCACGTCGTGTGACCTCTCTTCCTCTGTGCTGTCTATCTCGCAGTCCGGTCAACTCTCAATATGACTCTGGAGCTGCATTTAATCGTTCACTGAGTTAATTACACTTTTCCTACTGTATTACACATTTAATACAGTTCATTTCACTTAAATGGGCCCGTTTACTCTTAATGGGCCTTAAACACTTTTATTGGGCCTTAATCCATATTAAGCTCGTTCATCAGGGTCTATCGACTCATTGGGCTTATCAATACCCATTAGGCTTTATTCCAAGCTCTTTGGATAGCCCGTATATCATTTACGACATTTTATTAAATTTTTTGAATATTATTCACTAAATCTAAAATTTAATCCGAAATGCATAAATTAAATCCTAAATACGCATAAATCACATAATTTGTCGTAAATGAGCTTTACTTACCAGAGATTATGTGATGGTGTGTGAATCGAAGTTCGATCGGGCTTCCGTTCGGAATTAATCGTCGAACTGCACAATTTCGTATATTTAACTTCGGGTCAATTTTTGATTAAATATAATTTAAATAAATTTATCGAAAATTAAATTGGTCACTTTTGACCTCGCATCGACTTACCCAAAATCCGGTGAAATCTCAAAAATTTTTCTTTTCCTTTTTCTTTCTTTTTCCTCTTTTTCCCCTTTTCTCCTTGGCTGAACCGGTCCGGTCCGATTCAGTTTAGAAGGTTCTACCCTGAACCGTCGACCGGTTCAGGGGTGATTTAGCCGTGCCGGCGTCGTCCGGCCGGTTCTCCTGGAGCTGCTTCGTCGTTCGGTGTGCCACAGCCTGGGGATCGTTCGGCTGGGCTCGATCGGAGCCTAGCACCGCCGGTGGCCGTCGGATTTCACGTTTTCCTCCGCGGTAAACTTCTCCGTCGATCTCTCCTTTCCGGCGCCGGTGAGGCGCGTTACCGGTGCCAGGGGGTTCGCGCTGTGCCCCTCTACCTTTTTCGGCCATTAGCTGGCCGCTGGGGTCGCCGGATAGTGGTCGTCCGGTGGTCTCTCCTCTCCTCGGTCTACGTCAGTTTCGTTCCTTCTCTCTCCCCGCATTTTTTGATTTCCTTTTTTTTTCAGAATTTCGTTTTTCTATTTTTTTAATAATATATTTTAAATATTATTTTAATCCTTAAAATAATATTAAAAATCCTAAAATATTACAAAAATTCTTATTAAATTCATCTAGTCCGTAAATAAATTTATCAGTCTGATTTTAACTTTTCGGTATATTTTTTTACTATTTTTGGGCTCATTTTTCGAGATAAAAATTCCAAAAATATTAATTAAATTCATATCTCGATCAATTGGACTCGAAATTCAATATTTTCCTCATTATTGATCAAGATCAGTTGATTTCATATTTTTAATGAAATTTTCTCATCGTATTTATATCGGATTTCGATCAATTGACCGTCTTACCCCTGTACTTGCTCAAAAATTAATTTAACCCTCATCTCGCTGTTATGTAGCTTACATGCATTTTTAATTTCTTAAATAATCGATTGCATGTTAATAAATACTCTTCTTATGATTCAACTATGAAATATAACGTTCGTACACATAGGAATCATAAGGTACAAGCTACATATGTAAATCGAAAACTTGGGTCTGACACCTAAAGCACAGCTGGGCAAAGGACAGTACCTGGAGACAACCAAGACCGAGAGCACACCAGTAGCTAGAATCGAGAATGCCTAGAGTAGCAGTCGGACAGAAGCAACGCCTGGAACAGCAGCAGATTGCAGGATTGGATGCAGCAGACCGAGAGTACCTGGGATCGAGAATGCCTGGAAATAAACATGAATTTGGAAAGACAATGCACAGTACCAGATGCTCGGGACCACTTTATGCATTCTAAACAAGGCTGCGTTTAGCAGTATCATTTTATCTCATTTAAACTTCATGTTTTTATGTTAATGGGTTAATGTTTTAATTGTTAGTTTAGGTATAGTTTTGAATCAAATTATAGGCTGGTTTCTTTGTTTGGTACTTTAATTATTAGTTTTAATTTTGATAATAGTTGATTTTTTTATAATATGATTTAGGACTTAGTGTTAATGTAGAATTTATATGTTGCATTTAGGATTAATTTAGATTAAATGTGTTTCATGCATTTTTAATTTAGTCTTTATTTTCATTAAATTTTAGTTTAGTTTAATTTGCATTTTTATTAATTAGTTTAATTGCATGCATATGTTATTTTAGGCTTTTTTAATTTTAGTTTAATTAATCTTATTTCTTTATTTTTATTTTTGCATTTTATTTTAATTGTGTTATCTTTTGCAGGTACTTTCTTTTATTGCTTGGAGCACTGTAAGTAAATTTTTCTCGGTTTTATTTAGTTATTATTTTATTGCTTTCCTGTAATTTTAATTTTAGACTTAGTAGATCACCCACCTTAAATTCATAATTTGCTAGAATATACTTAGGGTAAGATTAACCGGTAGTTAATTAGGCTAACCAACTTCTCTGTGGGACGATAACTCGAGACTCAAATCTCATTATTACTTGTACGACCCGTGCACTTGCGGACAATACCTTTTGGGCGTGTCAAGTTTTTGGCGCCGTTGTCGAGGAAGTTTTAATTAGTCGTTATTTAATATTGGTGAAATTATGCTTAGGTGTAATTCTAGATTGTAAATATTTAGGTTGTAAATATTTAGAACCCTACCTAGGTTATTTGAATTTTCTCTTAATTAATTAATTAAAAAAATTGATTTAAAAACCTAAAAAAAATTTCTAAGGACTTGCTGATGTTTGCATGCGTAGAGCCAGAAGTTTCGATTGCTTTCCTTTAGATCCTAAAATTGAACGAACTCTTAGAAAAATTCGAAAGGATTCTAGGAAATTATTAGCTCTGCTGCAACGCACTATGGCAGAAAATAGGAAAATTATGACCGTTGGAGATTATGCGATGCCGACTATTGGAGGTTATTATACCGGCATTAGGCCACCAGCTGTCCCTGCTAACAACTTCGAAATTAAGCCTTCCATCCTCCAGATGATCCAAACCTCTTTGCAGTTCAGTGGGCTCCCACACGATGACTCACATGCTCACCTTGGGCAATTCTTGGACTTGTGCAACACCTTCAAGCATAATGGATTATCTGATGATGCGCTTAGGTTTAGACTATTGCCCTTATAACTTAGTGATAGGGCGCAACACTGGTTAACCTCCTTGTCTCCAGGGTCCATTTCTACATGGGACGAGTTAGCCCATCAATTTCTATCTAAGTTTTTCCCTCCCTCTAAAATGACCAGACTCGTAGCGATATATCTTCCTTTGCCCAGTTCGACTTTGAATCTCTTTACGAAGCATGGGAACGATATAAGGAGCTTCTTAGAAAGTTCCCTTACCATAGCCTACCTTTGTGGTTGCAAATCCAGACATTCTACAATGGACTTACAAGATAGAATAGGACTATTGTTGACGCTGTTGCGGGTGGAGCGCTAATGTGTAAAACAAAGGAGGAAGCTTACGAGCTCTTGGACAAGATGGCTGCTAACAACTATTTATGATCCTCGGAGAGGCAATTGCCAAAGAGGTCGACGGGTATTTATGAGCTCGACATGCTGTCTACCTTGACCTCTCAAATCGCTAATCTTACGAAGAATGTAGAGTCGCTCAGTACCCAACATAATCCTTCCTCCAGTCCTAATCCTATTTATTCTGTCCAAAGTTCTTTTCTTTCCTGCGAGCTGTGTAGTGGTACCCACTCTGTAGATAGGTGTCCGCTCAAATTAGAATCGATTCAGTATGTTGCCCTTCTCAAACGCAACAGAACAACCCTTTTTCAAACACCTACAATCCAGGGTGAAGGAACCATCCTAACTTTTTCTGGAGCCAAAACCTAGGGCAATCTTCTAATTCTAGACTCGTAGGAACCCCTAGTTTTCAAGCTTCACCGGTTCAGGAACTACCACAGCCACAATTTCCATACCATCCACCACATCATCCATCCCCACCTCAATTTCAACATCATCCACCTCACTTCCATCAACCACCACCACCACCACCACATATGCAGCCACAGCACGTACTTGCATCAGCACCAGCAGTTAAGAATAAACCCTTGCTTGAGGAAATGTTCTCAACGATCTTGTAAAATCAAGCTGCTTCAATTAAGAACCTAGAGGTTCAGGTAGGAGAAATAGAAAATGCTCTTAGTCAACGTCCTCAAAGGACCCTTCCTAGTAACACTGAAGTCAATCCTGTTAGGCAAAGGGAGGGTAAGGAACATGTTAAATATATCACCTTTAGGAGTGGTAGAGAGCTAGATGAGCCACAAGTTAAGTCTGGACCTGAACAGCCTATAGTTGAAAAACCCATAGGTTCTAACGAAACAGCTCAGCAAGAATAAGAACTTTAGGATCAAGCTGGAAAAGAATCAAAGCTAGGCGCTTCTTCATCTATACTTTCTTCTACTTCACAGCCTTCCTCGCCCTCTAATGCTACACATGTTTCCACTACATCCCCTCCGGTTAGACCACTAGTACCTTTTCCTCAGAGGTTCTAGAATCAAAAACTCGATCAATAATTCACCAAATTTCTTAAGGTTTTTAAGAAACTTCACATCAACATTCCTTTCGCAGATACCTTAGAGCAAATGCCAAGTTATATGAAGTTTTTAAGGGATATCCTCTCGAGGAAGAGAAGACTGGAAGATTATGAGACGGTGGCCTTAACAGAGGAATGTAGTGCAATTATCCATAGGAAATTACCCCCCAAGCTCAAGGATCCCAGGAGTTTTACCATACCCTGCACTATTGGAAATCTTTTCTTTGGTATAGCCTTGTGTGATTTAGGAGCCAGTATCAATCTGATGCCTTTGTCTATCTACCAAAAGTTAGGAATAGAGGATGTCAAGCCTACCACAGTGACCCTTCAGCTAGCAGATCGATCCATTAAATATCCAAAGGGGGTCATTAAGGATGTGTTAGTAAAGGTGGACAAATTTATTTTCCCTACGGATTTTATTATACTGGACATGGAAGAAGACAGGAAAGTCCCCATTATATTAGGCAGACCTTTCCTAGCGACTAGCAGAACTTTAATTGATATACAAAATGGGGAATTAACCATGAGAGTCCTAGATCAGGAGGTGACATTTCATGTTTCCAAACCTTTGAAGCTCCTATATGACTCTCAAAAGTGTTTTAAAATGGAGATTGATGAGGATATAAGGCTTGAGCATAAGAAATCTGAAAGAATGAGGGAAGTAGATAGAGCTCAGGAGGATTTAACTGTTAACATTCTGTCACCACTCTGGCTGATCCTTCTACTCTACGCACTGCTGCTGAGTGTTGTGTTCTTTAGCTACATTTGAAGTGGCTGTATTTCTCTTTTCACTTTTATATAGTTCTTTTTCTTTTCTACTGTTTCTTTCTTTGTTTATTTTGCAGATTTCTTTTATAGCATTATGTTTTCAATCGAGCTTCGGTTGTTCATCATCATCATCAGATAGGGGAGTGCTCTGTTCCTGAACTTCAATTCTTATATTATCTACACACTGAGGACACTGTACACTTCAAGTTTGGGGGAGGGGATATCACTTGAGTATTTTTGAAAAATTTGGCCAAAATTGAAAAAAAAAACTTAAAATTTTTTTCGAAAATCTGAGCTTAAATTGTTTGATTTTGGGATGATTGAGTGCTTAGCATGTAGTTTTCTCATATTCTGATGATATGATCCCATGATTAAGTCTAATTTTGATTAACTGAGAAGCATGATTATAGGAAAAGCACGAAGTTAAGTTCTTGAATTTGTCTTGATTCTGATTGTGATTTCCTCATTTTATGCACATGTCATGTCATGAATCTGTATATTTATTTAGAGAAAACTTATATGGACATAGGATTACATTTGTTCAGTTGATTTTGTGCATCATATTCTAGAATTTGCTTGATCCGATCTCAAGGTGAAATATTAGATCGCACTTAATTAGGGAGATGATTTAGGCCATCTTTGGATCGTTTGAGCCTTTTTAGCCATCCCTATACATATTTTACCCCTAGTCACCCATCTGGGCCAAATAAGTTTTTCTCTGTAAATACACTTGCATAATTTTCCTTAGCCTAAAGCACTTTTTCCTATCTCTTACTTCGAAAGCATGAAAATTTATTGGGATATATTGTGAGCTTTGTACATTTGGGTATCTGGTGATAGTGAAAATTCAAAAAAAAAGGAAAAAAAAAAAGAAAAAAGAAAAGAAGAAAGATGAAAAATACAAAAATAGAATAAAATGTTTAGTGAAATAAAATACGTTTGGGGGAATAATTAGAGCTCTTACATTAAAGATCCTAGAAGTAATGCATGTTAAGGGGTAATTAAACCTAAATCGACTTTATCATACCTTAGTCTCAGCCTTACATTACAAGCTTAATAAAGTCATATTTGTCAAACCCGAGTTTTCGATTTACGTATGTAGCTTGTACCTTATGATTCCTATGTGTACGAACATTTTATTTCATAGTTGAATCATAAGAAGAGTATTTACTACCATGCAATCAATTAATTTAAGAAATTAAAAATGCATGTAAGCTACATAATAGCGAGATAAGGGTTAAAGTGATTCCCGAGCAAGTACAGGGGTGAAACGATCAATTGACCGAAATTCGGTATAAATCTGATGAGAAAATTTCATTAAAAATATGAAATCGAGAAATCTTGATCAATAATGGGGCAAATATTGAATTTCGAGTCCAACTGATCGAGATATGAATTTATTTAATATTTTTAGAATTTTCGTCTCGAAAAAACGAGCCTAAAAATATTAGAAAAATATACCGAAAAAGTAAAATCGGACTGATAAATTTATTTACGGACTAAATGAATTTAATAAGAATTTTTAGGATATTTTAGGGATATTTTAGGATTTTTAATATTATTTTAAGGATTAAAATAATATTAAAAATATATTATAAAGAAATTGAAAAAAAAAAAAGGAGATTAGAAATCTGGAAAGCTAGAAACAGGAAACCCGCACGAAACCGACGAAGACGTGACCCGAGGGATTCATCACGGACGAGCCACCACCGGCAATCCCACGGCCGAGCCAGATACCGAAAAAGGGAGAGGACCTCGGCGCGCACCCATCGGCACCGATCATACCCTCCACCGACGCCGGACGTCAGCGAATCGAGGAAAAAATTACCGCGGAGAAAAAGTGAAATCCGGTGGCCATCGACGGTGCTAGGGTCCGATCAAGCCCAGCCGAGAGATCCCCAAGTTGTGGCGCACCGAACGGCAGCAGAAGCTGCCGGAGAACCGGTCGGACGACTCCGGCACGGCCAAATCATCCCTGAACCGGTCAGCGGTTCAAGGGAGAACCTTCTTAACTGAACCGGACCAGACCGGTTTAGCCAAGGAGAAAAGGGGAAAAGAGGAAAAAGAAAGAAAAAAAAAAGGAAAAATTTTTGGGATTACACCGGACTTCGGGTAAGTCGATACGAGGTCAAAAGAGACCAATTTAATTTCTGATAAATTTATTTAAATTATATTTAATCAGAAATTGACCCGAAGTTAAATATACGAAATTGTGCAATTCGACGATTAATTTCGAACGGAAGCCCGATCGAACTTCGATTTGCACACCATCATACAATCTTGGGTAAGTAAAGCTCAGTTACGACAAATTATGTGATTTATGCTTATTTAAGATTTAATTTACGCATTTCGGATTAAATTTCAGATTTAGTGAATTATGTTCGAAAAATTGAATAAAATGTCGTAAATGATATACGGGCTATCCAAAGAGCTTGGAATAAAGCCCAATGGGTATTGATAGGCCCAATGAGTCGATAGACCCCGATGAACGGGCTTAATATGGATTAAGGCCCGATTAACGTGATTAAGGCCCATTAAGCGTAAACGGGCACATTTTAGTGAAATGAACTGTATTAAATGTGTAATACAGTAGGAAAAGTGTAATTAACTCAGTGAATGATCAAATGCAGCTCCAAAGTCATATTGAGAGTTGACCAGACTGCCAGATTAGAGCAGCACAAAGGAAGAGAGGTCACTTGACGTGATCCGAGGTAGGGGACTCTTGCAAGTAGCTAGAGATATCTATGCATATTTTCATTGGATTTTACATTCACTGAAATTGTTTGAGGGTCAGAGAAAATCTATAATAATTATAGGGACTCGATATGGGTAAATTACGATTTTACCCCTAGTTAGGCAAAAAGTGAAATTTTAGGAAAAGTGGTAAAAAGCATGGAAATAATGTTTTGAGTGGTTTTTACTGCTGTGTAGCAGAAGAGTAGGTAGATGAGCTGATGTTTTGAGGTCGATGTAAACTAAGCACACTTTATAGTGCTGATTTTAATGATTTTAAACATCCCTATTTTTAAAGAGCCATCCCGAATTATGTGGAAACAATCGTGCTGGAGCATAGCTCGCACTTGATTTCAGATGTTTTTCACATACATTAGTGCTGGAAGTTTACTCGCACTGCATTTATTTGACATGCATTATAGAGTACTGGAGCATTACTCGTACTCAGTTTTATGTGATTTGTGCATGATAGAGTGTTGGAGCGATTAGCTTGTGCTCGAGTTTTAAATGAGATGCATGACAGAGTGCTGGAGCGTTGCTCGTACTCGATTCTTCATGATTTGTACATGACATAGAACTTGAGCGATTTGCTCATACTTGATTTGAATGAGAACTATGCATGACCTAGTGCTGGAGGTTTACTCGTACTAGTGTTGATATTTTTACATGCATATACAGTGTTTTGAGGTGGAGCGTTGACTGTGAGTCACACTCAAGACGCGCACTATAGTTTTTCGTGATATATAGACATGTTAGAAAAATCGTGACGATTTCCTCCGTGTAAACTGAGTGTCACACTGTTGAGATGTTCTCACATGGATTTAGAGACGTGGAATTTATTTCATAGTATGAGGGCTAAGACCTATGGCAGGCACCTCGACCATGATGTATGGGTCCACGAGTGTACGTTGTACCGTGCGTGTGGCATGGAGTACATTGTACCGTGTTTTGTGTTGTGGAGTTGTGGAGGAGAGTTGTTGATAGCTGGCGGTTGTGATGGACTGACCCCCCTCCCGTTATAGCAGTGATAACCCGCACACCGAATACTATGTTGCCTGGGATTTCACCACATGTTAGGATATGGCCATAGTCCGGAGATCTTCTCTTACGATAAGATCCTTAAGCCCAACATCCTTAAGCCAAAGTGGGCGGGGAGGCTCTTTTCGGCGGGGAGGCTCTCTTACATAGCCTGGAGAGATTGCATTTAGCCACTGAGTCTCGCATGATATATCACATGTGTTTTACGATACGGGTAGACCTAAGGGATGGGTCGAAACCCAATTGATTTGTTTGTGCTGTGATGAGAAATGTCATATTTATTTTGTTTTGAATGTAAATGGCATATTTTATATAAAGGCATTCTTAAATGATTAAATATGCACTGTTTAGCACGAATGTCTCTGATTGATAAACCAACATGTGTTTAGTACATGGGATTTTAAATCTGTACTATATTATATATATTTTAAACATGCTTTTGAATTGAAAGAAGGAAAGGCAAAGCACTATTTTCAAGTAGATAGTATGGATGTCTACTTGCTTGCCTGATTTCCTTACTGAGCGCGTTGATAGCTCACCCCATTCATTTTCCCCCTATCTCTACAGATTCTCGTCAGTAGATCGAGTCGACCAGGGTATTGCATTCCTTTGATCCGCTGCCACTCCCCATCTAGCGAAAGGTATACACATGCGTCAGTGATGTACACGTTTTAATATGGGGGATGTAATGATGCAATTATATTTAAGTATACGAATTTACTTATGATATAAATGTCATGTATGTATGATACGAAAAAGAATGGTAAGGTATGTCTGGATAAGGAGACTAATGCCTATTCACAGCCCAACTGTTGAGGAGATAAAGGTAAGTAAAAAGTGAAAACTTTATTGTGGTTTTTGGTAAAGTCGCGTGTGGGAGGAGGGCGTGACAGAATGTTATCAGAGCGTAGTTGGTTTGATGTGTCTAGGCATTAGTAATTAGGAAAGTGTACATCCTCATATCACTATGTTTTGTTCAGTTACAATTGTGTATACAAGATGGGAGTTTGACAAATTAATGTTTGTGAATGCAGGAATTGAGCCATTATGGCTAATACCTGTCGTGGTAGAGGGGCGAGAGGTAGGGCTAGAGGCCGTAGAGGTAGGCCGACTAGCCAGGGTGATTCTTCGACTACCCATACACCCCCAGGTACTACTGAGGTATCGGATACTTTTGAGGTACCGGATACTACTGAGGCATGCTTCACGAGGATAGAGCGTAGCCTGGAGGCGATAGTAGGGCTGTTGGCACAGACTTTGCCAAGTAGACAGAGGCAAGATGCAGAGACTGCGACAGAGGAGGCAGTTGCACCTGATACACCTGCACAGCCTGTACAGAGGCCACAGACTACTGATACTCCTACACCCCCACCAGTTAAGGTTAATAGAGGATATGGGTGTGATTTGGATCGATTGCGACAGTTCCAGAAGCTTAGACCTCCATCTTTTTGAGGGGTCAAGGACCCAGCTAGTGCAGAGGAGTGGATTAGCGTGATGGAGAAGTTGTACGATTTCTTTGAGTGTACGACTTCTGAGAGAGTCGCATTTGCTGCGTTCCTACTGAAGGGAACGGCAGAGCATTGGTGGAAGTCCACCAGGCCGATATTGAGAGATCGACATGCTAAGATTAGTTGGGAGATGTTTCTAGAGGCCTTCAGGAGGTAGTTTGTTCCTGATACTGCGCAGCGTAGACTGCAAGCTGAGTTTTTGGGATTGAGCCAGGGGAGTCTCACAGTGGATGAGTTCGAGACTAGATTTTTGGCTCTAGGGAGATATGATCCCGATACCATATACAGCGAGACCAGGAAGGTTCACAAATTTGTTGACGGATTGAGATCGGTGTTGCAGTCTAGATTGGTACCACTAGACATTGGTACATATGATGAGGCAGTGCGCAGAGCGCAGCTTTGTGAGCAGGATTATGAGAGAAATACCTCTGAGTTTGGGAAGTTCAGTCGGAGCCGAGATAGAGAGAGGAAAAGGCCGACTAGAGATACAGGGTTCAGTTATCGAGGAGGGAGGAGACTCTTCGGTAAGGGACCACGGATAGAGGAGGTGCGAGAGCGACCAGTTAGACTTCCTACATACCCGGCCATAGCTCCGACGAATGGCATTGTGATTGGAGGATCGAGGCCTACTACTGATCAGTGCAGCCGATGTGGTAGACATCATGGCGATAGACCTTGTCCGTTGAGCCCTGTTGTGTGTTTCCAATGTGGAAAACAGAGGCATATTGCTAGAGAGTGCCCAGAGACATATGTGACTGCCCCGCAGAAGGGCAGGGAGCATGATAGAGCTTCAGCTGGTACGTCTACTCAGAGAGGTAAAGCGACGACAGAGGAGAAGGGGAAGCAGGTGATGGGTTGAGGGCGAGTACATGCTTTGGACCAGGACACAGCTGATGCTTCTGCGGATGTGATTCGAGGTAACATCCTGATTTATGATTTAGAAGCATATGTTTTAATTGATCCTGGTGCCACACATTCATTTGTATCGCCATCATTTGCATGTAAGTTAGAAAAGCATGTAAAGCATACTCCTTTAAAGATGATGATGTTGATTAGTACGCCTATGGATTCCAGTCAGCTAGTTGAGCATGTGTATAACGATTGTAAGTTAAGAGTAGGGGAAAAGGATATGACAGCCAATCTAATATTGCTAAGTATGAGTGACTTTGATGTAATATCAGGTATGGATTGGTTATCTGCAAACCATGCTGTTTTAGATTGTTATGCTAAGACAGTTATGTTTCCTAACCCTACGAAAGTTATTGTAAAGTTTGATGGGAAGAAATGAAAGAAATAAATATGTTGTTAATAAATAAAAATATTTTGCTGACTGAGAGATAAATATCTTGAAGGTTTCATTGTGTGCGTAGTGGATACGGATAAGGTATATCCGGAGTTGGTAGATATTCCTGTGGTCAGTGAGTACCCAGATGTTTTCCCGGATTAGTTGCCAGGGTTACCACCAAACAGAGAGATGGAGTTCTGTATAGATTTGGTGCCTGATACTGAGCCTATTTCGAGACCACCGTATCGCATGGCCTTAGTTGAGCTGGAGGAGCTCAAGAGACAGTTGCAGGAGCTGTTGGATAGGGGTTTTATCAGACCGAGTGTTTCACCGTGGGGAGCACCGATTCTATTTGTGAGGAAGAAAGATGGAAGCCTCCGATTGTGTATAGACTACAAATTGTTGAATAAGGCTACCATCAAGAATAGATATCCCCTTCCACGTATTGACGACTTACTGGATCAACTTCGGGGAGCGCAGGTATTTTCTAAGATTGATCTGAGGTCTGGGTATCATCAGTTGAGGGTTCGGAGTGGAGATGTACCCAAGACGGCATTTAGGACTCGATATGGCCACTATGAGTTCCTAATTATGCCATTCGGACTGACGAATGCTCCCGCAGCTTTCATGGCTTTGATGAATGATGTGTTCAAGCCATATTTGGATCAGTTTGTTATCGTATTCATCGATGACATATTAGTATATTCGAGATCCGAGGAGGAGCATGAGGAGCACCTCAGGATTGTATTGCAGACTCTACGAGGGCAGCAGTTGTATGCTAAACTCAGCAAGTGTGATTTTTAGTTGACAGAGATCTCATTTTTGGGACATGTAGTGTCGAGGGATGGTGTATCAGTAGACCCATCCAAGATTGATGTTGTAGTTCAGTGGGAACAGTCGAGGACAGTTACCGAGATCAGGAGTTTTTTGAGTTTAGCAGGGTACTATCGGAGATTCGTTGAGGGATTTTCGAAGTTGGCTACTCCGTTGACACGTCTCACTCGGAAGGATGTTGCATTCGTGTGGGACGAGGATTGTGAGAGAAGTTTTCAGGAGCTAAAGAGTCGATTGACCACCGCTCCGATTCTCACTATTCCTACCAGCTCAGGAGGATTTTCAGTATATACCGATGCTTCGCATCAGGGACTAGGCTGTGTGTTGATGCAGGATGGGAGGGTAGTTGCTTATGGATCCAGACAGCTAAAGGACCATGAGAAGAACTATCCGACCCACGATTTAGAGTTAGTAGCAGTAGTGTTTGCGTTGAAGGTATGGCGCCACTACTTGTATGGTGAGAAGTTTTAGATTTTTACCGATCACAAGAGCCTCAAGTACCTATTCTCACAGAAGGAGCTGAACATGAGACAGAGAAGATGGCTAGAGCTTCTGAAGGATTATGATTGTGAGATACTTTATCATCCGGGTAAGGCTAATGTTGTAGCAGATGCATTGAGTAGGAAGAGCCTTGGGATGGTATTGTATATGATGGTCAGGGAGCACGAGCTACTAGAGCAGTTTGCTAGCCTCAGTTTGGGAGTTGTGCCTTCGTACATGGATGCCGATTGTATGATTGTGATTCTACGCTTAGAGCCAGATCTGTTGGACAGGATCAGACAAGCTCAGCAGATTAATCCATATTGCATCGATGTGATTAGTCAGATGCAGAGGGGCACAATGATGGATTTTAAGTTGAGTCCTGATGGACTACTGAGGTTTAGAGGTAGATTGTGTGTTTCCGAGGACCTGAGCTCAGGAGATTGATATTGTCGGAAGCTCATTCATCGAGGTACACATTGCATCCGGGGAGTGGCAAGATGTATCAGAACCTCCGAAAGGTGTACTGGTGGTCGGGTATGAAGAGAGATGTGGCAGATTTTGTGGCGAGATGTCTCATATGTCAGCAGGTGAAGGTAGAGCATCAGAAACCTGCAGGATTGTTGCAGCCTCAACCTATACCAACATGGAAATGGGAGCACATCACCATGGATTTCATGATGGGTTTACCGAGGACCCGGAGGAATCACGATGCTATATGGGTGATCATTGATAGACTGACGAAGTCAGCCCACTTCCTAGCTATGAGAGCTACCGATACTCTGAGTACATTGGCAAGGTTGTATGTACGCGAGGTAGTGAGGTTGCATGGTGTTCCAGTGAGCATTGTCTCGGATAGGGATTCCCGCTTCACTTCCCACTTTTGGGAACATTTTCAGGAAGCTATGGGAACCCAGTTGAGTTTGAGCACAGCTTTCCATCCTCAGACAGATGGTCAGTCAGAGAGGACGATACAAACTCTGGAGGATATGTTGAGAGCATGTGTGCTGGATTTTAGAGGCTCCTGGGATGATCATTTGCCACTAGCCGAGTTCGTCTACAACAACAGTTATCATTCGAGTATCGGGATGGCACCGTATGAGGCCTTGTATGGCCGTAGATGTCGTTCCCCTATTGGGTGGTAAGAAGTGGGTGACTGTAAGATTTTTGCTCCTGATATGGTTACACAGGCTTCTGAGGATGTCCGATTGATAATTGAGAGATTGAGGACAGCTCAGAGTCGACAGAAGAGTTATGCTGACAGGAGACGTAGGCCACTTGAGTTCGCAGTTGGTGAGTTAGTGTTTCTGAAGGTTTCTCCTTCCAAGGGTATAGCTAGGTTTGGGAAGAGGGGTAAGTTGAGTCCTCGCTACATTGGACCCTTCGAGATACTTGATCAAGTGGGAGATAAGGCTTATAGGTTAGCATTGCCACCAGATTTGTCAGGCGTGCACAACGTCTTCCACATTTCGATGCTTAGGAAGTATCACCCGGATCCGACGCATGTGATTATTTATGAGCCATTGGAGCTCAGTGAGGACATGTCATATGTTGAGAGGCCGATTCAGATACTATATAGGAAGGAGAAGGTTTTGAGGTCGAAGACTATCGGGTTAGTGAAGGTTTTATGGCAGCATCACACTTCCGAGGAGGCTACTTGGGAGTTAGAGAGCTTGATGCGAGAGAAGCACCCTCAGTTGTTTGATGATTGATTTGGTTCTAATTTGGAGGACCAAATTCTTTTAGTTGGGGAGGATTGTCAGACCCGAGTTTTCGATTAACGTATGTAGCTTGTACCTTATGATTCCTATGTGTACGAACATTTTATTTCATAGTTGAATCATAAGAAGAGTATTTACTACCTTGCAATCGATTAATTTAAGAAATTAAAAATGCATGTAAGCTACATAATAGCGAGATAAGGGTTAAAGTGATTCCCGAGCAAGTGCAGGGGTAAAACGATCAATTGATCGAAATTCGATATAAATCCGATGAGAAAATTTCATTAAAAATATGAAATCGAGAAATCTTGATCAATAATGGGGCAAATATTGAATTTCGAGTCCAACTTATCGAGATATGAATTTATTTAATATTTTTAGAATTTTCGTCGCGAAAAACGAGCCTAAAAATATTAGAAAAATATACCGAAAAAGTAAAATCGGACTGATAAATTTATTTACGGACTAAATGAATTTAATAAGAATTTTTGAGATATTTTAGGGATATTTTAGGATTTTTAATATTATTTTAAGGATTAAAATAATATTAAAATATATTATAAAGAAATTGAAAAAAAAAAGAGATTAGAAATCTGGAAAGTTAGAAACAGGAAACCCGCATGAAACCGACGAAGACGCGACCTGAGGGATTCATCACCGACGAGCCACCACCGGCGATCCCACGGCTGAGCCAGATACCGAAAAAGGGAGAGGACCTTGGCGCGCACCCATCGGCACCGGTCACACCCTCCACCGACGTCGGACGCCGGTGAATCGAGGGAAAAACTGCCGCGGAGAAAAAGTGAAATTCGGTGGCCACCGGGGGTGCTAGGGTCCGATCAAGCCCAGCCGAGAGATCCCCAGGTTGTGGCGCACCGAACGGCAGCAGAAGCTCCCGGAGAACCGACCGGACGACGCCGGCACGGCCAAATCATCCCTGAACCGGTCGGCGGTTCAGGGGAGAACCTTCTTAACTGAACCGGACCGGACCGGTTTAGCCAAGGAGAAAAGGGGAAAAAGAGGAAAAAGAAAGAAAAAGGAAAAGAAAAATTTTTGGGAATGCACCAGACTTCGGGTAAGTCGATACGAGGTCAAAAGTGACCAATTTAATTTCTGATAAATTTATTTAAATTATATTTAATCAGAAATTGACCCGGAGTTAAATATACGAAATTGTGCAGTTCGACGATTAATTCCGAACAGAAGCCCGATCGAACTTCGATTTGCACACCATTGTACAATCTCGGGTAAGTAAAGCTCATTTACGATAAATTATGTGATTTATGCGTATTTAAGATTTAATTTACGCATTTCGGATTAAATTTCAGATTTTGTGAATTATATTCGAAAAATTGAATAAAATGTCGTAAATGATATATGGGCTATCCAAAGAGCTTGGAATAAAGCCCAATGGGTATTGATAGGCCCAATGAGTCGATAGACCCCGATGAACGGGCTTAATACGGATTAAGGCCCGATTAACGTGATTAAGGCCCGTTAAGCGTAAACGGGCCCATTTTAGTGAAATGAACTGTATTAAATGTGTAATACAGTAGGAAAAGTGTAATTAACTCAGTGAATGATTAAATACAGCTCCAAAGTCATATTGAGAGTTGACCGGACTGCCAGATTAGAGCAGCACAGAGGAAGAGAGGTCACTTGACGTGATCCGAGGTAAGGGACTCTTGCAAGTAGCTAGAGATATCTGTGCATATTTTCGTTGGATTTTACATTCACTGAAATTTTTTGAGGGTCAGAGAAAATCTATAATAATTATAGGGACTCGATATGGATAAATTATGATTTTGCCCCTAGTTAGGCAAAAAGTGAAATTTTGGGAAAAGTGGTAAAAAGCATGGAAATAATGTTTTGAGTTGTTTTTACTGCTGTGTAGCATAAGAGTAGGTGGATGAGCTAATGTTTTGAGGTCGATGTAAACTAAGCACACTTTATAGTGCTGATTTTAATGATTTTAAACATCCCTATTTTTAAAGAGTCATCTACCGAATTATGTGGAAACAATCGTGCTGGAGCATAGCTCGCACTTGATTTCAGATGTTTTTTACATACATTAGTGCTGGAGGTTTACTCGCACTGCATTTATTTGACATGCATTATAGAGTACTGGAGCATTACTCGTACTCAGTTTTATGTGATTTGTGCATGATAGAGTGCTGGAGCGATTAGCTCGTGCTCGAGTTTTACATGAGATGCATGACAGAGTGCTGGAGCGTTACTCGTACTCGATTCTTCATGATTTGTACATGACATAGTACTTGAGCGATTTGCTCGTACTTGATTTGAATGAGAACTATGCATGACCTAGTGCTGGAGGTTTACTCGTACTAGTGTTGATATTTTTACATGCATATACAGTGTTTTGAGGCGGAGCGTTGACTGTGAGTCACACTCAAGACGCGCACTGTAGTTTTACGTGATATATAGACATGTTAGAAAAACCGTGACGATTTTCTCCGTGTTGACTGAGTGTCACACTGTTGAGATGTTCTCACGTGGATTTAGAGACGTGGCATTTATTCCATAGTATGAGGGCTAAGACCTATGGCAGGCACCCCACTATGATGTATTTCCATGGTATGAGCGGCTAAGACCTATGGCAGGCACCCCGACCATGATGTATGGGTCCACGAGTGTACGTTATACCGTGCGTGTGGTATGGAGTACATTGTACCGTGTTTTGTGTTGTGGAGTTGTGGAGGAGAGTTGTTGATAGCTGGCGGTTGTGATGGACTGACCCCCCTCCCGTTACAGCATTGATAACTCGCACATCGAGTACTGTGTTGCTTGGGATTTCACCACATGTTAGGATATGGCCATAGTCCGGAGATGTTCTCTTACGGTAAGATCCTTAAGCCCAACATCCTTAAGCCAGAGTGGGCAGGGAGGCTCTGTTCGGTGGGGAGGCTCTCTTACCTAGTCTGGAGAGATTGCATTTAGCCACTGAGTCTCGCATGATATATCACATGTGTTTTATGATACGGGTAGACCTGAGGGATGGGTCGAAACCCAATTGATTTGTTTGTGTTGTGATGAGAAATATCATATTTACTGTGTTTTGAATGTAAATGGCATATTTTATATAAAGGCATTCTTAAATGATTAAATATGCACTGTTTTGCACGAATGCCTCTGATTGATAAACCAGCATGTGTTTAGTACATGGGATTTTAAATCTGTACTATATTATATATATTTTAAACATGCTTTTGAATTGAGAGAAGGAAAGGCAAAGCACTATTTTCAAGTAGATAGTATGGATGTCTACTTGCTTGCCTGATTTCCTTACTGAGCGCGTTGATAGCTCATCCCATTCATTTTCCCCCCATCTCTACAGATTCTCGTCAGTAGATCGAGTCGACCAGGGTATTGCATTCCTTTGATCCGCTGCCACTCCCCATCTAGCGAAAGGTATAGACATGCGTACTCTTTTGTATCTGAACAATGCATAAACACAGTGATGTACACGTTTTAATATGGGGGATGTAATGATGTAATTATATTTAAGTATAGGAATTTACTTATGATATAAATGTCATGTATGTATGATATAAAAAAGAATGGTAAGGTACGTCTGGATGAGGAGACTAATGCCTATTCACAGCCCAACTGTTGAGGAGATAAAGGTAAGTAAAAAGTGAAAAATTTATTGTGATTTTTGGTAAAGTCGCGTGTGGGAGGAGGGCGTGACAATATTGATCTTTGATTAAGTGTGACTACATTAGTGGAGAGATTAGTGAAAAGCAAACTTATGGGAATGATCACATGTCATTCACTTTGCATTCACTGTGTTTGCATAATCTGATCCGGATAATGTACTTTGAAGTGGCTTTGACATTTTTCACACACACACGAGGAGTCCAATTTCGGTTAGGACTTATGAAGGAATAATTCTAAGTGTTGGACTTGTAATTGTGAGTCTTTGATTTCATAGTCTATACTTTTTTTTTGAGGATAACATTGAGAAAATTATTGTGTTTAGTACTTGCCATTCTTACATTTGTTTTGTTTTGCTCGAGGACAAGCAAAAGCTCAAGTTTGGGGGTGTGATAATTCTATTTTTAATAGAATTATTTGTACTTAATTTTTTAATTAATTATTTAAATTCCCTATTTATTTTGTTAATTATGTCCTTTATTTAATTAAAATTTTCATATTTGCAGATAAATCAAATCAGGATGAATTTTGAATATTTCGGTAGAAAATGGACTGAAATTTGGCTAAAATCAATATTGGACCACGCGGACAACACGAGTCATGCCACTTAGCACATCCAATTGGACAAGAAGACAGATGACATGAAAATATCTTTTCAAGGAGCCAATGGTGTGATGACAAGTGGTCAAACAATGCCAACTCATCTAGGATGAAAAAATTACCATTGTACCCCTAAGTGTGTGTATAAATAAAATATGATGGCAATTGAAAAGAGGAAGGTAGCTTAGGTTAGAATAGAAGTAATTTATGAGTAGTTTTAATTTAGTTTTATTCTAGATTAATTTTTTCATTACTATGTTTTATTTTCTTGTTTCCTTTTAAAATTTCCGTTAGTTTATTTTAAACACTTGTTTTAGCTTGATTTAAACATTTTTTTACTTTGTCATTTTCAATGGATTTTAATAAAGTAATTTCCTTTCGGTTTCTAAGTTTTCTTTTACTGTTCATGTCTACCTTCAAGTTGTTAGATTTTATGAATGTTTATTTTATTCTCGATTTTATTTAAGTTTAGCTCTTTGTTTTGTTGTTTCGGCACTAGTGCTTTCAAATCTTTTTGTTGCTCTCGGGTTTTTTTCTGGTTGGGTTCATTTTCCATTGTTCACTCGTGTTCTTTGTTTTCAATGCTTTCTTGGTTTCCAATTTTTTTTTTCTTTTCTATTCATGCCCGGGGTGCTCTAGAGTAGCTACTGTCTCTTTTGCCATTTTTGCACTTAGCTAGTCACGATGAAGTCGGCAGCGTGATGGGCATTCAGAAATATGGAAGGACAAGCTATTAACACAGATGTATTAATAAGATGAATTACTGTTTCAAGCTGTAAACCATGACTAGGCATTTTCCTACTCTGTTATGCTCTGTTTTGAGTTTTTAGTACTGTTCACTTTCACTTTTCTTGTCATTTGTGTATTACTTCATTGAGTCAATTTAGTTCTGCTATTAGCCTTGGATCCCACGAGCTGAAGCTGGTGCATGGCAGTATGAGACGTGATAAAAGAAGAAAGATTAGGGAATGTTGGTGCTGTAGGTGCTTGCAGATGGTGTTGTCTGCTGGTGCACCTTAGTGCTGCATACCGCTGCGTTGAGGTAGGAAGGCAAGCGTGATTTTCGGGGCTGAAGAAGTGCAGAGCTGGGCATGCAAGGAACAAGCATGCTGTAGTAGAAGCTAGCTGGGCAGAGGACGTGTGAAGCAAAGTCGTGCACTGTCCTGAAGCACAGCTGGGCAAAGGACAGTACCTGGAGACAACCAAGACCGAGAGCACACCAGTAGCTGGAACCGAGAATGCCTAGAGCAGCAGTCGGACAGAAGCAACGCCTGGAGCAGCAGCAGATTGCAAGACCAGATGCAACAGACCGAGAGTACCTGGGATCGAGAATGCCTGGAAATAAACATGAATTTGGAAAGACAATGCACAGTACCACATGCTCGGGACCACTTTATGCATTCTGAACAAGGCTGCATTTGGCAGCATCATTTTATCTCATTTAAACTTCATGTTTTTATGTTAATGGTTTAATGTTTTAATTGTTAGTTTAGGTATAGTTTTAAATCAAATTGTAGGCTAGTTTCTTTGTTTGGTACTTTAATTATTAGTTTTAATTTTGATAATAGTTAATTTTTTTTATAATATGATTTAGGACTTAGTGTTAATGTAAAATTTATATGTTGCATTTAGGATTAATTTAGATTAAATGTGTTTCATGCATTTTTAATTTAGTCTTTATTTTCATTAAATTTTAGTTTAGTTTAATTTGCATTTTTATTAATTAGTTTAATTGCATGCATATGTTATTTTAGGCTTGTTTAATTTTAGTTTAATTAATCTTATTTATTTATTTTCATTTTTGCATTTTATTTTAATTGCGTTATCTTTTGCAGGTACTTTCTTTTATTATTTGGAGCACTGTAAGTAAATTTTTATCGGTTTTATTTAGTTCTTATTATTTTATTACTTTCCAGTAATTTTAATTTTAGACTTAGTAAATCACCTACCTTAAATTCATAATTTGTTAAAATATATTTAGGATAAAATTAACCGGTAGTTAATTAGACTAACCAACTTTTCTGTGGGACGATAATTCAGGACTCAAATTTCATTATTTCTTGTACGACTCGTGCACTTACGGATAATACCTTTTGGGAGTGTCAAGAATCTTGATCAAAAAGATTCAACGGGGATCAATTTCTAAAGAGAAATTTTTAATTTTGTTGTTGTACTCTTTAACTTTCATACGTTAATCCATTTATATACGACTTAAGAAACCAACATTCAACACAAGTCATAAGCGGTAAAATGGAAACACCGCTTCTTTTGATGATGTCACGATCACATGAACCTGATCATAACCCTAATCCAATGTAAGAGCCAGGAAACAAAAGTTTTACCATAACATATGATGCCAGCATTACTAAGGAAAAATTTTCATTATTTTAAAATAAACAATTATGAACACTATAACATTAAATAGCTTGGCAATATCATGCAACGAATAAAAAAGTAAAAAATAAAAACCAAACTAGTTTAAAATATTTCTATTTTAATAACTCATAAAAATATGTACATAGTTAAATAATCATGAGTTAATTGACGCAATTCGATTATTACTCAAATTTGACTCATTTAATTTTAAACTGAGTTCGAGTTTAAGTTACTTAAGCAACTAATCAAGTCAAATTTGAGTATCTTAATATTTAGATTAAACAATTAACAAATTTAATCGAGCTCATATTTATTTTAAAAATTTATCATTTTAATCTCATAATACATTATTGGTATATAACAAATTAAGTCTATTAAATCAAATTTGAACTATTTAAATATTTTATCAAATCAATCTCAAGATTCAAAAATGAAGCCCGATCAATCTCAAGTTGAGTTTTGATTTTTCAAGTTAAGTTGAATTTGAGCTTGGCACTAGACCATTTTGATTCTAATGGTTTCACCTAGAGGTGTAAACAAATCGAACGTATGCAAACATTACTACACTTGTATTCCTTCATTTAGTTCATTCATGAACATTAATGAACATGTTAATAAACACATGTTCATGAATATTAAACAAATATGTTAACAAACACATGTTTGTAAATATTAAACGAACATGTTCATAAACATTAAACAAAAAAAATTATACAAACAAATTTTATTCATGCTAATATATATATATATATATATATATATATATATATATATATGATGTCAAATTAAAAAATCCTACATATATATTTAATTTTAATAATTACATATTAAAATGATCTATAGATAAATATGTAATTTAAAAATTTATTATCAAACAACAAACAAACATTAAACAATTCATTAAATATACAAGTTTTTAATAAACTTTAAATAAGTTTATTAGCAAACGTAAACGAACCACACATTTATTCATAATTATTTATTAAAATTAATAAACGAATAAAAACCAAATATATTCATAAACTATTATATTACTCCCCTAGTTTCGGCTCTACTTACTAGCATAAAATTGACTATTGCGCATTCCCAGCTAAAAAATTAAGTTGTAATCTCCTTTAAGGTTTCCAAGCTTCAAATCCCCACTTGAGATAAGTGATTGCTAGCAGTCCAAACATGGTTAAAACTGGAAATGACGCTTCATTGATGTGAAGAAATAAAAGTCTAATCTTATGTAGCCAAACCGAATGATGTATTAAAGTAACTAATACATCATTCGCATTGAGCACAGTACAGCGCAAAGGATTACTACATGCTTATGAACCACAACACAACTGTAAGTGTAAGGTGCCTTCGGCTTGCGTGATCATGAAAGATCAGCAAGATATTCTTGTACTATGATACACAAGCATATTTGCCAGAACCATATCCCATTCCAACATGGATGTTCTCATCTATATTGCTATCATGATTTTCTCTTGCAATTGGCTGAAAACATGGTTTATGTCTCACTGAATCCAATCTTTCTGCAACCCTAACTACAGTAGAATATTTGAAAGCTTGACATAGAAAAAGGCGGATTAGTATAAAACAAAAAGCCTGTAAACAGGCTAGCTTCTATCAAGAAAATCATTCTTCATCTACCCAAACACAGATGATGACAACAGTTATCTCCTATACATACCAGAACTTAGTAATGTTCTGCTATACTCGGCAATAACAGGAGAGCTCCTCACCAATTCCCATATCTTGGCAGAACATTTTAACCAGTCCCGTTCAGAAACATTCCTCATAAAAGAAGGGCAGTTCATGGATAAAACCTGCAAACAACACTTGTTACATATCTGATACAATGAAGCAAAACCTTGTGACTTGCAAAAGTTACAATATTACAGGATTCCTAAAAAGGCAGAAGAAGAAAGAGGCAAGGCCGGGGAGATGAGCTGCTGCTGAAAAAAAGGTGCATAGAAAGAGACCTGATCTCGTAATTTCCATAGTGAGGAGATATAGCTTTCACACTGAGCTCTGGCAGCATCATCTTTGTTCTTATATGGGATCACAGACAAATTCAGCAATGCAGTATCTTTAGCATTAATCTGAGTCATACGATATGGATCAGTGGCTTTATTTCCACATTTATGCTTCATAAATGAAGAGGAGCTGAAATATTGTAACAGTGCCTTCTTTATTTGCACAATATTTGGTGGAGAAAGATCTTGATCTTGTAGCCTATAAACATTAAGAACACAGATAGTTCTGTTACTGCTTGCCTTTAATGATCTATGAGTATAAACAAATGTACTTGTCTATCACATACTTATAAGATATGAAAATACTATAAAGTTCTTATACAATTCTTACATCATGTAATAACCTTGAGATCTGTAAAAGAAAAAAAAGTAAATAATGCAATCCCTAATTTTTAAATAAAGCACATAATATACCAACATCTGCTTCAATATTAGGAAAAGTAAAAACAATGTCTTCAAAAATTGCCTTAGCAAAGTTGCTCTATCCAGTTCAAACAGGACCAAGTAAGCTCTCTAGGCCAGACAAATATCTTGACCATGGAGTGATAAAAACCCCAATAAAAATCAGAGGAAATATTTTATTTAAGAAAAAAAGAGAAAGAAGAATAACAATTAGTGACCCGGCCATATCAACCATCAACTGGTAATTAGAGAGAAGATTCATAGAATAGAAAAGAAAATTTTGATATTTAATGAAAACTGACTCCTTTCTGATGGCCCAATGGTACTGGTCATAGATCTGATAAAGAAGCTGGCTTAGTTGAAATCAATTGCAAGCATAAGCACTGCATCTTCTCCAAACAAACATAGAGAATAGGAAAAAGGACCTCATTGATCCAAATAGTGCAAAAGATGATGAGATGTGAATTAATGAAACAACATAGTCAGAAAATAAATGAAACTAAACACCTGAAGATGTGAATGTGGGTCCTATCAAATCTTTATATATTAAGGGTGGTAAGTATAATGTGCGAAAGGACTAATAGAATTTCTATTTCCTAGTCATAACTTATATTTTCTAAAGAAAAAAGATTAGGTGCATCAACATGTTCATAAATGTCATGCCAAACATAACGGATTGGCCTCAGAGATGGATTTAGGAACCCCAAGGAAAACCAAAATATTTGCGTATGCATCCTATATATTATCAGGACTACCCATATTTACAGTGTACCTGTGGGATTTTCTCCTAATAATACTGAAGTAACAAATCTCTAATATTTAGAAAATTTATATGAGATGAGTACAAGCAACATGGATAACTGAAATAAATATGAAATATCAAATCACACACCTTGTATATGTTCAGGTACAAAAATATTTCTTTTAGTCTTCAACAGATAAGTCAAAAACAATGAGTGAGAAATTTGAGCAATAATAAATTATTGTTTGTTCACTATATTGCCTCAATACTTGATAAGTTGCAGACAAATTACAATTGCCCGAAATTAGCATTGAAAATGCATTTTGCTGCTTTATTTCACGCTTGAAATGTCAATGATCTTGGAAATAAATGTACTAGAAGAGGGCACTTGAATTGATCTGAAGTACAATTATATAGCCGCTGGTGACACTGCCAAGCTTATGGCAAAGCAAGAGCCATAGACAAGCAAAAGGCAAAATTATCATAAATAGAACAAACAAGTTCACTAGTTACATAGATAATAGTAAAACGACCAAAAAATACCAAGCCAATAGCACACAAGAAACTTCTTTTGAAAGCCTAAAAGCTGTCTTCACAATTAATAGTTGCAAAAAATGCTAAAGCACTGTGTCCTTCACATTTTACATGTTGCAGAGGCAGCATTGATCCTAATAAGTTCTCTATATAAGTTAGTGGGAGTGATATTGCAGGTGCTGACAGTCATAGATGATGTGGGAGTGGCAAAAGTAGTGGCAAGAGTTGAAGCAGTCAATGCCATGGAAATACTGAGAATAATGAAAAAGTCATCAGTCATGGTAAAAGTTGATTCTGACTTAAAAGATAATAAAAACACATTATAGTCTCTTTAGCAGTACCATTCAAGTCATCATCCGATACTAAATTATATTATTATTCATTTATTAAATTTGCAACATGATTCTAATACAACACCGAAGAGAGCTTTACAAAATATAAGTTAGCTAAGAATGAGGTAAAGAGGGCGGTTGTAGAAGCGAAGGTGAAGCTTATGAAAGAGATTTACAACAAGTTGGATACAAAGGAGAGAGAGAAATAGATATATAGATTGGCACGAGCAAGATAGAGGAGGAATCGGGATTTAGGAGTTGTGAAATATATCAAGGATGAGCATCAAAGGACTCTAATTAAGGACAATGATATTAAGAATGATGGCATGATTATTTTAACAAGCTATTTAAAGACAAACAAAGCCAGATTGAGGACGATATCTCGGTGCCTCCCGAGGATTTTAATCGATTCTTTATGCACAGAATCAAAGAGATTAAAGTAAAGGAAACACTAAAGAGGATGAAGACGGGAAAAACTGTTGGACCAAATGACATTCCTATTGAAGTTTAAAAAAGCCTTGGAGATGCCGAAGTTAGGTGGTTGACAAATCTTTTTAATAAGATTTGGCGCACTAAAAAGATGCCTGAAGAATGGAGAAAGAGTGCGTTAGTACCTCTCTATAAGAACAAGGGAGATATTGAAAGTTGCTCCAGTTATCGAAACATAAAACTAATTAGTCACATGATGAAACTATGGAAAAAAGTAATAGAACGAAGATTAAGAAAAACTGTAGAAACATCGGAGAATCAGTTTGGTTTTCTGCCTGACTGGTTAACTATGGAAACAATACACTTGTTTAGACAACTTGTGGAGCGTTCTTGAGTACTACGGAAAGATGTTCATATGGTTTTTATAGACTAGGAAAAAACATATGATAAAGTGCCTAGGGAGCTGTTATGGTGGTCTTTAATGAAAAGAGTCCCCATGAAATATATTAAAATAATTAAGGACATGTATGGAGGTGGGAGAACACATATAAGGACATGAGAAGGGCAAACAAGTGAATTCCCTATCACATAGGGCTACATCAAAAGTCGGCATTAAATCCATTTTTGTTCGCTACAATAATGGGCGAGCTAACAAAATCCATCCAGAATAATGTAACTTGATGTGTGATGTTTGCAAATGATATTATCCTATGTACTGAGACTAGAGTGGAGGTTAATACCAAGTTAGAATTGTGGAGATAAACATTAGAGTCAAGAGGATTCACTAAGCAAAGTAAAAACTGAATATATGGAGTATAAATTCAGTCTACATAAAGAGAAAGATAAAAAAAATAGTGATGCTAGATTGGATGGCGATCCCCAAGTGGAATTATTTTAGATATTTGGGGTCAATCGTACAGATGAATGGAGAGATTGATGGTGATGTGACTCATAAGATACAGGCTAGTTGGGCAAGTGGAGAAGCGCTACAGATGTGTTGTGTGACAAAAGAATTCCTATAAGGTTGAAAGGTAAGTTTTACAGGACAGTTATTAGACTAACATTACTTTATGGCAGTGAATGTTGGGCAACTAAAGGACTGCATACACAGAAGATGAGTATAGGAAAAATGCGAATGCTGCGATGGATATGTAGATATACGAAAAAAGATAGAATGAGAAATGAAAACATTCGCAAAAAGGTTGGAGTGACACCTATCGAAGACAAAACGTAAACTTGTGAACGCTTCGGTTAGAAGAGTGGAGGTTATAAATGATGTAAAAAGGGTCAAGGCTAGAAGTAGACCGACAAAGACTTGGAAAGAAATGATCCAAAAAGATATGCAGAACAGGGAATTGGAAGAACATATTATATTAGATAGGAATGAGTGGTGGAGGATAATTTATACTGACGACTTGACGTGAGTTCATATATTGGTTCATATAGTCTACCTTAGTTTTGGGATAAAGGCCTTGATGATGATGATGATGATTCTAATAGTGTTATTGAGGAAAATATTACTCACTTTGTATGCACAAAAACAGGAGTAGCCATGTACTCTTCACCCTCATGAATTTTATCTCTGACCTCTTTGTCAGGCCCCAAGGTAGAGCTCTGTGAATGAAGAGGAGGGGTTATTGAAGATGGATCAGGAATGCCATGTTTTAATAAGTCAACCTACAGAGAGAATGAGATTTAATTATTAGCATAAACAAGAGTTTAAAACATTAAGAGATGCATAATCAGGTTATCAAGCTTTTCTTTTGGCCAGTAATCAGGTTATTTCTTTAGCATCTAAAGAATTAAATGAGACAGAATTTGGATTATATTCTCTTCAGAATCACAGGCCATAAGCTCTTAGTTTGCACTTGTTCTTATAGCATTTTCAAGTGTACAACTAGCATGTTTTTCCATCAGAAATCCAAATTAATTAACTTTGGCACAATAAACTATAATGCAAACGTCATACAGAATTTCTTGTCTCATTTTTTTTAAGTGGTCATCTTAAACATCATACAGATTCTTAAGTACTAACTGGTCCCTGTTCAGATGGCCAAAATACCAGCAAAACTCGTATGACTTACAGTTTCAGATATCCATCATCTATCTAACCAAAAATAAATATAGAGCAGCAGCATTAGAAGTTTTCTTGTTTCAGATAATGCATCACTATTAGCATACAACTAGAAAATGAATAAACTCCTAATAAGAATTAACATTTTAATAGACTACCAGTGTTGTCATCACAAAGGACATATGACAAAAATAAAGCTGTAAAGACCAGAATATTACCGTTAACATCAACTGCCACATGTTTTTATCATGAACTCCCTCAGACACCACCAGCAAAATGTGACAAATGGATGCTAGGAGAACACCAAGCTAAAAAGATTCCTTGCGGCATCCAGAAAAAATATATATTATCAGACATGCTACTTTAATTATTGTCAGAATGAGCTCACAGCAAGATGAAAAATATTAAGTAAACAAATGTAGAAATTAAATATCTAAAATAAAAGACCCAATGCTTGCAATGCAGTTACCTGGATATTCATAATTTCATGAGCCAGCTCAGCAGAGAGGGACTCACCACTTAGTACTGAAACTGTGGATGAGCCATCAGGTCTCATAATCTCAGATAAAACCGAAGGACTGAAAACAGACTGCAAGTCAAGAAGAATGTAAAGTGATGACCAGGATGTCACAAATCAGCATTGAAATCCCCTACCCCCAACTAAACATCTCAGTATGTAAAGTTAGAAACACTGGATTGGAGAAGGGGGAAAAGACTATAAACATCAGATATATTTCAGGGAATCAACCCTGCAACAAGTAGGATCATAAGTAAACAAAAAAACGCGTGTTAAAGTAAATGATGTCAAATCTAAAGTCGACACTGATCAAATCACATACTCGTGCATGCAGGTATATGTGCACTCATGCATAGCATCTCCATGTCAGGAAAGCACACAGATAGTATAAGCAATGGCAACTGCAGGTTTTTAATTCAAGTAGAAGGCCTCATTTGGCAAGGCAACGCAACTGAAAAGTGGTGATGGGAAATAAAAACAAAGAAAATTTTTTCAGGAAACAGAAGACTTTGTGTAGCTTATTCCTAGTAAATAATATCAGAAAAGCTCATATTCCTACTCGTATAACTTTACCTAGACTTCTGAAAATTAGAAATATCCTTCAAAAGAAAATAAATATAGTGTTTGATGATTACAGTCTGAAGAAAAGAAAACAGAAGACAGCCAAACAAAAGAGAGTAGTAAGATTGGAACCTGGGTATCAAGTAGTATAAGCCGTTCAGCAGAAATCCTTGGTTCAATACCTACAGTACAATGCCTAGCCATTGCTCTGGTATCTTCTGACTGAATAGCAAAAGGTGGCAACATCCCTGCAAATTATCATGCTAGAGTTATCTATGGGATATACCCATGTGCAAACAAAGATTTAAGCCCCCATGGCAATAGCAAGGCATTTAAGCACTATCAGCAATTTGTGCAACAAAATATTCTCCTCTTTTATCATAAAAACTAAGAGGTCATTTGGGATTGTTTCATGTTTTCTGTTTTTAGTTTCCTATTTTTGAACTTTTTGTTTTGTTTTCAAATTCTGAAAACAGAAAACATATTTGGTTAATATTGTTATATACTGAAAACAAAAATCCAAACTGATTCAAATATAATAATTCATTTCACAAAATAAAATTTAAAATTAAATAAAATAATAATATATCTACTAAATAATATAACGAACACAATATTAAATAATATTATTTTATACTCTTTATTACTAATATTAGATATCTTAATTTAATTATATTAAAATTTAATATAACTTAAATAATATTATAATTAAATATAATGTTAAATAAAATAAATACTTAAAAATAATTCAATAAAAATAATATAAAAATTTTTTAATATTCTTTTTATTAGATAATAATTGAAATTTATAAAATTCTAAAATTTATATATTATATAATAATATGAATTAATAAATTATAAATTAAATTTAATAATATTATTTTATTTAATTGTAATAATATTAAAATTATTAAATAATAAATTCAACTAATTAATTTATAATAATTTAAATATAATTATTAAAATAATATTTATCTTAAATTTTAACATTATTTTTGTTTTAAAATTTTAATTAATTTTATGTTATATTTTTTATTATAACTCCTCCTGTGTTGAACAAAGTCGGTCATAAATCCGATTAAAAAAGGAGGGTTGGTGGTAGGTTTGAACAACCAGCCACTTAAAACTTGTTTAATTTTTATGAGATGAACTAATATATGAAATCCGTTGGCACGTCCCTTACTTAGCGACGAGCTGCATCAGAGCCCAGGTGTAATGAAAAATGTGCAAGGATTGCCAGATGATCACCCCGAAGCGACATCCACATCGACGCCTGGATGTGGTGCCCAATAAGCAAAAGTTCCCACACCATAATGGACGAGGGTGGATAAAGAAGCTAGACTATAATCATAAGCATAGGTTAAGATCTTGGAATATAAATACGTTTAATGGTAAGTTAGTGGAGATTTGCGAGGTTATGTATAGTAAGAGGATTAATATCTTGTGTCTCCAGGAGACCAAATGGGTTGGAGAGAAGGTTAGGAAGATAGCACCATGGCAGTATAAGCTTTGGTATGCAAGGAAGGATAGAGATCGAAATGGTGTAGATATCATCATAGACAAAAAATATCAAAAAGATGTTGTACAAGTTAAGAAACAAAAAAATAGAATTATTTTGGTTAAGTTAGATCTAGGAAGGGATGTTTTTAATGTTATTAACGCATATGCACCACAGATAAGATAATGTTAGTAAAAGACAATTTTAGGAGGATTTAGATAAGATAGTACAAGAAATGCCTATAGGAGTGAGCTTTTGTATTGGTGGTGATCTTAATAGCCATGTAGGTGCTAGTAGGAAGGGTTTTGAGAGCGGACATGGGGTTTTAGTTTCGATGTAGAAATGAAGGTGGAGATGCTATCCGACATTTTGCTTATATCTTATGACCTAACCCAAGTGAATACACTGTTCAGGAAGAGAGAACCTCACCTTATAATCGTTAAGAGTGGATCAAACGCAAGTCAGATAAACTTCTTTTTTATTAAGAAAAGGTATAGACGCAGTTGTCTAGACTGCAAAGTTATCCCATGCAAGTGATACCTCACAACATAGACTACTAGTACTAGACCTAAAAAATCATAAACGACATCGTAAGAACCAACAAAAAAGAGCTACAAGGACTCAACGGTGGAAGCTAAAAGAAGATTGTTGTGAAGTATGTAGAAATAGTTGGACCCAAATAGAAGACTGGAAAACAGAAGAGAATCCCAATACAATGTGGAACAAGATAGCAAAACAAATTCGGGAGGTGGGTAAGGAGATACTAGGAGTATCAAACGGAAAACTACCGACAGGAAAGGATGCAACATAATGGACTGAATCAGTTAAGGAAGCTATAAAGACTAAGAGAAACTATTACAGGGCTTTGAAGACAAACACCACCAAAGAGAGCTTTACAAAATACAAGTTAGCTACAAAGGAGGCAAAGTGGACGGTGGCAGAAGCTAAGGCGAAGGTTGTGAAAGAGATTTATAACAAATTGGATATAAAGGAGAGAGAGAGAAAGAAATATATAGATTGGCGCGATCAAGAGAGAGGAGTAGTTGGAAAGTAAGAGTGGTGAAATGTATAAAAGTTGAGCACCAACGAACTCTAGTTAAAGACCAATGATATTAAAGAGAGGTGGCATGATTATTTCAACAAGCTATTCAACGATGGACAAAGTCAAATTATGGACAATATCTCGTTGCCTCCTGAGGATCGGAACCGATGTTTTATACGCAGAATCAAAGACATGAAATTAAAGAAGGCACTAAAGAGGATGAAGACAGGGAAAGCTATTGGGCCTGATGACATTCCTATTGAAGTTTGTACCAGCTGCGTACCTCAGAATAATGTTCACAGCATGATAACGATTTGCATGATCATGATTCTACTCAAGGTTTTAACCGTAAGATATGATCCCTCAATCTGAACATGATGTTATTTTCTGGGAATAGTAAATATAGTAAATATTTTACACTAATTTTTACTTTGACATTATACATAGAAATATATATATATATATATATATATATATATATATATATATTCCCCTTTTGCATTCGTTAAACTATATTTTCACATTTTCAATTATTAATTGATCTACCAGTAATTAAACTAAATTCTACATATACTTTTTCTTCATTTCACCAATGGCAACGTACCCAAATATATAAACTTATCTCCACTTGGTAAGGTTGACAACATAATAAAGTATTTCATTTTTCCTTCTACATAATTTTAATAATGGGTGGATACCAGAAGGTCCAAAGTTTCTTTCACTCCCAGCTATGTAGAACAGAAACTAAGGGAACACTTAAAAATGGCCCCTGAACCCACTACTCTGTCCATGAAATTATTTACTCAACTTTGACATCTTGAACAAAATACACATTTAGACAACTCAAAAAAGCTTTCTTCTCTTCTTCAAGTTCATTAATTGGTTTCCCGTTCCATTTTTTCTGTTGATTCATTTTCAATCCTGGCCAACATCTTGAATACTTTTTTTCTTCACTTTATACAAAATATTTCAAGAGTTGTAATTCCAGTTGCTAAAAGGCAATAATTTCTTCCTTCAGTTGTCCTTTTTCTTTGCCAAATGATATTTACACTAAATTGAATTTTTGAACTTTATTCAAATTGTTAAATATGACACTAGTTCCCATGTTTTTTCTTTTCTAATTAGCTATCCAGGGATTTGAATTGCCGCCGCGAATGCGTTTTCGGTCGCATTGCATCTATCATGGTTACAAATATAAGGAAGACCATCGCGATAATTACAATCATCGTGATAGTGAGCTTTTTTTTTATTTTGCACAACTTTGTATAAAATGTATTAATTGTAATTATAATCATAAAAAATCTTATTTTATAACATTTGAAGTACTTTATGATACTTTAAGTCTATCATTTACATGAAAAAAGGTTATTAATAATTTTTTGAATTATAATAAAACATTTTTATTTTTAAAAAAATTACTTATGATAATTGAAAAAATAATAAATACCGAAAATAGAGATAAATAATTATACATTAATAAGAATTAATGTATTAATTACATTATTATCTTGAGTTATAAATTAAATAATGTTTGATTATATTAAAAATTTAATATTAAATTATCTTCTTCAATTAACTTTAGCCATCAAATTTATATTATCAAATATCAATATCAATATTTTTTTTTTTTCCCTTGAGTTACAATAATATTTAATATCATATATTTAATTAACATTAGTAATTTAATTCCATATTATCTGATACTAATTCCAAAAATTTAGTAACATTATAGCAAAAATAATAATAATAATAATAATAATAATAATTAACAACCAAAAGTCCCAATTCCCAAACCCCCCCCCCCCCCCCTTTCAGCCATTCACAATTTTTGTTCTCACCCATTGACATCTCACTCTCAATCCCCTCACCCTCTACTTACAGTCCTCGCTTTTTTCTCCCAGCTCCCAAGTAAGTCGACGCTTTTCACTTTTTCTCCTCGCAGACAGCCGAAGTTCACCGGTGCTACGACAACCGACAGTGCCTCAAGCCTTAGCAACTCACCTTCTTCCTGACAGCCACCACAACCCCCGATGCCCACGCCAAGCCCACCACTCCACTCCACTATCCCATAGCAAGCCAAGACTCACTCAACTCTCAAGGCTAGGGATTGTTTTGGATTTTTGTAGTTCGAGTCTTCTGAGTTGTATTTGTTGATTGATTCTGAAAAGTTTTGAGTTCTGCTTGTTGATTAATTCTGGTTTCTAAGTTCGGCTGGTTGATTTTTTTATACCCAATTTGCAATGGAAAACGGAGGATAGCGGCGATAGCAGCAATAGTGGCCCGCTATTGCCACTATCCTTCGTTGCAATGTTTGGTAACGGTGAATATCGACAATTTTGAGTGTGAAATTTTTTCACATCCGACTTTTTTCCGATAGCAGTGGCGGCCACCGCCGCTACCGCGAAATAACGGCCGCTATTCCGTTATGTGACCGCTATTTAAAACCCAGTAGCTATCCTTTTGCTACTATTGTAGGATATATGGTTAAAGTTTTAATCGATTTGTTGAAGGTAATATTTATTTTGTCATTATTTGGCAAACACTTATATTGAAAGTTGCATATCCAATGCTAAAAGAAGGCTTTCCTCGTCTATTGTCTTTTCTTCTTTAGCTGGCGTGTTTGCTCTAATTGTAAAATTAGTGGTTAAAGTTCTAATCTATTTCTTAATTTTTTGTTTGGTTATTCTTCAGCAAACCCTTCCCTCGAAGGTTACAACTTACAAGTCCAATTGCTGAAGGTAAGACAATTTCATCGATTTTGTCCTTTTCTATTTAACTGACCATTTTGCTATAACTGTAAGATAAATGGTTAAAGTTCCAATCCATTTGTTAAACGTAATGTTTTGATTCATTATTCCCCTCATCTTATCTACTTCGACTTCATCAGATTACCCACTGTTATTGCAAAACATAACATGTTTTTATTTTAATATCGTAATTTTGTGAAAATTTTTTAACAAAATCACCAAAGGAGTTATTGTGCAATTACTAAAACCGCATATATTTCATATTTCAGGCAAATAACATATTTTCATTTTCTACAATTATCTTCACTAACTTACACCATTCACCTATGATACCTTTACCTCATTGGAGTTTTTAATTTCACCAAATTCAAATATAGCATTATTATTCCCTATTTCAAACTTTCCACTGCATATTGGATTTTTTTTTCTAAAATACGATATAAGATTTTGGTTGTTTCCCTGCATATTTAAACACAACAGAATTTGTTTACCTTTTCTCTGTCTAATATATATAATCCATCCCATTAACAATTCTGTTTCTATAGTTCTTACTACAACCCTTAAAATAATAATATCAAATCAAATTTCCTATTGCAGATCCTTATTTTTATTCCTTCAATACAAGTTATCGTTCTTGCAAAATTTAATTGTTACCATGTTATCACCATATAAACACCGAAAACAACTTTTACTAACTCAATTCTTATGTTCAATCAATACTCTATACTCGACATCTTTGCAAGCATGGCTAATATTTTGTTCACCTACTAAAGTTATTGCAACTCAAATTGTTAAAAGATAAGGCTAAACATCTATTCGTGTTTGTCTTTGCTTTAACTAACCTTTACTAGGAAGACAAAAACGTTTTAAAATTTCACTCCTAAATTTAACAATGTTTTACCTTCTCTTAATAATTACATTTTTTACGTTTTCGTCTTTTGCTAGCATAACCTTCAACAGCCAATTATTAATAGTAAACTTTTAAGCCCAACTCATCAGCCTAACAATCTAAAGGTTAATAATAAGCAAATATATCCAAAAGATAATAAACAAACACTGCACTGGAACCGCATGGAAAAGATACCGCAAAATAGTCTACACCTCAATTCCAGCCTTCTTTTGAGATCAAATCTCAATTCTACGTAGATATCAACTATTAAAATTTGAAGATAAAATAGGCATTTAAGAAGACTTCCAAGGCTACTCCTAAGCCTACGAAACATAGAATTCCTAGTAGGAAACTAACAAGTAATAAAGTAGATAACCAATTTGGACTCTAAGAAGATATGCCTAATTCTTAGAACTAGTATATCCTAAGTATAACAAATTAACATATAGTAAACAAAACCACAATTTCTGTGTTTTCTGAATCTCACAAAAGTTGAGATCAGAATTCATCAATTAACTCAACAATAAAACAGTTTTCTTCATGTTACTTAATGAAGTGAAAACAAGATACTAGGTTATGAAAAATTACAAACCAGGTGAGATCCCATCATAGCCATAAAGCTCATTCATGATAGTCGATTTGCCTACACCTGGTGGACCGATGATTCCAACAACAGTAAAATCAGTATTCTCAGTCAAAAACTGCAATTAACAAAAAGCAATAAAAGAAATTTAGCCAATAAGACTATTTGACTCTTTACCTTATTTGAAATACCCATAGTTAGGCCATATATGGTCACAGCCTTGGCTACGTGCTTTTCACTATATATATATCAATGTGCATAGCAAATAATACTTTTCACAAATTAAACTTTTTAATAACAAAATGCAGAATTTTACTTTTATATAAAACAAGTTTGAATTACATTTAGTCATTCCTTCATTTTGGATCAATTATAATTTACTTTCAAATATTTGCTCAAAAAATTCAAATAGAAAAAAATAAACAATCAAATGGAGCCTTGAGAACCGCAAATAATTTAAGCTTGAAAGAACTATTTTCACTTCCATTGCATCTGAAGCTTTTGCATCCAAATAAGAGTTAGATTTAAAACAAATGGAAATTTCTACTTACTGGCAAAAAGCGATCGATGTGGAACTCCCAGGAATCAGAAAGGAGGTTGAGAGAACCAACGGGAGGGAGACGGGCCCGATGTGGCGCCGTTTCATCTTCACCACCTCCGCGTCCAAATTTACCAAGGACCGGTCCAGCTGAAGGCTTGGCCAGTAGGATTTTGGGAGCAGAAGGGTTCGATGAGGGATTGGAAGAGCTGGTTCCTCCTGTGGAGCCCGCCATTGGTATCCGCAGTCAAAGCTATCTTCTTTTAGCTGCTACAGAAGAAAGAATATGGTCGAAATCGCAATTTAGTACTTCTCGGATAATTATTTTCTCACTTTTTCCTTTCTATTTATTTTGGTAGCGGCAAGATCGGGCACTGCAGCTGTGACCGGTCTGATTGAAATTAGGAGTACGAATCTGTTTGGATATAAACAGAGGTGATATATTTATTAAGGAGAGGTAATGATTATTAAAAATTTAAATTATATATGATGAGATTTATAGATATTTAATATTATAAGATGTTTTTATACATGGCGTTAATTTAATAAAATTAATCTAATATTTTAAAATAAAAATTAAAAATTAAAAAAAGGGAGGAGGGGTAATATTGTAAACATCTCACTCCCGTTGATGTTTATATTCCCACTGGACCCAGTCGGAGGCCAATTTGGATTTGGATGTCATTGGCCTATAGTGCTGTGACATCCCGTATTACCCCATTGCAGCATGGGGCGCATTTGGGTTGCATCCCACAATGTATTCCAGTGTATTCCCCCTTCGGTGGGGATTAGAGGATGCAAGGTTTAATCGCTAATTGGACGTTACAATAGAGTGATAAAATTACCCCTTTAACCTCTTTTTTTTAATACATTTTTTTAATTTTGTTAAATTTTATTTATAATAAATTTTAAATTTTTTTTAAGAAATAGTAAAATAATTTAAATATTTAATAATAAAATACTAATTGATATAAAGTAATTTTTATTAATTTTTATTTTCTTAAAAAATGTTTTTGATATAAAATAATTTTATTAATTTTTAATTATTTTATTAATTTTATAAATATAAAATATAAATTTTAATTTCATTATATTTAAATTTTAATCTAATGTTCTTGATTGTCATTTTTTTCTTTTCACTGCACTCTTCTCACCGTTAAATATTGTGATTGCATTCAAACACATATCATCATTTCACATTCAATATCGTCGTTATAATAACTAATTTCATCGCTACCATTGTTTTCAATTTCATCATTCATCCAAACTAGCTCGAGGTCCAGTGAAAATTAGGCTTTCACCATCGTTCCTTCCATTGATGAGTGCATTTGACTCTCAAAAGAGAGCTGGATCCAAACTGACCCAAGCATGCAATGCCAAAATTAAATAAAGAGAGGTAATATTTATAATCCATCTACTATGCCACACAATTAAAACCTATCTACTATGCCACATAACCTATTTACTTAAAAAAGAAAAACCCTAAAATCTTTTTTAAACTACTCTCTACAACTTATTCTATCTCTTACTTTACCTATTCTACCCTTCATTCTCCCTAAACCTTTCAAACTTTCACAACCTAACTCTCAAACTCACAATCTCAAGGTTAGTTTGGATATGCAATGCAATTGATTTCGATGAGATTGAAAAAAAAAATTACTATTAAGGATATATGTTTTTTAATAAAATAATAAAAATTTAAATTTAAAGGTGGAAAGGGTAAATTTGCCCTTCCACATGTTTTTGTCTTTTCCAAATAAATGAACTGCACTGTGGCTCACTGGGACTCACAGATGAGACAAATATGCTATCAATCTAAAATTTTGCAACCTAAGATAAATTTTTAATATAATATGTTAGCTTTAAATTAATAATTTATTTTGAAATAACAAAACCTTGAGCATGATTGTTTAAACACTTTATATTGTAAATTTGCTCAACATCTCACAAACCATATTATGAGATTTACATTTTTATAACACCATAAATTCATTGCAAAATTTAATTTGGTCTTAATACATTTTTGAATACAAAGTTTAAGTAATTTAAACATGGTTTTATTGAAAATATTTTAGAAAATTACTTGGTGTATTTTCTAACTCAATCTCATGCACTTAAAGTCAAAAGTAATGTTATATGTAATTGAGATTTAATTTAAAACCATTTTTAAACATTAAACTACCAAAAAAAATGATTTTTCAAAAGAGAGGGTCTATCCACTAAGAGGTGAGGATCGACCCCTTTTTGGCAATAAGCCTCTCGAATGCAAACCATTACAAAGGGGTCAATCCCCTAGCATTAAGGATCGATCCTTAGCGTCTCGGCTTAAAAATTGCAGGTTTTAAAGAAGAGAGGATCAGTCCCTCATGGGACAAGATCGATCCCTTAATGTGTTGGAAGGCTCTGACGACTAGTTTTTAAGGGTTTCAACGGGGTTATTTACATTTAATGCTTCATCAACCCAATGGCCTTATAAATACTAGCATTTAAGAGCTTGAAGGCAAGAAATACAATCTAAATACTTTCTTGAAGCTGAAACACACAACTCTCAAGAATTTGTACTCATCCTTACTCTTTTACATTTCTGTTAAATTCTTGTAATCATCTACCAACTAAGGAATCTTTGATTACTTCATTCAAATACTCTCATTGTTATGATCAGTGGAGTGTTACCCATATGAGGAATTCATTATAAGAGATTGGGTAGCCACTTAGCTAAATAGATAGGAAATGTTTCTTCATAAGCCTAAGTAAAAGGAAGTATAAAAGATTATTCCTTAACCTTAAAAGGACAAGTGTAAGCAATTTAAATAAAGTGGAATTGGTTTCTTGACAAGAAGGTAAGAAGAGAGAATGTAGGCAACGATTGGCCGAACCTCTATAGCCGTTGTGTTTGTTTCTGCTATCTTTTCACTCTTTACATTATTACAATTTAATTTCATAATTGTTTGTTTCCATTTTGTGAAATTAGTTTAGGAAGACGATTAAGTTAGAGAATTCGATTTAAACCGATTCACCCCTTCTTAGTTGAACTAACAATTGGTAGTAGAGCTTGGGCTTTTTGATCAAAAAAAAGTAATATCATAAGGGTTTAACGATCCCTACTAGTTTGATAGGAAAAGGACACTCAATCGTAAGGCCTTCATTATTTAATAGAGAAAATTATGCTTTTTGGAAGACTAGGATGATGTTGTTTAAGACCCGTAATTTTGCATTGTACTACTTATGATTCATTGTTGTAAACATTGATAGATCTTATTAGTATTATAAGAATAATGGTATTACAATTCCAAGTCCAAGTAAAAGTAGAAAATGTCTTAAAAGCATTAAAGTGCCAATTATGAGCTATAGCGAGCTCAGGCTAAATCGAATGGATGTCAACCATTCTGACTGAAAATAAGAACTTGAGACATCCAAATAAGGATAGTCCAAGAAGAAAAGTCAATCCGGTTTGGTCCTGAGAATGTTGGAATAGCGAAAAGACCCAAAATGGCCAAACAAGCTCAAAATCAATCGTTTGAGTTGTTTTAGCATTTTCACCTCTCGGAAGTGACTAAAACGTGGAGATGAGAGTCTTAACCATTGGAAACCACATATTTGGAATTTTCAGCTTTAGTCAAACATGGTCAAAACAAAAAGTCAACAAAAGTCATATTTAAAATGTTGACTTTGATAAAATGACAAAACCATGGTTAAATGTAAACAAACCATGGTTAATGTATGGAGAAAATTATATTGGCAAATATATTTGATTTCCAAAAAATACTACTTAGGAAATTGAATAAATAACATTGGCTAAGAACAATGTGGGCTGAATTGAAGAAATAATAATGGGCCACCTAGTTGAATTTTTAAAGCCCAATAAACATGCTTTAAAGTGGGCCAAATGTGTAAGTTAAATGGGTAGAACCTTATGCCCAATTTATGGGCTAAAATTAAGGGTAATTGAAGGCTCAAATACCAAGAAAAAACCAGCCCAAAATATGGTTTGCAAAGGCCCAAACCGAAAAGCCCAATAGGAAAAGTCTAAAGCCCAAAAAATGGAATAGTTAAAGCCCAAAACCAAGCCCAAATTTAAGTCAAAGCCCAAAATCAATTAAGCCCACTTTATAGGTTGATTTTTAAGGAAGAGTTAGTGAATTGAAAAGCCAAAAAAATTAGGATTTGGAAGCTCCCCACGTTGTCATCTTCCTTAGCCATTTTAACCACCATGGAAACATAAAGCTTTAAGCTTTCTCTCTCTAGATTTCACCCATTTGTAAACACAATTGGGAAAAGTTATCTTCATGAAAGTTGTTACCCATAGAGGAAATTAACATACTTTAAAATCAGCACCTAAGAAGCTGAATTGGATGAGCCCAAGTCCTCCACAAGTTTTGGCCAAGATGGGTTCTTCATGCTAAGCGAGTTTTCAATGCACCAATCTTATATATGTTAATCTAGGGATTTTATGGAGTGGATTGGTGTAAGAATTATTAAGCAAAACAACCTAGAACACCATGAATTAAGCTTAGCCGAAAATGAGTATTTTGCTTGGTATGGAATATGTTAGTTATTTGTTAGCATATATGTGATAACTAGCATGTATACATGATTATGGAAAAGGTTTTGTGAAATCAATTTGTTGAATTGGATGAGTTTTATATGCATGCATGAAAGGTGTATGTTGAAATGTTTAAGTGAATAAGGTTAAAGGCTTAAAGTATGCATGACAAGTGTTTGATAAATTGCCTAAGAGAAAAACTAAGCAAGATAGCGTGGTGAAGGTGGCAAATCAGCCATGGGTGATGTGGTGGTGTTCGGCTACCATGCCATGGCCGAGAGGTGCCATGGGCTAAGCCTATGTACATTCGGTCCAATGATGATCAATGGGTCCCACATATAGCCCACTACATGTAAATGGGCCTAAAGAGCCCAATGAGCCTTGAGGAAATGATAGTGGAGTGAAAATGGGCTTAAGCTAGTAATGGGCCCATTAAAATGTAAAAAGGCTCAATAAGCGTATTTGGGCCCAATATTTGAATTGAAGCTTAAATAGACTAAATAAATGTGTATGAAAGTTAATCAGAGTGACTTTTAATTATTTGAAACTCCAGAGAATATAGTCGAAAATAAATAGACCGAATGACTGAGGAATTCGAAAATAAAGTCTACAATCGACCTATCTCAAGGTAAGAGATTTGTGAGCTCTTAAAGATAGCTATATGAAATTTCATCACTATTTTCAGGGTTTTAAATTTTGTGTAGAGACCAGATATGATAATTTCCAGATGACACTCGAGTAGGGGTAAATTACCAAAATACTCCTAGTTATTGCCGAAAATGAAAATGAAAATGCATGGCATGGCATATTTTTGTGTTTTATCCATGAAAAAGATGATTTTGTGTGAATGTAATGATAGACTGGGATCAGACTTGACTGATCTCATTAAATAGCACATTTTTCAAAGTTAAAAGTGTAAGACCCACTTTTTAAGTACTTGTTGATGCATTTCCTTATGATTCATGAGATGTACACTTCCACATATTGATTGAATCATAAGAAGAGCTTTTACTGAATTAAATTTGCAAATGAATTAAAACGAAATATCGATGAATGTATGAAGTAGCCAAATAAGGGCCAAGATAGCCATAGGCCAAGCGAATGGGATCGAAATCAAGTTGACGGAAAATAAGAATTTAAAATAAGAAAAGATAGTAGGTGTATGAAGGAAAGTCGGGTTAAATTGGTTCCGAACAAATCTAGGGGTAAAACGGTCAAAATATCAAAAACTTCGGTGTAAATTCGATAAGAAGATTTTAATTAAAAATAGAGATTTAGGACATCTTGATCAATGAAGGAGAAATTATCGAATTCCGAGTCTAATTGATCAAGATTCAGAATTATTAAGATTTACCGAAAATTCACTTGAGACAATATCCCGAAAAAAATACAGAGAAAATAAACCCAAAAAAGGGAAAAATAAATTAAATAAATTGAATAAACTAATTATATAATAAAATATATAGTTTATTAGATATTTTGGTAAAAATATAGTATTTTAATGGATATAATAATAATAAAATAAATTATAAAAATAAAAAAAATAAAAAAATAAAAAAAGAAATCTGGTTCGAAGAGAGAGAAAACAAAAGAAGACGGAAACAAAAACAGAGAAGCCGAAGGCGCGTCCGAGAAGCCGATGAACCACCGGCGACCAACGAGGCCAGACGAGGGCCAGAGAAGGAAGAGGAGCTTCAGGCGAACCTGCTGGTACCGACGATGCGCCGTATCGACGTCGGAGTCCGACGAACAGAGAAGGAAAAGCCAACGGGAAAAAGGGGCTCAATTCCGACGATACACTGCAACTGGGTGTGATCGGAGGGTACTGACTTGATCGGGAGGACGAGCCAGTTCTTTTGGTATCGATAGCGACCGACGAAACGATCGGGAACACCGACGATGGTGAGGAGAGCAAAATGGCACCGTAACCGGAAAGGGAAGAAAAGAAAAAAAGAAAAGAAAAAAAAAAAGAAAAAGGAAAAGAAAAAGAAAAAAAAGAAAAAAAGGAGAAGAAAATCCCCGGGAATACCTCAAAAATTCTGGTAAGCCGATATGCGGTCAGATTGACCGAATTGATTTTCGGAAAATTTATTTAAAATTATATTTGATTGAAAATTAACTCGGAATTAAATATAAACTTGTGCAGTTCGACGATAAAGTCCGAACGTGAGCCGATCAAACTCCGATTTACGCACCATCGTATAATTTCGGGTAAGTAAAGCTCATTTACAACAACAATATGGTTATTGCGCAATTGAAATTTATTTTACGGATTTCAGATTAATTTCTGCATAAAATAAATTATATTCGAACTTTTGAATTAATGGTCGTAAATGATATACGGGCTATCCAAAGAGTTTGGAACGAAGCCAATGGGTATTGATAGGGCAATAGACCCAGATGAAGGGATTTAATAAGTGGAAACAGGCTGAAAATGGGTCGAGGCCTATTAAGGTGCAATCGGGCCCAATAAAGTAAAACGGGCCCAGTGCTTTAGATTCGATCAATAAGAGTGAAAATACTAATATGTATATTAAAACTGACCTAATACGTGGTTATATGCAGCTCCGTAGACTTGGTTTGGAGCGAATTGGACTGAGAGACCTGGTACAGTCGAGACAGAATAAACTCACGCGTGATTCTAGGTAAGAGAATTTTACGGACTGCTAGAGGTAACTTTACGCAATTTCGACCTCATTTACATTCCTTAAAATTATCTGAAGGGTCTAGATTTAAAATAAGAATTTTGGTGCCTGAATGGGCAAATGACCAAAATACCCCTGTGAATGGTAAAATTTTCAAAATTAGAAAAAGTTGGGAGGAGCAAGAACAAGAGGTTCCTAGTTGTTTTTGAGGTGTTTTGACACGTGCATAAGTAGACTGGCTAGCTTTTAAATAAAAATGCACAGCATTGCATATTTTCAACAATTTGATTTCTTTTGAAAATTGTTTTGAGATAACAGAGCGGCATACGTGATTTTATGAAAGTGTGACGTGCTAGAGCTCAGGTCACACGAGTTTTGATTTGTGTGATGCATGCATTAGTGCTGGAGCAGGGGCTCACACTAGATTTTTACATGCATTGGTGCTGGAGTCTAACTCGCACCAGATTTTTATATGATTTTCATGACAGGGTGCTGAAGTCTAACTCGCACCAGATTTTCACTTGATTTTTATGACAGAGTGCTGGAGCCTAGTTCGCACTAGTTTTACATGATTTTGACATAGTGCTGGAGCTTAGCTCACACTAGATCTTATGAGGTTTTATGAAACGTGTGCTGGAGCTTGGCTCGCACGAGATTTTTCTTGATTTTATGAGAGTGCTGGAGCATCGCTCGCACTAGTTTTATGAGAACATGCTATGAGCCATGCTTGGAGCGTCGAGTAGACTGTGTGTCACAGAGTACACGTGCTTGGAACGTGCGTTTTGAGATAGGACACGAGTATGGATATGAGATATGGGTCCACAGAGTACGTTGTACCATGCATATCGCATGGAATACGTTGTACCGTGCTATATTATATTTATGTGGCATCTTCAGATGCGAGTGATCAGGCATGACTGACGGGATGGACTAACCCACCTCCCGGGGTGGTTCCCGATAGTGGTGAGGCCCCGCATACAGGATTCGTGTAGCAATGGGATCACAAGGATATAGCCATAGTCCTGGTTATTTGCCTGATATATATATATATATTACATAGTCTCGCATGTTATAAATTGATGTTTTGAGAAGCATGTTTTGTGAACTTTTATGTGAGTCTGGATCACTCGAGGGAGGGGTTGAGTCCTGACTGAGATGTGATTTTGATGAGAATGAAACTGGGTTTTAAACTCGCGCATGTTACTATTGCTTTGAAAAACATTTGATTTCATAGTTTTGTGTAAGTCAGGAACACCCGAGGGATGGGTTGAGTCCTGGCTGTGTTGTGAAATTTTAACAAGAATGAAATAATTTAAATGGATTTGCATGTTGAGTTTTCCATGCTCTTTGAAATCCATATGTGAACTTATTTTACATGATATCATGAATTATAGCATCTATTTTCAAATTGTGTGGAGAAAAGGTGGTTTATGCATGGCACCACGTTCATGTAGGTTGTATGGTTACCTACTTGTTCGTAAGATTGTCTTACTGAGCTTGATGTGCTCACCCCTTTCATTTTCTCACACAGATCATTTTCAGTAGACCTTGAGGCGACTGAGTACTGCATTCCAGACATCCGTTGCTGCCCATCACTTAAGGTATATACACGTATATATTGTATCTAAATAACATAAGCACGGTACTATATATTGTATTGACACTGGGATGTAGAGACTGAGTACATATTGTAAAGAAATGAAAAGAAATTAGTGCATAACATATGAGTTTATATTTAATTTAAATTATGCACTATCTGTAAAATGTATGGTGATGATATGGGCACTGACACACAGCCCAATATTGGTTGTGGTTGGTCACGATCAGAGATCAGGTAAGTATGAAAGAAAAATGATAATTCTATATTTTTAGAATTATTTGTTCTTAATTTCCTAATTAATTATTTAAATCCCCAATTTATTTTGTTAATTATCCCCTTTATTTAATTAAAATTCTCATGTTTGCAGATAAATTAAATCCGGATGAATTTTGAATATTTCGATAGAAAATGGATCGGAATTGGGCTAAAATCGAGATTGAGCCACGCGGACAACACAAGTCATGCCACCTAGCACATCCAATTGGATAAGAAAACCGATGACATGGAAATATCTTTTCAAGGAGCTAATGGTGTGAAGACAAGTGACCAAAAAATGTCAACTCATCAAGGATGTGGAAATTACCATTTTACCCCTAATGTGTTTATAAATAGGAAAGGATGACAATTGAAAGAGGATGTAAAAGGTAGCTTAGAGTAGTTTTAGTTTTAGAAATTACATTTTTAAGATTTACTTTCTTATTTTCTTTAGGCTTCCGTTAGCTTCCAACTTCACTTAAAAAATTTGCATTCCATTTTTATGTTATCAATTTTCTAGTCTTAGATAATTTTTCTCTTAAATGGAAATCAACATCATTTGTTCTTCTCGGTTTTGTTTAAGTGATTACTCCTATTTTTCTTTTCAGTCCACAATATAGTTTACATAGCTTTCACTTCCCAAGGGAGCTCTCGGTTTTTCCTAAATGCATTGCCTATGTTTCCTTTTTCTATTTGAAAAACCAGTTTATTTTAGTTAGCTCTCGGGTTGCTTTTGTTATGCATTCGGTTCCTTACCTCTTCCTTCATCTATGCTATTTGGATTTGGTGCTTTGATGTGGGCAAATGTTAGGCATTGTTCCACATCAAATGCAATATGGAACCATGGCATTAAGGGCTGGAATTAAGAGCAAGCCGATGATAATAGTTTGTTCATGTTGATGAAGCTACAATTGGAGAGTGTAACTTCAAGTGTTGTTTTGCTGGTTTTATTTATTTCCTCTCGGTTTCAATCTTACAATTCATATTTTTGCATCATGTTTCTTTTTCCCGTTGCCATTGTTCTGCATTGCATGGATTCATTTTCTAAATTCTGCATTTAGAGTAAGTTCCTGCCACTTTCATGTCTTGATTCATTTTGTGTTTTCTCTTGTATTTGTCTTCTTGGTTGGCTTAATTGTTGTTGGATGGTATGTTAAATATGTATTTAATTGCTCTCATTAGTAGACAAAGAACAACAAAGAAGAAACTCTTTCCTCTGTTCTCCTCTGCTTTATGATTTAATTCTATTTATCTTCTTCATTTGGTTTAGTTCATAGTTTTATTATTTTAAGCTTTCTTTTGTTCTTCATTTACTGTTGTAACCTGTATTCCAACAATGTTTGCTAATCTACTTAGTTGAGCATAGCAGGAAATAGATTGATGTGCTGTTCGGTAGTTGATGTATCATGGTGCAGAAGCAACCCGTTAACGCCAGCTGAACCCGAGGTTACCAACTTGCTACCAGTAGGATTGAAAGTTACAGAAGCATGAATGTAAAGTAGGTGATGAACTGGTGCTGCAGCAAGGATGGCACAAGGAGCAGCAGGACACATGCAAGAACCGAGAGCAAACTTGGCAAGCAGCAGATTTCACCTGGAACCAGCAGGACACATGCAAGAACCGAGAGCAGTTGCTTACCTGTTGATGAATGAAAACGTGTAGATCATGTCTGGCAGCCAGAAGCATGGGCAGAGAAGAAGGAAGCGCATGAAACGGAGGCAGAGTTGGTGAGAGTGCAGAGCAGACAGCAGCTGGACACGCTAAGCAGCCTGTTAATGCCTAGACAGACCATACCTGGAAATGAAAAAAAGAAAAAATGAAGCATGAATAGTGAAAGGAGGGATTTGGATGATTTAAAAGTTGCTAAGGCTTTGTTTGGCTAGTTCATTTTAGTTAATTAACTCATTTTCATCCATTGTTAGTCTAGTTTAATTTCAATTTAATTTGTTAGGCTTAGTTTAGAGTTTTAATTAAATTGCATGTTAGTATTCTTGCATAGTAGTATAAAACTTAGTTTTAATTAGGATGATAGTTAATTAAGTGTTCATTTAGAATTAGATTAGGAGTAAATTTATTTCATTAAATCTTAGGATAGTTTAAATTGCATCTTGATTAAGTAGTTTAATTGCATTTTAAGTTTGTTAAATTTAGTTTAATTTATCTTGCTTTGTTAATTTTCATAGTTGCATTTTATTTTAATTCCGTTAATTAGTTTTAACTGTTTTAATTTCTTTTGTAGGTTTTTTATTTTAATTGCGTTAAACACTGTAAGTAATTTTGCTCAGTTTTAATTTCTTTATTTTATAGCTTTTATTATTTTATTACTTTCAGTATTTTCAATTCTAGCTTAGTAGATCACTCACCTTAATTTCATAATTTGCTAGAATATATTTAGGGTAAGATTAACCAGTAGTTAATTAGGCTAGTCAACTTCTCTGAGGGACGATAAATCGGGACTCAAAATCTCATTATTACTTGTACGACCCGTGCACTTGCGGACATATACCTTTTGGGCGTATCAAAAAACGAAAAATTTACTCTGATTTTTTGGTAGTTTTGGGTCGTGACAATTTGTGCTATCAGAGCGAGATTGGTTTGATGTGTGTCAGTATCAGTAATTAAAAAATCACATCCCCGTGTTACTGTGCTTGGTTAGATACAATCGTGTATATTGAGATGAGTTTTAACTAAGAAATGGTTGTTACTTGTCACAGTAGAGGAGGTCGGGCACGAGGTAGAGGCCATAGGGGTAGGCCTGCATCTGCTAGATGTGCCGAGTTGCCTCATGAGACTCAGGAGGAGGCTGAGGTAGAGACCGAGGTTGAGCATACCCTACAGGGTCCTGCAAAGAGGGGTACTGTAGAGAGACCTACTGAGACGACCGAGGCGCATTTCGCTAGGATAGAGCAGAGCCTCGAGATGATTTTGGAGTTATTTGCGCAGTCTCTACATGGAGATAGAGGTGGACAGGGTGATGCTCGATAGACAGCTGCTCCTGTTGCGCTTATACAGCCAGTTCAGGATACGGATACTCCTACACCCCCACCAGTCCAGGACACAGATTCTCCTGTTGCCCCACAGCAGAGGACTAGAGGTTGGGGTTATAGTTGTGACATGAACAGACTGCGACAGTTTCAGAAGTTCAGACTACCGACATTTAGCGGGGTGAAGGACCCGGTAGTAGCTGAGGATTGGTTGAGTGAGATGGAAAAGCTATACGGGTTCTTTGAGTGTACCCCTACTGTGATGGTATCGTTCGCTGCATTTATGCTTAAGGGATTGACGAAACATTGGTGGAAGTCCACCAGATAGATTCTTAGAGCCAGACATATAGAGATTAGTTGGGAGGCATTTCTGGAGGCCTTTCAAAGGCAGTACGTCCCAGATACAGCGCAGCAAAAGCTGCAGACTGAGTTTTTGAGTTTAAACCATGAGAGTAGATCGGTAGATGAGTATGAGACGAGATTTATCTCCCTGGACAGATATGATCCGAACACTATGGGTAGTGAGGTTAAAAAGGTTCGAAGATTTATTGATGGATTGAAGCCACTGATCAGACCTAGATTGGTCCCTTTGGATGTCCCAACTTACGAGGAGGCAGTGTACAGGGCGCAGTTGATAGAGCAGGATTTTAAGAGGAATGCCTCAGAGTTCGGGAAGGCTGGCCTAGTTAGAGATAGAGGGAGGAAGAAACCAGTAGGAGACAGAGGGTTTGGTTATAGAGGGGGCAGACGGTTGACTGAGAAAAGGTCGAGGATAGAGGAGATTCGAGATAGGCCATTTAGATCTCCCATGTATCCGACCATTATTTCTGCTCCACAGAAGGGTATTGTGATAGGGGGCTATGACCTACGACTGAGAGATGCAGTAGGTGTGGTAGATATCACAGTGATATACCCTGTTTTGGTACCACAGTGGTATGCTTCAGATGTGGGAAGCCAAGGCATATCGTTAGGGATTGCCCAGAGATGATAGAGAGTGCCCCTCAGAAGGGCAAGGGCAAGGGCTCAGAGAGGGCTTCCGATGAGACTTCTGCTCCGAGGAAGAGGGCGACAGCGGCAAAGAAGGGGAAGTAAGTGATTGGTACATGGCGAGTGCATGCTCTAGACCAGGATACAGCAGATTAGTCGTCAGATGTGGTGAAATGTACTATTCTGATATATGATTTAGAAGCATATGTGTTAATAGATCCTGGTTCTACGCATTCATTTGTATCGCCTTTGTTTGCATGTAAATTTTTTAATTATGTAAAGCCTACCCCTCTAAGTAGTAAGCCGTCGATAATTACACCCATGAACACTAATCAATTAGTTGAGTATGTATTGAGGAATTGTGAGCTGGAATTAGGTGGACGAGAGATGTCAGCCGATCTAATCTTGATGCGTATGAGAGACTTTGATGTAATCCTAGGAATTGATTGGTTGGCTACTAATCGAGCTGTTTTAGATTGTTTTGCTAAGACAGTCACATTTCATACTTCAAAAAATGTATTGTACAATTTCCTTGAAGTTAATGAGAACGAGAATTTTCTAAGTGTATGAATGAATGATGTACTAATTGGATGAATTATGTTTGAAGGATATATTGCCTACGTGGTAGATATGACTGAGGTACGCCCAAAATTGATAGACATTCCAGTGGTCAAAGAGTTCCCAGATGTCTTTTCGGATGAGTTACCAGGGTTACCGCCAGCGAGAGAAACAGAGTTTAGTATTGATCTGGCACCTGGTACAGAGCTGATATCTAGACCACCGTACAGGATGACTCCAGTTGAGTTGGACGAGCTGAGGAAACAGTTACAGGAATTGTTAGAGAAGGGGTTCATTAGACCGAGTGTATCACCGTGGGAAGCACCAGTTCTGTTTGTGAGGAAGAAGGATGAGAGCCTTCGATTGTGTATCGACTACCGATTGTTGAACAAGGCTACCATCAAGAATAAGTATCCCCTTCTGAGGATTGATGATTTACTGGATCAGCTACGGAGAGCACAAGTCTTTTCTAAGATTGATCTGAGATCTGGGTACCATCAGTTGAAAGTACGAGATGGAAAAGTACCCAAGACAGCTTTTCGCACCCGTTATGGTCATTTTGAGTTTTTGGTTATGCTATTCGGGTTGACGAACGCTCCTGCAGCTTTTATGTCATTGATGAATGAGGTGTTTCAGCCGTATTTAGATTGATTTGTGATAGTGTTCATCGATGTCATCCTAGTTTATTTGAGTTCTAGAGAGGAGCATGAGCAGCACTTGAGGATTGTATTGCAGACCCTCTGTGAAAAGTTGTATCTTAAGCTCAGTAAGTGTGATTTTTGGCTAGAACAGATCTCCTTTTTGGGACATATTGTGTCGAGGGATGATGTATCAGTGGACCCATCCAAGATTGAGGTAGTAGTTCAGTGGTAGAGGCCTCAGATAGTTACGGAGATCAGGAGCTTTCTGGGTTTAGCTGGATATTATAAATGGTTGATGGAGGGATTTTTGAGGTTGGCTGCTCCGTTGACACGTCTCACTCGGAAGAGTGTTGCATTTGAGTGGGATGACAGATGTGAGGAGAGTTTTCAGGAGTTGAAGCGTCGATTGACCACTTCTCCGATTCTCACCATTCCTACCAGCTCAAGAGGTTTTTCTGTTTACACAAATGCTTCTTACCAAGGACTGTGCTATGTATTGATGCAGGACGGGAAGGTAGTCGCTTATGGATCCAGGCAGCTGAAGGATCATGAGAGGAACTACCTGACCCACGACTTAGAGTTAGCGACCGTAGTGTTTGCATTGAAGATATGGCGCCACTATCTGTATGGTGAGAAATTCCAGGTATTTATTGATCATAAAAGCCTCAAGTATCTGTTCTCGCAAAGGAATTAAACATGAGACAGAGAAGGTGGCTTGAGCTTATGAAAGATTATGATTATGAGATCTTATACCACTCGGGTAAGGTGAATGTAGTGGCTGATGCGTTGAGTAGGAAGCATCTCGGGTTGGTTTCTTATATGATGGTACGAGAACACGAGTTGTTAGAGCAGTTTGTGGGCCTCAGTTTGAATGTGACTCCGTCTGATACTGATAATGGTTATATGATTGCTAGCCTGCGGTTAGAGCCAAATTTGATGGATCAGATCCAATAGGTTCAGCGTGATGATCAACAATTTATTGAGATAGTCAGGTAGATGCAGAGGGGTATGGAAACTGAGTTTGACTTGAGTTCAGATGGATTACTGAGGTTCTGAGACAGGATATGTGTTCTCGAGGAACTTGAGATCAGGAAGTTAATCTTGACAGAGGCTCATTCGTCGAGGTATACCTTGCATCTGGGTAGTACAAAGATGTATCAAAATCTCCAGAAGATATACTGGTGGTCGAGGATGAAGAGAGATATAGCGGAGTTTGTTACGAGATGTCTCGTTTGTCAGCAAGTGAAGGTAGAGCATCAGAAGCTTGTAGGGTTATTGCAGCCTCTACCTATATCGACTTGGAAATGGGAGTATGTCACCATGAACTTTGTGATGGGTTTACCGAGGACTTGTAGAGGGAATGGTGCCATATAGGTGATAGTTGACAGATTGACGAAGTCGACACATTTCCTAGCTATGAGAGCCACCGATACTCTGAGTAGATTGCCAGAGCTATATGTGTGCGAGATTGTGAGACTACATGGTGTCCCAGTGAGTATTGTGTCGGACAGGGATTCTCGCTTCACTTCCCATTTTCTGGGAACACTTTTAAGAAGCTATGGGGACCTAGTTAAGATTTAGTACTGCTTTCCATCCTCAAACAGATGAGCAATCAGAGAGGACTATACAGACCCTCGAGGATATGTTGAGAGCTTGTGTGCTTGATTTTAAAGGCTCTTGGGATGACCATTTACCATTCGCGGAGTTCACCTACAATAATAGTTATCATTCAGTATCGGGATGGCACCTTATGAGGTCTTGTATGGTTGTAGATGTAGTTCTCCTGTAGGATGGGAGGAGGTTGGTGGTAGGCAGATATTCACTCCCGATTTGGTACGTCAGGCCTCTGAGGATGTCCAGTTGATTTATCAGAGGTTGAGGATAGCTCAGAGTCGACAAAAGAGTTATGTTGATAGGAGACGTAGACCGTTGGAGTTTACTGCAGGGGAGTCAGTATTTTTGAAGGTTTCTTCTTTCAAGGGTATTACAAGATTCGAAAAGAGAGGGAAGTTGAGCCCTCGCTTCATAGGACCTTTTGAGTTACTCAAGAGAGTGGGAGATCGAGCTTATAGGCTAGCATTGCCACCAGAGCTAGCGAATGTCCATAATATCTTCCACGTCTCCATGCTTCGGAAGTATCAACCAGATCCATCGCATGTGATCAGATACGAGCCACTGGAGCTCAGTGAGAGTATGTCCTATGTTGAGAGACTGATCCGGATTGTGGATAGGAAGGAGAGGGTATTGAGATCGAAGACGATTCCCCTGGTGAAAGTACTATGGCAGCATCACACTCCAGAGGAAGCGACTTGGGAGTTAGATAGTTTGATGAAAGAGAAGTACCCGAAGTTGTTCAGAGACTGATTTGGTTCCAATTTGGAGGACTAAATTTTTTTAGTGGGGGAGATTATGTAAGACCCACTTTTTAAGTACTTGTTGATACATTTCCTTATGATTCATGTGATGTACACTTCCACATATTGATTGAATCATAAGAAGAGCTTTGACTGAATTAAATTTGCAAATGGAATAAAACGAAATATCAGTGAATGTATGAAGTAGCCAAATAAAGGCCGAGATGGCTATAGGCCAAGCGAATGAGATCGAAATCAAGTTGACAAAAAATAAGAATTTAAAATAAGAAAAGATAGTTGGTGTATAAGGAAAGTCGGGTTAAATTGGTTCCGAATAAGTGCAGGGGTAAAACGGTCAAAAGATAAAAAAATTCGGTGTAAATTCGATAAGAAAATTTTAATTAAAAATAGGAATTTAGGACATCTTGATCAATGAAGGAGAAATTATCGAATTCCGAACCCAATTGATCAAGATTCAGAATTATTAAGATTTACCGAATATTCACTCGGAATAATATCCCGAAAAAAATACATAGAAAATATACCTGAAAAAGGGAAAAATAAATTAAATAAATTGAATAAACTAATTACATAATAAAAATATAGTTTATTAGATATTTTGGTAAAAATATAGTATTTTAATGAATATAATAATAATAAAATAAATTATAAAAATAAAAAAAATAAATAAAAATCTGGTTTGAAAAGAGAGAAAACAAATGAAAATGAAAATAGAAAACAGGGAAACCGAAGGTGCGTCCGAGAAGCCGACGAACCACCGACGACCAACGAGGCTAAGCAAGGGCTGGAGAAGGAAGAGGAGCTTCAGGCGAACCTGCTGGTACCGACGACGTGCCGTATCGACGCCAGAGTCCAACGAAAGGAGGAGGAAAAGCCGACGAGAAAAAGGGGCTCGATTCCGACGATCCACTGCAGCTGGGTGTGATCGGAGGGTACCGACGTGATCAGGAGGACGAGCCGGTTCTTTTGGTACCGGTAGTGGCCGACGAAACGATTGGGAACGCCGGCGACGATGAGGAGAGCAAAACGACACCGTAGCCAGAAAGGGAAGAAAAGAAAGAAAAAAGAAAAGAAAAAAAGAAAAAAAGAAAAAGAAAAAAGAAAAAAGAAAAAAAGAAAAAAAAAGAAAAAGGAAAAAAGGAGAAGAAAATCCTCAGGAATACCTCGAAAATTCAGGTAAGCCGATACGCGGTCAGATTGACCGAATTGATTTCTGAGAAATTTATTTAAAATTATATTTGATCAAAAATTAACCCGAAATTAAATATAAAATTATGCAGTTCGACGATAAAGTCTGAATGTGAGCAGATCGAACTCTGATTTGCGCACCATCGCATAATTTCGGGTAAGTAAAGCTCATTTACGACAACAATATGATTATTGCGCAATTGAAATTTATTTTACGAATTTCGGATTAATTTCTGCATAAAATAAATTATATTTGAATTTTTGAATTAATGGTCGTAAATGATATACAAGCTATCTAAAGAGTTTGGAACGAAGCCAATGGGTATTGATAGGCCAATAGACCTTGATGAAGGGATTTAATAAGTGGAAACGAGCTGGAAATGGGTCGAGGCCCATTAAGGTGCAAGTAAAACGGGCACAGTGCTTTAGATTCGATCAGTAAGAGTGAAATACTGATAAGTATATTAGAAGTGACCCAATACGTGGTTATATGCAGCTCCGTAGACTTGGTTTGGAGCGAATTGGACTGAGAGACCTGGTACGGTCGAGACAAAATAAACTCGTGCGTAATTGCAGGTAAGGGAATTTTATGGACGGCTAGAGGTAACTTTATGCAATTTTGACCTCATTTACATTTTCAAAATTATCTAAAGGGTCTAGATTTAAAATAAGAATTTTGGTGCCCGAATAGGTAAATGACCAAAATACCCCTGTGAAGGGTAAAATTTTTAAAATTAGGAAAAGTTGGGAGGAGTAAGAACAAGAGGTTTCTGGTTGTTTTTGAGGTGTTTGACATGTGTATGAGTAGGCTGGCTAGCTTTTAAATAAAAATGCACAACATTGCATATTTTCAACAATGTGATTTATTTTGAAAATTGTTTTGAGATAACAAAGTGGCCTACATGATTTTATGAAAGTGTGACGTGCTAGAGCTCAGCTCGCACGAGTTTTGATTTGTGTGATGCATGCATTAGTACTGGAGCAGGGGCTCGCACTAGGGTTTTACATGCATTGGTGATGGAGTCTAACTCGCATCAGATTTTCACTTAATTTTTATGACAGAGTACTGGAGCCTATCTCGCACTAGTTTTACATGATTTTGACAGAGTGTTGGAGCTTAGCTCGCACTAGATATTATGAGGTTTTATGAAACGCGTGCTGGAACTTGGCTCGCACGAGATTTTTCTTGATTTTATGAGAGTGCTGGAGCATCACTCGCACTAGTTTTATGAGAACATGCTATGAGCCGTGCTTGGAGGGTCGGGTAGACTGTATGTCACACCGATTAAATAGGCTCGCACATGCGTTTTGAGATAGGGCACGAGTATGGATATGAGATATGGGTCCATGGAGTACGTTGTACCGTGCATATCGCATGGAGTATGTTGTACCGTGCTATATTATATTTATATGGCATCTTCAGATACGAGTGATCGGGTATGACCGACGGGATGGACTAACCCATATCCCGGGGCGGTTCCCAATAGTGGTGAGACCCCACACACAGGATCCGTGTAGCAGTGGGATCACGAGGATATGGCCATAGTCTTGGTTATTTGCCTGAGATATATATATATTTCCTAGTCTCGCATGTTATAAATTGATGTTTTGAGAAGCATGTTTTGTGAACTTTTGTGTAAGTCTGGATCACCCGAGGGAGGGGTTGAGTCCTGACTGAGATGTGATTTTGATGAGAATGAAACTGGGTTTTAAACTCGCGCATGTTACTATTGCTTTGAAAAACATTTGATTTCATAGTTTTGTGTAAGTCAGGAACACCCGAGGGATAGGTTGAGTCCTAGCTGTGTTGTGAAATTTTAACAAGAATGAAATGATTTAAATGAATTTGCATGTTGAGTTTTTCATGCTCTTTGAAATCCATATGTGAACTTGTTTTACATGATATCATGAATTATAGCATCTATTTTCAAATTGTGTGGAGAAAGGGTGGTTTATGTATAGCACCACGTTCATGTAGGTTGTATGGTTACATACTTGTTCGTAAGATTGCCTTACTGAGCTTGATGTGCTCACCCCTTTCATTTTCTCACACAGATCATTTCCAGTAGACCTTGAGGCGACTGAGTACTGCATTTCAGACATCCGCTGTTGCCCATCACTTGAGGTATATACATGTATATATTGTATCTAAATAACATAAGCACGGTACTATATTTTGTATTGACACTGGGATGTAGAGACTGAGTACATATTGTAAAGAAATAAAAAGAAATTAGTGCATAACGTATGAGTTTATATTTAATTTAAATTATGCACTATCTGTAAAATGTATGATGATGATATGGGCACTGACACACAGCCCAATTATTGGTTGTGGTTGGTCACAATCAGAGGTCAGGTAAGTATGAAAGAAAAATGAAAAATTTACTCTAATTTTTGGGTAGTTTTGGGTTCTGACAAAAAGTGTTTGACGAGTGATTAGATGGGAAGTTACCCCTCATACTCAGTTTTATTCAGTCATGCTGCCATTTCTATCAGAACTGAGCCGTCTATCAGATTTGTGAATAAAACCGTGTTGGAGCCTCGCGTAGACTATGTGTTACACTGATATGATATACTCGCACGTGCATTTTGAGACATAGCATGATATTACTGAAGATGGGACTATAAGCCCCAGATCCTTCGGGCACTCCCAATCTTTCAATCTTGATTTTGGGGTTCATGGAATACGTTGTACCGTGTGGCCAACATGGAGTACATTGTACCGTGATTTTGGGTTTTCAGACTCTAATCTGTATCTACTGTCTGATGGGCAGACTGACCCCCTCTCCCCTCAACCATCTGGGGCATTCATGCACACCTAGCCCGTGAGGCATGGAGCCCACTGACTATGTCCATATGTTCGTCTATTTCTGTATGCTCTGCTTTGTCTCCATATCCGATTTTGATTTGTTTTCTGAGACTTTGATTTGTTCTGTATCTGATTTCTGTTCTGTATCTGATTTCATATCTGACCTCCTGTTTTGTGTTTGATGTACATATATATATATGTATTCAAGAAGTCGATTGATTTGATGTGATTTCAAAGAGAAGTGCATATTTTTCGTTTTCTAAAAGACTGTTCTATTTAAGGAACTATGAGTCTCTACATGACATGATGTGTGAGCATGTAGGTAGTATGGTTATCTACCTGCTTACATGACTCTTTATTGAGCGTGTTAGCTCGCCCTTTTCCCTTCCTCTCCACAGAGCACTTATAGTAGAGAATACTGCGGTAGTCCTGCACTTTTGCTTAGATCACGCTTCGTAGTGTGCGAATGTATACACACTTTTTGAATTTTGTATCTAAACTTGTAATGTACAGTAACTTATGTAAACGAATACCAGGATGTAAACATACATATGTATAATATACACTTTAAATGAAATAGGTCGAATTCAAATAAAGTGTAACTAATTAAATGTAGTGGATGTGAATGGTATTGTGTTATATTAAATTGGATTAATGTCGCCTCATATGCCCAACTATCTGTTTGTTGGTTCACTCCATGATTAATATGAAAAAATTGGAAGATAAAGCGAAAAAAGATTGGGTGTGGCAGAGTGGTATCAGAGCAGGGTTGGTCTGAGTATGAGTCAGAGTTAGAGATTAGGAAAGTTTATATCCCAGTGTTACTGTGTATTGTTTAGATACTTTTGTGTGTACTGAGTTGAGAAGATACTAAGAATTGATTGTGCATGCAGGAAATCAGTAATATGACTGATAGATACTGCAGTCGAGGGGAAGGCTCCTGATCTCGAAGGCATAGAGACAGGTCTGAGAGACATATTGAATCCTCTTCCGACCATGCCTCACAGAATTCGATAGAGACTACCTAGGGATGTGTGTGTGAGATTTGAGAATTTTAGATATATTTAAATGATGTAATATGAACTTGAAGTATAATTTATTGAGCTAAGTGAATTGTGGAAATTATATTTGGAGATTTAGATGTTAAGTGGTTAAAATAAGTATGAAGTATGAGGACAGATCGATCTGGGAGAAGGAGAGATCGATCTGGTGAGTTACAAATGACAAGGAAGGAGGAATTTGAGGAGCAGATCGATCTCCAATGGAAGAGGATCGATCTCCTTATGATTCTGTTTGAGAGAAGATCGATCTCATGAGGAAGAGATCGATCTCCAAATGATTCTGTTTGGGAGAAGATCGATCTCCTTAAGGAGCAGATCGATCTCATAAAGCCATAAAGAGATCGATCTCACCCCTCGATAGATCGATCTCCTAGGCATAAAATTGCCCAAATCGTCCCCAAAATTCAAATGCAGATCGATCTCATCAAGAGCCAGATCGATCTCCTACCCTCAGCCTATATAAGGAACCCCTATTTTCTCCTGCAATCTCACTTTCTCTCTCTTCCAACCCCCATTTTCACCGAAACCTAACTTTCTCACTCCTCCAAAGCACCCATTTCCGGTCAAATCAGAAGTTGTGGCAAGAAGGAAAGTTGTTCCTCATCAAAGGGAGAACAACATACTTGGAAATCGAAGGACGAATCGAATCGAGGCGTGGGTTGTGCGTCTCACAAGCTTTGGGTAATTTCTAAACCTCGATCTTGATATTTGAGATGATTTTGATGATAATGGTGGTTGTCATTATGTTGAAATAGCTGAGAAATGATTAGGGATTGATGAAATTGCAATGTGGTTGGAGTGAAGAATGATATTTAGCAATTTTGGGAATTTGAGCTATAAATAGAAATTTAGACAATGTGGTGAATTATCATAGATAATTGGCATGAGAAATGTAGAACGTTGAGATGTTGTGAATGAGAGTCTAGTTTGGGGTAGAGTTACGAGGATCAAGAGATTTGAGGTGTTATAAGCAATTATGCTCGATTTTTGAGAATTGAGGTTGATGAGATAATTGAGTATTGATGTTTTAACATCGTTTGGACAGCTTGAGAGTTCCAGAGTGGAATGCGAGGCTAGTCCGTGATACGGGGGAAACGATTGCACTATACGAGGTGCAAAGAGGTAAGGGAAATCTAAACCATTTGTGTATGTGATTTGTAAACTATTATAGCATGATTTGTGGTTTATAAAACAAGCATGTTGAGTGTTGTGTTGAGTTATAATTGCACACGGTTTTTATAGCCGGTTGGAGCCCATTGTTTTATACGTTTATAAGCTGAGTGTGAAATTGTTTTATAAACCGTCAAATTTGTGTGAGTAATGAATTGGGCTCTACGTTAAGGCAATATTGAGATTTGAGAAATGTGTGCGTGCTTTGCCGGTTGGAACTCGATTTTATTATGTTTTGTGTTGAGTACAAAACAGTTTTCAAATGAGTTTTATGAGAGAAAAACCACTATGAGTTCTACGTGAAGGCAAACCAGTCTTGTGTGATAAGACTTAGGTGTGTAATTTTGAGTACACACCGGGCATTGCTCTGGTAGCATGTAAGCCCGATTTCTTCTCCGTTCTGGTAACGTGAGAATAACCCATTCTGTGGCTATGCCACGTATATTTGGTGGCTGTTGCCACATGAAAACCCCTAATTGGTGGCCGTTGCCACGTGATACCCTATTTGGTGGCCGTTGCCACGTGAGAAACCCCATTTGGTGGCCGTTGCCACGTGAGAAACCCTATTGGTGGTCGTTGCCACGTGAGAACCCCTAATTAGTGGCTGTTGCCACGTGAAACCCTATCCTGTGGCTGTGCCACGTGTAAATTTAACTCAGTGGCTATGCCACGTGTGTTTAGTGGCTATGCCACGTGTGAATTTAAATCGGTGGCTATGCCACGTGTGTTTAGTGGCTGTGCCACGTGCATTATTATTACAGTGATTTTATCACATTAATTTAGAAAGCGTTTATCGCATTATTTTCACATGCTTTGTTATTGCTCTAGACTGAGCCTTTTTACTTCATGTTTTCACATGATTTGAGACATGAGAATGTCGTTTTGAGTACTTTCATGCTATGATTTTCAAATGAGATTAATGAGTTTCACATACAAATAAATATTTTGTGATGTGCATTTTGGTTTATGAAATGAGTCCCTTACCCCCTTTACTGAGCGATTTAGAAGCTCACCCTGTTTTCTTTCCCCCCAGATTTCTTTAAGTGAAAAGGGTTTCCTGCGACGTACGGAGTAGTGGCTAGTGGAGGACTTGAGCTCCAGGCCATATATTGTATTTTGAGGTATCTTTTATCTTTTCATGTACCCAGACAATTACTGTAATTGCAGACACTTGATGTATAACATTGTATGGGATGTATTAGGATTAATTAACTTGGAATTGAGTAATGTATATGATACAATATACACTATATTATAATGAGATCCTGAGGCATGATAATTATGATGATGTATGACACTGCACAGGAATGCACCCTTAATTGTGAATTAATGAGTAAAAAGTTTTAAATTAGCCCTATTTTCCGCACTTCCGGGGCGTGACAGAGTTTTCTTGGTATCAGAGCTTAGGGTGTCTAGTAATGTCAGTGTCGGTTAAGTGAAATAGAATACATCCTAAGTGTCTGTAATAGTCTGGTCATGAACTGAAATTGAGGATTGAGATTTCAATCGATTCTGATATGTACGCGCAGGAGACGAGTTAAGATAGAGAATGAGTGGACGACGAGGTCGTTCGATGAGGTAGGCAGAGTCCCCTCCGCCACCTGTCCCACAACCAAAGAGTCCTAACTCTCGATTTAATCGGATTGAGACCGATGTGAGGCAAGGTTTTGAGCAGATGGCAGCGTTATTCGCGCAACACTTTGGAGTTAATGCCTCGGGTACTACTCCTACACCACCACCAGGACCTCTCATACCCCCAATACCTCCCGTCACTCAGCCTGATGATAGAAGTATGGTCCGACTGAAGGATTTTCTGAAGATGAATCCGCCCGCATTTAAGGGAAAGAAGGATCCTACAGAGGCTGAGGAGTGGCTGACGGAGTTGAGAATTATATTTGATTATCTGGGGTGCACCGATGCTGAGAGGGTCAGTATGAGTATCTATATGTTGAAAGGGAGAGCTCGAGATTGGTGGGATACTACCCAGGGTATTCTGATGTCCCGTCAGGATGTGATTGGTTGGGAAGAGTTCCAGATAGCCTTTAGGACCCAATATGTACCACGAGCCACCCAGAGAAAGAAACAGGCCGAGTTTTTGAGTTTGGTACAGGGTGACATGTCTATGGATGACTATGAGAGCCAATTCACAGCGCTATTGAGATATGACCCAGAGACCTTCAAGAGTGAAGAGCTCCGCACAGAGAAGTTTGTGTATGGGTTGAAGCCCGTCATCAGAGATAGATTGATAGGGCTATGTATTACTGAGTTTGGAGATGCTCTAAGACAAGAACAAGAGATTGAAAGAGGAATTGAAATGGTACAATCCCAGAATGAACTCAGAGCGGTGAATAGAGATAAGGGCAAGAGGCCAGCGATTTTCCAAACAGAGGCTCGGAGAGGTTCCTTCAGAAGAGGAAGGATTGAGGTACAGAAGAGCAGATTAGAGAGACCCAGAGGGTACCCTAACATTAGAGAGACCCCTCGAGATGTCAGGCCAGAGACAAGGTTTTGCAAAAATTATGGCCGAATGCATGAGGGAAGTTGTACTGGGTCGATCCATGGATGTTTTAGATGTGGAGACATGGGTCACATGGTGAAGGATTGCCCTCAACCTCAGAAACCACATGTCTTGGAGCCCACTAGACAACAGCCTCAGAGAGTGAATCCCCCGAGACGGGCCACTGCTGCAGAGAAAGGAAAGAGACCTGTTACCCAGGGACGTGTGTTTGCCCTAGATAAGGAGACTGCTGACACTTCTGCAGAAACTATAAGAAGTACACTCTCTGTCTGTAATCATAAGGCTCATGTGTTGATTGATTCAGGATCCACGCATTCGTTTATTTCTGAGCATTTTGCATGTAGATTAAACTTGAAGTTTGAACCTCTAGAAAATATACTACATGTAAATACCCCTATGCGTGAATCACAGAGAACTGAGTTAATCTGTAGAGGATGTGAGATAAAGGTGGGAGATAGAGGGATGTTAGCAGATCTAATCATGTTGAATATACATGGATTTGATGTAATTTTGGGAATGGATTGGTTGGCAGCCAATCGAGTGAGCTTAGATTGCTACACTAAGGTTGTAACTTTCTCCCTACCTGAACCATTCAGTGTACGATTGAGATATTGAGGAAATGAATATGTGGAATTCTTGTAAGAAATTTGAGAATTTTGATATTATTTTGGGGAATATTAAATATGATTGTTCATGTGAAGGTTATGAGACACTCATCTCAGACGATGAGCGGGAACATCCGAGGATTGAGGATATACCTGTGGTTTGCGAATTTCTGGATGTTTTCCCAAATGAGTTGCCAGGTTTACCAGCAGAGAGAGAGCTGGAGTTTACCATTGATTTGGTACCAGATACTCAGCCGATCTCTAAACCTCCCTACAGGATGGCATTAGTGAAACTTGAGGAATTGAAGAAACAACTACAGGAGTTATTGGATCAAGGGTTCATTAGGCCCAGTGTTTCACCGTGGGGAGCACCGATTTTATTTGTCAAGAAGAAGGACGGTAGTCTCAGATTATGTGTAGACTATCGGTTGTTGAATAAAGCCACGGTGAAGAATAAATACCCATTGCCCAGGATTGATGATCTACTTGATCAGCTAAGAGGGGCATCAGTCTTTTCTAAGATTGATTTGAGATCGGGCTATCACCAATTGAGGATCAAGGAAGAAGATATTCCAAAGACGGCCTTCAGGACGAGGTATGGCCATTATGAATTTCTGGTGATGTCCTTTGGATTGACGAACGCCCCTACAGCATTTATGAGATTGATGAACGAGGTGTTCAGAGACTATCTGGATAAATTTGTGATAGTCTTTATTGATGATATCCTGGTATACTCTCAGTCGTATGAGGAGCATGTACAACATTTGTGGTTAGTACTACAGATACTCCGAGATAAGCAATTATATGGAAAGCTTAGTAAGTGTGAGTTTTGGTTGAACCGGATAGCTTTCCTTGGTCATATAGTCTCAGAGGAAGGAGTATCAGTGAACCCAAGCAAGGTGGAGGCAGTGGTTAATTGGGAGAGACCAAGGACAGTTACTGAGGTACGAAGTTTCCTTGGTTTGGCAGGGTATTACAGAAGATTTGTGGAAGGATTTTCCCGGATTGCCGCCCCTTTGACTAAGCTCACGCGCAAAGAGACTCCATTTATATGGACTGATCAATGTGAGCTCAGTTTTTCAGAATTAAAGAGGAGGTTGACAGCGGCACCTGTGTTAACTATTCCTGAGGGATCAGGAGGATTTTCAGTGTATAGTGATGCATCTCATCAAGGATTGGGGTGTGTGCTTATGCAGCACGAAAGAGTGGTCGCATATGGATCGTGACAGCAGAAAGACCATGAGCGGAATTACCCCACGCATGATTTGGAGTTAGCCGCTGTGGTATTTGCTTTGAAGATCTGGTGACACTACTTATATGTGGAAAGATTCCAGATCTTCACTGATCACAAGAGTTTGAGATATCTCTTTGATCAGAAAGAGTTAAACATGAGACAAAGGAGATGGATGGAACTCCTTAAGGATTATGACTGTGAGATTCTATATCATCCGGGCAAGGCAAATGTGGTTGCTGATGCCCTGAGCAGGAAGAGTATGATATCTGCTATGATGATCAGGGAATGGGATTTACTGGAGCAGTTTTTCGAACTTCGGATTAGAGTTAAAGAGATAGAGACTGGACTTGTGGCTAGCTTGCGAATAGAGCCCAGGATCATGGAACAGATTAGAACTGGGCAGCGCAGTGATCAAAGATTGATAGATATGATTAGCCAAGCCGAGCAGAGTTTGCAGTCGGATCTCACAGTCAGTGAGGATGGATTGTTGAGATTCAGAGGACGGATTTGTGTACCGGACGATGATACCCTAAAGAGACAGATACTGAGAGAATCCCACTGCTCGCGATACACCATGCACCCAGGGAGTACTAAGATGTACCGAGACTTGAGAAAGGTGTATTGGTGGAGTGGTATGAAGCGAGACGTGGCAGAGTATGTGGCCAGGTGTTTAGTATGCCAGCAAGTGAAAGCTGAGCATCGGAAGCCTGGAGGACTACTACAGCCCTTACCTGTACCTACATGGAAATGGGAGCATGTCACTATGGACTTTATTACGGGTTTATCGAGGACCCGAAGAGGTCGTGACGCTATATGGGTTATAGTGGATAGACTGACCAAGAGTGCCCACTTCATTGCCATCAAGAGCACAGATACTGTGGATGCCTTAGCTGAGCTGTATGTCAGCGAGATAGCTAGATTACATGGGGCTCCAGTGAGTATTACTTTTGATAGAGATTCCCGATTTACTTTCAGATTTTGGACCCAGTTTCAGGAGTCCATGGGATCTCGATTGAGTTTCAGTACCGCCTATCATCCTTAGACAGATGGTCAGTCAGAGAGGACTATTCGACCCTGGAGAATATGTTGAGGGCGTGTACGATGGATTTTAAGGGATCATGGGATGATCACCTGCCCCTAGCAGAGTTTGCATACAACAACAGCTATCATGCGAGTATTGGAATGGCACCTTTTGAGGCTCTATATGGTAGGAGGTGTAGATCCCCTGTAGCTTGGGAAGAAGTCGGTGACAGAAAGATAAATGCTCTTGAGCTTGTTGAGCAAGCCGTACAGAGTGTGAAACTCATATGTGAGAGGTTACGGGCTGCACAAAGTAGACAGAAAAGCTACGCGGATGTGCGTAGACGGCCACTCGAGTTTGAGGTTGGTGATGCAGTATTTCTGAAAATATCACCGAGTAAGGGCATCATGCGATTTGGGAAGAAAGGGAAATTGAGTCCTCGATACATAGGACCATTCGAGATTCTTGAGAGAGTGGGAGAGGTAGCTTACAGATTAGCATTACCCCCACAGATGTCCGGGATACACAATGTTTTTCATGTGTCTATGTTGAGGAAGTACCACCCGGACCCTTCTCATGTCATAGAGTATGACGAGATGGACATTCAAGAGGATATGAGCTACACTGAGGAACCCGTCCAAATTCTCGATAGAAGAGAGAAGGTACTGAGAACTAAGAGCATCCCATTAGTGAAAGTTTTGTGGAAACATCACTCAATGGAAGAGGCAACGTGGGAACTAGAGAGTCTCATGAAGGAGAAATACCCCCATCTATTCGACTAGTTGATTTGAATTTGGAGGACCAAATTCTTTTTAAGGTGGGGAGGATGTGAGATCTGAGAATTTTAGATATATTTAAATGATGTAATATGAACTTGAAGTGTAATTTATTGAGCTAAGTGAATTGTGGGAATTATATTTGGAGATTTATATGTTAAGTGTTTAAAATAAGTATGAAATATGAGGACAGATTGATCTGGGAGAAGTAGAGATCGATCTGGTGAGTTAAAAATGACAAGGAAGGAGGAATTTGAGGAGCAGATCGATCTCCAATGGAAGAGGATCGATCTCCTTATGATTCTGTTTGAGAGAAGATCGATCTCATGAGGAAGAGATCGATCTCCAAATGATTCTGTTTGGGAGAAGATCGATCTCCTCAAGGAGCAGATCGATCTCATAAAGCCATAAAGAGATCGATCTCACCCCTCGACAGATCGATCTCCTAGGCATAAAATTACCCAAATTGTCCTCAAAATTCAAATGCAGATCGATCTCATCAAGAGCCAGATCGATCTCCTACCCTCAGCCTATATAAGGAACCCCTGTTTTCTCCTGCAATCTCACTTTCTCTCTCTTCCAACCCCCATTTTCACCGAAACCTAGCTTTCTCACTCCTCCAAAGCACCCATTTTCGGCCAAATCAGAAGTTGTGGCAAGAAGAAAAGTTGTTCCTCATCAAAGGGAGAACAATATAATTGGAAATCGAAGGACGAATCGAATCGAGGCGTGAGTTGTGCGTCTCACAAGCTTTGGGTAATTTCTAAACCTCGATCTTGATATTTGAGATGATTTTGATGATAATGGTGGTTGTCATTGTGTTGAAATAGCTGAGAAATGATTAGGGATTGATGAAATTGCAATGTGGTTGGAGTGATAATGATATTTAGCAATTTTGGGAATTTGAGTTATAAATAGAAATTTAGACAATGTGGTGAATTAGCATAGATAATTGGCATGAGAAATGTAGAACGTTGAGATGTTGTGAATGAGAGTCTAGTTTGGGATAGAGTTACAAGGATCAAGAGATTTGAGGTGTTATGAGCAATTATGCTCGATTTTTGAGAATTGAGGTTGATGAGATAATTGAGTATTGATGTTTTAACATCGTTTGGACAGCTCGGGAGTTCCAGAGTGGAATGCGAGGCTAGTCCGTGATACGGGGGAAACGATTGCACTATACGAGGTGCAAAGAGGTAAGGGAAATCTAAACCATTTGTGTATGTGATTTGTAAACTATTATAGCATGATTTGTGGTTTATAAAACAAGCATGTTGAGTGTTGTGTTGAGTTATAATTGCACACGGTTTTTATAGCCGGTTGGAGCCCATTGTTTTATGCGTTTATAAGCTGAGTGTGAAATTGCTTTATAAACCGTCGAATTTGTGTGAGTAATGAATTGGGCTCTACGTTAAGGCAATATTGAGATTTGAGAAATGTGTGCGTGCTTTGCCGGTTGGAACTCGGTTTTATTATGTTTTGTGTTGAGTACAAAACAGTTTTCAAATGAGTTTTATGAGAGAAAAACCACTATGAGTTCTACGTGAAGGCAAACCAGTCTTGTGTGATAAGACTTAGGTGTGTAATTTTGAGTACACACCGGGCATTGCTCTGGTAGCATGTATGCTCGATTTCTTCTCCGTTCTGGTAAGTGAGAATAACCCATTCTATGGCTATGCCACGTATATTTGGTGGCCGTTGCCACGTGAGAACCCCTAATTGGTGGCCGTTGCCACGTGATACCCCATTTGGTGGCCGTTGCCACGTGAGAAACCCCATTGGTGGCCGTTGCCAAGTGATACCCCATTTGGTGGCCGTTGCCACATGAGAAACCCTATTTGGTGGCCGTTGCCACGTGAGAAATCCTATTGGTGGCCGTTGCCACGTGAGAACCCCTAATTAGTGGCCGTTGCCACGTGAAACCCTATCCTGTGGCTGTGCCACGTGTAAATTTAACTCAGTGGCTATGTCACGTGTGTTTAGTGGCTATGCCACGTGTGAATTTAAATCAGTGGCTATGCCACGTGTGTTTAGTGGCTGTGCCACGTGCATTATTATTACAGTGATTTTATCACGTTAATTTAGAAAGCGTTTATCGCATTATTTTCACATGCTTTGTTATTGCTCTAGACTGAGCCTTTTTACTTCATGTTTTCACATGATTTGAGACATGAGAATGTCATTTTGAGTACTTTTATGCTATGGTTTTCAAATGAGATTAATGAGTTTCACATACAAATAAATATTTTGTGATGTGCATTTTGATTTATGAAATAAGTCCCTTACCCCCTTTACTGAGCGATTTAGAAGCTCACCCTGTTTTCTTTCCTCCCAGATTTCTTCAAGTGAAAAGGGTTTTCCTGCGACGTACGGAGTAGTGGCTAGTGGAGGACTTGAGCTCCAGGCCATATACTGTATTTTGAGGTATCTTTTATCTTTTCATGTACCCAGACAATTACTGTAATTGCAGACAGTTGATGTATAACATTGTATGGGATTTATTAGGATTAATTAACTTGGAATTGAGTAATGTATATGATACAATATACACTATATTATAATGAGATCCTGAGGCATGATAATTATGATGATGTATGACACTGCACAGGAATGCACCCTTAATTGTGAATTAATGAGTAAAAAGTTTTAAATTAGCCCTATTTTCCGCACTTCCGGGGCGTGACAGTGTGGTAAGGTTAGAATGGACTGTGGAGAATATGACCCTATTGTTCGGCCAGATGATGGCTAGATTGGAGAATCTGTAGGGTATAGGTGGCCTAATAGTAGCCCCTGCCACACCTGCGCCATAGACCGCTGGACTTTCTGGTTCTACTCATCCAACACCTCCATTGTCTCCACCCATTCAGCTTGAGGTGCACCTCCACCTGTGCGACCCCCGGTACCACCACAAGCCCCAGCGAAGTCTTAGGGAGCTCCATAGAGGAGAGGAGACGGGACAGGGTATGAGTGTGATTTTAATCAACTGAGACAGTTCCAAAAACTTTGACCGTCGTCCTTTAGCGGGGTGAAAGACCCGGTAGCAGCGGAGGATTGGATTAACAACTTGGAGAAGTTATATGAGTTCTCTTAGTGTTCTCCGAGAGAGAGAGTGGCCTTTACCACATTTATGTTGGAAGGTGAGGTCGAGCTGTAAGACCCGTATTTTTATATATGTATCCTTATGATTCCCTAAGTATACACTTGTTAATGTAATATGAATCATAAGTGATGTAAGGTCTCTGAATTGGATGTACACACAAGTTTCGTTATGTATGAATTATGAAAAATGGACATTTTTTAGTGATAAATGTGGATTGAATGCAAAACGAGTAGTGAAGTAAATTATATGAAGTTATGCCTTGAAAATTGGGATGAATTTCAGCTAAGTATGCTGCAGAACAAGGGGAGATTGATCTCTCCTTCAAGCCAGATCGATCTCGGTAAGCTTCTGCTAAGCAAGGATCGATCTTATCCTTAAGCAGACCGATCTCCTTATGTCTTGGTCAGAAGCAGATCGATCTTTGAAGCTCTCTGCCTGTCTAAGATCGATCTTACCCTTCAGAACAGATCAATCCCTTATGCTTGAAACTGAATGCTGAGAGACATAAAGTAGGAGAAGATCGATCTCTCACTTATGGAGATCGATCTCATCAAGCCATTTTTATAAAAACTGGGCAACTGAACTGCATGTCATGAGAAACAACTCAAACCTTTCCATTTTTTGAAGCAAAGTAATCTAACTTTTCTCTCTAAACTCTCAACACTTTCCTTAAAGATTTGAGAAGTTCATTTCAGCAAAGTTGTTCATAGAGTGGAGAAGAACAACATAGTTGAAACAGGAGGGCGAATTGTTGGATTGAAAGAGAAAAGAGTTTTCCCCCAAATTTGGTGAAAAAGGAGAAAAGCTGGGATTGGTAAGATTTCTATACACCATTTCCTAGTATGTTAATCTAGGTATGATAATGAGTAATTTGGTGTATATATTGTTGGTTGAAATGTGATAAACATGCTTAAACAAAAGCTATGACCTAGAATCGATTTAATGAGGAACAATTGAAATGGCATAGAGTTAATGAAGATTTGAACATGTAGAGATGTTAATGAGCATATATAAATGATGCTAAGTTAACATATTGAAATCCATAAGTGGGATTAGATGAGAATTTATAATGGGCATACTAAATGTTTGATGAAATGCCATAGAGGAAGAACATGATGAATTAGAGGCATTGTAAAATTAATGCCGGTTCAATATGAATTAATAGATTCATGAAGTCTACGAGATTCTCAAAAAATGAGTTATATACTCGAAATGGACTTAAGAAAGAGTAAGGTCCGATAATGATGTAACGAGGCCAAATGAGATATAAATGGCCCAATGCATTGATTTGAATATCATGCAAGTGAAATGAAGTATATAAAAGTATACTGATGTGTGTGATATACAACTTCAGCTCCTAAAGATATAACTAGAGCTGATAAGACCGGGTCACGAACATTGGGAATTGAATAAAAGTGATTCGAGTGTGATTCGAGGTAAAGGACTTATGCGAGCTATTAGAGATATCTATACGTATGTTTTCTTATATGCTATGTGCAAATATATGCGATGAGTATATTAATATTGATATAACTAGGTGAAAACTACGTATGAGAATAAGTTTAATAGTATGTGTTGCATGACTTCTATGCTATTATTGTGAAAAGAGGTTTTGCAAACGTTTTGAGAATGAGTAATAATAGATGGACTCCCGATTTAGTAAACTGCATAAAAAGCTTTTAACGAGTGATTGAAGGGAGATTGCCCTCTCACTTATACTCGGTGAATGGAGTCCTCTATTTTTTTCTATGAGAAATTATGCTAGAGCTTAAGTGGTAACGGTAAATTGACCAGCCCTGCTCGCACATTATTTTAAAGGGATTTTGAGAAACAACAAAAGGGTGCTCGATGCCTCGGGCGATGTTGTGTGTTCCACTTAAGATGCTCGTACCAGATTTTTGGGAATCATGCTGGAGCCTTCGAGTATTGCTGTGTGTCTTGCTCTGACTATGCTCACTTGTAATTTCCTAGTAATACCATGCTCGGTGCCTCATGTATGCTGTGTGTCTTACGCTGAGTTACTCGCACGAGGTTTTCATGATTATGCTGTGTTGAGAAAAATCGTGTTAGAGCCATAATGTATTGTTGTGTGTCTTGCATTGACCTGCTCGCACATGGTTTATGAATGTGATGTAATGAGTACAAAATCATGCTTGAGCCATCGTGTATTACTGTGTGTCTTGCATAGAACTGCTCGCACAAGATTTTGAGAGAACAAAAATGGGTGATAAGGATCCACGGGAGTACGATGTACCGTGAGCGTTAGCCATGAGGTACGATGTGCCGTGATTTTAGTATGAGCTGAAGGGATGGTTGATCCGCCTCCCCAAGTGTAGGGTTCCCGCACAGTTGATCAGTGTTGCCTGGAATCCGACTATGGCCATAAGTCTTCTTATATCTGTGTGATGCGACATTATCACTACTGTGTGAGGTGAAATATGTTCCCCCTGCTGTGTGTCTGGGGATATGATAACCCATAATGATGTCTCACATATAGTGTTTTGCTGTGTGCAAGTGATTTCTAAATGTGTACTCAATGATTTTAAAGATAAGCTGTATGAAAATAATGTGTTGTATGATTATGCAAATACCCATCCCGCGAATTAATGATTTCACATCGATGGAAGCTATTTTAAAGAATGCATATGTTTTACAAGGAAAGTGATTATATATTTTTAGCATGTAGATATTGTACTTATCTACATACTTTCATATTTTCCTTACTGAGTGTGTTAGCTCACCCTCTTATCTTTCCTCTGCAGATTCTACGTAGTAGTGAGTATACTGTAGTCGTCACTGCTATCGTATTGCTCCAGTCATCCAACAGTATAGAGGTATATACTAGAGATGAAAAATTTTGTATCTTGTAAACTAATGCACAGTAACGCTTGTATTTAGTATTTTGGGGGATCTATATAATAGAAACTGATGTAAACGCTTCCGTACATATATATATAAGTACAATTTCTATTCTACTTTATTTGTATGAATTTATTAAACTAAAATGGATGAGATATGAATTAGATATTGATTCACAGTCCAACTGTAAGTGGTAAGGTAAAGGTCACAGACAGCGAAAAAGAGAGGTCGTGACAGAATTAATGGTATCAGAGCACAGTTGGTCTGATGTGAGTCATTTTTCATAGCTAGAAAATTATACATCCCCAAAGTACTGTGCATTATTAGGATACAATTGTGTATACTAAGTTGGAAAATGTGGCTAAAACACTTATTTTGAGTATGCAGGATGTCTGATAGACGACGTACTCGTAGAGGAGAGAGTTCGCACTCTCAAGGGCATAAAGATGAGCCCGAGAGACGCAGTGGGTCTAGTTCTAGTAGAGATCCACCTGAGCTTAGTGATGCCGCTAAGGCGCGTATAGCGCAATTACAACGTAGTGTAGACACGGTCATAGAGATGCTTACACAATCGATGGCCAGACTTGAGGGTAGACAGGAGAACCCTGCTGGTCAGGCTGCTGCACTTGAGAGACAAGAGCCAGCACAGCCTACACCGAGACCTCGAGCTGTAGAGGCAGAGATACCTGCACCCCCTCCAGTTCAGGACATTCCCCCACCAGTTCAGGATCTTGTAGCTCCACAACAGGTTGGTAATGAAGGAGTATATAATTGTGATATGGGTAGACTGAAAGAGTTTCGAAAGTTCAAACCACCTTCATTTAGCAGGGTGAAGAACCCAGTGTTAGTCGAGCATTTGATATGTAGTATGGAGAAGCTTTATCGATTTTTCCATTGCTCTGACACCGAGAAGGTCACCTTTGCGGCTTTTATATTAGAAGATGAAGCTGAGCATTGGTGGATGGCCACACAGTCGATGTTGAGTGCAAGGCACCCGATTGTGACATGGGATATATTCTTGGATGCCTTTAGGAGGCAGTACATTCCAACCACTGCTCAGAGAAAGATGCAGATGGAATTTATGACATTGACTTAGGGGAACCAGACAATGGATGAGTATGAGTCTAGATTCACATCCTTGGGTAGGTATGATACAGTCACTATGAGCTTTGAGGATAAAAAGGTTTAGAAATTTCTCGAGGGGTTGAGACCCTCTATCAGAGCTCGATTAGCTCCATTAGACATTACCACCTACGACAAGGCAGTATGCAGAGCTCAGTTATGTGAGCAAGATTATGAGTTGCATGCCTCAAAATTGAGCAGGAGTGGTAAAGGCAGAGATAGAGATCGAAAGAGGTCAGTTGATGATAGAGGTTTAGAAAGGGCTGAAGGTTATTCGGTAAGGGACCTAAGATTGAGGAGGTACGAGAGAGGCCTGTGAAGCCTCTAGTTCATCCAGCTTTATCTTCAGCTTCGAGGGGCATAGTTATTGGCAGACCTTGACCTACAACCGAGCAGTGCAAGTTATGTGGTAGATATCATGCGGGTAGACCATGCCCATTATCAATGAGATCATGCTATAGGTGTGGTAAACTAGGGCACATAGCTCGTGAATGCCCAGAGTTGATTAATACAGCCCCACAGAAGGGCAAAGAGCCAGAGAAGGCTATAGTTGAGACACTTACACCTAAGAGGAAGGCCGCAGCTGAAGAGAAAGGGAAGCAAGCTGTTAGTCAAGGGCGAGTGTTTGCATTGGACTAAGCATCTGCAGAGGCTTCCTCTGATGTGATTAAAGGTACCATCCTAGTCTTTGATTTTGAAGTATTAGCATTGATTGATCCTGGTGCCACGCATTCATTCATATCGCCTTCATTTACATGTAAACTGTGTGAACATGTGAAACCTGTACCCTTAGGTAGAGTTTTAGCTATAAGCACTCCAGTGAGAGACAATATAATGACAGAGTATGTATGTAAGGGTTGTAAGTTAAAAATAGGGGAAAAGGACATGTCGCCCGATCTTATCCTATTATCTATGAAGGATTTCAATGTAATATTAGGAATGGATTGGTTGGCTGCAAACCATGTTGTTTTAGACTGTTATGCTAAGACAGTAATGTTTTCCATCCCCGAAAAGTATGTTGTAAGATTTGAAAAGTAATGAAAGAAGTAGTAAATTATTTTAAGGATGGATAATGTTGCTAATGAATGTAATAATAATGTGGTGAAGGTTTTATCGCCTATGTGGTTGATTTGGATAAGGTGTACCCGGATATAGCTGACATCCCAGTGGTTAGAGAATTCCCCGATGTCTTTTCGGAAGAATTACTAGAGTTACCACCAGACAGAGAAATGGAATTCTGTATTGATTTGGTGCCTGGAACTGAACCAATATCCAAGCCACCATATAGAATGACTCTGATTGAATTGGAGGAGCTAAAGAAACAATTGCAAGAGTTGTTGGACAAGGGGTTCATCAGACCAAGTGTATCACCTTGGGGAACACTGGTTCTGTTTGTAAAGAAGAAAGATGGGAGTCTCCGACTGTGTATAGATTATCGATTGTTGAATAAAGCTACCATCAAGAATAAATACCCCTTTCCACAGATTGACGATCTGTGACAGCCCGAAAGCGCGAAAAATATGGCAATTTAATTTTTTTAAAAATTAAAACTACATCTCTAGGTGTATTCCTGTGCAGTATCTTTAAATCACTATCGTTTATAAACCAACATTAACTCCCAAGATCATACTTAATGAAATCAAATACACAATATCCCAAAAAGAGTCAACCTAATTACATCCCAAAATACTTATCACAAATGTCTGTATTACATCATTGTCTGGATACAAAATGAACCGAATTATACCTTATGCGTGTACAAGCAATAACTTGGGGAGATCTTATCCACCAGCCTATATCAAGTATGCGACAGGCTCTATCTCGCTTACTTTAAGTAATCTGGAGGGGGGAGGAAAAATGGTGAGCTCTCAAAACGCTCAGTAAGGAGGATTAGGGAAGTTATAAAAATCACCATCACAAACACAATATGATGGAAATATTTGAGCATACAAACGTTATAGAAATAATAGTGGGAAACAATGGCATCATCATATCTCACGTGATGAAAATCACAAATCACTATTTCATCAAAGCTCAATGCGTAATATAAATCACAGTTATAAAATCACATTATCATCAAAGAAATCAAGACTAGGCATTTATAAAAACTCATATGAAATCAAAATCATTGTCATATCACATCAATTGAATTCATCCCCTAGGCAGACATCCCCAATCGAGGGATTTCGTCGACAATAATACACATGGCTATGGTTCGCTGTAGACTTAATCAGAGTCGTATAGCCATCGGTCTTACATGCTTTCAAAGCACATTCCGGTCTTACATGCTATCAAAGCACAACCCGGTCTTACATGCTATCAAAGTAAGGCCACCCATCACTAACGGAGCGGGGTCATCTCACGTTACCAGAACGGAGGCATCGGTCTTACATGCTACTAGAGCATAACCCCACCTTACATTCTACCATAGCCCGATGTGCATATCATGACAAGCCATAGTCTCAGTAAAAATCGTTTTGCCTTCACGTAGAGCTCTTAGTGGTTATCACAAAACTCATTTCGGTTATAACACATTGTATTCACATTTACATAAAACTCATCAAAATCGAGCTCAAACCGGCAAAACACTTACACAGTGAAAACATGCCATCGTTGTATAAAAATCGTTTTACCTTCACGTAGAGCTCATGGTGGTTATCAGAAAAACTCATTTTGGTTATAAACCATATGTGTTCACAATTACACAAATCACATAAAAAATCGAGCTCAAATCGATAAAACACTCACACATTCATCAACACATCAAATCATCTCATTTCTTATAAACATGCTCATTTCATTAAACCTTTTTCATTCTATTAAAACGTTTTCATTCATTCGAAAGCTCAAAAGCACAAATGGTTTTATTTCCCTTACCTCTTGCACCTTGAGTGGTACAATATCCTCGGGTTCTCGGACTAGCCTCGTTTCCCCGTCGGATTCTCGAGTTGTCCACACACATCATTAACCCATTAATATACATCATTCTCATTTCTCTTTTCTTTCTCTTACTCATTTTAACTCAACATTATCTCAAAACTCTTTCTACATCCTTATCAACACTTTAGTTAACACATAACCATCACAAGACATCCACATTAAATCTCCTAACCAAACCCATTTGTTGGTTCCATCATACCTTAAACATTTCTAACCAAATATATAAACATATATGTTTATTCACCCATATATAAAATGGTAATGCTTAAGAACAAAAGTCTTGTGAGCTTACCTAGCTTGTCTCCTCTCTTGACCAAGCTTGTAGAATGCTTGTCTCTTCCCTTTGTTCAAGCCAACCTTTGATTTTCTAGTATGTTGTTCTCCTTGCCAAGAGGAACAACTTTATCTCTTGCCCCTTGTCTAATTTCATCTAGAATAGGGCAAATGTTAGAGAGAGAAAGCTTGGTTTGCGTGAAAATGGTGAAGGTTTAGGTTTTGGAGGTGAGAGAGCTCGATTTCCAGGTAAAATCCCGTGATCCTTATAAAAACAGGGCTTATGAGATCGATCTGGTATTGAAGGAGATCGATCTCTGCTTCATTTCAACTGCTCCATCTGCTCCATTAGCAACTACAAGATCGATCTGGTTGAGGGTGGAGATCGATCTACTCTTCTAAGTGGAGATCGATCTGGCATTGAATTAGGGATCGATCTCTTCTAGGTCGAGACTTAAGGAGATCGATCTGCCTTTATGACAAGATTGATCCTTGCTAGGCAGAGGCATTAAGAGAGCGATCTTCTTCCTTATGAGACCAAACTGTCTGTCTGCTTTTGCTCATTTTCTGCATTCTGGAGCTATGAGATTAATCTCTCATCCTTGGAGATCAATCTGGCCTTCACAGATTCTACTGCTGCTCATCAATTACAGGAAACTCAATGCAAAACTCACCATAATCTACTCGATAGGCCATATTTCAATCCACACACATTTAAAACTTAAAAACTTTATCTCCTTATACTTCAGTAAATTTAGAACTTGCGTGTACATCAACATATCATAATTACATTTACCAAATTACAATTCTCACTTAGCAAATCTGATAAAATTTACAGTTCTCACATCCTTCCTACCTTAGGAGAATTTGGTCCTCCAAATTTAACTTGACCCATTAAATAGTTGAGAGTACTTCTCTTTCATGAGGCTCTCTAGTTCCCAAGTTGCTTCCTCAATTGAGTGGCGTTTCCAGAGAACCTTAACCAATGGAATCCTTTTTGTCCGAAGTACTTTCTCCTTCCTGTCAAGTATTCGGGTGGGTTCTTCCATATAACCCATATCCCCTGAATATCCAATGCTTCATACTCAATGACATGGGAGGGGTTCGGATTGTATTTCCTCAACATGAAGACGTGAAAGACATTATGAATCGCGAAAAGCTGTGGGGGTAGAGTTAACTGATAGGTGAGGTCTCCCACTCTCTCCAAAATCTCAAATAGTCCTATATATTGTGGACTTAATTTCCCTTTTTTTTCGAAGCGCATGATACCCTTACTAGAAGATATCTTAAGAAACACAGAATCTCCAACTCGAAACTCGAGTGGCCATCTACGCATATCGACGTAACTTTTCTATCGACTCTAAGCAGCCCGTAATCTATCACAAATGATCTTCACATTCTGAACTACCTATTCAATGAGCTCAGGAGCAATTACTTTCCTATCACCCACTTCTTCCCATGCTATAGGGGATCTACACCTCCTACCATACAGAGCCTCATAAGGTGCCATACGAATACTAGCATGATAGCTATTGTTGTATGTAAACTCAGCAAGGGGTAGGTGATCATCCCATGATCCCTTAAAGTCCATCGTACACGCTCTCAACATGTCCTCCAAGGTCTGTATAGTCTGCTCGGACCGACCATTAGTCTGAGGATGATAGGCGATACTGAAATTCAACCGAGATCCCATGGCCTCAAAATGAATCCAAAAATCTAGAGGTAAATCGAGAATCTCTATCAGATGTAACACTCACTGGAGCCCCATGTAGTCTAGCTATCTCTCTAACATATAACTCGGCTAATGTACTCAATGTATTTGTGCTCTTGATGGCAAGGAAGTGGGCACTCTTTGTTAATTTATCCACTATCACCCATATTGCATCATGACCTTGTCGGGTCCTTGGTAATCCTATGATAAAGTCCATGGTGATATGCTCTCATTTCCATGTAGGCACAGACAAAGGCTTAAGCAATAATCCGGGCTTCTAGTGCTTAGCTTTCACTTGTTGGCATGCCAAATATCTGGCCACATATTCTGCCATGTCCCGCTTCATACCACTCCACCAATATACCCTTCTCAAGTCTTGATACATTTTGGTACTTCCCGGGTGCATGGTGTATCACGAGCAGTGAGACTCTCTCAGTATTTGTTGCTTCACGGAATCATCATTCGGAACACAAATTTGACTCTTAAACCTCAGTAACCCATCGTCACTGACCATGAAATCTGACTGCGAGGTCTGTTCAGCTTAGCTAACCATATTCAATAGCCTCTAATCATTTCGTTGCCCGACTCTAATCTGATCCATAATGTCGAGCTCTATCAGCAAACTGGCCAAAAATCCGACCTCTACTTCCTCAACTCTGATCTTGAGTCTAATGAACTGTTCCAAAAAATCTCATTCTTTGATCATCATAGCAGATATCATACTCTTCCTGCTCAAGGCATCAGCCACTACGTTCGCTTTCTCCGGATGATAGAGTATCTCGCAATCATAGTCTTTAAGGAGTTCCATCCATCTCCTTTGTCTCATGTTTAACTCCTTCTGGTCAAATATATATCTCAGGCTCTTGTGGTCAGTAAATATTTGGAACCTTTCCCCATATAAGTAATGCCACCAGATCTTTAATGCAAACACTACTGCGACTAACTTCAAATCATATGTGGGGTAATTCCGCTCATGATCCTTCAGCTGTCGTGAACCATAGGTGACTACTCTCCCATGTTGCATGAGCACATAGCCCAATCCTTATTGAGAGGTATCACTGTACACTTCGAAACCTCCAGGTCCATTTGGAATAGTCAACACAGGTGCCGTCTTTAATCTCCTTTTTAACTCATGGAAACTCTACTCATAGTTCTCAGACCATACAAAAGGAATCTCGTTACGTGTGAGTTTGGTCAAAGGAGCGACAATCCTGGAAAATCCTTCAACAAACTTTTTGTAATACCCTGCCAACCCTAAAAAACTTTGAATCTCTGTAATTGTTCTCAGTCTCTCCTAATTAAGTATAACCTCTATCTTAGATGAATCAACCGCGACCTTGTCTTTAGATACAATATGACCAAGAAAAGGTATCTGATCTAGCTAAAACTCACTCTTACTAATCTTTTTATACAACTGCTTATCTTTGAGTACTTACAGCACAATCCCCAAATGCTGTGCATGTTCCTCATGATACCGAGAATACACAAGGATATCATCAATGAAGACTATCAGAAACTGATCTAAATAGTCTCTAAAGACCTCATTCATCAAACTCATAAAAGCAGCAGGGCATTTGTCAATCCAAAGGGCATCACTAAGAACTCTTAGTGGCCATATCTAGTTCTGAAGGCTGTCTTCAGAATATCCTCTTTCCTGATTCTTAATTGGTGATAGTCCAATGTTAAATCAATCTTAGAAAAGATAGAAGCCCCTCTCAGCTGGTCAAATAGATCATCTATCCTTGGTAAGGGATACTTGTTCTTCACCGTAGCTTTATTTAGTAATCTGTAGTCTATACATAGTCTCAGGCTACTATCCTTCTTCTTTACAAACAATATCGAGGCTCTCCATGGCGACACACTAGGCCTGATAAAACCTTGGTCAAGCAGTTCTTAAAACTGTTTCTTTAACTCTTCCAATTCGACCAATGCCATCCTATAGGGAGGTTTAGAGATCGACTGAGTATCTGGCACTAAATCGATAGTGAACTCTAGCTCTCTCTCCGGTGGTAAGCTAGGTAATTCATCTGGGAATACATCCGAAAACTCACATACTAACGGTATGTCCTCTATCCTCAGATGTTCTTGACTCATATCAGAGATGAATGCAATGTAATCTTCACATCAATAATTCAATCAGTATTTATAGCGATATAATTATCTCTTAACATTTCATAATAAACTTCACAGGTCTTTATTCTTTAATCATTCAAACATACACTAAACTTTTTAGGTAGGGAGAAAGTTATAGTCTTAGTGTAGCAGTCTAGACTCACACGATTGGTCGTTAACCAATCCATCGCCAAAATCACATCAAAACCACACATGTTTAATAACACTAGAACTGCTAACATTACCCTATCTCCCACGTTGATTTCACAACTCTTACACATCATATCAGTCCTTTGGGACTCACGCATAAGGGTATTTACATGTAAAATATAATCTAAGGATTCATGCTTCAAACTCAATTTACATATAAATTGTACATCAATAAAAGAATGCGTGGACCCCAAATCAAATAACACATGAGCCTCATGATTACAGACAAGAAGTGTACCTCGTATGGTCTCCGACGAAGTGTCTGCAGTCTCTTTATCCAAAGCAAACATCCCTTTGTGACCGACTTCTTGCCCTTATTAGCAGCCGTAGCCAGTCTCTGGGGAACAGTCCTTTATGGCTGCTGTCTAGGAGGCTCTGGAGAATGTGGTTTCTGGGGTTACGGGCAATACCTCACTCTGTGACCCATGTTCCCGCATCTATAGCATCATTGTATGATTCTAGGACAGCTTCCCTCATGTGATTGGCCACAATCTCCGCAGACTCTAACATCTGGTCTGGCACCTCGAGAGGTCTCCTTAATAATAGAAGGAACCCTAGGTCCATCAACACTTCCCCTTGGTCCCTCGAACTGTCTCCTCTTAAAAGAACCCCTCAGCAAGTCTGTGTGGGAAGTCACGGTTCGCTTACTCTTATCTCCAGTTAAAATTTTAGACTCAGTCTGAGACTATACCAACTCTAGTCCCTTTTCCACTTTTTGTGCTCGTCTCAGAGCATCCTTAAACTCAGTGCTATAGAGCCCTATCAACCGGTCTCTATTGATGGGTCTCAGTCCATATACAAATCGCTCTATGCAAAGCTCCTCATCCTTGAGAGTCTCCGGATCATATTTTAGTAGGGTGGTGAATCGGCTCTCATAATCATCAACCGACATATTGCTCTGAGCTAAATTTAGGAATTCAGCTTGCTTCCTCCTCTGGGCAGCTCTTGGTACATATTGGGTTCTAAATGCCGATTAGACACCTCCCAACTAATCACCTCATGGCTAGTTGCCAATATACCTTGAGTAGTGCTCCACCAGTCTCGGGCTTGTAACTTTAACATGTAAGCACCCATACTAACCTTCTCGGCATCGGTACATCCTAAAAAGTCAAAAATGACTCGCAACTCAGTTAGCCACTCCTCAGCCTTTGCGAGATCTTTCAGCCCTCTAAAAGTCGATGGGTTCATCTTCAGAAAGTCCCTCATCCGACCGTTATCTCGATCATCAAGTTGGGTCTGCATTGGAGGCTGTGTGGTAGTAGGCACCGAATCAGTCTGTGGTGGGGGTGTGGGTGGTCCCTGTGGTGGTGGAGTCGAAACAGGTGTAGTACCCGAGGCATTAGCAGCGAATAGCGCTGCCATTTGCTCGAATCCCTGACGCACATCGTGCTCTCGTCGATTCATTCAAAAGTTAGGACTCTCTAACTATGATTCAGGTGGCGAAGGTGGCTGCGCCTGCCTCCCAAAACGTCCTATTCTCCCCCTCATATTGAATCTCTTACGTGCCTGCGTGTATTCATTACACATCGATTATAATTTTACTCGTTAAATTTAATTCATTACCAGACAATACAGACACTTGGGATGTAATCTACTTCCAATTTACCGACACTGACAGTACTAGACACCCTTTGATGTGATACCAATAAAATCTGTGACATCCATAAAACATGGAAAATAGGGCAATTTAAAATTTTTCTTAAATTAAAACTACCGTCTCTAGGTGTATTCCTGTGCAATATCTTTAAATCACTATCATTTATAAACCAATATTATCTCCCAAGATCATACTTAATGAAATCAAATACACAATATCCCAAAAAGAGTCAACCTAATTACATCCCAAAATACTTATCACAAATGTCTGTATTACATCATTGTCTGGATACAAAAATGAACTGACTTATACCTTATACGTGTACAAGCAATAGCCTGGGGAGATATTGTCCACCAGCCTATATCACGTACGCGGCAGGCTCTATCTCGCTTACTTCAAGTAATCTGGAGGGGGAGGAAAAAGGGTGAGCTCTCAAAACGCTCAGTAAGGAGGATAAGGGAAGTTATAAAAATCATCATCACAAACACAATATGATGGAAATATTTGAGCATGCAAACGTTATAGAAATAACAATGGGAAATAATGGCATCAGCATATCTCACGTGATGAAAATCACAAATCACTATTTCATCAAAGCTCAATGCGTGATATAAATCACAGTTATAAAATCACATTATCATCAAAGAAATCGAGACTAGGCATTTATAAAAACTCATATGAAATCAACATCATAGTCACATCACATCAATTAAATTCGTCCCCTAGGCGGATATCCCAATTAAGGGATTTCGTCGATAATAATACACATGGCCATAGTTCACTGTAGACTTGATCAGAGTCGTATAGCTGTCGGTCTTACATGCTATCAAAGTACAGCCCGAGCTTACATGCTATCAAAGCAAGGCCACCCATTGTTACCGGAGCGGGGTCATCTCACGTTACTAGAACGGAGGCGCCGGTCTTACATGCTACTAAAGCACGACCCGACCTTACATGCTACCAGAGCAAAGCCCGATGTGCATCTCATGACAAGCCATAGTCTTAGTAAAAAATCGTTTTGCCTTCACGTAGAGCTCTTAGTGGTTATCACAAAACTCATTTCGGTTATAACACATTGTATTCACATTTACACAAAACTCATCAAAATCGAGCTCAAACCGGTAAAACACTCACACGGTAAAAACATGTCATCGTTGTATATAAATCGTTTTACCTTCACGTAGAGCTCATGGTGATTATCACAAAAACCCATTTTGGTTATAAACCATATGTGTTCACAATTACATAAATCAAATAAAAAATCGAGCTCAAACCGACAAAACACTCACACATTCATCAACATATCAAATCATCTCATTTCTCATAAACATGCTCATTTCATTAAACCTTTTTCATGCTATTAAAATGTTTTCATTCATTTGAAAACTCACAAGCACAAATGGTTTTATTTCCCTTACCTCTTGTACCTTGAGTGGTACAATATCCTCGGGTTCTCAGACTAGCCTCGTTTCCCCGTCGAATTCTTGAGCTGTCCACACACATTATTAACCCATCAATATACATCATTCTCGTTTCTCTTTTCTTTCTCTTACTCATTTTAACTCTACATTATCTCAAAACTCTTTCTACTTCCTTATCAACACTTTAGTTAGCTCATAACCATCACAAGACATCCACATTAAATCTCCTAACCAAACCCATTTGTTGGTTCCATCATGCCTTAAACATTTCTAACCAAATATATAAACATATATGTTTATTCACCCATATATAAAATGGTAATGCTTAAGAACAAAGGTCTTGTGAGCTTACCTAGCTTGTCTTCTCTCTTGACCAAGCTTGTAGAATGCTTGTCTCTTCCCTTTGTTCAAGTCAACCTTTGATTTTCTAGTATGTTGTTCGCCTTGCCAAGAGAAACAACTTTGTCTCTTGCCCCTTAGTCTAATTTCGTCTAGAATAGGGTGAATGTTAGAGAGAGAAAGCTTGGTTTGGGTGAAAATGGTGAAGGTTTAGGTTTTGGAGGTAAGAGGGCTCTGTTTCCAGGTATAATCTCGTGATCCTTATAAAGATAGGGCTTATGAGATCGATCTGGTATTGAAGGAGATCGATCTCTGCTTCATTTCAACTACTCCATCTGCTCCATTAATAACTACAAGATCGATCTGGTTGAGGGTGGAGATCGATCTACTCTTCTAAATAGAGATCGATCTGTCATTAAATTAGGGATCGATCTCTTCCTAGTCGAGACTTAAGGAGATCAATCTTCCTTTATGATAAGATCGATCCTTGCTAGGCAGAGGCATTAGGAGATCGATCTTCTTCCTTATGAGATCGATCTACCTGTCTGCTTTTGCACGTTTTCTGCATTCTGGAGCTATGAGATCGATCTCTCACCCTTGGAGATCGATCTGGCCTTCACAAATTCTACTGCTGCTGCATCAATTGCAGGAAACTCAATGCAAAACTCACCATAATCTACTCCATAGGCCATATTTCAATCCACACACATTTAAGACTTAAAAACTTTATCTCCTTATACTTCAGTAAATTTAGAACTTGCGTGTACATCAACATATCATAATTACATTTACCAAATTACAATTCTCACTTAGCAAATCTGATAAAATTTACAGTTCTCACATCCTCCCTACCTTAGGAGAATTTGGTCCTCCAAATTTAACTTGACCCATTAAATAGCTGAGAGTACTTCTCTTTCATGAGGCTCTCTAGTTCCCAAGTTGCTTCTTCAATTGAGTGGCGTTTCCAGAGAACCTTAACCAATGGAATCCTTTTCGTCCGAAGTACTTTCTCCTTCCTGTCAAGTATTCGGGTGGGTTCTTCCATGTAACTCATATCCCCTGAATATCCGATGCTTCATACTCAATGACATACCAAATAGCTTAAGGATCACGAAAGGAACTACCCTACCAATGATTTAGAATTGGCAACCATGGTATTTGCATTGAAAATATGACGCCACTACTTGTACGGTGAGAAATTCCTGGTGCATACAGATAATAAGAGCCTCGGATATCTATTTTCATAGAGACAATAGATAGAGCTTCTAAAGGATTATGAGTGCGAGATACTGTACCATCCAGGAAAGGCTAATGTTGTGGTTGATGCCTTGAGTAGAAAGAGTCTCGGAATGGTACTGCACATGTTGGTCAGGGAATATGAGCTGCTCGAGCAGTTTGCTAACCTCAAGTTGGATATTGACCCTCTTGATATTGACAGAGACTATGTGATAGCTAGCCTTGGTACGAACTAAACGTATTATCCACAAGTGCACGGGTCGTACAAGTAATAATAAGATTTGAGTCCTGAGTTATCGTCCCTCAGAGAAGTTGATCAGCCTAATTAACTACCCGTTAATCTTACCCTAAGTATATTCTAGCAAATTATGAATTGAAGATGTGGGTGGTCTACTAAGTCTGAAAATTAAAAGTACTGAAAATAATAACAACTATAAACTAAAGCAAAAATAAAATCGAGCTAAAAATTACTTACAATGCTCCACGCAAGCAAATACCTACAAAAGATAATTAAAACAGTTAAAAAGTAATTAACGCAACTAAAATAAAATGCAAATAAGAAAATAAAGAAATAAAATTAATTAAACTAAAATTTAAGCAAACTTAAAATAAAAAAATGCCTGTAATTAAGCTACTGAATAAAAATGCAAATTAAGTAACCTAAAATCTAATAAAAATGAAGACTAAATTAAAAATGCATGAAACACATTTAATCTAAATTAATTCTAAATGCAATTCATAAAATACTAAACTTAAAATAAAGTCCTAAAACATATAATATAAAATTAACTATTAACTAAAAATTAAAACTGAAAATTAAATTAACAACTAAAACACTAGATTTAACCTACAATTATCAACTAACAACTAACCTAAATTGACAACTAATAAAAGCAAAATAATATAAATGCAATAAGTATTAAATTATAAAAGAAAGGAATGTGGCCAAACATGGCCTTAACAAATTGCAAAACATCAAAGTGGTCCTGATTACTGCACTGTTCACATTTCTTCTTCAGTCCAAGGTACTGCTCTCGGTTCCAAGTGCTATGCTGGTTTCGATTTTTCCAGCTAACTGCTACACGTCCGCGACCTTTGCCTAACAAATGCACAGGTGCTCCAGCTGTTGTCTGTGCTGCATCCAGGCTGCTTGCTGCTGCTCTCGATTTGTCCTCTGCTTCAGGTGTGTCCTGCTGTCTACTGCAGGTCTGTCCACTGGTGCTGCCATTATTCAGCTCCATTCACAGCCCGTGTCTCTGCATTTCCAGATGCTGCAGGTGCAAACCGCAACATGCTACAAATGCTGCTCCATGTTCTGTCATTAACGGCTGCTCCAGTACTGATGTCTTGCACACTCCCCTACCCAACCAGTGTCTACTTCAGCATGCTGGTTTCTACATCGTCCTTAATCTGCCCAACATAAACCAAACTAGCATTGTAGGAAAGAGCAACTATCCAACTCTAAAAGTGTAAATGGAAATAGTGGATATCCCACTGCTTTGTCATGCAGCTCTGCACCATAAAAGACCCCAGCAATATTCACAAGCCATCCAACGTCTTCTTCACCAGCAACCAACAGTAAATAATGTAGAACATAAAAATAAAGCACACGCAGGAGTCAGCCTTTGTAAGCTAAAGCAGTAAATAAACAATATGAAATGTAAATTAACTAGAATCTAGAATTTAGAGAAAAGAAAGATAATGAACAGTAACAAGGAAGAAAAACAGAGGCAAATAGAGGAGGCTTATGGCTCTCGATTTTTGCTACTACACATGATGCCTTGAATCAACCCCGATGCTAGTTACTGCTTCAATCCCCATTCCAGCTTTCCAACAACTCCTCTTAACAACAACAACACTCTCTGGTCAGTGAAGAAACTCACTCGAATAAACAGAAACTAAAATGTAAGAACAAGTTACTGAAAATAGAGAAGAATACAGAAAAGCATAAAACGAAAATGTAGGAATCATAACGGCAACAACAGCACTTCCATTCACTATTTCTTAAATTGATCAACACTGTTAAAGCACAAAAGAACCCGAGAATCCGAATGATGCAAAGGAAAAAAATAGTTAACAAGCTAAAATTAAAATAAAGGAGAAATGCAAAGAAAAATAAGAAAACAATTTAAGTGCTGAGCTACTGCCACAATTTGCAGAAGAAAATAGTGATGAAGAAGAATAGCTGCTGCCACCAGCCTCTCCTCCTCACAACATGAGATAAACAGAAGCAAAAAAAGAAAAGAGCTTTAAAAATTAAAGGAGCAAACCGAGAATAACTAAAGAAATCTAACTTTTTCATAAAGAAAATAAAATTAACATGAACAGTGACTAAAAAAAAATTTGCTAACGGGAAAGTTTGGAAATTAAACTAAAAAAAACTTAAAAACTAAAGCTACCCTAGAATTACAACTATTCCGAATTTACTTCTAAGAACTACTCCTAAATTACTCTACACTACTCCTACCCTAGGTTACCTCCACTACTCCTACTTACTACTTTTTTTCAATTGCCATCATATTCTATTTATACACAAACATAGGGGTACAATGGTAATTTTTTCATCCTAGATGAGTTGGCATTGTTTGGCTACTTGTCTTTCTTTGATTTGCTGCAGAGTAGATATTTCCACTCACTTGTTGGTTATCCAATTGGTTATACGATGTGGCCCGGCGTGTGTCTTCCAGAAGGTTCGCACGGTGTCCGTCGATCTTATCATTTCGGAGCAAATAAAATACGGACACCTGGCATCACGCGTGTCCAAACGACTGGTGACTCAGTCTGTAATTTGGAAGTGGTCCAGTCTCTTGCAGCCCGTTTTTAGCCCAATTTCGATTGAAACGACTAAGTTTCATTAGGATTTAATTTATCTGCACATTAAAGAATTTTAATTAAATAAAGGGGATTATTAATAAAATAATATGGGGATTAAATAAATAATTAAGAAATTAAGCACAAATAATTCTATTAAAAATAGAATTATCAAGCTTGCGAGTGGAACCAGATTTGATTGATCGGATACGCCAGGCTCAACATGCTGATCTATTGTGTGGGGATCGGGCGAGTCAGATTCAAAGGGGTGATGTGGTCGATTTCTTAGTGAGTGATGATGGCATACTGAGGTTTAGAGGTATAATTTACATTCCCGATGACCCAGAGTTAAAGAGATTGATTTTGACAGAAGCTCATTCATCGAGATATACATTGCATTTGGGGAGTAACGAGATGTATCAGAATCTCCAGAAAGTGTATCGGTGGTCAGGAATGAAAAGAGATATTGCAGAATTTGTGGTAAGATGTCTGATATGTCAGCAAGTAAAGGTAGAGCATCAGAAGCCTGCAAGGTTATTGCAGCCTCTACTTGTACCAACTTGGAAATGAGAGCATGTCACCATGGATGTCATCATGGGATTGCCGAGAACTAAGAGGAACCATGATGCTTTCTGGGTAGTGGTAGACATATTATCAAAATCCACCCACTTTCCAGCTATGAAATCTATAGATACTTTGAGTAGTTTGGCAGAGTTGTATGTACGAGAGGTAGTGAGGCTACATGGTGTACCAGTAAGCATCGTATCGGATAGGGATTCTCACTTCACTTCTCACTTTTGGGAATAAGTTTAGGAGGCTATAGGAACCTGATTGAGTTTCAGTACTACTTTCCATCCTTAGACCGATAGTCAGTCAGAGAGAACCATCCAGACGTTAGAGGATATGCTGAGAGCAAGTGTAATAGATTTTAAAGGCTCATGGGATAATCACCTATCGTTAGTCAAATTTGCATACAATAATAGTTACCACTCGATTATCGGGATGGCACCATATGAGGCCTTATATAGAAGAAGGTGTCGTTCCTCAATCGGTTGGGAAGAAGTGGGTGAAAGGAAAATTTTTGCTCCTGATTTGGTACAACAAGCCTCTCAGGTTGTTCAGCTAATATATGAGAGACTGAGAACAGCTCAGAGCAAGCAGAAAAGTTATGCTGACATGAGACGGAGGCCACTAGAGTTCACTGTGGGTGACTCGGTATTTTTGAAAGTCTCTCCCTCGAAAGAGATTATGAGGTTTGGTAAGAAGGGTAAGTTGAGCCCTCGGTATATCGGACCTTTTAAGATACTGGAGCTTGTGGGGGATAAAGCCTATAGGCTAGCATTTCCACCGGAGCTAACAGGTATACACAATGCCTTCCACGTATCGATGCTTCAGAAGTACCATCTAGATCCAACTCATGTGATTTGGTATGAGCCGTCGGAGCTCAAGAATGATTTGTCATATGTAGAGAAACTGATCCAGATACTGGATAGGAAGGAAAAGCTGCTACGGAATAAGGCAATTCCACTTATTAAAGTTCTCTGGCAACACCATACTTCAGAGAAAGCTACTTGGGAGTTGGAGAACTCTATACGGGAAAAGTACCCTTGACTTTTTAAGGAGTAACTTAGTACTAAGTTGAAGGACCAAATTTCTTAAAGGAAGGGAGGAATGTAAGACCTGTATTTTTATATATGTATCCTTATGATTCCATAAGTATACACTTGTTAATGTAATATGAATCATAAGTGATGTAAAGTCCGTGGATTGGATGTACACACAAGTTTTGTTATGTATGAATTATGAGAAATGGACCTTTTTGAGTGATAAATGTGGATTAAATGCAAAACGAGTACTGAAGTAAATTATATGAAGTTATGCCTTGAAAATTGGGATGAATTTCAACTAAGTATGTTGCAGAGCAATGGGAGATCGATCTTTCATTTAAGCCAGATCAATCTCGGTAAGCTTCTGCCAAGTAAGGATTGATCTCATCCTCAAACAGACCGATCTCCTTATGTCTCGGCCAAAAACAGATCGATCTCATCCCTTAGGCAGATCGATCTCTGAAGCTCTCTGCCTGTCTAAGATCGATCTTACCCTTCAAAACAGATTGATCCCTCATGCTTGAAAACTGAATTCCAAGAGACTTAAAGTAGGAGAAAATCGATCCATCACTTATAGAGATCGATCTCATCAAGCCATTTCTATAAAAACTGGACAGCTGAACTACATGTCACGCGAAACAACTGAAACCTTTCCATTTTTGAAGCAAAGTAACCAAAATTTTCTCTCTAAACTCTCAACACTTTCCTTAGAGATTTGAGAGAAGTTCAATGCAGCAAAGTTATTCATAGAGTGGAGAATAACAACATAGTTGAAGACAGGAGGGCGAATCATTGGATTGAAAGAGAAAAGTGCTCTCCCCCAAATTTTGTGAAAAATGTGAAAAGCTGAGATTGGTAAGATTTCTATACACCATTTCCTAGTATGTTAATGTAGGCATGATAATGAGTAATTTGGTGTATATATTGTTGGTTGAAATGTGATAAACATGCTTAAACAAAAGTTATGACCTAGAATCAATTTAATGAGGAAGAATTGAAATGACATAGAGTTAATGAAGATTTGAACATGTAGAGATGTTAATGAGCATGTATAAATGATGCTAAGTTGACATATTGAAATCCATAAGTGGGATTAGATTAGAATTTATAATGGGTATACTAAGTGTTTGATGAAATGCCATAGAGAAAGAAAATGATGAATTAGAGGCATTGTAAACTTAATGCAGGTTCAATATGAATCAATAGATTCGAGAAGTCTAGGAGACTCGAGAAAAATGAGTTATATATTCAAAATGGACTTAAGAAAGAGTAAGGTCCGATAATGATGTAACGAGGCCAAATGAGATATAAATGGTCCAATGCATTGATTTGAATATCATGCAAGTGAAATGAAGTCTATGAAAGTATATTGATGTGTGTGATGTACAATTTTAGCTCTTGAAGATTAAACCAGAGTCGATAAGATCGGGTCACGAACGCTGGGAATCAAAGAAAAGTGATTCGAGCGTGATTCGAGGTAAGGGACTTATACGAGCTATTGAGATAGCTATACATATGTTTTCTTATCTATTGTGTGCAAATATATGTGATGAGTATATTGATATTGATATATATAGGTGAAAACTACGTATGAGAATAAGTCTAATAGTACGTGTTACAAGACTTCTATGTTATTGTTATGAAAAAAGGTTTTGCAAACATTTTGAGAAAGAGTAATAATAGACGGACTCCCGGTTTAGTAAACTGCATAAAATGATTTTAACAAGTGATTGAAGGGAGATTGCCCTCTCACTCATACTCGGTGAGTGGAGTCTTCTATCTTGTTTCTATGTGAAATCGTGCTAGAGCTTAAGTGGTAACGGTAAATTGACGAGCCCTGCTTGCACATTATTTTAAAAGGATTTTGAGAAAAAACAAAAGGGTGCTCGATGCCTCGGGTGATGCCGTGTGTTCCACTCGAGATGCTCGTACCAAATTTTTTGGAATCATGCTGGAGCCTTCGAGTATTGCTGTGTGTCTTGCTCTGACTATGCTCTCATGTAATTTCCTAGTAATACTGTGCTCGATGCCTCAGGTATGCTGTGTGTCTTACGCTGAGTTGCTCGCATGAGGTTTTCATGATTATGCTGTGTGTTGAGAAAAACCATGTTAGAGCCGTCATGTATTTCTGTGTGTCTTGCATTGACCTGCTCGCACGTGGTTTATGAATATGATGTAATGAGTACCAAAATCGTGCTTGAGCCATTGTGTATTGTTGTGTGTCTTGCACAGACCTGCTCACACGAGATTTTGAGACAACGAAAATAGGTGATAAGGATCCATGGGAGTACGATGTACCGTGAGCGTTAGCCATGGGGTACGATGTATCGTGAGCGTTAGCCATGGGGTACGATGTGCCGTGATTTTAGTATGAGCTGAAGGGATGGTTGATCCGCCTTCCCAAGCGTAGGGTTCCCGCACACCTGATCAGTGTTGCCTGAATCCGACTATGGCCATAAGTCTTCTTATATTTGTGTGATGCGACATTGTCACTACTGTGTGAGGTGATATATGTTCCCCCTACTGTGTGTCTGGGGATATGATAACCCATAATTATGTCTCACGTACATTGTTTTGCTATGTGCAAGTGATTTCTAAATGTGCACTCAATGATTTTAAAGATAAGCTGTGTGAAAAGAATGTGCTGTATGAATATGCAAATACCTATCCCGCGAATTAATGATTTCGCATCGATGGAAGCTATTTTAAAGAATGCATATGTTTTACATGGAAAATGATTGTATATTTTTAGCATGTAGATAGTGTAGTTATCTACCTGCTTTCATATTTTCCTTACTGAGCGTGTTAGCTTACCCCCTTATTTCTCCTCCATAGATTCTACACAGTAGTGAGTATATTGCAGTTGTCCCTGCTATTGATAATTCTATTTTTAATAGAATTATTTGTGCTTAATTTCTTTATTAATTATTTAAATCTCCATATTATTTTATTAATTATCCCCTTTATTTAATTAAAATTCTTTAATGTGCAGATAAATTAAATCTGGATGAAACTCAGTCGTTTCAGTCAAAAATGGGCTGAAATCGGGCTAAAGGAGATTGGACCACGTCAAAATTACAGACCGAGTCACCAATCATCTGGACACGCGTAATGTCAAGTGTCCGTATTTTATTCTCTCCGAAACGATAAGATCGACAGACACCGTGCCAACCATCTGGAAGACACACGTCGGGCCATATTGCACAACCAATTAGATAAAAAGACTGATGACGTGGAAATATCTACTCTGCTGCAAATAAAATGAAGACAAGTGGCGAAACAATGCCAACTCATCTAGGATGGAAAATCACCAATGTACCCTAAATGTGTATATAAATAGAAAATGATGGCAATTGAAAAAATGGTGTAAGTTAGGGTATAATAGTTTTTTTTTAGGTTAACTTTACATTAAAAGTTTTACCTTCCTTGTTTTCTTTTCCCGAATAGCTTTTTTTTAGCCTCCATATTTTTTGATAGCTATTGTTCTATTCAATTTAGTTTTATTATGAAAAGCTCCTGTTTTTAAGTTTATGAGTATCAATGCTTAGAATTTGTTCTTTATCATTTCAGTTTACTTACCCGTTACCATCTTATTCTTGCTATAAGTTTTAATCCATTTTTAGTTGTAGTCTAAAGCAATTGCAATGCTTTAATCATCAATGTTGATCTTTATGTTTTGATTCAATATTGCTGGTCTAATATGTTGGGATTTATCTATGTATTGACTTGCAATACTGAAATGGTGGAACAATATTGTCTTGATTGAGAAATGAGGGAAACCGTGGCTACTGGAAATCACTATGTGATGTTTGATAAATTTTCTTCACGTATGGCTTAGTTTCACGTATTAATTTTCAGATTGTCTATTCTTCTTAGCTTATTATATTTTGTCTAATGCCGAGTGAGCTTCTTTTGATATTTTTTGTGTGGTCCGCTGATCGTGAATGAAGAAATAAATCAGTTGATAAAAAAAAATCATGCTCTTCTCTCATCTGTTCTTCATCATGTTCTTAGTTTTATTTCTTTGGTTTGGATTGCTTGTTCTCTTGGTGTAATTTTTATTTTCTTCACATATTAGCAGCCTCTCTTCTCAGTTATATTACCAGTAATTTGGCTTTGCTTCATGTTCTGTTTTTGTCTCTTAAACCATGAATGTTGCAGTGAATGGATGAATGTTTCTCCTCTGTTCTCCCCTGTCCTAACTTTTATTTACTGTTCGTTTTCATTTTCTGTTTAACTTTTGGTTTTAATCAATTCTGTTCTCTATTCTCATATCCTGTTACGAGTTGAGGTTGATTGGATGCAGGTTGAAGACCAAGGAAGATCGGGAATGAAGCCATCAACAAACTCGTGGTACAGCTAGATGACGAGCGAAACGGGACAACACTGCTGCTGGTTCCTTAGCCAGAAACAATGTTAGAGGGCATGGTTGCAGCAGACAGGATCCATTTGTTTATCTTCGATTCCCATTTCATTTGTTCGTTTTCATGTCATCCAACAATTTTCCCTAGTTCAGCAGTGATTTAACTTTAATCCACTGATCTGTTTTCTCTTCTCTTTTTCTCCTTTAAATTCATTGTTCTGGTTTCCTTTGATTATCTCCACTCTTCGGTTCTTATCAGTTTTATTGTTTTCAGGTTGTTTTCGGTTGCAGTTAGGTACCAGTGGGAGCAGGAGCAGCACCTGGCCAGCGCATGTCGCGGAAGGTTGGTGCTGAGGACCACATCTGAAGTAATCACCTGGAGCAGAATAGGTAGGAGAAGATGTACAATACCTGTACACATTGAAACAGCCAGCTGGAAATTGGGTGAAGGCCACTTTTGGCCATTCGGTTTATTTGTGCAATTAGTTTAAGCATGTTTGGAAGTTATCTTTTTATGTCATTTACAATGTTTGTTAAGTTAGGAAAATGGATTTGCATTGTTTGTTAAATTAATGACTAGTGTTAATTAGGATAATAATTAAATTTTGAGAGTGGTAATTTTAATTTTCTTTAGAAACTCATAAGTTGCATTTAGAATTAAATTAGAGATAGACTAGTTCGTAATTTAGTTTTTTAATTGAAAAAAAATATTTTCTCATGTATTGTTAGATTTTATTGTTAAGTTAGTAATTAGATATAATTAGTATTAATTTAGAATTAGTATTTTAGACATTTAGACTTGTAGTTATTTTCTTAATTTTTCTAGGATTTTAAATTTTAGGTTAGTGTAATTTGAATTTTTATATTTGCATTTTAGTTTAATTGTGTTAATTAATTTTAACTGTTTTAATTATCTTTTGTAGGTAACTGCTTTTAATTGCTGAGAGCACTGTAAGTAAATTTTGTTCTGTTTTATTTTAATCAGTTTATAATTTTTATTGTTTTCAGTATCTTTAATTTTAGACTTAGTAGATCACCCATCTTCACTTCATAATTTGCTAGAATAGACTTAGGGTAAGATTAACCGGTAGTTAATTAGACTGATCAACTTCTCTGTGGGACGATAATTCGGGACTCAAATCCCATTATTACTTGTACGACCCGTGCACTTACAGACAATACGTTTAGTTCGTATCAAGTTTTTGGCGCCGTTGTCGGGGAGGTTTTAATTAGTCATTAATTAATATCGGTGAAATTATGCTTAGGTGTAATTCTAGCTTGTAAATATTTACGTTGTAATATTTAGATTCTTAGTTTAGTTTAGTTAATTTTCTCTATATATAAAAAAAAAACTTAAAATTTTTTTTAAGGACTTCGTGATGTTTGCATGCGTAGAGCCAGGAGTTATGATTGCTTTCCTTTAGATCCTGAAATTGAAAGAACCCTTAGGAATATTCGAAAGGATTCTAGGAAATTATTAGTTCTGCTGCAAAACACTATGGCAAAAAATAGGGAAATCAGGACCGTTGGAGATTATGCGGTACCGACGATTGGAGGATATTTTACGACATTAGGCCACCAGCTGTCCCTGCTAACAATTTTGAAATTAAGCCTTCCATCCTCCAGATGATCCAAACCTCTTTGCAGTTCAGTGGGCTTTCGCACGATGACCCACATGCTCATCTCAGGCAATTCTTGAACCTGTGCAACACGTTCAAGCACAATGGATTATCTGATGATACGCTTAGACTTAGACTATTCCCCTTCTCACTTAGGGATAGGGCGCTACACTGGTTAACCTCCTTGCCTCCAGGATCCATTTCTACATGGGATGAGTTAGCCCATCAATTTCTAGCCAAGTTTTTTCCTCCCTCTAAAATGGCCAAACTCTGTAGTGACATATCTTCCTTTGCCCAGTTCGACTCTGAATCTCTTTACGAAGCATGGGAACGATATAAGGAGCTTCTTAGGAAGTGCCCTCACCATGGCCTACCTCTATGGCTGCAAGTCCAAACTTTCTACAACGAAATTACAAGCTAAAATAGGACCATCGTGGACGCTGCTGCGGGTGGAGCCCTAATGTGTAAAACAGAGGAGGAAGCTTAGAGTTGTTAGATAAGATGGCAGCTAACAACTATCAATGGTCCTCGGAGAGAGAATTACTAAAGAAGTCGACGGGTATTTATGAGCTCGACACACTGTCTACCTTGACCTCTCAAATCGCTAACCTTACGAAGAAGGTAGAGTCGCTCAGTACCCAACATACTCCTTCCACCAATGCTAACCCTGTGTTTTCTGTCTAAAGTCCTTTTCTCTCTTGTGATCTGTGTAGTGGTACCCACTCTGTAGATAGGTGTCCACTTAGCTTAGAATCGGTTCAGTATGTTGCCCTCCTAAGCAACAGAACAACCCTTTTTCAGACACCTATAATCTAGGGTAGAGGAACCATCCTAACTTTTCTTGGAGCCAAAACCAAGGGCAAACTTCTAATTCTAGACCAGTAGGACCCCCTGATTTTCAAGCTCCATCGGTTTAGGTACCACCACAGCATCAATTTCCTCACAACCCACCACCTTAGTATCCACATCATCCACCTAATCATTCCCATCTATCCCACTTCCATCAACCACCACCACCACCATAACCCCAGTACTTATCAGCAGCTGAAAAGAAGCCCTCGCTTGAGGAAATGTTCACAACGATCCTGCAAAATCAATCAGATTCAATTAAGAACCTAGAGGTTCAGGTGGGACAAATAGCGAACGCTCTTAGTCAACGTCCCCAAGGAACCCTTCCTAGTAACACTGAAGCCAATCCTGTTAGGCAAAGGGAGGGTAAGGAACATGTGAAAGCCATCACCCTTAGGAGTGGCAGAGAGCTAGTAAATACACCAGTTAAGTCCAGACCTGATAAGCCCATAGTTAAAAAACCCATAGGTTCTACCGTAGCAGCTCAGAAGGAGCAGGAATCAAAAGATTAAGCTGCAAAGAAAACAAAGCCAGGCAATTCTTCACCTTTACTTGTTTCTTTGTCACAACCTTCTTTGTCCTCCGATGCTACAAATGTTTCCACTACATCTCCTTTTATTAGATCACCAGTTCCTTTTCGTCAGAGGTTTCAAAATCAAAAACTGGACCAACAATTTATGAAATTCCTTGAGATTTTTAAGAAACTTTACATCAACATTCCCTTCGCAGATGCCTTAGAGCAAATGCCAAGCTATGTGAAGTTTATGAAGGATATCCTCTCTAGGAAAAGAAGATTGGAAGATTCTGAGACGGTGGCCTTAACTAAGGAATGTAGTGCCATTATCTAGAGGAGATTACCCCCCAAGCTTAAGGATCTCGGGAGTTTTACCATACCATACACTATTAAAAATTTATTCTTTGGTAGAGCCCTATATGATTTAGGAGCTAGTATAAATTCGATGCCATTGTCTATCTATCATAAGTTAGGAATAGGGGATGCTAAGCCCACTACAGTGACCCTCCAGTTGGCTGATTGATCAATTAAATATCCGAAGGGGGTCATTGAGGATGTCTTAGTAAAGGTGGACAAGTTTATTTTCCCTATGAATTTTATTGTATTGGACATGGAGGAAGACAGGGAAGTCCCCATTATACTAGGCAGACCATTCCTAGCGACTGGTAGAACTTTAATTGATGTACAAAAGGGGGAGTTAACAATGAGAGTTCAAGATCAAGAAGTCAAGTTTAATGTGTTCAAATCTCTAAGGTTCCCTGATGACTCTCACGATTGTTTTAGGATGAATTTAGTGGATAAGGACATCACTAAGGAGTTTTCCAAGACTCATCCTTTAAACCCTTTAGAAGCCTCCTTAGTGAAATCTGTTGATCATAGAGAATACAGTGAAGATGATGATGAGGTCTACGAGACTTTACAATTATTAGAGGTTACTCCTTTTGAGGAAATTGCCCAATTTAAGACTCTAGACCCTTCATCTATTCCAGCTTCAAATATCTTTCCATCTACCAGTGATCCTCCAGCATTAGAGCTCAAACCTTTACCCTCACACCTTAGGTATGCTTACTTAGGTGAATCCTCCACACAACCGATAATAGTATCTGCTGCTCTTTCCAGTGATCAGGAAGTAAAATTACTATAAGTGTTAAGAGAGCATCAGAAGGCTATAGGCTGGTCTATCTCTGACCTTAAGGGTATTAGTCCCTCTATCTGTATGCATAAGATACTATTAGAGGAGGGGTATAGGTCATCCATAGAGCACCAATGTTGATTAAACCTTGTAATGAAAGAAGTTGTCGAGAAGGAGATCATTAAGTGGTTAGATGCAGGGATCATCTATCCCATTTCTGATAGTGCCTGGATGAGCCCAGTACAATGTGTCCCTAAAAATGGAGGGATGACAGTGATCTAGAATGAAAATAATGAGCTCATCCCTACTAGTTTTGTCACTGGTTGGTGAGTATGTATGGATTATAGGAAACTCAACAAGGCCACTAGGAAAGACTACTTCCCTTTGCCCTTCATTAACCAAATGTTAGATCGATTAGCTGGTCACGAATTTTATTGCTTGCTGGATGGATATTCTGGGTATAATCAGATAGCTATAACCCCGGTAGACCAAGAAAAGACTACCTTCACCTGTCCCTATGAGACCTTTGCTTTTAAAGAATGCCTTTTGGCCTATGCAATACACCTGCTACCTTTCAGCGTTGCATGATGGCCATATTTCATGATATGGTGGAGGATTTTCTTGAGGTTTTTATGGACGATTTCTCAGTATTTAGGGATAGCTTTGATTTATGTTTGCAGAATTTGACACTAGTACTGAGGAGGTGTGAAGAAACAAACTTAGTGCTTAATTGGGAGAAATGCCACTTTATGGTGAAAGAAGGTATAGTGCTTGGGCACAAAATTTCTGCTAGGGGGATAGAAGTGAATAAAGCTAAGGTGGAAATTATTGATAAGTTACCTCCCCCTACCATTATAAAAGGAATTCGAAGTTTCCTGGGCCATGTGGGATTTTACAGAAGGTTCATTAAGGATTTTTCTCAGATATCTAAGCCTTTATGTAATCTCCTTGAGAAAGACACTGTGTTTTGCTTTGATGAGAGATGCTTTGAAGCATTTAAGACTTTGAAGGAAAAATTAGTTACAGCCCCTATAATCATAGCTCCAGATTGGAGTTTTGTAAGTACCCTAAATTTTATGTATTTGGTTTTATCCATGATCAACAAATTAATCATCGAAATTAAAAATTTTACTCCATTAGTCAAAGTGCTTTAAAGCATTTAAGACTTTGAAGGAAAAATTAGTTACAGCCCCTATAATCATAACTCCGGATTGGAGTTTTGTAAGTACCCTAAATTTTATGTATTTGGTTTTATCCATGATCAACAAATTAATCATCGAAATTAAAAATTTCGCTCCATTAGTCAAAGGTTTAAATTAAAATGATATTACTCCGTAGCAAGACTTAGAAGAAGTAATTCAATTTAATTATAATAAATTTATGGATGAATATCGAAGGGAATAGGAATAAAATTTGTAATCGTACGAGCTAAGGAAAATATCTATATAAGGTATAAGTGATCCTTTATGATGGATAAGTACCGATATTAAGTTAAATTCACTACAAATACTATGAGCAAAATTTATTAAGTATACAAATATGTATAGACATACATGTAATGTTTCAAATCTTTCCCTTTTCCCAATTAAGAATATAGGTTTATAGATACAAATAAACATATGGGTAAATATAAATATACATGTACATATACACAACCCATGGATTGGCTTCTAAAATGAAACCAATCTCGAAGGGAAGTGATTAGACTTTGGGTCTAAGGGAACTTATGCAGACAAGGGAAGGCATGTAATGGGATGGATGGCACGATGAAAGAACCAAAAGTCTCGGTTAGGTAGAATGAATAAGATAGTGTAGAAGTTGAGGAAACGTGAATGGGGGAGGTGGTTCATGGTGTGACAAGGAGTATAGGGAAAATAAGTACTAGGAAAGGTATAGGCTGTCATTTTCCTACTGTATCTGCAACAAGGAATTGACAGTGATTAAATGATGTCAGAAGGCAGCAAGGGCAAAAGACGTGAACTAAGGGACATAGGATGACACACGGTAATAGAGTAGTTGCTGGAAACTCCTACAGAAAATAGTAGCAGTAACAAATAGCTATAAGTAAAGTGCTACTGTAGTAAAAACAAAGAAAAATGCAGCAGGAAAAACGTGATGGCAGGGATGAGTATGAATTAATCGAAGAGGAAGAAACCGAGAAGCAGGAGTGTAAACAGAAGCAGAAAATAGAACTGAAGCAAGACGCTGGTGTGTTGAACCGAGAGAGGAAGAGAATGCAGGGGAGTAAAGGCTAGCTGCTGGGTTAAGGAATAATGGGAAGAGTTGCTGCCACTGTGAGGTTGCAGTAGCAACAGCAAGAAGTTGGCGTCAGTTTAGTGGCTGTTTGGAGCTAGATCAGGGCCTCCTTCCATGAAGAAATGCTGGAAACCAGAAGAAGTGTAGGAAACGGGCAAGAACAAGGTGATGGCAGCGACTGGGCAGAGGAAGTTCACTGAAACAGGCCAGAACGTGGCCAAAACAAGGTGGTTTTAGATAAGAAAAAAAAAAGGAGCATGTGAAGGTAGCAGAAGAAAAAGAAAAGATATGGTCGAAAACAGAACTGAAGTCGAAAGCATGAGCTACTCTCGACTTCTTGTAAGATTGTGATGAACTGGAAGGAATAAGAGGGATGAGGAAGCTACTATCTTACACCAGTTTTAGTTGAGAAAGACGAGAGGTTGCAGCAACAGATGAGGTGTCTAATCCCTAAAACCGAGTTGTGGTCGCGACAGGAGCTGAGGCAATCGAGGGTAGAGCATCACGCTAGAGAGACGGTCCACTGAGCAGAGCAGGTGTGGGAAGGCAGCAACAGAGGAACGAATAAGAAAATGGAGGAAACTAAGTTGCTGAAACACGATGATGGAGCAGTAAAAGAGAGTGAGAGACCGAGAGAATTAAGAGCAAATTGGAAACAGATGACATAAGTCCTCTGCAAACCTGAAACCAGCCGCTGAAAGAAGGGTGAAGATGGTGGAGGTCGACTGAAGGTTCTTGGGTGTTGGGGAAGAGAAAGGAGACGGGTGGTGTTCGAGTGAGAAGAATGAGGAGAAGTGAACAGTACCATCGGGTGCTGGTGAAGAAGAAAGCAATGGGAATGATGTACAGTAGACGGTAGAAGAAAGAAAGAATAGAAAGAAAAAGAATTTGGTGGGAAGCCAAATTAAAAAAAAAAAAGAGTAATATATATATGTATATTTGGAGGAAGGAAAGAAGACACCGAGAATATAAGAAAAGCCCGGGGAAGAAAATTCAGAAATATTTATTCAAAAATATCGATACAAAATTTCGAGGAAATAACCCTAGTGAATCGGACCTGTCGACTCGCTACGTCGAGACAATCGAGGACTATGGACAAACATTGAGGAGAATCGTAGAAGGATTTAAGGGAGATACTTGAAAGCATCCTTACTCGAACTTGGAATTTTGATAAATCGAGGTAAGAGGATATAATTTAAAACGGTAATAGTTACTTTCTGAACCTTGATTAAGAAAGCTTACAAAGACATGAAGTATGATTTTTTTATGCATGTTTCTAAATTATATTTTTGATCAAGATTATGCTCTCTGAATTTGTGTTTTTTGAATAATTGCATATAGCTGGATTTGACTTCTGAATAAGAGCAGGTCTTCTGAAATGATCTTTCGAATAAGATGATTTTACTTTGATATTTTCGCATATGAGAACTATAGTATGTTTTGAGACTAAGGGTCATTTATGTTGTAAGCTGATGCATGTCAACTCGCCTGTGTGGAGTCTGAACTCGCCTGTGTGGCGTCTGAACTCGCCTTCGTGGCGCCTGTGTTTCTCCTTTGTGGCGCATGTATTTCGCCCTCGTGGCGCCTGTGTTTCGCCCTCGTGGCGCCCGTATTTCACCCTCGTGGCACCTGTATTTTGCCCTCGTGGCACCAGTGTTTCGCCTTCGTGGCGCCAGTATTTCACCCTCGAGGCGCCTGTATTTCACCCTCGAGGCGCCTGTATTTCGCCCTCGTGGCGCCTATATTTCGCCCTCTTCACCTTTGTGGCGCCTGAAATTACCTTCGGGTTCTGAATTCCCTCTATGGGGGATGACTTAGTTATTGCCGCATGATGTTTTGGTTATTTGCCGTATGATAATTATATGGGCCGATGTAGTCTCTGTCTGAATTAAACTCTGTTTTCAGAATCTGATTTTATAATATGAGATTTCACATGTATTCCTAATTTGGAATTTTGAATATACGAAAAGTTTACGTAATATCTGTTAAGTTCACGTACTTAAAGAAGTACGTTTTGAATCATGATGTTTTCGATTTTCCTTAATTTTGAATGTCCTTTATATTAGTTTCAGAAAGAAATCATTATACGTATATTTATGTTTTCTACATATTTGAATCACTAGGATCGTTTTAAATGCATTCTTCTTACTGAGATTTTTTCTCAAAAGCTCACCCCTCTACATCTCAGATCTTTGCAGTGAATTACAGTTAATAAATGTTGCGTAGACGACATAGGCTGGTGGATATGAGCTTCCCCAGACAACCTTTTGTACATGCGTGAGGTATACACTCTTATCTCTTTATCGGACCGTTTGTATGCACAGACATCTATTGAAAGTAATGTGTCGGGATGAAACCTGTATAAGAATAAATGAAATGGAATATTTTTAAAGATTGACACTGAACAAGAATACAACCTAAGTGAATAAGGGAATAAGTGGGTAAATTAAGTTCAATAAAAAAAAATCCCCCGATTTTCAAGGGTCAAGGGTCGTTACAAGTTTACCTTTTGAGCTTATTTGTGATGCAGGTGATTATGCTGTAGGGGCTGTACTAGGACAAAGAACAGGAAGAGTCTTTTATGCTATCTACTACATAAGTAAAACAATGAATGAGGCCCAGATGAACTATGCTACTATCGAGAAGGAGCTGTTAGCTGTAGTATTTGCCTTCTATAAATTTCGCTTCTATCTCATTGGTACTAAGGTAGTAGTATATACTGATTATGTTGCCATTAAGTACTTAGTATCCAAGAAGGATGCAAAGCCGAGGCTGATTCGATGGATCCTCCTATTACAGGAGTTTAACTTGGAGATTAGGGACAAGAAAGGTATAGAGAATCATGTTGTTGACCATCTATCTAGATTAGAGAGTGGACTTAAAGAAGATGGTATAGCTATTAATGAGTCCTTTCCTGATGAGCAGCTATTTACTTTTGGGCACTCCAGATTACCTTGGTACGTTGATTTTGTGAATTATCTGGTGAGCAACGTGATGCCACCTGATTTAACTGCCCAGCAAAATAAAATTTTTTTGCGTGATGTCAAGTATTATGTTTGGGATGAACCCTTCATGTACAAGCAATGTAAAGATCAGATTTTGAGAAGGTATGTTCCCATGGAAGAAGTAGAGGATATACTTAGACATTGCCATTCTTCTGATTATGGAGGGCACTTTGGAGGAGAGAGGACAGCGGCCAAGGTTTTGCAATCTGGATATTACTGGCCCACGTTATTTAAGGATGCCTACTACTTTGTGCTGAAATGTGATAGATGTCAGAGGGTAGGTAATATTTCCAAAAGAAATGAGATATCTTTGACTAATATTTTAGAAGTAGAACTTTTTTATGTCTGGGGTATTGATTTCATGGGACCATTTGTTCCTTCATATGGCAATCTCTATATTCTTATGGCTGTAGACTATGTGTTGAAATGGGTTGAAGCGATGGCTTTACCGACTCATGATGCCAAGGTAGTGGTAAGGTTTTTAAAGAAGAATATTTTTACACTGTTTGGCACACCTAGGGCTATCATTAGTGATGGAGGATCCCACTTTTGCAATCGAAGTTTTGATGGGCTGTTAAAGAAATATGGGGTCAAACATAAAGTAGCCACTACTTATCACCCACAAATGAGTGGCCAAGTAGAGTTGTCCAATAGGGAAATTAAGGGGATATTGGAGAAGACAGTGAACCCAAGTAGGAAGGACTGGTCCATTAGGTTAGATGATGCACTTTGGGCCTATAGGACAGCCTTCAAAACACAATTTAGGAATGTCCCCTTATCAGCTTGTTTATGGTAAAGCCTGTAATCTATCAGTAGAGCTTGAGCACAAGGCTTACTGGGCCCTTAAGAACCTGAATTTCAACTTAGAGGCAATAGGGGAGAAGAGGCTACTACAGTTCAATCAGTTAGATGAGTTTAGGTTGCAGGCATATGAGAATGCCAAGCTCTACAAGGAAAGGACTAAGCGATGGCATGATAAGAAAATTAAGGAGAGACACTTTGAGCCAGGCCAACAAGTTCTGTTGTTTAATTCACACTTGAAGTTATTTCCAGGAAAGCTTAAGTCTAGGTGGTCAGATCCCTTTACTATTACACAAGTATTCCCTCATGGAGCCATTGAAATTATGGATGAAACCCTGAGGCAACCCTTTAAGGTTAATGGGGGCAAACTGAAACATTATTTTGGGGGAGGGTTTGATCGTCAGCATTCTGTGACCACTTTAGCTGACCCTCATACTTCTGATCCTGCTACTTAGCTTCATTTTCTTTTTCACTTTTTGTACAGTTCTTTTCTTTTCTGCTATTTCTTTCTTTGCTTATTTTACAGATTTCTTTTCCAGTCTTATGTTTTTAATCAAGTTTTGATTGTTCATCATTATCATTAGATAGGGGAGTACTATGTTCTTGAACTTCAATTCTTATATTATCTGTACACTAAGGACATTGTGCACTTTAAGTTTGGGGGAGGGGATATCACTTAAGCAATTTTGGGCAAAATTGAAAATATTTTCGAAAATTTGAGCTTAAATTGTTTGATTTTGGGATAATTTAGTGCTTAGCATGTAGTTTTCCCATATTCCGATGATATGACCCCATGATTAAGTCTGATTTTGATTGACTGAGAAGCATGATTATAGGAAAAGCATGAAGTTGAGTTCTTGAATTTGTCTTGATTCTAATTGCGATTTCCTCATTTTATGCACATGTCATGTCATGAAACTGTATATTTATTTAGAGAAAGCTTATGTGGACCTAGGATTGCATTTGCTCAGTTGATTTTGTGTATCATATTCTAGAATTTACTTGATCTTGTCTCGAGGTGAAATATTAGATCACACTTAATTAGGGAGATGATTTAGGCCATCTTTGGATCGTTTGAGCCTTTCTAGCCATCCTTATACATCTTTTACCCCTAGTCACCCATTTTGGCCAAATAAGCTTTTCTCTGTAAATGCACTTGCATAATTTTCCTTAGCTTAAACACTCTTTTCCTATCCCTTACCCCGAAAGCGTGAAAAGTCATTGGGATATATTGTGAGCTTTGTACATATGGGTATCTGGTGATAGTGAAAATTTGAAAAAAAAATGAAAGAAAAAGAAAAAGAAAAAGAAAAAGAAGAAAGAAGAAAAATACAAAATAGAATAAAATGTTTAGCAAAAGAAATAAGTTTGGGGGAAATAAATTTGAGCTCTTACATTAAAGATCCTAGAAGTAATGCATGTTAAGCGGTAATTAAACCTAAATCGACTTTATCATACCTTTGCCCCAACCTTACATTACAAGCTTAATGAAGTCCTATTGATCTTTGGTTAAGTGTGACTACATTAGTGGAAAGAGAAGTGAAAAGCAAACTTATGGGAATGATCACATGTCATTGACTTTGCATTCACTGTGTTTGCATAATTTGATCCGGGTAATGTATTGTGAAGTGGCTTTGACATTTTCACACACACACAAGGGATCCAATTTGGGTTAGGACTTATGATTGAATGATTCTGAATGTTGGACTTGTAATTGTGAGTCTTTGAGATCATAGTTGGTACTTTTTCTTTGAAGATAATATTGGGGAAATTATTATGTTGGTACTTGTCATTCCTACATCTGTTTTGTTTTGCTTGAGGACAAGCAAAAGCTCAAGTTTGGGGGTGTGATAATTCTATTTTTAATAGAATTATTTGTGCTTAATTTCTTTATTAATTATTTAAATCCCCATACTATTTTATTAATTATCCCCTTTATTTAATTAAAATTCTTTAATGTGCAGATAAATTAAATCCGGATGAAACTCAGTCGTTTCAGTCAAAAATAGGTTGAAATCGGGCTAAAGGAGATTGGACTACGTTAAAATTGTAGACCGAGTCACCAGTCATCTGGACACGCGTGATGCCAGGTGTCCGTATTTTATTTGCTCTGAAACGATAAGATCGACGGACACCATGCCAACCTTTTGGAAGACACACTCCGGGCCACATTGCACAACCAATTGGACAAAAAGACTGATGACGTGAAAATATCTACTCTGCAGCAAATAAAATGAAGACAAGTGGCGAAACAATGCCAACTCATCTAGGATGGAAAATCACCAATGTACCCCTAAATGTGTATATAAATAGAAAATGATGGCAATTGAAAAAAAGTGTGTAAGTTAGGGTAGAATAGTTTTTTTTTAGGTTAACTTTACTTTAAAAGTTTTACCTTCCTTGTTTTCTTTTCCCGAATAGCTTTTTTTTAGCCTCCATATTTTTTGATAGCTACTGTTCTATTCAATTTAGTTTTATTATGAAAAGCTCTTGTTTTTAAGTTTATGAGTATCGTTACTTAGAATTTTTTCTTTATCATTTCAGTTTACTTACCCGTTACCATCTTATTCTTGCTATAAGTTTTAATCCAATTTTAGTTGTAGTCTAAAGCAATTGCAATGCTTTGATCATCAATGTCGATCTTTATGTTCTGATTCAATATTGCTGGTCTAATATGTTGGGATTAATCTGTGTATTGACTTGCAATACTGAAATGGTGGAACAATATTAGCTTGATTGAGAAATGAAGGAAACCGTGGCTACTGGAAATCAATATGTGATGTTTGATAAATTTTCTTCACGTATGGCTTAGTTTCACGTATTAATTTTCAGATTGTTTATTCTTCTTATCTTATTTGATTATATTTTGTATAATGCCGAGTGAGCTTCTTTTGATTCTTTTTATGTGGTCCGCTGATCATGAATGAAGAAATAAATCAGTTGATAAAAAAAAAATCAGCTCTTCTCTCATCTATTCTTCATCATGTTCTTAGTTTTATTTCTTCGGTTTGGATTGCTTGTTCTCTTGGTGTAATTTTTAATTTCTTCACATATTAGCAGCCTCTTTTCTCAGTTATATTACCAGTAATTTGGCTTTGCTTCATGTTCAGTTTTTGTCTCTTAAACCATGAATGTTGTAGTGAATGGATGAATGTTTCTCCTCTGTTCTCCCCTATCCTAACTTTTATTTACTGTTCATTTTCATTTTCTGTTTAACTTCTGGTTTTAATCAATTCTGTTCTCTATTCTCATTCCTTGTCACGGGTTGAGGTTGATTGGATGCAGGTTAAAGACCAAGGAAGATCGGGAATGAAGCCATCAATAGACTCGTGGTACAACTGGATGACGAGCGGAACGGGAGAGCACTGCTGTTGGTTCCTTAGCCAGAAACAATGTCAGAGGGCATGGTTGCAGCAGATAGGATCCATTTTTTTTATCTTCGTTTCCCGTTTCATTTGTTCATTTTCATGTCATCCAACAATTTTCCCTTGTTCAACAGTGATTTAACTTTAATCCACTGATCTGTTTGCTCTTTTCTTTTTCTCCTTTAAATTCATTGTTCGGTTTCTTTTGATTATCTTCACTCTTCGGTTCTTATCAGTTTTATTGTTTCCAGGTTGTTGTCGGTTGCAGTTAGGTACCAACGGGAGCTAGAGTAGCACCTGGCCAGCGCATGTCGCGGAAGGTTGGTGCTGAGGACCACGTCTGAAGTAATCACCTGGAGCAGAATAGGCAGGAGAAGATGTACAGTACCTGTACACATCGAAACAGCCAGCTGGAAATTGGGTGAAGGCCACGTTTGGCCATTCGGTTTATTTGTGCAATTAGTTTAAGCATGTTTGAAAGTTCTCTTTTTATGTCATTTACAGTGTTTGTTAAGTTAGGAAAATAGATTTGCATTGTTTGTTAAATTAATGACTAGTGTTAATTAGGATAATAATTAAATTTTGAGAGTGGTAATTTTAATTTTCTTTAGAAACTCATAAGTTGCATTTAGAATTAAATTAGAGATAGACTAGTTCGTAATTTAGTTTTTTAATTGAAAAAAAATATTTTCTCATGTATTAGTTAGATTTTATTGTTAAGTTAGTAATTAGATATAATTAGGATTAATTTAGAATTAGTATTTTAGACATTTAGACTTGTAGTTATTTTCTTAATTTTTCTAGGATTTTAAATTTTAAATTAGTGTAATTTGCATTTTTATATTTGCATTTTAGTTTAGTTGCATTAATTAATTTTAACAGTTTTAATTATCTTTTGTAGGTAACTGCTTTTAATTGTTGAGAGCACTGTAAGTAAATTTTGCTATCTTTTATTTTAATCAGTTTATAATTTTTATTGTTTTCAGTATTTTTAATTTTAGACTTAGTAGATCACCCATCTTCACTTCATAATTTGTTAGAATATACTTAGGGTAAGATTACCCAGTAGTTAATTAGGTTGATCAACTTCTCTGTGGGATGATAATTCGGGACTCAAATCCCATTATTACTTGTACGACCCGTGCACTTGCGGACAATACGTTTAGTTCGTATCAGCTATCGTATTGCTCTGGTCATCCAGCAGTATAGAGGTATATACTTGAGATGAAAAATTTTGTATCCTGTAAACTAATACACAGTAAAGTTTGTATTTAGCATTTTGGGGGATGTATATAATAGAAATTGATGTAAACGCTTCCGCACATATATATATAAAAGTCCAGTTTCTATTCTACTTTATTTGTATGAATTTATTAAACTAAAATGGATGAGATATGAATTGGATATTGATTCACAGTCCAACTGTAAGTGGTAAGGTAAAGGTCATAGACAAAGAGAGAGAGGGTCGTGACACGAGCATTGGTGGAAATCCATCTAGCCTATTTTGAGGGCCCAGAATCCGATAGTGACTTGGGAGATTTTTCTAGATGCCTTCCAGAGGCAGTATATTCCGGAGACTACTCGTAGGCATTTAAAGATGAAGTTCTTCGGTCTGACTCAGGGAAATCGATCAGTAGATGAGTATGTCACAACCCTCTTTACCAGTCCGTGACCTTTACCTTACCACTTACAGTTGGACTGTGAGTCAACATTCGATCCATTTCTCATACATTTATAGTTTAATCATTTAAATTAAATGAAGTAGAATAGAAATTGGACTATTATAAATAAGTACGGAAGTGTTTACATCAGTTTCTATTATATAGATCCCCAAAAATACAAAATACAAGTTTCACTGGGCATTAATTTACAGGATACAAAATTTTCTCATCTCAAGTGTATACCTCTCTATACTGCTGGATGACTAAAGAAAACATGATAGCAGGGACGACTGCAATGTACTCACTACTGCGTAGTATCTGTGGAGGAGGAAATAAGGGGGCGAGCTAACGCGCTTAGTAAGGAAAATATGAAAACGGGTAGATAACTACACTATCTACATGCTAAAATTGTATATGTTCATTTTCCTTATACACAATATATATGTTCTTTAAAAAAAACTTCCATCAATGCGAAACCATTAATTCGCTAGATGGGTATTTGCATATTCACACAGCATCACACAGTTTCACACAGCATAATCTATTCACACAATTCATATATAGAAAATGCTTTATACTTTGTAAATCAATACATGTTGAGACATAAACCATAGGTCATCATATGCCCAGACACACAGCAAGGGAAGATATCTATCACCTCACACAGTAGTGACAATGTCGTATCACTCAGATATAATAAGACTTATGGCCATAGTTGGATTCCAGGCTACACTGATATGGTGTGCGGGAACCCTACGCTTAGGGAGGCGGATCAACCATCCCTTCAGCTCATGCTCAAATCACGGTACATCGTACCCCATGGCTAACGCTCACGGTACATCGTGCTCCCATGGATCATTATCACCCATTTTCATTGTCTCAAAATCTCGTGCGAGCAGGTCAGTGTCAGACACACAATAGTACACGAGGGCTCTAGCACGATTTATACTCATCACATCACATATATATACCTCATGTGTGCAGGTTAATGTAAGATACACAGCAATACATGACGGCTCTAACACGGTTTTACTCAACACACAGCATAATCATAAAAAACCTTGTGCGAGCAACTCAGTGTAAGACACAGCGCATACCTGAGGCATCGAGCACGTTATTACTAGAAAATTACATGCGAGCATAGTCAGAGCAAGACACACAACAATACTCGAAGGCTTTAGCATGATTTGTAAAATCTAGTCCGAACATCTTGAGTGGAACACACAGCATCACCGAGGCATCAAGCACTCTTTCGTTTTCTTTAAAATCTTTTTTTTTAAAATAACGTGCGAACAAGGTTTGTCAATCTACTGTTGCCCCTCAGGCTCTAGCACGATTTCACACAGAAAAGAAATATAAGGGGCTCTATGTATAGTCATGGGTGAGAGGGAAAATCTCCCTTCAATCACTCGTTTAAAAGCATTTCATACAAATTATCAAACCGAGAGCCCGTCTATTATTATTCTTTCTCAAAACGTTTGCAAAACCTCTTTTCACAACAATCATAGAAGTCATGCAACTCATACTATCGACTTATTCTCATATGTAGTTTCCTACTTAGGTATATCAATATCTATATACGCATCACATACATTTGCACACAACAAGCAAGAAAACATACGTATAGCTATCTCTATAGCTCGCATAAGTCCCTTACCTCGAATCATGCTTGAATCGTTTTCCTTCGATTTTCACTTCTCATGATCCGCTCTATTGATTCCAACAATATCCTCCGTAGTTGAAATTGTGTATTATACACATCAGTATATTGTCATATACTTCATTTCTCTTGCATGATATTCAAATTAATGCATTTGGCTATTTATACCATTATGGGACTTTATCCTTTCACAAGTCCATTTTCGAGTATTTAGCTTGTGTTCATGAATCTTTTAGACTCCTCGAGTCTATTGATTCATATTAAACTGGTATTACGCTTATAATACCTCAAATTCATGATTTTTATTTCATTGTGGCATTTTATCAAACACCTCATATACTCACTCTTAGCTATTTTTGTTTCTAACACATGAACTTCAACAAATCATTATGCAATCATGTATATATGCTTAATAACATCTATTCATGCTTAAATCATCATTAAATCCATGCCTACTCAACTTTGTCATCTTTTTCTCACATGTCACCATATATAGGTCATAGAGATTAAACATGTTCTAAGATGTTTAAATCAACAATATATACACTAATCAACTCATAAAATTATATAGCTCAACATACATGAGATTGGTGCATTGAAATCTCACCTAGATGGACTTTCCTCATTTTGACTGAAATTGGAAAAATCACATTGTTTCCTTCAATCATAGTTTCACAACTTGTTTTTGGACTAAGTTATTCTCCTTTTCACTATGAACAATTTTGCTAAACCAACCTCTCTCAATTTTGTATGAAAAGTGATGGTTTCCTATGGTGAAAAGCTATGTTACTTTGCTTGAAATGGAAAGTTTGAGGTTTCTTCCGTGCATTGCAGCCAGCAGACCTATTTTATAGAAATTGCATTAATGAGATCGATCTCCATTAGTGAGGGATCGATCTGTTGCCGCTTTTAGCCTTCCAATAGTGAGTTTTCAAGCCTGAGAGATCAATCTGTCGAAGAACATGAGATCGATCTCTTCCTAGCGAGAGTTTCACAGATCGATCTGCTTCAGGCTGAGGCTTAAGGAGATCGATCTGCTTGGATTGAGTCGGTTTTCTTCTTCAAAATGCCTCTAAGATCGATCTCCCTTGCATTGGTGATAGATCTCCCCTTGTCCTGCAGCCATACTTAGCCAATTTTCACTTCAATTCTCAAAGCTAACTTCCTTTCCATTTACCACACTACTCATTTTGCATTCAATACACATTTATCACTTCAAAAGGTTTATTTCTTATCATTCGTACTTAATGAAACTTGTGTGTACATCATGAATCCATATATCAATTGTGTACATCGGATTTACGGACCTTACATTACTTATGATTCATATTACATTAACAATTGTATACGTAGGAAATCATAAGGGTTACATGTAAAAATACGGGTCTTACAAAGTATGAGTCCAAATTTACATCTATGGGAAGGTATGATCCGATCACTATGAGCAGTGAAGACAAGAAGGTTCAAAAATTTTATAGTAGGGTTGAAACCTTATACTTGAACGCGACTAGCCCCTTTTGGTATTTCAACTTACGAAGAGGTAATTCGCAGAGCATAGTGGTGTGAGCAGGATTACGAGTTGCATGTCTATGAATTTGGTAAGTTGAGTAAGGACAAAAAGAGGTCAGTTGAGGACCGAAGTGTTAGAGAAGGAAAAAGGTCGTTTAGGAAGCAGCTAAAGTTTAGGGAGTTTCAGGGTAAGACAACAAAGCCCTCTGTTCCGTCAGTTTCAGCTTCATCCAAGGGTATAGTGATTGGTGAACCTTGGCCTACTATCGAGCCATGTATATTCTATAGGAAAACTCATAGTGGTAGGTGATGTTATCAAGCATCCAGAGCATGTTTTAGATGTGAAAAGATGGGCTATTTAATTAATCAAAGACTACTAGGAACTTGCAATCCCGATTCCACAGAGGCGAGAGAAGCCACAGAAAGCTCTCATTGCACCCCCACCCCAAAGGAGGAGGGCCACAGTTGAAGAGAAGGGAAAGTAGACTATTGGCCAGGGTCGTGTGTATGCTTTGGATCAAGATGCTGCAAATGCTTTGTCCGATGTGATTAAAGGTACCATTTTCGTATTTAATTTTGAAGCATTAACGTTATTTGATCTTGGTGCCACACATACATATATAACCCCCTCATGTGCATTTAAACTGTCAAATTTTATGGAGCTTGTACCACTAGGTAAAAGGCTGTTAATCAGCACACCCATGAGAGATAGTCAAGTGACTGAAATGATGTGTAAGGATTGTAAATTGAAGGTAGGTGATAATAGCATGACAGTCAATCTTATTTTATTAAATATGTATGATTTTGATGTAATATTGGGAATGGATTGGCTAGCGTCAAATCATGCTATCTTAGATTGCTACTCTAAGGAAATAATGTTTTTTCTACCTGGGAAACATATTGTAAAATTTTCTGAGAAGAAATGAAAGAAATAATCGTTGTAATTAAGCAAGACGGATATTGGTGCTAACTGAATGATTAATATTTTGAAGGATTCATTGCCTACGTGGTTGATATGACTAAGGCACTTCCAGAGTTGACTGACATCCTTGTGGTTAGGGAGTTTCATGATGTCTTTCCAAATAATCTACCAGGGTTGCCACTAGATAAGGAGATGAAGTTTTATATTAATGTGGTGCCTGATTCTGAGCCTATATCTAAACCACCATACAGAATGGCCCTAGTTGAATTGGAAGAGCTAAAGAATCAATTATAGGAGCTGTTGGATAAGAGGTTTATTAGACTGAGCGTTTCACCTTGAGGATCTCCGATTCTATTTGTAAAGAATAATGATGGAAACCTCTGACTATGCATTGACTATCGATTGTTGAATAAGGCTACCATTAAGAATAAGTATCCCCTTCCACGTATTGATGATCTATTAGATCAGTTTCGGGGATCACAGATATTTTCCAAGATCGATCTGAGGTCTGGGTAATATCAGTTGAGAATCCGGAGTGGAGATGTACCCAAGACAGCATTTCGTACCCGTTATGGCCACTATGAGTTCTTGGTTATGCCTTTCGAGTTAACGAATGCTCCCACAGCTTTTATAGCTTTGATGAATGATGTGTTCAAGCCATGCCTAGACCGATTTGTGATCGTCTTTATTGATGATATATTGGTGTATTCGAAGTCTAGGGAAGCACATGAGGATCACTTAAGGATTGTTTTGCAGACCCTCCGAGAGAAGCAACTATATGCCAAGCTCAGTAAGTGTGACTTCTGGTTGGAACAAATATCATTTTTGGGTCATGTGGTATCGATGTCACGCCTCGAGCTCGGAACATAACAGACACCGTACACCTGTAAAATATAATCTTATAGACATGCAAGGCTTTTATCATACCAAATCTATTTTTTTTACTTTCAAATGTCTAAATTGAGAAATTTAAATCTTCAAAGTTTGCAATTGACTTAAAGTGCATTCCACAATTGCAATAAATGTACTACAAAATGTTTAAAAATAGTTTACAAGGTTCCAACTTAGTCATAAATAATAATATAAAATGTTCTCAATTACTTAAACTAATCATCCTAAAAGTCCTGAGACATGCCCTACTTCGAGACATCACTCCCTAATATTCCCATGTTCATCACCAACAGTAAAACCTGAAAAAATGTTAAGGAAAGGGGTGAGTACAACCACTCAGTAAGCAACCTACATCCCCTCAGCTGGATTAAGCATACCATAAGATATTTAGGCCAAAATATCTAGTACAGTTATTCAAAATCAGAAAGTGTAATGTCATATTTATTCACAATTTGTCAAATTCATTTACACAAATTTTAAAGCTGAACAAAATCTTCATATAACAAAATTGAATAAAAGATTCACAAAGTACAATTTTATTTTATTTATTTATTTTTGGTCTCCCGTAACATGCCATGGCCACGCTTAACCCTTGTGGCACAAGTCAAAATCAAAACAAAACCACAATTAACCCCAGTGGTATGGGTCAGAATCAGAACAGAAGCAACTAGTAGTTGCACAAAACAAATATCAAAGAGCCACTATTCTCATCCGGTGGTACGGATAGAAATTGATTTCTTATAACAGAATACGTGTCAACACGACCAACATTTAACCCCCATTGGCAGGGTCAGAGCACAGCCATACTAGGAGACAAAACAAAACATATTTTCAAATTATCCAAAAATGCAAAGCAATATTATTATAATTCCTCAAAACATATTTCATACAAAATGATTTTTTTTATTCACAAAACAGATAATATATATATAATATATGTAATAACAAAATTCATCAAGCGATTAAATCGTATTCCAACATTTGCACTAAATCACATTCATAGGCAATTTAAAGAATCATATATGCATATATATATATTTGCATGCTTAACCCAATTTAGAAATCACAAGGACAAAGTATAGTACTTGTATATAATACGCAAATATATATATAATTCGTATTGTGTTAATTTTAAGGGTGTCAAAACACCGAAGGGATATAAGTCACTTACTTGACTCGCTAAACTGATACTCGAACAACAATCACACAATTTCCTAGTCTCCTAATAATTCAAGAAATATTCAACCATTAGAAACTATCACGAAGTTATTAGTTTAATAAAATACAATCTTCGATAAACTATCCTAAGACATGTAGATGATGTGATAATCTTCCGAATAACTTGAAATTATTAGAAAGTGTTTTTCATATTAAAATAAATGTTCTTTTAATCTAAGAAAATACTTAATATTAAGTAAAAATTGAAATTAAACCTAAAACATGAAAGTCAATAGAATTAATACTGTTTTATGATAATATTTAATGAATATATATATATATATATATTTACAAGTTTATATAAATTTAGTGAGTATTTATTAACATCCAAAATTTTGTAAATAAATTTTTATAATTATATTTATATATGTAAAAATTAATAAAAACATATATTTGACTTTCATACAATCTATAACAGATTGAATCAATATTGACCCAAAATAAATTTTAAATTAATTAAAACGAAATTTTCTATTATTCTAAAATTTCTTATTTTTGTGTTCATTTGACCTACTTTGAGCATTTATATCTAACACACTGTATAGTATCTAAAGGTGAGACTACAACCAATTAAAATTGCACATGTAATATTACAATTTAGGATATTGTTTCGTTCAAAAAGCTTACTGGAACCATGATTTTCGAAAGCCAAGAGTTTGAGTTTTATCACAAAGAACCTAGAATTTCTGGGTTTCTGTTTCAACGAACCAAGTTTGGGGCAACGGTTCTACTAGCACAAAACGTTTCAGACTAAAGTATTAAGACCAAAACAAAGTTCACGTTTCATACAGCAAAAGCCCTCAAATAATTGACCAAAACTGTAAACCCCACATATTTCCTACGTTAATTAAATTATATAAAAATGAAAATAATATATATTAATGGAAGTGTGAATATTCGTTGTAGGGCTCAAGGACTATAGGAACTAAGAAGCCCGTGAATGACCGAGAACCCGAAGATACAAGAAGTAATAAAGCAAATGCAAGTATGGAAGGATTGAAAAATTTTAAAGTATTAGTTGAAAATTGATGATGTAAAAACTTGTATCGGGAATTCGTGAGGTGTGATGAAATCCCGATAATATTTCATTTTCGAAATAATGAGAATTTCATGGAAGGCATGAATATTGTGTCCTTGGATAATCTTACAAGGAAATGAGTATATATAGATATATATAGATATATATACATAGGTGTATATGTATATATAAATATACATGACATTTAAATAGATGGATAATAATATATATATATATATGTAACAAATATATATATATATACTATAAAATGCATAGTTTATAATATATTAGTATTAATAAATAAATAAAGCTTGAGACAAATAAAAAAATGATTAGATGAACTAAAAGGAAATGGAAAAAAATAAATAAATAATAACAATAACAATAAACAAACAACTAATGTCTATGTATATTAATATAATGTATAAACCTATATTTATACAATGTATAGGTGTTAATATAAAAGATAATATATATATATAATATATTATTATTTTATATAACTAAAATGGTGTACGGAATTGGCTTCAAAAAGAAGCCAATCTCGCACACCTGGAAATGAAGAGAAATTGGAAGATAAATTCAAAGAAAACAGGGGAGCGGGAAACCAGAAAAGAGAAGAGGAAGAAGAAGAAAAGGGAAGAATGAAAGGGGGAAGAAGGAGAGAGAGTCGGTCTGCTGGGGGGAGAAAGAATGAAAGAATGAAGAAGAAAAGGGAAATCGAGGAAGAGAAGAAGAGAGGAAAGGAAGAAAGAGGGGCTGACCGAGAGAAAAGAAGAGGAGAAAATAAAAGAAAGGGAGAAGGAGAGGGCTGGCTGGGAGAAGAAAAGGAAAGAAGAGGAAGGAAAGAAAGAAAAGAAAAGAAAGAAAGGAAGAGGAGGGAAGAAGAAGAAGAAGAAGAAGAAGAGAAAAGGAAAACCGAAGCTAGGAGCAGGGATGCGAGGAAGGGGGAGAAGAAAATGAAGCTGACTGGGGCAGAAAACGGGGCTGGAAATTGAAGCAAGGGATGAGAGAGAAGAAAACAGCAGCAAACCGAGAGGGAAAAGAAAAATAATTGAGGCTGGCCGAGCTGAAGGAGAAGCAAAGGCCGAGAGAGGAGAAAACAGAGCAGGAGAGCTGCTGCTAGAATCCAAGGTTGTTGTTGTGCCGACTGGAATCAGTGGAACCGTGAAGCAGGGGTAGTACCAAGAACGTGCAGAGCAGTAACGTGGGTTTCTGTGAGTATTGCTGGAAGAGGAGTCTATCGTTCTGCTGTCATGCTGTTTGATCCTGCTATTGTGGTGAGACAAAAAAACGGTGAAGAAGAGAAAACGAGGATGATGATGGAAGAGTTGGAACCGTGAGGCAAGGAAGAAGAAGATCGGGGCTGAGAGGAGACCGCAGGAGAACTGAAATGGAACCGAGAGGGGGCAGGAACGGATCCGAACTAGATCAGGGCAATGAAGGTTGGAAAAACCGAGAGTTGAAGAAAGAGAAAACAGAGGGAAGAAAGGAGAAAGGAAAAAGAAAAAAAAAGAAGAGAGAAAGAAGAGAAAAGAGGTAAGAATCTAATGTATATATGTATATTTAATTGTACATGTATATATATATTTACGTGATTGTGTATAAGTATGATAAGGTAAAGTATATATATGTATATACATGTATGTAAATTCAATGTACATGTAGATAAATGGGTTGTAGATATAAGCATGCTAGTATAGTTTGAATTAGATTAAAAGTGGGATTGATGAGGAGTAGGCAAACATATATATATATATATATATGTATGTTTGTGATATTGAAAAATGGAAACTAATAATAATATATGTATATATATGTGTGTGTGTATATATATATATATATATTGGTCTATATACATACATGTGGGTGTATATAAGATGAATGTGTGCTAGTTTAGGTACATGCAAAGAATGTATATATGAGATAGGAAAAGAATGAAAACAAATAAATAAATATATATATATATATATATACATATGGGAGTGTATATATATATATATATATGTACATACATGTAGAGGTATATAATAAGGTGTATGTCAATAAGTGTACATACAAAATAATATGTGGTAAGAGAAAATATATAAACGTGCGTGTTGACTTAAGTACGTATAATAATACGTACACACGCAGTAGTAACGAATAGGTTACGATTTTAACGCAATTCAGACAATTCGCACGAATAGGGTACTAAGTGTATGATTTCAGTGTAGGTGATCGTAGAAGGAATTAAGGGAGGTACTAAGAGGCGTCACCACTCGAGCACAGAGATTTCGATAGATCGAGGTAAGGGGATATAATTTAAAACGGTAATAGTTACTTTCTGAGTTTTGATTAAGGAAAGCTTACAAAGAGATGAAGTATGATTTTTCATGCATGTTTCTAAATTATATTTCTGATCAAGACTATGCTTTCTGTATTTGTGCTTTTGAAATAAGAACATGTCTTCTGAAATAATCTTTCGAACAAGATGATTTTTAATTCGATATTTTCGAATATGAGAAATATAGTATGTTTCGAGACTAAGGGCCATTTATGTTGTATGCTAATGCATGTCAACTTCGCCTGTGTGGCGTCTGAACTTCACCTGTGTGGCGTTCAAACTTCGCCCTTGTGGTTCTGAAACGCTGTATGACCTTGACTCCGTCTATAGTCTCGCCGTGGCCATAGGTTCTGAATTTCACCTTCGGGTTCTATCTCGCCGTGGTCATAGGTTCTGAATTTCACCTCCGGGTTCTGTCTCGCCGTGGCCATAGGTTCTGAATTTCACCTTCGGGTTCTGTCTCGCCGTGGTCATAGGTTCTAAATTTCACCTCCGGGTTCTGTCTCGCCGTGGCCATAGGTTCTGAATTTCACCTTCGGGTTCTGTCTCGCCGTGGCCATAGGTTCTGAATTTCACCTACGGGTTCTGTCTCGCCGTGGCCATAGGTTCTGAATTTCACCTTCGGGTTCTCTCTCGCTGTGGCCATAGGTTCTGAATTCCCTCTACGGAGGATGACTTGGTTATTTGCCTCATGATAATTAGATGGGCCTATGTAGTCTCGATTTGAAAATTAAACTCTGTTTTCAGAAGGTGATTCTATATTATGTGATTTGACATATATTCATGTTTTTGGAATTCTGATTATACAACCAGTTTACGTAATATCTATTAAGTTCACGTGTTTAAAGAATTACGTTTTGAATCTTGATGTTTCTGATTTTCCTTAATCTTTGAATGTCATTTATATTAGTTTTTAGAAAGTATCATTATACGTACTATTGTGTTTCTACATATTTGAATTGCTAGGATCGTTTTAAATACATCTTCTTACTGGGCTTTTTCTCGAAAGCTCACCCCTCTACCTCTTAGATTACTTGCAGTGATCCGTAGGCGCTACCTGCTGCGTACACGACGTAGGCTGGTGGGGAGAGCTACCCTAGGCTACTTTTTGTACACGCAGAAAGATATACATTTACATTCCTGTACCAGACATAATTGTATGCACAGACACACATATTGGAAATATCAGTTGGGATGTAATTTTGTAAGGAACGATGTAAACATTATTATTTTGGGATAATGTTTTGAGATAACATTTTGAGATGACTAGTATTAAATTGAAATAGATGTATTGAGTGGTAAAGATGAATTTGGAAAGTATGCTAGGTAGTTGTGGATATCTAAGATTGCCAAAAGCAACTGATTTGCAGGTGGGTAGGCTCATACATAAGCTGTTGTGCTGCCGAAATTTCTATCGACCGTATAAGTTAAAATATGAAAATTAATTACAATTAGAGTAAAGAATTAGGAAAAGTGTTTTGACACTGCACAGGAATACAACCTAAGTGAATAAGGGAGTAAGTGGGTAAATTAAATTCAAAAAGAAAAATTTTTTTCTTGATTTTCAATGGTCAAGGGTCGTTACAGTTTAAGTGGTATCAGAGCGAAGGTTGTCTAGTACTGTCAGTGTCGAAAATAAGGATTAAATTACATCACAATGTCTGTGCTTGTCTGATTGTAGGTAATGTATACCTAACGAGTTTAAGACTTGATCTTTGGAATTACGCGCAGGTATTAGATCACTACACGATGAGTGGAAGACGCAGACGTACTCGGAGGTAGGCTTAGCCACCTCCACCTCCTCCACCCGAGCCAGAGAGTCCTGGTACTCGTATGGCTCAGTTTGAGCAGTGATTGGAGCAGTGCCTCGAGTGAGGTTTGGAGTCGATAGCTGCCATGGTTGCCCAACATCTAGGGGCAAACGTTTCTGATTCTACTGGTACGACACTAGTTCCTACTCCAGCGCAGACTCCTCCACAAGCACCACCACCTCCTCCGCCAGTTCCTCTAGTACCTATGGCACCTCAGCCTCCTGTACAGGCCCGGAGGGAGGAGAGGAATGTCGGTAGGATGAGAGATTTCCTGAAGATAAGGCCTCAAGCATTTAAGGGGATTAAGAATCTGGTAGAGGCTGAAGAGTGGCTGGTGAGCCTTGGGAAGATCTTCTACTTAATGGGGTGTTCTAATGTTGAGAAGGTTTCCATGGCCACCTACATGCTGCAGGGCCAAACAGAGTATTAGTGGGGATCCACCAAGGTCCTTCTGACTACTCAGCATCCGGTGATCAGTTGTGATGCATTCTCCACAGCTTTTAGGAAGCAGTATGTTCCACTAACTACCCAACAAAAGTTGATGATGGACTTTCTGAGTTTGGTACAGGGCAGTATGACCGTGGATGAGTACGAAAGTAAATTCACCATGCTGATGAGGTATGATCTGGAGACATTCCAGAATGAAGAGAGTCGGACTGAGAGGTTCCTAGCAGGGTTGAGGCCAGCTATCAGAGACCGTCTTTTGGGGTTATGGATTACTGAATTTCAGGATGCCCTGGGTAGAGCACAGATGGTCGAGAGAGGCCTTAATGTCACCCAGACGGAGTATAGTTTTAAAGGAAAGGCCATGGATAAGGGTAAGCGAATGGAGCTGGTGAGATAGGACTTCCGGAGGGGCCAGGCTAAGAGACAGAGGATAGATGAGTCTCGGGCTAGGATTGATAGGCCCACAGCTCCTATAGCTACCCCACAGACTACTAGGGGGTTCCAGCAGTATGAGAGATTGTGCACTAGTTGTGGTAGTTACCATAGAGGTGCGTGTCACTGGTCCTCAGGGAGCTATTTCAGGTGTGGATAGAGGGGAAACTTGATTAAAGATTGCCTATTGAATAAGTTTCCATAACCCCCAGAGCTACCACGACCACCTATGAGGCAAGCTCCCCAGAGACAAGTCCCACAGAGACGGGCTACCGTAGCAGAGAATGGCAAGAAGTCTGTCATTCATGGGAGGGTCTTTGCTTTGGATACAGAAACTACTGATGCCTCCGTTTAGACCATCCAGGGTAAGCTTTTAATTTGCAATCATGAGGCACGTGTATTATTTGATTCAGGTCTCGCACACTCTTTCATATCACCCCACTTCGCACGTAAATTGCATGTTAAGCCTGAAGCTCTAGATTTTACGTTACACGTTAGTACACCTATGTATGCTTTGCAGTTAAGGAATAAATTTTATGATCTTGTTTATGATGGAAATTTTTTGTGAACATATTAATGTGAGGGTTATGTTGCATTCATCCTCAATACTAGTCGAACATGTCCAAGTATTCAGGACATACCAGTGGTATGCGAGTTTTCGGATGTATTTTCCTGGTGAACTACCGGGATTACATCAAGAGAAAGAACTAGGGTCCACTATGGATTTGGCTCCAGATGTGCAACCTATCTCGAAGTCTCCCTATCGGATGAACTTTGTAGATCTTGAGGAGCAAAGAAAAAGGAGTTGCAAGAACTGTTAGATAAAGAAAGTTCAGAAACTCATTTGAGATAATGGAAAGGATAAAGAGAATGATGGAAAAGAGATCTACAAAGGAAATAGTGACAATGCAAGAGCACTGTCACTATACTGGAAGAATGAATCAGGGAACTAACGGTATAAATAAGACTCTAAAGATCACACTGCTTACATGATTGATAAAGATATGGCGTGTTCGGTGTATAGAAACATCCCTGTAAACAGGGAAAGTTTGCCGACACATGATCAAATGATTTATCAAAGTTACCCCTAAAACTAAAAGGAGAAGTTCTAGAATTGAGTTAGCAGGTGGTATCGAACTAATTACTCAAGCCACTGTACTGAGTGACCTTGCTTGGATTAGGAATGCTGAGAGAGCAATTATAAGAACTATATGAAGCGGAGATTTTCGGATTGAGTGACCCACTTTGGAGTGTACTGGTGTTAAATTATATGGAGACTCGGAGTCTCTTGGGTCACAGTGTATTAAGAATAGGTGTAACTAGGATTACCAAGAACCCAAAAGGGACATGATACAATCTAGATGATCGTAGACAGAGGGACCCGAATGAATTTGGAGGACCAAATTCTTTTAAGGTGGGGAGAATGTAAACCCCATAATTTCCTACGTTAATTAAATTATATAAAAATGGAAATAATATATATTAATGGAAGTGTGAATATTCGTTGTAGGGCTCGAGGACTATAGGAACCGAGAAGCCTATGAATGATCGGGAACCCGAAGATACAAGAAGTGATAAAGTAAATGCAAGTACGGAAGGATTGGAAAATTTTAAAGTATTAGTTGAAAATTGATGATGTAAAAACTTGTATCGGGAATTCGTGAGGAGTGATGGAATCTCGATAATATTTCATTTTCGAAATAATGGGAATTTCATGGAAGGCATGAATATTGTGTCCTTGGATAATCTTACAAGGAAATGGGTATATATAGATATATATAGATATTTATACATAGGTGTATATGTATATATAAATATACATAACATTTAAATAGATGGATAATAATATATATATATATGTAACAAATATATATATATATATATATATATATATACTATGAAATGCATAATATATAATATATAAGTATTAATAAATAAATAAAGCTTGAGACAAATAAAAAAAATGATTAGATGAAATAAAAGGAAATGGAAAAAAATAAATAAATAATAACAATAACAATAAACAAACAACTAATGTATATGTATATTAATATAATGTATAAACCTATATTTATACAATGTATTGGTGTTAATATAAAAGATAATATATATATATAATATTATTATTATTTTATATAACTAAAATGGTGTACAGAATTGGCTTCAAAAAGAAGCCAATCCCACACACCTAGAAATGAAGAGAAATTGGAAGACAAATTCAAAGAAAACAAGGGAGCGGGAAACCAGAAAAGAGAAGAGGAAGAAGAAGAAAATGGAAGAAGGAAAGAGAGAAGAATGAGAGAGAGCCGGTCTGCTTAGGGGAGAAAGAAGGAAAGAAGGAAGAAGAAGAGGGAAACCGAGCAAGAGAAGAAGAGAGGAAGGGAAGAAAGAGGGGCTGACCGAGAGAAAAGAAGAGGAGAAAAGAAAAGAAAGGGAGAAGGAGAGGGCTGGCCGGGAGAAGAAAAGGAAAGAAGAGGAAGAAAAGAAAGAAAAGAAAAGAAAGAAAGGAAGAGGAGGGAAGAAGAAAAAGAAGAGAAGAGGAAAATCGAAGCTAGGAGCAGGGATGCAAGGAAGGCGGAGAAGAAAATAAAGCTGACTGGGGCAGAAAACAGGGCTGGAAATTAAAGCAAGGGTCGAGAGAGAAGAAAACAGCAGCAAACCGAGAGGAAAAAGAAAAATAATTGAGGCTGGCCAAGCTGAAGGAGAAGCAAAGGCTGAGAGAGAAGAAAACAAAGCAGGAGAGCTGCTGCTAGAATCCAAGGTTATTCTGTGCCGACTGGAATCAGTGGAACCGTGAAGCAGGGGCAGTACCAAGAACGTGCAGAGTAGTAACGTGGGTTGCTGTGAGTATTGCTGGAAGAGGAGTCTATCGTTTTGCTGTCGTGTTGTTTAATCCTGCTATTATGGTGAGACAAAAAAAACGATGAAGAAGAGAAAATGAGGATGATGATGGAAGAGTTGGAACCGTGAGGCAAGGAAGAAGAAGATCGGGGGGCTGAGAGGAGACCGCAGGAGAACTGAAACGCAACCGAGAGGGGGCAAGAACGGATCCTAACTGGAGTAGGGCAGTAAAGGCTGGAAAAACCCAGAGTTGAAGAAGGAGAAAATAGAGGGAAGAAAGGAGAAAACCGAGAGGGAAGAAAGGAGAAAGGAAAAAGGAAAAAAAAAGGAGAAGAGAGAAAGAAGAGAAAAGAGGTAAGAATCTAATGTATATATATATATATTTAATTGTACATGTATATATATATATATATTTATGTGATTGTGTATAAGTATGATAAGGAAAAGTATATATATGTATATACATGTATGTAAATTCAATGTACATGTAGATAAATGGGTTGTAGATATAAGCATGCTAGTATAGTTTGAATTAGATTAAAAGTGGGATTGATGAGGAGTAGGCAAACATATATATATATATATATATGTATGTTTGTGATATTGAAAAATGAAAACTAATAATAATATATGTATATATATATATATATATGTGTGTGTGTGTGTATATATATATATATATATATATATATATATATATATATATATATATATTGGTCTATATACATACATGTGGGTGTATATAAGATGAATGTGTGCTAGTTTAGGTACATGCAAAGAATGTATATATGAGATAGGAAAAGAATGAAAGCAAAAATATATATATATATATATATACATATGGGAGTGTGTATATATATATATATATATATATATATATATATTTATGTGTACATACATGTAGAAGTATATAATAAGGTGTATGTCAATAAGTGTACATACAAAATAATATGTGGTAAGAGAAAATATATAAACGTGCGTGTTGACTTAAGCACGTACAATAATACGTACACACACAGTAGTAACGAATAGGTTACGATTTTAACGCAATTCGGACAATTCGCACGAATAGGGTACTAACTGTATGATTTCAGTGTAGGTGATCATAGAAGGAATTAAGGGAGGTACTAAGAGGCGTCACCACTCGAGCACGAAGATTTCGATAGATCGAGGTAAAGGGATATAATTTAAAACGGTAATAGTTACTTTCTGAGTTTTGATTAAGGAAAGCTTACAAAGACATGAAGTATGATTTTTCATGCATGTTTCTAAATTATATTTCTGATCAAGACTATGCTTTCTGTATTTGTGCTTTTGAAATAAGAACATGTCTTCTGAAATAATCTTTCGAACAAGATGATTTTTAATTTGATGTTTTCGGATATGAGAAATATAGTATGTTTCGAGACTAAGGGCCATTTATGTTGATGCTAATGCTTGTCAACTTCGCCTGTGTGGCGTCTGAACTTCGCCTGTATGGCATTTAAACTTCGCCTGTGTGGCGTCCGAACTTCGTCCTTGTGGTTTTGAAATGCTGTATGACCTTGACTCCGTCTACAGTCTCGCCGTGGCCATAGGTTCTGAATTTCACCTTCGGGTTCTGTCTCGCCATGGCCATAGGTTCTGAATTCCCTATATGGAGGATGACTTGGTTATTTGCCGCATGATACTTAGATGGGCTGATGTAGTCTCGATTTGAAAATTAAACTCTGTTTTCAGAATGTAATTCTATATTATGTGATTTGATATATATTCCTGTTTTTGGAATTCTGATTATACGACCAGTTTACGTAATATTTGTTAAGTTCACGTGTTTAAAGAATTACGTTTTGAATCTCGATGCTTCTGATTTTCCTTAATCTTTGAATGTCATTTATATTAGTTTTCATAAAGTATCATTATACGTACTATTGTGTTTCTACATATTTGAATTGCTAGGATCGTTTTAAATACATTTTCTTACTGGGTTTTTTCCCGAAAGCTCACCTTCTACCTCTCAGATTACTTGCAGTGATCCGTAGGCGCTACCTGCCGCGCACACGACGTAGGCTGGTGGGGAGAGCTACCTTAGGCTACTTTTTGTACACGCAGAAAGGTATACATTTACATTCCTATACCAGACATAATTGTATGCATAGACACACATATTGGAAATATCAGTTGGGATGTAATTTTGTAAGGAACGATGTAAACATTATTATTTTAGGATAATGTTTTGAGATAACATTTTGAGATGACTAGTATTAAATTGAAATAGATGTATTGAGTGGTAAAGATAAATTTGGAAAGTATGCTTGGTAGTTGTGGATATCTAGGATTGCCAAAAGCAACTGATTTGCAGGTGGGTAGGCTCATACATAAGCCGTTGTGCTGCCGAAATTTCTATCGACCGTATAAGTTAAAATATGGAAATTAATTACAATTACGAGTAAAGAATTAGGAAAAGTGTTTTGACACTGCACAGGAATACAACCTAAGTGATAAGGGAGTAAGTAGGTAAATTAAATTCAAAAAATAAAATTTCCCGATTTTCAAGGGTCAAGGGTCGTTACAAAAACAGTTATCGAAAAGTGAAGTTCTGGTGACCCAAAGTTGGGTATTCAACACTGTCAAGACCCATTTTATTTAAACTTAAAAAATTCATAACTTTTAAAATACACAACCAAATTAAGTGATTCAAAGACCATTAGAAAGATCTTGAAGAGAACTTTCTATTAGTACCAATTTTTTCCACTAGAACAGCACCGAAATATTACTAAAAAATTTAAAAAGATAAAACTAATTTGTAGGTTTAGGTAAATACAATATAAAAGACAAAAACTTATAAATGTAAAGAATAATTACCTTGGAAAAATCAAATGGAGAAGACAAAGGAGTATTTTTTTTTTAAAGCAGCCAACGTTTTCTTCAGAGCATTCGTTCGATAGATTTTTTTTTACAGCAACCCTATTGTGTATATATATATATTTTTAAAACCCTAATATACTAAGCCAGTCTTTTATAAAAATGGTATTGGGCTTTTCATTTTTTTATTGGACTTTTTAAAGGTTAGCCTGGTTATTACAATCGAAGGACGGGATATCTGTTGATTCGTAGAAGATAGAAGTAGTAGTTCAGTGGGAACGTGTAAGACCCAAATTTAATTAAAATACGAAATGAATGAGTATTCGTGAAGGGAAGTCGGGTTAAATTAATCCCGAATACGTGTAAGGGCAAAATGGTCAAAAGATCGAAAGTCGGTATAATTTCGATAAGGAAATTTAATTAAAAATATGGATTTGAGAAATTTTGGTCAATAAGGATGAAATAAATTTATTTTGGGTTAAATTGATCAAGATATTAATTTATGGGAATTAATCGGGATTTTTAGTTCGGAAAAATAATCCCGAAAAATAATCAAAAATTATACCGAGAAGCCAAAATAATACCGAGAAATTAATTTATAGACTAAATGAATAAAATATAATTTTTTTAAGATATTTTCAATATTTTAGACTAATTTAATCAATTAAATAATATTAATAAAAATAAATAAATATATAAAACTAAATTAATGAATTGAAAAAAAAAAAAGAAATCAGATTGGAAATCGGGGAGTGAGAAACACAAAGCAGAGACGAAAAACGAAGCAAAACGAGGATCACCGGCGAGCCACCACCGGCGCCGGATGAGAGGTCACGACCACCGAAAAAGGGAGAGGAGAGGCCGGCGAGCAAGACAGCACCGGCGACGCGTCGTGAAACTCGCCGGAGATCGACGAATCGGGAGAGAAGTCGCGGGAGAAAGAGTTCCGATCGGCGGCGAACGGCGCCGATCTGGCCGACCCCACCCCCAGCCGAGGACTCCCCAGGCCCAGACGATGCGATCGGTGGTGGCCACGGTTGGCGAAACCGACGGACGACGCCGGAATCGATGGAAAAAGGAAACGGTACCGACGGTCGAGAGAGAATAGGCCGGACCGGCGACCTTCCGGCCGCCTTGGACGAAGCCGAGGCCAGATTCGAGCTGCGGACGACCCAACGGAGCTGCTGGCGGTGGAAGCCGACGGAGAACCGGTCGGCAAGGCGGTGAACCGGAGCGAACCGGCGGTCCGAACCGGTCTGAACCGGACTGAACCGGTTCAGCCAAAAAGAGAGGAAAAAAAGGAAGAAAAAGGGGAAAAAGAAGAAAATTTGGAGAAAATTTCAATGATGCAATCGAGCTTCGGGTAAGTCGGTAAGCGGTCGAATTGACCGATTTAAATTTTGGAATATTTAATTCGATAAATAATCGACTGAAAGTTTACCCGAAAATATATTTAATTGTGTAGCTCGACGATTGGCATCGACCGAGAGCTCGAGACAGCCTCAAATTTTGTACTATCATGAAATCTCGGGTAAGTGACCATTATTTACGATAATTTACATCGTTATGCGTGATATGAATTTAAATTCCGCATAAATTGAATTAAATTATGAAAAATTAGATAAATTGTCGTAAATAATAAATTTAGCAATTCGAGAGCTAGAACGAGGCCCAATAAATTGTTGGAGGGCCCAATGAGCCCAATAGGCCTCGATAAAGTGAAAATTAAGTGGAAAACGGGCTTGAGGCCGATTAAGGCCCATTAAGGTGCAATCGGGCCCAAATAGGGGTAAATGGGCCCAATGATTTAAATTAAGCCCAGAAAATAGGAAATACAATTAAATTGTATAATATCTGACCTGAGGAATTTTATTACGCAGTTCCGGAGGTTTGATTGGAAGCATATCGGACTGCGCGACGAGACAACAGTGAAAAAAAGAAAGGTCAGACTCGACGAGAATCGAGGTAAGGGAATTTTGTAGGTGCATAGAGATGCCTATACGTATTTTGAGGGTATTTACAGGGCTTAGAAATGTCTTACAGCATCTAGAAATGAAATAATAAATTTGTGAAAATCGGGGCATAGGTGAATAAAGGAAAAAGATAATTTTACCCCTGGAAGTAAAATTTACAAAAAAGGGTAGTAAGGCAGATAAATTGCATGATTTTCATGTTTTGATATTTTTTATGACTATCTTGCTTTGGTTTAAGCAAATTTACACATAGGTTGGCTGTTGACTTAATGAATTATACGAAAGGGTACCGGTTTGTACCCGTTTCTATTTTAAAAGATATTTTATCAAGATTGAGCCACCTATCGTGTTTACATGAATAAAAAGAGTGCTAGAGTCTTTCTCGTACTCAAGTTTACTGATTTATTTCTCATGAAAAGCCGTACTGGAGCATTGCTCGTACGAGAAATTTGTGTGTGCACAAAATCATGTTGGAGCTTCGCTCGCATGAGATTTTAGATATCATGATATGCATAGCGTGGTGCTGGAGCTTCGCTCGCACTAGACGTGAGTTGACATGCATATAGTCGTGCGGAAGCCTCCTGTAGACTGTGTGTCACAGAGAGTTGAGATGCTCGCACATATACTTTGAGACATGGGTTGGTTATCGACATAGTATTGGGGTGGATAAGACCTACGGCAGGCACCCCCAGACTATGATATGGGTCCACGAAGTATGATGTACCGTGTATGTCACACGGAGTACGCTGTACCGTGCAGTCATGATGACTCTATGTGTTACTTGATATTCTGGCGGGTAGGACTTGACCCCACCTCCCGTTGCAGTTGTGATACCCCGCACACCGGGATCCGTGTAGCCTGGGATCACAGGGACATAGTATGGCCATAGTCCTCGATTTTTCATACAGTAACCTACATGCCTCACATGATATCATACGGTCTGGATAGACCAGGACAAACCCGATGGAGGGGTAGTCCCGATTTATGTTTTTAAAAAAGATGTGATTTAATGAATCAAGGTATTCCCGAGAGATGGGTTTGACCTTGTTGAAGTTGTTTTATGATGAAACAAATGAGTTTTAAAGTGATGAGTTTTGTGATTAAACGAATAAGTTTTAAAGTGAAGAGTTTATGATGAAACTAATAAGTTTTTAATGTGACGAGCATGAGATGTCATACATGATGATTTTTCCATGTGTGCTTTATATGCCGATTTCATGAGTTCTCTTATATGATATATACATACATGTGGCATCGTTTTAGTCATACCTCATGCTCCAAATGTAAACGATTTTTATAGCATGACATTATCAGCACGTAGATAGTATAGTTATCTACCTGCTTACATTATTGCCTTACTGAGCACGTTTCACTCACCCTTTCATTTTTGACCCCACAGGGTATATTCAGTAGAAGAGAGCGACAATAGTCTCGCATCTCGGTTATCCGCTGCTTCTTATCAAGATCAGGTATACACATTCGTATAATTTTGTATCTGAACATATAGATGCACAGTACTGTATATGGATGTAATGTTGGGGATGTATTTAGTTTAAATAAATTGATATGTAAATGAAATATGAAAATTGAATGGTAAATAGATGAGAGGTGACTAACACCGAATCATAGCCCAACTGGTTAGTAGTGTAACTGTTCACGACGGGTAAGGAAATGAAAAAGCGAAAAATTTGTAGTGATTTTAGGAAATTTGGGTCGTGACAAATTTAATCGTATCAGAGCAGAGTTGGCCTGATATGAGTCGTTGTTAGTGGTTAAGTAAATTTACATCCCCATGTACTGTGCATTGTTTAGATACAATTGTGTATATCAAGATGGAATTGCAGCTAAGAATTTTGTTTCGAATGCAAGAATATAGTTTTTATAACTGATAGCCGCTATGGTAGAGTGGTGAGTACACATGCTCGAGACCGTAGAGATCGGTCTGAGAATCAAATGAGTTGTCATATGAGACTCAAGATGAGCGTGAGGTGGAGGCTGATGATGAGCATACTCCACAGGGTCCTATAAAGAGACCAAACAGTATTGAGATACACTCCGAGAGGATGGAGTAAAGTGTAGAAAATATTTCAAAGTTATTTACTCAGTCTATGCAGGTAGTTGAGGATAGGCAGGATAAAGCCTAAACAGATGCCTCAGGCTATAGAGATTTTCACACCCCTCCGATATATAGCGAAGTAAAGAAACCTATAGTTGTTGAGGACTGGGTGTATGAGATAGCGAAGTTGTATGATTTTTTCAGTGTATGTCGACTAAGAAATTGACTTTAAATATGTTTATGTTGGAAATGAGGCGGAGTATTGGTAGAAGTCCGCTCGACCCAACTTAAGAGTTGGACATCCGGAGTCGACATGAGAAATATTTCTGGATGTATTCTGGTGACTGAATATTTCGGGCACTACTTAAAGGAATTTATTGATAAAGTTTCTTACACTGCCCATAGTCATTGGTTGATTGATGAGTATTGTAAACCCCACAAATTTCTTACGTTAATTTAATTATATAAAAATGGAAATAATATATATTAACAGAAGCGTAAATATTCGTTGTAGGGATCGAGGACTATAGGAACCGAGAAGCCCGTGGGATGACCGGGAACCCGAAGATACAAGAAGTAATAAGGCGAATGCAAGTACGGATGGATTAGAAAATTTTAATTTGTTATTCGAAAAGTGTCGATGTAAACACTTGTATTGAGAACTCATGAAGAATGATGGAATCCCGATATTATTTTAATTTCGGAATAAGGAAAATCTCATGGAAGGCATGATATTATGTCTTTGGATAAATTATATAAGAAAATGTATATATATAGATATGTACATATGTGAATATGTATGTATATATATATATATATACATATGTACTAACATTTAAATAAAAGGAAAGGTATATGTATATATATATATAGGTATAATATATGTATATATATATATACTAGACAATTTAAAATGGAAAAAATGATGATATACATATATATATATGACAAATATATATATATGTATTGTAAAGTATAATGTATAAGACACTTAATGTAATAATAATAATAATAATAATAATAATAATAATAATAATAAATAAATAAATAACAATGACAATACACAAACAATATATTTATACTAATATAATGTATAAATATACATTGATACATTATATAAGAATGGGTATAAAAATATAATAACCACACAAATACATAACAATTAACACCTACATACTAATATAATATATATATATTAAACTAATATATATATATATATATATATATATATATATATATATTATGGCATGTACGGAATTGGCTTAGAAAAGCCAATTCCGTCTGCCACTGTTGCAATTGGAAAGGAAAATCAAACAAAAAACAGAGGAGGCTCGGGCGGGAAAAAAAGAAAAGAGAAAGGAAAGGAAAGAAAGGAAAGAGAGGCCTGCCGGGGAAGAAAAAGGAAAGGAAAAAAAGGAAAGAGAGGCCTGCCGGGGAAGAAGAAAAAGGAAAGGAAAGAAAGGAAAGGGAAGCAGACCGCCGGGGAAGAAGAAAAAAGAAAAGAAAGAAAGGAAAGGGGAAGCAGATCGCCGGGGAAGAAGAAAGGAAGGAAGAAAAGAAAATAGCGGGACTGTTGGGCAAGGAAGAGAGGGGAAGAAAAAGGGAAAGGAAGGGAGGAGAGAAAAAAAAAAGAGGAGAGGACTGATCGGGAGAGTGAAATCGGGAGAAGGGAAGAAATTGCAGTAGAGCAAAGCCGAGAGAAGGAGAAGAAACTGCTGCTGGAGGTGAAACCGAGAGAAGGAGAAGAAACTGTGGAGCAGACCAAACCAAGGCTGAAAAGGAGGAAGGAGCATAACTGAATCGAAGCTGGAACAGAGGCAAGGGGGGGAGGAGATTGAAACTGAAACAGGGACTGAAGAGGCAGCACCGAGAGCAGGAAATCTGGAAACAGAATCGGGCTTGAATGGATAGCAAAACAGGGGCTGGAAATGGAGGCTATAACCGAGACCAAGCAGGGGAAACCGTGAGGGAGAAAGGGGCTGGAATCGAAGGAGAAAGGGAGGAAGTAGGGCTGACCGAGAGGAAAAGGAAAAAAAAAAGAAAAAAAAAGGAGAAAAGAGAAAAAGAAAGGGAGGTAAGATTTATGTATATACATGCATATTTAATTTACATGTATATATATAGATTGAATTATACGCATGATTAGTATAAATTTAAATGGTGTAAAAAAAAAGGGGTAGTGATGAATGATGGGTAAAGGGAGAGGTAATGCATGTATGTATATATATATATATATTTATATTTATGTGAGGGTGCATAAATGGAAACAAGTAAAAATGATATATATATATATATATACACGTATCCATGTGGGTATGTATGAGTATACATATACATATATTGAGTATTTACTTAGGTGTACATATAAAGGAATGTATGAGAGATGTGTATATACTAGGAGGTATATACAAATGAAGGTATAAGATAAGAATGTGTTTTAATAAATGTACATACATGGGATGGATACATGTGATGAGGAAAAAAATGAAAACAAATAATGAGGCATATATAGGAATATATATACATACATACTCGCTAGTATATATATGTAGTTGTATATAATAATAGGTATACCGAGGTGTGTACGTACAAAAATAATATAGGGTAAGGAAAATATATATACGTACGTGAATAGCCTAGGTACGCACGATTAAACGTACACACGAGGAAGAACGAATAGGTTACGATTTTAACGTATTTCGAGTGACTCGTATGAATAGGAAGCTAAGTAAACTACCTTCGATGTAGGTAAAACGTAGACGAATTGACGGAGGTGTTGGAAGGCGTCACTTCGCGAACGTGAGATATCCGATACATCGAGGTAAGGGGTACCATTTAACTATGTCCTGATAATGCATATTGTTTTTACCGATGAATGACTTTATGAAAAGAGCATGTGATTTCGAAATGATTTATAGATGCTTTTATACCTGTACAATGATTATGTAACACGTTTTAAATATGTTAAATGTCCCCCGAATACTTTACACGGCATGAAATAAATTTTTCCAAGGGTATGAAGCATATGGATGTTTTACATTTATTTATGTTTTTATATCCATATCGTTAAAGAAACTTTTGACAATTTCAAAAGTATGTAAGAAAAGAAATTTGTTTTCGAAAGGGGATTGTGGGGGCCACCTCTTGAGTCCTAAGGGAACAAAGGCCACACAGTCTTTCGGTTTTATGAAAGAGTTTTCAGATTTCAAGGAAATTCGATGTTATTACTCGATATGAGTTTACGAATTACAAAACCCAAGAAAGATTTTGGAAACTCTGTTTTGAGACTATAGGCTTCATGCTTGGCTACTTCTCGTGGTGTTCCGGCTCCACCACTTGAGGTGCCGGTACGTAGGCCCCTGTAGCACTTGACTCTACCTGTGTGGTAGATGCCACGCTACTTGTGGTTTATGATGATGATGTTTTGGTAGTATCTCGTGCCCGCGCAGCACGCAATTATGTTGCCCACAGGGAGAGTGCTATTGGTGCCCGTGTCCTAGCTATGTGCTAGTGAAAGTATGTAAGATGGATACTACCCATGTTTTACGAAAGAGTAAGATGGATACTACCCATGTTTTACGAAAGAGCTGTACGACCCTGATCCAGTCTACAGCCACTTACCATGGCCATAGGTAACATGTTTAGCTCTCTACGGAGAATGACACTTATCGCATGACTTAGTTATAGCCTGGTCTCCATGAATTAGTTATGAATGATAAATGTGGCAACGAATATGTGCCTTATGAATTTCAATGATTGGTTATGAACCAACCCGTTTATGTAATGTTTACAAAGTAATTATGAAATGTTTCATGAAAGTTTCACAAAATGTTTATGGCATGTTTACGAAAGTAAAACGAGATGATTATGCAATGTATGCGAAAAGCTTATGAAAGAATTTATAGCATGGTTGAGCATGATTCTTCTTTAAACTTGCATGCGTTATGACTTTTACGATGAATTGCATGAAGTGATGATTTAAGTTTTTCCTTTTACTTAAAGTATGGTCTTACAAATAATTTTTACATGCTTTTCATATATATATCAGGATTAATTTAAAGGTACTATCTTACTGGGCTTTTCCCCAAAAGCTCACCCCTCTACCTTCAGATCTTTTGCAGTGAATCTATAGGCGCTACCTGTCACGTACACGACGTAGGCTGGTGGGAAAAGCTACCCTAGGCTACATTTTGTACACGCAAGAGGTATACATTTACATTCCTGTACCAGACATAATCGTATGCACAGACACGTGTCGAAGTTATCAGTTGGGATGTAATTTTGTAAGGATGATGTAAGCATTATTATTTTGGGATAATATTTGAGATGACTGGTTTTAAATTGAAATAGATGTCTGAAGTGGTAAGGATGAATTGGAAAGTATGCTTGGTAGTTGTGGATATCTAGGTTTGCCAAAAATAAATGACTTGCAGGTGGATAGGCTCACATATAAGCCGTTGTGCTGCCGAAATTTTTATCGACCACATAAGTTAAAATATAGAAATTAAATTATAATTACGAGTAAAGTATTAGGAAAAGTATTTTGATACTGCACAGGAATACAACCTAAATGAATAAGGGAATAAGTGGGTAAATTAAATTCAAAAAAAATTTATCCCGATTTTCAAGGGTCAAGGGTCGTTACAGTTTAAGGTGGTATCAGAGCGAAGGTTGTCTAGTACTGTCAGTGTCGAAAATAAGGATTAAATTACATCCCAATGTCTGTGCTTGTCTGGTAGTAGGTAATGTATACCTAATGAATGTAAGACTTGGTCTTTGGAATTACGCGCAGGTATTAGATCACTGCACGACGGATGTACTCAGAGGCAGGCTCAACCACCTCCACCTCCTCCACCGCACTTAGAGGACCTCAATACACGTATGGCTCAGTTTGAACAGCAGTTGGAGCAGCACCTCGAGTGAGGTTTGGAGTCGATAGCTGCCATGATTGCCCAACATCTAGGGGCAAACGTTTCCGATTCAGTTGGCACGGCACCATTTCCTACTCCGGTGCCGATTCCTCTACAAGCACCACCACCTCCTCCTCCACAAGTTCCTCCAGTACCTATGGCGCCTCAGCCTCTTATACAGACCCGGAGGGAGGAGAGGAATATCGGTAGAATGAGGAATCTCCAGAAATGAAGCCGCTAGCATTTAAGGAAAAAGGTAGGGATGAGAATAAGCAGACAGAGTTTGTGAGGCAGGAGTCCAGGAGAGGTCAACCTAAGAGATAGATGACAGATGAGTCTCGGGTTAGGGTTGATAGGCTCACGGCTCCTGTAGCTACCCCACAGACTACCAAAGGTCCACAGCAAAATAGGAAGTTATGTAGGACGTGCGGTAAACCCCATGAAGGTATTTGTTACAAGGCCACAAGGAGCTGCTTTAGGTGTGGACAGAAGGGGCACATGATTAAGGATTGCCCACTGGATAAGTTTCCACAGCCCTCAGAGCCACTACGACAACCTGAAGGGCAAGCTCCCCAGAGATAAGTCCCACTGAGACGGGCTACCGCGGCAGAGAAAGGCAAGAAGCCTGTCACTTAAGGAAGGATCCTTACCTAGGTTCGATGTGGTATGTAGGAATTGTGAAATCAAGGTAGGAGATAGGACCATATTAGCAGATCTAATTTTGTTGAGCATGTATGGCTTTGATGTAATTTTGGGTATGGATTGGCTAACCACCAACCATGTAAGTTTAAACTGTTACTTTAAGACTATAACCTTCTCCTTACCTAGTAAGATTAATGTATGCTTTGCAGTTAAGGAATAAAGTGTATGATTTTGACTATTAATGAAAGTTTTTGATGAACGTGTTGATGTGAAAGTGATGTTGCATTCATCTCCGACATTAGTCGAGAATATCCAAGTATTCAAGATATATCTGTGGTATGCAAGTTTTTGGATGTGTCCTGAGGAACTACCGGGGCTACCACTGGAGAGAGTTAGAATTCATTATAGGTTTGGCACTAGAGACACAGTCAATCTCAAAGTCTCCTTGTCGAATGAACTTTGTGGATCTTTAGGAATTGAAAAAGGAGTTGCAAGAACTGTTAGATAAAGGAAGTTCAGAAACCCATAGGAGATATTGAGATATTTAATTAAGCTAAGATGACTCCATTTGAAATTACTTTGAGAAAACAGAGCGCAAGGTGCAATTATGATGATATGAATTCTATATTTCTAAAGTCACTAAGAGAGGGAAAGATAAAGAGAATGACGGAAAAGAGATCTACAAAGGAAATAGTGACAATGAAAGAGCACAGTTACTATACTGGAAGAATGAATCAGAGAACCAACGGTATAAAAAGACTCTAAAGGTCGCACTGCTCACATGATTGATAAGGATAGGGCGTGTAAGGGGTATAGAAACATTCCTGTAAACAGGGAAAGTTTTCTGACACATGATCAAATGACTTATCAAGTTACCTCTAAACAAAAAGGAGAAGTTCTGGAATTGATTTTAGCAGGTGGTATCGAATTAACTACTCAAACCACTGTACTGAGTGACCTTGCTTGGATTAGATATGCTGAGAGAACAATTGTAAGGATTACATGAAAAGGAGATTATCGGATCAGGTGATTCACTTTGGAGTATAACGGTGATAAATTTTAAGGAGACTCAGAGTGTCTTGGATCACGGTGTATTAAGGATAGGTGTAAGTAGGATTTTCCAAACAGAGGTGACATGTTAATTTGAAAGATTCAAACTATTATGAAAATTTAAAATTGAGATATAAGGAAACTTTGGAATATGAATTACATATTGAATCTAAGGATTGTAACTTCTATATTTTTATGTTTTGAATGTGAGACTTAATTGGAATGAGGAAAGAGTTCTAATATAATTGATATACGAAATGAGGCAAGTTGAAATGAGATAAATCCTGAATATACGAGTCATATTGGATTAAGAGAAGTATGCAAGGAACGAATATTTCTGGTATGTAAAGTGATTTGGATCAAGTGATATAAATTAAGAATAAGTTCTCATTAAGGATAAATGAGAAATTGTGGTAAGTTTGGTGTCTCAAACGATGATGCCCTAAGGCAAAAGATCTTAAAAGAGTTTCATTGTTCTCGGTACACCATGCACTCGGGAGGCACTAAGGTGTTCCATGATTTACGAAAGGTATATTGGTTGGTCGGTATGAAAAGAAATATAGTTGAGTTGTGGCCAAGTATAGATTAAGATCGAACACCAAAGACCAGTGGGGTCACTTAAGATTTTTTTTTTTCCAGTGCCTACTTGGAAATGAGTGCACATTACTATGGATTTCATAATGGGATTACCAAGGACCCGAAAGGGGCATGATACAACTTGGGTGATCGTAGACAGATGGACCCGAATGAATTTGGAGGACCAAATTCTTTTAAGGTGGGGAGAATGTAAACCCCACAAATTTCCTACGTTAATTTAATTATATAAAAATGGAAATAATATATATTAACAGAAGCGTAAATATTCGTTGTAGGGATCGAGGACTATAGGAACCGAGAAGCCCGTGGGATGACCGGGAACCCGAAGATACAAGAAGTAATAAGGCGAATGCAAGTACGGATGGATTAGAAAATTTTAATTTGTTATTCGAAAAGTGTCGATGTAAACACTTGTATTGAGAACTCATGAAGAATGATGGAATCCCGATATTATTTTAATTTCAGAATAAGGAAAATCTCATGGAAGGCATGATATTATGTCTTTGGATAAATTATATAAGAAAATGTATATATATAGATATGTACATATGTGAATATGTATGTATATATATATATATATATATATATATATATATATATATACATATGTACTAACATTTAAATAAAAGGAAAGGTATATGTATATATATATATAGGTATAATATATGTATATATATATACTAGACAATTTAAAATGGAAAAAATGATGATATACATATATATATATGACAAATATATATATATGTATTGTAAAGTATAATGTATAAGACACTTAATGTAATAATAATAATAATAATAATAATAATAATAATAATAATAATAATAATAATAATAATAATAATAATAATAATAAAAAATAACAATGACAATACACAAACAATATATTTATACTAATATAATGTATAAATATACATTGATACATTATATAAGAATGGGAATAAAAAAATAATAACCACACAAATACATAACAATTAACACCTACATACAAATATAATATATATAAATTAAACTAATATATATATATATATAAATATATTATGGCATGTACGGAATTGGCTTAGAAAAGCCAATTCCGTTTGCCACTGTTGCAATTGGAAAGGAAAATCAAACAAAAAACAGAGGAGGCTCGGGCGGGAAAAAAAGAAAAGAGAAAGGAAAGGAAAGAAAGGAAAGAGAGGCCTGCCGGGGAAGAAAAAGGAAAGGAAAAAAAGGAAAGAGAGGCCTGCCGGGGAAGAAGAAAAAGGAAAGGAAAGAAAGGAAAGGGAAGCAGTCCGCCGGGGAAGAAGAAAAAAGAAAGGAAAGAAAGGAAAGGGGAAGCAGTCCGGCGGGGAAGAAGAAAGGAAGGAAGAAAAGAAAATAGAGGGACTGTTGGCCAAGGAAGAGAGGGGAAGAAAAAGGGAAAGGAAGGGAGGAGAGAAAAAAAAAAGAGGAGAGGACTGATCGGGAGAGTGAAATCGGGAGAAGGGAAGAAATTGCAGCAGAGCAAAGCCGAGAGAAGGAGAAGAAACTGCTGCTGGAGGTGAAACCGAGAGAAGGAGAAGAAACTGTGGAGCAGACCAAACCAAGGCTGAAAAGGAGGAAGGAGCATAACTGAATCGAAGCTGGAACAGAGGCAAGGGGGGGAGGAGATTGAAACTGAAACAAGGACTGAAGAGGCAGCACCGAGAGCAGGAAATCTGGAAACAGAATCGGGCTTGAATGGATAGCAAAATAGGGGCTGGAAATGGAGGCTGTAACCGAGACCAAGCAGGGGAAACCGTGAGGGAGAAAGGGGCTGGAATCGAAGGAGAAAGGGAGGAAGTAGGGCTGACCGAGAGGAAAAGGAAAAAAAAAAAGAAAAAAAAAAAGGAGAAAAGAGAAAAAGAAAGGGAGGTAAGATTTATGTATATACATGCATATTTAATTTACATGTATATATATAGATTGAATTATACGCATGATTAGTATAAATTTAAATGGTGTAAAAAAAAAGGGGTAGTGATGAATGATGGGTAAAGGGAGAGGTAATGCATGTATGTATATATATATATATTTATATTTATGTGAGGGTGCATAAATGGAAACAAGTAAAAATGATATATATATATATATATATATATATATATACACGTATCCATGTGGGTATGTATGAGTATACATATACATATATTGAGTATTTACTTAGGTGTACATATAAAGGAATGTATGAGAGATGTGTATATACTAGGAGGTATATACAAATGAAGGTATAAGATAAGAATGTGTTTTAATAAATGTACATACATGGGATGGATACATGTGATGAGGAAAAAAATGAAAACAAATAATGAGGCATATATAGGAATATATATACATACATACTCGCTAGTATATATATGTAGTTGTATATAATAATAGGTATACCGAGGTGTGTACGTACAAAAATAATATAGGGTAAGGAAAATATATATACGTACGTGAATAGCCTAGGTACGCACGATTAAACGTACACACAAGGAAGAACGAATAGGTTACGATTTTAACGTATTTCGAGTGACTCGTATGAATAGGAAGCTAAGTAAACTACCTTCGATGTAGGTAAAACGTAGACGAATTGACGGAGGTGTTGGAAGGCGTCACTTCGCGAACGTGAGATATCCGATACATCGAGGTAAGGGGTACCATTTAACTATGTCCTGATAATGCATATTGTTTTTACCGATGAATGACTTTATGAAAAGAGCATGTGATTTCGAAATGATTTATAGATGCTTTTATACCTGTACAATGATTATGTAACACGTTTTAAATATGTTAAATGTCCCCCGAATACTTTACACGGCATGAAATAAATTTTTCCAAGGGTATGAAGCATATGGATGTTTTACATTTATTTATGTTTTTATATCCATATCGTTAAAGAAACTTTTGACAATTTCAAAAGTATGTAAGAAAAGAAATTTGTTTTCGAAAGGGGATTGTGGGGGCCACCTCTTGAGTCCTACGGGAACAAAGTGCCACACAGTCTTTCGGTTTTATGAAAGAGTTTTCAGATTTCAAGGAAATTCGATGTTATTACTCGATATGAGTTTACGAATTACAAAACTCGATATGAGACTATAGGCTTCATGCTTGGCTACTTCTCGTGGTGTTCCGGCTCCACCACTTGAGGTGCCGGTACGTAGGCCCCTGTAGCACTTGACTCTACCTGTGTGGTAGATGCCACGCTACTTGTGGTTTATGATGATGATGTTTTGGTAGTATCTCGTGCCCGAGCAGCACGCAATTATGTTGCCCACACGGAGAGTGCTATTGGTGCCCGTGTCCTAGCTATGTGCTAGTGAAAGTATGTAAGATGGATACTACCCATGTTTTACGAAAGAGCTGTACGACCCTGATCCAGTCTACAGCCACTTACCATGGCCATAGGTAACATGTTTAGCTCTCTACGGAGAATGACACGTATCGCATGACTTAGTTATAGCCTGGTCTCCATGAATTAGTTATGAATGATAAATGTGGCAACGAATATGTGCCTTATGAATTTCAATGATTGGTTATGAACCAACCCGTTTATGTAATGTTTATAAAGTAATTATGAAATGTTTCATGAAAGTTTCACAAAATGTTTATGGCATGTTTACGAAAGTAAAACGAGATGATTATGCAATGTATGCGAAAAGCTTATGAAAGAATTTATAGCATGGTTGAGCATGATTCTTCTTTGAACTTGCATGCGTTATGACTTTTACGATGAATTGCATGAAGTGATGATTTAAGTTTTTCCTTTTACTTAAAGTATGGTCTTACAAATAATTTTTACATGCTTTTCATATATATATCAGGATTAATTTAAAGGTACTATCTTACTGGGCTTTTCCCCAAAAGCTCACCCCTCTACCTTCAGATCTTTTACAGTGAATCTATAGGCGCTACCTGTCGCGTACACGACGTAGGCTGGTGGGAAAAGCTACCCTAGGCTACATTTTGTACACGCAAGAGGTATACATTTACATTCCTGTACCAGACATAATCGTATGCACAGACACGTGTCGAAGTTATCAGTTGGGATGTAATTTTGTAAGGATGATGTAAGCATTATTATTTTGGGATAATATTTGAGATGACTGGTTTTAAATTGAAATAGATGTCTGAAGTGGTAAGGATGAATTGGAAAGTATGCTTGGTAGTTGTGGATATCTAGGTTTGCCAAAAATAAATGACTTGCAGGTGGATAGGCTCACATATAAGCCGTTGTGCTGCCGAAATTTTTATCGGCCACATAAGTTAAAATATAGAAATTAAATTATAATTAGAGTAAAGTATTAGGAAAAGTATTTTGATACTGCACAGGAATACAACCTAAATGAATAAGGGAATAAGTGGGTAAATTAAATTCAAAAAAAATTTATCCCGATTTTCAAGGGTCAAGGGTCGTTACAAGTATGAATCTCAGATTACATCCCTGGGCAAGTATGAACCTGATATTGTGGACTGTGAGAGTTGGGAAGCCCAAAAGTTCATGAAATGACTCAAATTGTCGATTAGAGTCCGATTGGCTCATTTCATATGTCGAGGCAGTGGCAGAATATAGTTGTGTGAATAATATCATGAGTTGCATGCCTCTGAGATTGGGAAAGGTAGTAAGGGCCGAAATAGAGACAGAAAAGAGAATCGAGAAATGACAAAGATGTTAAAATGGGAAAATAGTAATTGGTAAAAGATTTAACTTGACGAGTCATGGAGTAAGATAATTGGTAAGGCCCCAGTGCATCCAATTTTGGCACTTTTGAGGGGCATTGTGATTGGAGGACCCCGACCTGCTACGAAGCAGTGTAGCAGTGTAAGCACTGTAAGCAGTGTGGGATGTGTGGTGGATACCACGGAATGATGGTTTATACCTACACTGTATTGATGAAAATGGCCGTTAAATGTGATAAGACGGACCATTGATTTTGATTGCACAGAGTTAGGCAAGATCGCCCCACAGAAAAGTAAAGAGACAGAGAAAAACTTCGTTGGTATAGCTGCAACGAAAAGGGAGGCCATAGCCGAAAAGAAAAAGGAAAGTAGGCTGTTGGATGAAGGCGAGAGGATGTCTTGGTCAGGACACTATTGATGTTTCGTGGATGTGGTGTAAGATACCACACTTGTTATGAATAATGAAGTACATATGTTCATTGATCCTGGTGCCACACATTTATTCATACCGCCTTCATTCGCATATAAGTAAGAAAAAGGCATGAATGCCTACATCATTGGACACAATACTGATAAATGAGAACCCCAATAGAGGAGGATTAATTAACGGAATATGGATATAGAGATTTTAAGTGACAAAAAGGGGTGTAACAGTTGAAATTAAAGGAGTAAAGGATTGTACTCACGAAATGAATAATGACAAGAGTTTCGTTATAATTGATACACTAAGGAGATAATCTTTAAGATAAGATAGATCCTAAATACAAGATGTATTGGAATAAGAGACATGTGCTAGGTAAGGAATACCCTTAATATGCGAAGTAATTAGGATTAAAGCAATTAGTAGCGAATATAAATTGTAACCACATGGACTGGTATATAAAATAATTGTGGTTAAGTCTGAAGGTTAATAAAGGTATTTCAAAATACCTCCCCGCCTGAAGACTTGACAGCGTCTAAAAGTATATATATATAACCTATAACGTGAAATCAATCGTCGTAATAAATACCTTTAGCATTAGGATACCTTTACTAAGACGATAAAAATATTAAAAGTCGACAAATCATAAAGGTTAACATAGTAAAATTTAATAAAAGCCGTTAAGATACGAAAAGGAAATGATGCAGGTTAGTACCTGAAAACGTAAGTGATTTTGAAGGATCTTATATGCTTATGCGTAAATAAGTCAAGGATATGGACGATTGAAATAAGTAGTGGAGCTCGACTACGATGAAGTCTTTACTTGAATCGATTTGTAATCATCATTATTGATGATATGATGGGTGTAGTTAAAGTCCAGGGCAAATTATAAGCAACAATTGGAAAATTGCTTTTACAAATGGGTTGTTGCGAGTTCTCAATATGGTCTACTTGATTGACACGTTTAACTAAGAAAAAATGTGGTCTTTGAATGAGATGATAAGTGAGATGATATATGTGACATGAATTTTGGTGTAGTGAAGTATGAACTGACCACCGTGATTAATTTCACCATACCCAACAGCTCAAGAGGTTCTCAGTGAGTATGGATACCTCAAAATTATGAAGGAGCTGTGTATTGATGTATAATGGGAAGATAGTCAATTTTGGAGTCAGACAACTCCTTGATCACAAAATAAACTATCTGACTCATGATTTTAAGTTGGCAACAGTATTTGTACCGAGGATATGGTACTATTATGTACACGATGAAGAATTTTGGATATGCACTGATCATAAAGTCTCAAGTATCTGTTTTCACAGAAAGAGGCGAATATGAAAATACATAGTGGGTTAGAGCTTCTGAGAGGTTTTGATTTATGAAAATTGTACCACCCAAGAAAAGCTAATGTGATGGCTGATGCCTTGAGCAGAAAGAGCCTCGGGATGGTATTACATATGATGGTCAGGGAGCGTGAGCTGCTTGAGCAGTTGTGAGCCTCAATAGTGATGTGATCCCTTCTGATGATGACAGTGATTGTGTGACAGCTGGCCTGAGACTAGAACCGGATGAGAGTGCCCGGATTTGACAGGCTTAGCATGATGATCGGCATGGTGTCGATAATTTGGGTCAGATTCAGAAGGGTACAGTGATAGAGTTCACAGAGAGTGTTGATGATTTACAGAGAGGTTCAAAGACAGTATAAGTGCTCCCTAGGACCACAGTTGATGAGATAGTAATATTGTCAGAAGCTCACTCTTCGGGATATATAGTGCATACGAAAAGTAACGAATAAATATATCAAAATCTCGAAAAGGGTATGGGTGGTCAGATATGAAAAAAAAAGATATTGTAGAGGTTGTGAAAAAGTGCCTAGTATGTCAACAGAATAAGGTAGAGTATTCAAAGTCTGCAGAGTTATTGCAGCACCTACCTATATCGACACGGCACGAAAAATGGGAGCAAGTCTCCATGAATGTCGTGATGGGTTACAGAGAACCCAGGTGAATTACGAGGCTATTTGGATGATAGTCGATAGAGTGACTAAGTCTACCCACCTTTTGGTTATGAAATCCCCAAATACTCAGAGTGTATATGAGGATTTATGTATAAGAAAGATTGTGGAACATGATGTAGAGTTCCAGTGAGCATGGTATCATATAGGGATTCCCGCTTCACTTCTTACTTCAGGGAATATTTTTCAGGAAGCTATGGGAACCCGACTGAGTATTAGCACAGCTTTTCATCCTCAGACAGATGGTCAGTCAGAGAGGATTGTACAGGTTCTAGAGGATCCGATGAAAGCGTGTGCCATTAATTTTATAAGCTCCTGGAATGATCAGTTGTCACAAATTGAAGTCGCCAATAACGACAATTGGCAGTTGAGTATCGGGATAACAAGATATGAGGCAGTGTATGGCTGTAGGGGTTGTTCCCTAAATTGGATAAGAAAAAGTGGGTGACAGATAAAATTATTTTCGACTTGGATAATAAGTCTCTGAGGATGTTTAGTTAAGGATAAGAGATTAAGAACACCTCAGAGCAGATAGAAAAGTATTGGAAATTCACCCTTGGTGAATTAGTATGGTTGAAATTTCTCTTGTCCTAAGGGAATAAGGACATAGCGAGCTTTTGGAAGAAGGTAAATTGAGTTGCGCTGGATGGAATATTTTGAGAGATTGGACAAGTGGGAGATAAGACCTGTAGGTGGCATTTCCACTTGAATAAGCAGGCACCCATAATGTGTCCCATCTTTTGATGCTTCGGGAATACTAACCAGATCCAGCATAGGTGATAAGATATGAGATCCAACAGTTCAGCTTAATGCAATTATAAGTATATTGAAAAAGTTGATTCGGGCATTAAACAGGAAAGAGAAAGTATTGAGGTTTAAGATGATCTCCTTAATTAAAGTTCTTTGGTAGTAATACACTCCGGAAAAAGGTCACGTGAGAATTAAAGAAGTATGATACGATTGATGTACCCGGAGTAGTTTATGGACTCATATGAATTGGTTCTAATTTGGAGGACCAAATTCTTTAAGTGGGGGAGAGTTGTAAGACCCAAATTTAATTAAAATATGAAATGAATGAGTATTCGTGAAGGGAAGTCGGGTTAAATTAATCCCGAATACATGTAAGGGCAAAATGGTCAAAAGACCGAAAGTCGGTATAATTTCGATAAGGAAATTTAATTAAAAATATGGATTTGAGAAATTTTGGTCAATAAGGATGAAATAAATTTATTTTGGGTTAAATTGATCAAGATATTAATTTATGGGAATTAATCGAGATTTTTAGTTCGGAAAAATAATCCCGAAAAATAATCAAAAATTATATCGAGAAGCCGAAATAATACCGAGAAATTAATTTATAGACTAAATGAATAAAATATAATTTTTTAAAGATATTTTGAATATTTTAGACTAATTTAATCAATTAAATAATATTAATAAAAATAAATAAATATATAAAACTAAATTAATGAATTGAAAAAAAAAAGAAATCAGATTGGAAATCGGGGAGTGAGAAACACAAAGCAGAGAAGAAAAACGAAGCAAAACGAGGATCACCGGCGAGCCACCACCGGCACCGGATGAGAGGTCACGACCACCGGAAAAGGGAGAGGAGAGGCTGGCAAGCAAGACAGCACCGGCGACGCGTCGTGAAACTTGCCGGAGATCGACGAATCGGGGAGAGAAGTCGCGGGAGAAAGAGTTCCGATCGGCGACGAACGGCGCCGATCTGGCCGATCCCACCCCCAGCCGAGGACTCCCCAGGCCCAGACGATGCGATCAGTGGTGGCCACGACTGGCGAAACCGACAGACGGCGCCGGAATCGACGAAAAAAGGAAACGGTACCGACGGCCGAGAGAGAATAGGCCGGACCGACGACCTTCCGACGACCTTGGATGAAGCCGAGGCCAGATTCGAGCTGCGGACGACCCAACGGAGCTGCTGTCGGTGGAAGCCGGCGGAGAACCGGTCGGCAAGGCGGTGAACCAGAGCGAACTGGGGTGAACCGGCGGTCCGAACCGGTCTGAACCGGACTGAACCGGTTCAGCCAAAAAGAGAGGAAAAAAGGAAGAAAAAGCGAGAAAAAAGAAGAAAAATTGGAGAAAATTTCAGTGATGCAATCGAGCTTCGGGTAAGTCGGTAAGCGGTCGAATTGACCGATTTAAATTTTGGAATATTTAATTCGATAAATAATCGACTGAAAGTTTACCCGAAAATATATTTAATTGTGTAGCTCGACGATTGGCATCGACCGAGAGCTCGAGACAGCCTCAAATTTTGTACTATCATGGAATCTCGGGTAAGTGACCATTATTTACGACAATTTACATCGTTATGCGTGATATGAATTTAAATTTCGCATAAATTGAATTAAATTATGAAAAATTTGATAAATTGTCGTAAATAATAAATTTAGCAATTCGAGAGCTAGAACGAGGCCCAATAAATTGTTGGAGGGCCCAATGAGCCCAATAGGCCTCGATAAAGTGAAAATTAAGTGGAAAACGGGCTTGAGGCAGATTAAGGCCCATTAAGGTGCAATCGGGCCCAAATAGGGGTAAATGGTCCCAATGATTTAAATTAAGCCCAGAAAATAGGAAATACAATTAAATTGTATAATATCTGACCTGAGGAATATTATTACGCAGTTCCGGAGGTTTGATTGGAAGCATATCGGACTGCGCGACGAGACAACAGTGAAAAAAGGAAAGGTCAGACTCGACGAGAATCGAGGTAAGGGAATTTTGTAGGTGCATAGAGATGCCTATACGTATTTTGAGGGTATTTACAGGGCTTAAAAATGTCTTACAGCATCTAGAAATGAAATAATAAATTTGTGAAAATCGGGGCATCGGTGAATAAAGGAAAAAGACAATTTTGCCCCTGGAAGTAAAATTTACAAAAAGGGTAGTAAGGCAGATAAATTGCATGATTTTCTTGTTTTGATATTTTTTATGACTATCTTGCTTTGGTTTAAGCAAATTTACACATAGGTTGGCTGTTGACTTAATGAATTATACGAAAGGGTACCGGTTTGTACCCGTTTCTATTTTAAAAGATATTTTATCAAGATTGAGCCACCTATCGTGTTTACATGAATAAAAAGAGTGCTAGAGTCTTTCTCGCACTCAAGTTTACTGATTTATTTCTCATGAAAAGCCGTACTGGAGCATTGCTCGTACGAGAAATTTGTGTGTGCACAAAATCGTGTTGGAGCTTCGTTCACACGAGATTTTAGATATCATGATATGCATAGCATGGTGCTGGAGCTTCGCTCGCACTAGACGTGAGTTGACATGCATATAGTCGTGCGGAAGCCTCCTGTAGACTGTGTGTCACAGAGAGTTGAGATGCTCGCACATATACTTTGAGACATGGGTTGGTTATCGACATAGTATTGAGGTGGATAAGAACTACGGCAGGCACCCCCAGACTATGATATGGGTCCACGGAGTACGATGTACCGTGTATGTCACACGGAGTACGCTGTACCGTGCAGTCATGATGACTCTATGATGTTACTTGATATTCTGGCGGGTAGGACTTGACCCCACCTCCCGTTGCAGTTGTGATACCCCGCACACTGGGATCCGTGTAGCCTAGGATCACAGGGACATAGTATGGCCATAGTCCTCGATTTTTCATACAGTAACCTACATGCCTCACATGATATCATACGGTCTGGATAGACCAGGACAAACCCGATGGAGGGGTAGTCCCGATTTATGTTTTTAAAAGAGATGTGATTTAATGAATCAAGGTATTCCCGAGAGATGGGTTTGACCTTGTTGAAGTTGTTTTATGATGAAACAAATGAGTTTTAAAGTGATGAGTTTTGTGATTAAACGAATAAGTTTTAAAGTGAAGAGTTTATGATGAAACTAATAAGTTTTTAATATGACGAGCATGAGATGTCATACATGATGATTTTTCCATGTGTGCTTTATATGCCGATTTCATGAGTTCTCTTATATGATATATACATACATGTTGCATCGTTTTAGTCATACCTCATGCTCCAAATGTAAACGATTTTTATATCATGACATTATCAGCACGTAGATAGTATAGTTATCTACCTGCTTACATTATTGCCTTACTGAGCACGTTTCACTCACCCTTTCATTTTCCACCCCACAAGGTATATTCAGTAGAAGAGAGCGATAATAGTCTTGCATCTCGGTTATCCGCTGCTTCTTATCAAGATCAGGTATACACATTCGTATAATTTTGTATCTGAACATATAGATGCACAGTACTGTATATGGATGTAATGTTGGGGATGTATTTAGTTTAAATAAATTGATATGTAAATGAAATATGAAAATTGAATGGTAAATAGATGAGAGGTGACTAACACCGAATCATAGCCCAACTGGTTAGTAGTGTAACTGTTCACAACGGGTAAGGAAATGAAAAAAGCGAAAAAGCGAAAAATTTGTAGTGATTTTAGGAAATTTGGGTCGTGACAGAATGGCCCAGGACAATCATAGAGATCAAGAGTTTTCTGGGTTTAGCTTGGTATTACAGACGATTTGTTGAGGGCTTTTCGAAATTGGTTGCTCCTTTGACTCGTCTCACTCGGAAGAATATGGTATTTGAGTGGGATGATAGATGTGAGAAGAGTTTCAGGGAGTTGAAACATCGCCTGGCCACTGCATCGATTCTCACCATTCATACCAACTCAAGAGGTTTCTCCGTATATACAAATGCTTTGCACCAAGGACTGGGCTGTGTATTGATACAGAATGGGAAGGTAGTTGCTTATGGGTCCCGACAGCTTAAGGATCATGAGAAGAACTATCTGGCCCATGATTTAGAGTTGGTAACCGTAGTGTTTGCATTGAAATATGACGTCACTATTTGTATGGTGAGAACTTTCAGGTATTTACCACTCATAAAAGCCTCAAATATTTGTTTTCACAAAAAGAGTTGGATATGAAGTAACGAAGATGGTTAGAGCTTCTGAAAGACTATGATTGTGAGATGTTGTACCACCCTAGCAACGCAAATGTAGTTGTCGATGCTTTGAGCCAAAAGAGCATTGGAATGGTATCGTACATAATGATCAGGGAACACGAACTGTTAGAGAAGTTTGCGAGTCTCAGTTTGGATGTGACCTTTTTGATGCTGATGCCTATTAAGTGATAGCTAGTATGAGATTGGAACCAGATTTGATTGACTGGATTAGATAAGCTTAGCATATTGATCACTTTTGTATTGATATGGCTAGTCAGATTCAGATGGGTACTGGTGCAGACTTTGAGTTGAACACTGATGGACTACTGAGGTTCAGAGGTAGGGTGTGTGTTCCCAATGATCTTGAGTTGAGAAAACTGATTTTGTCAGAAGTTCATTCATCATGGTATACGTTACATTCGAGGAGTAATAAGATGTATCAGAATCTCCAAAAAGTATATTGGTGGTCCGGAATGAAGAGGGATGTGACAAAATATGTGGCTAAGTGTCTAGCGTGTCAGCAGGTCAAGGTAGAACATTAAAAGCCTGCAAGATTATTGCAGCCTCAACCTATACCGACATGGAAATGAGAGCACATCACTATGAATTTTTTCATGGGTTTACCGAGGACTAGAGGAAACCGTGATGCTATTTGGGTGATTGTCAATTGATTGACAAAATCGACCCACTTTCTAGCCATGAAATCCACAGATACTTTGAGTGCTTTAACGGGTCTATATGTACGAGAGATTGTTAGGCTACATGGCGTTCTAGTGAGCATTGTGTCTGATAAGGATTCCCGCTTCACTTTCTATTTCTGGGAACATTTTCAAGAAACCATAGGAACCCGATTGAGTTTCACTACAACTTTCCACTCTCAGTTAGAAGGTCAGTCAGAGAGAACCATCTAAACTTTAGAGGATATGTTGAGAGCACGCGTTCTAGACTTTAGAGTCTTCTGGGATGACCATTTGCCTTTGATAGAATTTGCCTACAACAACAGTTATCACTCGAGTATCAGAATGACACCGTATAAAGTACTGTATGGTCATTGGTGTCGTTCTCCAATTAGATGGGAAGAGGTGGGTGATTGAAAGATCTTTACTCCCGATTTAGTGAAACAAGACTCTAAGGATGTCCAGTTGATATGTGAGAGGCTGAGGACAGCTCAGAGCAGAAAAAAGAACTATGCTGACACGAGACATAGACCATTAGAGTTTATGGTCAGTGAATCAGTATTTTTAAAGGTATCTCCTTCTAAAAGGATCATGAGATTCGGGAAAAAGGGTAAGCTGAGTACTCTCTACATCGAACCATTTGAGATCTTTGATCAAGTGGAAGACAACGCTTATAGATTGGCATTACCACCTGAGTTGGCAAGTGTGCATAACATCTTCCACATTTTGATGCTTCGAAAGTATCATCTGGGCCCAACACATGTTATGCAGTATGAGTCGTTAGAGCTCACAAAGGATATGTCATATGTAAAGAAGCCGATTTGGATATTGGACAGAAAGGAGGAGGTCTGATGGTCTAAGATGATCTCTCTAGTTAAGGTTCTCAGCAGTACCACACTTCGGAGGAAGCTATGTGGGAATTGGAGAGCTTGATGCGAGAAAAGTATCCCGAGTTATTCGATAACTGATTTGGTTCTAATTTGGAAGACCATATTTCCTAAGGTGGGCAGGAATGTAAGACCCATAATTTTGGATTGTAATACCTATGATTCATTGTTATAAACATTAATAGATGTTATTAGAATCATAAGAAAGATGGTATTACAATTCCAAGTCCAAGTAAAAGTAGAAAATGCCTTAAAAGCATTAAAGTGCCTATTGTGAGCTATAGCGAGCTCTGGCTAAACCGAAGGGATGTCAACCATTTTGATTGAAGATAAGAACTTGAGACATCTAAATAGGATAGTCCAAGAAGGAAAGCCAATCCTGTTTGGTCTCGGGAATGTTGGAATAACGAAAATGCCAAAAAGGGCCAAACAAGCTCAAAATCAATCGTTTGAGTTGTTTTATCATTTTCACCTCCCGGAAGTGACTAAAACATGGAGATGAGAGTCTTAACCATTAGAAACCACATACTTGGAATTTTCAACTTTAGTCAAATGTGATCAGAGCAAAAGGTCAACAAAAGTCAGATTTAAAATGTTGAATTTGATAAAATGACCAAACATTATTAAATGTAACCAAACCATGGTTAAATGTAACCAAATCATGGTTAATGCATGGAGAAAATTATATTGGGCAAATATATTTGATTTCCAGCAAATAATACTTAGGAAATTAAATAAACAACATTGTGCTAGAACAGATGTGGGTTGAATTGAAGAAATAATAATGGGCCACCTAGTTGAATTCTTAAAGCCCATTAAGCATGCTTGAAAGTGGGCCGAATGTGTAAGCTAAATGGGCCGAACCTTGGGCCCAATTTATGGGCTGAAATTAAGGGTAATTGAATACGCAAATACCAATAAAAATCCAACCCAAAATATGGTTTGGAAAGGCCCAAACCGAAAAGCCCAATAGGAAAAGGCTAAAGCCTAAAAATGGAATAGTTAAAGCCCAAACCCAAGCCCAAATTTAAGTCAAAGCCTAAAATCAATTAAGCTCACTTTATGGGCTGATTTTTAAGGAAGAGTAAGAAAATTGAAAATCCAAAAAAATCAAAATTTGGAAGCTCCCCACGTTGTCATCTTCCTTAGCCGTTTTAACCACCATGGAAACATAGATTTCTCTCTCTAGATTTCACCCATTTGTAAACACAATTGGAAAAACATTGTCTTCATGAAAGTTGTTACCCATAGTGAGGAGATTAACATACTCTAAAATTAGCTCCTAAGAAACTGAATTGGATGAGCCCAAGTCCTCCACAAGTTTCGACCAAGATGGGTTCTTAATGCTAAGTGAGTTTTCAATGCACCAATCTTATATATGTTAATCTAGGGATTTTATGGAGAGGATTTGTGAGACCCCATATCTGTATAACTTTATATATATGTGAATGGAATTGTAAAATGGAATGAAGTTGCATGAGTTGTGTAGATCTTGGTACTTCTATTTAGTCATGTATTATATATATTTGGTTATACAATGATTTGACACAAGTTTTAATATGTATAAAGTATGAATGAATGCCATTTTCAAGTCTTAAAGGTGGTGGGATGAGAAAATGACTATGACAGCAAAATTAAGGATGTTTTGTGAGAGTTACTGCAGAAAACTGCAGCAAAATTTGGAAAATATGAATGCCAGATAGATCTCATAAGATGAGAGATCGATCTGGAAGAGCCAAAAATGCTCATATTCGAGCAATTGAACAGGACAGATCGATCTCCAATGGGATTAAATCGATCTGATAAACATTTTATAAATGAAGAGATTGATCCTTAATGCAAGCAGATCGATTTCATTAGCTCTCGGGTTAGAGCAGATCGATCTCCTCCCTTAGCCAGATCTATCTCCTTAACTCTCTGCCTGAAATAGATCGATCTCAAACCCTCGACAGATCGATCTCATGCCTTCAAATGTCATGAAAATGAGGGATTTTAAGAGGACAAGATCGATCTCCACCCTAGGTAGATCGATCTCATTAAGCAAATTCTATAAATAGGAGCAGCTGGATCTACAGATTTCAGGAAACAATCTCACTCTACCATTTTTAACCCAAAACCTAGCTTTCTCACTCCTAAATCCACTTATTTTCAGTAAGATTTGAGCGAAAGCTATTAGACACAAAGTTGTTCACATCAAAGAGAAGAACAACATAGCTTGGAGTCATTACCCCATTTGTTGGATTTAAGGGACAAAAAGCATTTCCCATTTGAAGTAAGGAGGAAATCAAGCTAGGTGAGTTTCTAATGCAACAACCCAAGTACATTTGCTTAGATATTGATTTTGGAGTAGATTGGTATGTATATTAATGGTAGAAACTACTTAGAATACAAATGAATAATTATAACCTAGAAATGGGTTAGTGTTAGAAAGTAAAATGTATTGGAATTAGTGATGAATGGGGTGTCTTAAGGTGATAATGGTGATGTGAGTATGATTTTAAGATGGTGTTATGGAATGAATTGTGAGACTTACCCAAAAAGGGTAAAATGTGTATTTAAGGCATTGGGTAAAATGCATAAATGAATGAGAGAGAGAAAGGGTAGAGTATTTCACATCAAGTCCTAAACAAGCAACTAAGTGACTTACTAGATAAATTGGTTGGAAATAGCTTGATGTTGGCCAAATGCAAAAATGGGCCAAACTTAACAAAATAGGCTCAATGAAATATATTGACTAGTGAAAGTCAAAATGTGAGTTAGCAACACTAACTCAAGTGACTTGTGAATGATTTGCAGCTTCCGAGGATACACCCGGAGCAAGTTGAGCCAAAACGCGAGAAGCAAAGAGGAAGAGAATCGCACCCCGAGTTAATCGAGGTAAGAGAATTGTGTGGACTCTTAGAGATATCTGTGCGCATTTTGGGCACCTTATGATTTTCTAGAATGCATGTGGTAGTAGAAAAATGAAATAGGTGATTGAAGGGCAAAGAGTTGGGTTTTTTAGAAATATGCATGAAAACTAAAAGCATGATGCTTTGAAAATCATGTTTTGTTGCTTTTTAGCAAGTGATGGATAGGTTGGCTGACATTTGAAACGATTTGCAAAAGAAATGATTTGATTTGGTTTATAACCATGTTTTGCAAAGAATTGAGCCACCTACATGGATTTCATGAGAATGAAAGCGTGCTAGAGTATGACTCGCATGAGATTTGATGTGTTTTATACGCATGAGTGCTAGAGCTTAGCTCGCACTAGTTTTCACATGGATTTCTATGATGTTGCATTGGAGTTTAGCTCGAATAGATTTTATACTAGTTTTGACATGGTGCTAAAGCCTAGCTCGCATTAGATGTCCACCATACTTGTTGTCGTGCTTGAGATTACTCGCATGTGGTTTTATGACATGATTGATAGCCATGCTAAGAGCTTTGGGTAGATTGGGTGTCACACCGATTAAATTGGCTCGCATGTGCATTTTGAGATGTGGCATGATATGATGTGTTGATATGGGTCCACGGAGTAAGCTGTACCGTGCAGGTAGCATGGAGTACATTGTACCGTGTTAAGATTATGATATGTCATCTTCGGATGATGTTGAGATTTGTTATGTACCGAAGGGCTGGACGTGACCCACCTCCCGTGTGGAAGCAGATAGTGGTGATACCCCACACATCTGATCAGTGTAGCCTGAGATCACAGGATTTGGCCATAGTCCTAGAGGTGACTTCCCTTGTTATATTGCCTATCTCACATGTCTTTTGCCTTATGAATGAATCCATGTTTTGAAATGCTTTATGAGTCAGGACAGTTCGAGGGAGGGGCTGATGTCTTGATAAGTGTTGATTTTATTGAGATGAGAAAGTTTGATAATGGCTTTAAAGTGCACTGATGCATGATGTTTTTCCATTCTTTAAATTTGATTTGTGCACTGAATTAAATAGCATGATTTACTTTACGTGCCATTAACACAAGCATGAATTAATGCTTTTGAGGTGTAAATGAGAAATGTATGGTTTTGAGCATGGCATCACGATCACGTAGATAGTGCAGTATCTACTTGTTCGCACGATTACCTTACTAAGCGTGTTGTTTGCTCATTTCCCTTATTTTTCCCTCTCTACAGAGCTTTGAGTATAGACCGAGAGCGCCTAGAGGCTTTCTCTTTTGGTATCTGCTGCATCCCATCGCGTAAGGTATACACACTGATGAAATTTTGTATCTAAACTTTCTATAGCACAGTAGCATTTTGAATGTAACCATTAGGGATGTAAAGCAATGTAAACACCTGTAAACAACAACTCTGATTATTTATAAAAGCGTTCACTTCTAAATTTTAATGCAAATCAAATTGTTATGGTTAGATAAGATAGACGTTGACACACAGCCCAACTGTTGAGAGTGTAGCTGATCACGATTGTAGTAAGGTAAGAATGAAAATTAAATAAAGGCATAAAAAGCAAACAAATTGTGATGATTTTTGGTAAGTTGAGGGTCGTGACAGAAGTTGGTATCAGAGCCGAATTGGTCTGACGTGTATCGATGTCTAAAATACTTAATTAGTTGAAAAATTACATCACCAAGTTACTGTGCTTATTTAGCTACAATTGTGTGTGCGTTGATGGGTTGACTAAGAAAATTGATGTGAATGTAGGGAATTGAGCATTATGCCTAACACCAGTCGCGGTAGAGGGGTGAGAGCGCAAGCTAGAGGCCGTAGAGGTAGGCCTGTGGGTAGTGTTGAGCTAGAAATAGATGAGACTCAGGAAGAGGTTGAGGTGGAGGCTGAGGTTGAGCATGCTCCACAGGGTCCAGAGGAGAGACCCGAGAGTACTGAGGCTCGCTTCTCGAGGATTGAGCAGAGTATAGAGATGATCTTGGAGTCGGTCACTCAATCTTTACCTGGAGCTGGGGGCAGACAGAGTCCCGCTACATAGGATGATGTCGAGCAGGCAGCAGCTCCTGAGGCATGGGTACGGCCAGCCCACAGACCTCGGACGACAGATACACCTACACGCCCACCTGCACAAGATATGCCTACACCTGTTGCTATACCACAGGGCAGTAGAGGCTAGGGTTACAGATGTGATCTGGATAGACTGCGGGAGTTTCAGAAGTTTGGATCGCTGTCTTTCAGTGGAGTTAAGGACCCAGTAGCTGCAGAGAATTAGATAAATGAAATTGAGAAGTTATATGGGTTCTTTGAGTGCACTACTATCGAGATGGTAGCGTTTGCCGCATTCATGCTGAAGGGTTCAGCAGAATATTGGTGGAAATCTAACAGGCTTATTTTGAGAGCCCCACATACAGAGATCAATTGAGATGTATTTTTGGAGGCTTTTCAGAGATAGTACATTTCAGATACTGCACAGCGAAAGATGAAGATAGTATTTTTGGGACTGACCCAAGGGAGTAGGACGGTGGATGAGTATGAGATGACTTTTATCTCTCTAGGCAGATATGATCCCAATACGATGAGTAATAAGGCCGAGAAGATCCAAAAGTTTGTGGATGGACTGAGACCAACCATCAGGTCCAAATTGGTTCCCTTGGATATACCGACCTACGAGGAGGTAGTGCGCATGGCGCAATTATGTGAGCAAGACATTGATAGGATCGCCTCAGAGTTTAGGAAGGTTGGTAAAATGAGGGATAGAGATAAGAAGAGACTAGTTCTGTATAGAGGCTTCAGTTATAAGGGAAGTAAGAGATTTTTTGGGAAGAGGCCGAGGATTGAGGAGATCTGAGAGAGGACAATTAATCCTCTCATGTATCTGGCTATAACTCCAGCTAAGGGAATTATGATTAGAGGGCCACGGCATACTACGGAACAATACAGCAAGTGTGATAGGTATCCGGGTACTCGACCATGCTATGAACCTCATACAGTATGCTTCGGATGTGGGAAACTAGGGTACATAATCCGAGATTGCCCAGAGATGACAAAAAGAGTCCTATAGAAGGGCAAGGAGCCAGTGAGAGCTCCAGTTGGTACAGCTGCTCCAAGGAGGAGGGCTACAGCTGAAGAAAATGGGAAGCAGGCAGTGGGTGTGAGCATAGAACGAGTTCATGCACTGGACCAGGACACTGTGGATCAGTCTTCGGATGTGGTTAAAGGTACTATCCAAATCTTTGATTTAGAAGAAATTGTATTGTTTGATCCTGGTGCCACACATTCCTTTATATCCTTTGCACATAAATTGTTGAAGCATGTAAAACCCACACTGCTAGATAAGACGTTGATGATATCTACCCCTATGAATGATAGTCAATTGACTAAACATGTATATAGAAATTGTAAGAAGAGGATGGGAGGTAGAGAAATGGCAACCGATTTAATTTTTTTTAAATATGAGTGATTTTGATGTAATCCTAGGAATAGATTGGCTGGCTGCGAACCATGTTGTTATGGATTGCAGTGCTAAAACATTAATGTTTCCCGATATAGAAAATCTTGTTGTAAACTTTGTGAAATAAAGTGGAAGAATATGCTACTATAAATAAAAGAGTATGATCTTAATACATGAATATTCGAGAGATGAATATGTTTATCAACTATGTATGTTAATGTGATGATTTGTGTTACTAACGGTGGAAAGGATAATGTGAAGGGTTCTTTGCTTATGTGATTGAGACAAATAAGGCATGTCTGGAGTTTATAGACATCCTAGTGGTCAGGGAATTTCCATATGTCTTTCTGGATGAATTACCAAGGTTAGCTCCAGATAGAGAGATGGAATTTTGTATAGAGTTGGCACCTAGTACAGAGCCGATATCCAAGCCACCGTAATGAATGGCTCAAGTTGAGTTGGAGGAACTGAGAAAGTAGTTGCAAGAGTTACTGGAGAAGGGGTTCATCAGGCTGAGCGTCTCACCTTGGGGAGCACCGATTCTGTTTGTAAGGAAGAAGGATGGAAGCTTCCGACTGTGTATAGATTATCGGTTGTTGAATAAGGCCACCATCAAGAATAAGTACCCATTTCCATGCATCGATGACTTGTTGGATCAGCTTAGGGGAGCGCAGGTCTTTTTCAAGATAGATCTAAGATCTGGGTGCCATCAGTTGAAAATTCAAAATGGAGATGTACCCAAGAAGCTTTTCGCACCCGGTATGGACATTATGAGTTTATGGTTACACCATTCGGGTTGACAAATGCTCCCGCAGCTTTTATGTCGTTGATGAATGAGGTGTTTCACCTGTATTTGGATCGAATTTGTTATAGTGTTTATCGATGCATACTAGTGTACTCAAGATCTAGAGAGGAGCATGAACAACATCTAAGGATAGTGCTACAGACCCTCCGAGAGAAGAAGTTGTATGCTAAACTTAGTAAGTGCGACTTTTTGTTGGAACAGATCTCTTTTCTGGGTCATATAGTATCGAAACATGGAGTGTCCGTAGATCCATCAAAATTAAGGCAGTGGTACAGTGGCAGAGACCCCAGACAGTAACAGAGATCAGAAGTTTCCTGAGTTTAGCTGGATATTATCGAAGGTTTATGGAGGGATTCTCGAGATTAGCTACTCTTTTGACACGTCTCACGAGAAAGAATGTTGAATTTGTGTAGGACGATAAGTGTGAGGAAAGTTTTCAGGAGTTGAAGAGTCGTTTGACTACAGCTCCGATACTCACCATTCCTACCAGCTTTGGAGGTTTCTCGGTGTATACGGATGTTTCACACCAAGGACTGGGTTGTGTATTGATGCAGGATGGGAAGGTAGTAGCCTATGGATCAAGATAGTTGAAGGATCATGAGAGGAACTACCCGACCCACAATTTAGAGTTGGCGATCGTAGTGTTTGCATTGAAAATATGGCGCCACTACCTCTATGGAGAGAGATTTCAGGTTTACACGGATCATAAGAGCCTTAAGTATCTGTTCTCGCAGAAAGAGTTAAACATGAGACAGAGAAGATGGCTTGAACTTTTAAAGGATTATGATTATGAGATCCTGTACCACTCGGGTAAAGCAAATGTAGTTGCTGATGCATTGAATCGAAAGCATCTCGGGTTGGTGTCATTTATAATGGTCAGGGAACACAAGCTGTTGGAACAGTTCATGAACCTTAGTTTGGATGTGACCCTACCTGATGCTGATAGTGGCTTTATGATAGCTAGCCTGCAGTTGGAACCAGATCTGGTAGATCGAATCCGACAGGCTCAGCGGATTGATTAGCAGTACAGTGATATCGTCGGGCAGATACAGAAGGGCACAAAGACATTTTGAATTGAGTTCAGATGGATTATTAAGGTTCAGAAGCAAGATATGTGTTCCCGATGATCCAGAGATTAGGAAGTTGATCTTGACAGAGGCTCACTCATCGATGTATACGATACATCCAGGGAGTACTAAAATGTATCAAAACCTTCGAAAAGTTTATTAGTGGTTTGGGATGAAGAAAGACATTACTGAATATGTCGCTAACTGTCTCATCTGTCAGCGGGTGGAGGTAGAGCATCAGAAGCCTACAGGGTTATTGCAGCCTCTACCAATACCGATGTGGAAGTGGGAGCATGTCACCATGGATTTTGTGATGGGATTATCGAGGACCGGCAGAGGTCATGATGCCATATGGGTGATTGTGGATCGGTTAACGAAGTCAGCCCATTTTCTAGCTATGAGAGCTACCGATACCCTAATCCAGTTAGCGAACTTGTATGTGCGCAAGATAGTGAGGCTACATGGAGTTCGAATGAGCGTTGTTTCTGATAGGGATGCTCGTTTCACTTTCCACTTTTGGGAACATTTTCAAGAAGTGATGGGGACCCAGCTGAGTTTTAGCACCGCGTTTCATCCTCAGATAGATGGTCAGTTAGAGAAGACTATACAGACCCTGAAGGATATGTTGAGAGCGTGTGCATTGGATTTTATAGGCTCTTGGGATGACCATTTGCCACTCGCAGAGTTCACCTACAATAATAGTTTTCATGCGAGTATCGGGATGGCACCATGTGAGGCATTGTATGGGTGTAGATGTCATTCCCCTATTGGATGGGAAGAGGTTGGTGACAGACAGATCTTTGCTCCTGACTTGGTTAGACAAGCCTCTGAGGATGTCCAATTGATTTGTGAGAGGTTACAGACAGCTCAGAGCAGATAAAAGAGTTATGCTGACAGGAGACGAAGACCACTAGAGTTTATTTTGGGTGAGTCAGTGTTTTTGAAGGTTTCTCCCTTGAAGGGGAAGTTGAGACCTCGATATGTAGGGCCATTTGAGATACTTGATAAAGTGGGAGATAAGGCATATAGGCTAGCATTACCACTCGAGCTAGCGAATGTACATAACATCTTCCACATATCAATGTTACGAAAATACCACCCGGACCCGGCACATATGATAAGGTACGAGCCTTTGGAGCTCAATGAAAGCATAACGTATGTTGAGAAGTCAGTTCAGATATTGGATAGAAAAGAGAAAGTGTCGAGGACAAAGATAATTCCCTTGGTGAAAATTCTTTGATAACATCATACGGTGGAAAAGGCCATATGGGAATTGGAGAGTTTGATGCGGGAGAGGTATTTTGAGTTATTCACAGAATGATTGGTTCCAATTTGGAGGACCAAATTTTCTAAGTGGGGGAGAATGTGAGACCTCATATATGTATAACTTTATATATATGTGAATGGAATGAAGTTGCATGAGTTGTGTAGATCTTAGTACATCCATTTAGTCGTGTATTGTATATCTTTGGTTATACAATGATTTCACATAAGTTTTAATATGTATAAAGTATGAATGAATGCCATTTTCAAGTTTAAAGGTGGTGGGATGAGAAAATGACTATGGCAGCAAAATTAAGGATGTTTTGTGAGAGTTACTGTAGAAAACTGCAGCAAAATCTGGAAAATATGAATGTCAGATCGATCTTATAGGATGAGAGATGATCTGGAAAAGCCAAAAATGCTCTTATTCGAGCAATGGAACAGTACAGATCGATCTTCAATGGGGCCAAATTGATCTGATAAATATTCTGTAAATAAAGAGATCAATCCTTAATACAAGCAGATCGATTTCCTTAGCTCTCGGGTTGGAGCAGTTCGATCTCCTCCCTTAGCCAGATCGATCTCCTTAACTCTCTGCCTGAAACATATCGATCTCAAACCCTCGACAGATCGATCTCATGCCTTCAAATGTCATGAAAATGAAGGATTTTAAGAGGACAAGATTGATCTCTACTCTAGGCAGATCGATCTCATCAAACAAATTCTATAAATAGGAGCAGCTGGATCTGCAGATTTTGGGAAACAATCTCACTCTACCATTTTTAACCCAAAACCTAGCTTTCTCACTCCTAAATTCACTCATTTTCAGTAAGATTTGAGGGAAAGCTATTAGATACAAAGTTGTTCACATCAAAGAGAAGAACAACATAGCTTGGAGTCATTACCCCATTTGTTGGACTTAAGGGACAAGGAGCATTTCCCATTTGGAGCAAGGAGGAAATCAAGCTAGGTGAGTTTCTAATGCAACAACCCAAGTACATCTGCTTAGATATTGATTTTGGAGTAGATTGGTATGTATATTATTAATGGTAGAAACTACCTAGAATACAAAGGAATAATTATAACCTAGAAATGGGTTAGTGTGAGAAAGTAAAATGTATTGGAATTAGTGATGAATGAGGTGTCTTAAGGTGATAATGGTGATGTGAGTATGATTTTAAGATGGTGTTATGGAATGAATTGTGAGACTTACCCAAAAAAGGTAAAATGTGTATTTAAGGCATTAGGTAAAATGTATAAATGAGCCAAACTTAACAAAATAGGCTCAATGAAATATATAGACTAGTGAAAGTCAAAATGTGAGATAGCAACACTAACTCAAGTGACTTGTGAATGATTTGCAGCTTCCGAGGATACACCCGGAGCAAGTTGAGCCAAAGCGCGAGAAGCAAAGAGGAAGAGAGTTGCACTCCGATTAAATCGAGGTAAGGGAATTGTGTGGACTCTTAGAGATATCTGTGCACATTTTGGATGCATTATGATTTTCTAGAATGCATATGGTAGTAGGAAAATGAAATGGGTGATTGAAGGGCAAAGAGTTGGGTTTTTGAGAAATGTGCATGAAAACTGAAAGCATGATGCTTTGAAAATCTTGTTTTGATGCTTTTTAGCAAGTGATGGATAGGTTGGCTGACATTTGAAATGATTTAATTTGGTTTATAACCATGTTTTGTAAAGAATTGAGCCACCTACATGGATTTCATGAGAATGAAAGCGTGCTAGAGTATGACTCGCATGAGATTTGATGTGTTTTATACGCATTAGTGCTGGAGCTTAGCTCGCACTAGTTTTCACATGGATTTCTATGATGTTGTGTTGGAGTTTAGCTCGCACAGATTTTATACTGGTTTTGACATGGTGCTGGAGCTTAACTCGCATTAGATGTCCACCATACCTGTTGCCGTGCTTAAGATTACTCGTATGTGGTTTTATGACATGATTGATAGCAGTGCTAGAAGCTTCGGGTAGACTGGGTGTCCCACTGATTAAATAAGCTCGCACGTGCAATTTGAGATGTGGCGTGATATGACTTGTTTATATGGGTCCACGTAGTATGTTGTACCGTGCAGGTAGCATGGAGTACGTTGTACCATGTTGAGATTATGATATGCAATCTTCGGATGATGTTGAGATCTGCTATGGATCGACGGGCTGGATGTGACCCACCTCCCGTGTGGAAGCAGATAGTGGTGATACCCCGTACACCTGATCAGTGTAGCCTGAGATCACAGGATATGGCCATAGTCCTTGAGGAAATTTCCCTTGTTATATTGCCTATCTCACATGTCTTTTGCCTTATGAATGAATCCATGTTTTGAAATGCTTTGTGAGTCAGGACAGTCCGAGGGAGGGGCTGATGTCCCGACAAGTGTTGATTTTATTGAGATGAGAAAGTTTGATAATGACTTTAAAGTGCACTGATGCATGATGATTTCCATACCTTATTTGTGAAATACGCATGATGTTTTTCCATGCTTTGAATTTGATTTGTGCACTGAATTAAATAACATGATTTTCTTTACATGCCATTAACACAAGCATGAATTAATGCTTTTGAGGTGTGAATGAGAAATGCATGGTTTTGAGCATGGCATCACGATCACGTAGATAGTGCAGTATCTACTTATTCGCACGATTACCTTACTGAGTGTGTTGTTTGCTCACCCCCCTTATTTTCCCCTCTCTACAGAGCTTTGAGTATAGACTGAGAGTGACTGGAGGCTTTCCCTTTTGATATCCGCTGCATCCCATCACATAAGGTATACACACTGATGAAATTTTGTATCTAAACTTTCTATAGCACAGTAGCATTTTGAATGTAACCATTGGGGATGCAAAGTAATGTAAACACCTGTAAACAGAAACTCTGATTATTTATAAAAGTGTTTACTTCTAAATTTTAATGCAAATCAAATTGTTATGGTTGGATGAGATAGACATTGACACACAGCTCAACTGTTGAGAGTGTAGCTAATCACGATTGGAGTAAGGTAAGAATGAAAATTAAATAAAGGCATAAAAAGTAAAAAATTTATGATTATTTTTGGTAAGTTGAGGGTCGTGACAGGATTGGTGTAAGAATTGTTAGGCAAAATAACCTAGAACACCATGAATCAAGCTTGTCTTAAAATGGGTATTTTGCTTGGTATGGAGGATGTTAGTTATTTGTTAGCATATATGTGATAATTAGCAAGTATACATGATTATGGAAAGGTTTTGTGAAATCAATTCGTTGAATTGAATGAGTTTTATATGCATACATGAAAGGTGTATGTTGAAATGTTTAAGTGAAAGGTTAAAGGCTTAAAGCATGCATGGCAAGTGTTTGATGGCGTGGTGAAGGTGGCCAATCGGCCATAGGTGGTGTTGTGGTGTTCGGCAACCATGCCATTGCCGAGAGGTGCCATAGGCTAAGTCCATGTACATTCAGCCCAATGATGATCAATGGGTCCCACATAAGGCCTACTACATGTAAATGGGCTTAAAGAGCCCAATGGGCCTTGAGGAAATGAATAGTGAAGTAAAAATGGGCTTAAGCTAGTAATGGGCCCATAAAAATGTAAAAAGGCCCAATAAGCGTAGTTGGGACCACTATTTGAATTGATGCTTAAATAGACTGAATAAATGTGTATGAAAGTTAATCGGAATGACTTTTAATTATCTGTAACTCTAGAGAATATTGTCGAAAACGAATAGATCGAGTGACTGAGAAATTCAAAAATAAAGTCTACAATCGACCTATTTCAAGGTAAGGGGTTTTGTGAGCTCTTAGAGATAGCTATATGAAATTTCATCGTTGTTTACAGGGTTTTAAATTTTTTGTAGAGACCATATATGATCATTTCCAGATGACACCCGAGTAGGGGAAAATTACCAAAATACCTCTAGTTAGCCAAAAATGAAAATGCATGACATGGCATATTTTTGTGTTTTATCCGTGAAAAAGATGATTTTGTGTGAATGTAATGATAGACTAGCCCCAGACTTGACTGTTTGCATTGAATTGCACATTTTTCAGAGTTTAAAGTGTTTAACAAGTGATTAGATGGAAAGTTACCCCTCTCACTCAATTTTATTAGTCATGCGTACCGTTTCTATCAAAATTGAGTCGTATATCATATTTGTGAATAAAGCCATGTTGGAGCCTCGTGTAGACTGTGTGTCACACTGATATGATATGCTCGCATGTGCATTTTGAGACATAGCACTGATATTACTGAAGATGGGACTATAACCCCGAATCTTTCGAGCACTCCCATCTTTCGATCTGGATTTAGGGTTAACGAAATACGTTGTACCGTATGGCTAACATGGAGTACATTGTACTGTGATTATGGATCTTCGGACTATGATCTGTATTTATTGTCTACTGGGTAGACTAACCCCCTCTCCCCTCAGCCATTCAGGGCATTCATGCACATTTAGCCTATGATGGAGCCCACTGACTATGGCCAAATGTCTGTCTGTTTCTGTATGCTCTGCTTTGTCTCCATATCCGATTCTGATCTGTTTTCAGAGACTTTGATATGTTCTGTATCTGATTTTTGTTCTGTATCTGATTTCATATCCGACCTCCTGTTTTGTGTTTGATGTATATATATATATATGTAATTCGGAAAGTCGATTGATTTGATGTGATTTTAAAGAGAAGTGCATATTTTTCATTTTTTGAAAGTCTATTCTGTTCAAGGAATTATGAGTTTCAGCATGACATGATGTGTGAGCATGTAGGTAGTATGGTTATCTACATGCTTACATGATTCTTTATTAAGTGTGTTAGCTCACCCTTTTCCCTTCCTGTCCACAAAACACTTACAGTAGAAAGTACTGCGGTAGTCCTGCTCTTCTGCTTGGATCACGCTTTGTAGTGCGCAAAGGTATACACACTTTTTGAATTTTGTATATAAACTTGTAATGCACAGTAACTTGTGTAAACAAATATCTGGATGTAAACGTATGTATGTATAATATACACTTTAAATGAAATAGGTCGAATTCAAATAAAATGTAACTAATTAAATGTGGTGGATGTGAATGGTACTGTGTTATATTAAATCGGATTAACGTCGGCTCATATACCCAACCATCTATCTGTTGGTTCACACCGTGATTAACATGAATAAATAAGAAGATAAAGCGTAAAAAAAATCGAGTGTAACATTTTAATCTAAGAAAAAGATTTTGAGGTGTGGAGGATCATAGTCAAGGGACGCTTAATCCCAATTAAGAAAGTTGATAGAGTAGATGTCCCTAAGAAAGAAGATGAGTGGGACAACAATGATTTTAAGATGACACAATTAAATGTTAAAACCATACACACTCTATTTTGTGCACTTGGGCTAAATAAATATAATAGGGTGTCCCTATGTGAAAATGCCAAATAAGTTTAGGATAAACTAGCTATCACTCATGATGGCATAACTCAAGTTAAAGAAATAAAAGGAGGAATGTATACACATGACAATGAGATATTTAAGATGTCACGACCTAAACTACCCAAAAATCAGAGTTAATTTTTCGCATTTTGTTATTTTCTTTATTAAATTCTTATCTGTCCTCTGATCGTGACCACACTCCACTAACAAATTGGGCTGTGCGTCAATGCCAGTCCCATCATTCAATTACCATCTAACTTAATTCTTCTCCAGTCATTTATAATTGTTTACAATATTTATACATCCCCTAAAGTTACTTACAAACATGTTACTGTGCTATGCTTATGTAGATACAATATGTACAAGTGTATATACCTTATGTTGATGGGCAGTAGCGGATATCCGGAATGCAGTACTGAGTCGCCGCAACTTCAACTGGAGATGATCTGTGGGAGAAAATGAAAGGGGTGAGCACATCAAGCTCAGTAAGGCAATCCTACGAACAAGTAGGTAACCATACTACCTACATGAACGTGGTGCCATGCATAAACCACCCTTTCTCCACACATTTTAAAACAGATGATATGAAAGTTATGATGTTATGTAAATCGGGTTTGCACGAAAAATTCAACATGCAATTATTTCAAATCATTTCTTTCTCAATTAAAATTTTCACAATAAAGTCAGGACTCGACCCCTCCTTCGGGTGATCCTGACTCACACAAAACCATGAAAATCGGTATACATCACACATGGGTTTAAAAAGCATGGAAATAACCATCATGCACATTTAATTAAAAACCCAGTTTAAATCATCAAAATCGTCGACATGCGAGACGAGGCAATATCTGTATAACGTCAATAACCAGGACTATGGCCATATGTGTCCTCGGGAGTTCCTCAGCTACACGGATCCTAGTGTGTGGGTTCTCCCCATGATCGGGAACTGCCCGAGAGGTGGGTCAATCCATCTCGTCGATCTTATCCGATCCCATGCATCCGAAGATGCTAACGTATCACAAAGATACCAAGTATCACAAAGATACCAACATATGCAAAGATAACACACGGTACATCGTACTCCATGCTACTTGCACGGTACATCGTACTCCGTGGACCCCCAGCCTTATCCCTCGTTCGGGCTCATCAGCTGGTCATCCAACCCTTATCCCTCGTTCGGGCTCATCAGGTGGATCTCCAACCCTTATCCCTCGTTCGGGCTCATCAGGTTGTTTCTCTAACCCTTATCCCTCATTCGGGCTCATCAGGTTATTTTAACATGCCATGTCTCAAAACGCACGTGCGAGCCTATTTAATCGGTGACACACAGTCAACCCGATGCTCCAAGCACGGTTTATCGTATGATCTCTGAAAAGTAGTACGAGCGGTGCTCTAACACTGTCGGTAAATCAAGTAAAACTAGTGCGAGCTAAGCTCTAGCACTCTGTATGTAAATCATGTGAAAATCTGGTGCGAGTTAGACTCTAGCACCCTGTCACGAAAATCATGTAAAATCTGGTGCGAGTTAGACTCTAGCACCATGTCACGAAAAAGCAATGTGAAACCTAGTGCGAGTTATACTCTATCACCTATGCATGTAAAACTCTAGTGCGAGCTCTCGCTCCAGCACTAATGCGTGCATCACACAAATCGAAAATATCGTGCGAGCTGAGCTCTAGCACGTCATATGTCAATAAAACACGTAGGCGGCTCTGTTTCCTCAAAACAGTTTTCAAAACAATTTCACGTTGAAAGTATGCAATGTTATGCATTTTCTTTCAAGGTTAGCCGGCCTACTAATGCATGCATCAAAACACCTCCAGAATGAGCAAGGACCTCTTGTTCTTGCTCCTCCCAATTTTTCCTAAAGTTGGAAACATTTACCCTTAACAAGGGTATTTCAGTAATTTTACCCATACGGGGCACTAAAATTATTCTTCGACCTCTAGACCCTCCAGAATATTTTTAAAAGACTGTATATGAATTCAAATTGCGTAAAGCTACCTCTAGTAGCCCGTAAAATTCCCTTACCTGATTTTCCTGTCGAGTCTGACCTTTTCTTTTCCAATGTTGTCCCGTCGCGCAGTCCGTTATGCTCCCAATCAAATGCCCGAAACTGCGTATCAATATTCCTCAGGTCAGATATTATACAATTTAATTGTATTTAATATTTTTTGGGCTTAATTTAAATCGTTGGGCCCATTTACCCTTATTGGGCCCGATTGCACCTTAATGGGCCTTAATCGGCCTTAAGCCCGTTTTCCACTTAATTCTCACATTATCGAGGCCTATTGGGCTCATTGGGCCCACCAATAATTTATTGGGTCTCGTTCTAGCTCTCGAATAGCTAAATTCATTATTTACGACAATTTATCTAAATTTTCATAATTTTATTCAATTTATGCGGAATTTAAATTCATATCACGCATAACGATGTAATTGTCGTAAATAAAAGTCACTTACCCGAGATTCCATGCTAGTACGAAATTCGAGGCTGTCTCGAGCTCTCGTTGGATGCCAATCGTCGAGCTACATAATTTCATAATTTTTCAGGTAAATTTCCAGTCGAAAATTAATTAAATAAAATATTTCAAAATTTAAATCGGTCAATTTGACCGCTTATCGACTTACCCGAAGCTCGATTGCATCACTGAAATTTTTCTCAATTTTTTCTCTTTTTCTTTTTCCCTTTTTCTTCCTTTTTTCCTCTCTTTTTGGCTGAACCGGTTCAGTCCTGTTCGGACCGATTCAGACAGTCGGTTCTCTCCGGTTCGACCGGTTCACCGCCGGTTCACCGCCTTGCCGACCGGTTCTCTGCCGGCTTCCACCGGCAACAGCTCCGTTGGGTCGTCCGCAGCTCGAATCTGGCCTCGGCTTCGCCTAAGGCCGCCGAAAAGTCACCGGTCCGACCGTTCTCCTTTCGGTCGTCAGACCCATTTTCTTCTTCCGCCGTTTTCGGCGCCGTCCGCCAATTTCGGTGGCTGCCACCACCACCAATTTGCTCATCGTCGCCTAGGGAAGCTTCGGCTGGGGTCGATCGGGCCTGAATCGCGCCGATCGTCGATGATTCTCTCTCCCCCTCTCGGTTTCGATTTTCGCCGTTTCGCTCCACCGTTCGCAGCCGTTCGCGTCTCCGTTAGGCCGGTGGTGGTCGGGCCTCATCGGGCTTCCTTCGCCTGGGCCGTCGGTGCCGTCCATCGGGTCGCCGGTGATCCTCGGTTTGGCTGCTTCCATTTTCGTTTCACAGAATCGCGTCTCGCGATTCTGTTTCAGTTTTTTTTTTCATTTCTTTTATTAATTATTTTTATTATTATTATTTATTTTAATTATTACACTATTCCTTAAAATACTCTATAAAAATCCAAAATATCCCTTAAAATATCCTTAAAATTATTATTTAATTCTAAATTAATTAATTTAATTTTATTTAATTTATTTATTATATTTTAACCTCTTTTCGGGTATAATTTCTTCGTATTTTCGGGATGTTGTCCCGGGTGACTTTTCGGTATATTTTTCGATTATTTTCGAGATTATTTTTTCGTACTAAGAATTCCAATTAACCCCGATTAATTCCAATAAATTAATATCTTGATCAGTTTAACCCAAAATAAATTTATTTCACCTTTATTGACCAAGATTTCTTAAATCCATGTTTTAATTAAATTTTTCTTATCGAAATTATACCGACCTTTGGTCTTTTGACTATTTTGCCCTTACACGTGTTCGGGATTAATTTAACCCGACTTCCTTCATACTTTCCCTATCTTTTCTTATTTAATTTTCGTATTTTAATTAAATTCGGGTCTTACATAAGATGAAATCGGATGAATCCATTAGTGATATATTCACTAGGTTCACTGATTATAAATAGCCTTAAGTCTTTAGGAAAAACGTACTCAAATGTTAAAATGATAAAAAAGAGACTAAATAATTTGCCAAAGTCTTGCACGACTAAGGTGACCACAATTGAGGAGTCAAAGGACCTTTACACATTATCTCTATATGAGCTCATGGGGTCCTTACTAATATATGAAATGAAAATTAAGAGAAATCAAGATCCTCTTAAAAAGGTAGATGTTGCTCTAAAATCCTTCATTCAAAATGATGTAAGAGAGGATAGAGATGAGAGTGGTGAGGAAGAGGACTTAGAGATGGCAATGTTTGCCAAACGGTTTAATAAATTCGTGAGAATGAAACCTAGTGAAAATACTAGGAGACTTCATAGAAGTGAACACAATAGAGGAAAATCTAGTAGAAAAGATAAGGACCCAATAGTTCGCTATGAATGTAAGAAACTGGGTCACATTAAGTTAAATTTTCTTATGCTTAGGAAACAAAATGATAGAAGGCCTAAGAAGAAGGCCATGGTGGCAACTTGGAGTGATAGCGGTAGCTATAATGAAGAGCAAATTGAATATAAGGTTGTCAACCTATGCTTCATGGCAATTGATGATGATAAGGCAAATTCTAACTCTCATGATACTAATGATTATACTTTTGATGAGTTACAAGATGCCTTTGATGAACCTGCTATAGATATCGAATGCGTGACTATGATATATAGAAAGATGCTAGCAAGTTTGAAAAAGGAGAATGAAATGCTTATGCATGCAAAACATAGGTATGAAAAGAAATTAGAAAATGCAAATTTGGAAATTAATAAGCTAAATGAAAAGAACAAGAATTTGCATAATTTATTTTCTAGGTTCTACATGGTTCAACAAAAACTAAATCATATATTAAAGACCTAAAGAGTTTCTTTGATAGAGATGGTTTAGGATATAATGAAAAACACAAAGAAACTTATCTCAAGAATTTTCTAGTGAGTAAAAGTAATTTGCATGACACATCTCTTATGCAATAAGATAGGACAATTATCACAAGCATGCACCATTAGAAAAACTATCTTTAAAGGAAGAGTAGTTAGGAAAGTTTGGTGCCAAAGCATGTTGTTTACTTAAATGATGATGATTTGAAATTGAAATGGATCCCTAAGGGATCAAAGATTATGTCCACTAACTTCCAATGACCCAAGAAAGTTTGGGTACCTAAAACAAAAAATTAATATATTTGATTGTAGGAAGATGAGCATTGCCACATGACCGAGGACAAGAGCCAATTCATCACATTGAAGCCTAAAAATGGTTAAGTCACTTTTGGGGATAACTCCAAAGGGCAAATTGAAGAGATTGGTCAATTGGTAACTCCTCTTCTAAAATTAATGATGTTTTGTTAGTTAGAGGTCTAAAGCATAATCTTCTTAACATTAGTCAATTATGTGATAAAGGCTTCAAAGTTGTATTTGATGCATGAGTTACCATGTTGTTGATGTTAGGACAAATAAAATCTTGTTTATAGGAAATAGATAAGGAAATATTTATATTGTGCATCTAGTTGAGCTAAATAGTCAAGATGTATGCTTCATGGCTACTAAAGAAAATGAACCTTGGTTATAGCATAGAAGACTAAGTTAGCTAAAAGATATCTTGTGATAGGATTGTCTAAATTACAATATGAAAATGATCAAGTTTGTGAAGCATGTGTAAGAGGAAAACATAAAAGAATAGCATGTGTAAGAGGAAAACATGAAAGAATATCTTTTAAATATAATAAGTCTGTGTCAACTTTTAAACCTCTATAAATACTTCACTTAGATCTCTTTAGTCCAACTAGAACCACAAGTCTAAGATGTAAATATTATGGATTTGTAATTGTCGATGACTTTACAAGATTCACATAGGTGTTGTTTTGAAGTGTCAAAAATAAAGCTTTAGAAAAATTCATCATATTTTCAAAAATAGCTCAAAATAAAAAAGGTTATACTATCACTAGTCTTAGAAGTAATCATGGAAAAGAATTTGAAAATCTTGGTTTTGATGAATATTGCAATGATCAAGGCATTAGCCACAATATTTTCACTCCCAAAACACCTAGACAAAATGAAGTGGTTGAAAGAAGAAATAGAACTTTAGAGGAAATGACTAAAAACAATGCTCTGTGAAAATAATTTACCAAAATATTGTTAGGTTGAAGCCATTAATACTTCATTATGTTATAAATAGAGCAATGTTATGCTAATTCTAAAGAAAACCTCATATGAGCTTTACAAAGAAAAGAAACCAAACATTAGTTATTTTCATCATATTGGGTGCAAATGTTTTGTTTTGAATAATAAAAAGATAATTTGGGGAAAATTATGAAAAAAGTGATGAAGGAATTTTTTTTTGGGTTTTTCTTTAAACTCTAAAACTTATATAGTCTTCAATAAAAGAACACTTATGGTTGAAGAGTCTATCTATGTGATTTTTTTTGAGTCTAACTCCGCATCTAGTAATCATAGCATTGATGATGACATGGAAATATTTGATGAGATAATTGGTGAACCATCATATGTCAATAATGTTAATGAAAAACTAGAGGACTTGACCTAAATAAGAAAGAGGAGTCAATTGATCAAGAACATGTGGAGAGAGAGCCTAGATGTCAAAGAGAGTTTAAATATGTTAAAGAAAGTGAAATCATTGGTGATCCAACTCTTGGAGTTAGGATTAAGTCATCACTTAGGAATATACCTAGCAATCCTTAACACGACACGTTTATACGATACGAAAATGACACGAAAGACACGAAGGTGATATGGGTTAAAAATCGGTAAAACTTATATATGAATATGGTAAAAACTAAAAGCAAGGTTTTGTATTTTTTACGTCGGCACAAAATTTTCATATTTTATATGACACGAACACGGATTATAAACACGAATTGCTATGACTACTTAGGAATATATGCCAATATGTAGCCTTTGTGTCACAATTAGAATAAAAAAAATATTAATGAGGCTCTAAAAGATTAAAATTGGATATTAGGTATGCAAGAGGAACTAAATCAATTTGAAAAAAAAAGTAAAGTATTTTTTTAAAAAAAAATTAGTTCCTAGACCTACTGATTATCCTATCATTAGCACTAAATGGATATTTAATAGCTAGATTGGTTGCACATGGATATAGGCAAGAAGAAGGTATAGATTATGATGAAACATATGCTTTGGTAACTAGATTAGAAGCTATTAGGATGATACTTGCCTTTGTTTATTTTAAGAATTTCAAGCCCTATCAAATGGATGTAAAAAGTGAATTTCTAAATGGTTTTATAAATGAGGAGGTATATGTTGAACAACCTCTCGGGTTTGAAGATCCTAAATTTCTAAATCATGTTTTCAAACTTTCAAAAGCTTTGTATGGCTCGAAACAAGCTCTTGGAGCTTGGTATGAAAGATTTTCCAAGTTTTCAACTGAAAAAAGGGGATTTTCAAGAGAAAATGTTGATACAACTTTGTTTATTAAAACCAAAGTTAGTGACATATTAGTAGTTTAAGTATATGTTGATGATTTTATTTTTGGTTTTACTAATAAGTCTTCGTGTCAAGAGTTTTCTAAAATCATGCAAGGTGAATTTGAGATGAACATGATAGGAGAGCTCACTTATTTCTTGAGACTCCAAGTAAAGCAAACTAAGAATGACATCTTCATCAATCAAGCTAAGTATAAAAAGGACTTACTTAAGAGGTTTGGAATGGATGAGACCAAGCTTCACTCAACTCTAATGAACACATCTTTAAAGCTTGACAAAGATGAATGAGTTAAGTATGTAGACATTGAACTATATAGGCCTATAATTGGTTCATTACTTTATCTTACCACAAGTAGACCCAATATTATGTTTAGCTTGTGCTTATGTGCTAGATTTCAATCATCACCAAGAGGATCACACTTGCTAGCCACTAAGAGAATCTCTAGGTATTTTAGATACACTTATTCTTTAGGTTTATGATGTATTAGAGACTCTAGTTTTGTGCTCCATGACTATTTCGATGTGGATTTTGGTGGATATAAGAAAGATAGAAAAATCACTTTCGGTACATGCCAAATTTTAGGGAATAGGTTAACCTATTGGTTCTCTAAGAAGAAAAATAGTATAACTAAACCCACAACCAAGGTCAAATACATAGTATCTGGTGGTTGTGTGTGCCCAAGTGTTATGGATTAAGTAATAAATGAGAGACTATGGCATAGATATGAACCACATTCCTATAAATGTGATAATACAAGTGCAATGACTTTCACTAAGAATCTAATTCAACACTCTAGAACTAAGCACATTGAAATTAAACATCATTTTATTAGAGATCATATGCAAAATGAGATATAGTTCTAGAATATGTTGATACAACGCATCACTTAGCTGATATATTCACCAAACCTTTGCATAAAGATAGATTTTGCACCCTTAGAGGTGAACTAGGTTTGATGAATGCACCATGAACTTAAAAAGTAGTTAAATCATAAAGTGATGTTTGTTTGAAGTGTTCCCATGTTAAACAAGTATGAAATTCATTGAAAACATGTTACGCTTACTTGTTTAATTCTTATTATGCCAAAACAAGCTTATTGTTTCTTGAAAGTTTTAATGATAAATTAGCATGTTTTGTTGAACTATGAGATATGTATGTTTACATCTGTGATTTGATGATTCATTCGTTTGATAACTATGTGAATGTATGTATTATGCCTTGTGTATGCTAGTTAACTTGCTTGTAGTACCAAAATGTTTGAACCACTCAATATGACTATGTTTGGCACTTAATTGCATCTTTCGTTAAAAACCTTTCAAAAATTTACCAAAATAGCTTCCATATGGATTGTTCTCTTTTTTTATCTTCACTTAAGTCCATTATGATGTTTTTCAAGGGCTCTAAATACTTTCATACTTTGAAAAACTCAAAATCAAATTTTAAAGGATTTTTCAAAGTCATTTTTCACCAATTTTCTGGCAAAATAGGATAAGAGATCAGTTCTTCATAACATAAGATCGATCTTCATCCTTAATTTAGCATAAATTTTGAGGTTTTTTCATAAGGGATAGGCCCAATACCCATGAGATCAGTCCCTTTGGCCCTTCCTCGAATATAGAAATATTTTGTGTTCAAGGTATCGATCCCCTCCTATATAGGATCGATCCTCAATGCTTCACGAAATCACAGAGGGCATTATGTGATTTAAGGTGTAAGACCGCTAACTCTTGTACCTCGATTCTTAGCTAAATACTATGCCACTAAAATGTTTAAGCATGAATTAGCTTATATAGAGACGAGTTGGGTTAGGAATACGTAGCAATTTAGCTTCCTGGAGTTGAGTCGGGTGTAGGAGTTTAATAATTTCAAGGTATAACCTTAATCTGAAGCTAATTAAATTTTAGTATAGTCAAATACGAAAGGCCTAATATTTGGCCATAAAGTTAAAATATATGTAAGACATTTATGTTAATAAGATAAATGAATAGAAAATTTTATGTAAGAGTTGAAATTCAACTAACATAGTGTGAACATATTTTAATTTATAATTTATGCACATAAATGTAACTATGAACTAAATTAATTTGTCAATAATTAGGTTCATGTCATTAGATTAGGATAAATTAAGGTAACCTATACTTAGTTCATAAATTTAAATGTTACATGAATATAGAAAATAAATTAAAATTCATGTAAGTAATTAAACATAATGTGCCTAAATTTAATATGTATATAGATTAAATTTAATGTATTAAAAATTTAATAAAGGGATAAATAAAAACTGAAATAATTTAACTAAGTTAATTAAGTAATAAAACATAATTAAAATAGAAATTTTATAATTAGGTAACAAAATTCAAAAAAATATGTAAATATTAAAAAAAAGAATTTAATAAAAACACTCATATCGTTTTCTTGCATTTCACATTTCAACCCAAATCAAAAAATATTATTTTTGTTTTTCTCCTCCTACCACGCCACCAACACCGCCAGGGAAAAAAAACAATTTGCATGTTGAAACCGTGGGGTTCTAGGATAGATAAGGGTGGGTTTTGCTGATGTTTCAGGTGAGATTTAGCATCTTTAAAACCCTTAGCTTCCATGTTTTCTATTTAGCTAAAGAGAAGGGTTTTTGCATGTCTAACCCATGACTCTTAGAGAGAAAAGAGAGTAGGATTTGGCTGGATTTCAAAGGGGAAAATCACCCAACAAGTCAGATTTCTTGTATAGGCCTAAGGGTAGTGATAATTTTTAGAAAACTTCCAGAAAAATTTTGGGTTTCCACAAGGATGGGTTCGACTACTCAAGACTAGGTAAAAGGAAATTTTATTTCTAGTGAAATTCCTATACAAATTGTGTTATAGAAGTGTGATTATTGTAGAATTCAATTTAATTTCAGCTTTGAAGAATTTAGGCAAAATTTAAGGTTTATAAATTGGGGATTTTGTCAAGGCCCAACCCGTTTCCTTGGCTGTCGGCTGGCATCCCCTTGATCGGCCATGGCCACCCCTCTTGGGCCCACAACATCGATCCCAAGTTTGTCTTAACTCAACTATACTATTCGCTCTCATCAATCAATATCCCAAGGATCTCTCAACATCCATATTTATTAATTAAATATCATGATATCAAAAGAAGTCTACTTCTCCATTCATTTACTAATATCAATCTGATTACATCCCAACATCACTTAAATAGAAGAGTCTGTCTTACATAATTGTCTGGGTTACAAAATGAATTGAATTATACCTCTCGTGTGTACAAGCAATAGCCTGGGGAGAGTCTCGTCCACCAGCCTATGTCACGTACGTAATAGGTACTAGCACTCACTGTAAGTAATCTGTGGGGGGAGGAAAAGAATGGGTGAGTGTCACGACCCCAACTACTCGAAATTCACAATAAATTTTTCATTTTTTTCTTTCATACTTACCTGTCCTCTAATCGTGACCACACTCCACTAACGATTGGGTTGTGTGTCAATATCAGTCTCACCATTCATTTACAAGTGTTTACAGTGTCTATACATCCCCGAAAGTTACTTACAAACATATTACTGTGCTATTCTTATTTAGATACAATATGTACAAGTGTATATACCTCAAAATGATGGGCAATAGCGGATATCAGGAATGCAGTACTCAGTTACCTCAAAGTCTACTAGAAGAAATCTGTGTAGGAAAATGAAAGGGGTGAGCACAACAAGCTCAGTAAGGCAATCTTACGAATAAGTAGGTAACCATACAACCTACATGAACGTGGTGCCATGCATAAACCATCTTTTCTCCACATAATTTGCAAATAAATGTTCACGCATACCTATATGCCACACAAATTAAGTCATGTAAAACCAGTTTACATCACGCATGGGTCTAAATAGCATGGAAAATAACTTCATGTAAGTTTCAGTTTAAAACTCAGTTTCATTCTCATCAAAATCATATCTCAGTCAGGATCCAACCCCTCCCCTGGGTGATCCAGACTCACACAAAATTCCACAAAACATGATTCTAAAAACATCAAGTAATAACATGCGAGACTAGGCAATATATATATATATATATATATCAGGCAAATAACCAGGACTATGGCCATATCCTCGTGATCCCACTGCTACACGGAGCCTGTGTGCGGGGTCTCACCACTATCGGGAACCCCTCGGGAGGTGGGTTAGTCCATCCCGTTAGTCCTGCCCGATCACTCGCATCCGAAGATGTCCTGCCCGATCACTCGCATCCGAAGATGTCCTGCCCGATCACTCGCATCCGAAGATGCCACTCGCATCCGAAGATGCCACATAATCAATCACAGCACGGTACAGCGTACTCCATGCTACTTGCACGATACAACGTACTCCATGGACCCATATCTCATATCCATACTCGTGCCTTGTCTCAAAATGCACGTGCGAGCCTATTTAATCGGTGTGACACATAGTCTACCCGACCCTCCAAGCACGGCTCATAGCAATTTCTCATAAAACTAGTGCGAGCAATGCTCCAGCACTCTCATAAAATCAAGGAAAATCTCAAGCGAGCCAAGCTCTAACACGCGTTTCATAAAATCTCATAAGATCTAGTGGGAGCTAAGCTCCAGCACTTTGTCAAAATCATGTATAATTAGTGCGAGCTAGGCTCCAGTACTCTGTCATAAAAATCAAGTGAAAATCTGGTGCAAGTTAGACTCCAGCACCCTGTCACGAAAATCATATGAAAATCTGGTGTGAGTTAGACTCCAGTACCACTGCATGTAAAACCCTAGTGCGAGCCCCTGCTCCAGCACTAATGCATGCATCACACAAATCAAAACTGATGCGAGCTGAGCTCTAGCAGGTCACATTTTCATAAAATCACGTAGGCAGCTCTGTTATCTCAAACCAATTTCCAAAAGAAATCACATTGTTGAAAATATGCAATGCTGTGCATTTTTATTTAAAAGTTAGCCAGCCTACCCATGCACGTGTCAAAACACCTCAAAAACAAGCAGGAACCTCTTGTTCTTGCTCCTCCCAACTTTTCCTAATTTTGGAAATTTCACCCTTTATAGGGGTATTTTGGTTATTTGCCCATCCAGACACCAAAATTCTTATTTTAAATCTAGACCCTTCAAATAATTTTAGGGAATGTAAATGAGGTCGAAATTGCGTAAAATTACCTTTAGCAGTCTGTAAAATTCCCTTACCTGGAATCACGCGCGAGCTTTTCCTATCTCGACTGTACCAAGTCTTTCAGTCCAATTTTGACCGCATATAACCACTTGAAGGGTATCCTCGAGTAAGTCTCTCAGGATAAGCTCTAGTGGTCAATTTTGATCGCTTACCGACTTACTCGAAATCTGAGGTATCCCCGAGAATTTTCCTCTCTTGTTTCCCTTTTTTTCCCTTTGTCTTTTCCTTTTTCTCCCTTTTCTCCTTGGCTGAACCGGTCCGGTCCGGTTGTCACGACCCAACTATCCAAAAATCAGAGTGAATTTTTCGCGTTTTTGTTTATTTTCTTACTTAATTCTTACCTGTCCTCGAATCGTGACCAACACTCCACTACTAATTGGGCTGTGCGTCAATGCCAGTCCCACCATACATCTACCCCAGTACTTATTTCTTCTCCAGTCATTTATAGTTGTTATATTATTTATACATCCCCTAAAGTTACTTACAAACATGTTACTGTGCTATGCTTATGTAGATACAATAAGTACAAGTGTATATACCTTATGTTGATGGGCAACAGCGGATATCCGGAATGCAGTACTGAGTCGCCTCAACTTCAACTGGAGATCATCTGTGGGAGAAAATGAAAGGGGTGAGCACATCAAGCTCAGTAAGGCAATCCTACGAACAAGTAGGTAACCATACTACCTACATGAACGTGGTGCCATGCATAAACCACCCTTTCTCCACACATTTTAAAACATATGATATGATGTTGTGATGTTATGTAAATCCAGTTGCACGGAAAACTCAACATGCAATTATTTTAAATCATTTCTTTCTCTTTAAAAATTTCACAATGAAGTCAGGACTCGACCCCTCCTTCGGGTGATCCTGACTCACACAAAACCATGGAAATAGAATTTCTCAAAAGCATCGGTATCGAAAACATACGTATATATATACAAGATACGAGACTAGGCAATACTGTATATCGGTAATAACCAGGACTGGCCAATATGTCCTCGTGAGTCCTCTAGCTTCACGGATCCCAGTGTGCGAGGTCTCACCCTGATCGGGAACTGCCCGGGAGGTGGGTCAATCCAACCCGTCAGTCTTATCCGATCTCACGCATCCGTCGATGCCGTATCCGAAGATACCCCGTATCACGAAGATACCGTATCACAAAGATACCCCGTATCACAAAGATACCGTATCCGAAGATACTCTGTATCACAAAGATACCGCATCCGAAGATACCCCACGGTACATCGTACTCCATGCTACTTGCACGGTACATCGTACTCCATGGACCCATATCACTCTAGGTACTCCAGCCCAATTGGCCTGCTTCCCACAGAGGTTTTCATAACTCAATACTCGTTGCCATGTCTCAAAACGCACGTGCGAGCCTATTAAATCGGTGACACACAGTCTACCCGATGCTCCAAGCACGGCTCATTGTATGTTCTCTTAAGAATCAGTGCGAGCGATGCTCAGCACTCTCATCAAATCAAGTAAACTTGGCAGAGCCCGCTTTACATCTCCACAAGGCCGCCAACCTCATCCCTCACTCTCACCCTACTTAAGAGGTCTATTGAGCCTGTTGGGCCTTTTGGCTGACTCCAAGGGCAGACAGCGCTACTCCACAAATCCAGTAAAACTAGTGCGAGCTAGGCTCAGCACTCTGTATACAAATCGTATGAAAATCTTATAAAATCTGGTGCGAGTTAAACTCCCGCACCCTGTCATGAAAATCATGTAAAATCTGGTGCGAGTTAGACTCTAGCACCATGTCACGCAAAAGCATGTGAAATCTGGTGCGAGTTATACTCTAGCACCTATGCATGTAAAACTCTAGTGCGAGCTCTCGCTCCAGCACTAATGCATGCATCACACAAGTCAAACATCGTGCGAGCTGAGCTCTAGCACGTCACATGTAAATAAAAACAGGTAGGCGGCTCGGTTATTTCCAAATAGTTTTCACAGAAATCACATCAGTTAAGATATGCAATGCTATGCATTTTCTTTCAAGGTGAGCCAGCCTACTCATGCATGCGTTGAAATACCTCCAGAACGAGCAGGAACCTCTTGTTCTTGCTCCTCCCAATTTTTCCTAAATTTTTAGAATTTTACCCTTAGCAAGGGTATTTTAGTAATTTTGCCCATACGGGGCACTAAAATTGTTTTTCGACCTCTAGACCCTTCAATTAGTTTTAAAGGACTGCATATGAATGTAAAATTGCGTACTGTTACCTCTAGCAGTCCGCAGAATTCCCTTACCTCGATTCTCGTCGAGTCTGACCTTTTTCTTTTCCAATGTAGTCCCGTCGCGCAGTCCGATATGCTTCCAATCCAATGCCCGGAACTGCGTATTAACATTCCTCAGGTCAGATAACATATAATTTAATTGTACTTAATCTTTTCTGCGCTTAATTTAAATCGCTGGGCCCATTTACCCCTATTGGGCCCGATTGTACCTTAATGGGCCTTAATCGGCCTTAAGCCCTTTTACCACTTAATTTTCACTTTATCGAGGCCTATTGGGCTCATTGGACCCACCAATAATTTATTGAGCCTCGTTCTAATTCTCGAATATCTAAATTCACTATTTACGACAATTTATCTAAATTTCCATAATTTAATTCAATTTATGCGGAATTTAAATCAATATCACGCATAACGAGGTAATTGTCGTTAATAGGGATCACTTACCCGAGATTCCATGCTAGTCCTCAAATCGAGACTGTCTCGAGCCCTCGGTGGATGCCAATCGTCGAGCTACACAATTAATTACATTTTCGGGTAAACTTTTCGGTCGAAATTAATTAAATAAAATATTCCAAATTTAAATCGGGTCATTTTGACCGCTTGTCGACTTACCCGAATCTCGATTGCATCACAGGAATTTTCCCCAATTTTTTCCTCTTTTTCTTTTTCCCTTTTTCTTCTTTTTTTCCCTTCTTTCTTGGCTGAAACGGTTCAGACCGGTTCAACCCGGTTCAGACCGCCGGTTCACCCCGGTTCGACCGGTTCACCGCCGGTTCGCCCCTTTTCCGGCCGGTTCTCCGCCGGCTTCCACCGCCAAACGCTCCGCAAGGCCGTCCGCACCTCGAATCTGGGCTCGGATTCGCCCAAGGCCGCCGAAAAGCCGCCGGTCCGGCCTCTTCTCCTCTTCGCCGTCAGACCCGTCTCCCTCTTTTGGTCGTCGCCGCCGATTCCGGCCGTCTCGTCGGCTGCCACCGGTGCCAAAAGCACCGCCGTCGACTGGGCTCTCCAAATCGGGCCTTGGTTCCGGTTGGATCGCCGCCGTTCGTCGCCGGTGGCCTTCTCTTTCCCGGGGCCTTTCTCTCCTCCGATCGGCTTCCTCCGGCGTCGGTAGGCTGCACCGCCGGTGCCATTGAGATCACCGGCCTCCCCTCTTTCTTTTTCGGCCCTTGGTCGAGCCTTTGGCCGCCAGACGGTGGTCGGCCTTCTTCGGTCTTCTCGGTTCCGTTTTCTTCTCTCTCTCCCCGAAACTTTCGTTTTCTTCAGCCTTTCTCTCTCTTTTTTTTTTTGTTTCAATTCTTTTTTTTTTTTGTTTTATTATCTTATTTAACAATTTATTTTTATTTATTAAAATACACTAAAAATACCAAAATATCCCTTAAAATTATTATTTTTATTTTAATTCAATTTATTTAATTTTATTTAATTTATTTATTATATTTTAACCTCTTTTTCGGGTATAATTTCTCGATTATTTTCGGGATTATTTTTCCAAACTAAAAATCCCGATTAATTCCCATAAATTAATATCTTGATCAATTTAATCCGAAATAATTTTATTTCACTTTTATTGACCAAGATTTCTTAAATCCATATCTTAATTAATTTTCTTTATCGAAATTATACCGGCTTTCGGTCTTTTGACCATTTTGCCCTTACACGTGTTCGGGATTAATTTAACCCGACTTCCTTCACAAATACTCCTCATCTTTTCTTATTTAATTTTCGTATTTTAATTAAATTCGGGTCTTACAATTCTCCCCCACTTAAGGAATTTGGTCCTCCAAATTAGAATCAGTTCATATAAGTCCATATACAACTCCGGGTATATCGATTGTATCATACTTTTAAATTCTTATGTGACCTTCTCCGGAGTGTATTACTACCAAAGGACTTTGATTAGGGAGATCGTCTTAAACCTCAATACTTTCTCTTTCCTGTTTAATGCCCGAATCAACTTCTTCGATATACTTGTATTTTCATTAAATTGAACTTTTGGAGTTCATATCCTGTCACCTCTGCTGGATCTGGATAGTATTGCCGAAGCATCAAAAGTGGGACACATTGTGGGTGCCTGTTTATTCAAGTGATAACCACAACCTACAGGTCTTATCTCCCACTTGTCCAATCTCTCAAAATATTCCATCCAGCGCGACTCAATTTACCTTCTTCCAAAAGTTCGCTATGTCCTTACTCTCTTAGGACGAGTAACTTTCAACCATACTACTTCACCAAAGGTGAATTTCAATACTTGTCTATCTGCTCTGAGGTGTTCTTAATCTCTCAACCTTAAATAAACATCCTCAGAGACTTATTATCCAAAATCAGAATGATTCTATCTGTCACCCACTTTTTCTTATCCAATTTGGGGAACAACCCCTACAGCCATACACTGTCTCATATCTTGTTATCCCGATACTCAATTGCCAACTGTCATTATTGGCAACTTTAATTAGAAATCAACTGATCATTCCAGGAGCTTATAAAATCAATGGCACACGCTTTCATCAGATCCTCCAGAACTTGTACAGTCCTCCCTGACTGACCATCTGTCTGAGGATGGAAAGCTGTGCTAATACTTAGTCGGGTTCCCATAGCTTCCTAAAAATATTCCAGAGGTAGGAAGTGGAGCGGGAATCCCTATATGATACCATGCTCACTGGAACGTTACATAATGTTCCACAAACTGCCTTACACATAAATCCTCATACACATTCTGAGTATCTGGGGAGTTCATAACTAGAAGGTGGGTAGACTTAATCAATTTGGCGACTATCATCCAAATAGTCTCCTGATTTATCCGGGTCCTCTATAACCCATCACGACATTCATGGAGACTTACTCTCGTTTTTCATGCCGTGTCGATATAGGTAGAAGCTGCAATAACTCTGCAGACTTTTAATACTCTACCTTATCCTGCTGACATACCAGACACTTTTTCACAATCTCCACCATATCTCTTTTCACATCTGACCACCAATACCCTTTTTAAGATTTCAATATATAATCATTACTTTTTCATATGCACTGTTTATCCCGAAGAGTGAGCTTCTGACAACATTACTATCTCATCCACTGTGGTCCTGGGGAGCACTCATACTGTCTCTGAATCCTCAGTAACTCATCATCACCCACTGTGAACTCTATCACTGTACCCTTCTGAATCAGACCCAAACCATCGACATCCGGTCGATCATCACACTAGGCCTGGCAAATCCGGGCACTCTCATCTGGTACTAGTCATCAGGCTAGCTGTCACATAATCACACCAATCACTGTCATCATCAGAAGGGATCACATCAATACTGAGGTTCACAACTGCGTCTCGCAGCTCACGCTCCCTGACCATCATGTGTGGTACCATCCCGAGGCTCTTTCTACTCAAGACATCAGTCATCACATTAGCCTTTCCTGGGTGGTACAATTTTCATAATTCAAAATCTCTCAGAAGCTCTAACCCAATATGTATTCTCATATTCGCCTCTTTCTGTGAAAACAGATACTCGGGCTTTATGATCAGTGCATATCCACAATTTCTCACCATGTACATAATAGTACCATATCCTCGGTACAAATACTGTCGCCAACTTTAAATCATGGGTCAGATAGTTTATTTCATGATCAAGGAGTTGTCTGACTCCATACTTGACTATCTTCCCATTATACATCAATACACAGCTCCTTCATAATTTTGAGGTATCCATACTCACTGAGAACCTCTTGAGCTGTTGGGTATGGTGAAATTAATCACGGTGGTCAATTCATACTCTACTACACCGAGATCCATGTCACGTCTATCATCTTAGTTATCATCCCATTCCAAGACTACGTTTTCATAATTAAACGTGTCAACCAGGTATATCCTTTAGAACTAGCAGCAACCATCTGTAAAAGCAATTTCCCAGTTGTCGCTTATAATTCGCCCTAGACTTTAACTACACCCAGCATATTACCGTTAATGATGATTACAACTCGATCTAATCCTTGACTTATTTACGCAAAGCGTACAAGATCCTTCTCAACCGCTTACGTTTTCAGGTGCTAACCTGCGTCATTTCCTTTTCTTATCTCAACGGTTCTTATTAAATTTTTACTATGATAATCTTTAGGATTTGTCGAATTTTAATATTCTTATTGTCTTAATAATGGTATCCTAATGCTAAAGGTATTTATTACGATGATCGGTTTCACGTTATAGGATATATATATTTATCTAGACGCTGTCAAGTCTTCAGGCGGGGAGGTATTTTGAAATACCTTTATTAGCCTTCAGACTTAACCACAACTACTGGTTATGGTTATACCCATATTTGTCCTTGGTTATAATTTATATTCCTTACTAATTGCTTAATCCCAATTACTTCATATCGTAAGGATGTTCTTACCTAGCATACATCTCTTACTCCAATACATCTTGTCTTTAGGATCTATCTTATCTCGAAGATTTTCTCCTTAGTGTATCAATTATAATGAAACTCTTGTCTTTATTCATTCTGTGAGTACAATCCCTTTACTCCTTAAATTTCAACTGTCGCACCCCTTTTTGTCACTTAAAACCTCTATATCTATATTCCGTTAATTAATCCTCCTCTATTGGGGTACTCATTTATCAGTATCGTCCAATGATGTAGGCATTCATGCCTTTTACTCACTTATATTCGAATGAAGGCGGTATGAATAAATGTGTGGCACCAGGATCAATGAACATATGTACTTCGTTATTATTCATAATAAGTGTGGTATCTTACACCACATCCATGAAACATCAACAGTGTCCTGGTCCAAGACATCCTCTCGCCTTCGTCCAACAGCCTACTTTCCTTTTTCTTTTCGGCTATGTCCTCCCTCTTCGTTACAGCTATATCAACGAAATTTTTCTCCCTGTCTCTTTACTTTCCTGTGGGAAAATCTCGCTCAACTCTGAGCAATCAAAATTAATGGTCCGTCTTACCACACTTAACGGCCATTTCATCAATACCATGTAGGTATAAACCTTCCTTCTGTGGTATCTACCACACATTCCACAGTAATGACACTGCTACTCTGCTTCGTAGCAGGTCAGGGTCCTCCAATCACAATACCCCTCAAGAGTGCCAAAATTAGATACACTGGGGTCTTACCAATTATCTTACTCCATAACTCGTCAAATCTAATCTCTTACCAATTTCCATTTTTCTCATTCAACATCTTTGTCATTTCTCGATTCTCTTTTATGTCTCTATTTCAGCCCTCATTACCTTTCCCAATCTCAGAGGCGTGCAATTTATATTCTCACTTACCCAACTGTAAATCTGTGCACTGCCTCGGTATAGGTAATATCTCACGGGCCAATCAGACTCTAATTGAAAAGTCGAGCCCTTTCATGAACTTTTAGACATCTCGACTGTCACTTGTTCATAGTGTCGAGGTAATATCTACCCAAAATATAATCGAGTCCCCCTGCTCGTCAATCAATCAAATCCTCTGGGTCAGAATAAGGACTTTAATCTGAAATGTCCTTTAAATCATGTCCGGGATATCCTGTCACCGGAATATGTCCAAGATATTTCTCATCTCAACTCTTAAGATGGGTCGAGCGGGTTTCCACCACTATTCCGCTGCGCCCTCTGATCTCATACATGATCTGAGCAATTTGCTCCTCAAGTAATCTCCACACTCCGCTCCAATCTCGCGAAGCGTGTCTCAATACTGTCCGATCACTCTGTCGGACTCTGTGAGGCATTTTCAACATTAGCCTCCATTTCAATTTCACACTGGTTCTCATAAGTCAAACTCAGCACGACTTAGCAGACTCAGGTCTACCTCTACGACCTCTGCCTCGTGCACTATCTCATTTTTCGCGACTCATGTTAAGCATTCCTGCATTCTCAACCATTTCTTAGTCAAGCCCATCTCGATATACACTATTGTATCTAACTAAGCACAGTAACACGGGGATGTAATTTCCTAACTTCTGACACTGACACACATCAGACCAATTATGCTCTGATACCAAAATAATTGTCACGACCCAACTATCCAAAAATCAGAGTGAATTTTTCGCGTTTTTGTTTATTTTCTTACTTAATTCTTACCTGTCCTCGAATCGTGACCAACACTCCACTACTAATTGGGCTGTGCGTCAATGCCAGTCCCACCATACATCTACCCCAGTACTTATTTCTTCTCCAGTCATTTATAGTTGTTATATTATTTATACATCCCCTAAAGTTACTTACAAACATGTTACTGTGCTATGCTTATGTAGATACAATAAGTACAAGTGTATATACCTTATGTTGATGGGCAACAGCGGATATCCGGAATGCAGTACTGAGTCGCCTCAACTTCAACTGGAGATCATCTGTGGGAGAAAATGAAAGGGGTGAGCACATCAAGCTCAGTAAGGCAATCCTACGAACAAGTAGGTAACCATACTACCTACATGAACGTGGTGCCATGCATAAACCACCCTTTCTCCACACATTTTAAAACATATGATATGATGTTGTGATGTTATGTAAATCCAGTTGCACGGAAAACTCAACATGCAATTATTTTAAATCATTTCTTTCTCTTTAAAAATTTCACAATGAAGTCAGGACTCGACCCCTCCTTCGGGTGATCCTGACTCACACAAAACCATGGAAATAGAATTTCTCAAAAGCATCGGTATCGAAAACATACGTATATATATACAAGATACGAGACTAGGCAATACTGTATATCGGTAATAACCAGGACTGGCCAATATGTCCTCGTGAGTCCTCTAGCTTCACGGATCCCAGTGTGCGAGGTCTCACCCTGATCGGGAACTGCCCGGGAGGTGGGTCAATCCAACCCGTCAGTCTTATCCGATCTCACGCATCCGTCGATGCCGTATCCGAAGATACCCCGTATCACGAAGATACCGTATCACAAAGATACCCCGTATCACAAAGATACCGTATCCGAAGATACTCTGTATCACAAAGATACCGCATCCGAAGATACCCCACGGTACATCGTACTCCATGCTACTTGCACGGTACATCGTACTCCATGGACCCATATCACTCTAGGTACTCCAGCCCAATTGGCCTGCTTCCCACAGAGGTTTTCATAACTCAATACTCGTTGCCATGTCTCAAAACGCACGTGCGAGCCTATTAAATCGGTGACACACAGTCTACCCGATGCTCCAAGCACGGCTCATTGTATGTTCTCTTAAGAATCAGTGCGAGCGATGCTCAGCACTCTCATCAAATCAAGTAAACTTGGCAGAGCCCGCTTTACATCTCCACAAGGCCGCCAACCTCATCCCTCACTCTCACCCTACTTAAGAGGTCTATTGAGCCTGTTGGGCCTTTTGGCTGACTCCAAGGGCAGACAGCGCTACTCCACAAATCCAGTAAAACTAGTGCGAGCTAGGCTCAGCACTCTATATACAAATCGTATGAAAATCTTATAAAATCTGGTGCGAGTTAAACTCCCGCACCCTGTCATGAAAATCATGTAAAATCTGGTGCGAGTTAGACTCTAGCACCATGTCACGCAAAAGCATGTGAAATCTGGTGCGAGTTATACTCTAGCACCTATGCATGTAAAACTCTAGTGCGAGCTCTCGCTCCAGCACTAATGCATGCATCACACAAGTCAAACATCGTGCGAGCTGAGCTCTAGCACGTCACATGTAAATAAAAACATGTAGGCGGCTCGGTTATTTCCAAATAGTTTTCACAGAAATCACATCAGTTAAGATATGCAATGCTATGCATTTTCTTTCAAGGTGAGCCAGCCTACTCATGCATGCGTTGAAATACCTCCAGAACGAGCAGGAACCTCTTGTTCTTGCTCCTCCCAATTTTTCCTAAATTTTTAGAATTTTACCCTTAGCAAGGGTATTTTAGTAATTTTGCCCATACGGGGCACTAAAATTGTTTTTCGACCTCTAGACCCTTCAATTAGTTTTAAAGGACTGCATATGAATGTAAAATTGCGTACTGTTACCTCTAGCAGTCCGCAGAATTCCCTTACCTCGATTCTCGTCGAGTCTGACCTTTTTCTTTTCCAATGTAGTCCCGTCGCGCAGTCCGATATGCTTCCAATCCAATGCCCGGAACTGCGTATTAACATTCCTCAGGTCAGATAACATATAATTTAATTGTACTTAATCTTTTCTGGGCTTAATTTAAATCGCTGGGCCCATTTACCCCTATTGGGCCCGATTGTACCTTAATGGGCCTTAATCGGCCTTAAGCCCGTTTACCACTTAATTTTCACTTTATCGAGGCCTATTGGGCTCATTGGACCCACCAATAATTTATTGAGCCTCGTTCTAATTCTCGAATATCTAAATTCACTATTTACGACAATTTATCTAAATTTCCATAATTTAATTCAATTTATGCGGAATTTAAATCAATATCACGCATAACGAGGTAATTGTCGTAAATAGGGATCACTTACCCGAGATTCCATGCTAGTCCTCAAATCGAGACTGTCTCGAGCCCTCGGTGGATGCCAATCGTCGAGCTACACAATTAATTACATTTTCGGGTAAACTTTTCGGTCGAAATTAATTAAATAAAATATTCCAAATTTAAATCGGGTCATTTTGACCGCTTGTCGACTTACCCGAAGCTCGATTGCATCACAGGAATTTTCCCCAATTTTTTCCTCTTTTTCTTTTTCCCTTTTTCTTCTTTTTTTCCCTTCTTTCTTGGCTGAAACGGTTCAGACCGGTTCAACCCGGTTCAGACCGCCGGTTCACCCCGGTTCGACCGGTTCACCGCCGGTTCGCCCCTTTTCCGGTCGGTTCTCCGCCGGCTTCCACCGCCAAACGCTCCGCAAGGCCGTCCGCACCTCGAATCTGGGCTCGGATTCGCCCAAGGCCGCCGAAAAGCCGCCGGTCCGGCCTCTTCTCCTCTTCGCCGTCGGACCCGTCTCCCTCTTTTGGTCGTCGCCGCCGATTCCGGCCGTCTCGTCGGCTGCCACCGGTGCCAAAAGCACCGCCGTCGACTGGGCTCTCCAAATCGGGCCTTGGTTCCGGTCGGATCGCCGCCGTTCGTCGCCGGTGGCCTTCTCTTTCCCGCGGCCTTTCTCTCCTCCGATCGGCTTCCTCCGGCGTCGGTAGGCTGCACCGCCGGTGCCATTGAGATCACCGGCCTCCCCTCTTTCTTTTTCGGCCCTTGGTCGAGCCTTTGGCCGCCAGACGGTGGTCGGCCTTCTTCGGTCTTCTCGGTTCCGTTTTCTTCTCTCTCTCCCCGAAACTTTCGTTTTCTTCAGCCTTTCTCTCTCTTTTTTTTTTTTGTTTCAATTCTTTTTTTTTTTGTTTTATTATCTTATTTAACAATTTATTTTTATTTATTAAAATACACTAAAAATACCAAAATATCCCTTAAAATTATTATTTTTATTTTAATTCAATTTATTTAATTTTATTTAATTTATTTATTATATTTTAACCTCTTTTTCGGGTATAATTTCTCGATTATTTTCGGGATTATTTTTCCAAACTAAAAATCCCGATTAATTCTCATAAATTAATATCTTGATCAATTTAATCCGAAATAATTTTATTTCACTTTTATTGACCAAGATTTCTTAAATCCATATCTTAATTAATTTTCTTTATCGAAATTATACCGGCTTTCGATCTTTTGACCATTTTGCCCTTACACGTGTTCGGGATTAATTTAACCCGACTTCCTTCACAAATACTCCTCATCTTTTCTTATTTAATTTTCGTATTTTAATTAAATTCGGGTCTTACACCGGTTCAGCGTAGTTTTCTTCCCCTGAACCGACCGTCCGGTTCAGTCTCCTGTCGTCGTTTCAGTGTCGTCCGACCAGTTCTCGACGCCTCACTATCGTTGTTCGACACGTCTCTGGTCAGAGAAGTTTCGGTTAGCTTTGATCGAGGACAATCGCGGGTGGAATTGTTGGAATCTTCCTCTTCTCCCCTCGGCAATTCCTTCGCCGATCTGTCTTTTCTGATGCCGTCGACGCTCGTCGCAACTGCTGGTGGGTCGCACGGGTGTCAGCTACCTTTTCCAACCCTCGCCTGGCCTCGTTGGTTGCCAATTGCTCGCCGATGATGGGTTCTTCCTCGGTCGCCTGTGTCTTCACTTCTTTCCTTTTCTGTTTCGTTTTCAGAGTTCGCAAATTCGCGATTTTCCTCTTCTTTGTTTTTTTTTATTATTTTAATCAATAAAATATTATTTCATCCCCAAAAAATCTAAAAAAAATCTTATTTAATTCATTTAATCAATAAAAGAATTTATCCGTCTTATTTCGTCTTTTCTGTATATTTTTTCAATATTTTTGGGATAAATTTTCGAGGTGAAAATTTCGATTAATTCCAATAAATTCATATCTTGATTAAATTGGACTCGAAATTTAATATTTTCCTCATTATTAATCAAGATTTCTCAATTCCATATTTTTTTTAATAAAATTTTCTTATCGAATTTATACCAGATTTTGACCTTTTGACCGTTTTACCCTACTACATGTTCGGGACCAATTTAGGCCAACTTTCCTGGACCCACTATAATTTCTCATTTAAAATTCGTATCTCTGTCCGAACAATTCAAATCTCATAAATTTAATTTGAAATTCATTAACTGTCCGTTTTCGGATTTTACGTACGTTCGACTACTTCATTCATATTTATATGATCAAAATCATTCGTCTTATGATTCCATTAACATATAACAATATCCATACAATGTGTGAATCATAAGAAAATACGATAAAAATCGGGTCTTACATAATCTACCCCACTTAAGAAATTTGATCATCCAAATTAGAACCAAGTTAGTCTGTAAACCACTCTGGATACTTCACACATATCATACTTTTACTCTCTAGCTCCTATTTAAATTCCTCTGAAGTGTAATACTACCGAAAGACTTTAATTAGGGAGATCATCTTAAACCTTAACAACTTATCCTTCCTGTTTAATACTTGAATCTCATTATACCTATAGAAAGAGAAACTTCCAAACACACTGATTCACACTCGATGAATCCTCACGATCCCCATCTCTTGTCAGCGTAGCTTTTCTATCTGTTCTGAGGTGTTCTCATTCTCTCACAATCAGCTGAACACCCTCAGAGGATAATTATACTAGATCGAGAGCAATTTTCTATCTGTCACCCACTTCTTTCTCTTTATTCGTAAAAGCATCCCTTACGGTCAAACAATGCTTCACATAATGCCATATCGATACTCGAATGATAACTATCGCTGTGGGCAATTTAGCTAATAACAAATGATCATTCTAGGAGCTTCTAACATCAATTACACACGTTCTCATCATATCCTCCAAAACCCGTACAATCCTCTCTGACTGACCATCTGTCTGCGGACAGAACGATGTGCTCACACTCAACTGGGTTCTCATGGCTTCCTGAAACATGTTCCTAGAAGTGGGAAGTGAAGTGGGAATCCCTATCTGATACAATACTCCCTGGAATGACACCTATTGTTCCACAATCTTCTTACTTATATAAATATGCTCACGCACTCAGAGTATCTATGGCTTCCATAACCAAAAAGTGGGTATACTCAATCAATCTATCGACCATCACTCAAATAGCCTCGTGATTCCTACGGTCCTCTGTAACCTGTCACAAAATCCATGGTAACCTAATCTCACTTCCATCTCAGAATTGGTAGAGGCTGCAATAATCCTACAGACTTCTAGTGTTGTACTTTAATCTACTGACATACGAGACATTTTGCCACAACTCTCTGATATCTCTCTCATGCTTGACCACCAATACTCTTTTTTAAAAATTCTAATATATTTTATTGCTCAGCGAATACACTTTATATCCCAAATAGTGAGTTTCTGTCATTAACAATCTCAACAACTGTGGTCCTTGGGAGCCATTATTCTACCTCCAAACCTCAGTAAGTTATCATCACTCACTGTGAACTCTGTCACAGTACCCATCTAAATCTGACTAACATTATCGACACCCTGTCGATCATCACGCTAAGCCTGTCAATTTCGGTCAACCAAATCCGGTTCTAACATCAGGCTAGCTGTCACATAATCATTGTCATCATCAGAAGGGATCATATCACTACTGAGGCTCACAAACTGCTTTACAGCTCACGCTTCCTGACCATTACCATCCCGAGGCTCTTTCTGCTCTGGGTGATACGATATCTCACAATCATAATCCTTTAGAAGCTCAAACCCTCTTTGTTATTTCATAATCCTTTCTTTTTATGAAAACAGATACTTGGGACTTTTATGATCAGTGCTTACCTGAAATTTCTCACAGTAAAAGTAGTGGGCCATACCCTCAGTGCATTACTCGGCTACCAACTTTAAATCATGGGCCGGATAATCCTTCCATGATCCTTGAATTGTCTAGATCCATACGTGACTATCATCTCATTTTGCTTCAACACACCACCCAATCTTGGTTTCAAGACATCCATATACCCTGAGAACCCTCTTAATCTGTTGGGTATGGTGAGAATAAATGCGGTGGTCAGTTCATACTTCAATACACCAAAACTCCTATCACGTCTATCATCCCATTCAAATACAACTTTTTCTAAGTTAAACGTGTCAACAAAGTAATCCATTTCGAGAACTCTCAACAAATCATCTGTAAAAATAATTTTCAATTGTTGCTTATGATTTTCCCTAGACTTTAAATACACCAAAAATATCATCAATAAGGATGATAACAAATCGGTCTAGGTAAAGTTTAAATACCTCATTCATTAATGTCCTAACGAGTACAAAGAATTGTCTTGGGCACATCCACATTCCAAATTCTCAATGGATAAAACCCAGACTTCCAATCGATCAAAAAAAATTTATGCTCTTCGCAGCTAACCCAATGGATCATCAATAGTAGAACGAAATACTTATTCCTACGCTGATCCTGTTTAATTCGATAAATCAAGTCTAGTTTTCAACTTTTAGGCTCACTACCACAGAACAAATGTCAGTATGAGAAAAGAACCTCATCGTAGTTGAGTTCCACTAAATATTTCAATCACCTATATCCTTGACCTATGTACGCATAAACGTATAATGTCATTTCGAAATCGCTTCTATTCAAGATACTAACCCGCATCATTTCCTTTTTATTATATTAATGGCTTTTATAAAATTTTAATTTTTAATCCTTCATGATTAATCGAATTCTATATTTCTTTATCGTACAAGTAAAGGTACCCTAATTTTAAATGTATATATATTACGACTGTCGATTTCAATTTATAGGTTATGTGTACTTCTAGACGCTGTCAAGTCTTCAGGTGGGGAGGTATTTTGAAATACCTTTATTAACCCTCATACTTGACCACATGGACTAGTTGTGGATATATCCCCCCTTATCTTTGGTCACAATTCATATTCACTACATATCACTTAATCCAAATTATTTCACATATCAGAGATATTCTTACCTTGCATACGCCTCTTATTCCAATATATCTTGTATTCAGGATCTATCACATCTCAAAGCTTATCTCATTTCGTATATCAACTATAACAAAACTCTTTCATTACTTATTAAAACTTATTGTACACTTTTCTAGGGTGAAACATCGCTATCTTAAAATAGCAATTTCAACAACATAGTTTGCAGCCAATCAATTTATTCCCGATATTACATCAAAACACTCATATTTCATAGAATGAGATTGATCTGCATATTCTTTTCCCCCACTTTCAACTTACAATCTCTACCGACATATTCAATTAACAGACTGTCCTTCATTGGGGTGATAACTATCAACATTTTGCCTAATGATATATGCTTCACATATTTCACTAACTTATATGCAAATGACAACGATATGAATAAATGTGTAGTACCAGGATCAATTAAAATAATTGTTTCAACATTAACAATCAAGATGGTACCTTACACCACATCAAATGAAGCATCAATAGTGTCCTAGTCCAAGGCATACACTCGCCCTCATTCAACAGCCTATTTTCGTGGTAACTACTACACATCCAACACTGCCCATTAGCAGGTCGGGATCCTCCAATCATAATATATGTGTAAGCACTGAAACTGGATACACTGGGGCTTACAATCATCTTACCCCATAACTTACTAACTCTAAATTACCTACCAAACCGCCTCTTTCCTGTTTTGATATCTCTGTTATCCACTATTTCCTTTTTGTCTCTATTTCAGCCCTTATTGCCTTTCTTAAACTTAGAGGCATGCAATTCCTAATCTTATTCACACACTGTGATCTACACACTGCCTCATCGTAAATAGTGATATCTAACGGGTCAATCAACTTTGATAGATGATTTGAGTCCTTCCATGAACTTTCGGACCTTCCAACTCTCACTATCCACAATATTGGTTTATACCTGCCCTGGGATGTAATCTGAGATTCATACTCATCAATAGATTTGGTTTCCCTGAACTAAACTGATAAATTCATCTGTAACTTCCTCTGAGCAGTATTCGGGATATACTTTACCCAGATTGCATCCATAATTATCTCTCATATCAGTCCTAGATGTCTAACTCTTAAAATGGGTCGAGCGGATTTCTACCAATGCTCCGCCTCGCCCTCCAACATAAACGTATTTAAAAGTCACTTTCTCGATTGACATACACCGAAAGAATCCATATAACTTCGTTATCTCATTCACCCAGTCATCAATAACTATTGGTTTCTTTACTTCGCTAAATACCGGAGGGGTGTGGGAATCTCTATAGTCTGAGGCATCTGTTCAAGCTTTACCCTGCCTATCCTCAACTATCTGCATAGACTGTGGAGTATGCTCAACATCAATCTCCACCTCAACCTCCTCATAGGTCTCATGGGTCGACTCAATACGACTAGCAGGCTCAGGCCTACCTCTACGGCCTTTGCCTCGTGCTCTACCTCCTCTACCACGACTGGTATTTGGCATAATGCCCAAATCCTGCATTCTCAACCATTTCTTAGTTAAAACTCATCTCAATATACACAATTGTATCTAACCAAGCACAGTAACATGGGGATGTAATTTCCTAATTACTAACACTGACACACATCAAACCAATTGTCACGACCCCAACTACTCGAAATTATTAATAAATTTTTTGTTTTTTCTTTCATACTTACCTGTCCTCTGATTGTGACCACTGTAACGACCCTTGACCCTTGAAAATTGAGGGAAATTTTTTTTTGAACTTAATTTACCCACTTATTCCCTTATTCACTTAGGTTGCATTCCTGCTCAGTGTCAAATCACTTTTCCTAATTCTTAATCCGTAATTATATTTAAATTCCATATTTTGACCTATATGGTCGATAGAAATTTCGGCAACATAATGGCTTACATATGAGCCTACCCACCTGTAAATCAATTGCTTCGACAATCCTAGATATCCACAACTACCAAGCATGCTTTCCAAATCCACCTTTACAATTCAATATATCTATTTCGATTTAATACTAGTCATCTCAAATTATGATCCCACAATAATAATGTTTACATCGTTTTCCTTACAAATTACATCCCAATAAAATATTCCCAATATATGTCTGTGCGTACAAATGTGTCTAATAGAGGAATGTAATTGTATACCTTGACTGCGTGTACAAAAAGTAGCCTAGGGTAGCTCTTTCCCAGCAGCCTACGTCGTGTACGCGGTAAATAGTATCTATAGATCACTGCAAATAATCTGAAAGGTAGAGGGGTGAGCTTTCGAAAAAAAGCCCAATAAGAAACGCATTTAAAATGATCATGGTGGCTAAATCACATTGAATGCATGATAAAACCAAGAGATACGTTTCTTTACAAATATCACATAGCTTTCAAATGGCGTATATATAAAACATAATTGATAGAAATATAATTTCGAAAAACAAATCTATTCAGTTACATCACAATCTATCGAAACACACAAAACTCCAGAATATTTCAAAACCGATAGAACTTCAAAAGCATAACTGATGCAAAAACATATATCAGATGATCAAAATCATATAGCATAGTTCATATCGGATGGAGACTTGGCTAACTTATAGAGGGAAATCATAAATATGCCCGAAGGCAGGATTCATATACGCCACAAGGGCGCGCATGACAAAAATGCATTGACCGTATGACACTTTGCATCTGTAGGACTCAAGAGGTGGCCCCCACAGTAACATAGACTGTGTGGCACTTTGCTCTCACAAAACTCAAGAGGTAGCCCCCACGATCGCATGTCTTTGTGAACCGCGTGGCACTTTGCTCCCGTCGGACTCAAGAGGTGACCCCCACAGTAACATAGACTGTGTGGCACTTTGCTCCCACAGAACTCAAGAGGTGGCCCCCACGTTTGCATGTCTTTATGAACTGCGTGGCACTTTGCTCCCACAAAACTCAAGAGGAGACCCCCACGGTAACATAGACTGTGTGGCACTTTGCTCCCGTCGAACTCAAGAGGTAGCCCCCACGTTCACATGTCATTGTGGAAATTGCGTGACACTTTGCTCCCGTCAGACTCAAGAGGTAACCCCCACAATTCCACTATACAATGCCCTTTTTGTCTCAAAACAGAGTTTTCAAAATCTTCCCTTTTTGTCTCAAAACAGAGTTTTCAAAATCTTACTTGGGTTTTTATAGCTCATTAACTCATATCGAGTAATAAAATCGAATTTCTTGAAATCTGAAAACTCTTTCATAAAACAGAAAGACTGTGTGGCACTTTGTTCCCGTAGGACTCAAGAGGTGGCCCCCACAATCGCCTTTCGAAAACAAATTTCATTTCTCAAGCATAAGTTCACATACCAAATTTCATTTCATTCAAAAACATGAAATCAATCATACATAAGTCGAAACCATGACATTTATTCAGAAATCATGCTTGAAACTATGCATTTAATTTTCATATAGCATTTCTTTATCCTGAAAACATGATCAAATAAATCTTGGGCTTATTAGGTGTCGGATTTTGTTTTACAATCAAGGGTTGCACGAGAAGGCACGAAAACACATAAATCAATCGGAGTCTAAGGGTAGGGATACCATTACCATCTTAAATTACACCCCTTACCTCGATCTATCGAAATTTATGAATTCGAGTGGTGACGCCTCTTAGTACCTCCCTTAATTCCTTCTACGATCACCTACACCGAAATCGTACACTTAACACTCTATTCATGCGAATTGTCTGAACTGCGTTAAAATCGTAACCTATTCGTTACTACTGCGTGTGTACGTATTATTACATGTACCTAAGTCAACACGCACGTTTATATATTTTCTTTGCTATTTATATATTTTGTACATACAAATATTAATCATACACATTTTCTATATACATTTACATGTATATGCACATAAATATATATATATATATATCATCATTTGTTTTCATTTTTCCTTATCACATGTATATATCCTTGTATGTACTTATACTTAACATATCCATTCATTATATACACCTATATGTATATACCCAAATATATATATATATATATATTCACATAAATACACATTTATCTTATATACACCCACATGTATATACACTGTTACATATATATATACACACACATTTATATATATACATATATATTATTATTAGTTTCCATTATTCAATATCACAAATATATATATATATATATGTTTGCCTACTCCTCATCATTCCCATTTTTATCTAATTCAAACCATACTAGCATGCTTATATATACCACACATATATATTCATGTACATTAATACACATATATACATATATGTATTTTACCCCCCTTTTTTTTCTTCCATTTTCATTTCACACACCTTAATACACACCAAGCCTATATCTCAAGCATGTATACATATATATTCATACATGTATATATGTACATTAAATTTACCTTTTCTCCCTTTCTCGATCAACTTCAATTTCTTCCTCCGTTTAACACCCAAAAATCACCCCAAATTAGCCTTGTTTCTAGCACTGTTTTAGCCGCTGATCAGCCCTCTTTTCCACACCCAAAACACCTCATTTCCAACCTTTTAATGCCACATTCCAGCCTTGTTTTTTTACAACCAATGGAAACCCCAAACCAGCACCTTACCTCAGTCAAGAGCCACCACTAATGCCCTTGCCATCCTCCAGCCTTCAACCGTTCTCTCTTGGCTTTCACAATGCCTAACAATTTCAGTTTCCAGCTCCAATCTTTGGCCTCCTTCTCCCTCGGTCTGCTATCTCTTCGGCCTCTGTTTTCTTCTTCAACTTCCCTTTTTTTTGTTTCATTCTCCCATCATTCTCATATTCATTCGGTTCTCGATTTTTCAACTCTCGACATGCTCCAAATTTCAGTCTTCTTCTTCTTGGGTCTCCCCTGCCTCTCGGTCTGCTCTTCCTGATCGGCTCCCTCTTCTTTCTTTCCGCCCCCCTTTTTTTCTTCCTTTCTTCCTTTCCCGATCAGCTCGCCTATTCCAGTTTTGCTTTTCCTGGTTCTGATTCACTCTTCGATCTCGGTCAGCAGCAGTTTTTACGCCCTCTTCCTCGCGGTCCTGCTCCCAGTTCCCTGTTTCCTCTTCTCTTCTTCTTCTCCTTCCCCCATCTTCCTTTCTTTTGTTTCTTTTCTCTCTCGGCCAGCAGCTTCCCTTCTCTTCTTCTCTTTTCTGGTTTTGCTTCCTGCCCAGCTCCCTCTGTTTCGAATTGCTTTTTTTTCTTGTTTCTTTGGTTTTCCAGGTGTGCGAGATTTGCTTCTTTTTGAAGCTAATTACGTACACCTAATATGTACATACATATTAATATTATACTATATACATATATATTATATTTTATATTATATTAATATATATATTATTTGTTTATGGTTTTTAAGGTTATTGTTATTTTATTTGTTGGTGTTCATCTATCAATTCTTTTTTTTATTTGCATTTTTATTTGTCTCATGCTTTATTTATTTATTAATACTCATATATATCATATACTATACATTTCATAGTATATATATATATATATATATATATATATATATATATATTTGTTATATATATATATATATTATTATCCATCTATTTAAATGTCTAGTATATTTATATATACATAGACACCTATGTATATATCCGTATATACACATTTTCTTGTAAAATTATCCAATGACATCATATCCATGCCTTCCATGGAATTTTCATTATTTCGAAAATAAATTATTATCGGGAATTTCATCATTCCTCACAAATTCCCATACAAGTTTTTACATCAACAATTTTCAACTAATAATTTAAAATTTTCCAATCCCTCCGTACTTACATTTGCTTCATCACTTTTTGTATCTTCGGGTTCCCGGTCATTCACGGGCTCCTCGGCTCCTATATTCCTCGAGCCCTACAACGAACATTCACACTTCCATTAAAATATAATATTTTCATTTTTATATAATCTAATTAAACGTAGAAAATTTGTGGGGTTTACAACCACACTCCACTAACGATTGGGTTGTGCGTCAATGCCAGTCTCACCATTCATTTACAAGTGTTTACAGTGTCTATACAACCCCGAAAGTTACTTACAAACATATTACTATGCTATTCTTATTTAGATACAATATGTACAAGTGTATATACCTCAAAATGATAGGCAGCAGCGGATATCAAGAATGCAGTACTCAGTCGCCTCAAAGTCTACTAGAAGAAATCTGTGTAGGAAAATGAAAGGGGTGAGCACATCAAGCTCAGTAAGGCAATCCTACGAACAAGTAGGTAACCATACAACCTACATGAACGTGGTGCCATGCATAAACCACCCTTTCTCCACATAATTTGCAAATAAACGTTCACACATACCCATATGCCACACAAATGAATGTCATGTAAAACTAGTTTACATCACGCATGGGTTTAAATAGCATGAAAAATAACTTTATGCAATTTTCAGTTTAAAACCCAGTTTCATTCTCATCAAAATCATATCTCAATCAGGATCTAACCCCTCCCTCGAGTGATCCAGACTCACACAAAAGTCCACAAAACATGATTCTCAAAAATATCAAGTAATAACTTGCAATACTAGGCAATATATATATATATATCTCAGGCAAATAACTAGGACTATGGCCATATCCTCGTGATCCCACTGCTACACGGATCCTGTGTGCGGGGTCTCACCACTATCGAGAACTGCCTCGGGAGGTGAGTCAGTCCATCCCGTCGGTCATACTCGATCACTCGCATTCGAAGATGCCACTCGCATCCGAAGATGCCATATAATCAACCACAACACGGTACAACATACTCTATGCTACTTGCACGGTACAACGTACTCCATGGACCCATATCTGATATCCATACTCGTGCCCTGTCTCAAAACGCACATGCGAGCCTATTTAATCTGTGTGACACACAGCCTACCCGACGCTCCAAGCACGGCTCATAGCATGTTCTCATAAAACTAGTGCGAGCAATGCTCCAGCACTCTCATAAAATCAAGGAAAATCTCGTGCGAGCCAAGCTCCAACACGCATTTCATAAAATCTCATAAGATCTAGTGCGAGCTAAGCTCCAGTACTCTGTCAAAATCATGTAAAACTAGTGTGAGCTAGGCTCAACACTTTGTCATAAAAATCAAGTGAAAATCTGGTGCGAATTAGACTCCAGCACCCTGTCACGAAAATCATATGAAAATCTGGTGTGAGTTAGACTCCAGCACCACTGCATGTAAAACCCTAGTGCGAGCCCCTGCTCCAGCACTAATGCATGCATCAGACAAATCAAAACTCGTGCGAGCTGAGCTCTAGCACGTCACATTTTCATAAAATCACGTAGGCAGCTCTGTTATCTGAAAACAATTTTCAAAAGAAATCACATTGTTGAAAATATGTAATGCTGTGTGTCACGACCCAATACTACCTAAAATCAGTACAAATTTTTCGCTTTTGAAAAAATCTTTCTTACCTCCTCGTGACATATTCTTCTTAACTGGTTGGGCTGTGAATCAATATCGATATACCATTCAAACCATTAAGAAATATTTCACGTAACCACACATACTGATATCATTATCATATACTAGAGAGGTCGGTATGTTTATACATCACATGATTCTTTATTTACATCCCCAAATATTCATTTATATACAATACTGTGCTGTAAGCATACTAATACAAAATTCTGTACGTGGTGTATACCTGACAGTCGATGGGAAACGAAGATATCAGCTATGCCGTCTACTCTCTACACCCGCTATCTCTACGGTGAAAATACTGAAAGTGGGTGGAAAATAAAAGGGTGAGCTCCACATGCTCAGTAAGGCAATAATACAAACGGGTAGATAGCTATACTATCTACATGCTGATAAGAAAATCAGGATATATGTGAGCATGAGGTAAAAAAACAATGATATGCCATTTATATAATATCTTCTGTTCTAAAACAGGAAATCGGCATATTAAAACATGGAATAATCCTCATGTGAAAACATCTCATGCTCAATGAAACAACACATTTTAAAATACCCCATCTGGGTCAAAATACGATACACTTACAAATCAAAACCAATTTCAACAAAATTCTGTATTTTCAAATCTCCGTTATAAAACACCCTTCTCACAGGGTTACAAATCAATAAAAGTCTCATAAAATCCCTCCATGGGAATAACCAAATCTCATTGAAATCATAAGAAAATCGGGGCCTGACCCCTCCCTCGGGTCTACCCTGGTCTATCAAGACCAATAGTTATATCATGTGAGACATGTCAACGACTATATGTGTAATATCCAGGACTATGGCCATAACCTCGTGATCCCTGGCACACGGATCCTAGTGTACGGGGTATCACACCTGAAACGGGAGGTGGGTCATCCTACCCGCCAGAACAGCATAATATCAGGATTGCGAGGGCAAGACTTGCTGTCTCGTGGCTAATGCCACTCCACTCCAACAATCCCCACGGTACAGCGTACTCCGCGTGATATACACGGTACATCGTACTCCGTGAACCCAAGCTCAATCAGGGGTGCCTGTAATAGGTCTTATCCACCCATGTCAGGTATGTCTCAGTATGCACGTGTGAGCATATCTCACTGTGACACACAGTCAACAGGAGGCTCCAACACGGCTATATGCATGTCATATAAATTCCTGTGCGAGCGAAGCTCCAGCACGGCTCCATGCATATTCATGATATCTGAAAACCTCGTGCGAGTGAAACTCTAGCACGGTTTCATAGAAATCAATTAAAATCTGCGTACGAGCAGTGCTCCAGTACGACTTAAACTGATTATACATTCAATTCAAATCCACGTACGAGCATTGCTCCAGTACGGATAAGTATTAAAACTCAGTGAAAACCTTGTACGAGAAAAACTCCAGTACGGTAGTCATATAAAACAAATCTGTAAAATAGTGCGAGTAATGCTCCAGCACTCTGAGTATGAGTTAAAATATAATATCCAGTGCGAGCAGTGCTCAAGCACGGTTACACTCATATAACACTGATAGGTGGCTCAATATTATCAAAACATGTTAAATAAAAATCATCTGGCACCTAGCCTGTGCCTTTTCACATAAAACATGTAAATAATAGCCAACCTATCCATAAATTGCTTGAATTAAAGCAATATCATCAGGAAAACATTAAAATCATGAAATTCATGCAATTTCATAGCCTTACTACCCTTTTTGAAATTTTCCTAACTGGGGGCAAAATAGTCATTTTCCACTATTTCCATATTTTTCCGTAAAAATTATTATTCTGTTTTTTTTCAGGTAGCCTATTGAATTTAACGTAATGTAAATCCCCTCAAAATTACGTACAGCTACCTCTAAGTGTTCATAAAATTCCCTTACCTGGAATCACGCGCGAGCTTATCCCGACTCGGTCGTACCAGGTTTCTCAGTCCAATTCGCTCGTCTACGGAGCTGCATATAACCACATATGGGTTCAGTTCAATATACAGATCAGTATTTCACTCTTACTGATCAAATCTAAAGCTCTGGGCTCGTTTTACTCTATTGGGCCCGATTGCACTTTTTTAATGGGCCTCGAACCCCTTTTTCAGCCCGTTTTCACTTTTAAATCCCTTCTTCGGGTTTACTGGGCTCATTTGATTTATCAATAATCATCGAGCTTTGTTCCAAACTCAGTGGATAGCCCGGATACTATTTACGATAATTACTTTGAAATTTCAAATAAATTTCCTTTTTATGCAGAATTAATCCGTAAATCCGTAAAATAATCGAAACTCTGCATTAAAGGACTCATATTATCGTAATTAAAATGTACTTACCCAATATGGTGCGGGGTACGAAAATCGAAGCTAAATCGGCTCTCGTTCGGGCTCTGTAGTGACACTGCACAATTATTTAAATCCGGGTCATTTTCTAATAAAATAATATTAAATTGAATTTTCGGGATTTATTCACAGGTCAATCTCGACCCTCGATCACTTACCCGAATTTTCAAGTCGTCCCCGGGTACACTTTCTTCCTTTTTTCCCTTTTTTCTTTTTTTTATCTTTTTTTTTTTTTTTTTTTCCCCTTCTCCCTTTCCCGGCTACGGTGCCGTTTTGGCCCGTTTGCCGGCGTCGACGTTTCCGGCCATCTCGCCGGTAGCCAGTGGGTTCAACAGAACCGTTTCGGCCAGGGGAAGGCTCGGCTGGGCTGAATCGGCGCTGGAATGCCGCCGTTCGCCGGGACCGACGCGTTTTCTCCCCGGGACTTTCGGTCTTCGATTCGTCGGAAATAGCTACCGTCGGCGCGCGTCACCGGTACCGTTCGAATCGCCTGACTCTCCTCTACCTTTTTCGACCGGTATCTGGGGTCAACGGTCGCCGGTGGCTCGTCGGGGGTGTCGGGTTGCAGACGGGTCGGCTGGGTTCTGTTTTTCGATTTTCTCTCTCCCCGAAAACCAGATTTCCGATTTTCTGTTTTTTTTTTGTTGTTTTTTTTTTTATTATTATTTTAATACATTAAAATATATTAAAATAATCCAAATATCCCAAAAAAATCTTTAAAAAAAATCTTATTAAATTCATTTAATCAATAAATGAATTTATCAGTGTATTTTCGTCTTTCTCGGTATATTTTTCGATTCTTTTCGGGATAATTTTTCGAATTAAAAATCCCGATTAATTCCAAATTAATTCCCGTAAATTTCAATAAATTAATATCTAGATCAATCGGCCTCAAATTTAATTATTTTCCTTGGTATTGATCCAGATTTCACAAATTCCATATTTTAACGAAAATTACTTATCGAATTTATACCGAATTTTGGTCTTTTGACCATTTTACCCTTGTACGTGTTCGGGACCAAATTGAATCGATTTTCTTTCATCAATCCACAATCTTTTCCCTATTTTCAATTCTTCATTTTCAGTCAACTCGATTAAATTCCTTAAACAACTTGTTGCTTCTTTATTTTCCCGATTTATCCATACTCGATTTTACGTAATTTATTTCGTTTCATCCGCATTTTATCAAATCCGAATCAACCATCTTATGAACCCATTAACATATACTAATGTCATACAATATGGAAATCATAAGGAATATTATACAAAAATTGCGGATCTCACAATCTCCCCCACTAAAAGAATTTGGTCCTCCAAATTAGAACCAAATCAATCGGTAAACAACTCCGGGTACTTCTCCTGTATCATGCTCTCTAGCTCCCAAGTAGCTTCCTCCGGAGTGTGATACTGCCACTGAACCTTCACCAGAGAGATCGTCTTGGATCGCAATACCTTCTCCTTCCTATCCAAAATTCGAACTGGTCTCTCAACATATGTCATACTGTCACTGAGCTCTAACGGCTCGTAGTGAATCACGTGTGACGGATCCGGATGATACTTCCGAAGCATAGAAACGTGGAAGACACTGTGTACACCTGCCAACTCTGGTTGCAATGCCAATCTATAGGCCTTATCTCCCACTCGCTCCAGAATTTCAAAGGGTCCAATAAAACGAGGGCTCAGTTTACCTTTCTTACCGAACCTCATGATACCCTTGGAAGGAGAAACTCTCAAAAACACTGACTCACCCTCTGCAAACTCTAGTGGTCTGCGTCTCCTGTCAGCATAACTCTTCTGTCGGCTCTGAGCTGTCCGCAATCTATCGCATATCAACCTGACATCCTCAGTAGCCTGCTGTACCAAGTCAGGAGCAAATAACAGTCTGTCACCAATCTCTTCCCATCCAATAGGGGAACGGCATCTGCGACCATACAGTGCCTCATATGGTGCCATCCCAATACTCGAGTGATAACTGTTATTGTAGGCGAACTCGGCTAATGGCAAATGATCATCCCAGGAGCCTCCAAAATCCAGCACACACGCTCTCAACATATCCTCCAGAGTCTGTATAGTCCTCTCTGACTGACCATCTGTCTGAGGATGGAAAGCGGTGCTAAATCTCAACTGGGTCCCCAACGCTTCCTGAAAATGTTCCCAAAAATGGGAAGTGAAGCGGGCATCCCTATCAGAAACAATGCTCACTGGCACGCCATGTAGCCTGACAATCTCTCGAACATATAAGTTCGCCAACGTACTCAAAGCATCTGTAGCTCTCATAGCTAAGAAATGGGCGGACTTCGTCAGTCTATCCACAATCACCCAGATGGCATCATGTCCTCTGCGGGTCCTCGGTAATCCCATCACAAAATCCATGGTGACATGCTCCCACTTCCATGTCGGTATCGGTAGAGGCTGCAATAATCCTGCAGGCTTCTGATGCTCTACCTTTACCTGCTGACAGACGAGACATCTCGCAACATACTCTGCTATGTCTCTCTTCATCCCAGACCACCAATAAACTCTCCGGAGATTCTGATACATCTTCGTATTCCCCGGATGTACTGTATACCTCGTTGAGAGAGCCTCTGATAAAATCATTCTCCTGATCTCAGGATCCTCGGGAACACATATCCTACCGCGGAACCTCAGTAAACCATCAGTACTCAATACAAAATCTGTATCTGCACCTGCCTGTACCTACCTCATCAGCTGAATACATCCCTGATCACTCTGCTGAGCCTGCCGGATACGGTCAATCAACTCCGGCTCCAATCTCAGGCTCGCGATGATCTCAACTCTATCAATCTCAGGGGGTGCTATGTCCAAACTAAGGCTCGCGAACTGCTCTAACAAGTCATGTTCCCGAACCATCATAAATGATACCAACCCTAGGCTCTTCCTGCTCAAAGCATCAGCAACTACATTAGCCTTACCCGGGTGGTATAATATCTCGCAATCATAATCCTTCAGGAGCTCGAGCCATCTCCTCTGTCTCATGTTCAGCTCCTTCTGCGAGAATAAATACTTCAGACTCTTATGGTCTGTAAAAATCTGAAACTGCTCACCATATAAGTAATGGCGCCATATCTTCAGTGCAAACACTATGGCCGCCAACTCCAAATCGTGGGTCGGATAGTTCCTCTCGTGATCTTTCAGCTGTCTAGATCCATAGGCAACTACCCTCCCATCCTGCATCAGTACACAGCCTAGTCCCTGATGCGATGCATCTGTATATACCAAGAAACCTCCTGAGCTGGTAGGTATGGTGAGAACTGGAGCAGTGGTCAATCGACGCTTCAGCTCCTGAAAACTCCTCTCACAGGCATCATCCCACACATACTCAACATCCTTTCGTGTGAGACGTGTCAACGGAGCAGCTAATCTGGAGAAACCCTCTACAAATCTCCTGTAATATCCCGCCAAACCCAAAAAACTCCGAATCTCTGTAACTGTCCTGGGTCGCTCCCACTGAACAACTGCCTCTATCTTGGATGGGTCCACAGACACTCCATCCTTCGATACTACATGGCCCAGAAAAGAAATCTGCTCCAACCAGAAGTCACACTTACTGAGTTTGGCATACAACTGTCTCTCTCTGAGGGTCTGTAACACTATCCTCAAGTGCTGCTCGTGGTCCTCCCTGGATCTAGAGTATACCAAAATATCATCGATAAATACAATTACAAACCGATCCAGGTATGGCTTGAACACATCGTTCATCAAAGCCATGAATGCTGCGGGAGCATTAGTCAACCCGAATGGCATAACCAAAAACTCATAATGACCATAACGGGTCCTAAATGCTGTCTTGGGCACATCCTCTCTCCGTATCCTCAGCTGATGATACCCAGACCTCAGATCAATCTTAGAAAAGACCTGTGCTCCCTGAAGCTGATCCAATAGATCATCAATGCGTGGAAGGGGATACTTATTCTTAATGGTAGCCTTATTCAACAATCTGTAATCCATACACAATCGGAGGCTGCCATCCTTCTTCCTCACAAACAAGACCGGAGCTCCCCAAGGTGATACGCTCGGTCTCACAAACCCCTTCTCAAGTAAATCCTGTAACTGCTTCCTCAGCTCCTCCAACTCAATCGGAGCCATCCTATACGGTGGTCTCGAAATCGGTTCTGTACCAGGTATTAAATCTATCCCAAACTCCATCTCTCTGGCTGGAGGTAATCCTGGTAAATCGTCTGGAAAGACGTCAGGAAACTCCATAACCACTGGAATATCTCTCAAATTCAATTGTACATGATCCGTATCAACCACATATGCGATGAATCCTTCAAAACATAAATCATAAAATCAGCAAAATTTATTGCTCCATTTAGAACAACACTGATTTCATTACTTTCAGAGAAATTTTACAACATATTTTTCGGGGGTATTAAACGTTAACGTCTTAGAAAAACAATCTAACACCACACGATTGGCAGCCAACCAATCCATTCCTAATATGATATCGAAATCCCTCATATACAACACAATAAGGTCGGCTGACATTTCTTTTTCCCCGACTTTTAACTTACAGTCCCTGACTACATACTCTACTAGTTGACTAGTGTTTATAGGGGTAAGTATTAACAATTTACTACTCAGAGGAATAGACTCTACATACTTAGATAATTTACATGCAAATGAAGGCGATACGAATGAATGCGTGGCACCAGGATCAATCAAAACATATGCTTCTAAATCAAAGATCAGGATGGTACCTTTCACCACATCAGACGACTGATCTGCCGTATCCTGGTCCAAAGCATGAACTCGCCCTGTACCCATCACTTGCTTCCCTTTCTCTTCAGCAGTAGCTCTCCTCCTCTGAGCAGAAATCTGAACTGGAGCTCTCTCCGGCTCCTTGCCCTTCTGTGGGGCAGTGTCCTGTCTCTCTGGGCAATCTCTCATCACATGCCCTGGCCTTCCACATCGATAACATACTACAGTAGTAGCTATAGGCACTGGACAAGGTCTGGTACCATGATATCTGCCACATCGCCTACATCGATCAGTAGTAGGGCGTGATCCTCCAATGACAATGCCTCTAGCTGGTGGTAAAGCCGGATGAACAGGGGGTCTATCTGTCCTCTCCTGAACCTCCTCAATCTTCGGCCTCTTATCAGAGAGCCGTACACCTCTCCTGAAAAATCTATCTCTCTCGGGTCTCTTTCGATCTCTGTCTCGACTCCTACTGAACTTTCCTGTCTCGGAGACGTTCTGCTCATAATCCTGCTCACACAGCTGAGCTCTATGTACTGCCTCCTCATAAGTCGAAACATCAAAGGGAGCTAACCGATATCTGATGGCTGGTCTCAGTCCATCTATAAACTTCTGGACCTTCCGATCCTCACTGCCCATCGTCTCCAAATCATATCTCCCCAAAGAGATGAATCGAGTCTCATACTCGTCAATAGACTGGTTCCCCTGAACCAAACTCATAAACTCCATCCTCAACTTCCGCTGTGCAGTAGCGGGAACATACTGCCTTCTAAAGGCATCCAAAAATATCTCCCATGTGACCTCAGCATGTCGAGCTCTCAATATCGGCTCGGTAGATCTCCACCAATGCTCTGCCGCTCCCTGAAACACAAATACGGCAAAAGCAACTCTCTCAGTAGTAGTGCACCTGAAAAGCCTATATAGCTTCTCCATCTGATACACCCAATCCTCAGCTACTACTGGGTCCTTCCTCCCATGGAAGATTGGAGGTCTAAACTTCTGAAAATGTCTAAATCGATCCAGGTCACACTCATATCCAACATCCTGAGCTGGCTGGGGTCTCACTGCCTCTGCAGCCTGAGCCTGAATCTCGGGTAACTCTGCGGCCTGTGCCGGCATCTCGGGATCAGCTGCTGCCTGTCCCGCCGGATCTCGCCTATCTCTAGCCCCGAGCGCTGCCTGCTGCGCTACAATCTCAGCCAGGCTCTCAATACTCCGCTCAAGTCTAGCAAAGCGTGCCTCAGTCTCATCTGGTCTCACAGCAGTACCCTCAGGTACCTGACCAGTCTGTATACTATCACCACGGCCTCTAGGCCTGCCCCTACGGCCTCTAGCACGTGTACTAGCCCCTCTACCACTGCGGGTGACCGGCATAATGTAAATCCTGTATTCCAAATTCATTTGTTAATTTAATTCCCATCTAGTGTACACTTTGATATCTCATACAGCACAGTACTAAGGGGGATGTAATTTTCCTTAACAACCATTATCGACTCTTATCCGACCAACTCTAACTCATAATTGCTTACGTATCGATACTGATTCACGTCTGACCAACCTCTGCTCTGATACCACTTTATCTGTCACGACCCAATACTACCTAAAATCAGTACAAATTTTTCGCTTTTGAAAAAATCTTTCTTACCTCCTCGTGACATATTCTTCTTAACTGGTTGGGCTGTGAATCAATATCGATATACCATTCAAACCATTAAGAAATATTTCACGTAACCACACATACTGATATCATTATCATATACTAGAGAGGTCGGTATGTTTATACATCACATGATTCTTTATTTACATCCCCAAATATTCATTTATATACAATACTGTGCTGTAAGCATACTAATACAAAATTCTGTACGTGGTGTATACCTGACAGTCGATGGGAAACGAAGATATCAGCTATGCCGTCTACTCTCTACACCCGCTATCTCTACGGTGAAAATACTGAAAGTGGGTGGAAAATAAAAGGGTGAGCTCCACATGCTCAGTAAGGCAATAATACAAACGGGTAGATAGCTATACTATCTACATGCTGATAAGAAAATCAGGATATATGTGAGCATGAGGTAAAAAAACAATGATATGCCATTTATATAATATCTTCTGTTCTAAAACAGGAAATCGGCATATTAAAACATGGAATAATCCTCATGTGAAAACATCTCATGCTCAATGAAACAACACATTTTAAAATACCCCATCTGGGTCAAAATACGATACACTTACAAATCAAAACCAATTTCAACAAAATTCTGTATTTTCAAATCTCCGTTATAAAACACCCTTCTCACAGGGTTACAAATCAATAAAAGTCTCATAAAATCCCTCCATGGGAATAACCAAATCTCATTGAAATCATAAGAAAATCGGGGCCTGACCCCTCCCTCGGGTCTACCCTGGTCTATCAAGACCAATAGTTATATCATGTGAGACATGTCAACGACTATATGTGTAATATCCAGGACTATGGCCATAACCTCGTGATCCCTGGCACACGGATCCTAGTGTACGGGGTATCACACCTGAAACGGGAGGTGGGTCATCCTACCCGCCAGAACAGCATAATATCAGGATTGCGAGGGCAAGACTTGCTGTCTCGTGGCTAATGCCACTCCACTCCAACAATCCCCACGGTACAGCGTACTCCGCGTGATATACACGGTACATCGTACTCCGTGAACCCAAGCTCAATCAGGGGTGCCTGTAATAGGTCTTATCCACCCATGTCAGGTATGTCTCAGTATGCACGTGTGAGCATATCTCACTGTGACACACAGTCAACAGGAGGCTCCAACACGGCTATATGCATGTCATATAAATTCCTGTGCGAGCGAAGCTCCAGCACGGCTCCATGCATATTCATGATATCTGAAAACCTCGTGCGAGTGAAACTCTAGCACGGTTTCATAGAAATCAATTAAAATCTGCGTACGAGCAGTGCTCCAGTACGACTTAAACTGATTATACATTCAATTCAAATCCACGTACGAGCATTGCTCCAGTACGGATAAGTATTAAAACTCAGTGAAAACCTTGTACGAGAAAAACTCCAGTACGGTAGTCATATAAAACAAATCTGTAAAATAGTGCGAGTAATGCTCCAGCACTCTGAGTATGAGTTAAAATATAATATCCAGTGCGAGCAGTGCTCAAGCACGGTTACACTCATATAACACTGATAGGTGGCTCAATATTATCAAAACATGTTAAATAAAAATCATCTGGCACCTAGCCTGTGCCTTTTCACATAAAACATGTAAATAATAGCCAACCTATCCATAAATTGCTTGAATTAAAGCAATATCATCAGGAAAACATTAAAATCATGAAATTCATGCAATTTCATAGCCTTACTACCCTTTTTGAAATTTTCCTAACTGGGGGCAAAATAGTCATTTTCCACTATTTCCATATTTTTCCGTAAAAATTATTATTCTGTTTTTTTTCAGGTAGCCTATTGAATTTAACGTAATGTAAATCCCCTCAAAATTACGTACAGCTACCTCTAAGTGTTCATAAAATTCCCTTACCTGGAATCACGCGCGAGCTTATCCCGACTCGGTCGTACCAGGTTTCTCAGTCCAATTCGCTCGTCTACGGAGCTGCATATAACCACATATGGGTTCAGTTCAATATACAGATCAGTATTTCACTCTTACTGATCAAATCTAAAGCTCTGGGCTCGTTTTACTCTATTGGGCCCGATTGCACTTTTTTAATGGGCCTCGAACCCCTTTTTCAGCCCGTTTTCACTTTTAAATCCCTTCTTCGGGTTTACTGGGCTCATTTGATTTATCAATAATCATCGAGCTTTGTTCCAAACTCAGTGGATAGCCCGGATACTATTTACGATAATTACTTTGAAATTTCAAATAAATTTCCTTTTTATGCAGAATTAATCCGTAAATCCGTAAAATAATCGAAACTCTGCATTAAAGGACTCATATTATCGTAATTAAAATGTACTTACCCAATATGGTGCGGGGTACGAAAATCGAAGCTAAATCGGCTCTCGTTCGGGCTCTGTAGTGACACTGCACAATTATTTAAATCCGGGTCATTTTCTAATAAAATAATATTAAATTGAATTTTCGGGATTTATTCACAGGTCAATCTCGACCCTCGATCACTTACCCGAATTTTCAAGTCGTCCCCGGGTACACTTTCTTCCTTTTTTCCCTTTTTTCTTTTTTTTTTCTTTTTTTTTTTTTTTCCCTTCTCCCTTTCCCGGCTACGGTGCCGTTTTGGCCCGTTTGCCGGCGTCGACGTTTCCGGCCATCTCGCCGGTAGCCAGTGGGTTCAACAGAACCGTTTCGGCCAGGGGAAGGCTCGGCTGGGCTGAATCGGCGCTGGAATGCCGCCGTTCGCCGGGACCGACGCGTTTTCTCCCCGGGACTTTCGGTCTTCGATTCGTCGGAAATAGCTACCGTCGGCGCGCGTCACCGGTACCGTTCGAATCGCCTGACTCTCCTCTACCTTTTTCGACCGGTATCTGGGGTCAACGGTCGCCGGTGGCTCGTCGGGGGTGTCGGGTTGCAGACGGGTCGGCTGGGTTCTGTTTTTCGATTTTCTCTCTCCCCGAAAACCAGATTTCCGATTTTCTGTTTTTTTTTTTGTTGTTTTTTTTTTTTATTATTATTTTAATACATTAAAATATATTAAAATAATCCAAATATCCCAAAAAAATCTTTAAAAAAAATCTTATTAAATTCATTTAATCAATAAATGAATTTATCAGTGTATTTTCGTCTTTCTCGGTATATTTTTCGATTCTTTTCGGGATAATTTTTCGAATTAAAAATCCCGATTAATTCCAAATTAATTCCCGTAAATTTCAATAAATTAATATCTAGATCAATCGGCCTCAAATTTAATTATTTTCCTTGGTATTGATCCAGATTTCACAAATTCCATATTTTAACGAAAATTACTTATCGAATTTATACCGAATTTTGGTCTTTTGACCATTTTACCCTTGTACGTGTTCGGGACCAAATTGAATCGATTTTCTTTCATCAATCCACAATCTTTTCCCTATTTTCAATTCTTCATTTTCAGTCAACTCGATTAAATTCCTTAAACAACTTGTTGCTTCTTTATTTTCCCGATTTATCCATACTCGATTTTACGTAATTTATTTCGTTTCATCCGCATTTTATCAAATCCGAATCAACCATCTTATGAACCCATTAACATATACTAATGTCATACAATATGGAAATCATAAGGAATATTATACAAAAATTGCGGATCTCACACTGTGCATTTTTATTTAAAAGTTAGCTAGCCTACCCATGCATGTGTCAAAACACCTCAAAAACAAGCAGAAACCTCTTGTTCTTGCTCCTCCCAACTTTTTCTAATTTTGAAAATTTTACCCTTCACAGGAGTATTTTGGTCATTTGCCCATCCAGGCACCAAAATTCTTATTTTAAATCTAGACCCTTCAGACAATTTTAAGGAATGTAAATGAGGTCGAAATTGCGTAAAGTTACCTCTAGCAGTCCGTAAAATTCCCTTACTTGGAATCACGCGCGAGCTTATCCTGTCTCAACCGTACCAGGTCTCTCAGTCCAATTCACTCCAAACCAAGTCTACAGAGCTGCATATAACCACGTATTTGGGTCAGTTCTAATATACTTATCAGTATTTCATTCTTACTAATCGAATCTAAAACACTGGGCCCGTTTTACTTTATTGGGCCAGATTACACCTTAGTGGGCCTCGACCTATTTTTTAGCTCATTTTCACTTATTAAATCCATTCTTCGAGTCTATTGGGCTCATTTGGCTTATCAATACTCATCGAGCTTCGTTCCAAAACTCATTGGATAGCCCGTATATCATTTATGACAATTAATTCAAAAATCCAAATATAATTTATTTTATGCAGAAATTAATCCGAAATTCGCAAAATAAATTCCAATTGTGCAATAATCATACTATTGTCGTAAACGAGGTTTACTTACCCAAGATTATGCGATGGTGTGCAAATCGGAGTTCGATCGGGCTCATGTTCGCAATTTACCGTCGAACTGCACAATTTTTATATTTACTTTCGTGTTAATTTTCGATCAAGTATAATTTTAAATAAATTTCCCAGAAATCAATTCAGTTAATTTTTACCGCTTACCGACTTACCCGAAAGCTGAGGTATCCCCAAGAATTTTCCTCTCTTTTTTCCCTTTTTTCCCTTTTTCTTTTCCTTTTTCTCCCTTTTCTCCTTAGTAAACTGGTCCGATCCGGTTCAACACAGTTTCCTTCCTCTGGCCGGGGAAGCTTCGGTTAGCTTCAATCGGGGCCAATCACGGGTGGAATCACTGGAATCTTCCTCTTCTCCCCTCGGCAATTCCTTCGTCGATCTGCCTTTTTTGGCGCCGTCGAAGCGCGTCGCGGCTGCTGGTGGGGCTCGCGGGTGTCGGCTACCTTTTCCAGCCCTTGCCTGGCCTCGTTGGTCACCGGTTGCTCACCGGTGATGGGATCTTCCTCAGTCGCCTGTGTCTTCGCTTCTTTCCTTTTCTATTTCGTTTTCAGAGTTCGCAAATTCGCGATTTTCCTCTTTTTTTATTTTTTTATTGTTATTTTAATCAATAAAAAATTATTTCATCCCCAAAAAATAAAAAAATCTTATTTAATTCATTTAATCAATAAATAAATTTATTTGTCTTATTTCATCTTTCCGGTATATTTTTTCAATATTTTCGAGATAAATTTTCGAGGTGAAAATTCTGATTAATTCCAATAAATTCATATCTTAATTAAATTGGACTCGAAATTCAATATTTTCCTCATTATTAATCAAGATTTCTCAATTTCATATTTTTTTAATGAAATTTTCCTATCGAATTTATACCGAATTTTGGTCTTTTGACCGTTTTACCCTACTACATGTTTGGGACCAATTTAGGCGACTTTCCTTCTTGGACTCACTATAATTTCTCATTTAAAATTTATATCTCTGTCCGGACAATGCAAATCTCATAAATTTAATTTGAAATTCCTTATCTGTCTGTTTTCAGATTTTACGTACGTTTGACTACTTCATTCATATAAAATCATCTGTCTTATGATTCCATTAACATATAACAATATCCATACAATGTGTAAATCATAAGGAAATACGATAAAAATCGGGTCTTACAGTGAGTTTTCAACTTCGCTCATTAAGGAGTTCATATAAGCTTTAAAAATCATCATTTAAAGCATAAGTGTAATAATGGCATAATTCACATGATTATAAATACGTGATTAAAATCGCAGTTCATCAAACATCTTTATCTCATTTCACATGCACGTCATATCTAAAAATAATTATGGAGACTAGGCATAGTGTAAAAGTCATGAATGCAATCATCACATCACATCATATCATATCATCCTCAACGAGGGCATCTCATGTTACCAAAACAGAGTCACTCACGTTACCAAAATAGAGGCATCTCATGCTACCAAAACAAAGGCATCTCACGTTACCAAAATTGAGGCATGGTAAGACCCAGTCCTAGCAAAGCCTCGGCGTCAACCGAAGTGGAGGTATCCACCGATGTGTAAGTTTCATGACAAGCCTTTCAATCTCAAAAATCACATGCCATTATTATGTAGAAAATTGTTTCACCTTCACGTAGAGCTCATGATAGTTTTGCTTATAAATCTCTTTTAAATAAAAAGATATATTTACTCATAAATAACTCAAATCACAAAACCGAGCTCAAACCGATAAAACATGCACTCAAGTGATAAATCTCAAACCAAACATTTTTCTCAATAAGTATGCTCATTTGTAAACTCATTTTATGCTACTAAAGAATTTTCATCAGTAAGGAAATACGTATGCACAAAAGGTTACATCCCTTACCTTGAATCACGTGCGAATCACTTCCCTTTGCTTTCCAATGCTCGTGATCCAACTTTATTGACTCCAACTCAATCTTCATGAGCTATAAGCATTTGCTACTCACATTAGTGTATTTCAATACACTCAATTCTTATTTGCATGAATTTCAATTCAATGCATGGGCCCACTTTACACCAATTTGGCTTTGTTACATCTTTTGGACCTTATATCCTCTTAGGTCCATTTCGGTTGTCCTATTCGTTCCTCGAGAGTCCTTTAGACTCCTCGAGTCTACCGATTCATATTGAATCGACATTAGCCTAATACTTCAAATTTATCATTTTTGTTCTCTATGGCGTTTTATCAAACACTTCTTATACCAATTTTCAATCATCATCTAATCCAACATATGAATTTTACAAAAGTATTTTAGAATCATCTATACATGCTTATCAATATCTTTACATACTCAAATCATAATTAACTTCATGCCATTTCAACTTTCTCTCACTAAGCTCATTCTAGGTCATGGTTACTTAGGCATGTATATGAACATTTAAGCCAACAATGTATATACCAAATCAACTCCTCTAAATGTCTAGATTATCATACTAGAAGTTAGTGCAATGGAATCTTACCTAGCTTGACATTTCCCTCGTCCAAAATTGAAAGACCTTTTGCTCCTTCAATCCTTTAAGTTAAATGTTGATTCCAAAATATGTTGTTCTCCTCCTCACAATGAACAACTTTTCTCAATAGCCTTTTTCTCAAATCCTTTTGGAAAGGGTGGCATTCTAGAGTGAGAAACTAGGTTTTTTTGGTAAAATGGAGGAGTTGTGAATGTCTGAAGAAGGAGGCACTGATTGTCGGGCTTTTTATAGATTTTACATTATGAGATCGATCTCCAAATGGTGGAGATCGATCTCCCCTTGCTTAAATTCCTCCAAATTTTGACAATTACAGGCAGGAGATCGATCTGCCTATAGCATTAGATCGATCTGCTCAAGGGGATAGGATCGATCTGGTTCAGGAAGAAGGCTTTAGAGATCAATCTGTCATAGGGATGAGATCGATCTGCTCTTGACCGAGACAAATTGAGATCGATCTGCCATAGGAATGAGATCGATCTCTTCCAGGCAGAGCCACTTTGGGATCGATCTTCTTGAGGAGGAGATCAATCTGCTCTTCATTAGGGGATCGATCTGGCTTGAATAAGGACCGATCTTCTTGCCTAAAAACCTTGGTGTTTTCATTCCGTAATGGCAAGATCGATCCTGTCACCATATGAGATCGATCTGGCCTTCATCTATAGTCTTCCTACTGCAGTTTTTCTTAGAATTTTCAAGGGAATTGTTCCATTTAATTGCTTCACTACTCATTTAACATTCTATCCATACTTAGCACTTAAAAACATCCATTACTTGTGATTCATATGTAATGCAACTTGTCTGTATATTTTGAAATTATACACATTACGTAGAAATTTACAGGTCTTACAGAGTTTGAAAAGTAAGGTTAGAACTCTGATTTGTTGGCTAAATTACGAAAGCTTTAGTGATAAATTTATTGATTTATAGGATAATTTTAATCAATTGTTGAAAGTTTGATGTGATTATGAAGGATTTGGTATTCAGACATCTTGAAAATAGATGGGAATAATTTGTTTTAATTGGAATTTAAAGATTCAAATTAGCAAATTATAATGTAAATAACATTGTTCTATGGTTGCATGAATAAATTTAAGTCAAATAAATAGGAATACTAAGTTCTAAGTTTCGGCCAACTAGAAAGAGATTTGGAGATTTAATTTAAACTTAATTAAATATTGTAAATTATTTTTTGAAAATAATTAATATCTAAATGAGTTCTTACAAGATCAAAATGTACATAAAAATTTAAGATATGGCGAAGAGACTAACTAGAGTATTCGACCACATGAAGAAAAAAATAGGGTATTTTCCTTCAATTTAGTTTTTGTTTAGTAAAGTAAACTAATAGTTATATCAAACTAGAAACGACTTTATAATTACATGTTAAGCTTGATACAAATGGAAATAAAATAAGATGGAAACTTAGCTAAAGAATTCGACCAAGTAATAGGGGATGTAAGGTTGAAGATTCTATATAACCCATATCAATGAGGAACTACATAATTAAATTTCGTTTATGTGATTTTAGTTAGCTGGCCGAATCTTAATGCATGTGTAGGATTGATTTTAAATGTGAAACTTTAGGAAAATGATTAAATTTGGAATTATTATCAAAGGGGTAAAGAATTAGATAGTTTGTAATGTTTGCAAAATGGTTCATTTTAATAAAATCAAAAAAGTATATGATAGATTAAAATCTCGAATTTAAGAGGTTGATGCACAAGTTGATAATCCCACGTTGGTGTATGTGCATGAGAAGTGAGTTTCACAATGACACCTAGGAAATTCTTGGTTTTAAACTATATAAGCAGAAATAAATATGAAGACTGATAATTGGATGCTATTGTATGTGAAATTGCAGCGACTACCTCGTCTGGCGCCAAGGAAGCTTAGATGCGTGCCTAAGGCGAGGACAGTATTAGTGCGCGTTACTTGTGTGCTAAGGGATTTATACCTCTGTAGCTAGTAGGATACGTTAGGTAAGTATAAAATGAGTTAGAAACCATAAGCCGATGTGACGACACAAAACTACCCAAAATCAGAGTAAATTTTTCGCGTTTTGTTATTTTCTTTCATGCTTACCTGTCCTCTGATCATGACCACACTCCACTAACAATTGGGCTTTGCGTCAATGCCAGTCCCACCATTCATTTACCATATAACTTAATTCTTTCTCAGTCATTTATAAGTGTTTACAATAATTATACATCCCCTAAAGTTACTTACAAACATGTTGCTATGCTATGCTTATGTAGATACAATATATACAAGTGTATATACCTTAAGTGATGGGTAGCAGCGGATATCCGGAATGCAGTACTCAGTCGCCTCAACATCTACTGGAGATTATCTGTGTGAGAAAATGAAAGGGGTGAGCACATCAAGCTCAGTAAGGCAATCCTACGAACAAGTAGGTAACCATATTACCTACATGAACGTGGTGCCATGTATAAACCACCCTTTCTCCACACATTTTAAAACTGATGATATGATTCATGATGTCATGTAAAACACGATCGCACGAAAAATTCAACATACAACTCTTCTTAAATTATTTCTTTCTCATTTAAAAATTTCACAATAAAGTCAGGACTCAACCCCTCCTTCGGGTGGACCTGACTCACACAAAACCATGAAAATCAGTTTACATCACACATGGGTTTAAAAAGCATGAAAATAATCATCATGCACATTTAGTTTAAAAAACCAGTTTCAATCATCGTCAAGATCATCAACATGCGAGAATAGGCAACATCTGTATTTCGGTAATAACCAGGACTATGGCCGTGTGTCCTCATGAGCCCCTCTGCTACACGGATCCTAGTGTGTGAGGTCTCACCCTGATCGAGAACCGCCCGGGAGGTAGGTCACTCCATCCCGTCGGTCTTATCCGACCCTACGCATCCGTAGATGCCACACGTATCTAAAGATACCACGCATCCGAAGATGCCACACGTATCCGAAGATACCACGCATCCGAAGATGCCACACATATCCGAAGATACCACGCATCCGAAGATGCAACACGTATCCGAAGATACCACACATCTGAAGATGCCACACGTATCCGAAGATACCATGCATCCAAAGATGCCACACGTATCCGAAGATACCACACATCCGAAGATGCCACACGTATCCGAAGATACCACACATCCGAAGATGCCACACGTATCCGAAGATACCACGCATCCGAAGATGCCACACGGTACAGTGTACTCCATGCTACTTGCACGGTACATCGTAATCTGTGGACCCATATATCATACCCTGTCTCAGAACGCACGTACGAGCCTATTTAATCGGTGACACACAGTCTACCCGATGCTCCAAGCACGGCTCATCGCATGTTCTCATAAAATCAGTGCGAGCAATGCTCAGCACTCTCATCAAATCAAGTAAAACTAGTGCGAGCTAAGCTCTAGCACTCTCATCAAATCATGTGTAAAATTTGGTGCGAGTTAGACTCTAGCACCATGTCACAAAAATCATATATATATATAAAATCTGGTGCGAGTTAGACTCCAGCACCAATGCATGTAAAACTCTAGTGCGAGCTCTCGCTCCTACACTAATGCATGCATCACACAAATCAAAACATCGTGCGAGCTGAGCTCTAGCACGTCATATGTCAATAAAAACACGTAGGCGGCTATGTTTCCTTAAAACAGTTTTCAAGACAATTTCATCATTGAAAATATGCAATGCTGTGCATTTTTCTTTCAAGGTTAGCCAGCCTACTCATGTAAGACCCGAATTTAATTAAAATACGGAAATTAAATAAGAAAAGATGGGGAAGTACGAAGGAAGTCGGGTTAAATTAATCCCGAACATGTGTAAGGGTAAAATGGTCAAAAGACCAAAGGTCGGTATAAATTCGATAAGGAAATTTAATTAAAAATATGGATTTGAGAAATCTTGGTCAATAAAGATGAAATAAATTTATTTTGGGTAAAATTGATCAAGATATTAATTTATTGAAATTAATCGGGATTAATCGGGATTTTTAGTTCGGAAGAATAATCCCAAAAATAATCGAAAAATATACCGAAAAGTCATTCGGGACAATATCTCAAAAATACTGAGAAATTATACCCGAAAAAGGATTAAAATAAATTAAATAAAATTAAATTAATTAATTTAGAATAAAATAATAATAATTTTTGTAGATATTTGGGTATTTTAATGTATTTTAATGAATAGTAAAATAATTAAAATAAATAATAATAATAATAATAAAATTAATAAAACAAAAAAAAAAGAGGCTGAAATCGAAAAACCCGAAAAGAAGAGAAACGTAGCCCGTCTGCCACCCGAGAGAACCCACTGCCGATCCCCACGCACCGGCGACCGTCCGCGTCCGACGAAGGTACCAGGAGGAAGAGGAGAGTCCGGCGAACACGTGGGCACCGGAATCGCGTCGCCAGGTGGCCGGAGCAGACCGATCGGAGCTTCGAAAATTCGAGGGAGAAACGGGGTGATTGCCGGCGAACCGCCGCGACTGGGTCGGAAAGGAGACCACCGACGCACTCAGGGGAGGAAGCCGGTTCTTTTGAGACCGGTCTTGGCCGGTGAGACCGTCGGAAACTCCGGCGACGGTAAAAGGCTATAAACGGTGTCGTTCGGCTGGAAGGAAAGGGAAGGAAAAGGAAGGAAAAGGGAAAAGAAAAGAAAGGAAAAGGAAGGAAAAGGAAGGAAAAAAGGGGAAAAAGGAAAGAAATTTACCGGGGACGACTCGAGGTTCGGGTAAGTTGACCGAGGGTCGAAATTGACCTACGGGTAAATTCTGGAAATTTAATTTAATATTATTTTAAATGGAGAATAATCCGAATTTACCCAATTATGCAGCTTCACGACGAAGATCGAACGAGAGCCGATTGAGCTCTGATTCTCGTACCCCGCATCGTATCGGGTAAGTACAATTTAATTTCGGCAATTAGAGTTCTTTAAATACCGAGTTTTAATCATTTTACGAAATTATGGATTAATTTCGCGTAGGAGGGAATATTATTCGGAATTGCAATATAATTGCCGTAAGTGGTATACGGGCTATCCAATGAAATTGGAATGAAGCCCGATAATTATTAGAAAGCTGTATAAGCTCGGTATACCCGAAGAAGGGAATTAATGAATATAAAAAGGGCTAAAATGGGCCGAGACCCAATAAGGTAGATAAGGCCCAATAGCTTCAAGTTGATCAGTAAATGCAATATACTGATCGGGATAATTGAATTAACCTCGATTATGTGGTTATATGCAGTTACGTACATTGGTTGGCGCGCACTTGGGCCGAGAGGTTCGGTATCATCGAGACAAGAGTAGTCTGCGCGCGATTCCAGGTAAGGGAATTCTACGGACTGCTAGAGGTAAACTCTACAAAATTTTAAATTCATATGCAGTCTTTAAAATTTATCTGAAGGGTCTAGAGGTCGAATAATAATTTTAGTACCCCGTATGGGCAAAATTACTAAAATACCCTTGTTAAGGGTAAAATCTAAAAATTTAGGAAAAATTGGGAGGAGCAAGAACAAAAGGTTCCTGCTCGTTCTGGAGGTATTTCAACATCATGCATGAGTAGGCTGGCTCACTTTTAAAGAAAAATGCATAGCATTGCTTATCTTAAACGATGTGATTTCTGTGAAAATTGTTTGGGGATAACTGAGCCGCCTACGTGTTTTTATTTACATGTGACGTGCTAGAGCTCAGCTCGCACGATGTTTTATTTGTGTGATGCATGCATTAGTGCTGGAGCGAGAGCTCGCACTAGAGTTTATATGCATAGGTGCTAGAGTATAACTCGCACCAGATTTCATATGCTTTTTTGTGACACGGTGCGAGAGTCTAACTCGCACCAGATTTTACATGATTTTCATGACAGGGTGCTGGATGTATAACTCGCACCATATTTTTATACACGATTTTCGTGACAGAGTGCTTGAGCTTAGCTCGCACTAGTTTTATTTGATTTACTGACAGTGTTAGAGCACCGCTCGCACTACTTTTCAGAGATCATACGATAAGCCGTGCTTGGAGCATCGGGTAGACTGTGTGTCACCGATTAAATTGGCCCGCACGTGCGTTTTGAGACATGGCATGAGTATAGAGATATTATATGGGTTCACGGAGTACGATGTACCGTGCAAGTAGCATGGAGTACGATGTACCGTGTGGTATCTTCGTGATACGTTGAACTTGTTGACGTTGTTGGACCACCCGTTGTTAGACCACCATCGTTGTGCGTGGGCCCAAGAGGGGTGGCCATGGCCGATGGCAGGGGTTGGCCGGGCAGGGGTTGGCCGTCACAATAAAACGCATCTTTGGATGCATGAGATCGGATAAGACCGATGAGATGGAGTGACCCACCTCCCGGGCAGTTCCCGATCATGGTGAGAACCTGCACACTAGGATCCGTGTAGCTGAGGAACTCCCGAGGACACATATGGCCATAGTCCTGGTTATTGCCGTTATACAGATATTGTCTCATCTCGCATGTCGACGATTTCGATGATTTAAACTGGGTTTTTAAACTAAATTTGCATGATGGTATTTCCATGCTTTTCAAACCCATGTGTGAATGTAAATTGATTTTTATGGTTTCGTGTGAGTCAGGATCACCCGAAGGAGGGGTCGAGTCCTGACTTTATTGTGAAATTTTTATATGAGAAATATATGATTTTGAATATTATTGCATGTTGATTTTCCGTGCAAATGTGTTTTACATAACATCATAACGCATATCATTGTTTTAAAATGTGTGGAGAAAGGGTGGTTTATGCATGGCACTACGTTCATGTAGGTAGTATGGTTACCTACTTGTTCGTAGGATTGCCTTACTGAGCTTGATGTGCTCACCCCTTTCATTTTCTCCCACAGATAATCTCCAGTTGAAGTTGAGGCGACTCAGTACTGCATTCCGGATATCCGCTGCTGCCCATCAACATAAGGTATATATATTTGTACATATTGTATCCACATAAGCATAGCACAGTAACATGTTTGTAAGTGTCTCTAGGGGATGTATAAATAATGTAAACAATTATAAATGACTGGAGAAGAAATAAGTTAGATGGTAATTGCATGGTGGGACTGGCATTGACGCACAGCCCAATTATTAGTGGAGTGTTGGTCACGATTCGAGGACAGGTAAGAATTTAAGTAAATAATAAAACGCAAAAAAAAAAATTAACTCTGATTTTTGGGTAGTTTGGGTCGTGACATATAAAGGTGGTATCAGAGCACAATTGGTCTGATGTGTGTCAGTGTCAGTAATTAGGAATTACATCCCCGTGTTACTGTGCTTAGTTAGATACAATAGTGTATATCGAGATGGGCTTGACTAAGAAATGGTTGAGAATGCAGGAATGCTTAATATGAGTCGCGTTAGATGAGATAGTGCACGAGGCAGAGGTCGTAGAGGTAGACCTGAATATGCTAAGTCGTGCTGAGTTTGACTATGAGAATCATGATGAAATTGAAATGGAGGCTAATGTTGAGTATGCCCCACAGAGTTCGACAGAGAGATCGGACAGTATTGAGACACGCTTCGCGAGATTGGAGCGGAGTGTGGAGATTATTGTGAGGAGCTAATTGCTCAGATTATGAATGAGATTCGAGGGCACAGCGGAGTATTGGTGGAAACCCGCTCGACCCATCTTAAGAGCTGATATGAGAAATATCTTGGATATATTCCGGTGACAGGATATCCCGGATATGATTTAAAGGAAATTCCAAGGAAAAATTTCTTACACTGCCCAGGAATACTAAAGTGATTATGAGTATGAAACTCAGTTATATTCTTGGACAGATATTACCTCGACACTATGAACAAGTGACAGTCGAGATGTCTAAAAGTTCATGAAATGGCTCAACTTTTCAACTTGAGTTCGATTGGCCCCGCAAGATATTACCTATACCGAGGCAGTGCGCAGATTTACAGTTGAGTAAATAAGAACATGAATTGCACGCCTCTGAGATCGGGAAAGGTAGTAAGGGCTGAAATAGAGATAGAAAAGAGAATCGAGAAATGGCAGAGATGTTAAAATGGGAAATGGTAATTAGTAAAAGATCTGATTTGACGAGTTATGGAGTAAGATAATTGGTAAGGCCCCAGTGTATCCAATTTTGGCACTCTTGAGGGCATTGTGATTGGAGGACCCCGACCTGCTACGAAGCAGAGTAGCAGTGTGATCACTGTAGAATGTGTGGTGGATACCACAGAAAGAGGGTCTATACCTACACGGTATTAATGAAAATGGCCGTTAAGTGTGGTAAGACGGACCATTAATTTTGATTACTCAGAGTTGGGCGAGATCGCCCCACAGAAAAGTAAAGAGACAAAGAAAAATTTTGTTGGTGTAGCTGCAACGAGAAGGGAGGCAATTGCCGAAAAGAAAAAGAAAGTAGGCTGTTGGACGAAGGCGAGAGGATGTCTTGGACCAGGACACTATTGATGTTTCATGGATGTGGTGTAAGATACCACACTTGTTATGAATAATGAAGTACATATGTTCATTGATCCTGGTACCACACACTTATTCATACTGCCTTCATTCGCATATAAGTGAGTAAAAGGCATGAATGCCTACATCATTGGGCACAATACTGATAAATGAGTACCCCAATAGAGGAGGATTAATTAACGAAATATGGATATAGAGATTTTAAGTTAGTAAAAAGGGGTGCGACAGTTGAAAATTTCAGGAGTAAAGGATTGTACTCCCTGAATGAATAATAACAAGAGTTTCGTCATGATTGATACACTAAGGAGATAATCTTTAAGATAAGATAGATCCTAAATACAAGATGTATCGGAGTAAGAGGCGTATGCTAGGTAAGAACATCCTTACGATATGAAGTAATTGAGATTAAGTAATTAGTATCAAATATAAATTATGACCACATAGACTGAGATATTACGTAGTTGTGGTTAAGTCTAAAGGTTAATAAAGGTATTTCAAAATACCTCCCCGCCTGAAGACTTGACAGCGTCTAAAAGTATATATGTATAACCTATAACGTGAAATCGAGCGTCGTAATAGATAACTTTAGCATTAGGATACCTTTACTAAGACGATAAGAATATAAAAAATTCGACGAATCATAAAGGCTAACATAGTAAAATTTAATAAGAGCCGTTAAGATAAGAAAAGGAAATGATGTAGGTTAGTACCTGAAAACGTAAGCGGTTGAGAAGGATCTTAGACGCTTATGCGTAAATAAGTCAAGGATTGGAATGGTAATCAGCAGTATCGGTGATATGCCGGGTGTAGTTAAAGTCTAGGGCGATTTATAAGCAATAATGGGAAATTGCTTTTACAGATGGTTGCTGCGAGTTCAAAAAGGATATACTTGGTTGGCACGTTTAATTAAGAAAACGTGATCTTGGAATGAGATGATAAATAAGATGATAGATGTGACGTGAATTTCGGTGTAGTGAAGTATGAACTGATCACCGTGATTAATTTCACCATACCCAACAGCTCAAGAGGTTCTCAGTGAGTATGGACACCTCGAAATAATGAAGGAGCTGTGTATTGATGTATAATGGGAAGATAGTCAATTTTGGAGTCAGACAACTCCTCGATTATGAAATAAACTATCTGACCCATGATTTAAGTTGGCAACAGTATTTGTACCAAGGATATGGTACTATTAGGTACAGGGTGAGAAATTATGGATATGCACTGATCATAAAGCCCGAGTATCTGTTTTCACAGAAAGAGGCGAACATGAGAATACATAGTGGGTTAGAGCTTCTGAGAGGTTTTGATTTGTGAAAATTGTACCACCCAGGAAAGGCTGATGCCTTGAGTAGAAAGAGCCTCGGGATGGTACCACACATGATGGTCAGGGAGCGTGAGCTGCTAGAGCAATTGTGAATCTCAGTATTGATGTGATCCCTTTTGATGATGACAGTGATTGTGTGATAGCTATCCTGATGATTAGAATCGCATGAGAGTGCCCGGATTTGCCAGGCTTAGCATGATGATCGACAGGATGTCGATAGTTTGGGTCTGATTCAGAAGGGTACAGTGATAGAGTTCACAGGGGGTGATGATGAGTTACTGAGGATTCAGAGACAGTATGAGTGCTCCCCAGGACCACAGTTGATGAGATAGTAATGTTGTCAGAAGCTCACTCTTCGGGATATACGGTGCATACAGAAAGTAAAGAATATATTAAAATCTCGAAAAGGGTATTGGTGGTCAGATATGAAAAGAGACATGGTAGAGATTGTGAAGAAGTGCCTAGTATGTCAATAGAATAAGGTAGAGTATTAAAAGTCTGCAGAGTTATTGCAGCACCTACCTATATTGACACGGCACGGAAAAACGAGAGCAAGTCTCCATGAATGTCGTGATGGGTTATAGAGGACCCGGATAAATCAGGAGACTATTTGCATGATAGTCGATAGAGTGACTAAGTCCACCCACCTTCTGGTTATGAACTCCCTAAATACTCAAAGTGTGTATGAGGATTCAGGTGTAAGGAAGATTGTGGAACATTAAGTAACGTTCCAGTGAGCATGGTATCATATAGGGATTCCCGCTTCACTTCCCACCTCTGAGGATATTTTTAGGAAGCTATGGGAACCCGATTGAGTATTAGCACCAGCTTTCCATCCTCAGACAAATGGTCAGTCAGAGAGGACTGTACAAGTTCTGGAGGATCCGATGAAAGCGTGTGCCCTTGATTTTATAAGCTCCTGGAATGATCAGTTGATTTCTAATTGAATTCGCCAATAGTGACAATTGTCACTTGAGTATCGGGATGACAAGATATGAGGCAGTGTATGGCCGTAGGGGTTGTTCCCCAAATTGGATAAGAAAAGTGGGTGACAGAACAGAATCAATTTTGACTTTGGATAATAAGTCTCTGAGGATGTTTAATTAAGATGAGAGATTAAGAACACCTCAGAGCAGATAGACAAGTATTGAAATTCATCCTTGGTGAATTAGTATGGTTGAAAGTTACTTGTCCTAAGAGAATAAGGACATAGCGAACTTTTGGAAGAAGGTAAAATAAGTTACGCTGGATGGAATATTTTGAGAAATTGGACAAGTGGGAGATAAGACCTGTAGGTTAGTGTTATCACCTGAATTAACAGGCACCCACAATGTGTCTCAGCTTTTGATGCTTCGGGAATACTATTCAGAATCCAGCATAGGTGATAGGATATGAGATCCAACAATTCAGCATAATGAAAATATAAGTATATCGATAAGTTGATTCGGGCATTAAACAGGAAAGAGAAAGTATTGAGGTTTAAGATAATCTCCCTAATTAAAGTCCTTTGGTAGTAATACACTCCGGAGAAGGTTACAAAAGAATTTAAGAGTATGATACGATCGATGTACCCGGAGTTGTATATGGACTCATATGACTTGGTTCTAATTTGGAGGACCAAATTCTTTAAGTGGGGGAGAGTTGTAAGACCCGAATTTAATTAAAATACGAAAATTAAATAAGAAAAGATGGGAAAGTACGAAGGAAGTCGGGTTAAATTAATCCCGAACATGTGTAAGGGCAAAATGGTCAAAAGACCAAAGGTCGGTATAAATTCGATAAGGAAATTTAATTAAAAATATGGATTTGAGAAATCTTGGTCAATAAAGATGAAATAAATTTATTTTGGGTTAAATTGATCAAGATATTAATTTATTGGAATTAATCGGGATTAATCGGGATTTAGTTCGGAAGAATAATCCCGAAAATAATCGAAAAATATACCGAAAAGTCATTTGGGACAATATCTCGAAAATACGGAGAAATTATACCCGAAAAAGGATTAAAATAAATTAAATAAAATTAAATTAATTAATTTAGAATAAAATAATAATAATTTTTGTAGATATTTGGGTATTTTAATGTATTTTAATGAATAGTAAAATAATTAAAATAAATAAATAATAATAATAATAATAATAATAAAATTAATAAAAAAAAAGAGGTTGAAATCGAAAAACCCGAAAAGAAGAGAAACGGAGCCCGTCTGCCACCCGAGAGAACCCACTGCCGATCCCCACGCACCGGCGACCGTCCGCGTCCGACGAAGGTACCAGGAGGAAGAGGAGAGTCCGGCGAACACGTGGGCACCGGAATCGCGTCGCCAGGTGGCCGGAGCAGACCGATCGGAGCTTCGAAAATCCGAGGGAGAAAGGGGTGATTGCCGGCGAACCGCCGCGACTGGGCCGGAAAGGAGACCACCGACGCACTCAGGGGAGGAAGCCGGTTCTTTTGAGACCAGTCTTGGCCGGTGAGACCGCCGAAAACTCCGGCGACGGCAAAAGGCTATAAACGGTGTCGTTCGACTGGAAGGAAAGGGAAGGAAAAGGAAGGAAAAGGAAGGAAAAGGGAAAAGAAAAGAAAGGAAAAGGAAGGAAAAGGAAGGAAAAAAGGGGAAAAAGGAAAGAAATTTACCGAGGACGACTCGAGGTTCGGGTAAGTTGACCGAGGGTCGAAATTGACCTACGGGTAAATTCCGGAAATTTAATTTAATATTATTTTAAATGGAGAATAATCCGAATTTACCCAATTATGCAGCTTCACAACGAAGATCGAACGAGAGCCGATTGAGCTCTGATTCTCGTACCCCGCATCGTATCGGGTAAGTACAATTTAATTTCGGCAATTAGAGTTCTTTAAATACCGAGTTTTAATCATTTTACGAAATTATGGATTAATTTCGCGTAGGAGGGAATATTATTCGGAATTGCAATATAATTGCCGTAAGTGGTATACGGGCTATCCAATGAAATTGAAATGAAGCCCGATAATTATTAGAAAGCTGTATAAGCTCGGTATACCCGAAGAAGGGAATTAATGAATATAAAAAGGGCTAAAATGGGCCGAGACCCAATAAGGTAGATAAGGCCCAATAGCTTCAAGTTGATCAGTAAATGCAATATACTGATCGGGATAATTGAATTAACCTCGATTATGTGGTTATATGCAGTTACGTACATTGGTTGGCGTGCACTTGGGCCGAGAGGTTCGGTATCATCGAGACAAGAGTAGTCTGCGCGCGATTCCAGGTAAGGGAATTCTACGGACTGCTAGAGGTAAACTCTACGAAATTTTAAATTCATATGTAGTCTTTAAAATTTATCTGAAGGGTCTAGAGGTCGAATAATAATTTTAGTACCCCGTATGGGCAAAATTACTAAAATACCCTTGTTAAGGGTAAAATCTAAAAATTTAGAAAAAATTGGGAGGAGCAAGAACAAAAGGTTCCTGCTCGTTCTGGAGGTATTTCAACATCATGCATGAGTAGGCTGGCTCACTTTTAAAGAAAAATGCATAGCATTGCTTATCTTAAACGATGTGATTTCTGTGAAAATTGTTTGGGGATAACTGAGCCGCCTACGTGTTTTTATTTACATGTGACGTGCTAGAGCTCAGCTCGCACGATGTTTTATTTGTGTGATGCATGCATTAGTGCTGGAGCGAGAGCTCGCACTAGAGTTTATATGCATAGGTGCTAGAGTATAACTCGCACCAGATTTCATATGCTTTTTCGTGACACGGTGCGAGAGTCTAACTCGCACCAGATTTTACATGATTTTCATGACAGGGTGCTGGATGTATAACTCGCACCATATTTTTATACACGATTTTCGTGACAGAGTGCTTGAGCTTAGCTCGCACTAGTTTTATTTGATTTACTGACAGTGTTAGAGCACAGCTCGCACTACTTTTCAGAGATCATACGATAAACCGTGCTTGGAGCATCGGGTAGACTGTGTGTCACCGATTAAATTGGCCCGCACATGCGTTTTGAGACATGGCATGAGTATAGAGATATTATATGGGTTCACGGAGTACGATGTACCGTGCAAGTAGCATGGAGTACGATGTACCGTGTGGTATCTTCGTGATACGTTGAACTTGTTGACGTTGTTGGACCACCCGTTGTTAGACCACCATCGTTGTGCGTGGGCCCAAGAGGGGTGGCCATGGCCGATGGCAGGGGTTGGCCGGGCAGGGGTTGGCCGTCACAATAAAACGCATCTTCGGATGCATGAGATCGGATAAGACCGACGAGATGGAGTGACCCACCTCCCGGGCGGTTCCCGATCATGGTGAGAACCCGCACACTAGGATCCGTGTAGCTGAGGAACTCCCGAGGACTCATATGGCCATAGTCCTGGTTATTGCCGTTATACAGATATTGCCTCGTCTCGCATGTCGACGATTTCGATGATTTAAACTGGGTTTTTAAACTAAATTTGCATGATGGTATTTCCATGCTTTTCAAACCCATGTGTGAATGTAAATTGATTTTTATGATTTCGTGTGAGTCCGGATCACCCGAAGGAGGTGTCGAGTCCTGACTTTATTGTGAAATTTTTATATGAGAAATATATGATTTTGAATATTATTGCATGTTGATTTTCCGTGCAAATGTTTTTTACATAACATCATAACGCATATCATTGTTTTAAAATGTGTGGAGAAAGGGTGGTTTATGCATGGCACTACGTTCATGTAGGTAGTATGGTTACCTACTTGTTCGTAGGATTGCCTTACTGAGCTTGATGTGCTCACCCGTTTCATTTTCTCCCACAGATAATCTCCAGTTGAAGTTGAGGCGACTCAGTACTGCATTCCGGATATCCGCTGCTGCCCATCAACATAAGGTATATACATTTGTACATATTGTATCTACATAAGCATAGCACAGTAACATGTTTGTAAGTGTCTCTAGGGGATGTATAAATAATGTAAACAATTATAAATGACTGGAGAAGAAATAAGTTAGATGGTAATTGAATGGTGGGACTGGCATTGACGCACAGCCCAATTATTAGTGGAGTGTTGGTCACGATTCGAGGACAGGTAAGAATTTAAGTAAATAATAAAACGCAAAAAAAAATTAACTCTGATTTTTGGGTAGTTTGGGTCGTGACAACTCATGCATGCGTCAAAACCTCTCCAGAACGAGCAGGAACCTCTTGTTCTTGCTCCTCCCAATTTTTCCTAAAATTGTAAATTTTACCCTTAACAAGGGTATTTTGGTAATTTGCCCATTCGGGGCACTAAAATTATTAACTTACTTCTAGACCCTTCAGATAATTTAAAAGACTGCATATGAACTTTGAAATTTCGTAAAGTTACCTCTAGCAGTCCGTAGAATTCCCTTACCTTATTTTTCTGTAGAGTCTGACCTTTCTTTTTTCACTGCTGTCTCGTCACGCAGTCCGATTTGCTCCCAATCCAATATCCAAAACTGCGTATAAATATTTCTCAGGTCAAATATCATACAATTTAATTGTATTTCCTATTTTCTGAGCTTAATTTAAATCATTGGGCTCATTTACCCCTATTAGGCCCAATTACACCTTAATGGGCCTTTATCGGCCTTAAGCCCGTTTTTCACTTAATTTTCACATTATGGAGGCCTATTGGGCTCATTGGGCCCACCAACAATTTCTTGGGCCTCGTTCTAATTCTCGAATAGCTAAATTTATTATTTACGACAATTTATCCGACTTTCCAAAATTTAATTTAATAAATGCGAAAATTAAATCCGAAGCACGCATAACGATGCAAATTGTCGTAAATAAGGGTTACTTACCCGAGATTCCATGCTAGTACGTAAATCAAGTCTGTCTCGAGCTCTTGTTGGATGCCAATTGTCGAGCTACACAATTTCATGAATTTTTGGGTAAATTTTCAGTCGTAAATTAATAAAATAAAATATTCTAAAATTTAAATCGGTCAATTTCGACCGCTACTGACTTACTCGTAGCTCGATTACATCGCCGGGATTTTTCTCCAATTTTTCCTCTTTTTCTTTTTCCCTTTTTCTCTTTTTTTCCTTTCTTTCTTGGCTGAACCGGTTCGGTTCGGTTCAGACCCAGTTCGAACCGTCGGTTCACTCCTGTTTGGCCGGTTCAGGGCCTTGCCGGCCGATTCTCCATCGGCTTCCGTCGCTAGTGGCTCCGCTGGGCCGTCCGCAGCATGAATCTGCCCTCGGTTTCGTCCAAGGCCGTCGAAAAGTCGTTGGTCCGGCCTCTTCTCTCCTGCCGTCGAAACCCATTTCTTCTTTCTGCCATTTTCGGCGTTTGCCAGTAGTTTCGCCGGTCGTGGCCGCCACCAATCTACTCGTCTGCGCTTGGGGAACGTTCGGCTGGGGGCGGGGTCGGCCAGATCGGCGCCGTTCACCGCCGATCGGAGCTCTTTCTTCCCGCGGCTTCTCCTGCCGTTTTCGGTCTCCTCCGACGTCGGTGTGGCGCGTGCCGGTACCAGGGAGGTCGCACCGATGCCCTTTTCCTTTTTCGGCCCTCGACTAGCCGATTGGGTCGTCGGTGGTCGTCCGGCCTTCTCCTTGGGTTCGGCTTCGTTTTTCGTTTCTCTCTCCCCGATTTTTTTCTGATTCCTCTTCTTTTTTTCTTTTTAAATTTATTTATTTATTTATTTATTTATTTTTATTTTATTATCATACTATTCATTAAAATACTCTACAATATTCCAAAATATCTACAACTTATATTATTTTATTTCAAATTAATTAATTTTATTTAATTTAATTTATTTATCATATTTTAACCTTTTTCGGGTATAATTTCTCCGTATTTTCGGGATATTGTCCCGAATGACTTTTCGGTATTTCTAAAAAATTTGGATCTTGATCAATTTAACCTGAAATTTAATTATTTCTCTTTTATTGATCAAGATTTCTCAAATCCATATTTTAATTAAATTTCCTTATCGAATTTATTCCGACTTTCGGTCTTTTGACCATTTGCCCTTACACGTGTTTGAGAATTTCATTTCAATGCTTTTGCATTTTTAATTTCGTGTTTTAACTAAAATCGGATCTTACAGCCGATGGGTTAGTTATTAGTTCAAATAGATGTTCGGTTGTAGTGTTAACTGATTCTGCAACTATTGTACTCATTTGCTAGCCATAGCCAAAAATGTTACGGTTGTGTAAGTATGATGTTTCGTAATGACAAATAAAAAGAAGTTAAACTAAAATGTGTATAAACATCACATCTCTTGATTTTATTGTTTTACTCGTTTATGCACAATGTTTATAACTTGGTTGCATGGGCTGTTTTATTTACGTTTTGGGAAAACATGATGGTGTGCGAAATGATATTAGCTTGTTTTAAAATGATATTCCGTGTTTCAGAAGCTAATGATTTACTTTCTCAAGCATTTGATGCTGATTTGAGATGGATTGCATGTTTTTGCTGTTCACTTATTTATGAAAATTTTGAGATTGTTGGCAACCCTTGTTATGTCTTTATGGCAATCATGTTCCGTAAGTGCCATCTCTAGCACCGATAAGAGGTTCTATGTGATTGCTCTACGGTGCCAAGTGCTTCACGGAGATGACTACGTGGCATTGAGATTTCTATGCTACCTTTTACTGTGGACCTTGATCCAATCTTCAGTACCCTAGTCCAGGACCTGATCAGTTATGATAGAGCGGATAGGTTATTTCCATTTTAACTACTTGTTCCCTGATGATGTTAGGGATTATGCCACGTCTCACCTACTTGGTTTGTTAATTTAAATTGAGCCTATGTATGCATTTGTTGGATTTTACATGTTTTTCAATAAAGATGTTATGTTACCGAATTTCATAGTTTTTCGTGTTTTGACTTTATACTATCGTTTATCAACTATGGATTGTTAGCATGCCTTGTGAAGTTTTCTGTTTTAAAAAGTTTATTTGATATAATTCATCTTACAAGTCTATGCATAATGTATTCATACATTTAAGATTAAAACTGAAGCTTATGCATTGTTTTGCAAGCTGCATGTTATACTAAATGGATAATTTCAAGTGACCACATAGTTGGTATTGTATTAGTTTTAGTTGTATACTTCTCTTATTGAGCATGTGGTTGCTCACCTTTCTTTTAAAAATAATTCAAATTGACTCGTGGGTAAGCTGCTCGGACTTGCTGACTCTCCCAATTTAGTGCGCCTTTTGCTTCAGAGGTATACGCAATGGGTATAATGTATCTATTTCGGACTTTTTGTATGCACGGTCATATTTTGTTTTTCCTTGGGATGTATTAGGTATACTGTTGTTGTTGTAGTAAGGAGACTCAAAGAGTGTGCTTAGATTTCTTCTCTTCGGTTAATGAAATTACCAAATGTTGGATTTTCTTATAGCTATTGTTGGATCGAAGCTAATTTGACGGATTTACGAATTTAGTTTTAAATGTTATTAAGCTTTGGTCTTGGAGTAGCAGAATAGTCCTTCATTATCATGCTAACCTATATATATATATATATATATATATATATATATATATATATATATATATGCAGGCAATTACGCCGTTAAGCCGAAGTTAATACTTAATGTTTTGATATGATGGTACATTGTGTAGAGCTAATGCCGAGGTGGTATTGTGGAAAATGTTGGTTTCTGTAGTTGATTGGATTATGTTGATGGTGAATGAGGATGTATATTGTATATTGAGTTTGTTTGTAGGAAAGGTTTAGGTCAAATTGCTGTCGTTATGCTGTCGGATTTTGTAGGAAATATGAGACTTGGAGAAAATAATAATTCAAATATCTTACTAGTAAAGAAATAAACTTAACGTCCGGAACTATTATAAAATGATCTAAAATGAGAAAACTAAAGTTAGAAACAAATTTAATTAATCACACTCCGTATATTTCTACACATATCAACTCACCGAATGGGACCGAACTAGCTAACATGTTAACATGATATTATAAAAATAAAACTTAATAATTCAGAAGCTCCAACCTATATCGGGCACGAAGACGACAAGTAAAAGATCATAGTAAATTAATATAAAACTTAACTAATGCTAGTTCATTTATTACGCTTTTCGCTTAGTACCGCGTATTGGATTAGTTGTTGGAGTCACGAGGCGTGACATAGGGACCGATCCCCTATATTATGAGGTCAATCCACTGTGTGTAAATTGACTTAATTCTATCGCGCTTGACGCAATTTTTTTAAAAAAAATCTTTTTTCTATTTTATTATCTTCTTTTTCCCAAACCATTCACCTACCATTACCCAACATATTTTTTCTCTGAAAACTCCATTTTCATCTCAATTTCTTTCATTTTTCTTTTCAAACTTCAAATATTTCACTCATACAAACCACTTCTCTCCTTCTTTTTCATTTTTCTTTTCAAAATTCATCCTTCCCCCTTTGTACCTGACTTATTCTTTTTACTCAACATTATTTGTCTTTCAAAATCACTTTTCCCTCTCCGATTTAATCTATTTTCGGTATAAATCTTTAGTTTTTCTTACTCTCACATCTTTTCTCCATCATTCCTCAATCAATCCCCAAAATTTCCTCATTCGTATTGCTTCCAACCCTTTTTATTTTTTTATTTTTTATTTTCAAGCACTTTATTTTCTCTTTTCAGTTTCTCTTTTGTGTAGACATTAGGATTTTTATGGCTTTGTGTTGTTAGATTCATTAGGTTTGTAGGTATTGGTTTTTCGATTCCTCTCAATTCCCTTGTCCCCATAAACCAAAACCCTTACCTCCATAAACCAAAACCCTTGCCTACCAACTATTCGACAAATTTCTCAAAACACTTTTTTATTCATTTTCTAAATCTTTTAATTTCTTTTAACTTTTCATACCCTCACAATGCCCCTTAGATCAAAAGTTGCTACTGTTAAAGCATCTACCTTCACTCCCAAATCATCCAAACACAAGACCTCCTCCTCTTCGGATGTCAACTTTTCGACCTTGTTCAATCTGTGTTTTCCATCCTCGACTGCTAGGAAAAACTATGATGATCACTTTACCACCATGCCAATTCAGTATTGGCAGAAAATCGACTTCGATTTTCTTACATCCATTGGCTTTCCTTACATAGCCAAGTTTGAAGAATTCGGGTGGATGCACTTCTTGAAAATTTACATTTTGGCCCCACTAAACATTGTTCGAGCATTCTTTGCCAATGTCGAACCAATCACCTTCACCAACGATCAATGTCATGTGGTTGGCATCTCTTCCTACTTCATGGGGAAGCCCATTGAGATTACTATGGATAAGCTTGCTAGGGTGTTTCAGCTTCAAGACCAAGGGCTCATTCACGAGACAGTCGAGGTGCCACTAGTCTTTCCTATAGCAAATAATAAGGCGGGCGATCTTCATATGATGACACGCCTTCTGCATATCATCATTTCCTGGAACTTGCACCCATTCGGCATCAAATATTCTCTTTTGCACAAGCTTGACAGTTTTTTACTGCACCACATACATGAGCATGATGTCGGGATGCCAAATCTTATGCACTTTATGTTTGAAAGATTGGTTAAGGATAGTCTGAGGCAAAGTTAGCACGATAGTCTTTCTTCATCATCTAGCCTATTATCTCATAAAAATAAGCATTGACTACTTGTGCGAGGTTGGTCAGTTGCCTAAGCTGGGCTCAGAGATTAACATTGGCACCCTTCACCACATGCAATATTATCAAAATGCCAATGGTGAATAGTGAAAGCAAACCAATACAGCTCCACCACAAGAACGACCACAACCAATGGAGACATAGCAAGTGATCATTCCTACTGATGTTGATGCCTCTTCTTCATCTGCTCCTCCACCGGCCTCACTTGAGTCGATCCTGCATATGCTTTGTCAATTTGACACTTGATTCACAACATTTGAGGCAGACCAGCAGGTATTTCAAGCGGAAGTCACTTCTTGCTTAATTGTGTTTAATGAGCATCAAAATGCCGTGTTTGATGACCTCCATGATTTGCGGTCTTAATGAGCATCAAAATGCCATGTCTGATGACCTCCATGATTTGCGGTCTATGTGTCGACTTATTTTGACCACTTTCCACTGCCTCTACCGTCCTAAATGTTACTTTTACTATTATGACTTTGTTTATGCTTTTATGTTCGCTTAGGTGATAATTTTGTATATGATTTGATTTTGTATCACTTTTGTTAGTATCAGATATCTTATGACTTAATGTATTGACTCTTATCTCACTTATCTAAATATCATTTCAAGATCATTTGTATATTGTGCTTCAAATTGATATCCAATATATTTTATGTGGCCTATATGCACCTTTGGCTAATTTTTCATCTATTGATTACATATTGTTCTATATTCCCTATGCTATTAACTTTTTATATGTTTTGATTGGTTTGATTTTCCTTGTCCCTTATGCATATTTTAAGGCGGAGTTTTTACCAATTAATTATTTTTGAATGACAAAAAGAGGGATAATATGGTTTGCAAATATTTTGAAAGTATTGCTCATATTTAGAGGGAGTAATTTTCAAACCAAATTTACAATAAGTTTTGTCATGTCAAAAATGGGGAGATTGTTAGCTTTAAATTAATAATTTATTTTGAAATGACAAAACCTTTAGCATGATTGTTTAAACACTTTATATTATAAATTTTCTCAACATTTCATAGACCATAAAATGAGATTCACATTTTTATAAGACTATAAATTCATTGCAAAATTTAATTTGATCTTAATATATTTTTTTAATATAAAGCTTAAGTAATTTTCACGTGGTTTTATTAAAAAAAATTAGAAAATTACTTAGTATATTTTTTGTGAAACCAAATTTTTTTTCACTTTATTTCTTATTTGAAAAAACTAAGAAGTATTTGAGAATTCAGAATAATGTTATGCAGGCCCGAAACCATCGGAGCACTTGGGTTAGTGGCGTGGGGCCGAATGACATAAAAATCGAGGTAAGGCTTTAAGCCCAAGACTTGCTTAAGAATTACATGTATAAGCATGAAATGATGTGTAGAAGTGAAAATTAAGGTATTGGAAGTGAAAAAGTTAGTAAAACTCGGGTTTGCACTAAATCGAGAAATAAGGCCTAGTAAGAGAAATAAATTCAGAATTAATTCTAGAATTTCTCAAAAATTATTACGAGATCATAGGAAATTTTTATAAAGTATATTTAACATGTGGGATGAAAATCAAATGGAAATATGGAGGTTTCAGGGATCGAATTAATTTTTAAAGTCAACTGAAAACCTTAAGCCATTTTGTCGGTAATGACCAAATCGCGCAAAATGAGCTCAATCGGGGAACTTTCTTTAAATATATTTTTATGAGATATACAAGGGATATAGTATAACACTTGAGAAGTGGAATTTTGGAGGAAATTAGACTAGAAATAATTTTTATGAGTTTTCTCAAGCTTAACTCGAAATTGTTTTGTTTCAGAAAACTGACCAACCATTAGAACTTGTAAGATTTGAAGACCTTTTGGAAGCCTTTTGACTCCCAAATTCTCCAGATTAAAAGTAGACATTTTAAGCTTTTTAGAGCCGTATTGACCACCTTAAACTGACCTAAACTCGAAACACACCAATCCTCTCAAGTTACTGCTGACGTCAACTTCAACCCAGACTTGTGCAATTTTTTCGACGGCTTTACGGCCACTTTCAGGCAACAATCAAAAAGGATGAAATATTTCCCATTCAGTCCTCTATAACATATAAAAAATCAACCACAAAGAAGTCCATTTACTATGTGAAAAACTAGAAAGAAGAACAATGGCAAAATCTGTACTGTTCCGAGGTGAGAGAAAGTTGAATTTTTGAAAGATTTTGGTTAGTTTTTCTTGTAGTTTTTAATGATTCTAAGTTATATATATGTTGAATTACAGTTGAGGATCAATTTGGAAGATCAATTTGGAGGATCAAAAATGTGGTCAACTTTGGTCAAAGTTGAGGTAAACTTGATGAATGATGATGAACTTGAGATATGTTGTTATTTTGTGTTTTTGAATGATTCTTAGTTAAGTGAAATTGAAAGAAATAATTTCTATGGGAGTGTATGAATTCGGCCAGCCTAGGGTTAGTGTAGTTGTGGTGAAATTTGGATGAATTTGATGTTATTAACAGTTAAAATATACTGAAAAAGTTCGGTTTATAGCTTAGTTTAGTGAAAAATCGAAAGGTGTGAAAATTGGAATGATGACAACTATGAATTATGGATGTGAATGAGTATTTAGGCTATTAAGATAATGAAGGTGAAATTAGAACAATGAAATTGGCTAAGATAGCTTAAATCGGCACTTAAATTGGTAAAACCGAGAAAATAGGAAAAGTTAACAAAAAAGTCAGAATTAGTCAATATTTATGAAATAAACATATGTTTGAATATGTTGAGATGCTATTAAGCATTAAGTGATGATTTGGTATCGTTTTGGACAGCTCGAGAAATCAACACGCAAATCGAAGCAACCTCGGGATCAGGCAATTGTGCGTTGCCCCAATGTCTACAAGGTAAGGGATGTATTTTAAAGTAGTATTGGTATCTCAATACCTTATTTGACATATAAATGTGTTGAAGTTTGCTCGTATCTAAAAAATGCTTATCCAAACCTGAAAGGGTACTATTCACGTTAAACAGGAAAAGCCCCTTTTTTGAGCTCTTCAAATGTACTTTTTACTATCTATGAGATGTTTTAAAAAGGTAATTTACTATGTGAAAATAAAAGTTTATGGAATGATGATTTGTTTACGAAATGAAAACAAAAATGTAGTTTCTATGAGTTTACGAGTTAATAGACTTGAAATATGCTTTAAAAGTACTGTTTTGAGACTAAGGCCACATGTAGTCTACGCGATTTATCATGTGTGACCCGTGTGGACTCTGAACCTCCGTGATGCGTACCGTATGCCACTTGGTGTACGTTCAGTTCCTTATGGCGTCTGCATAACCACGATGGGTGTTTGTGTCACTCGGTGCCTTATTTCCATCATCTAGTTAAGTGGCGTAGGGCGCTGTATGATCCTGATCCAGTCTACAGTTCCCTTACCATGGCCATAGGTATATTGTCTACGTGAATTATCTACGCAAACTACCTACGTGAAATATCGACGCGAACATGACTTTTATTACTATGTGTCTCTGCCTTGTCTTCATGAAATTATTCAATATGATTTTAAAGAATGGGTATTAAACTACGTGTTTCATATGTTACATGTTTTGACTTGATTTTTGAAATGAACTACGCGACATATACTACGCGAAATGTAAACCTACGTGATATTTACTACGAGATTTATATGCCACGTGAATTACATACTACATGGTTTATAAGATATTTGAAAACAAATGAGCTACGTGATTTTATATGTTACATGTTACAATGTTTTGTTGCCAAGAATGCTTTAAACACATGTCTTACTGGGCTTGAAGGACTCACCTTTTCCTTTCTCTCTCTTTCAGATTATCTTAAGTGATTCACCGGCTCTACCTGCCGTACAGTGGTCATGGGCGAGTAGACCCGACCCCCTTTTTAAGCTACTATTGTACAAGCAAGGTATACTTTTATTTTACTGCCAGACTTTTTGTAATGCATAGACAGATGTTGTATAGAACCTTTGGGATGTAAGTTAAGTAAGAATGAATGTAAATAAAGTTGTAAATACGCAGTTTGCATAATATTATATATTCCAGAATGTTAAAGTATGGAATGAGAATGTTTATTCTGTTGAGTAAGAAAAAAAAATTAAATAAACTGGTTGCGATTATAAACTGTGTTTTGTACCTTGCAGGAGGGTTAAGATAAAAATACGCCGTTACGCTGGCGAAATTTTTACAAAATAAAAGGGTTAAGAAATCAACACTGATAGAAACACAACTTAAGTAAAGGATTTAGAAAGTTAAAAATTAGGTCATATTTTCACGTTTTCGTGGCGTCACATTTTTTTCCTCAATTTCATGCACTTAAAGTCACAAGCAATGTTATATGAAATTGATATTTAATTTAAAACCATTTTAAACATTAAATTGCCAAAAAAATGATTTTCAAAAAAGAGGATCGATCCCCTGAGGGGTGAGGATTGATCCCTTTTTGGCAGTAAGACTTTATAATGTAAACCATTACAAAGAGATCAATCCCTTAGCATTGAGGATCAATCCCCTAGTGTGCTGGAAGGCTCCGACAGCTAGTTTTTAAGGGTTTCAACGACATTATTTGCATATAATGCTTTACCAACCCAATCGTCATATGGATACCAGCATTCAAGAGTTTGGAGGCAAGAGATACAATCTAAATACTTTTTTGAAGCTCAAACAAACAACTCTCAAGCTTTTGTACTCATCCTTACTCTTTCACATTTGTGCTAAATTCTTGTAATCATCTACCTATTGAGGATTCTTTGATTATTTCATTCAAATACTCTTTTTTATTGTTGTTATTAGGGGAGTATTACCATTGTGAGGAATTCATTATAAGAGACTAGGTAGCCACTTAGCTAAGTATATAGGAAAGGTCTCTTCCAGAACCTAAGTAAAAGGAAATGTAAAAGGTTATTCCTAAACCTTGAGAAGGAAAGTGTAAGCAATTCAAGTAAAATGAAATTGACTCATTGACAAGAAGATCAAGAAGAGATGGCGTAGACAACGATTAGCCGAACTTTTATAGCTCTCGTGTTTGCTGTTTTTATCTTTTCACTCTTTACATTATTGCAATTTAATTTCATATTTGTTTGCTACCATTTTATGAAATTATTTTAGAAAGACCATTAAGTTAGAGAATTTGATTTAAATTGATTAATCCCCCTTTCGGTTGAGACAACATAAAAGGTTAACTTGTTAGATTTTGGTTAGGATTTTGATTAAGGGTCTTATTTAAACAAAAAAAAAATGATAATGGAATAAAATTTTTTCAAAGAGTGCTTCTAAAGACTAAACACAAACTTACTTATTACTAAACAAACCCTATTTATTTAAAAAATTAATACTTTAATCCCTCTTTTCAATTTTCACTCCTTATAACATAAATTTAATAATTTTTTACCCAAAATAACCTCCCACACCTTAAACATTCTGTCAACTTATCTTTCACTTCTCTCTTCATTTTCTTTTTCAAACAAATCTTCAAATCTCTCTTCAAACTTTTGACAATCTTCATTTTTTCAACAATCTAAGGTATCTAATATCTCTATTTACATTTGTTTTTCTTTAATTTTATTGTATTGAAATGTTGAGTAATGACTATTTTTGTGAATTGTAGCATTTTATATTGAAAACCAATTTTTTCTTATGGGTTCTCGATGCTCACAGTATGAAATTACCATGAGCCACTAAAGGAAGCCATTAATTGGTCCGGAAGTGGACTCCCGGAAGAAAATGAGATTAAAAGTTTAAGGTTGGTTGGTTGTTAGATCGAGAAGAGAAGGAAAAAATTGTTTTGATTTTATGAAGAAAGGTAAAATGATAATTTTCAATAAAGGCATTTTTGTAATAAAAATATCATTATAATAGGTTGTGTCAAACAATTAATATATTAGGTTTAGAAGCACTTTTTTCCAAAATCACATAGTTTGGTGAAAACCAACAATAGCTTGGATTGTCAGAAACAAAAGTTTGGCCGATACAAATTAACTTAAAATTATTAGATTCTTGGAAGTGAATTTTCGATATAATTTCAAAAATAAATTTTTGAGACACCTTCTCTACTCATATAAATTCATTTTGAGAGATAAAAAAAAAAAAAAAAGATAAAAATAATTTTGATATTAATTTTTTTTAAATACATGTTAATTTAAAGAAAAAAAGTTCTAAAAGAAAACCCTCATGTTACTGCCTTTTTCATCTCTCTTATGTTCTTGATGTCTGGAGACTCGGGACTTTGGCCTCGAAAATTTGAGATATTTCCAGATAGGCAATGAGCGTCTTCTGCTCTTCTTTGTCTTTCCAAGATAATATTACTTCTTCAAACTAGGGTCTCTCTCGCATCTGCAGATTGGATTGTGATTGATCCTCTTGGACTTTGAGATCCAATTTGAAAATCGTGGGGTTACCAAATTCTTAACTTCGGGGCGGTTGGAGTCGGTAAGCCATTGCCATTTGTACTGTCTAGTTATAGTCCTCAAACTCCAAAATTCAGAGATGACTGGTGTTGTCTACCGTAAACAAAAATTTCTGTAATGAACCGAGTCATGCATTCTTTTAGTTATCGAATTTAATAGTTAAAACCCGAAAATTAGGAAAATTTAGGAGAAGGTAGCTGAATTTTTTGATTGACTTATTGACTGACGATTTGGTAGGGCAAAGAGGAGAAGAAAAGATGGGGAAGAGGGGAAGAGCGTGCGTAGTGGTTCTAGGAGATCTTGGCCGCAGTCCTCGTATGCAGTATCATGCCCTTTCCCTTGCGCGTCAGGTATTCCAGCAATTTTCTTTTGTCATCTCGATTTACCTTTAATAATTATTATGGGTTTTGTTTCTTTTCTTCGAAAATTTAGGCTTTTTATGCTTATTTTTGTTGATTGAAACATTTATATTACGCAAAATGAAGTTCAGTAAATGAAGGAAACGAGTTTGGCAATTTTCATTCTCAATCCTTTTATTGTAATCCTTATTGACTTGCAATGTGAATTTATTATGTCACATAATGATGGGTATTGGCATAAAAGATTGTTTTCATAGTTCTTTTGATGAAGAACAACTTGCTGTAATCTGCTATAAGTATACTATAGTATGGTTTGATCTTTTGCTTTTATTACCTTTTTTTTCTTCAGAAGCAAAAAAGAAAATAATGAGTTTAGATAAAAAGGCAAATTAATATCTTTGAAAAATTAAAAGTTGAGATTTTAACCTTTTGTTTTTGGACAACAAAGTGCAGCATTTTAAATTAATATGGAATAATAACTATGTTAAAATTGATGTTGCATTTTAGGCTTTTATTAATTTTTAATCAATTATGATTTTGCTTTCTACCATTTGCTTTTACTATATATTGGTAACTTTTCAGGAAGCATACAGCAATTAGTAAACAGCAAAAGGCTAGTGATAAGAAGAATGAACAAATGGACCCTAAGTAATTGATTTGTGTGAAAGGATGCTTATTATATGCATGTGTAGCAATTCTTCTTGTTCATTAGATTTTTATGGGATGCATAAACCCCTCCGACTTTGCATCTACATGTTTTGTAAAGTACTTGATTGACTCATCATAGGAACAAAGCACTACAATAATTTATAGAAATAGGCATGTGGGCATTAGGGTAGTTGCAGGTGCACAGACCTTTTGCTGCTTATGCTCTCTAGGTACTTTGGCAAAAGACTGTTGAACCTGTTCCCGCTTATGCCTCTCTATGTGCTTTTTTAAAAGACTTTTGACTTCCTGTCATTCTTTATGTAACATAAGTGTGCTACTACGGTTGCCTCGTGTTCTTAAATTTTCCTTCAATTCGTGCCTACTCCTTGATGGATACTCATGGACCATTATCTTAGTTTAGAAGGCTTAGTTGAAAGAACTATTGTTCTTGGAAAGATGGGCTTCTACAACTTCTTAGCAATCATACTTTTAGTTATTGTATTTGAAGAACAATTTCAGTAAGGTTAGCTCTTGTAAAATTAGCCAACTTCTAAAAGTTCATGGAAAATAAGAACTATTTTTTTTGGGTGCAGTAAAATACGTGCTTTTGATATGCAATTTTTTTATGTCCAAATAGGCTTCCTTTCCCTTCCTCTTCCCATGTCTCTGCCTTGCTCCTGAAGAGGAAACTGGAAAAGTAGTTAACTTGATGTTTTTCTACATTGTTTGTCTATATAGTCACATGCTTATCTAACCTGTCCTAAGTGGAAAAACTGAGAGGAAACAGGGAAAAGAAAGCATGCTAACCTTATTCTTTAGGGCTATTTGGATTTTCTTTTTGATGATATCAACAAAATTAAAAGAAACCATGCTGCCAAAAAAAAAAAAAAAAACAAAGAAAATACAAGAAACTGATCCACAATCCACAACCTATGATGACTTGGTGTAATGAAGAATTCTCTGTTACAATGAAGTGCTTAGATCGTTTAGCAGTAATGACTATTCTTCTGAAATTTTGTGAGATACTTTTTCAGCTCTCAAATCTAATAATTCTAGATCCCTTGTTAAATATTTTGGTAAGTGTTAGAAACTATACTCATGGGAACGCTACAGATAATTTTCCTTTATGCTATCCTGGTCATTTCTGTCCATCTCCCCCACCCTATCCAAAAAAAAAAAACAGTATTTTTGTTAAAACCTTGTGTCTCATAAGTTCTTTTTTTAATTTATTTTTTAAGATGTGCATTCAAAGCACTCATTCAAAAAAGGAAAAATAAATAAACAAGATGTCCTTTCTTCTGATTACAATTCATTTTGCAGGCATCTTTGGAAGTGGACATTGTTGCATATGGAGGTATAAGTTTCCACATAATGATGAGTTAAACTGCATGACTTTATTCCTCTGCCATGGAATATGTATTTAGGAAAATTATTAGGAGAGGATTATGTGTCTACTGCTTAACAGTTTTCTATAAGAATAATGCTAGGAAAATTTTCCAGCAGAAAAGAAGTTTATATACCCCAAACTATGAACCAGATTTTTGCATTATCCAGTAAATATGGAAGATTACACTGTTCAAATGATAAATTTAAAGAATATTAATGATTTGTTAAAATAAACATACTAGTTTATTTTGGCCAACAAAAAATATACTAGTTGAATGATGAATTTCAATGTTTTGATAGGTTCGGAACCCCACTCTGCTGTTCTAGAGAATGAATCTATTCATATTCACACAATGGTATGATTTGGAAAAATATTTTTGGGCTAAGGTATTATCACAAGGCTATTAATGTCTTTTTAATATATTTATTTATTTTTTCTAATATGCAGATACAATGGCCAAAACACTCTCATAGCTTGCCAAAGATACTTTATCCACTAATGCTCTTACTGAAGCCAATCATTCAGTTTATAATGCTTCTTTGGTTTCTTTGCATCAAAGTTCCTCCTCCTGATGCCTTCATAGTGCAGGTGAGCCTTTATGTCTCTGCTAGAGAGAGCCCAAGTTTTGTTTCTCTCTTATTTGGCACAAACAGTCTTTACTGCTATTGGATGTTTTCTTGGCTTTTTCCACTAGAACTTGTCATTGAGTCCTTCTGATGGAATCTGTCTCGAGAGCTTTTTATTTTGATATCCTATCATGGCATATCTAAATTTTAACTAATGGTTAACAACAAATTCGCTCTTTTGTTTATTGCTTGAGAGGTGGAGAATAAAAGTTTCCTAATTTCAAGCTTTCATATTAACAATGACAAAATTTAAACTCTCCAATTATGTTTTAAGTTCTAGTAGCCACTCTTTTGTAATGATATGTAAAGTCATTTTTTTCTTTCTTTTTTTGAAAAAAAAAAAAATTCCTGTGGTGCATTCTTATAAATGATTCATATTCTTTAAGAAAAATTGTGAATTATCTATAGATGATTATTATAACTTATTCATGAATCCGGTACTAATGTCAGCATCATAGAAAGGCCGATAAGGATAAGTGATGATGAAATTTTCTAAATTTTTGGCTTGTATGGCATCCGATTGGGATTTGGGTTACACAATGACTTTCTCATTTCATATAAAGCCACCGCTTTCCCCAAAGGTTCTCACCTAAGACCACCTGTAAGTTAAAAGTCTCAAGTTCTTACGTGAAATGATGCAATGGTTGGTCATTGTTTTCATGTCTTTTCTTAAATACCTTATTTTTTCCCTAAAAATGTAACAGTATCATATTTCCAGTTTACTGTTTTTCTTCCTGTTGCTGACGTTAAAAGTTGTTGATGCCTTTTTTTCATTAGATGCTTTTAGCTAGGACTCTTGCCTTTTTATAATTTTTGTGGAATATTCCTCTCTATATTTCCTCATAAATATATCTTCGTTTTCCTCCATTTGTAGAATCCTCCATCTGTTCCAACATTAGTGGCTGTAAAATGGGCAAGTTCATTGAGACGGTCTGCATTCATTGTTGATTGGCATAATTTTGGATATACCTTACTTGGTTTGACACTGGGAAGAAGCAGTCGATTTGTCTTATTATACCATTGGTAAGATACAGTTGCCTTCTAATTTGGTATTGTGAAGGGACCTATCTTTAGTTGTACCATGGATGGATGTGATTTTTAAATAACTGCTTAGGTTTGAGAAGCGTTATGGGCAGATGGCAGATGGTTCCCTATGTGTAACAAGGGCCATGCAGCATGAATTAGCACAAAACTGGGGAATTAAGTAAGATTTTGCTCATGGTTTGTTACTTATTTTAATTTTGCACTATGAAATTTTATGGGAAAAATGTCTAATTGCATTCTCTTATGGTTAAATTTATAGAGCCACAGTTTTATATGATCAGCCTCCTGAGTTTTTCCGTCCAACTGTACTTGAGGAGAAGCATAAGGTGAGAATTATGTTTTTAAGTTCTTACCAAGACTTCTGGAAATATTATTTTTGTAATTGTGTTTCATTCTTAGTTATTTTGTAGATTAAATAGAAATCTTTGTCACCCTCTTGGTTTCCAAGATTGTGTCACCGCTGGTAAGTCTAACAAACAATCTTTACTTTTGATTGAGCTGCATGATTAAACACTGTTTGCTGATTTTACTTATCATGCAGAAGCTGCAGGGATTGGGGTAGATGACCAAAATGAGACATTATTTACAACCCAGGTTGGTTCTAGCATCTCATTGAAGCCAAACAGGCCGGCTCTTGTTTTAAGCAGTACTAGCTGGTGAGACCATCCTTTATGGAGGTTCTATTCATGTACTTATTGCAGTCAATATTTCTGCCTTCTCTTTTCTTTGTTGTATCCCCTAATTGCCCTAGCTTTATTAAACTTTTATCCATTGAAAGAATAATTGGAAGAAGATGTTGATAGTTGCTAGTCTAATGGAATATGGAAGATTCTCAATTTGATCCAGTTTTTTTCTTAATATTGACTTTGTACATGATATCTTGTTTTCTAATTTGATCACGGACTTAATATTCTCTTCTAACTTCTGATTTAATTTCTCTGTTTTGGTTGCTTTAGACTCTCTAAATGGAAGAAGTTTACCTCCCTTTGTATTTTAAGATGATTTAATTTCAATTTTAACCATTTATTCGCATTTGTTGAAGGATACATATGCTCATTCTGTATGAATAAGATATTGGTAGTTCTATTAAGTGATTCATTCTAGAGAACAATCTCTTTCCAGGACACCAGATGAAGATTTTGGGATTCTATTGGAAGCAGCAGTAATGTATGATAGGCGAGTCGCTGCTCTATTGGATGAAAATGATTCCACTGATGAAGGGGTCCTTTGGAAGGAGATCTCTGGTGGAAAGCAATACTTGTATCCGAGGTTGTTGTTCATCATTACAGGTAATGGTTCTGTTTGTCTTAGAAGCATCAGCTTTATGCGGGCCCCTTTTTTCTTAAAATTTCCAATATTCATTTAGGTAAAGGTCCTGAAAAGGAAAAGTTTGAAGAGAAAATAAAGAGGTTAAACCTCAAACGGGTGGCATTTCGTACCATGTGGCTGTCAGCTGAGGATTATCCACTGCTTCTTGGTATGATACTTTTCATCAATTTTCTGTTTTCTTCTTCTTTCCATCTACCTGTTTAATGTCCTTATTCTTGCTTCGTTTTACAGGTTCAGCAGATTTAGGTGTTTGTCTGCATACTTCTTCCTCAGGATTAGACCTTCCCATGAAGGTATGTCATTCTGGAGGACCTGTTAAAGCCTTCTTGTGAAAAGAACTATGTGCAATAATAGAACGTTTCTTTCAACTCACTGAATCCTTTTGGCCATCACTGAAACTTGTATTGGCTCATAGGTTGTGGATATGTTCGGTTGTGGACTTCCTGTTTGTGCTGTTTCCTTCTCTTGGTAAACTCTTGTTGCATCTATCTTATCATTTCATGGTATCATTGGGTAATAATTTAATGCGCTTTAATGCTAGTCTTTTTAGTAATTTGCTACTGGTTTGACTTGCCTGAAGCATTGACGAACTTGTTAAAGTTGAGAAAAATGGACTGCTTTTTTCGTCATCCTCAGAGCTAGCTGATGAACTCCTGGTAAGTTTTTTATACTTAACAAGAACAACTGGTACTTGTTAATAAATATGGATGGTGCACAGTCTCTTTTACAAGCCCACCCCATATTTAGAAATTATGATTTTTCTTTTCATCAAGATAAGAAAAGAATCCCTAATATGAAGTTGTCTCTGTCAGCAAAATCCTTCAAAATTCTCTGCGGTTCTCTTTCTCCCAGCCTATTGGTGCATCACCAATAATATTAACGTGTTTTCTCCTTGATGTTTCTTATGAATTTATAATGCTTGTACACTCATTCTTTGTTGTAATCTAGTGTGGCGAGGTGATCTCATGTTTTCACATGTTTGACAGTTGAACCTTAGTCTAAATTAAAATCAGAATGACTAATTAACACTTGATTATTGTTTTGTAATATATATTCCTAGAGACTGTTCCTATGGTGGTTTCTAATGTTCTTTGCTTTTCTTTTTTACTTATCGATGCTGGCAGATGCTCTTCAGGGGCTTTCCAGATGAATGTGATTCTCTGAAATCTCTCAAGAACAGTGTATTGGAAATGGGTTCTTCAGCAAGATGGGCGACTGAGTGGGAAGAACATGCTAAGCCATTGATATCTGAGGTTGGTTAATTTATTCTTAAGCCATTTTTTCCCTAGTTCTTTTAATTTTTAGTTTCCTTATAGCCAATGTTTCTCTTAAAACCAATGCCAAATTGAATGTGTATGATCTTTGAACATCTAATGACTGTTACTAGATTCTGTTATGCCAGTAAGAATGAGTTTTATACATTTCTTTCCCTTTCATATTGTGCCAACTTTTCCGCATGCTTTTTTAACAAAATCAAAGGGATTTTCTTTTTTATTTGAATCAATGAATAAATGGGCTTCAATTTGCAGGTGATATCCAGAAACCAGAAATAACCGTAACTTTCAGCTGTCGTGTGTCAAAAGCTTTAAAGATAACGATCCCGGTTTTGGTTTAATAGCAAAGGTGGGTTTGCTGGACTCCATTTTTCCCAGGGAACTTCGTTAGGAGGAAAGATTTAAGATATATAGTGGCTATCACTCCGAAACTGACAGTAAATTTGATTTGACCATTTTACTTTTGATATTCAATTTTTTATTATTTTATCAAAAACATATATTTTTAGCAATCTTTTTATTGTTTTCAATGTCATCGAAATCAATCCAATCAAACTAATCCTATATATATTTTCTTTCTTTATATTGTTTCGGTAGAGTTGAAAAATAGAAATTTAAAAGAGGCAATCAGGTTATTGCCTGTGGGCTCGTGTTTTTATTACGATTTCAAATTCATTAAGAATATATACCTTGAACCTGGGCAGTTTTATTAGGCATTCCGTATCTTTGAGGGCTTAAATTATACCAGTTTGAGGTTTCAAAATAGTGAAGAAGCGCAGGATTTTGTTTTGAGGATGAATTTGAGTGGAGTTGGTTTTCAGGCAATAACTTGTGTCACCTTTTCTTTCTAATTGTTCTTTTTGGGTATCAAGTTGCATAGTTTTGTTATGTATTCAATTCAAGATGGAAGCTCAAAGGGTGTTTGATGAGATAATGAATAAAGATGTGGTTTTGTGGAGTGCAATGCTTTTAGAGTATAGCAAGGAAAATAATTGTGTTAGAAGCGATTTGGGGTTTACTAGATAGTAAAACAACGGATGAAGTTTCATAAGGTATTATTTTATTCTCAGAGGTTGGTTGTCTATAAAAAGAGGCTATGGTTTTAGGGTACAGCTGCTTGTAATGTTTTGATGCCAATGAATGCGATGTGTAATGTTTTTGAAGAGGCAAAATTTGTATTTGAAAGAATAAATGAGCGTAACTTGATCTCATGGACCACGATGATATCTGTTGACGAAAAGAATGTATCGAGGGGCCAAATTACATGTATTGCAAATTCCTAACCAAATTTGAGAAAGTGATAGGCGACAGTCAAACAAAAGACTGAAATTGGCCAATTACCAGTCAACAGAGAAACTGGTCTAAAAATTTTAAATCGGATATGACCTCCTAAATGAACCCAATCGCATGTAATTTTGGAGTGTTGATCAGAAAACTTGCTTCCTTGACGAATACTCATTTATCCAAATTAGAAGGAATGGAGCAAATTTTAGGATATATACTCATTTATATCCTTACATTTCGTCGACAGTAAAATATTTTTCAATATATATTAATAGTTGAAACTTTTTTTTTTAATTATCGAACAAATATTTAAATATTTTTTATTAACTTGAAATTTTGTATGTATGATTTACATAAATATAACATTAAATTAAATGGTTGATTAAAAAAATACAAATTGTATAGGAAGATATGAAAGTGTGTTAAACTAATTTAGTTGTTTATGCCATTTTACCAAGAAGCACTAAGAAAAAAAAATTAAAAGTAATTATTTTTTATCTCCATATTTTTCGTATTTTAGCATTAAAAAATTTTAAAAATAATAATTTTCTTTAATAAAAAAAAATCACACATGAATTTAAGAACTGCCGCATAGCAACAATTCCTTTTAATATATTTTACTTTTCTTAAAAATAAAATTAATAATAAATTGAAAAAAAAATTATTAATTAAAAATTGTCTTTAAAGAGGTAATTGGCCGTCATGTGGCAGCTAATTACGTGATCTAAAAATTAAAAAATAAATAATTTATATATAATTATTAAATTATTTCAAAATTTTAAACGAATGTCTCTATCTCATTTTGATATTCAAGTTATTTTTTTTATAAAAAATTAAATTGAATAAATTATAAGAATTTTCTTACACTTTAATAAAGTTAACTCTACGATTCTTCTACTCAGAAAAATAGTTTGAAATTTGTTATTATAAATTTCAAAATAATTTTAATCATTGGAGATTTTTCAAATAATCATTTTTATTATTAACTTTATCTTTTGTACAATTTAAAATAAAATTTAAAAGAATAGATTTAAGAAGTGAACATATTTGCAAAAAATGGAACAAAATTAAACTACTCGTATTTTTTATTGAGCATATTTACTTAAAATGGATTATATATAACGAATGAGCTCCATAAATGTGGTAATCAAAGAACCTCATGGATTTGTTTTAATTTATTGAAACAAAATCCGACTCATTTCTCTCTCCAAAAATAGAGTATAACCAAAAAATTTTTCTAACCTATATTTTGACCCCAAAAAAAAAAAAAAAACAATTTAATCATTGCTAAAGCCCATGAAGGAGACATTAACATCAAAAGGAGATTCTTTTAATATATAAGTATAGGTGTCCTTTTAATTAGTAAATATATTTATATATACTATTCTTTCTTATTCTTTTTTTTTCCAAAATTGTTTTTGGATACATTTATAAAAAAAATTAAATTCATTGATAATATGCATGTTTGATATTTTCTTAAAAATTAATCTAAATTATATTATTTTATTGAAAAATAAATAATAAAATAAAAAATTAGAAAAACACCCAAAGCAAAAGATAAAATATTCTCAAAATCTTTTAATATTTAAGAGTGTAACGACCCGAATTTATTGATATTTTGGTTGTATTACAAGTGGATATTATGTCAAAATAATAATTAGTCTGATTAATTTTATTTCTTAGTAACAAATTTAAACAAAATATATATTCATATTCCTCAGACACATCTTGTATGCATTAACGTACTTACAAAAATTTTAGATACAAATGAATTGTTTAAACCTGGGTATACATTCGATATAGAAATATGCTCCGCGAAATCATAACTGTGCGAAAAACCTTATTAACGAAAGCGATCCCAGCTACAGAGGGACTCTGCGGAGGAAAGTAAAGGGGTGAACTCAACATGCTCAGTAAGAAAAACACGTGGCAGATAGATAAATACACTACCTATATACTTGTGCCACATATAAGTTTCTCGTAAATCATACTGAAAAATTTTCAGTTCAATAAAATCAGAATTAGTATCTGCACAGTTTATCACACAGCCTTCACAATTTCGAAATTCAAGCAATGAAACACATAGTTTCAAATCACAACACAATTTACATTTTCATTTCAAAAATTTCAGATAGATGAGACAAGACATTTCACAATATATCAGATATCAGAAGTGACTATTGGCCAATGTCGGTGACTCCGGGCTATTTACGGGCCAAGTGTGCCGGGATGTCAGGTGTCGTGGGAGTGGTCAGCTATCCACACGGCTCATAAAGTACAATATTTTCTAGTAATACGCTATATTGTATACACATGCACACAACATGGTACATCGTACTCCATGAACCTAGCATCATTCACCATTCAATAAAATTTTACTATTCATAATTCCATATAATTTCAGTGTCGCCCCTTTGCCTCAAATCACGTGCAAGTAGGTAGTGCAAGATCACACAGCAATACACGCCTGACGGTCACAATTTTAACATCAAAACACTTTAAATCACGTGCAAGCAGATAATGCAAGATCACACAACAATACACACCTGACTGGCACAGTTTTAACCTCAAATACTTTGATCTCGATTCAGCTCATAAAATAGAGTAAAAGCGGTTGGTCTTGCCCTTTTTCATTGTTGGCTCTACCGAAAGGGGGGGTGAATCGGTTTTCTAATGTTAATGGCAAATTTAAACTAATTTGAACTTAATTAACAAATAATGAATAAGCAATATAATATAATGTAATGAAACAAATTAAAGCAAGATAAGGAAGAGAATATCAAACACAGTCGTTTATAGAGGTTCGGCCAATCTCTTGCCTACGTCCTCTCTCCTTGACCTTCTTGTCAAGAGCTTTCTTTCTCACTTTCAACGAAAGTTACACACTCCCTTTTTCAGGTTAAGGAATAACCTCTCTACCCTTTTTTTAAACAAAGATGTATTCACCCTTTTACAAAGTTTATCTCACTGAGGAACAATCCTCTTCACTTTTAAAGCTAGGATGAATACAATATCAAGCTTTTAATGTGGGTAGGATAAATACAGCTTTTTACACAAGCTTATACAACAAACTCAATACATGGGAATTGAAGACAAATAGAATGTAGGAATTAAACTCTTGAGAATTTACAGAATGTGCAGCAATGGTGTCTCCCTTCTCAGTGTCTTCAATGCTTGATTATATACTGAAGGATTGGTAGTTGGAGCATTTAATGCTGTTTTTCCCGTTGAGATTTTTGCAGAAATAGCCGTCGGGTACCTCCAGTAGAATGCCAGATCGATCTGCCATCTTGCTCGGATCGATCTCTTAGTTATAATTCCTGCAAGATCAAGGCAAAATGAAGCAAGGAGATCGATCTCATATATGAGTAGATCGATCTCTCAATTTGAAAATGTTGGAGCAGATCAATCTGTCGAATAGGCAGATCGATCTTCCAATCTCTCTGTTTGAGGCAGGATCGATCTATAGATCGATCTGCCAAGTATTCTCGTAGTGAGGAGATCGATCTCTTATCAACCCAGATCGATCTCCTTAGCTCTCTGACTTTGAGGAGATCGATCTCTTCCTATACCAGATCGATCTCATGAACTCTCTGTTTGTGTACAGATCGATCTAACAGATCGATCTATTGCCTTTACTTTTTGTCTTAGGGGAGATCGATCTCTTCCTATACCAAATCAATCTCCTCAACATCCTGTATTTAGACAGATTGATCTTATAACCCTTATAGATCGATCTCAGCTTCCTCAATACCTTTGTACAGGTTCAAACCTTAGCAGATCGATCTCATGTGAGATCGATCTCTCATCCTAGAAAACCCAGGAGATCGATCTCTCATATCCCAGATCGATCTCTCATCTCCAGGAACTTAAGTTCTGATACTGATAACCTCTAAACATGTTTTTATATCATCTTTATATTATTGAATTTACTTGTTTTGTCATTTCAAAATATATTAACTCAACAATCTCCCCCTTTTTGATATGAAAAAACCTATTTAATAAACATGTTTAGTTACATATTTGCATTGTGCACAAACTCCCCCTTTTTGTAGGCTCCCCCTTACTTTTGGCTTTTGACCTCTTAACTCCCCCTCATTTTAATCATTCCTTTAAACCTTTAGACATGTTTCTTAAAGCCATTTAAACGTGTTTTAACCAACCCATGTTCTCTTAACATTATTTCTTCTCCCCCTTTTTGTCATATCAATGGCAAGAATGAGATCAAGGCAGTCAATTTTCTCAACAACTGGTCATGGCATTTCAAAATAATAATACATTACAAACCATTATAATTAACATCCCAACAACTGTCATTTCATAAAAGACTCATTCAAGCAAATGTCATAAACAAGAAGGAGTAAACATGAAAACTAACTAAGCTTTTCCTAATATTCATATCCTACGGCGGAGGAGGAAATCGATCCATAAGGTCCTCAACGTGAGTACGAGTGACCTGAAACTCATCATACATCGCCTGCTGAGTGGCATGAAGGTTTGCAAAACCTTCATCTATCTTTCGATTTAGCTCCATGATCATCGTCACAATCGATTCCATGCCAGCGGGTGATGGGGCAGGTGCAGAGAGCTGAGCAGTCGAAGATGATGGACCCTCAGTAGGTGCAGCAGGTGGAGCAGTGGGCTCAGCAGAGGGGTCTTCGTCCATGGTTGCTTTAGGCTGCTATTCTCGCTTCTTCTTCCAATCCCCTCGAAAGTCCTTGTAATACCCCATGTGGTGAAGTGTCCCAATGTTTAAGACGCTCTTTGGGGAGGGCACTTCACCCGTTTCACAGCTGCAATCCACTCCAAGTTGTTGTAGAAGATACGCCAACGGTTGCGAAAAAACAATCGTGGAAGCTTGCCCGCGTACGATCTTCAACCAATCTTCATAGATGAAATGGACAAGATTGGGTTTTTGACTTGTGGAGTGGATGTGGTGGATCCAGAAACGATCTAACCTCCTAACGGTGAAATGACGGGTACCGAAAGGACGGAGATTCCACGAGATAATAAGGTGGAGTAACCTTGGGTGCATCGGTAGGTCACTCGCCTTATCCCCGGGAAGGTCAAACTCTAAGGGGATTTCCTCATCTTTATTAGTCAACCCCTCATTGCGCATGTGGAACACTTGGGCTAAGATAGCGGTGTCTATAGGAATTGACTTACCCATGACATATGTTTTAAATCCTAGAATTTTGCAAGCATCATCAGGATCATATATGAGTTCGGCATTAGAAAAGAATGCCCTGACGATGTTTGGGGGTACGGGGGTATTGATTTTGAGAAACGGAAGCCACCCAAATTCTTCAAATTTGGGTAAATAAGGAAAATTAATACGGTTTAAGAAGGAAAAATCAATGGTGCGCCAATGTTTAATTGGCATGGTTGAAAAATATTCTTCATATCTCTTCCTTTTTGCAGGTGTTTTAAAACACATGTTAAAGGTAGTGACTGAAGAGGGAGGGATTAATTGGGAAGAGGACCCTTGATCTACACTAGGTCTAGGAGGTTTTTGGCCTGCTCTCTTAAGTCTAGGCATTGTTCTAGACATTGGAAACGCTCTAGATGATCTTAAAACTAGTTCACTAAAAACTGACCAATGGAACAGTAGCTAGATTTGACCTAGAGAGAAATTGAGCACTTAACTAAGAATTTTTGAGAAAAATTTAGCAATGTGGGTTACTAAAACGATAAACGAAGAAAAGTTTTGATGAATACCTTACCGAGATCGATCTGGTAGGAAGAATCGAAGGCTGAGGTGCGACAGAATTTAGGGATTTTGAGGATTTGAGATTTTTGAAATTTGGGGATTTTTGGCAGTTTTTATGGTCCAGGGCACAGGAGATCGATCTGTCGAGGCAACAGATCGATCTGTCATTTCCAGAAGCTTGAAGAGATCGATCTGTTGTTCCACAAGATCGATCCTCAAAATACAGAAGCTTAATGAGATCGATCTGTTAAGGGCCCAGATTGATCTGTTGTTTGACAGAGGCTTAAGAAGATCGATCTGCCAAATGCTCAGATCGATCTGCTGTTTGACAGAGGCTTAAGGAGATCGATCTTATGGGTGAGAAGATCAATCTGCGTATCTTAACCTTTATGCTTTAGGCTCATTTGAAGTATGGAGATCGATCTATATTGATAGGAGATCGATCTTTCATACTTTTTGCCCAGAAAAATCATTGAAAAACTCTTTTAAAGATAACTTGAGATCAAGGTTTTGAAGCATATAAATCTTAAGGAACATTCATGAGTCCTAATTCACCTCTAAGGACACAAAACCTATCTCTATCAAGAGGTTTGGTGAATATATCAGCTATTTGATGTAAAATGTTAATGTACTCTAGAATTATATCTCCCTTTTGAACATGGTCTCTAAGGAAATGGTGCCTAATCTCAATGTGCTTAGTTCTAGAGTGTTGAATAGGATTTTTAGATAGATTGATGGCATTGGTATTATCACATTTAATTGAGACTTGTTTCATGTCAATACCATAGTCTTTCATTTGTTGTTTAATCCACAACACTTGAGCACTACAACTACCTGCTGCTATGTATTCAGCTTCAGTTGTGGACTGAGCTACACTATTTTGTTTCTTAGAGAACCAAGAGATTAATCTATTCCCTAAGAATTAACATGTTCCTGAAGTGCTTTTCCTATCTATTTTACATCCCCCAAAGTCTGCATCCGAAAATGCATGAAGTGTAAAAGTGGAGTCCTTGGGGTACCAAAGTCCTAGAGAGGGAGTGTCTTTAAGGTATCTAAAGATCCTTTTAGTTGCTAATAAGTGTGATTCCCTAGGAGAGGATTGAAATCTAGCACAAAGGCATACATTAAACAAAATATCCGATCTACTTGTAGTTAAATAGAGCAATGAACCAATCATAGACCTATAGAGTTTACTGTCTACACATTTACCACTTTCATCTTTATCAAGCTTGATGTTGGTGCCCATTGGAGTTGCTTGAGGTTTGCAATTGTCCATTCCAAATCGCTTGAGCAATTCCTTAGTATATTTTGCTTGATAGATGAAGGTTCCATCTTTTGTTTGCTTCACTTGAAGTCCCAATAAGAAAGTGAGCTCTCCCATCATGCTCATTTCAAATTCACCTTGCATGATCTTAGCAAACTCTTGGCATAAAGATTCATTAGTTGATCCAAAAATTATATCATCTACATATACTTGAACCACTAGTAAATCCTTATTTTTATTTTTAATAAATAGAGTGGTATCTACTTTTCCTCTTGAAAATTCTTTTTTCTATTAAGAATTTTGACAACCTTTCATATCATGCTCTAGGAGCTTGTTTCAAGCCATAGAGTGCCTTAGATAGTTTGAAAACATGTTCAGAAAATTCATGATTTTCAAAGCCGGGAGGTTGTTCTACATACACTTCTTCATTAATGAAACCATTCAAGAATGCACTCTTTACATCAATTTGATATACTTTGAAGTTTTTATAACATTCAAAGGCAAGTAGCATTCTAATTGCTTCAATCTAGCTATCGGTGCATAAGTTTCATCATAGTCTATTCCTTCTTCTTGTCTATAGCATTGTGCAACTAACCTAGCCTTGTTTCTTATGATCACGCTATTTTCATCCATCTTGTTCTTGAAAATCCATTTAGTTCCAATTATAGAGTGATCACTAGGCCTAGGAACTAGTTTCCACACTTTGCTTCTCTCAAATTGATTTAATTCTTCTTGCATTGCTAAGAACCAATTATTGTCATCTAAGGCTTCATTGACATCTCTAGGTTCTATTTGAGACACAAAGGCTATATATTGACACACATTCCTTAGAGATGATCTAGTTCTAACTCCAAGAGTTGGATCTCCTACTATTTTACAATCTTTTACATATCCTAATTCTCTTGGTGCTCTAGACTCTCTCTCTAATATCTCTATTTCTTCTTCATCTTCTTTATTTAAGTCAAGTTTTTCTAATAAATATTCTTCTAAGTTTGTAATTTCCTCCAAGTTTTCATCAAATATTCCAACATCCTTATCATTGGTTGAATCTTTAGATAAATCATTTGATTCATCAAATATTACATGAATTGATTCTTCAACCATCAATGTTCTTTTGTTATATACTCTATAAGCCTTTGAATTTAAAGAATATCCTAGAAAAATTCCCTCATCACTTTTGGCATCAAATTTTCCTAAATTGTCTTTCCCATTATTTAAGACAAAACATTTGCAGCCAAAGGGATGAAAGTAGCTAATGTTAGGCTTCTTACCCTTGTAAAGCTCATAAGGAGTTTTCTTTAAAATTGGTCTAATCATGGCTCTATTAATGATATAGCAAGATGTATTTATAGCTTCAGCCCAAAAATATTTAGGTAAATTTTTTTCACACAACATGGTTCTAGCCATTTCTTCCAATGTTCTATTTCTTCTCTCCATTACTCCATTTTGTTGTGGTGTCCTAGGGGTTGAAAAATTATGGCTAATTCCTTGATCATTGCAATACTCATCAAATCCTATATTTTCAAACTCCTTGCCATGATCACTTCTAATACTAGTTATTGTGTATCCTTTTTCATTTTGAGTCACTTTTGTATAAGCTATGAATTTTTCTAAAGCTTCATTTTTCACTCTAAAAAAAAACACCTAAGTGAACCTAGTGTAATCATCAACTATTACAAATCCATAATGTTTCCCACTTAAGCTTGTTGTTCTAGTTGGTCCAAGAAGATCTAGGTGGAGTAATTGAAGAGGCCTAGTGGTAGATACACTATTCTTAGGCTTAAATGTTGTACTTTTATGTTTTCTTTTAACACACGCTTCGCATATTTTGTCATAGTCAAAGGACAACTTAGATAATCCTATAACTAGATCTTTTCTAGCTAACTTGGATAATACATGCATGCTAGCATGACCTAGTCTTCTATGCCACAACCAAGGTTCTTTTTCTTTTTCTACCATTAGGCATATGTTTTTATTCTTAAGTTCATTAAGATAGACAATGTATATATTACCTTGCCTATGATCTAGGAAAAGAACTTTATTTGATTTAGGATCTATAACATGACATTTCAAGCAATCAAAAATTACTTTGTAACCTTTGTCACAAAGTTGACTAATGCTTAGTAAGTTATGCTTTAGACCCCTAATAAGCAATACTTTTTCTAATGAAAAGTAGTCATTACCTATTGAACCACTTCCTTCAACTTGGCCTTTGGAGTTGTCCCTAAATGTGACTTCTCCACCAACCTTTGATTTAAATGAGTTGAAGTGGCTTCTATCACCCGTCATGTGCCTTGAGCATCCATTGTCCAAGTACCAAGCTTCCTTTGTTTTAGCTTTGTGGCAATGCTCAATCACCTACAATCAAAATTTAAACTCATGTCTTAGGTACCCAAATTCTCTTGGGTCCTTTAAGGTTAGTGAATGCAATTCTTGATCCCTTTAGGATCCATTTTACCAATGCATTAAAATCTTTTGAGTTTACTACTTCTTTTGGAACCCAAATTCTTTTTATTATTTTTTCCTTAAGAGTGGTCTTCTTCATATTGTAATTATGTGATGCATGTCCCCTTCTATTACAATATGAACAAATAGTTGAAGGTTTATTCATGCTCTTTCTAGCAATGAAGCTTTTGAGATGAGTCTCTCTACTTTTTGCATTATATCCTAACCCATTTTTATCAAAGAATGCCCTTTGAGTTTCTAGCATGTTATCTAACTTTTGTTGACCCATATAGAACCTATTAAAAGAATTATGTAAGTTACTATTTTTTTCTTTTAGGTCACAAATTTCAAGATTTGTAATTTCTAGTTTCTTTTCACATTCTAATTTGTCCTCTAGCATTAACTCATTTTCTTTCTTCAATTTAGATATTATCTTTTTATATTTCATACTCATGCATTCATATTCCAATGCAAGATCATCAAAGGCATCTTGCAATTCATTAAAAGAGTATTCATTGAGGTTTGAAGCTACCTTTTCATCCTCAATAGCCATGAAGCATAAGTTGGCATTGTTCTCATTTGAATCATCATCGGAGCAGTCACTGTCGCTCCATGTAGCCACCATTGCCTTCTTTTTACGGAACCTATCATTGGACCTTTTAAGAAGAGGGCAGTTAAACTTAATGTGTCCTGATTTTTTACATTCATAACACACAATTGTATCTTTTCTACCTACCTCTTCTTGATCTTTCTTGTGGTTTCTCCTATTACTACCACTTGCTCTCATTCTCATGAATTTGTTAAATCTTTTAGCAAACATTGCCATCTCAAGATCTTCTTCACTACCACTCTCATTTTTATTTTCCTCTTGAGTAGTAGATTTTAGAGCAACTCCCACTTTCTTGGGCATTTCTTCTCAACTTCATCTCATATGTGAGCAGTGATCCTATTAATTCATCTAGTGACAATGTGTGAGGGTCCTTGGATTCTTCAATTGCAGTCACTTTAGCTTCCCATGATTTATGTAAACTATTTAATATTTTCTTGACCATTTCTATATTAGAGTATATTTTTCCTAACGATTTTAATCCATTAATTACATCAGTGAATCTAGTGAACATATCACTGATTGACTCTCCATCTTTCATCCTAAATAGCTCATAGTCATGTGTGAGCATTCCTACCTTAGTCTCCTTTACTTGGGTTGTACCTTCATGAGTTATTGCCAATTTGTCCCAAATTTGTTTGGCATTGTCACAACCGGAGACTCTATTGTATTCATTTGGCCCTAAAGCACAAAATAGGGTGTGCATGGCCTTAGCATTAAGCTGAGCACTTTTAACATCATTTGAATGCCATTCATCTTCTTCTTTAGGGATATCTCTTCCCTCTATTCTTTTTGTAGGGATTTGAGGTCCTTTAGTGATAATCCTCCATACCTCATAATCATTTGCTTGAATGAATAACATCATCCTAGTTTTCCAATAAGCATAATGTTCCCCATTGAACATAGGAGGCCTAACCGTAGAATGCCCCTCTCCTACTAAACTAGTTGCTACATTGTTGTGAGCCATTAGATCATTTCTAACTCTTAGGAAGTTATTCCTATGTGATCAAAGAGTCCTAGCTCTGATACCAATTGTTGGCTCTACTAAGAGGGGGGGTGAATCGGTTTTCTAATGTTAATGGCAAATTTAAACTAATTTGAACTTAATTAACAAATAAAGAATAAGCAATATAATGTAATGAAACAAATTAAAGCAAGATAAGGAAGAGAATATCAAACACAGTCGTTTATAGAGGTTTAGCCAATCTCTTGCCTACGTCCTCTCTCCTTGACTTTCTTGTCAAGAGCTTTCTTTCTCACTTTCAACGAAAGTTACACACTCCCTTTTTCAGGTTAAGGAATAACCTTTCTACCCTTTTTTTAAACAAAGATGTATTCACCTTTTTACAAAGTTTATCTCACTGAGGAACAATCCTCTTCACTCTTAAAGCTAGGATGAATACAATATCAAGCTTTTAATGTGGGTAGGACAAATACAGCTTTTTACACAAGCTTATACAACAAACTCAATAAGTGGGAATTGAAGACAAATGGAATGTAGGAATCAAACTCTTGAGAATTTACAGAATGTGCAGCAATGGTGTCTCCCTTCTCAGTGTCTTCAATGCTTGATTATATACTGAAGGATTGGTAGTTGGAGCATTTAATGCTGTTTTTCCCATTGAGATTTTTGCAGAAATAGCCGTTGGGTACCTTTAGTAGAATGCCAGATCGATCTGCCATCTTACTCAAATCGATCTCTTAGTTATAATTCCTTCAAGATCAAAGCAAAATGAAGCAAGGAGATCGATCTCATATATGAGCAGATCGATCTCTCAATTTGAAAATGTTGGAGCAGATCAATCTGTCGAATAGGTAGATCGATCTTCCAATCTCTCTGTTTGAGGCAGGATCGATCTATAGATCGATCTGCCAAGTATTCTCGTAATGAGGAGATCGATCTCTTATCAACCCAGATCGATCTCCTTAGCTCTCTGACTTTGAGGAGATCGATCTCTTCCTATACTAGATCGATCTCATGAACTCTCTGTTTGCGTATAGATCGATCTAACAGATCGATCTATTGCCTTTACCTTTTGTCTTAGGGGAGATCGATCTCTTCCTATACCAGATCGATCTCCTCAACATCCTGTATTTAGACAGATCGATCTTATAACCCTTATAGATCGATCTCAGCTTCCTCAATACCTTTGTACAGGTTCAAACCTTAGCAGATCGATCTCATGTCTTCATGAGATCGATCTCTCATCCTAGAAAACCCAGGAAATCGATCTCTCATATCCCAAATCGATCTCTCATCTCCAGGAACTTAAGTTCTGGTACTGATAACCTCTAAACATGTTTTTATATCATCTTTATATTATTGAATTTACTTGTTTTGTCATTTCAAAATATATTAACTCAACATTCACAAAACACAATTTTCAATATAATTTCGAAATTTTTAGATTTTTCATAAGTAATTTTAAAACTACCCAAATATTTATTTAAATAGGCTTGATAATACTATACTAGAAATCAGACTGTTGTTACGGAGTTTTAAAACTCTTTCTTAAATTCCAAAGCGTAAAATCGACTTAAGGCTAAGAAAATATACGCTGATATTTTTAACAATTCACGAATATTTTTCTACAGTAGAAATATGACCTAAATTTATATCTACAAAGTATCGAAAAAATACGTGTAATTTATCTCTAGCACCATACAAAATTTTTCTTACCTCGATGACTGTTCGTAGTCCTCGATTGTCTCAACGTAGCGAGTGACAGGTCCGGTCCACTCGGGTTATTTCCATCGGAACTACTTTTTTCCCGAGTTTCCAAATTCTTTTTTTTTAAAAAAATTATCTCTCCTTCCCGCCACTTTTCTCTCTTCTTTTCCTTTCCTTTCTTCTTCACTAAGCCGGACGCCACTGTTCACAAAATGTTTAACTTTCTGTTTCCTCACCTCTTGGCCTCACTACCATCTCCTACTGTTTCTGCTAGTTTCTGACATCACCCTCATCACCCTCACGTCGTCGGCCATCTTCACCACAACCTCGCCAGCCTTGAAAGCACCGAACAACAAACTTCCAGTTTTCCAGCCAGCCAATTCATTTCCCTTTCACTGCCCCTGTTTCTCAGCATAATCATCTCTGTTTTCAAGCCCTACTACTGGCAGCTGCTGCATGTTTCCTTCTCCCCCTCTGGCTATCATCTCTGCAACGACCCTTGACCCTTGAAATTCAGAGGAATTTTTTTTTGAATTTATTTTACCCACTTATTCCCTTATTCACTTAGGTTTTATTCCTGTGCAGTGTCAAAACACTTTTCCTAATTCTTTACTCGTAATTATAATTAATTTCCATACTTTAACTTATATGGCCGATAGAAATTTCGGCAGCATAACGTCTTATATATGAGCCTACCCACCTGCAATTCAGTTGTTTTCGACAATCCTAGATATCCACAACTATCAAGCATGCTTTCCAACAATCCTAGATATCTACAACTACCAAGCATACTTTCCCAATCCACTTTTACAACTCAATATGTCGATATCGATTAATACCAATCATCTTACAACCTAGTCCCAAGAATCATATTCTTTACATCATTTCCTTACAAATTACATCCCAACAAAATATTTTCAATATATGTGTCTGTGCGTACAGATATGTCTGGTACAGGAATGTAAATGTATACCTTTCTGCGTGTACAAAAAGTAGCCTATGATAGCTCTTCCCAGCAGCCTACGTCGTGTACGCGGCAGGTAGCGTCTATAGATACACTGCAAATGATCTAAAGGTAGAGGGGTGAGCTTTTGGGGAAAAGCCCAGTAAGATAATACTCTTAAAGCAATTCTGATATATAAAAGCATTTGAAGTTGTTCATAGAACGAAACTTAATGCAATACATAAATTTTCATTTCATGCATAATTGTCATAAAGCATGCGTGTCTTTAAAACAAATCACATGCTTAACCGTTTTACAACTTTGCATAAACCTTTCATGAACATTTCATAAATCCTTTCGTAAACATTTCATGAATATTTCATAGTCGTTTCGTAAACATTTCATTCATATTTCTTAATTATTTCATAAACATTTCATGAATATTTCATAATCATTTCGTAAACATTTCATGAATAATTCATAATCATTTCATAAACATTTTATGAATATTTCGTAATCATGAAAACACATATTCATTCATCATAGTTGATTTTCATAATCAAATCGAGGAGACTAGGCTATAACTAAGTCATGCAATACGTGTCATTCTCCGTAGAGAGTCATCATACCTATGGCCATGGTAAGGGGGGCTGTAGACTGGATCAGGTTCGTACAACAATAATAATTATAAACATGGGTAGTATCTTCTTATTTCTTATCATATACTAGCACATAGCTAGGGCATGGACACCTGTGGCACTCACCGTGCGGGGAACATTCATGCGTGCTGCGCGGGCACGAGATACTACCAAAACATCATCGTAAACCACCAGTAGCACGACATCTTCCACACAGGTTGAGTCAAGTGCTAAAGGGGCCAACGTACCGACACCCTAAGTGGTGTAGCCGGAACACCACAAGAAGCAATCATGCATGAAGCCTATAGTCTCAAAACAGAGTTTTCAAAATCTTTCTTGGGTTTTATAACCCATAAACTCATATTGAGTAATAAAATCGAATTCCTTATAATCTTAAAACTCTTTCATAAAACAGGAAGACTGTGTGGCACTTTTTCCCGTAGGACTCTAGAGGTGGCCCCCACAATCCCCTTTCGAAAACAAATTTCTTTTCTTAAATACTTTTGAAATTGTCGAAAGTTTCTTTAACAATATGGATATAAAAACATAAATAAATGTAAAACATCCATACACTTCATACCTTAGGAAATTCATTTCACAACATGGAAAATACTCGGGGAACATTTCGACAATTTAAAACATGCTTCGCAAGTATGAAAGCATTGATAAATCATTTCAAATCATATGCTCTTTCATAAAATCATTTATCGGTGAAACATATATGCATTATCAGAACTAAGTTAAATAATATCCCTTACCTCGATTTATCGGGTATCTCGAATTCGAATGGTGATGCCTCCTAGTACCTCCTTTAATTCTTTCTACGATTCACCTACACCGAAATTGTATACTTAGCACCCTATTCATGCGAATTGTCCGAATTGCATTAAAATCATAACCTATCGTTACTACTGCGTGTGTACGTATTATTGTATATACTTAGGCCAACACGCACGTTTATATATTTCCTTACTATTTATATATTTTGTACCCACAAGTATTAACATATACCTTTATTATATACATCCACATGTATAAACGCGTAAATATATATATATATATACACTCCTATATGTGTGTATATATATATATATATATATATATATATACACTTTTATTGTTTTCATGTTTCCCTATCTCATATATATACATTCTTTGTATATACATATATATACTTTTATTTGTTTTCATGTTTCTCTATCTCATATATATACATTCTTTGTATATACATATACTACCACACATTCATCTTATATACCCCCACATGTATATGCACCTAAATAAATATATATATATATAGATATATACACTCCTATATATATATATTATCATTGTTTTCCATTTTTCCTTATCACATATGCATACATATATTTTTTGTACAAATACTAGCATATCCATTCATTATATACACCTATATGTATATGCACCTAAATATATATATATATATATGTATATATATATATATACGCACTCCTATATATATATATTATTATTGTTTTCCCAATTTTTTTCCTTATCACATATACATACATATTTGCCTACTCCTCATCATTCCCATTTTTGTCTAATTAAATCTACACTAACATGCTTGTATCTCAATCTATATGTACATGTATATTAAATATACATATATACATAAATATACCATTTACCTTTTCTATTTTCTTTTTCTTCTGTTTTTTTTCTCTTCTCCTTTTCTTTTCTCTTCTCTCGATCAGCCCTTCTCGGCTTTGTCTCAATTTCCAGCCTTCTTCTTCTCGGGGGTCTCCCTTGCCCTCGGTTCCAGCTGTTGTTTCTCTTTATCCCTTTCGGTTCCAATGCTTCATCCTCTGTTTATGTTTCCTAATGTCTTCCACTATCTCTTCCCTGATCACACTGCTGCTTCTGCCTTCATTCTTCTCCTGTTACCATGCACTTCCTGGCTGCTCTTGCTTCAATCTATTCTGTTCTACTCCTTTCTCTTTTCAGTCTCTGTTCCAGCTCTCAATTTGGCCTCCTTCTCCCACGGTTCTACTATCTCTTCAGTCTCTGTTTTGTTTCTTTTCCTCCTCTCTTGCCTCTGTTGCAGCCCTCATTTCCAGCTTCATTTTTTTGCTTCTCGGTTTCCCCTTCTTCCTCAACCTTCCCTGCACACCCTCGGTTCCAGCTTCATTTCCAGCCCTCTCCTCTTCTTCTTCTCCTCCCTTCATTTTTTTCTTCTCCTCTCTTCCTCGGCCAGCAACCCCTTTCTTTCCTTCTCTTTTCTTTTCTTCCATTCTTTCTTCCTCCCTCGGCTGGACAACTTCCCTTTTCTTTCTTTCCTTTCTCTCTCGGCAGAATTGGCTTCTTCTCCTCTCCCTTCCCTTCTCTTCTTTCTCTTCCTTTCTTTTCCTTCTCCTTCTTCTCCAGCCGACCGAGCCTCTCTTTCCTTTCTCCTTTCTCTTTTCTTTGGTTCCCACCCAGCTGAGCCCTTCTCTGTTTTGTTTCTTTTTTTTTTTTTTTTCAATTTGAAACCATGCCAGACGAAATTGGCTTTTCTAAGCCAATTCCATACATGCTATTATATATATATTGTATTAATATATATATATATATTGTATTAATATATATTATATTAATATATATATATATTTTTGTTTATTATATTAATATATATGTATACATTACTTGTTTATTATATATTTTTTGTATCATTATTTTTGTTTGTTTTGTATGGTTTCCATTTCATTTTTAATTGTCTTATGCTTTATTTATTTATTTGTTTAATACTATATATTAAATTCTATACACTAAATAATATATATGCTATATATATTATTATTCTTTTATTTAAATGTCTAGTATATATGTATATATCTACATATATACATTTTCTTGTATAATTTATCCAAAGACATAATATCATGCCTTCCATGGAATTTTCCTAATTCGGAAAATGAAATAGTATCGAGATTTCATCATTCTTCATAAATTCTCGATACAAGTGTTTACATCGACAATTTTCAACTAACAATTTAAAATTTTCCAAATCCCTCCATGCTTGCATTTGCTTTATCACTTCTTATATCTTCGGGTTCTCGGTCATTCACGGGCTTCTCGGTTCCTATAGTCCTCGAGCCTTACAACGAATATTCATACTTCCATTAATATATATTATTTCCATTTTTATATAATTTAATTAAACGTAGGAAATTTGTGGGGTTTATAATCTCAATCATCACATTCTGCCACTGCCATGTCCCAGCACCAGCCACTGTTTTGAGCACCTAAATGATCGTCCAATCAGCACCTACTACCATCGTTTTCCAGCCTTTCGAGTGCCTTCTGATCAAGCTCTATGTCAGCCACTTTAGAGCTACCATTCCTCCCTGCTTCGAATAACCTTGATCAAGCTTTAGAGCTTAGACATGGCCCTTATCGCAGCTCCCAGTCTGCTGCTGTACACGGTCGAAACCTCTCCTACTTCAGGCATGGATCACCCTTGCTTTCAGCCAGGAAGGGGCACCCCAAAGCAGCATCGGTTTCAGGGCTGTTCGGCCACTACTAGCTAGCCATTTCTAGCCTTTCTTCCCTTCCTCATACTATTTTCCTTTTTTTTTTTCTGTTCACGTTTCACCATTTTCATTCTCCTCTAAACTGCCCCATCGCTATTTTCTTTCCTTACTGTATTTCACTCCCAGTTCTCTACTCTCTGTCTCTCATATTTTTCAGCTTCTCAGTTTTCCAACACTGGACTCTCCCATTCCTCTTTCTTGTTTCAGTCACTCATAACCTGCTCCCTCATGCATTTTCTATCTAATCTCTCGATTTCTGCTTCATTGTCTTTTCTTCCTGCAGTTTTCAGACACCTACCTTACCAGCCATATTTTATATATATTTTCTTTGTGTTTTTCTCCTGTCGAGGACTATCTCCCACCAACTCTTGTTTGATATTATTTGATCTACATTCTTAGGCCGTCAACACCATTATCTTTCATTTCCAACTTGTCTTATTTTTCCACCGACCAGCCAATATTTTTTTCATGACATTCTCCTTCATCAAATTCCATGCACATAAACATAGGCCACTAATGGGAACCTCTCGAGATTGGCTTCATTTTGGAAGCGAATCCACAAGTTTATTTGTGCCACATATACAAGCATATATAGTCATGTGTATACATTTGTACATATTTATATATCTTTGCATTTAATTGAGCGGTAAATAAAATATCACTTACCTTTATATTTACGCATGTTTATGTACTTAATTAAAATTTTTTCCTATAGTATAAAGTAAATCTAATATTTGCACTCAAATTAATTCACCCAAGTTCTCATAGCAAAAATACAAGTCTGATTAACTATTCTCCCGTAATCTCGTATTTAATCCTAATGGTTTTAAATTATTATTTATTGACAAAACCAAGTAAATGAAAATTTTCAGTGTTTACATTCTCCCCAGCTTGGGAAATTTGGTCCCCAAATTTGATAGTATATTAGTCCTCAAATAAATGTGGGTATTGCTCTCGCATTAAGCTTTCTAATTCTCACGTGGCCTTTTTCGAAATGTGATACTGCCCAAAACTTTGACCAAAGGAATTGTCTTAGACCGCAATACCTTCTCTTTCCTATCCAGTATCCGAACCGGTTTCTCCATATACATCATATCCTCTTTCAACTCCAGTGGTTCCTGCCTTACCACATGCATTGGATTTGGATGATACTTGCGAAACCTCAAAGTGTGGAAAATGCTGTGGGTACTTGATAATTCTGGCGGCAACACTAATCTATTAGCTCATCTCCCACTTGGTTTAAGATCTCGAAAGATCTAATGTATCGAGGACTCAGTTTTCCTTTCTTTCCAAACCTTGTTAGATCTTACCGGGAGGAGAAACTTTCAGAACATCAATTCTCCTACTGAAATTTTCAAGGATCTTTATATTTGGTCAGTATAACTCTTTTGCTTGCTCTGAGCTATTCCCAATCTTCCACCAACTAGTTAAATATCCTCAAAAGCGTGCTTAACCAAGTCGAAAACAATTCTCTTCCTTTCACCCACTGTTTCTATCTAATCAGTGAACGACATTTTTGACCATACTACACTTCATATGGTATCATCTCGATACTTAAGTGTTATCTGATATTATGTGTAACTTCCCTAATTGGTAATTTGTCCTTCCAGGAGCCTTTAAAATCTTGACACATGCTTTCAATTCCATATAGGCATGGGTAATAATCTCATAGGCCTTTGGTACTCTACCTTAACCTACTGACTTATGAGACACCTAATCCCAATTTCAGTTATTTCTCTTATCGTACTTGATTGCCAATATACTTTCAGGAGATTTTGATAAATCTTACTATTCTCCATATGCAAAGTATATCTCGATGAAATAGCTTTTGACGAGATAAAGTCCTTTAACTATAGATCATTTAGTACACAATTCTGCTTCTAAATTTTAATAAATCATCAGTACCAATACCAATACTTATCGTAGCACCCATATGGGTCTGATTAGCTACATCAATACAAAGTTTATCATTACACTGAGCCTGTCCGATTCAATCAAATCAAGTCCAGTTTTCAACTCTCAGGCTCGCTACCAGGAAATAATTGTTAGTATAAAAAAGGAACCACATCCAGTTGAAGTTCACTAAATATTTCAACAACTCATGTCCTTGACCAATATACATAACGCCATCCCGAAGTCACTTCCACTCAAGGCACTAATCCGAGTCACTCCATTTTTCTTGTATTAGAGGGTCTTTGTGAAATTTAAAATTAAAACCTTCTTGATCAATAGGATTCTATGATTCTTCACCGCACCAGTACTGGTATCCTGACTTCAAACATGAATATTACAATTGTCAATTCCAGTTTATGGGTTAAGGATCAGGGTACTTCTAGAAGCTGTCAAGTCTCTCAGACAGGGAGGTATTTTGAAATACCTTTATTAGCCATCAGACGTGACCACATGACTGGTTATGAATATAAGGGTTCAAGGTTCAGTCTTAATAAGAAGTAGGATACCAAAACTCATCGCAATTTCGTGTTCATTCTTTGGTCAGAACTTATTCTTAATTCGTATCTCTTGATCCGAATCACGTTGCACACCAAAGATATTCTTACCTTGGATACACCTCTTATTCCAATGTAACTTATATTCAGAATCTATCACATTTCAAGCTTGTCTTATTTCGCACATCAATTATGACAAAACTCTTTCCTTATTCCAATTAAATCTCGCATTCGAAACATAAGCATAATCAATTTGCAATCCTTAGACTCAATACGTAATTTATATTCCAAAGTCTCCTTGTGCTCCAAAACTCTGAATCTTCTTAATAGTTTTGAATTTTTCCCACTGATTTATAATCCTTGTTTAGGGGAACCCAATTGACACCTATTCTTAATACAACGTGGCCCAAAAGTCTCCGAGTCTCCTTAAAAAAAATTAATGCCAGTACACTCTAAAGTGGATCACCTGATCCGATAATCTCCTTTTCATGTAATCCTTGTAATTGCTTTTTTCAGCATTCCTAATTAAATCAAAGCCAATGAGTATAGTGGTCTAAACAATTAATTCGATACCAAGTGCTAAATCAATTTCAGAACTTCACCTTTCAATTTAGTGGTAACTCTGATAGATCATCCAAATACGTGTCGAAAATCTATGTCTACTAAGGTGTCTATTTTCTCCAAACACTCCCTATCTTTATCAATCATATAAACAGTGTGACCTTCACTTATACTTTTAGTTCTGTAATTTCATCTTTTCAGTTACAATGACTTTACTCTATCACTCTCATTGCTTCCTTAGTACATCTTTTTTCTGTCACCCTTTTTACCTTTTCATTTTCTCAATAACTTCAAAATACATGTTTCATATCCTCACAGTTGCGCCTTGTGCACTGCTTCCTCAAAATAACATCCAATGAGGCTAATTTAGTTTGATTGAGCATCTTAGTACCTCCTATGAGTTTCCTGGACTTCCTCCGTTTCACATCTTTACTTATCTGGATTATTCTTCTTCCAAATTTATTTAATTTCCTATTCATTCTCAGACTTGTTTCCTTATGTCCAATTCACTCATTTCATCTATAATTGCCACTTTATTTCATCCGAAATGTGTTCTCGTCTAAGGGCCTCCAGAAACATATCCCATGTAATTTTCTAATGTTGGCTCTCGGATTAAATCGGGGGTTTTCCCTATGAGCTCGACTTTCCATTTCGATACTAATGCTACATGTAAACACCACAAATTTCTTACATTTAATTAGACTATATAAAAATGAGAATAATATGTTTTAATGGAAGTGCGAATATTCGTTGTAGGGCTCGAGGATATGGGAGCCGAGAAGCCCATGAATGACAAGGAGCCCGAAATATAAGAAGTGATGAAGCAAATGCAAGCAAGGAGGGATTGAAAAATTTTGATTCATTAGTTAAAAAATTTAATGTAAAACTTATATTGGGGATTTATGAGGAATGATGAAATCCCAAGAATATTTCATTCTCGAAATAATGAAAATTTCATGGAAGGCATGAATATTGTGACATTGGATAAGTTTATAAAAGAAAATGTATATGTGAGACCCCATATATGTAAAGTTGTAATGTGTAATGAATGTGAATGGACTTGTAATGTAAAGTATGATCGATGTAAGTCCATGGATTCAATGTATGTATGTGTAATATGATTTGTAATGTACATACAAGTTCCATTGAGTTTGAATATGACGAAATGAGTTCTTATAAGTGATGGATGTGATTGAAACTCAAAATAGGTAGTGTGGTAAATGGATGGAAGCTGCGTGAATATAAATGCTTCCATTTGGTTATATATAGTATACCTTTGGACATACAATGAATGCACACAAGTTTCAATGTGCATAAGGTATGAATGAATGCCATTTTCAAGTTATTAATGTGGATAGATGAGAAAATGGCCATAGCAGCAGATTAAGGATGTGTTGGTGTGAGTTGCAACAAGAAAACTGCAAAAAATCTGGAAAGTATGAAGGCCAGATCGATCTCATAAGATGAGAGATCGATCTGGAAGAGCCAGAATGCTCTTATTTGGGCAATGGAATAGAGCAGATCGATCTCCAATGGGGCCAGATCAATCTCCTAAGCATTCTGTAATGAAAAGATCGATCCTCAAACACCCAGATCGATCTCATGCTTCGACAGATCGATCTCATGCTTCGACAGATCGATCTCATACTTAAAATTTCATGAAAATGAGAGATTTAAGGGGACCAGATCGATCTCCTTAAGCTATTTCTATAAAAGGAGGGCTGAAAATCTGAAAATTTCAGAAAAAACACAAATCTTCCATTTCTAACCCAAAAACCTAACTTTCTCTCTTTAAAATCAGCCATTTTCAGCAAGAATTGAGGAGAGACCATTAGACATTAAGTTGTTCATCTTGAGGAAGAGAACAATATAGTTGGAACCCAAAATCCCATTGTGGGTATTGAAGGAGATAAGGGCATTGACATTTGGAGCAAGAAGAAAAATCATATTTGGTAAGATTCTAACAATCCAATCCAAGTACATTGTCTATTTAATTGATTTTGGAGTTGTTTGGCATGAGTATGTATGGATGGAAACACCTAGGTTGTGTTAGAAACTAATGTAACCTAGAAAATAGAATGCCTCTAGTGTGAGAAAGTATGATTTGGGGAGTTGGTGGTTTATGGGTTATGATAAGTTGTTAAATGAGTAATGTGGGTGATTTGGAATGGTTATGTGGAGTTATAATATGGGTTTAAGTGAAATTGTGAAAATGAGTATGTATATGCTTGATAAAATGCCATAGTGAGGGAATTCATGAAATATAAACACTATGAGCTTAATGTCGATTTAATCTCGATTTGGAATAAGTTAATAGGCCTAAGAAGATCCATAGACTCGAGTTATGGGTAAAGTAATGAAACGAGGCCATATAAGCGTTAATAGAGGCTATAGATTAAATTGACTATAGCAAGCACAAGGGTTGCATTATATGGATCGAATATAATGTGAAATATGATTGTGTGCAGTCCCGAAGAGTTGTTGAAGACGAATCGAACCGTATGAGTAAGCAGCTTAAGGAAGTGGAATCACGCATCGCGATTCCAGGTAAGGGAATTCTGTAAGTATATAGAGGTAGCTGCTCGTAATTTGTGGGATTATAGGGTGTTTATGAAATGCATGAACGTTTGAGAAATTGGTTGTTTGGTATGCGAAAATAGTTGTGAATATTGGATGATTTGGTTTACATGGATGTATAAAAAGGGATAGTAAGGCTAATAATTGCATAAATCAAGTGTTTTGAACGCTTTCACAAAACATGTGTTTGGTTTTAAACGAATTGATAAATAGGTTGGCTATTGTGGTTTGATGTTTGTAGCACATGTGAAGTGCTAAATATGTTTTGAGATAGTTTGAAAAGCTTATGAGCTGCCTATCATGTTTATGTGAATTAAACCGTGCTAGAGCCTAACTCGCACCGGGTATTGATGTTTTCATTTGTATGAAACGTGCTGGAGCTTAGCTCGCACCTTGATTTGGAAACTATGATGATGTTTATAAATCGTACTGGAGCTTCTGCTCGTACGTGACTTTTGAGTGGTTTGTCTTATGAGTATAACCGTACTAGAGCTATGCTCGTACGCGTCTCTTTATGAGAGGATCCATGAGTCGTGCTAGAGCTTTGTTGCACAAGTTTGCACATTGTGATACGTATAAGGTTATGAAAGTTGGTAAGATCCTTAAGCCCTACATCCTTAAGCTAACATCCTTAAGCCCAAAGAGGCGGGGAGGCTCTGTTTGGTGGGGAGGCTCTCTTACGGTGGGATCCTTAAGCCAACATCCTTAAGCCTGGAGGGGTGAGGAGGCTCTGTTAGGTAGGGAGGCTCTCCTACATGGGTACGGTAAGATCCTTAAGCCCTACATCCTTAAGCCAACATCCTTAAGCCCGAGGAGGCGAGGAGGGTCTGTTAGGCAGGGAGGCTCTGTTCGGTGGGGAGGCTCTCTTACGGAAGGATCCTTAAGCCCTACATCCTTAAGCTAACATCCTTAAGCTCGAGAAGGCAGGGAGGCTCTGTTAGGCGGGGAGGCTCTGTTCGGCAGGGAGGCTCTCCTTCACGGATATGGAAAACTCTTGGTATGGGGTAGGTAAGACCTAGGAATGGAACCCCCAATCATGATATGAGTCTGCGGAGTATGCTGTACCGTGTATATCACATGGAGTACGATGTACCGCGTGATGGTTATGTGATGAGAAAGTTTGGCGAGGGATAATCCATCTTTGTGCCAGCATGATACCCCGCACACCTGGATGCGTGTGGTCTGGGATGATTTATGATGTAGTTGGTCCACATAGGCACTTTTGATATAGTCACCTAGTTTTTATACACATATGTGAATTGTGAAAGGAAAATGTGGTTGTGATTGTGAATTGATTTGGTGGTATTTATGTATTGAGAAAGAGGTTTATGATGTTGGTTTAAAAGGAGGTTTCTTAATGAATTGCCCTTTTTATGAATTTAAATGAGATTGAGCATGAGATGATTTATACATGATGTTCTTTTTACCATGTTTGATATGCCAATGTACATGATTTTGACACATGATATATATGTATACTCATATGGCATAGTTTTATTCCTCATGCTCCTACCATAAATGATTTATGCATAACACTATCAGCATGTAGATAGAGTAGTTATCTACCATGCTTGCATTATTGCCTTACTGAGTGTGTGGTTGCTCATCCCTCTTTATTTCCCCTACAGAGCGTGCATAGTAGCCCAGTGAGGACTGAGGCGTGGTATTTTGGACTCCGCTGCATCTCCATCGCTTAGAGGTATATACACAGTGATTCTTTTTGTATCTAAACAATGTAAAAGCACAGTATTCTTTTGAGTTGTAATTATGGGGATGTAGATGTCAGTAAAACATGTTTTCGTATAAGTACACGATTAAATGCAAATATATGACATCGTTTTAGTTAACTGAGAATGAATGAGATGTGGTGTTTATTATTGACTCACAGCCCAACAGTGTGTGGTGAGTTAGTTCACGACCTGGTAAGGTAACAGTAAAACGCAAAATTTTTTTAGTGATTTTCGGTTAAAGAGAATGGAATTGGGTCGTGACAGTATATATATAAATATATATATATATATATATATACTAGACAAATTTAAAAATAGATAGATAATAATGTAAATATATAACAAATATTTATCTTAGGTAATATATAGTATGTAATATATAAGTATTAAAAAATGAAATGAAATGAAATGAAGAATGAATGAAATAGAAATAAACAAAAAACAAACAAAACAAAAAATAATAATAAATAAACCAAACAATAAATAATATATATATATATTAATATAATATATTAATTTCTGATTAATAGAAATTGGCTCTGATACCAGCTCTGATACCAATGTTACCCTAGGATCAGAGGAGTATAAATGGAGAAGATAAAGAAATAGTTAAAAGAAATATAAATACAATATTAAAATAACATAAAGAAAAGAACATAGGTGGTAAGACCAGCCACTAAAATAAAAGAAAAGTATAGGCGGTAAGACCAGCCATTAAAAATAACAGGTATATAAACAAAGGTTAACAGAAACCATAGTCGAGAAAGAGATAGGAAAAAGAAAAAAAAAGGTTGGAAATTGGAAGGAAAAAAAAGAGGAAAAGAGAAAAAGGTAAATTTATATATATATATGTATAGTCAATGTACATGTATATATATATATATATGTTGGGATATAAGCATGTTAGTGTAGATTAAATTAGATGTGAAATAAAAAAAAAGGGATAGATGAGAAGTAGACAAAATATATATATATATATGTGATAAGGAAAAATAAAAACAAATAATAAAATATATATACGTGTATATACTTATGTGTATATACATATAGTTGTATATAATAAATGTGTATGTTAGTATATGTGCATACAAAAAAAATTATAGTCAGAAAAATATATAAACACACGTGTTGGCCTAGGTATGTACAATTATATGCACACATGAAGTAGTGACGAATATGTTACAATTTTAACGCAATTCAGACAATTTGTATGAATAGGATGCTAAATATACAATTTCGGTGTAGGAGAATCGTAGAAGGAATTAAATGAGGTACTGGGAGGCGTCACCACTCGAGCTCAAAATTTTCGATAGATCGAGGTAAGGGGGTATAATTTAAAACGATAATAGTTTACTTTTTGAATCCCGATTAAGGAAAACTTACAAGGTTCTGAATTATGATTTTTGAGCATGTTTTCTGCTTTTGTTTTCTGAGTAAGAACGTGTAAGACCCGAATTTAATTAAAATACGAAAATTAAATAAGAAAAGATGGGGGATGTATGAAGGAAGGTCAGGTTATATTGATTTTCGAAACAAGAGCAGGGGTAAAATGGTAAAAATACCAAAACCCGATATTAGCGCAATAAAGAAATTTTAATAAAAAATAAGGATGTAAGATATCTTGATCGATAATGAGGAAATTATACAATTTTGGGTCAATTGATCAAGATTCGAAAATTTTAAAAATATCGAAAAATTATCGAAACGATATCTCGAAAAGCACGAAGGAATAATATCGAAAATTTGGAGAAAAATATATTTAATAAATTAAATTTAAATTAAATAAATTAAATTAAAATAAAAATAATATAAGTGTAGATATTTTATATTTTTGGAGTATTTTAATGAATAGTAAAATAATTAAAATAAATAATAATAATAATAAAAATAATAATAAAACAAAAAAAGAAAAAAGAAAAGAAGAATCTGAAAAAAAAAAGAGAAACGCGAAAAGCGAAAGAAAATCGAAACAGAAAACGGAGTCGGGCCGAGCCCCTGCCGGCGATCGGTGGAGACCAGGCGAGGTCGAGGAGGGAGCCCGACGAGCGCCTGACCACCACCGACCTAGCAGAGGCACGAACGGTGGCAAAACGGCGGCGAAACCGAGGAAATCGAAAATCGAGAGGAGAGAAGCCGATCCCGATGGCCGGCGACGATTCAGGCCCGATCGACCCCAGCAGAAGCTTCCCCAGGCACCGGTGAGCCGATTGGTGGCAGCCCCGACCGGCGAAACTGTCGGCAAACGCCGAAAACGGCGGAGGAAAGAAAATGGGTCCGACGGCCGAGGGAGAAGAGCTGGACCGGCGGCGTTCTGGCGAGCTTGACCCAAACCGAGGGCAGATTCGAGATGCGGACGACCTTGCGGAGCTGCTGGTGGTGGAAGCCGGCAGAGAACCGGCCTGCAAGGCAGTGAACCGGCGGTGAACCGACCGAATCGGAGAGAACCGGCGGTCTGAACAGGTCCGAACCGGACTGAACCGGTTCAGCCAAAAAGAGGAGGAAAAAAGGAAGAAAAAGGGAAAAAGAAAAAGAGAAAAAAATTGAGGAAAATTCCTGTGATGCAATCGAGCTTCGGGTAAGTCAGTAGTGGTCGAAATTGACCCGATTTAAATTTCAGAGTATTTAATTTAATTAATTTTGGGCTGAAAACTTACCCGAAAAAATTATGGAATTGTGTAGCTCGACGATTGGCATCCAACGACAACTCGAGACAGCCTCGAATTTCGTACTAGCATGAAATCTCGGGTAAGTAACCCTTATTTATGAAAATTACCTCGTTATGCGTGATATTGATTTAATTTTCGCATAAATTGAATTAAATTATGGAAATTTAGATAAATTGTTGTAAATAATCGATTTAGCTATTCGAGAATTAGAACGAGGCCCAATAAATTATTGGTGGGCCCAATGAGCCCAATAGGCCTCGATAAAGTGAAAATTAAGTGGGAAACGGGCTTAAGGCCGATTAAGGCCCATTAAGGTGCAATCGGGCCCAATAGGGGTAAATGGGCCCAATGATTTAAATTAAGCCCAGAAAAGATTAAATACAATTAAATTGTATGTTATCTTACCTGAGGAATATTGATACGCAGTTCCGGGCATTTGATTGGGAGCATAACGGACTGCGCGACGAGATAACATTGGAAAAGAAAAGGTCAGACTCGACAGGAAAATAAGGTAAGGGAATTCTGCGGACTGCTAGATGTAACTTTACACAATTTTAAGTTCATCTGCAGTCTTTAAAAATTACCTGAAGGGTCTAGAGGTGAATTAATAATTTTAGTGCCCCGAATGGGTAAATTACTAAAATACCCTTGTTAAGGGTAGAACTTACAAATTTAGGAAAAATTGGGAGGAGTAAGAACAAGAGGTTCCTGCTCATTCTGGAGGTATTTTAACACATGCATGAGTAGGCTGGCTCACTTTTAAAGAAAAATGCATAGCATTGCATACCTTAAACGATGTAATTTCTGTGAAAACTATTTGGAGATAACCGAGCCGCCTACGTGTTTTTATTTACATGTGAGGTGCTAGAGCTCAGCTCGCATGATGTTTGATTTGTGTGATGCATGCATTAGTGCTGGAGCGAGAGCTCGCATTAGAGTTTTACATGCATAGGTGCTAGAGTATAACTCGCACCAGATTTCACATGCTTTTTCGTGACACGGTGCTAGAATCTAACTCGCACCAGATTTTACATGATTTTCATGACAGGGTGCTGGAGTTTAACTCGCACCAGATTTTATAAGATTTTCATATGATTTATATACAGAGTGCTGAGCCTAGCTCGCACTAGTTTTACCGGATTTGTGGAGTAGCGCTGTCTGCCCTTGGAGTCAGCCAAAAGGCCCAACAGGCTCAAAAGACCTCTTAAGTAGGGTGAGAGTGAGGGATGAGGTTGGCGGCCTTGTGGAGATGTAAAGCGGAATCTGCCAATTTTACTTGATTTGATGAGAGTGCTGAGCATCGCTCGCACTGATTTTTATGAGAACATACGATGAGCCGTGCTTGGAGCATTGGGTAGACTGTGTGTCACCGATTTAATAGGCTCGCACGTGCGTTTTGAGACATGGCAATGAGTATTGAGAAACAAAACCTCTCTGTGGGAAGCAGGCCATTTGGGCTGGAGTACCTAGAGTGATATGGGTCCATGGAGTACGATGTACCGTGCAAGTAGCATGGAGTACGATGTACCGTGGGGTATCTTCGGATACGGTATTTTTGTGATACGGGGTATCTTTGTGATACGGTATCTTTGTGATACGGGGTATCTTCGGATACGGCATCTTCAGATGCGTGAGATCGGATAAGACTTATGGGTTGGATTGACCCACCTCCCGGGCGGTTCCCGATCAGGGTGAGACCTCGCACACTGGGATCCGTGAAGCTAGAGGGACTCACGAGGACACATATTGGCCAATCCTGGTTATTACCGATATACAGTTATTGCCTAGTCTCGTATCTTGTATATATATATACATATGTTTTCGGATATCGATGCTTTCGAGAAACTCAATTTTCATGATTTTGTGTGAGTCAGGATCACCCGAAGGAGGGGTCGAGTCTTGACTTTATTGTGAAATTTTTAAAGAGAAAGAAATGATTTAAGATAATTGCATGTTGAATTTTTCGTGCAAACTCGATTTACATAACATCATAAGCTCATGTCATTTGTTTTAAATGTGTGGAGAAAGGGTGGTTTATGCATGGCACCACGTTCATGTTGGTAGTATGGTTACCTACTTGTTCGTAGGATTGCCTTACTGAGCTTGATGTGCTCACCCCTTTCATTTTCTCCCACAGATAATCTCCAGTTGAAGTTGAGGCGACTCAGTACTGCATTCCGGATATCCGCTGCTGCCCATCAACATAAGGTATATACACTTGTACATATTGTATCTACATAAGCATAGTACAGTAACATGTTTGTAAGTAACTTTAGGGGATGTATAAATATTGTAAACAATTATAAATGACTGGAGAAGAAATAAGTTAGATGGTAATTGAATGGTGGGACTGGCATTGACGCACAGCCCAATTATTAGTGGAGTGTGGTCACGATTCGAGGACAGGTAAGAAATTCAAGTAAGAAAATAATAAAACGCGAAAAATTAACTCTGATTTTTGGGTAGTTTGGGTCGTGACAGAACGTGATTTCTAAAATTGGTTTTTCTGAATAAAAGCATGTTTCTGGATTTGTTTTCTGAACAAGAACATGTTCTCTGAATTTGTATTTTGAATAATTGCATATTTTTGAATTTGACTTCTGAATAAGAGCATGTTCTCTGAAATTATTTTTTGAATAAGATGATTGTATTTCGAAGTTTTTATATATATGAAAACTATAGTATGTTTTGAGACTAAGGGCCACTTATGTTGTATGCTAACGATTATCATGCTCGCCTTTGTGGCGTCTGAACTTTGCCCGTGTGTGATAATTCTATTTTTAATAGAATTAATTGTACTTAATTTCCTAATTAATTATTCAAATCCCCAATTTATTCTATTAATTATCCCCTTATTTAATTAAAATTCTTTAATGTGCAGATAAATTAAATCCGGATGAAACTCAGTTGTTTCAGTCGAAATTGGGCTGAAAACGGGCTAAAGGAGACTGGGCCACTTCCAATTTGCAGAATGAGTCATCAGTCGTCTGGACATGCGTGATGCCAGGTGTTCGTATTTTATTTGCTCCGAAACGATAAGATCGAAGGACATCATGCCAACCTTCGGGAAGACACACGCCGGGCCACATCGCACAACCAACTGGACAAATCGACAAATGACGTGGAAATATCTACTCTGCAGCGAATCAAATGAAGACAAGTGGCCAAACAATGCCAACTCATCTAGGATGGAAAAATTACCATTGTACCCCTAAGTGTGTAAATAAATAGAATATGATGGCAATTGAAAAAAAAAGGAAGAAGGAGTAGGGTAGGTAGTCTAGGGTAAGAGTAGTGTAGAGTAATTTAGGAGTAGTTTTAATTTAGGGTAGAGTAGTTTTTAGATTAATTTAAGCTTTCCTTGTTTTAAATTTCCAAATAGTTCCTTTTAAATTAAAAATTTTCTTCTCTTGTTTTGTTAAAAAGTTTTACGTTGGTTTAATGAATAGTGATTTTTCCATGTTCTTCTCGGTTTTGCAATTTCTTTGCTTTATTGTTGATCCAATACACTTATGTTGAATGGAGGGGAGGCTCGGGTGACAAAGCAACACTCCATAATTCTAGCTTGTAAATATTTAAATCCTTAGTTTAGTTTAGTTAATTTTCTCTATCTCATTAAAAAAAAAATGAAAAATTTAAAAACTCAAAAAAAAATTTTCTAAGGACTTTTTGATGTTTGCATGAGTAGAGCCAGAAGTTATGACTGCTTTCTTTTAGATCTTGAAATTGAACGAACACTTAGAAAAAATTTGAAAGGATTCTAGAAAATTATTAGCTCCGCTGCAAAACATCATGGCAGAAAATAGGGAATTTAGGACCGTTGGAGATTATGCAATATCGACGATTGGAGGATATTATACTGGCATTAGGCCACCAGCTGTCCCTGCTAACAATTTCAAAATTAAGCCTTCCATCCTTCAGATGATCCAGACATCTTTACAGTTCAGTGGGCTCCCTCACAACGACCCACATGCTCACCTCGGGTAATTCCTAGATCTGTGTAACACCTTCAAGCACAATGGATTATCTGATGATGCACTTAGACTTAGACTATTCCCCTTCTCGCTTAGGGATAGGGCGCGACACTGGTTAACCTCCTTGCCTCCAGGATCCATTTCGACATGGGACGAGTTAGCCCATCAATTTCTAGCTAAGTTTTTCCCTCCCTCTAAAATGGCCAGACTCCGTAGCGACATATCTTCCTTTGCCCAGTCCGATTCTAAATCTCTTTACGAAGCATGAGAACAATATAAGGAGCTTCTTAGGAAGTGCCCTCACCATGGCCTACCTTTGTGGTTGCAAGTCCAAACCTTTTACAACGGACTTACAAGCCAAAATAGAACAATTGTTGACGCTGTTGCGGGTGGAGCGCTAATGTGTAAAACAGAGGAGGAAGCTTACGAATTGTTAGACAAGATAGCTGCTAACAACTATCTATGGTTCTTGGAGAGGTAATTACCAAAGAAGTCGATGGTTATTTATGAGCTCGACACGCTGTCTACCTTGACCTCTCATATCGCTAACCTTACGAAGAAGGTAGAGTCGCTCAGTACCCAACATAATCCTTCCATCAGTCCTAATTCTATTTATTCTGTACAAAGTCCTTTTCTTTCCTACAAGCTGTGTAGTGGTATCCACTCTGTAGATAGGTGTCCACTTAACTTAGAATTGGTTCAGTACGTTGCCTCCCCTAAGCAACAGAATAACCCTTTTTCAAACACCTATAATCCAGGGTGGAGGAACCATCCCGACTTTTCTTGGAGCTAAAACCAATGACAAACTTCTAGCTCTAGACCTGTAGGACCCCCTAGTTTTCAAGCTCCACCGGTTCATGTACCACCACAGTCGCAATTTCCTCACCACCCACCACGTCAGTATCCACATCATCCACCCCACTTCCATCAACCACCACCACCACATATGCAGCCCCAACATTACCACGCACCAGCAGCTGAGAAGAAGCCTTCGCTTGAGGAAATGTTCACGACTATCCTGCAAAATCAAGCTGCCTCAACTAAGAATTTAGAAGTTCAGGTTGGATAAATAACCAATGCTCTTAGCCAACGTCTACAAGGGACCCTTCCTAGTAACACTGAAGTTAATCCTGTTAGGCAAAGGGAGGGTAAGGAACATGTTAAATCCATCGTCCTTAGGAATGGCAGAGAGCTAGATGATCAACAAGTTAACTCCAATCCTGTTAAGCCCATAGTTGAAAAACCCATAAGTTCTAATGAAGCAGCTCAGAAAGAGCACGAACCTAAAGATCAGGCTGCAATGGAAACAAAGCTAGACACTTCTTCATCTATACCTTCTTCATCTATACCTTATTCTACTTCACAGCCTTCCTCATCCTCTGATGCTACACATGTTACCACTACATCCCTTCCAGTTAGACCACTAGTACCTTTTCCTCAGAGGCTCCAAAATAAAAAACTCGATCAACAATTTGCCAAATTTCTTGAGGTTTTTAAGAAACTTCACATCAACATTTCTTTCGCAGATGCTTTAGAGCAAATGCCAAGTTATGTGAAGTTTCTGAAGGATATCCTCTCTAAAAAAAGGAGATTGGAAGATTATGAGACGGTGGCCTTAACTGAGGAATGTAGTGCAATTATCCAGAGGAAATTACCCCCCAAGCTCAAGGATCCCGGGAGTTTTACCATGCCCTGCACTATTGGTAATTTGTTCTTTGGTAGAGTCCTGTGTGATTTAGGAGCCAGTATCAAACTGATGCCTTTGTCTATCTACCAAAAGTTAGGAATAGGGGATGTCAAGCCTACCACAGTGACCCTTCAGCTAGCAGATCGATCCATCAAATATCCAAAGGGGGTCATTGAGGATGTCTTAGTAAAGGTGGACAAGTTTATTTTTCCTGCAGATTTTATTGTAATGAAGGAAGACAGGGAAGTCCCCATCATACTAGGCAGTCATTTCCTAGCGACTGGTAGAACATTAATTGATGTACAAAAGGGGGAGTTGACTATGAGAGTCCTAGATCAGGAAGTGAATTTTAATGTTTTCAAACCTTTAAAGCTCCCTGATGACTCTCAAGAGTGTTTTAAGATGGAGATTAATGAGGATATAAGGCTTGAGCATAAGAAATATGAAAGAAGGAGGGAAGTAGATAGAGCTCAGGAGGATTTAACTATTATCATTCTATCACCACTTTGGCTAATCCTTCTACTCTTTGCACTGCTGTTGAGTGTTGTGTTCTTTAGCTGCATTTGAAGTGGCTTTATTTTTCCTTTTCGCTTTGTATATAGTTCTTGTTCTTTTTCTTTTTCGTTGTTTCTTTCTTTGTTTATTTTACAGATTTCTTTTCTAGTTTTACGTTTTCAATCAAGCTTCAGTTGTTCGTTATCATCATCAAAAATGGGAGTACTCTGTTCTTAAATGTTTATATTATCGGCACACTGAGGACACCGTGCACTTTAAGTTTGGGGGAGGGAATATCACTTGAGCATTTTTCAAAAATTTAGGCAAAATTGAATTTTTTTAAAAATGTTTCAAGAATCTGAGCTTAAACTATTTGATTTTAGGATGATTTAGTGCTTAGCATGTAGTTTTCCCATATTCCGATGATATGACCCCATGATTTAGTCTAACTTTGATTGACTAAGAAGTATGATTATAGGAAAAATATGAAGTTGAATTCTTGAATTTGTCTTGATTCTGATTGTGATTCCCTCATCTTATGCACATGTCATGTCATGAATATGTATATTTATTTAGAGAAAGCTTATGTGGACATAGGATTGCATTTGTTCAATTGATTTTGTGTATCATATTCTAGAATTTGTTTGATCTAATCTCGAGGTGAAATATTAGATCACACTTAATTAGAGAAATGATTTAGGCCATCTTTGGATTGTTTGAGCCTTTTTAGCCATCCCTGTACATATTTTACCCCTAATTACCCATCTCGGCCAAATAAGCTTTTCTCTGTAAATTCACCTGCATAATTTCCCTTAGCTTAAATACTTTGTTCCTATCTCTTACCCCAAAAGCATGAAAAGTCATTGGGATATATTGTGAGCTTTGTACATATGGGTATCTGGTGATAGTGAAAGTTCGAAAAAAAAAGTGATGAAAGAAAAAGAAAAAGAAAAGAAGAAAGAAGAAAAATATAAAAATAGAATAAAATAAATAAGTTTGGGGGAAATAAATAAGAGCTCTTACATTAAATATCCTAGAAAGTAATGCATGTTAAGGGGTAATTAAACCTAAATCGACTTTATCATACCTTAGCCCCAGCCTTATATTACAAGCTTAATGAAGTCCTATTGATCTTTGATTAAGTGTGACTACATTAGTGTAGAGAGAAGTGAAAAGCAAACTTATGGGAATGATCACTTGTCATTGACTTTGCATTTACTGTGTTTGCATAATCTGATCCGGATAATGTACTGTGAAGTGACTTTGACATTTTTCACACACTCACGAGGAGTCCAATTTGGGTTAGGACTTATGATTGAATGATTCGAAGTGTTAGACTTGTAATTGTGATTCTTTAAGATCATAGTCTGTACTTTATCTTTGAGGATAATATTGGAGAAATTATTATGTTTTGTACTTGTCATTCCTACAATTGTTTTGTTTTGCTTGAGGACAAGTAAAAACTCAAGTTTGAGGGTGTGATAATTCTATTTTTAATAGAATTAATTGTGCTTAATTTCCTAATTAATTATTCAAATCACCAATTTATTCTATTAATTATCCCCTTATTTAATTAAAATTCTTTAATGTGCAAATAAATTAAATCCGGATGAAACTTAGTCATTTCAGTCCAAATTGGGCTGAAAACGGGCTAAAGGAGACTAGACCACTTTCAATTTGCAGACCGAGTCATCAGTTGTCTGGACATGCATGATGCCAGGTGTCCGTATTTTATTTGCTCTGAAATGATAAGATCGAAGGACACCGTGCCAACCTTCGGGAAGACACACGTTGGGCCACATCGTACAACCAACTGGACAAATTCACAAATGAAGTGGAAATATCTACTCTACAGTGAATCAAATGAAGACAAGTGGCCAAACAATGCCAACTCATCTAGGATGAAAAAATTACCATTGTACCCCTAAGTGTGTATATAAATAGAATTTGATGGCAATTGAAATAAAAGGAAGGTGGAGTAGGGTAGGTAGTCTAGGGTAGGAGTAGTGTAGAGTAATTTAGGAGTAGTTTTAATTTAGGGTAGAGTAGCTTTTAGATTAATTTAAGCTTTCCTTGTTTTAAATTTTTAAATAGTTTCTTCAACAAACAATTTTTTTTAACTGTTCATGGCAATCAATTTCCTTTCCTTATTTTCGGTTTAGTTAAGCTTCCATTTCTTTAATTTCATGTTCGGGTTATTCTGAAAAGCTTAATTTTTTTTATATGGTTGTTGCTATCGGTTTGGCAAGTTAGTTCTTTGATTTTTTTTCTCAGCACTTGAGTTCTCAATTTTTTTTAGCTCTCGGTTTTGTCTTATTGTTTGATTTCACCTCTTTTTCCCATTGTCCATTCGGGCTCAAGGATTCAGGGGGTAGCCGTGTAATGTGAGAGGTGATGCACAGCTGGTGACAGTGGCTAAGCATCCTCTCATGGCTCAGTTGCATCCATTGCTATTGTTGGGTTGATGTTAGCTGCTACTTTGTCTGTTGCTTGTGCATTTATCTGTGCACGTTGATTCTCTTTTATTTTGATAAATAGAAACTATCCATTTTTTGTATTTTTCTTTTCGGTTTGAATGTTTCATTTTCCTGCATTAATCAGTTTTCATTAGGATAATTTTCTTATTTCAATTTTTTGGGATCAACTACTGTTTAAAGCACTGGTTTCTTTTAATTCTCGGGTTCCTTTAATTGTTTAAAGCTCAAATACTGTTCATTTATGCAGAAATGTTGCAAGAGCCACAATGCAAACTTGAGGCAGTAGTGGATAGCATGGTGTGTTGAGAACCCGTGCAGTAGAAAGTTGTGCAAGACCTGGAGCAGGATGTGGTTCTGGATGCAGCAGCAAAAGCCATCACCTGTGCAGCAAAGTAAAAGTGCAGAGATGTATACTAGCTGTGTCACGACCCAATTCCATTCTCCTTAACCGAAAATCACTGAAAATTTTTCGCGTTTTACTGTTACCTTACCCGGTCGTGAACTAAACTCACCACACACTGTTGGGCTGTGAGCCAATAATAAATACCATATCTCATTCATTCTCAATTAATTAAAACGATGTCATACATGTGCATTTAATCGTGTACTTATACGAATACATGTTTTACTGACATCTACATCCCCGTAATTACAACTCAAAAGAATACTGTGCTTTTACATTGTTTAGATACAAAAAGAATCACTGTGTATATACCTCTTAGCGATGGAGATGCAGTGGAGTCCAAAATAATACGTCTCAGTCCTCACTGGGCTACTATGCACGCTCTGTAGGGGGGGAAAAATAGAGTGGGATGAGCAACCACACGCTCAGTAAGGCAATAATGCAAGCATGGTAGATAACTACTCTATCTACATGCTGATAGTATTATGCATAAATCATTTATAGTAGGAGCATGAGGAATAAAACTATGCCATATGAGTATACATATATATCATGCATCAAAGTCATGTAAAATTGGCATATAAAACATGGTAAAACATCATGTATAAATCATCTCATGCTCGATCTCATTTAAATTCATAAAAATGGCAATTCATTAAGAAACCTCCTTTTTAAACCCACGTCATAAATCTCTTTCTCATCACATACAATCACATCACATCAATTCACAATCACAACCACGTTTTTATTTCACAATTCAAATCCACGAGGCTCGACCCCTCCTTCGGGTCTACCTTAAACAATCACAATCACACTTAGAGATTTAAAATCATGTGGTAGTAAGTAATTCAAGCAAGGAGACAGGTTACTATATCTCAAGTGACTACATTGGCAAATCGTCACATATCATCCAAGACCACACGGATTCCGGTGTGCGGGGTATCATGCTGGCACGAAGGTGGGTTAGTTCTCCGCCAGACTTTCTCAAATCAAGTAACCACCACGCGGTACATCATACTCCATGTGATATACACGGTACATCGTACTCCGCGGACCCATAACATGGTTGGGGGTGCCTGCCATAGGTCTTATCTACCCCATACCAAGTGTAACCTTTATAGTCTCAAGAGCGCGTGGGAGTAACCGCAATACCAGGTCCTAGCCCCTCATGGCCTTGCTCGCCCCTGTTGGGTTCCTTGATCCAGGTCCTAGCCCCTCACCCTCACCCCACCTAAGAGGTCTGTCAGGCCTGTTGGGTTCCCTGGATGGATTATGTCAGGTCCTAGCCCCTCACCCTCACCCCACCTAAGAGGTCTGTCAGGCCTGTTGGGTTCCCTGAGTTAATCCGTATCTCTCACCACGGCCTCATACATACCACAGTGTGAAAACCAGCGCGAGCTACGCTCTAGCGCGAATTCATGCATCAAAACCAATCACTTCGTACGAGCAACGCTCTGGTACGGTATTTATGCATAAAATATGAAGAAACCATGTACGAGCATAGCTCCAGTACAGTTATATGCATAAGAAAAAAAACCACTCAAATCCACGTACGAGCATAAGCTCCAGTACGGTTTATAAACATCATCACAATTCAATTTCAAGGTGTGAGCTAAGCTCAAGCACGTTTCACACAAGTGAAAACATAGAAATCTCGAGCGAGCGAGGCTCTAACGCGAATTATATCTCATACACGCGATAGGCGGCTTACATGCATTCAAAACATCTCATAATATGCTTAGTGCCTCATATGGGCTATTTCACAACATCATTCAAGTACTAGCCAGCCTATCCTTTTATTTGCTCAAATCAAAGCATTGTGTTTTGTAAAAGCATTCAAAACACATGATTTATGCAATTATTAGCCTTACTATCCCTTTTTCATAAAATCCACTTCAAATCCAAAGCCACGCATATACCCATCATCTTTCACGAATACCATCAACATTTATTTGAGCAATCATGCATTTCATAAAAACACCCGATATTCACCCACAAGTTCAAAGTACGAGCAGCTACCTCTATATACTCACAAAATTCCCTTACCTGGAATCGCGATGCGTGATTCCACTTCCTTACGCTGCTTACTCGTACGGTTCGGTTCGCCTTCAACGAACTCTTCGGGACTGCACAAAATCGTATCTCGCATTATATTCGATCCACATATTGCAACCTTTGTGCTTGCTATAGTCAATTTAATCTATAGCCTATATTAAAGCTTATTTGGCCTCGTTTCATTACTTTATCCATAACTCGAGGCTATGGACCTTCTTAGGCCTATTAACTTATTCAAAGTCGATATCAAATCGACATAAAGCTCATAGCGTTCATATTCCATGAATCCCCTCACTATGGCATTTATCAATTATATACATACCCATTTCCACAATTCCTCCAAACTCACAATGTAATCTCATTTAACCATTTAAAATCATAATCATTACCCCAATAACAACTTTAACATGCCATAAATCATCAGCTCATACAATCCCACATATCCTCACATTATACCCATTTTTGATTTCTAGGTTACACCAATTCCACTACATTCCTAGGTAGTTTATCCATCAATACACATATCAATCAACTCCAAAATCAATTAAATAGCTAATGCATTTGGATTGGAGTGTTAGAATCTTACCAATATGATTTCTCTTCTTGCTCCAATTGGTAATGCCCTTAACTCCTTCAATTCCAAAAATGGAAAAATGCTCTCTCACTATGTTGTTCTCCTCTTTGATAGGAACAACTTTGCCTCTAATGATCTCTCTCCAAATCTCACTGAAAATGGCTGATTTTAGAGAGGGAAAGTTAGGTTTTTGGGGTTGAAATTGTAAGGTTAAGTGTTTTCCGAGACTTCCAGATTTTTCAGCTCTCCTTATATAGAAATGACTTGAGGAGATCGATCTGGTCCAAGAGGAGATCGATCTGGTCCCTTAAAATCCCTCTTTTTCACGACATTTTTAAGCCTGAGATCGATCTGTCGAAGCAATGAGATCGATCTGTTGAATCATGAGATCGATCTGTCGAAGCATGAGATCGATCTGGTCCCAAACAGAGAGCTAAGGAGATCGATCTGGGTGCTTGGGGATCGATCTTTCCACTACAGAATGCTTGAGAGATGATCTGGCTCCATTGGAGATCGATCTGCTCAATTCTTTCGCCCAAATAAGAGCATTCTGGCTCTTCCAGATCGATCTCTCACCCTAGGAGATCGATCTGGACCTCATGTTTTCCAGATTTTCCTGCAGTTTCATTGCTGCAACTCATACCAACACACTCTCAATCTATTGCCATGGCCATTTCCTCATCCATCCACCTCTATAACTTAAAAATGGCATCCATTCATACCTTATGCACATTGAAACTTGTGTGCATTCATTGTATGTCCCAAGGTATGCTACATAGAACCGAATGGAAGCTTAACTCCATTCCATTTTACCACACTACTCATTTTGAGTTTCAATCACATCCATCACTTGCCATAACTCATTCCTTCGTATTCATACTCAATGAAACTTGTATGTATGTTACAATTCATATTACACATACATACGTTGAATCCATGGACTTACATCAATCATACTTTACATTACAAGTCCATTCATATTATTTGATCCAATTACACATATTACCCTTTTACATATACGGGGTCTTACATTCTCCCCTCCTTCAAGGAATTTGGTCCTCCAAATTAGAACCAAGTCACTCTTCAAACAGTTGGGGGTACTTCTCCCGTATCAAGTTCTCCAATTCCCACGTGGCCTCTTCCGCCGTGTGGTGTTGCCAAAGCACTTTCACCAAGGGAATTGTCTTATTCCGCAACACTTTTTCTTTTCTGTCCAATATCCGAACCGGCTTCTCAACATACGTCATACTCTCATGGAGCTCCAACGGCTCATATCTTATCACGTGTGCCGGGTCCGGGTGATACTTCCGAAGCATCGAGACGTGGAAGACGTTGTGGACATTTGCCAAGTCCGGTGGCAATGCCAACCTATATGCCTTATATCCCACTCTCTCCAAAATCTCGAAGGGTCCGATATATCTAGGGCTCAGCTTGCCCTTCTTACCGAATCTCATAATACCCTTCGATGGTGATACCCTCAGAAATACCGACTCACCCTCATCGAACTCCAGTGATCTTCGTCTCTTGTCAGCATAACTCTTTTGTCGGCTCTGAGCTGTCCGTAATCTCTCACATATCAACTGGACGTCCTCAGATGCCTGCTGCACTAAGTCCGGAGCAAAAATTTGTCTGTCACCAACCTCTTCCCATCCAATAGGGGAACGGCATCTACGCCCGTATAATGCCTCATAGGGTGCCATCCCGATACTAGCATGATAGCTATTATTATAAGCGAACTCGGCTAACTGCAGGTGGTCATCCCAGGAGCCTCTAAAATCCAGCACACACGCTCTCAACATATCCTCGAGGGTCTGTATAGTCCTCTCTGACTGCCCATCTGTCTGAGGATGAAAAGCGGTGCTAAAACTCAATCGGGTCCCCAGCGCTTCCTGAAAGTGTTCCCAAAAATGGGAAGTGAAGTGGGCATCCCTATCAGAAACAACGCTCACTGGTACACCATGTAGCCGTACTATCTCTCGAATATACAGGTTCGCCAACTGACTCAGTGTATCGGTAGCTCTCATAGCCAAGAAATGGGCGGACTTAGTCAACCGGTCCACAATAACCCATATGGCATCATGACCTCTGCGGGTCCTCGGCAACCCCATCACAAAATCCATGGTGACATGCTCCCACTTCCATATCGGTATCGGTAGAGGCTGCAATAATCCTGCAGGCTTCTGATGCTCTACCTTCACTTGCTGACAAACGAGACACTTAGCGACATATTCAGCAATGTCTCTCTTCATTCCAGACCACCAATAAACCTTTCGAAGGTTTTGATACATCTTGGTACTTCTCGGATGTATCGTATACTTCGATGAGTGAGCCTCTGATAAAATCGTCCTCCTGATCTCAGGATCCCTGGGAACGCATACTCTGCCTCTGAACCTCAATAAGCCATCAGTACTCTGCTCAAAATCAATACCCACACCTGTCTGTATCTGCCTCAGCCAATCGATACACCGTCGATCGCTCTGCTGGGCTTGCCGAATATGGCCAATCAACTCTGGCTCTAGTCTCAAACTAGCCATGATCTCAATCAAATCCAGGTGGGGTTACATCCGAATTGAGGTTCGCGAAGTGTTCTAACAATTCATGTTCCCGTACCATCATATAAGACACCAACCCAAGGTTCTTTCTACTCAAAGCATCGGCAACTACATTTGCCTTACCTGGGTGGTACATGATTTCACAATCATAGTCTTTCAGGAGTTCGAGCCATCTCCTCTGTCTCATATTCAGCTCTTTCTGCGAGAACAGGTACTTAAGGCTCTTATGATCGGTGAACACCTGAAATTTCTCACCATAGAGATAGTGGCGCCATATTTTCAAAGCAAACACTATAGCCGCCAACTCCAAATCATGTGTCGGGTAGTTCCTCTCATGATCTTTCAATTGTCTAGATCCATAGGCAACTACCTTCCCATCCTGCATAAGCACACAGCCCAGTCCCTGGTGTGATGCATCCGTATACACCGAGAATCCTCCTGAGCTGGTAGGAATGGTGAGAACTGGAGCAGTCGTCAATCGACGCTTGAGCTCTTCAAAACTCCTCTCACATGCCTCATCCCACACAAACTTAACATCTTTACGCGTGAGGCGTGTCAACGGAGCAGCTAGTCTGGAGAAACCCTCTACAAATCTCCGATAATATCCTGCCAATCCCAGGAAACTCCTGATCTCAGTTACTGTCTTGGGCTGTTCCCACTGTACAACTGCCTCTATCTTGGATGGATCCACTGATACCCCATCCTTAGACACAACATGCCCTAGAAATGAGATCTGTTCCAACCAAAAGTTACACTTGCTGAGTTTGGCATACAATTCTCTCTCTCGGAGGGTCTGCAGAACTATCCTCAAGTGCTCCTCATGATCTTCCCTGGACTTGGAATACACCAAAATGTCATCTATGAAAATAATCACAAACTTGTCCAGGTATGGCTTGAATATATCATTCATCAATGCCATAAATGCTGCGGGAGCATTCGTCAATCCGAATGGCATCACCAAAAACTCGTAGTGGCCATAACGGGTACGAAATGCTGTCTTGGGTACATCTCCACTCCTGATCCTCAACTGATGGTACCCTGACCGTAGATCTATCTTAGAAAATACTTCGGCTCCCTGGAGCTGATCCAATAAATCATCGATTCTTGGAAGGGGGTACTTGTTCTTAATGGTGGCCTTATTCAATAACCGGTAATCTATACACAGTCGGAGGCTTCCATCCTTCTTCCTTACAAATAGAACCGGTGCTCCCCAAGGTGAGACACTCGGTCTAATAAACTCCTTCTCCAACAACTCTTGCAGCTGTTTCTTCAGCTCTTCCAATTCTATCGGAGCCATTCTATAGGGTGGTTTCGATATCGGCTCTGTACCAGGCACTAACTCAATGCAAAATTCCATTTCCCTTTCAGGTGGTAGTCCTGGTAATTCATCCGGAAAGACATCAGGGTAGTCCGTAATTACAGGTATGTCCTTCAATTCCGGGTGTGCCTCATCTATATCGACCACATAGGCAATGAACCCTTCACATTATCCTCTCCATCGTTAGTAACATAAACCATCACTCCACATTCAACATTTATCATAAACAAATAATTTATCTCTCAAGCGATATGCATTTAAAATCATACTCTTTTATTTACCACAATTATACAAGTTTCATATCATTTCTTTTCATCAAAATTTACAATAAGATTTTCTAATCCTGAAAACATCAATGTTTTGGCATGACAATCCATCACAACACGATTGGTAGCCAACCAATCCATTCCCAAAATTACATCAAAATCATTCATATTCAATAAAATCAGATTGGCTATCATTTCCTTCCCCTCTATCTTTAACTTACAATCTCTACATACATGCTCAGTCAATTGACTATCATTCATGGGTGTGGAAATCATCAACATTTTATCCAACAATGTTGGTTTCACATATTTCAACAATTTATGTGCAAAGGAAGGTGATATGAAAGAATGCGTGGCACCAGGATCAAATAATACCAATGCTTCTAAATCAAAGATTCGGATGGTACCTTTAATCACATCCGTCGATGCGTCTGCAGTGTCCTGGTCCAGTGCGTGCACCCTTCCTCTGCTCACACCCGCAGCCTGTTTCCCTTTTTCCTCAGCTGTAGCCCTCCTCCTCGGGGCTGCTGTCTCAACTGGAGCTCCCTCAGGCTCCTTGCCCTTCTGTGGGGCAACCTCAATTATCTCAGTGCAGTACCTCGATATATGTCCTGGCCTCCCACACCTAAAACACGAAACAGGGGGCGCCTGACATGGCCTAGTCCCATGGTATCTCCCACATCTCCTACACTGATCCGTGGTAGGTCGTGGTCCTCCAATAGTTATACCCCTCGGCGCTGTCAAGGCTGGGTATACGGGAGGTCTGGCAGCTCTCTCCTGCACCTCCTCGATCTTAGGCCTCTTCTCGAAAAACCTTTGGCCACCTCTCTTGGCCACTCTTCCAAACCCGGATCTCTTCCGGTCTCTGTCCTTCCTGACACTGATCCTTCCAAGCTCGGAGGCATTTCGCTCAAAGTCTTGCTCACATAACTGAGCCTTATGTACAGCCTCCTCATAAGTCACAATATCGAAGGGAGCTAGCTTAGTCCGGATGGCCAATCTCAATCCATCCATGAACTTCTGAATCTTCCGGGTCTCACTACCCATCGTGTCCGGGTCATATCTCCCCAAGGACATAAACTTAGACTCATACTCGTCCACAGTACGGTTCCCCTGAACCAAATTCATAAATTCCATCCGCAGTTTCCTCTGTGCGGTAGCTGGGATGTACTGTCTCCTGAAGGCCTCTAGAAATATCTCCCACGAGATCTCAGAGTGTCTAGCCCTCAAAATAACCTCGGTGGACCTCCACCAATGCTCGACCTCGCCTTTCAACATAAACACGGTAAAGGCTACCTTTTCAGCTGAAGTGCATCGGAAAAACCTATATAGTTTCTCCATCTCATACACCCAATCCTCCGTAATTACTGGGTCCTTCACCCCTCTAAACACTGGGGGTTTCAGCGCTTGAAACTCTCGCAATCTGCTCAAGTCGCAGTCATAACCCACATCACTACCGCTCTGCTGTGGAGCGATAGGAGAAGCTGTATCCTGGGCTGGAGGTGGTGTAACTGTAACTGTCTCAGCAGTCTGAGGTCTCTCCGCCTCTGCAGCTGCCTGTTCCGTAGTAGGCTGTGCTGCGGGACCTCGTCTATCACCGGCACCTAATGCCTGCGTGACTATCTCCACCAAACTCTCAATACTCCGCTCTAACCTAGCGAAGCGAGCCTCAGTATCACCTGCTCTCTCAGCAGGGTTCTATGGAGCCTGCTCAGTCTGTGGCTCCGCACGGCTCTCAGGCCTACCTCTACGGCCTCTAGCACGTGCTCTCGCCCCTCTACCTTTGCGTGTAACTGGCATAGTGCCTAACTCCCTGTATTATAATAATTTATTAAGCTCAATCCATCACAGTATACACAGTTATATCTAAACAAAAGCACAACACTATGGGGATGTACTTTCCTACATTTTATTAATGACTCACATCAGGCCAACACAGCTCTGATACCAATCTCTGTCACGACCCAATTCCATTCTCCTTAACCAAAAATCTGAAAATTTTTCGCGTTTTACTGTTACCTTACCCGGTCGTGAACTAAACTCACCACACACTGTTGGGCTGTGAGCCAATAATAAATACCATATCTCATTCATTCTCAATTAATTAAAACGATGTCATACATGTGCATTTAATCGTGTACTTATACGAATACATGTTTTACTGACATCTACATCCCCGTAATTACACTCAAAAGAATACTGTGCTTTTACATTGTTTAGATACAAAAAGAATCACTGTGTATATACCTCTTAGCGATGGAGATGCAGCGGAGTCTAAAATAATACGTCTCAGTCCTCACTGGGCTACTATGCACGCTCTGTAGGGGGGAAAAATAGAGTGGGATGAGCAACCACACGCTCAGTAAGGCAATAATGCAAGCATGGTAGATAACTACTCTATCTACATGCTGATAGTATTATGCATAAATCATTTATAGTAGGAGCATGAGGAATAAAACTATGCCATATGAGTATACATATATATCATGCATCAAAGTCATGTAAAATTGGCATATAAAACATGGTAAAACATCATGTATAAATCATCTCATGCTCGATCTCATTTAAATTCATAAAAATGGCAATTCATTAAGAAACCTCCTTTTTTAAACCCACGTCATAAATCTCTTTCTCATCACATACAATCACATCACATCAATTCACAATCACAACCACGTTTTTATTTCACAATTCAAATCCACGAGGCTCGACCCCTCCTTCGGGTCTACCTTAAACAATCACAATCACACTTAGAGATTTAAAATCATGTGGTAGTAAGTAATTCAAGCAAGGAGACAGGTTACTATATCTCAAGTGACTACATTGGCAAATCGTCACATATCATCCCAGACCACACGGATTCCGGTGTGCGGGGTATCATGCTGGCACGAAGGTGGGTTAGTTCTCCGCCAGACTTTCTCAAATCAAGTAACCACCACGCGGTACATCATACTCCATGTGATATACACGGTACATCGTACTCCGCGGACCCATAACATGGTTGGGGGTGCCTGCCATAGGTCTTATCTACCCCATACCAAGTGTAACCTTTATAGTCTCAAGAGCGCGTGGGAGTAACCGCAATACCAGGTCCTAGCCCCTCATGGCCTTGCTCGCCCCTGTTGGGTTCCCTGATCCAGGTCCTAGCCCCTCACCCTTACCCCACCTAAGAGGTCTGTCAGGCCTGTTGGGTTCCCTGGATGGATTATGTCAGGTCCTAGCCCCTCACCCTCACCCCACCTAAGAGGTCTGTCAGGCCTGTTGGGTTCCCTGAGTTAATCCGTATCTCTCACCACGGCCTCATACATACCACAATGTGAAAACCAGCGCGAGCTACGCTCTAGCGCGAATTCATGCATCAAAACCAATCACTTCGTACGAGCAACGCTCTGGTACGGCATTTATGCATAAAATATGAAGAAACCATGTACGAGCATAGCTCCAGTACAGTTATATGCATAAGAAAAAAAACCACTCAAATCCACGTACGAGCATAAGCTCCAGTACGGTTTATAAACATCATCACAATTCAATTTCAAGGTGTGAGCTAAGCTCAAGCACGTTTCACACAAGTGAAAACATAGAAATCTCGCGCGAGCGAGGCTCTAACGCGAATTATATCTCATACACGCGATAGGCGGCTTACATGCATTCAAAACATCTCATAATATGCTTAGTGCCTCATATGGGCTATTTCACAACATCATTCAAGTACTAGCCAGCCTATCCTTTTATTTGCTCAAATCAAAGCATTGTGTTTTGTAAAAGCATTCAAAACACATGATTTATGCAATTATTAGCCTTACTATCCCTTTTTCATAAAATCCACTTCAAATCCAAAGCCACGCATATACCCATCATCTTTCACGAATACCATCAACATTTATTTGAGCAATCATGCATTTCATTAAAACACCCGATATTCACCCACAAGTTCAAAGTATGAGCAGCTACCTCTATATACTCACAAAATTCCCTTACCTGGAATCGCGATGCGTGATTCCACTTCCTTACGCTGCTTACTCGTAGGGTTTGGTTCGCCTTTAACGAACTCTTCGGGACTGCACAAAATCGTATCCCGCATTATATTCGATCCACATATTGCAACCTTTGTGCTTGCTATAGTCAATTTAATCTATAGCCTATATTAAAGCTTATTTGGCCTCGTTTCATTACTTTATCCATAACTCGAGGCTATGGACCTTCTTAGGCCTATTAACTTATTCAAAGTCGATATCAAATCGACATAAAGCTCATAGCGTTCATATTCCATGAATCCCCTCACTATGGCATTTATCAATTATATACATACCCATTTCCACAATTCCTCCAAACTCACAATGTAATCTCATTTAACCATTTAAAATCATAATCATTACCCCAATAACAACTTTAACATGCCATAAATCATCAGCTCATTCAATCCCACATATCCTCACATTATACCCATTTTTGATTTCTAGGTTACACCAATTCCACTACATTCCTAGGTAGTTTATCCATCAATACACATATCAATCAACTCCAAAATCAATTAAATAGCTAATGCATTTGGATTGGAGTGTTAGAATCTTACCAATATGATTTCTCTTCTTGCTCCAATTGGTAATGCCCTTAACTCCTTCAATTCCAAAAATGGGAAAATGCTCTCTCACTATGTTGTTCTCCTCTTTGATAGGAACAACTTTGCCTCTAATGATCTCTCTCCAAATCTCACTGAAAATGGCTGATTTTAGAGAGGGAAAGTTAGGTTTTTGGGGTTGAAATTGTAAGGTTAAGTGTTTTCCGAGACTTCCAGATTTTTCAGCTCTCCTTATATAGAAATGACTTGAGGAGATCGATCTGGTCCAAGAGGAGATCGATCTGGTCCCTTAAAATCCCTCTTTTTCATGACATTTTTAAGCCTGAGATCGATCTGTCGAAGCAATGAGATCGATCTGTTGAATCATGAGATCGATCTGTCGAAGCATGAGATCGATCTGGTCCCAAACAGAGGGCTAAGGAGATCGATCTGGGTGCTTGGGGATCGATCTTTCCACTACAGAATGCTTGAGAGATCGATCTGGCTCCATTGGAGATCGATCTGCTCAATTCTTTCGCCCAAATAAGAGCATTCTGGCTCTTCCAGATCGATCTCTCACCCTAGGAGATCGATCTGGACCTCATGTTTTCCAGATTTTCCTGCAGTTTCATTGCTGCAACTCATACCAACACACTCTCAATCTATTGCCATGGCCATTTCCTCATCCATCCACCTCTATAACTTGAAAATGGCATCCATTCATACCTTATGCACATTGAAACTTGTGTGCATTCATTGTATGTCCCAAGGTATGCTACATAGAACCGAATGGAAGCTTAACTCCATTCCATTTTACCACACTACTCATTTTGAGTTTCAATCACATCCATCACTTGCCATAACTCATTCCTTCGTATTCATACTCAATGAAACTTGTATGTACGTTACAATTCATATTACACATACATACGTTGAATCCATGGACTTACATCAATCATACTTTACATTACAAGTCCATTCATATTATTTGATCCAATTACACATATTACCCTTTTACATATACGGGGTCTTACAAGCTGGGCATAGAGTGGCTGTGTTATTTTTGCTGGGACGCGGGCAGGACAGACCAAGGATGAACAACATCTGAGCAGAGTTTCGAAGACCTGTGCAGCATGCAGGACATTGCATAGTCAGTGACAGAGGCTAGTGTGCGGCAGTAGGAGCTGAGCAGGTGATGTGCAGGTGTACTGTGCGGCTTCAGCAGAAAACCAGGAGTACGGGACATGCTGGGCAAGCTGAGAGCAGACTGACAGCAGCCAGTGCAGAGGTCGCGAACGTGTAGAGGACTGCCAGTACCGTTGGCAGTCAAACAAGCTGGACACACCTGGAGCAGAGGACAAACCAAGAGCATGCTGGAACAAATTTTGCTGAGGAAGAACGTGTACAGTGCCTGCTTGTCGGGACCACTTGGTTTAGCATTTGATTAGGGCCATGTTTGGCAAATTTGCATTGTAGCTTTAATCCATTTTCATGCACTTTTAGATAGTTTAATTCCAATTTAATTTGGTAGCATAAGAAGTTGTAATTTTATTTGCATGATTAGCTATAGTTCAATTGATTGATTAGTCTAGAATTTAGATTTAATTATATCATTAGTTAATTTATAATTTTTTATAGGTTTTCCAATTAGAATTAATTTAGATTAAACTCATTTTATGCATTTTTAATTTAGTCTTCATTTTTATTAAATTTTAGGTTAGTTTAAATTGCATTTTCATAACTAGATTAATTTGCATGCATATTTTATTTTAGGTTTGTTTAATTTTAGTTAATTAATTTTGTTTCTTTATTTATTATCATATTTGCATTTTATTTTAATTGCGTTAATTAATTTTAATTGTTTTAATTTGCTTTTGTAGGTTATTATTTTTAATTGCTCGTAGCTCTGTAAGTAAATTTTAGCTCTGTTTAATTTTCTTTATTTTATAGTTTTATTATTTTCAGTACTTTTAATTTCAGACTTAGTAGATCACCCATAATCATAATTTCATAATTTGCTAGGATATACATAGGGTAAGATTAACCGGTAGTTAATTAGGCTGATAACTTCTCTGTGGGACGATAACTCGGGACTCAAATCTCATTATTACTTGTATGACTCGTGCACTTGCGGACAATACGTCTAGTTCGTACCAGTGTGGCGTCTGAACTTCGCCTGTGTGGTGTCTGAACTTCGCCTTTGTGGTGTCTAAACTTCGCCTTTGTGGCGTCTGAATTCCACCTTCATGTGTCTGAACGTTGTACGACCTTGATCACGTACACAGCCCTACCATGGGTATAGGTTCTGAATTCCCTCTACGGAGGATGACTTTGTTATAAATGCATGATAATCATATGGGCCAACGTAGTCTCTATCTGAATTAAACTCTGCTTTCAGATTTGACTTTATGATATGTGATTTTACATGTAATTATGTTTTTGGAATTTTGAATATACGAAAAGCTTATGTGATAACTGTTAAGTTAAAGTACTTAAAGATTTACATTTTGAATCATGATGTTTCCGACTTTCTTAATTTCAAAAGTCCTTTATATTAGTTTCAGAGAGTAGTCATTGTACGTATTATTATGTTTTTCTACATATTTGAATCACTAAGGCCGTTTTAAATGCATTTTCTTACTGGGCTTTTTCCCAAAAGCTCACCTCTCTACCTTTCAGACTATTTGCAGTGATCAGTAAGAGTTACCTGCCGCATACACGACGTAGGCTGGTGGGAAAGAGCTACCCTAGGCTACTTTTTATACACGCAGAAAAAGGTATACAATTACATTCCTTTACCAGACACATTTGTATACATAGACATATATTGGAAATATTTTGTTGGGATGTAATTTGTAAGGAAAACAATGTAAAGAATATTACTTTTGGGAGTATATTTTAAGGTGATTGGTAATGAATCGAAATGGATGTATTGGGTTGTAAATGTGGATTTGGAAAGTATGTTTGGTAGTTGTGGATATATAGGATTGTTAAAACAATTGATTTGCAGGTGGGTAGGCTCATATATAAGCCGTTATGCTACCGAAATTTCTATTGGCCATATATGTCAAACATAAAATTTAAATAAATTATGGATAAAGAATTAGGAAAAGTGAATTGACACTGAACAAGAATACAACATAAGTGAATAAGGGAATAAGTGGGTAAATTAAGTAAAAAAAAAAAATCTCCCAATTTTCAAGGGTCAAGGTCGTTACACTACAAAAGCTACTTTTTTATAGTAGTGCACTCTATCAATCCGTGGAGCTTCTCCAATTCTTAACACAAAAGTTGCAAAAACAACTTTCTCGGTGGAGTCACTACAAAAATTTCATTGGGTTTCTCTGCCTCATTTATCCAATCTTCCACAATCATTGGATTTCTTAACTCCACTGAAAAATAGGGGCTTAAGCCTCTGAAATTGCTTCAGTCTATTAAGTTTGTAGTCGTACCCTACAAATCCATATAAATTCTTCCATTTCATTTATTCCAGTTTTCCTTCACAATGAGATTCTTAACTCCAGTATGTAATAGCATACTATCTTCTGAAATTAGCTCGATCTTTCTCTCAGTCACCCCTCAATTAATATCATCATCACGGGGCCACTATCACTAGACTCGACAATGTCATCATTATTTCCATGTCCCGCTCAATTTTTTTATGAAGCGGACTCTAAAATTTTTCCAGTGAATCTATAAGGTGTACACTCAGATGAGAGTTCACTACACCTCTCAGGCCTATCTCTACGGCCTAGGGAAATGGTTTATTTCCATATGTTAATATATCTGTAATATTAATCAGTCATATCTATAAGTTTCCTTTCATTCACTGACATAATTTTCAATAAAACACAACCAGGTATACCCGTTTATATCTAAACAATGTACAGTAATGCTGGGGATGTGAACCTTTTAAATTTTTTCTCACTTTTAATATCAACTCGTATCAGTCCAACCTTGCTCTGATACCACTTCTGTAACGACTCGAATTTACTGATATTTCGGTTGGGCTACAAGTTGATATTATGTCAAAACAATAATTAGTCTGATTAATTTTCTTTCGAAATAACAAAATTAAACAAAATATATATTCACATTCCCTATATACATCTTGTATGCATTACTGTACTTACAAAAATTTTAGATACAAAGAAATTGTTTACACCTGGGTATACTTTCGATGCAGAAATATGCTCCGCGAAATCATAACTCTGCGGAAAGCCTTACTAACGGAAGCGATCCCAGCTACAGAGGGACTCTGGGGAGGAAAGTAAGGGGGTGAGCTCAACATGCTCAGTAAGAAAAACACGTAGCAGGTAAATAAATACACTACTTATATACTTGTGCCACAAATAAATTTCTCGTAAATCATACTAAAAAACTTTCAGTTCAATAAAATCAGAAATAATATCTTCATAGTTTACCGCACATATTTCACAATTTTGAAATTCAAGCAGTAAAACACACAGTTTTAAATCACAACACAATTCACATTTTCATTTCAGAAATTTCAGATAGACGAGGCAAGGCATTTCACAATATATTAGATATCAGAAGTGACTATTGGTCGATTTTGGTGACTCCGGGCAATTCATGGGCCAGGTGTGCCGGGATGTTAGGTGCCGTGGAAGTGGTCAACTACCCATACAGCTCACACAATACACTATTTTCAAGTAACATGGTACATCATACACACATGCATACAGCATGGTACATCGTACTCCATAGACCTCGGCATCATTCACCATTCAGTAAAATTTCACTATTCACAATTCTATATAATTTCACTGCTGCCCCTTTACCTCAAATCATGTGCAAGCAGGTAGTGCGAGATTACACAACATTACACGCTTGACAGACACAGTTTTAACATCAAAACGCTTTAAATCACGTGCATGCAGGTAGTGCAAGATCACACAGCAATACACGCCTGACTGGCACAGTTTTAACCACAAATACTTTGATCTCGATTCAGCTCATAAAATAGTGTAAAAGAGGCTGGTCTTGCCCTTTTTCACAAAACACGATTTTCAGTATAATTCTGAAATTTTTAGATTTTTCACAAGTAATTTTAAAACTACCCAAATATTTATTTAAATAGGCTCGATAATACTATACCAAAAATCAAACTGTTTTTACGGAGTTTTAAAACTCTTTCTTAAATTTCAAAGCGTAAAATCGGCTTAAGGTTTTCTATAATTCGAGCGACTAAAAAATTTTGTCCTAACATTCGCAGTCTCAAATACCCAGAAAATATACGCTGATATTTTTAACAATTCACGAATATTTTTCAACAGTAGTAATACGACCTAAATTTATATCTACAAAGCATCAGAAAAATACGTGTAATTTATCTCTAGCAGCACACAAAATTTTTCTTACCTCGATGACTGTCCGTAGTCCTCGATTGTCTTAACGTAGTGAGTCGACGGGTTGGTCCACTCGGGTTATTTCAACCAGAACTCTTTTTTTTCCCGGGTTTCCAAATTCTCAGTACACTTGTCTCATTTTTCTTCGATTTGTCTCCTATTCTAATATATATATATTTAAAAATATATGTTACCTCTTTTATTTTATTTTTTTAAAATTATCTCTCCTTCCCGCTACTTTTCTCTCTTCTTTTCCTTTCCTTTCTTCTTCACTAAGCCCGACGCCAGTGTTCACAAAATGTTTAGCTCTCTGTTTCCTCACCTCTCGGCCTCACCACCATCTCCTACTGTTTTCGTTGGTTTTCGACACCACCCTCATCACCCCCACGTCGTCGGTCATCTTCACCACAACCTTGCCAGCCTCGAAAGCACCAAACAACAAACTTCTACTTTTCTAACCACCCAATTCGTTTCCCTTTCACTACCCCTGTTTCTAATGCACAATCATCTTTGTTTTCAAGCCCTACTACTAGCAGTTGCTGTATGTTTCCTTGTCCCCCTTCGGCTATCATCTCCATCACCACAATCTGCCACCACCATGTCCCAGCACCATCCACTGTTTTGAGCACCTAAATGACCGTTCAATCAGCACCTACTGCTGTCGTTTACCAGCCTTTCAGTGCCTTCTGATCAAGCTTTATGTCCAGCCCCTCTAGAGCTACCATTCCTCCCTGCTTCGAATAGCTTTGATCAGGCTTTAGAGCTAAGCCAAGGTCCCTATCGTAGCTCCCAGTCTGCTGCTGTACACGGTCAGCACCTCTCCTGCTTCAGGCATGGATCACCCATCCTTTTAGCCTAGAAGGGGCACCCCAAAGCAGCACCGATTTCAGGCCTGTTCGGCCACTACTAGCCAGCCATTTCCAGCCTTTCTTCCGTTCCTCATACTATTTTCCTCTTTTTTTTTCCTGCTCACGTTTCACCATTTTCATTCTCCTCTAAAGTGCCCCATCGTTATTTTCTTTCCTTACTTTATTTCACTCCCAGTTCTCTACTCTCTATCTCTCCTATTTTCCAGCTTCTCGATTTTCCAACACTGGACTCTCCCATTCCTCTTTCTTGTTTCAGTCACTCACAACCTGTGTAAGACCCAAAATTTTCTCCACTTTAAGAATTTATCTTGTAATTTCAAAAAAATATATATATTTCAAGGAATTAAAAAATAAATATGAAATGCATGTACATTTTTAGTAATAAATTAAATAAAATATACCTGTATATTTGTGTGTGTAAACCCTACAAAATTCTTATATTTAATTAGACTATGTAAGAATAAAAATAACATGATTTAATGGAAGTGTGAATATTCGTTATAGGGCTCGGAGAGTATAGGAGTCGAGAGGCTCGTGAATGATAAGCAACCTGAAAATACAGGAAGTGATGAAGCAAATGCAAGCATGGAGGGACGAAAAATAATATTTGATGTAAAGACTTGTATCGAAAATTTATGAGGAATGATGAAATCCCAATAATACTTTATTTACGAAATAATGAAAATTTCATGGAAGGCATGAACATTTTGTCATTTGGATAATTTTAAAAAAAGGGAAATGTATATATGTATATATGTATATACATATGTCTATATATATATATACATACTAGGAAAAAAATTAATATGGATAAATAATGATATATATATATATAACAAATATATATATATATATATATTGTAAGGTGTAGTATGTATTATATAGGTAGTAATAAATAAATAAAATAAAAAAGGATGAAATGAAATAAAATAAATAAATGAAAAGAAAAAAAAATGAAAATAAAAAACAAAAAATAAAAATAATACCAAACATTATATAATATATATATTAATTTAATTAAATAAAAAAAAGAGAATAGGGGTGTATGGAATTGGCTTTCAAAGAAAGCCAATCCCATTTTCTACAAAGTGAATTGCAAAATGAATAGTAAGGGCAGGAAAAAAGACAAAGAGAAAAGAAAGAAAAGAAGAGAAAAAGAAAGGAAGGAAGAGAGGGCTGGCCGAGAGGAAGAAAGGAGAAGAAAGAAGAAAGAGGAAGAAAGAAAAGGAAAAGAGAAAGAAGGCTGGCTGATCGGAGGTTGAAGCAAACCGATCGGGGAGAAAGAAAGAAAAAGAGGGAAGGAGAAGAAGAAGAGAAGAGGGAGAAAGAAGAACAAACCGAGGAAGAGGGAGGAGAGGCTGGAACCGAGAATGAAATATCAACAAATTGAGAGTGAAACGGTAAACAAATCGAGACTGAAAGAACAACAAAACAAGACTGAAACAGAATTGGAAGCAAAGCAGGAACGAAGCAAGCTGAGCATAACCGAATTGAAGCAGAGTAAAACGGAAGCAGAGCAGGAACAAAGCGAGCTGAAGCTAGGAACCGTGAGGGAGCTAAGGTGAGGCAGACCGGGAGTTGAGGGAGAAAGGAAATCGAAGCTCCATTGAGGCAGACCGAGAGATGCAGCAAAACGGAAGTAGGGGCTGCAGGCTTTCACCCCTCAGCTGGAGTTGGACGAAACAGAGGAAGGGGTCGGCTGAAGCCTTGGACCCCTGGAATAGTGGCATCCTCTTAGTGGCAGAACGATGGTTCCACCTTGCGGACTGCATTGAAATAGCAACAATTGCTACCGGTTTCTTCACTTTTGCCATCCGATGGAATTGGAAGAAAAGAAAAAAAAAGAGGAAGAAAAGGGAAAGATTTCAAAGGTAAATTTATATATATGCATAGTTGGCATATATGTATATATATACATGTGTTCGAAATACAAGTATGTTAGTGTGATTTATTTAGACAAAAAAAGGGGAAAAATGAGGAGAAGATAAAAAAATATATATTGTGATATTGAATAAGGGAAACAAATAATAATATGTATATGTATGTATATATATATATATATATATTGGTGTGTATATACTTAGGTGTATATACAAATAGGTGTATATAAGATAAATGTGTATGTTAGTTTATGTACATACAAAGAATATATATACATGTGATAAGAAAGAAATGAAAACAAATAATAATATATATAGGACTATATATATTATTATTTATGTGTATATACATGTAGATGTATATAATAAATGTATATGTTAATATTTGTATGTACAAATATATATAGTAATGAAAATATATAAACGTGCGTGTTGGCCTAAGTATGTACAATAATACGTACACGCGAAGTAGTAACGAATAGGTTACGATTTTAACGCAATTCGGACAATTCGCATGAATAGGGTGCTAAGTATACAACTTCGGTGTAGGTGATCGTAGAAGGAATTAAAGGAGTTACTAGAAGGCATCATCACTCGAATTCGGAAATTTCGATAAATCGAGGTAAGGGGTGTAATTTAAGATGGTAATGGTATCCCTACCCTTAGACTTTAATTTATTTATGTGTTTTCGTGCCTTCTCGTGCAACCCTTGATTGTAAAATAAAACCTGACACCTAATAAGCCCAAGATTTATTTGATCATATCTTCGAGATAAAGAAATGCTATATGAAGTTAAATGCATAGTTTCAAGCATGATTTTCTGAATAAATGTCATGGTTTCGACTTATGTATGATTGATTTCATGTTTTTGAATGAAATGAAATTTGGTATGTGAACTTATGCTTGAGAAATGAACTTTATTTTCGAAAAGCGATTGTGGGGGCCACCTCTTGAGTCCTACGGGAACAAAGTGCCACACAGCCTGTCTATTTTATGAAAGAGTTTTTAGTTCACAAGAAATTCGATTTTATTACTCGGTATGAGTTTATGGGTTATAAAACCCAAGAAAGACTTTGAAAACTCTGTTTTGAGACAAAAAGGGCATTGTATAGTGGAATTGTGGGGGCCACCTTTTGAGTCCGACGAGAGCAAAGTGCCACGTAATTTTCATAATGACATGTGAACGTGGGGGCCACCTCTTGAGTCCGACGGGAGCAAAGTGTCACACGGATCACAAAGACATGCGAACGTGGGGGCCACCTCTTGAGTCCGATGGGAGCAAAGTGCCACACAGATCACAAAGACATGCGAATAAGGGGGCCACCTCTTGAGTCCGACGGGAGCAAAGTGCCACACGGATCACAAAGACATGCGAACATGGGGGCCACCTCTTGAGTCCGACGGGAGCAAAGTGTCACACGGATCACAAAGACATACGAACGTGGGGGCCACCTCTTGAGTCCAACGGGAGCAAAGTGCCACGCGGCTCACAAAGACATGTGATCATGGGGGCCACCTCTTGGGTTCTGTGGGAGTAAAGTGCAACACAGTCTGTGTGACTGTGGAGGCCACCTCTTGAGTCCTATAGATGCAAAGTGCCATACGGTCAATGCATTTTTGTCATGCTCGCCTTTGTGGCGTCTGAACTTTGCCTGCATAGGTTCTGAATTCCCTCTACGGAGGATGATTTTGTTATTGCCGCATGACAATTCTATAAGTTAGCTAAGTCTCCATCCGATATGAACTATGCTATAAGATTTTGATTCTTCGATATATGTTTCTACATTAGTTATGCTTTTGAAGTTCTATCGGGTTTGAAATATTCTGGAGTTCTGTGTGTTTCGATAGATTGTGATGTAACTGAATAGATTTGTTCTTCGAAATTATATTTCTATCGATTATGTTTTATATATATGCTTTTTGAAAGCTATGTGATATTTGTAAAGAAACGTATTGTCACGACCCAGATTACCTAAAAATCAGAGTAAATTTTTCACCTTTTTTTTCATTTATTATTTAATTCTTATCTTTCTCTCATCGTGATCATCTTGCCAAACAGTTGAGCTATGATTCGGTGTTGGTCACCTCTTACCTATTACCATTCCATTTCCATAATCATATTCACATATCAGAGTTTACTATTCTTTGACTTTAAATAAATACATACCCAATGATATTTATAACTCTACATCCCCGACATCATATCCGTTTACAGTACTGTGTATTACATATTTAGATACAAAACTATACAAATGTGTATACCTGTCTCTCGATAGGAAGCAGCGGATACTAAGCATGCAAGTCCTCAGCCGTTTAATAACTATTGCAAGTGCTCTGAAAAGATGGGAAAATAAGGGGGTGAGCAAACCACAAGCTCAGTAAGGCAATTATACAAGTAAGTAGATAGCTCCACTATCTACATGCTCATAATGCCATGCCCTTAAAATCCATTTTTTTCATTAAAATCTCAAGCACAAAATCATGCATATTTCAATGCCATAGTTTATCCAAAGCTATTTGTGCATATATAAATCATGTAATTCATGTATTCATAGCATTTTATGTGACATCTGTAAGACTAGAAATTATATCGTAATTTCTTATAAAGGATTGAAAATGGTGCCAAATAAAATGAAACGGGATTCAAACTAGAAATAAGGATTTAAAATGCGAAATGAATGAGTATTCATGAAGGGAAGTCGGGTTAAATTAATCTCGAACACTGCAAGGGCAAAACGGTCAAAAGACCAAAAGTCGGAATAAATTCGATAAGAAAATTTAATTAAAAATAATGGATTTGAGAATCTTGATCAATAACGAAGAAATAATTAAATTTCGAGTCCAATTGATCAAGATCCAAAAAATTTAGAAATACCGAAAAGTCACTCGGGACAATATCCCGAAAATACGAAAAAATTATACCCGAAAAAGGGTTAAAAATATAATAAATAAATTAAATTAAATTAAATAAATTAATTTGAATAAAATAATAATTTTGGTAGATATTTTTGGCAAAATAATAATAAAATAATGAATATAATAATAATAAACTAAATTATAAATAATAATAAATAAAAATAATAATAATTGTAAAAAAAAAAAAAGGGGAAATCGCGAAATCGCGATTGGGAAGGAAAGCAGGAACCCGAGGCCTCAGCCTCCACCGGACGGAGACCACTGGGAAGAGACGCGAGGCCGGGAGGGGAGAGCCTCACCACCGACGTCGACGCTGACCCGACCCAAGTGAAATCCGACAGAGAAACGCGACCGGCGAGTGGGAAAAAGGAAAGAGAAACCGACGAAGGAGAGAAGCCAAGAACGGCGGCGAACGGCGTCGATCTAGCCCCACCCGACCACCGTCGAATGTCCCCGAGGCCCAGACGACGCGATCGGTGGTGGCCACAACCGCCAAAATCGACGGACGGCATCGAAAACGGCAGAAAAGAGGAATGGGTACTGACGGTCGAGGGAGAACAGCCGGACTAGCGACTTTTCGACGGCCTTGGACGAAACCGAGGGTAGATCTGAGATGCGGACGACCCAGCGAAGCCACTGGCGGCAGAAATCGATGGAGAACCGGCCGGCAGGGCCGTGAACCGACCGAACCAAAGTGAACCGGGCTGAACCAGACCGGTCTGAACCGGGTTGAACCGGACTGAACCGTTTCAGCCAAGAAAGAAAGGAGAAAAAGGAGAAAAAGGAAAAAGGGGAAGAATTTTCGAGGATACACCGGACTTCGGGTAAGTCGATATGAGGTCAAAAGTGACCGATTTGAATTTCGAGAAATTTATTTAAATTATATTTAATCGAAAAGTAATCCGGGATTAAATATATAATTGTGCAGTTGTACGACAAAGCCCGAACGAGAGCCGATTGAGCTCCGATTTTCGTATCTCGCATCATATTGGGTAAGCACATTTTAATTTCGGCAATATGAGTTCTTTAATACAGAGTTTAGATTTTTACAGAATTATGGATTAATTTCGTATAAAAAGGGATATTAATCGGAATTACAACGTAATTACCGTAAATAGTGTACGGGCTATCCAATAAGTTTGGAACGAAGCCCGATGATTATTAGTAAGTTGAATGAGCCCAATAAACCCGAAGAAGGGATTTAAATAGTAAAAACGGGCTGAAAATGGGTCGAGACCCATTAAGGTGCGATTGGGCCCAATAAGAGTAAATTGGCCCAATTAGTTAAATCGACTATAGTAAATAGGAGAATTATATTTATTGGGTTAAATTGATGTGATAAATAATTATTTGCAGCCCCAGAGACTGGATTAGCAGCAAATCAGATCGGACGAGCCTCCGACAATAGAAATTAGATACGCGCTCGACGAGAATCGAGGTAAGAGAATTTTGTAGGTGCATAGAGATACCTAAACGTAATTTTGAGGGGATTTACAGGCTCTAGAATTACTTAAACTATCCAGAAACGAAATAATAATTATACGAAAACCGGGGCATAGGTGAATAAAGAAAAAGACGATTTTACCCCTGAGAGTAAAATTTACAAAAAGGGTAGTAAGGCAGATAAATTGCATGATTATCATGTTTTAATGTTTTATATGATTATATTGCTTTGATTTAAGCAAATATACACATAAGTTGGCTATTGATTTCATGAATTATACGAAAGGGTACCGGTTTGTACCGGTTACTATTTTAAAAGATGTTTTATCAAGATTGAGCCACCTATCGTATTTATATGAATAGAAAGAGTGCTAGAGTCTTTTTCGCACTCAAGTTTACTAATTTATTTCTCATGAAAAGCCGTACTGGAGCATTGCTCGTACGAAAAATTTGTGTGTGCACAAAATCGTGCTGGAGCTTCGCTCGCACGAGATTTTAGATATCATGATATGCATAGCGTGGTGCTAGAGCTTCGCTCGCACTAGACGTGAGTTGACATGCATATAGTCGTGCGGAAGCCTCCTGTAGACTGTGTGTCACAGAGAGTTGAGATGCTCGTACGTATACTTTGAGACGTGGGTTGGTTATCGACATAGTATTGGGGTGGATAAGACCTACGGCAGGCACCCCCAGACTATGATATGGGTCCACGGAGTACGATGTACCGTGTATGTCACACGGAGTACGCTGTACCGTGCAGTCATGATGACTCTATGATGTTACTTGATATTCTGGCGGGTAGGAATTGACCCCACCTCCCGTTACAGTTGTGATACCCCGCACACCGGGATCCGTGTAGCCTGGGATCACAGGGACAAAGTATGGCCATAGTCCTCAATTTTTCATATAGTAACCTACATGCCTCACATGATATCATATGGTTTGGATAGACCAGGACAAACCCGAAGGATGGGTAACGTCCCGATTTATGTTTTTAAACGAGATGCGATTTAATGAATCAAGATATTCCCGAGAGATGGGTTTAGCCTTGATGTGATTGTTTTGTGATAAAACAAATAAGTTTTAAAATGTGACGAGCATGAGATGTCATACATGATGATTTTTTCATGTTTGAATTATATGTTGACTTCAAGATTTCTCTTATATGATATATACATACATGCGGCATCGTTTTAGTTTACCTCATGCTCCAAATATAAACGATTTTATATCATGACATTATCAGCAAGTAGATAGTATAGTTATCTACTTGCTTACATTATTGCCTTACTGAGCTGTTTATGCTCACCCATTCATTTTCCACCCCACGGGGTATATTTAGTAGAAGAGAACGACAGTAGTCATATCCGCTGCTTCTTATCAAGACCAGGTATACACATTTGTATAATTTTTGTATCTGAACATATAGAGGTACAGTACTGTACATAGATGTAATATTGGGGATGTATTCATTTAAAATAAATTGATATGTAAATGAAATATGAAAATGGAATGGTAAATATGTGAGAGGTGACTAACACCGAATCATAGCCCAACTGTTTAGTAGTATAACTGTTCACGACGGGTAAGGAAATTAAAAAGCGAAAAAATTACTTTGATTTTTAGGTAATTTGGGTCGTGACAACATCATTAAATCATACTTAGCATGAAGTAAAACAATATCATGCATTCCTTCCTGTCATGTAAGACAAATCATGAATTTGAATTGAAAGCATGGAAAATATCATCATGCTACTGCATTCAAATCATTTTATTAAAATGCAGAATAAAATAACCTCATCCGGGTCAATTATCTCATAAGTAAATCTCAAATTCATAAAACAAGTCATTAAAATTCATTATAAATCTTCAGTTATAAAACCACCCTTCTTTCAGGGTCACAAATCATAAAATCATAAAATCGGGGGCCTGACCCCTCCCTCGGGTCTACCCTGGTCTAACGACCAATAGTTATATCATGTGAGACATGTAATTGATTATATCAGTAACATCGAGGACTATGGCCATATCCTAGTGATCCCTGGCAACAGGGTACCTAGTGTGCGGGGTATCACACCTAAAACGGGAGGTGGGTCGTCCTACCCGCCAGAACAGCATAACACCAGGATTGCGAGGGCAAAGCTTGCTGCCTCGTGGCAAATACCACTCCACTCTAACAATCCCCACGGTACAGCGTACTCCGCGTGACATACACGGTACAACGTACTCCATGAACCCAAGCTCAATCAGGGGTGCCTGTAATAGGTCTTATCCACCCAAATCATCTCTATCTCAGAATGCACGTGTGAGCATATCATCTCACTGTGACATAGTCTACAGGAGGCTCCAACACGGCTATATGCATGTAATATAAATCCCTGTGCAAGCGAAGCTCAAGCACGGCTCCATGCATATTCATGATATTAGAAAACCTCGTGCGAGCGAAGGTCTAGCACGGTTTCATAAAAATCAGTAAAATCTGCGTACGAGCAGCGCTCCAGTGCGACTTAAACTGATTATAATTTCAAGTAAAATCCACGTACGAGAAATGCTCTAGTACAGATTTGTATAGAAACTCAGTGAAAACCTCGTACGAGAAAAACTCCAGTACGACATTCAAATGAATTATAAAAACCATATAAAACTTTGTGCAAGCAAGCTCCAGCACAAATGAATGCTCAAGTAAATCAAATCTCGTGCGAGTTACACTCCAGCACGGCTTTATGCATAATTAAAACAAATCTCGTGCGAGTTACACTCCAGCACGACTTTTATGCATATTCCATCAAAACAAATCAGAACAGTCAAAACATGTCAAAACAGAGTGCGAGATAGGCTCCAGCAGCTCTCATGCATATCAAATCATAAAATTCAGTGCGAGCAACCGCTCTAGCACATTTCATGCAATGATGTCACATAAGTCAGTGCGAGCAACTGCTCCAGCACATTTATGCACATTCACAAACGCAGATATAGTACGAACTACGTGTCGGCACTATCTGTTTCTATATAAACTTGATAGTTGGCCTATTTCCAAAGAATTTTCATTTAAATACAAATAACACTTGCATAGTGTTATCATTTGAAATTCATGCAATTACTGGCCAATCTATCGATTTACTTTGATTACAATCAATAAAATTCTTTAACTCAAAAAATTCCTTAAATCATGCATTTCATGCATGTCATGCTTTCACCATCCTTAGGTGAACTTCCCTCAATAGGGGTAAAATAGTCATTTCACCTATTTCGATCCTTAAAATCATTTAAACCACTTTTAGGATCATTATTCATAATCAAGGTATACATACATATTCAATGTACAGAAAAACTATTAAAACACGCGTAGTTACCTCTAGCTACTCACACAATTCTCTTACCTCATTTTTTTGTACAGTCTGACCTTTCCACTGATGACTCGTCATGCAGTCCAATTTGCTTCTAATCCAATCTCTGAAACTGCTGATACACATTCATCAGGTCAAATACAATACAATTTAATTGTACTTTCATATTTTTCTGGGCTTAATTTAAATCATGGGCCCGTTTACCCATATTGGGCCCGATTGCACCATAATGGGCCTTAATCGGTCTTAAGCCCGTTTACCACACTTTATCGAGGCCTATTAGGCTCATTGGACCCATTAGTATTTATTGGACCTCGTTCTAAATTCTCGAATATCTCAATTTAGTATTTACGACAATTTATCCAATTTTCCAGAATTTAATTCATTTATGTAGAAATTATATCCGTAATTTATGCGATAAATATCAATCACGTATAACGATGTAAATTATTGTAAATAAGGGTTACTTACCTGTGATTCCATGATAGTACATAAATCGAGGCTATCTCGAGCTCTCGGTGGATGCTAATTGTCGAGCTACACAATTAAATATATTTTCGGGTAAACTTTCAGTCGATTATTTATCAAATTAAATATTTCGAAAATTAAATCGATCAATTCGACTACTTACCGACTTACCCGAAGCTCGATTGCATCACTGGAATTTTTTTCAATTTTTCCTCATTTTCTTTTTACCTTTTTCTTCCTTTTTTTCCTTTTCTTTTTTGGCTGAACCGATCCGGTCCGATTCAACCCGGTTCGGTTCGGTTCGGTTTAGCGGTTCAGTTCGGTTCGACCGGTTCATGCAAGATTTGGTCGTTTCGACGCTGTCCAGTCGGTTCTCCGGTCGATTCCGCCACCAATCGGCGTGCCACGGCCTGGGCTTCCATAATCGGTCCTCAGTGTGGCTCGAATCGGCGCCGATGGCCACCGATCAAGCTTTCTCTCCCACGGTATCCTCCTCCGTTTTCGGCATTTTTCGATGACTTCAGGGCGCGTCTTGGCCGCTGGTGGTTCGCCCGGTGTTGGGCTGTCTTCGTCGGCCCTCGTCGGCCCCTCAGCCCCGCCTGTGGTGGCTCGCCGGTGAGAAATCCTCCTCGGGTTTGCCTTTCGCCTTTTACTTTTCTTTTCCTCTTTGGTTTCTGTTTCTCTCGTTTCAGACTTCGTTTCTTTTTTTTTTACTTATTTTTTTATTATTATTTTTATTATTATTTTATTTTTAATAATATTTTAATCAATTAAAATATTATTAAAATCCAAAAATATCTAAGAAAAAAATATTATTTTATTCATTTATTCCGTAAATGAATTTATCAGTCCAATTTTACCTTTTCGGTATATTTTTCGATTACTTTCGGGATTATTTTTCGATATGAAAATTTTGATTTATCCCCATAAATTCATATCTTGATCAATTTAATCCGAAATTAAATTATTTCTTCGTTATTGATCAAGATTTCTCAATCTCATATTTTTAATTAAATTTTTTTCTCAAAATTATATCGAGTCTCGGTCTTTTGACCATTTTACCCTTGCACGTGTTCGGGAATACCATTTCAATCCTTTTTGCATTTTTAAATGCACTCGAAAATTTCTATTCATTCCTTTTTGCTCTTACAATAAAACCAGGCCTTACAATCTCCCCCACTTAAGAAATTTGGTCCTCCAAATTAGAACCAAGTAAAGTGATTCCTTAAACAACTCCGGGTATTTTTATCGTATTATATTCTGTCATCCTCAAGTGACTTTCTCTGGAGTGTAATACTACCATCATACTTAACTAGGGAGATCATCTTAACTTCAACACTTTCTCTTTCCGTCTAATATCCGAATCGATTTTTTTTCCAACATACGTTACACTTTCATTGAGCTAAGCTGTTGAAGCTCATATTCGATCACATATGCTAGGTCCGGATAATATTTATGAAGCGTCAAAAGATAGGATACATTGTGGATGCCTGTTAATTCAAGTGGTAACGCCAACCTACAGGTCTTATCTTCCACTTGTCCTTATCTCTATCTGAATCTCGTTACATCCTTAGGACATGTAACTGCCAACAATACTAATTCACCCTCGGTGAATTCCAATGGTTTTCTGTCTTTTGTCAGCATAGTCTTTCTGTTGGCTCTGAGGTGTTCCTAATCTCTCGTAATCAACTGAACATCCTCAGAGGTTTGTCTTACCAATTCAGGAACAATTCTATCTGTCACCCACTTCTCTTATCCAAGTCAGGGAATAACTCCCTACGGGCATACAATGCCTCATAAAATATCATCCTGATACTCAAGTGACGACTGTCATTATTGGTGAATTCGATTAGTAGCAACTGATCATCCTAAGAGCTTATCAAATCAATGGCACACACTCTCATCACATCTTCCAAAACCTGTATAGTCCTCTCTGACTGATCATTTATCTGAGGATGGAAGCTGTGCTAACACTCAATCGGGTTCCCGTAGCTTCCTGAAAATAATATTCCTAGAAGTGGGAAGTGAATCGGGAATCCCTATATGATACCACGCTCACTGGAACGCTACACAATGTTCCACCATTTTTCGTACACATACATCCGCCTACACACTCAGAGTATTTGGGGATTTCATAACCAGAAGGTAGGTAACTAAATTAATCTATCGACTATCACACAGATAGCCTCGTGATTCATCCGGGTCCTCTGTAATCCATCACAATATTCATGGTAACTTGTTCCCATTTTCGTGTCAATATAGGTAGATGCTGCAATAACCCTGCAACTTCTTTTACTCTACCTTACTCTGCTGACATACGAGACACTTGTCCATAATCTCTACAATATCACTTTTCATACCTGACCACCAATACCCTTTTCAGAGATTCTGATATATTTATTATTTCTCGGATGCACTTTATATCCCGAAGAGTGAGCTTCTGACAATAAAACTATCTCATCAACTGTGGTCCTGGGGAGCACTTATACTATCTCTGAACCTCTGTAAGTCATCATCACTCTCTGTGAACTCTGTCACTATACCTTTCTGAATCTGACCCACACCATCGACAACATGCCAATCATCACGCTAAGCCTGGCAAATTCGGTCACACAACTCCGGTTATAACCTCAGGCTAGCTGTCACACAATCACCGTCATCATCAGAAGGGATCCCATCACTACTGAGGCCCACAACTGCTCTAGCAGCTAACGCTCCCTAACCATAATATGTGATACCATCCCAAGGCTCTTTCTGTTCAAGGCATCAGCCATTACATTAGCCTTTCCTGGGTGGTACAAGGTTCACAATCATAATCCTTAGAAGCTCTAACCTTCTTGGTTATCTCTTATTCTACTCTTTCTGTGAACACAGATACTCGAGGCTTTTATGTGAGATCTAGGAATTTCAGACATATTTTATTGATGTAATAAGAATTTGAAGTGTAATTTATTGAGCTAAGTAAATTGTGGGAATTATAATTGGAGATTTATATGTTAAGTGTGTAAAATGAGCATGAAGTATGAGGACAGATCGATCTGGGAGAAGGAGAGATCGATCTGGTGAGTTATAAACGACAAGGAATGAGAAATTTGAGGAGCAGATCGATCTCCAATGGAAGAGATCGATCTCCTTATGAATCTGTTTGAGAAGGGATCGATCTCATGAGGAAGAGATCGATCTCCAAATGATTCTGTTTGGGGAGAAGATCGATCTCCTCAGGAGCAGATCGATCTCATAAAGCCATAAAGAGATCGATCTCACCCCTCGACAGATCGATCTCCTAGGCATAAAATTGCCTAGATCGTCCCCAAATTTCAAACACAGATCGATCTCATCAAGAGGCAGATCGATCTCCTACCTCCAGTCTATATAAGGAACCCGTGTTTTCTCTGCAATTTCACTTTCTCTCTCTTCCAAAACCCATTTCCACCGAAAACCTAGTTTCTCACTCCTCCAAATCACCCATTTCCGGCCGAATCAGCTGTTGTGGCAAGAAGGAAAGTTGTTCCTCATCAAAGGGAGAACAACATACTTGGAAATCGAAGGACGAATCGGATCGAGGCGTGAGTTGTGCGTCTCACAAGCTTTGGGTAATTTCTAAACCTCGATCTTGATATTTGAGCTGATTTTGATGATTATTGGTGGTTGTAATTGTGTTGAAATAGTTGAGAAATGATTAGGGATTGATGAATTTCAATGTGGATAGAGTGATAATGATATTTAGCGATTTTGGTAATTTTAGGAATTTTGAGCTATAAACGGAAATATAGACAATGTGGAGAATTAGCCTAGATAATTGGCATGAGGAATGTAGGACGTTGAGATGTTGTGAATAAGGGTGTAGTTTGGGATAGAGTTACGAAAATTAAGGGATCTAAGGAGATATGAGCAATTATGCTCGATTTTGAGAATTGAGGTTTATGTGATATTGAGTATTGATGTTGTGACATCGTTTGGACAGCTCGGGAGTTCCAGAGTGGAATGCGAGGCTAGTCCGTGATACGGGGGAAACAATTGCACTATACGAGGTGCAAAGAGGTAAGGGAAATCTAAACCATTTGTGTATGTGAATTGCAAACTGTTTTAGCATGATTTGTGGTTTATAAAACAAGCATGTTGAGTGTTTTGTGTTGAGATTAAAATTGCACACGATTTTATAGCCGGTTGGAGCCCAATGTTTTATGAGTTTATAACTGGGCTCTACGTTAAGGCAATATTGTGATTTGAGAAATGTGTGCGTGTGCTTTGCCGGTTGGAACTCGGTTTTATTATGTTTTGTGTTGAGTACAAAACGATTTCAAATGAGTTTTATGAGAGAAAACCATTACGAGTTCTACGTGAAGGCAAACCTGTCTTATGTGATGAGACTTGGGTGTGTAGTTGTGAGTACACACCGGGCATTGCTCTTGTAGCATGTAAGCCCGAGAATTCTTCTCCGTTCTGGTAACGTGAGAATAACCCATTCTGTGGCTATGCCACGTTATACCCCATTGGTGGCTGTGCCACGTTGAGAAACTCAATTGGTGGCTGTGCCACGTTATACCCCATTGGTGGCTGTGCCACGTTGAGAAACCCCATTGGTGGCTGTGCCACGTTATACCCCATTGGTGGCTGTGCCACGTTGAGAAACCCCATTGGTGGCTGTGCCATGTTATACCCCATTGGTGGCTGTGCCACGTTGAGAAACCCCATTGGTGGCTGTGCCACGTTATACCCCAATTGGTGGCTGTGCCACGTTGAGAAACCCTATTCTGTGGCTATGCCATGCGAGAATTTAAATCAGTGGCTCTGCCACGAGTGTTTTGTGGCTATGCCACGTGAGAATTTAAATCAGTGGCTTTGCCACGAGTGTTTTGTGGCTATGCCACATGAGAATTTAAATCAGTGGCTCTGCCACGTGTGTTTAGTGGCTATGCCACGTGCGTTATTTTTACTGTGATTTTATCACGTATTTGAGAAAGCGTTTATCGCGTTGTTTTCACATGCTTTGTTAATGCTCTAGAGTGAGCCTTTTACTTCATGTTTTCACATGACATGACACATGAGAGTGTCGTTTTGAGTATTTTCATGCTATGGTTTTCAAATGAGTTTCACATACAAATAAACCTTTTGTGATGTGCATTTTGGTTTATGAACTGAGTCCTTACCCCCCTTTACTGAGCGATTTAGAAGCTCACCCTGTTTTTCTTTCCCCCCAGAGTTCTTCAAGTGAATAAGGACTTCCCTGCGACGTACGGAGTAGTGGCTAGTGGAGGATTCGAGCTCCAGGCCATATATATATTGTATCTTGAGGTATATTTATCTTTTCATGTACCCAGACTATTATTGTAATTGCAGACACTTGATGTATGACATTATATGGGATGTATTAGGATTAATTAACTTGTAATCGAGTAATGGGTATAATACAATATTTATTATATCATGATGAGATCCTGGGGAACGATAATTATGATGATGTATGACACTGCACAGTAATGCACTCTTTATTTGTGAATTAACGAGTAAAAAGTTTTAAATTAGCCATATTTTCTGCATTTTCGGGGAGTGACATTTTACGATCAGTGCATACCCGAAATGTCTCACCGTATAAGTGGTGGTGTCATACTTTTAGTGTAAACGCTACGACTGCCAACTCTAAATCATGGGTCGGATAGTTTCTCTCTTGATCCTTGAATTATTTGGATACATAAATGACTATCTTCTCATTTTACATCAATACACAACCCAATCCTTATACACTGAGAAACCTCTTGAGCTGTTGGTTATAGTGAGAATACTTACGGTGGTCAGTTCATTGCTTCAATATACCAAAACTCACCGAAGCTATTTTTATACTTATTATACCACTCGTATGCAATCTTTTTTTTCGAACAGGATGTGTCAACTGAGCAACCCATTTCGAGAAACTCACAACACCTCGTCTGTAAGACAGTTTCCTATTGCTACTCATGCTCTTCCTTGAACTTCGAATAAATCGAAATACCATCGCTAAAGATGACAACCAATCAGTCCAGATAAGCTTTAAATACCTCATCATAGTTGAGTTCCACTAAATATTCCAATCACTCATATCCTTGACCTATGTACGCATAAACGTATCATGTCATTTCGAAATCGTTTCCGTTCTAGTTACTAACAAATGTCATTTCCCTTTTTTTTATATTAACGGCTTTTATAAAATTTTAATTTTTTAAACCTCCATGATTGATCGAATTCTATATTTTTTTATCGTACTAGTAATGGTACCCAAATTTTAAATGTATATATTACAACTGTCGATTTCAATTTATAGCTTATGTGTGCGCTTCTAGACGCTGTCAAATCTTCAGGCAGGGAAGTATTTTAAAATACCTTTATTAACCCTCAAACTTGACCACAATTACTTTACATATCAATCCATGTGGTCACAATTCATAGTCACTACATATCGCTTAATCCAATATATCTCGCATGCAGGATCTATCACATCTCCAAGCTTATCTTATTTCATATATCACTTATGACAAACTCTTTCATTACTTGTCAAACTTATAATACACTTTTCAGTGATGTTTTCACCTCTATTTTCAACTTACAATCCCTATACCCATATTCAGTTAGTGAAAATCAGCTAACTATTATCATCTTGCCTAAGGGTACAGGCTTTACATCTTTCACTAGCTTATAAGCAATTGAAGGCGGTATGAATAAATGCGTGGCACCAGGATCAATTTAAAATAATTACTTCATTATTCTTAACCAGTGTGGTATCTTCCACCACATCATATGAATCATCAATGGTGTCCTGGTCCAAGGCATACACTCGCCCTCGTCCAACATCTTATTTCCGTGGTAACTACCACACATCTTACACTGTTCACACTGCTACTCTGTTGTACTGTTACGTAGCAGGTCGGGGTCCTGAAATCACAATACCCCTCGTAAGTATTGAAATTGGATACACTGGGGCTTATCAATTAACTTACCCTGTGACTCATCAGCTCTAATCTTTTACCAAACTACCTTTTCCCATTCTGACACCTCTGTCATTCTTTATTCTCTTTTTTGTCTCAATTTCGGCCCTCACTACCTTTCCCAATCTCAAAGGCGTGCAACTTATAATCTTATTCATACAACTATAATCGACATACTGCCTTGGCATAGGTAGTGATATCTAACGTGGCCCATCAGACTCTGACAATCTGAGCCCTTTCATGAACTTTCAGACATACCGACTCTCATTGTTCATAGTGTCGGAGTCATATCTGCCCAGGAATATAAACTGAGTTTCATACTCGTCATTCAACCAGTTCCTCTGGGTTAGAGTAAAGAATTTCATCTATAATTTTATTTAAACAGTGTCCGGGATATTCTGTCACCGAAAAACATCTAGAATTATTTTCCATGTCCATTCTGTATGTCTAACTCTTAAGATGGGTCGAGCGAACTTCAATTAGTGCTCCAACTCGCCCTCAAATAACATGCATACTCTGAGCAATTAGCTCCCAAAATATTCTTCACACTCCGCTCCAATCTCGCGAAACGTGTCTCAATACTGTTTGATCTCTCTGTCAAACTCTGTCCGATCTCTCTGTCGGACTCTGTGAGGCATGCTCAACATCAGCCTCCACGTCAATCTCATCTCGAGTCTCATGTGGTGACTCAGTACGACTCTCGGGCCAACCTCTACGGCCTCGAGCTCGTGTACTCGCCTCTTTATCATAGCGACTATCAGTTAATGAGTCTATTCTTGCATTTAAAACCAAATTTTTTAGCTGCACTTCCATCTCGATATACACAATTGTATCTAAATAATGCACAGTACATGGGGATGTAAACTTTCTTAACCACTAACACCGACTCATATCAGGCCAACTCAGCTCTGATACCATTAAACCTGTCACGACCCAAATTACCTAAAAATTAGAGTAAATTTTTCACTTTTTTTTCTTTTATTATTTAATTCTTATCTTTCTCTCATCGTGATCATCTTACCAAACAGTTGGGCTATGATTCGGTGTTAGTCACCTCTTACCTATTACCATTCCATTTTCATAATCATATTCACTTATCAGAGTTTACTATTATTTGACTTTAAATAAATACATACCCAATGGTATTTATAACTCTACATCCCCGACATCATATCCGTTTACAGTACTGTGCATTACCTATTTAGATACAAAACTATACAAATGTGTATACCCGTCTCTCGATGGGAAGTAGCGGATACCAAGCAAGCAAGTCCTCAGCCGCTTAATAACTATTGCAAGTGCTTTGAAAAGATGGGAAAATAAGGGGGGTGAGCAAACCACAAGCTCAGTAAGGAAATTATGCAAGTAGATAGCTCCACTATCTACATGCTCATAATGCCATGCCCTTAAAATCCATTTCTTTTCATTAAAATCTCAAGCACAAAATCATGCATATTTCAATGCCATAGTTTATCCAAAGCTATTTGTGCATATATAAATCATATAATTCATGTATTCATAGCATTTTATGTGACATCATTAAATCATACTTAGCATGAAGTAAAACAATATCATGCATTCCTTCCTGTCATGTAAGACAAATCATGAATTTGAATTGAAAGCATGAAAAACATCATCATGCTACTGCATTCAAATCATTTTATTAAAATGCAGAATAAAATAACCTCATCCGGGTCAATTATCTCATAAGTAAATCTCAAATTCATAAAACAAGTCATTAAAATTCATTATAAATCTTCAGTTATAAAACCACCCTTCTTTCAGGGTCACAAATCATAAAATCATAAAATCGGGGGCCTGACCCCTTCCTCGGGTCTACCCTGGTCAAACGACCAATAGTTATATCATGTGAGACATGTAATTGATTATATCAGTAACATCGAGGACTATGGCCATATCCTAGTGATCCCTGGCAACACGATACCTAGTGTGCGGGGTATCACACCTGAAACGGGAGGTGGGTCGTCCTACCCGCTAGAACAGCATAACACTAGGATTACGAGGGCAAGGCTTGTTGCCTCATGGCTAATGCCACTCCACTCCAACAATCCCCACGGTACAGCGTACTCCACGTGACATACACGGTACAACGTACTCCATGAACCCAAGCTCAATCAGGGGTGCCTGTAATAGGTCTTATCCACCCAAATCATCTCTGTCTCAGAATGCACGTGTGAGCATATCATCTCATTGTGACACAGTCTATAAGAGGCTCCAACATGGCTACATGCATGTAATATAAATCCCTGTACGAGCGAAACTCAAGCACGGCTCCATGCATATTTATGATATTAGAAAACCTTGTGCGAGCGAAGGTCTAGCACGGTTTCATAAAAATCAGTAAAATCTGCGTACGAGCAGCGCTCCAGTACGACTTAAACTGATTATAATTTCAAGTAAAATCCACGTAAGAGAAATGCTCTAGTACGGATATGTATAGAAACTCAGTGAAAACCTCGTATGAGAAAAACTTCAGTACGACATTCAAATGAAATATAAAAACCATATAAAACTTTGTGCGAGCAAGCTCCAGTACAAATGAATGCTCAAGTAAATCAAATCTCATGCGAGTTACACTCCAGCACGGCTTTATGCATAATTAAAACAAATCTCGTGCGAGTTACACTCCAGCACGACTTTTATGCATAATTCATATCAAAACTGGATGCGATCTAAGCTCCAGCATCTCTCATGCATGTCAATCATAAAAACTAATGCGAGCAATCGCTCCAGCACCTTTTTATGCATATTCCATCAAAACAAATCAGAACAGTCAAAACATGTCAAAACAGAGTGTGAGCTAGGCTCCAGCAGCTCTCATGCATATCAAATCATAAAATTCAGTGCGAGCAACCGCTCTAGCACATTTCATGCATATGATGTCACATAAGTCAGTGCGAGCAACCGCTCCAGCACATTTATGCACATTCACAAACGCAGATATAGTGCGAACTACGTGTCGACACTACCTGTTTCTATATAAACTTGATAGTTGGCCTATTTCCAAAGAATTTTCATTTAAATACAAATAACACTTACATAGTGTTAACATGTGAAATTCATGCAATTACTGGCCAATCTATCGATTTACTTTTATTACAATCAATAAAATTCTTTAACTCAGAAAATTCCTTAAATCATGCATTTCATGCATGTCATGCTTTCACCATCCTTAGGTGAACTTCCCTCAATAGGGGTAAAATAGTCATTTCACCTATTTCGATCCTTAAAATCATTTAAACCACTTTTAGGATCATTATTCATAATCAAGGTATACATACATATTCAATGTACAGAAAAACTATTAAAATACGCGTAGCTACCTCTAGCTACTCACACAATTCCCTTACCTCATTTTTCTGTACAGTCTAACCTTTTCACTGATGACTCGTCACGCAGTCCGATTTGCTTCCAATCCAATCTCTGAAACTGCAGATACACATTCATCAGGTCAAATACAATACAATTTAATTCTATTTTCATATTTTTCTGGGCTTAATTTAAATCACTGGGCCCGTTTACCCATATTGGGTCCGATTGCACCATAATGGGCCTTAATCGGCCTTAAGCCCGTTTACCACACTTTATCGAGACCTATTGGACTCATTGGGCCCATCAGTATTTATTGGACCTCGTTCTAAATTCTCGGATATCTCAATTTAGTATTTACGACCATTTATCCAATTTTTCAGAATTTAATTCATTTATGCGGAAATTAAATTCGTAATTTATGCGGTAAATATCAATCACACATAACGATGTAAATTGTCGTAAATAAGGGTTACTTACTCGTGATTCCATGATAGTATGCAAATCGAGGCTATCTCGAGCTCTCGGTGGATGCCAATTGTCGAGCTACACAATTAAATATATTTTTGGGTAAACTTTCAGTCGATTATTTATCAGATTAAATATTCTAAAAATTAAATCGGTCAATTCGACCTCTTATCGACTTACCCGAAGCTCAATTGTATCACTGGAATTTTTCCCAATTTTTCCTCTTTTTCTTTTTCCCTTTTTCTTCCTTTTCTTTTTTGGCTGAACCGGTCTGGTCCAGTTCAACCCAGTTCAGACAGTCGGTTCGGTCTGGTTTGGTTCAGCGGTTCTGTCCAGTTCGGTCGGTTCATGCAACATTTGGTCGTTCCGGCGCGTCCGATCGGTTCTCAGGTTGATTCCGCCACCAATCGGCTCGCCACGGCCTGGGCTTCCATAATCGGTCCTCGGTGTGGCTCGGATCGATGCCGATGGCCATCGATCAAGCTTTCTCTCCCGCGGCATCCTCCTCCTGTTTTCGGCATTTTTCGACAACTTCAGGGCGCGTCCTGGCCGCTGGTGGTTCGCCCGGTGTTGGGCTGTCTTCGCCAGCCCTCGTCGGCCCCTCAACCCGGTCGGTGGTGGCTCGCCAGTGAGAAATCCTCCTCGGGTTCGCCTTTCGCCTTTTGCTTTTCTTTTCCTCTCTGTTTTCTGTTTCTCGCGTTTCAGACTTCGTTTCTTTTTTTTATTATTATTTTTATTATTATTTTATTTTTAATAATATTTTAATCAATTAAAATATTATTAAAATCCAAAAATATCTAAGAAAAAATATTATTTTATTCATTTATTTCGTAAATGAATTTATTAGTCCAATTTTGCCTTTTCGGTATGTTTTTCGATTACTTTCGGGATTATTTTTCGATATGAAAATTTTGATTGATCCCCATAAATTCATATCTTGATCAATTTAATCCGAAATTAAATTATTTCTTCGTTATTGATCAAGATTTCTCAATCTCATATTTTTAATTAAATTTTCTTCTCGAAATTATATCGAGTCTCGATCTTTTGATCGTTTTACCCTTGCACGTGTTCGGAAATACCATTTCAATCCTTTTGCATTTTTAAATGCACTCGAAAATTATTTTTAAATGCACTCGAAAATTTCTATTCATTCCCTTTTGCTCTTACGATAAAACCAGGCCTTACACGTATCTCTTGGTTTTATCATGCATTCAATGTGATTTAGCCACCATGATCATTTTAAATGCGTTTCTTACTAGGCTTTTTCCCGAAAACTCACCCCTCTACCTTTCAGATTATTTGCAGTGATCTATAGACACTATTTGTCACGTACACGACGTAGGTTGGTGGGAAAGAGCTACCCTAAGCTACTTTTTGTACACGCAGTCAAGGTATACAATTACATTCCTTTACCGGACACATTTGTACGCACAGACATATATTGGGAATATTTTGTTGGGATGTAATTTGTAAGGAAGACGATGTAAACATTATTATTATAATTTGAGATGACTAGTATTAAATCGAAATAGATGTATTGAATTGTAAAGGTGGATTTGGACAGTATGCTTGGTAGTTGTGGATATCTAGGATTGTTGGAAAGCATGCTTGGTAGTTGTTGATATCTAGGATTGTCGAAAATAATTGATTTGCAGGTGGGTAGGCTTATATGTAAGCCGTTATGCTGCCGAAATTTCTATCGGCCATATAGGTCAAAATATGGAATTTAAATATAATTACGGATTAAGAATTAGGAAAAGTGATTTGACACTGAGCAGGAATGCAACCTAAGTTAATAAGGGAATAAGTGGGTAAATTAAGTTCAAAAAGAAAACTTCCCCTGATTTTCAAGGGTCAAGGGTCGTTACAGTGTGTATCGTATTGTATAAAAATACACTATGATAATATAAATATTATTTTAATAATGTGAGATATTTTGTTATATTATTATTAGTATTGTCATTAAAATAATACAATATTAAAGGATATTTTCTAAAATATACATTTACTATATTAAATTAGAATATTATATATGTTATATTATATAGTATATGTATTATATATATATATATATAAACAAAGAAACAAAAGCAAAAAAAAAAAAAAAAGAGAAAAGGTGTTGCGTGATTCTGTTTCGCGCGACACTGGGGTTCAGGGAAGGGAATCGGGATTCCCTTCCCTTACCGAGAGAAGAAATGATAGGGAGAGGAGAGGAGGCCGCCGGAGTGAAGACCAAGGAGGGTGGCCGAGAAGGAGAAGCCACCGACGCCGACCTAGTCGAATCCAGCGAGAAAACGATGGCCGACGAAAGAAATAGGAAAGGGAAAGGAAAGTGCAAAACTGAGAGAGAATGAGGAGAAAAGAGAGGAATGGAGAGGAAACAATGGTTGGAGGGGGGCACGTCTCTTTGCCGGCCAGAGGGAGGCCGAACGACCGCCTACAGTGTGAGAAAATAAGCAGATTGGTGAAACAAAAATGGGAAAGTGACGTCGAAGAAGAAAATGGCCAAATCGACCACATTCCGGCCAAGCCAGTCTTGCCTTAGCCAAACACAAGTCCTGCGAGGTCTCGCGGAGCAGTTGGACGTGGAAGCCAACGAAGAACCGACCGTCAGAGCCAGAAATCGATGGGTTGAAACTAAACCAGTCTGAACAGTTTCAGCCACGAAAAAAAAAAAGAAAAAGAAAAAGAAAAAAAGGGGAAAAAGAAGGAGAAAAATTTTAGAGATGTTTCAGTTTAACAGTAAACCGGTAAGCGGTCAAAATTGACTGTTTAAATTTTTAGAAAATTATTTAAATTTATATTTGATCGAGATTAACCCAGTTTGAAAATATATGTGTGTAGCGCGACATTAGGCGACGAACGAGAGATCGATATAGTCTCAAATTAAGTGTCATCACGAAATCTTGGGTAAGCGAATTTCACTTACTACCACTTGTATAATTATACGAGTTAGAAATTAATCGCATAAATTTTGGATTAATTCCATATAAATTGCGTTATGATTGAAATTGAAAAATCGATTATCGCATTTGATATAATGAACTATCCAAAGAAATTAGAAAAGGTTTAAAATGGCATGATGGTGATATTAGGCTAAGTAGTCAGCCAAATGTCTATAATGGGCCCAGCTTGTGTAACAATCGCCCTAAACTCGTTAATGGCCTAATGGATGACCCATAAAGTGTAATTGAGCCTAAATAGTTAAATGGATTTTAAGGATTGAATAAGGAAGTTGAAACGGGTTTAGGATAGAGTTAGGCCCATTAAGGGACTATATAAGGCCCAATAAAAATAATTGGGTTCAAAATTTAATCTGAAGTGAAATTACACTGCGTACGAGTTTATAAGAAATAATAATAAGTGATTGGTAATTAATTGCAGCTCCAGAGGATTGAATAGGGGCTCAGTGGATTGATTTACTAGAAGTACTGAGATAATAGCGCTATCGACATATACCCAGGTAAGGGACTTCTGTAAGCTATAGAGAAAGCTGTATGTACACCTAATTAATTTTTCGTAGTTAGATATATACTGTAGGATACGTAGATATAGTAATATCAGTGTTTTTGAATCCAACTGTACTGACCACCCTATACAGACTAAGTTAGACTGTAAATTCCTTATATAGCATATCATTGCATGATTTGCATGGTTTCAAAGATTTATCGTCTACCATTGTTTATAACTATATTAGGATAGGCTAGCTCAAATTTTTATTAACTGCATAAATTAACACGCGTTTCAAAGTTAAGTGTGCTTATGTGGGGGAAATTCCATGGATGGGTGACCCTTGGGGAAGTTCCACCACACCTTCTATTTTTCACTGTTTTGTATACAAAATTTTAATTTTTGAACCATTTTCAACATTACGGAGCCACCTATCAATTTTACGAGAAAATCGTATTTGAGCGGGGTGTTGACTGAGTGTTGTACTCAAGGCTCATACTAGATTTTGAGACATGGCACTGGTTGATGACTGATTCTGGGGTGACAAATCCCTGGCTAACCAAAGCACTCCTAGATATACTGTATTGTACTGGGGTCCATGGAGTACGTTGTACCGTGTATAAGTCTTCAGACTACTGAACTGAACTGAACTGTACTATATTGATTGGCCGATGGGCTGGAATGACCCATCCCCCCTGAGGCGTATGACACTTGCGTACACCTGGCCCGTGAGGCGCGGGGTCACTGACTATGGCCATATGTCGACTGGACTGTTATTGACTGAATCCTATTGTTACCGAATTCACCTGCCTAGTCTCTATTGATATTGTTTACTAATATTTGACGACCATATTTTGATTGAACTGAAGTGAGTAAATTATCGTACAGAACTGAACTATTTTACCGTACTGAACTGCACTGTTTTACCGTACTGAACTGCACTGTTACTGAACTGTTTTGACTGTACTAAACCGTTTTGACTGTACTGAACTGAAACAAATTTGCCGTACTGTTTACTGAATCGAACAGATTTTACCGTACTGAACCGAATATGGTTTTTACTGAATGAGTTTATATATATATATATATATATATGGCATAGATTGAATGCTTATTTTAATGATATTGTTTTAACTGAAAATGAATAATTTACTGCATAATATGACATCATAAGCATGTAGATAGTATGGTTGTCTACTGCTTACATATTTTCCTTACTAAGCAAGTAAGCTCACTCTCTACTTTCCTCCATAGAGTCTTAGCAGTAACTTGGACGCTTCCGTTAGTAAGGCATGTCATACAGCTATGATTCCGCGAAATATTTTTCTGCGTTGAAGGTATACCCAGTTATAAGAAGTTCGTTTGTATCTAAAACTTTTATAAGTAGAGTAATGTATCCAAGATGTGTATGGTCAATGTGAGCATATTTTGTTTAAATTTGTTACTAAGAAAAAAAATAATCAAACTGAACACTGTTCTAACCTAATATCGACTTGTAGCCCAACCAAAATGTGTATAAATCGGGTCGTTACAGAAGTGTTATCAGAGCAAGGTTGGCCTGATATGAGTCGATATTAGAATTAAGAAAAATTTGAAAGATTCACATCCCCAGCACTACTGTATATTGTTTGATACAAATGGTATACGTGACTGTGCTTTTTTGAAAATTGTCATTGAATGAAGGAAACTAATAGCTATGCCTCGTAGGTATTATAACCGTATAAGTAGACGAGAGGGAAACTAATAGGTATGACTGATTATGAACCATTCCTCGAGGCCATAGACATAGGTCTGAGAGGTGTAGTGAACCCTTATCTGAGTGAACACCTTATAGTTTGATTGAAAAATTTTTAGAGTCTGCTTCGTAAAAATTGAGCGGGACATGGAAGTAATGATGATATTGCCGGGTCAAGTGATAATGGCCCCATGATAATAATAACTATGGAAGTGTGGCTGAGAGCAAGACTGAGACAATTTCAGAAAATATTGCATTATTATATACTAGAATCGAGAATCCTGTTGTAGTGGAAAGCTGGAAAAAAAATTAAATTGGAAAACTTGCTTGGATTCTTAGAGTAGGCCTGTGAACTTGATAGATTGAGGCAGTTCCAGGACTTTAAGTCTCCATCTTTCAGTATGGTGAAGGATTCAGTAGTAGTTGAGGATTAGATCAACGAAATGAAGAAATTGTTTGGGTTTTTCAGATATTCGACGATAGAGAAAGTCAAATTAGTTACCTTCGTACTTAAGGGTGAGGCAGAGCACTGGTGGAAGACCACAAGATCCATATTAAGAGCTCATCGTACAGTGACCACATGGGAGATATTTCTGGATGCTTTCTGGAGACAGTACATTTCGAATACAACCCAATGGAAACTATAAGTGGAATTCTTGAATCTGATTCAGGGGCACTGAGCAGTGGATGAGTACGAGTTGAGAATTCATATTGCTGGACAATACGACCCAGATACCATAAATAGTAAGGTTAGGAAGGTTCGAAAGTTCACTGTTGGGCGGAGACTTTCCATTAGAGCTTGATTGGTCCCGTCAGATATTACTATTTACCGAGAGGTAGTACGACGAGCTCAATTGTGTGAGTAAGATTACGAGCTCCTTGTTATAGAGTTGGTAAAGTTAGTGAAGCCAGAGGCATGGACAAAAAGAGGACAGTGGATGACGAAAGTGCCAGAGATAGTAATAGAATGACAGGAAAACTACAGAGTAGTACTGATGAGTCGTGTGACAAGGCTGTTAAGCCACCTGCCATCCGATATCAGCTCTAACACGGGGTATTGTGTCACGACCCAAAAATCAAAGTAATTTTTTTGTTTTTCTTTCATACTTACCTGTCCTCTGATCGTGACCACACTCCACTAACAATTGGGCTCTACGTCAATGCCAGTCCCACCATTCATTCATCATATAACTTAACTCTTTATTAAATGAAAGGTAAACACATGCGTTTTTCACTAATTCTTTCTCATTCATTTATAAGTGTTTACATTATCTATGCATCCCCGACAGTTACTTACAAACATGTCACTGTGCTATTCTTATTTAGATACAATATGTACAAGTGTATATACCTCGAAATGATGGGTAGCAACGAATATCAGGAATGCAGTACTCAGTTGCCTCAAAGTCTACTGGAGCAAATCTGTGTAGGAAAATGAAAAGGGTGGGCACATCAAGCTCAGTAAGGCAATCCTACGAACAAGTAGGTAACCATACTACCTACTTGAACGTGGTGCCATGCATAAACCACCATTTCTCCACACATTTCAAAACAGATACTACAATTCGTGATGTCATGATGTCATGTAAAACAAATTCATATATGGATTTCAAAGAGCATGGAAAATTCAACATGCAACTCTTTTAAATCATTTCTCATTAAAATTTCACAACACCATGAAATCAAATGCTTTTCAAAGCAATAGTGACATGTGATACAATGAATGTCATGTAAAACCAGTTTACATCATTCATGGGTTTAAATAGCATCGAAATAACATCATGCAAATTTAGTTTAAAACCTAGTTTCATTCTCACCAAAATCTTATCTCAGTCAGGATCTAACCCCTCCCTCGGGTGATCCAGACTCACACAAAATCCAAAAAATGAGTTTCTCAAAACATCAACATGCGAGACTAGGCAATATATGTATATCTCAGGCAAATAACTAGGACTACGGCCATATGTCCTTGTGATCCCACTGCTACACGGATCCTAGTGTGTGGGGTCTCACCATGATCGGAGACCGCCCGAGAGGTGGGTCAGTCCATCTCGTCGGCCCTGTTCGATCTCTCGGATCCGAAGATGCCACGCATCCGAAGATGCCACATAATCAATCCCAGCACGATACAGCGTACTCCATGCTACTTGCACGGTACAACGTACTCCGTGGACCCATATCTCATATCCATACTCATGCCCTGTCTCAAAAACGCACGTGTAAGCCTATTTAATCGGCTTGACACACAGTCTACCCGACGCTCCAAGCATGGCTCATCGCATGTTCTCGTAAAACAAGTGCGAGCGATGCTCTAACACTCTCATCAAATCAAGTAAAACTAGTGCAAGCTAAGCTCTAGCACTTTGTTACACAAATCATGTGAAAATTTGGTGCGAGTGTAAGACCCAAATTTAATTAAAATACGAAATGAATGAGTATTCGTGAAAGGAAGTCGGGTTAAATTAATCCCGAACACATGCAAGGGTAAAATGGTCAAAAGACCAAAGGTCGGTATAATTTTGATAAGGAAATTTAATTAAAAATATGGATTTGAGAAATCTTGGTCAATAAAGATGAAATAAATTTATTTTGGGTTAAATTGATCAAGATATTAATTTATTGGAATTAATCGGGATTAATCGAGATTTTTAGTTTTGAAGAATAATCCCGAAAATAATCGAAAAATATACCGAAAAGTCACCCTGGACAATATCCCGAAAATACGGAGAAATTATACCCGAAAAAGAGGTTAAAATATAATAAATAAATTAAACAAAATTAAATTAATTAAATTAGAATAAAATAATAATTTTAAGAGATATTTTGAGTATTTTAATATATTTTAATGATTAAAATATAATATAAATAAATAAAATAAAAATAAATAATAAATAAATTAATATATAAAAATAAATAAAGAAAAAAAACGAAAAACGGAACGCAGAATCGCGAAAATCGCGATTCTGCCAAAACGAAGCCGACGACCGAACGACGGCGCCGGTGGCCCAGGCGAAGGCAAGCCAGACGAGGATCGACCCACCCCCGGCACCGTGGAAGCACGAACGGTGGTGAAACGGCGAAGGAACGGTGAGATCGAAACCGAGAGGGGGAGAGAAGGATCGCCGACGATCGGCGCGATTCTGGCCGACCCCGACCCCAGCCGAGGCTTCTCGAGCTGCAGACGAGTCGATTGGCAACTGCCCCGACCGACGAAACTGCCGACAAACGTCGAAAACAGCGGAGGAAAGAAAATGGGTCCGACGGTCGAGGGAGAAGAGCCGGACCGGCCGCGTTCCGACGAGCTTGACCGAAACCGAGGGCGGATCTGTGATGCGGACGACCTTGCGGAGCTACTGGCGGTGGAAGCTGGCGAAGAACCGACCGACAAGGTGGTGAACCGGAGGTGAACCGGTCGAACCGGAGAGAACCGGCGGTGAACCGGCCGAACCGGAGAGAACCGACGGTCCGAACCGGACTGAACCGGTTCAGTCAAAAAGAGAGGAAAAAAGGAGGAAAAGGGAAAAAGATAAAGAGAAAAAAATTGGAGAAAATTTCTGTGATGCAATCGAGCTTCGGGTAAGTCGATAAGTGGTCGAATTGACCCGATTTAAATTTCGGAGTATTTAATTTAATTAATTTTGGGCTGGAAACTTACCCGAAAAAATTGTGGAATTGTGTAGCTCGACGATTGGCATCCACCGAGAGCTCGAGATAGCCTCGGATTTCATACTAGCATGGAATCTCGGGTAAGTGACTTTTATTTACGACAATTACATCGTTATGCGTGATATGAATTTAAATTCAGCATAAATTGAATTAAATTATGGAAATTTAGATAGATTGTCGTAAATATTAAATTTAGCTATTCGAGAGTTGGAATGAGGCCCAATAAATTGTTGGAGGGCCCAATGAGCCCAATAGGCCTCGATAAAGTGAAAATTAAGTGGTAAATGGGCTTAAGGCCGATTAAGGCCCATTAAGGTGCAATCGGGCCCAATAGGGGTGAACGGGCCCAATGATTTAAATTAAGCCCAGAAAAGATTAAATACAATTAAATTGTATGTTATCTGACCTGAGGAATATTGATACGCAATTCCGGGCATTTGATTGGGAGCATAACGGACTGCGCGACGTGACAACAGTGGAAAAGAAAAGGTCAGACTCGACAGGAAAATAAGGTAAGGGAATTCTACGGACTGCTAGAGGTAACTTTACGCAATTTTAAGTTCATTTGCAGTCTTTAAAAGTTACCTGAAGGGTCTAGAGGTCAATTAATAATTTTAGTGCCTCGAATGGGCAAATTACCAAAATACCCTTGTTAAGGGTAAAATTTACAAATTTAGGAAAAAATTGGGAGGAGCAAGAACAAGAGGTTCTTGCTCATTCTGGAGGTGTTTTGATGCATGCATTAGTAGGCTGGCTAACTTTGAAAGAAAATGCACAGCATTGCATACTTTCAACTTGAAATTGTTTTAAAAACTGTTTTGAAGAAACAGAGCCGCCTACGTGTTTTATTGACATGTGACGTGCTAGAGCTCAGCTCGCACGATATTTTCGATTTGTGTGATGCACGCATTAGTGCTGGAGTGAGAGCTCGCACTAGAGTTTTACATGCATAGGTGCTGGAGTCCAACTCGCACCAGATTTGTATACATATATATATGATTTTCGTGACAGGGTGCTAGAGTCTAACTCACACCATATTTTTATGTGATTTTTGAGACAGATTGTTGGAGCTTCGCTCGCACTAGCTTTTCATATGGTTTGCATACAGAGTGCTAGAGCTTAGCTCGCACTAGTTTTATTTGATTTACTGACAGTGTTAGAGCACCGCTCGCACTACTTTTTAGAGATCATACGATAAGCCGTGCTTGGAGCATCGGGTAGACTGTGTGTCACCGATTAAATAGGCCCGCACGTGTGTTTTGAGACATGGCATGTTAAAAATAACCTGATGAGCCCGAACGAGGGATAAGGGTTAGAGAAATAACCTGATGAGCCCGAACGAGGGATAAGGGTTAGAAAAACAACCTGATGAGCCCGAACGAGGGATAAGGGTTAGAGATCCACCTGATGAGCCCGAACGAGGGATAAGGGTTGGAGGACCAGCTGATGAGCCCGAACGAGGGATAAGGCTGGGGGTCCACGGAGTACGATGTACCGTGCAAGTAGCCTGGAGTATGATGTACCGTGTGGTATCTGTGTGATACGTTGGTATCTTTGTGATACGTTAGCATCTTCGGATGCATGAGATCGGATAAGACTGATGGGATGGATTGACCCACCACCCGGGCGGTTCCCGATCATGGGAGAACCCGCACACTAGGATCCGTGTAGCTGAGGAACTCCCGAGGACACATATGGCCATAGTCCTGGTTATTTACCGATATACAAACGTTGCCTAGTCTCGCATGTCGTCGATTTTGATGAAATCAAATTGGGTTTTAAACTAAATTTGCATGATGGTATTCCCATGCTTTTCAAAATCCATGTGTGAATGTAAACCGATTTTCATGATTTTGTGTGAGTCAGGATCACCCGAAGGAGGGGTCGAGTCTTGACTTTATTGTGCAATTTTTAAATGAGAAAGATATGATTTTGAATATAATTGCATGTTGAATTTTCTGTGCAAATGTGTTTTTCATAACATCATAACTCATATCATTTGTTTTAAAATGTGTGGAGAAAGGGTGGTTTATGCATGGCACTACGTTCATGTAGGTAGTATGGTTACCTACTTGTTCGTAGGGTTGCCTTACTGAGCTTGATGTGCTCACCCCTTTCATTTTCTCCCACAGATAATCTCCAGTTGAAGTTGAGGCGACTCAGTACTGCATTCCGGATATCCGCTGCTGCACATCAACATAAGGTATATACACTTGTACATATTGTATCTACATAAGCATAGCACAGTAACATGTTTGTAAGTGTCTCTAGGGGATGTATAAATATTATAGACATTTTATAAATGACTGGAGAAGAAATAAGTACTATGGTAAATGTATGGTGGGACTGGCATTGACGCACAGCCCAATTTGTTAGTGGAGTGTGGTCACGATCAGGAGATAATTAAGAATTTAAGTAATAAAAATAACAGAACGCAAAAAATTAACTCTGATTTTTGGGTAGTTCGGGTCGTGACAGATTTTATGGTATCAAAGCACAATTGGTCTGATGTGTGTCAATGTCAGTAATTAGGAAATTACATCCCCGTGTTACTGTGCTTGGTTAGATACAATAGTGTATATCGAGATGGGTTTTTACTAAAAAATGGTCGAGAATGCAGGAATGCTTAATATGAGTCGCGTTAGAAGAGATAGTGCACGAGGCAGAGGTCGTAGAGGTAGACCTGAGTCTGCTAAATCGTGCTGAGTTGACCTGTGAGAACCAGGATGAAATTGAAATGGAGGCTAATGTTAAGCATGCCCTATTGAGTCCGACAGAGAGATCGGACAGTATTGAGACACGCTTCACGAGATTGGAGCGAAGTGTGGAGATTATTTTGAGGAGCAAATTGCTTAGAGTATACATAAGATCAGAGGGCGCAGCGGCGCATTGGTGGAAACCCGCTCGACCCATCTTAAGTGTTAAACATCCATAACTAAGATGAGAAATCTTATTGGATGTATTTCGGTGACAGGATATCCCGGACATGATTTAAAGGAAAAATTTCTTACACTGCCCAGGAATACTAAATTGATTATGAGTATGAAACTCAGTTATATTCTTTGGTAGATATGACCTCGACATATGAACAGTGACAGTCGAGATGTCTAAAAGTTTATGGAAGGGCTCAGATTTTTAATTAGAGCCCGATTGGCCCGTGAGATATTGCTTATACCGAGGCAGTGCGTAGATTTACAGTTGGGTAAATAAGAACATGAATTGCACGCCTCTGAGATTGGAAAAGGTAGTGAGGGCTGAAATAGAGACAGAAAAGAGAATCGAGAAATGACAAAGATGTTAAAAATGAGAAAATGGTAATTGGTAAAAGATCTGATGTGACGAGTTATGGGCTAAGATAATTGGTAAGACCCCAGTGCATCCAATTTTGGCACTCTTGGGGGGGGCATTGTGATTGGAGGATCCCGACCTGCTACGAAACAGAGTAGCAGTGTGATCACTGTAAGCAGTGTGAGATGTGTGGTGGATACCACGGAAGGAGGGTTTATACCTACACGGTATTGATGAAAATGGCCGTTAAATGTGGTAAGACAGACCATTGATTTTGATTGTACAGAGTTGGGCGAGATCGCCCCACAGAAAAGTAAAGAGACAGAAAAACTTCGTTGGTATAGCTGCAATGAAAAGGGAGGCCATAGCCGAAAAGAAAAAAGGAAAGTAGGCTGTTGGACGAAGGCGAGAGGATGTCTTGGACCAGGACACTATTGATGTTTCATGGATGTGGTGTAAGATACCACACTTGTTATGGATAATGAAGTACATATGTTCATTGATCCTGGTACCACACACTTATTCGTACCGCCTTCATTCGCATATAAGTGAGTAAAAGGCATGAATGCCTACATCATTGGGCACAATACTAATAAATGAGTACCCCAGTGGAGGAGGATTAATTAACGGAATATGGATATAGAGATTTTAAGTTGGAAACAAAGGTGAAAACATCACTGAAAAGTGTACGGTAAGTGTTGACAAGTGATAAAAAGGGGTGCAACAGTTGAAATTAAAGGAGTAAAGGATTGTACTCACGGAATGAATAATGACAAGAGTTTTGTCATGATTGATATACGAAGGAGATGTGTTTTGATCCCAAATACAAGATGTATTGGAGTAAGAGATATATGCTAGGTAAGGAATACCCTTAATATGCGAAGTAATTGAGGTTAAGCAATTAGTAGCGAATATAAATTGTGACCACATAGATTGAGATATAACGTAGTTGTGGTTAAGTCTGAAGGTCAATAAAGGTATTTCAAAATACCTCCCCGCCTGAAGACTTGACAGCGTCTAAAAGTATATATATATCCTATAACGTGAAACCAATCATCGTAATAAATACCTTTAGCATTAGGATACCTTTACTAAGACAATAAGAGTATTTAAATCCGACAAATCATAAAAGTTAACATAGTAAAAATTTAATAAGAGCCGTTAAGATAAGAAAAGAAAATGGCGCAGGTTAGTACCTGAAAATGTAAGCGGTTGAGAAGGATCTTATACGCTTGTGCGTAAATAAGTTAAGGATTGTGCCTAATTGTAATCATCGTTATTGATGATATGTTGGGTGTAGTTAAAGTCTAGGGCGATTTATAAGCAATAATGGGAAATTGCTTTTACAGATGGGTTGTTGCGAGTTCTCAAAATGGTCTACTTGGTTGACACGTTTAACTAAGAAAACGTGATCTTTAAATGAGGTGATAAATAAGATGATAGATGAGACGGGAATTTGGTGTAATGAAGTATGAACTGACCACAGTGATTAATTTCACCATACCCAACAGCTCAAGAGGTTCTCAGTGAGTATGGATACCTCAAAATTATGAAGGAGCTGTGTATTGATGTATAATGGGGAGATAGTCAAGTATGGAGTCAGACAACTCCTCGATTACGAAATAAACTATCTGACCCATGATTTAAAGTTGGCAACAGTATTTGTACCAAGGATATGGTACTATTATGTACAGGGTGAGAAATTTTGGATATGCACTGATCATAAAGCTCGAGTATCTGTTTTCACAGAAAGAGGCGAATATGAGAATACATAGTGGGTTAGAGCTTCTAATGGATTTTGATTTGTGAAAATTGTACCACCCAGGAAAGGCTAATGTAATGGCTTATACCTCGAGCAGAAAGAGCCTCGGGATGGTTCTACATATGATGGTCAGGGAGCGTGAGCTGCTAGAGCAGTTGTGAACCTCGGTAGTGAAATGATCCCTTCTGATGATGACAGTGATTGGTATGATTATGTGATAGCTAGCCTGAGATTAGAACCGGATGAGAGTGCCCGGATTTGACAGGCTTAGCGTGATGATCGGCACGATGTCGATAGTTTGGGTCAGATTCAGAAGGGTACAGTGACAGAGTTCACAGAATACGATAATGATTTACAGAGGTTCCGAGATAGTATGAGTGCTCCCCAGGACCACAGTTGATGAGATAGTAATGTTGTCAGAAGCTCACTTTTCGGGATATACAGTGCATACGGAAAGTAATGATTATATATTGAAATCTCGAAAAGGGTATTGGTGGTCAGATGAGGAAAGAGATATGATAGAGATTGTGGAAAAGTGCCTAGTATGTCAACAGAATTGTGAGATCTGAGAATTTCAGACATATTTTATTGATGTAATAAGAATTCGAAGTGTAATTTATTGAGCTAAGTAAATTGTGGGAATTATAATTGGAGATTTATGTGTTAAGTGTGTAAAATAAGCATGAACCATGAGGACAGATCGATCTGGGAGAAAGAGAGATCGATCTGGTGAGTTAAAAATGACGAGGAAGGGGAAATTTGAGGAGCAGATCGATCTCCAATGGAAGAGATCGATCTCCTTATGAATCTGTTTGAGAAAGGATCGATCTCATGAGGAAGAGATCGATCTCCAAATGATTCTGTTTGGGGAGAAGATCGATCTCCTTAGGAGCAGATCGATCTCATAAAGCCATAAAGAGATCGATCTCACCCCTCGACAGATCGATCTCCTAGGCATAAAATTGCCCAGATCGTCCCCAAATTTCAAACGCAGATCGATCTCATCAAGAGGCAGATCGATCTCCTACCTCCAGCCTATATAAGGAACCCGTGTTTTCTCCTGAAATTTCACTTTCTCTCTCTTCTAACCCCCATTTTTCCGAAAACCTAACTTTCTCACTCCTTCAAATCACCCATTTCCGGTCGAATCAGCTGTTATGGTAAGAAGGAAAGTTGTTCCTCATCAAAGGGAGAACAACATACTTGGAAATCGAAGGACGAATCGGATCGAGGCGTGAGTTGTGCATCTCACAAGCTTTGGGTAATTTCTAAACCTCGATCTTGATATTTGAGCTGATTTTGATGATATTGGTGGTTGTCATTGTGTTGAAATAGTTGAGAAATGATTAGGAATTGATGAAATTTCAATGTGGTTAGAGTGATATGATATTTAGCGATTTTGGTAATTTTGAGCTATAAATGGAAATATAGACAACGTGGAGAATTAGCCTAGATAATTGGTATTAGAGATATAGAACGTTGAGACATTGCGAATGAGGTTGTAGTTTAGGGTTGAGTTATGAGAATCAAGAGATTTGAGGAGTTATGAGCAATTATGCTCGATTTTGAGAATTGAGGGTTATGAGATAATTGAGTATTGATGTTTTAACATCGTTTGGACAGCTCGGGAGTTCCAGAGTGGAATACGAGGCTAGTCCGTGATACGGGGAAATGATTGCACTATACGAGGTGCAAAGAGGTAAGGGAAATCTAAACCATTTGTGTATGTGAATTGTAAACTATTTTAGCATGAATTGTGGTTTATAAAACAAGCATGTTGAGTGTTTTGTGTTAAGATATAATTGCACACGATTTTTATAGCCGGTTAGAACCCAATGTTTTTATGAGTTTATAACTGGGTTCTACGTTAAGGCAACATTGAGATTTGAGAAATGTGTGCATGTGCTTTGCCAGTTGGAACTCGGTTTTATTACGTTTTGTGTTGAGTACAAAACGATTTCAAATGAGTTTTATGAGAGAAAACCATTACGAGTTCTACGTGAAGGCAAACCTGTCTTATGTGATAAGACTTGGGTGTGTAGTTGTGAGTACACACCGGGCATTGCTCTGGTAGCATGTAAGCCCGAATTCTTCTCCGTTCTGGTAACGTGAGAATAACCTATTCTGTGGCTATGCCACGTAAAATTGGTGGCTGTACCACGTTGAGAAACCCCATTGGTGGCTGTGCCACGTTATACCCCATTGGTGGCTGTGCCACGTTGAGAAACCCCATTGGTGGCTGTGCCACGTTATACCCCATTGGTGGCTGTGCCACGTTGAGAAACCCTATTGGTGGCTGTGCCACGTTGAGAAACCCCATTGGTGGCTGTGCCACGTTATACCCCATTGGTGGCTGTGCCACGTTATACTCCATTGGTGGCTGTGCCACGTTGAGAAACCCCATTGGTGGCTGTGCCACGTTATACCCCATTGGTGGCTGTGCCACATTGAGAAACCCTATTCTGTGGCTATGCCACGTGAGAAATTAAATCAGTGGCTTTGCCACGTGTGTTTTGTGGCTATGCCACGTGAGAATTTAAATCAGTGGCTATGCCACGTGTGTTTAGTGGCTGTGCCACGTGCATTACTACTTCAGTGATTTTATCACGTATTTGAGAAAGCGTTTAACGCGTTATTTTCACATGCTTTGTTAATGCTCTAGAGTGAGCCTTTTACTTCATATTTTCACATGACTTGACACGTGAGAGTGTCGTTTTGAGTACTTTCATGCTATGGTTTTCAAATGAATTTCACATACAAATAAATGTTTTGTGATGTGCATTTTGGTTTATGAAATGAGTCCCCTACCCCCCTTACTGAGCGATTTAGAAGCTCACCCTGTTTTTCTTTCCCCCCAGAGTTCTTCAAGTGAATAAGGACTTCCCTGCAACGTACGGAGTAGTGGCTAGTGGAGGATTCGAGCTCCAGGCCATATATATTGTATCTTGAGGTATATCTTATCTTTTCATGTACCCAGACTATTATTGTAATTGCAGACACTTGATGTATAACATTATATGGGATGTATTAGGATTTATTAACTTGGAATTGAGTAATGTATATGATTCAATATACACTATATTATGATGAGATCCTGAGGCATGATAATTATGATGATGTATGACACTGCACAGGAATACACCTTTAATTGTGAATTAACGAGTAAAAAAAAAAAGTTTTAAATTAGCCCTATTTTCCGCATTTTCGGGGCGTGACAGAGTTTTCTTGGTATCAGAGCTTAGGGTGTCTAGTACTGTCAGTGTCGGTTAAGTGAAATAGAATACATCCCAAGTGTCTGTAATAGTCTGGTCATGAACTGAAATTGAGGATTGAGATTTCAATCAATTTTGATATGTACGCGCAGGAGACGAGTTGAGATAGAGAATGAGTAAACGACGAAGTCGTTCGAGGAGGCAGGCAAAGTCCCCTCCGCCACCTGTCCCACAACCAGAGAGTCCTAACTCTCGATTTAATCGGATTGAGACCGATGTGAGGCAAGGTTTTGAGTAGATGGCAGCGTTATTCGCGCAACACTTTGGAGTTAATGCCTCGGATACTACCCCTACACCACCACAAGGACCTCTCATACCCCCAGTGCCTCCCGTCACTCAGCCTGAGGACAGAAGTATGGTCCGACTAAGGGATTTTCTGAAGATGAATCCACGCGCATTTAAAGGAAAGAAGGATCCTACGGAGGCTGAGGAGTGGTTGACGGAATTAAGAATTATATTTGATATCCTGGGGTGCACCGATGCTGAGAGGGTCAGTATGAGTGCCTATATGCTGAAGGGGAGAGCTCGAGATTGGTGGGGTACTACCCAGGGTATTTTGATGTCCCACCATGGTGTGATTGGTTGGGAAGAGTTTCAGACAGCTTTTAGGACCCAATATGTACCACGAGCAGCCCAGAGAAAGAAACAGGCCGAGTTTTTGAGTTTGGTACAGGGTGACATGTCTGTGGATGACTATGAGAGCCAATTCACAGCGCTATTGAGATATGACCCAGAGACCTTCAAGAGTGAAGAGCTCCGCACAGAGAAGTTTGTGTATGGGTTGAAGCCCGTCATCAGAGATAGATTGATAGGGCTATGCATTACTGAGTTTGGAGATGCTCTGAGACGAGCACAAGAGATTGAAAGAGGGATTGAGATGGTACAATCCCAGAATGAGCTCAAAGCGGTGAATAGAGATAAGGGTAAGAGGCCAGCACTTTTCCAAACAGAGGCTCGGAGAGGTTCCTTCAGAAGAGGAAGGATTGAGGTGCAGAAGGACAGATTGGAGAGACCCAGAGCCTATCCTATTATCTAGGAGACCCCTCGATATGTCAGGCCGGAGACAAGGTTTTGTAGAGACTGTGGCCGATCGCATGAGGGAAGTTGTACTGGGTCGATCCATGGATGTTTCAGATGTGGTGACATGGGTCACAGAGTGAAGGACTATCCCCAACCTCAGATACCACATGCTCCGGAGCCCACTAGACAACAGCCTCAGAGAGTGGATCCCCGGAGACGGGCCACTGCGATAGAGAAAGGGAAGAAACCTGTGGCACAGGGACGAGTGTTTGCCCTGGATAAGGAGACCGCAGACACTTCGACAGAAACTATAAGAGGTACACTCTCTGTCTGTAATCATAAGGCTCATGTGTTGATTGATTCTGGATCCACGCATTCGTTTATTTCTGAGCATTTTGCATGTAGATTAAACTTGAAGTTTGAACCTCTAGAATACATACTACATGTAAATACCCCTATGCGTGAATCCCAGAGAACTGAGTTAATCTGTAGAGGATGTGAGATAAAGGTGGGAGATAGAGTGATGTTAGCAGATCTAATCATGTTGAATGTACATGGGTTTGATGTAATTCTGGGGATGGATTGGTTGGCGACCAATCGAGTGAGTTTAGACTGCTACACTAAGATTGTAACTTTCTCCCTACCTGAACCTTACAGTGTACGGTTGAGATATTGAGGGAATGATTATGTGGATTTCTAGTAAGTAATTTGAGAATTTTAACATTATTTTGGAGAATATTAAATATGATTATTCATGTGAAGGTTATGAGACACTCATCTCAGACGATGAGCGGGAACATCCGAGGATTGAGGATATACCTGTGGTTTGTGAATTTCTGGATGTTTTCCTAGATGAATTGCCAGGTCTACCACTAGAGAGAGAGCTGGAGTTTACCATTAATTTGGTACCAGATACTCAGCCGATCTCTAAACCTCTTTACAGGATGGCATTAGTGGAACTTGAGGAATTGAAGAGACAACTACAGGAGTTATTGGATCAAGGGTTTATTAGACCCAGTGTTTCACCGTGGGGAGCGCCGGTACTATTTGTTAAGAAGAAGGATGGTAGTCTCAGATTATGCGTAGACTACCGGTTGTTGAATAAAGCCACGGTGAAGAATAAATACCCACTGTCCAGGATTAATGATCTACTTGATCAGCTGAGAGGGGCATCAGTCTTTTCTAAGATTGATTTGAAATCGGGCTATCACCAATTGAGGATCAAGGAAGAAGATATTCCAAAGACGGCCTTCAGGACAAGGTATGGCCATTACGAATTTCTGGTGATGTCCTTTGGATTGACAAACGCCCCTGCAGCATTTATGAGATTGATGAACGAGGTGTTCAGAGACTATTTGGATAAGTTTGTGATAGTCTTTATTGATGATATCTTGGTGTACTCTCGGTCGTATGAGGAGCATGCACAGCATTTGTGGTTAGTACTTCAGATACTCCGAGATAAGCAATTATACGGAAAGCTTAGTAAGTGTGAGTTTTGGCTGAACCGGATAGCTTTCCTTGGTCATATAGTCTCAGAGGAAGGAGTATCAGTGGACCCAAGCAAGGTGGAGGCTGTGCTTAATTGGGACAGACCGAGGACAGTGACTGAGGTACGAAGCTTCCTTGGTTTGGCAGGGTATTACAGGAGATTTGTGGAAGGATTTTCAAGGATTGCCGCCCCTTTGACTAAGCTCACGCGCAAAGAGACTCCATTTATATGGACTGATCAATGTGAGCTCAGTTTTCAAGAATTAAAGAGGAGATTGACAGCGGCACCTGTGTTAACTATTCCTGAGGGATCAGGAGGATTCTCGGTGTATAGTGATGCATCTCACCAAGGATTGGGGTGTGTGCTTATGCAGCACGGAAGAGTGGTCGCATATGGATCGCGACAACTGAAAGACCATGAGCGGAATTATCCCACGCATGATTTGGAGTTAGCCGCTGTGGTATTTGCTTTGAAGATCTGGCGACATTACTTATATGGGGAAAGATTCCAGATCTTCACTGATCACAAGAGTTTGAGATATCTCTTTGATCAGAAAGAGTTAAACATGAGACAAAGGAGAGGGATGGAACTCCTTAAGGATTACGACTGCGAGATTCTTTATCATCCGGGTAAGGCGAATGTGGTTGCTGATGCCCTGAGCAGGAAGAGTATGATATCTGCTATGACGATCAGGGAATGGGATTTGTTAGAGCAGTTCGTCGAACTTCGGATCAGAGTTAAAGAGGTAGAGACTGGATTTTTGGCTAGCCTGCGGATAGAGCCCAGGATCATGGATCAGATTAGAACTGGGCAGCGCAGTGATCAGAGATTGATAGATATGGTTAGACAAGCTGAGCAGAGTTCGCAGTCGGATCTCACCGTCAGTGAGGATGGATTGTTGAGATTCAGCGGACGGATTTGTGTATCGAACGATGATACCCTGAAGAGACAGATACTGAGAGAATCCCACTGCTCGCGATACACCATGCACCCAGGGAGTACTAAGATGTACCGAGACTTGAGAAAGGTGTATTGGTGGAGTGGTATGAAGTGAGACGTGGCAGAGTATGTGGCCAGGTGTTTAGTATGCCAGCAAGTGAAAGCTGAGCATCGAAAGCCCGGAGGACTACTACAGCCTTTACCTGTACCTACATGGAAATGGGAGCATGTCACTATGGACTTTATTATGGGTTTACCGAGGACCCGAAGAGGTCATGATGCGATATGGGTCATTGTGGATAGATTGACCAAGAGTGCCCACTTCCTTGCCATCAAGAGCACAGATACTGTGGATGCCTTAGCTGAACTGTATGTCAGCAAGATAGCTAGATTACATGGGGCTCCAATGAGTATTACTTCTGACAGAGATTCCCGATTTACTTCTAGATTCTGGACCCAGTTTCAGGAGTCCATGGGATCTCGATTGAGTTTCAGTACCGCCTATCATCCTCAGACAGATGGTCAGTCAGAGAGGACTATTCAGACCCTGGAGGATATGTTGAGGGCGTGTACGATGGATTTTAAGGGATCATGGGATGATCACCTGCCCCTAGCAGAGTTTGCATACAATAACAGCTATCATGCGAGTATTGGAATGGCACCTTTTGAGGCTCTATATGGTAGGAGGTGTAGATCCCCTGTAGCTTGGGAAGAAGTCGGTGACAGAAAGATAAATGCCCCCGAGCTTGTTGAGCAAGCCGTACAGAGTGTGAAACTCATATGTGAGAGGTTACGGGCTGCACAAAGTAGACAGAAAAGCTACGCGAATGTGAGTAGACGGCCACTCGAGTTTGACGTTGGTGATGCAGTATTTTTGAGAGTATCACCGAGTAAGGGTATCATGCGATTTGGGAAGAAAGGGAAATTGAGTCCTCGATACATAGGACCATTCGAGATTCTTGAGAGAGTAGGAGAGGTAGCTTACAGATTAGCATTACCCCCACAGATGTCCGAAATACACAACGTTTTTCATGTGTCTATGTTGAGGAAGTACCACCCGGACCCTTCTCATGTTATAGAGTATGATGAGATGGACATACAGGAGGACATGAGCTACACTGAGGAACCCGTCCGAATTCTCGATAGAAAGGAGAAGGTACTGAGGACCAAGAGCATCCCATTAGTGAAAGTTTTGTGGAAACATCACTCAAGGGAAGAGGCAACCTGGGAACTAGAGAGTCTCATGAAGGAGAAATACCCCCATCTATTTTGACTAGTTGAGTTGAATTTGGAGGACCAAATTCTTTTTTAAGGTGGGGAGGATGTGAGATCTGAGAATTTCAGACATATTTTATTGATGTAATAAGAATTCGAAGTGTAATTTATTGAGCTAAATAAATTGTGGGAATTATAATTGGAGATTTATGTGTTAAGTGTGTAAAATAAGCATGAACCATGAAGACAGATCGATCTGGGAGAAGGAGAGATCGATCTGGTGAGTTAAAAATGACGAGGAAGGGGAAATTTGAGGAGCAGATTGATCTCCAATGGAAGAGATCGATCTCCTTATGAATCTGTTTGAGAAAGGATCGATCTCATGAGGAAGAGATCGATCTCCAAATGATTCTGTTTGGGGAGAAGATCGATCTCCTTAGGAGCAGATCGATCTCATAAAGCCATAAAGAGATCGATCTCACCCCTCGACAGATCGATCTCCTAGGCATAAAATTGCCCAGATCGTCCCCAAATTTCAAACGCAGATCGATCTCATCAAGAGGCAGATCGATCTCCTACCTCCAGCCTATATAAGGAACCCGTGTTTTCTCCTGAAATTTCACTTTCTCTCTCTTCCAACCCCTATTTTTTCGAAAACCTAACTTTCTCACTCCTTCAAATCACCCATTTTCGGCCGAATCAGCTGTTGTGGTAAGAAGAAAAGTTGTTCCTCATCAAAGGGAGAACAACATACTTGGAAATCGAAGGACGAATCGGATCGAGGCGTGAGTTGTGCGTCTCACAAGCTTTGGGTAATTTCTAAACCTCGATCTTGATATTTGAGCTGATTTTGATGATATTGGTGGTTGTCATTGTGTTGAAATAGTTGAGAAATGATTAGGAATTGATGAAATTTCAATGTGGTTAGAGTGATATGATATTTAGCGATTTTGGTAATTTTGAGCTATAAATGGAAATATAGACAATGTGGAGAATTAGCCTAGATAATTGGTATTAGAGATATAGAACGTTGAGACATTGCGAATGAGGTTGTAGTTTAGGGTTGAGTTACGAGAATCAAGAGATTTGAGGAGTTATGAGCAATTATGCTCGATTTTGAGAATTGAGGGTTATGAGATAATTGAGTATTGATGTTTTAACATCGTTTGGACAGCTCGGGAGTTCCAGAGTGGAATGCGAGGCTAGTCCGTGATACGGGAGAAACGATTGCACTATACGAGGTGCAAAGAGGTAAGGGAAATCTAAACCATTTGTGTATGTGAATTGTAAACTATTTTAGCATGAATTGTGGTTTATAAAACAAGCATGTTGAGTGTTTTGTGTTGAGATATAATTGCACACGATTTTTATAGCCGGTTGGAACCCAATGTTTTTATGAGTTTATAACTGGGTTCTACGTTAAGGCAACATTGAGATTTGAGAAATGTGTGCGTGTGCTTTGCCGGTTGGAACTCGGTTTTATTACGTTTTGTGTTGAGTACAAAACGATTTCAAATAAGTTTTATGAGAGAAAACCATTACGAGTTCTACGTGAAGGCAAACCTGTCTTATGTGATAAGACTTGGGTGTGTAGTTGTGAGTACACACCGGGCATTGCTCTGGTAGCATGTAAGCCCGAATTCTTCTCCGTTCTGGTAACGTGAGAATAACCTATTCTGTGGCTATGCCACGTAAAATTGGTGGCTGTGCCACGTTGAGAAACCCCATTGGTGGCTGTGCCACGTTATACCCCATTGGTGGCTGTGCCACGTTGAGAAACCCCATTGGTGGCTGTGCCACGTTATACCTCATTGGTGGCTGTGCCACGTTGAGAAATCCCATTGGTGGCTGTGCCACGTTATACCCCATTGGTGGCTGTGTCACGTTGAGAAACCCCATTAGTGGCTGTGCCACGTTATACCCCATTGGTGGCTGTGCCACGTTATACCCCATTGGTGGCTGTGCCACGTTGAGAAACCCCATTGGTGGCTGTGCCACGTTATACCCCATTGGTGGCTGTGCCACGTTGAGAAACCCTATTCTGTGGCTATGCCACGCGAGAAATTAAATCAGTGGCTTTGCCACGTGTGTTTTGTGGCTATGCCACATGAGAATTTAAATCAGTGGCTATGCCACGTGTGTTTAGTGGCTGTGCCACGTGCATTACTACTTCAGTGATTTTATCACGTATTTGAGAAAGCGTTTAACGCGTTATTTTCACATGCTTTGTTAATGCTCTAGAGTGAGCCTTTTACTTCATGTTTTCACATGACTTGACACGTGAGAGTGTCGTTTTGAGTACTTTCATGCTATGGTTTTCAAATGAGTTTCACATACAAATAAATGTTTTGTGATGTGCATTTTGGTTTATGAAATGAGTCCCCTACCCCCCTTACTGAGCGATTTAGAAGCTCACCCTGTTTTTCTTTCCCCCCAGAGTTCTTCAAGTGAATAAGGACTTCCCTGCGACGTACGGAGTAGTGGCTAGTGGAGGATTCGAGCTCCAGGCCATATATATTGTATCTTGAGGTATATCTTATCTTTTCATGTACCCAGACTATTATTGTAATTGCAGACACTTGATGTATAACATTATATGGGATGTATTAGGATTTATTAACTTGGAATTGAGTAATGTATATGATTCAATATACACTATATTATGATGAGATCCTGAGGCATGATAATTATGATGATGTATGACACTGCACAGGAATGCACCTTTAATTGTGAATTAACGAGTAAAAAAAAAAGTTTTAAATTAGCCCTATTTTCTGCATTTTCGGGGCGTGACAAGAATAAGGTAGAGTATTAAAAGTCTGCAGGGTTATTGCAGTCTCTACCTATATCGACATGGCACGAAAATGAGAGCAAGTCTCCATGAATGTCGTGATGGGTTACAGAGGACCCAGGTGCATTACAAGGCTATTCGGATGATAGTCGATAGAGTGACTAAGTCTACCCACCTTTTTGGTTATGAAATCCCCAAATACTCAGAGTATATATGAGGATTTATGTGTAAAGAAGATTGTGGAACACTAAGTAGCGTTCCAGTGAGCATGGCATCATATAGGGATTCCCACTTCACTTCTTACTTCAGGGAATATTTTTCAGGAAGCTATGGGAACCCGACTGAGTATTAGCACAGCTTTCCATCCTCATACAGATGGTCAGTCAGAGAGGACTGTACAGGTTCTGGAGGATCCGATGAAAGCTTGTGCCCTTGATTTATAAGCTCCTGAAATGATCAGTTGTTACAAATTGAATTCGCCAATAACGACAATTGGCAGTTGAGTATCGGGATAACAAGATATGAGACAGTGTATGGCTGTAGGGGTTGTTCCCCGAATTGGATAAGAAAAAGTGGGTGACAGGTAGAAATTATTTCTGACTTTGGATAATAAGTCTCTGAGGATGTGTAGTTAAGGATGAGAGATTAAGAATACCTCAGAGCAGATAAACAAGTATTGGAATTCACCCTTGGTGAATTAGTATGATTGAAATATTTCTTGTCCTAAGAGAATAAGGACATAGCGAACTTTTGGAAGAAAGTAAATTGAGTTGCGCTGGATGGAATATTTTGAGAGATTGGACAAGTGGGAGATAAGACCTGTAGGTGACATTTCCACTTGAATAAGCAGGCACCCACAATGTGTCCCACTTTTGATGCTTCGGCAATACTATCCAGATCCAGCAGAGGTGACAGGATATGAACTCCAAAAGTTCAATTTAATGAAAATATAAGTATATTGATAAGTTGATTAGGGCATTAAATAGGAAAGAGAAAGTATTGAGGTTTAAGACGATCTCCCTAATTAAAGTCCTTTGGTAGTAATACACTCCGGAAAAGATCACATAAGAATTTAAGAAGTATGATACGATTGATGTACCCGGAGTTGTATATGGACTCATATGACTTGGTTCTAATTTGGAGGACCAAATTCCTTAAGTGGGGGAGATTTGTAAGACCCGAATTTAATTAAAATACGAAATGAATGAGTATTCGTGAAAGGAAGTCGGGTTAAATTAATCCCGAACACATGCAAGGGTAAAATGGTCAAAAGACCAAAGGTCGGTATAATTTCGATAAGGAAATTTAATTAAAAATATGGATTTGAGAAATCTTGGTTAATAAAGATGAAATAAATTTATTTTGGGTTAAATTGATCAAGATATTAATTTATTGGAATTAATCGGGATTAATCGAGATTTTTAGTTTGGAAGAATAATCCCGAAAATAATCGAAAAATATACCGAAAAGTCACCCTGGACAATATCCCGAAAATACGAAGAAATTATACCCGAAAAAGAGGTTAAAATATAATAAATAAATTAAATAAAATTAAATTAATTAAATTAGAATAAAATAATAATTTTAAGAGATATTTTGGGTATTTTAATATATTTTAATGATTAAAATATAATATAAATAAATAAAATAAAAATAAATAATAAATAAATTAATATATAAAAATAAATAAAGAAAAAAATGAAAAACGGAACGCAGAATCGCGAAAATCGCGATTCTGCCAAAACGAAGCCGACGACCGAACGACGGCGCCGGCGGCCCAGGCGAAGGCAAGCCAGACGAGGACCGACCCACCCCCGGCACCGTGGAAGCACGAACGGCGGTGAAACGGCGAAGGAATGGCGAGACCGAAACCGAGAGGGGGAGAGAAGGATCGCCGGCGATCGGCGCGATTCTGGCCGACCCGACCCCAGCCGAGGCTTCCCGAGATGCAGACGAGTCGATTGGCAGCGGCCCCGACCGGCGAAACTACCGACAAACGCCGAAAACAGTGGAGGAAAGAAAATGGGTCCGACGGCCAAGGGAGAAGAGCCGGACCTGCGGCGTTCCGGCGAGCTTGACCGAAACCGAGGGCGGATCTGTGATGCGGACGGCCTTGCGGAGCTACTGGCGGTGGAAGCCGGCGAAGAACCGGCCGGTAAGGTGGTGAACCGGTGGTGGACCGGCCGAACCGGAGAGAACCGGCGGTCTGAACCGGACTGAACCGGTTCAGTCAAAAAGAGAGGAAAAAAGGAGGAAAAGGGAAAAAGAAAAAGAGAAAAAAATTGGAGAAAATTTATGTGATGCAATCGAGCTTCGGGTAAGTCGATAAGTGGTCGAATTGACCCGATTTAAATTTTGGAGTATTTAATTTAATTAATTTTGGGCTGGAAACTTACCCGAAAAAATTGTGAAATTGTGTAGCTCGACGATTGACATTAAGGTGCAATCGGGCCCAATAGGGGTGAACGGGCCCAATGATTTAAATTAAGCCCAGAAAAGATTAAATATAATTAAATTGTTTGTTATCTGACCTGAGGAATATTGATACGCAGTTCCGGGCATTTGATTGGGAGCATAACGGACTGCGCGACGTGACAACAGTGGAAAAGAAAAGGTCAGACTCGACAGGAAAATAAGGTAAGGGAATTCTGCGGACTGCTAGAGGTAACTTTACACAATTTTAAGTTCATTTGCAGTCTTTAAAAGTTACCTGAAGGGTCTAGAGGTCAATTAATAATTTTAGTGCCTCGAATGGGCAAATTACCAAAATACCCTTGTTAAGGGTAAAATTTACAAATTTAGGAAAAATTGGGAGGAGCAAGAACAAGAGGTTCTTGCTCATTCTAGAGGTGTTTTGATGCATGCATTAGTAGGCTGGGTAACCTTGAAAGAAAATGCACAGCATTGCATACTTTCAACTTGAAATTGTTTTGAAAACTGTTTTGAAGAAACAGAGCCGCCTACGTGTTTTATTGACATGTGACGTGCTAGAGCTCAGCTCGCATGATATTTTCGATTTGTGTGATGCACGCATTAGTGCTGGAGCGAGAGCTCGCACTAGAGTTTTACATGCATAGGTGCTGGAGTCCAACTCGCACCAGATTTGTATACATATATATATGATTTTCGTGACAGGGTGCTAGAGTCTAACTCGCACCATATTTTTATGTGATTTTTGAGACAGGGTGTTGGAGCTTCGTTCGCACCAGCTTTTCATATGGTTTGCATACAGAGTGCTAGAGCTTAGCTCACACTAGTTTTATTTGATTTACTGACAGTGTTAGAGCACCGCTCGCACTACTTTTCAGAGATCATACGATAAGCCGTGCTTGGAGCATCGAGTAGACTGTGTGTCACCGATTAAATAGGCCCGCACGTGCGTTTTGAGACATGGCATGTTAAAAATAACCTGATGAGCCCGAACGAGGGATAAGGGTTAGAGAAATAACCTGATGAGCCCGAACGAGGGATAAGGGTTAGAGAAATAACCTGATGAGCCCGAACGAGGGATAAGGGTTAGAAAAACAACCTGATGAGCCCGAACGAGGGATAAGGGTTGGAGATCCACCTGATGAGCCCGAACGAGGGATAAGGGTTGGAGGACCAGCTGATAAGCCCGAACGAGGGATAAGGCTGGGGGTCCACGGAGTACGATGTACCGTGCAAGTAGCATGGAGTACGATGTACCGTGTGGTATCTGTGTGATACGTTGGTATCTTTGTGATACGTTAGCATCTTCGAATGCATGAGATCGGATAAGACTGACGGGATGGATTGACCCACCACCCGGGCAGTTCCCGATCATGGGAGAACCCACACACTAGGATCCGTGTAGCTAAGGAACTCCCGAGGACACATATGGCCATAGTCCTGGTTATTTGTCGATATACAAACGTTGCCTAGTCTCGCATGTCGTCGATTTTGATGAAATCAAATTGGGTTTTAAACTAAATTTGCATGATGGTATTCCCATGCTTTTCAAAATCCATGTGTGAATGTAAACCGATTTTCATGGTTTTGTGTGAGTCAGGATCACCCGAAGGAGGGGTCGAGTCTTGACTTTATTGTGCAATTTTTAAATGAGAAAGATATGATTTTGAATATAATTGCATGTTGAATTTTTCGTGCAAATGTGTTTTTCATAACATCATAACTCATATCATTTATTTTAAAATGTGTGGAGAAAGGGTGGTTTATGCATGGCACTACGTTCATGTAGGTAGTATGGTTACCTACTTGTTCGTAGGGTTGCCTTACTGAGCTTGATGTGCTCACCCCTTTCATTTTCTCCCACAGATAATCTCCAGTTGAAGTTGAGGCGACTCAGTACTGCATTCCGGATATCCGCTGCTGCCCATCAACATAAGGTATATACACTTGTACATACTGTATCTACATAAGCATAGCACAGTAACATGTTTGTAAGTGTCTCTAGGGGATGTATAAATATTATAGACATTTTATAAATGACTGGAGAAGAAATAAGTATTATGGTAAATGTATGGTGGGACTGACATTGACGCACAGCCTAATTTGTTAGTGGAGTGTGGTCACGATCAGGAGATAATTAAGAATTTAAGTAATAAAAATAACAGAACGCGAAAAATTAACTCTGATTTTTGGGTAGTTCGGGTCTTGACAGCGAGCTAGGCTCCAGCATCCTGTCACGAAAATCATGTAAAAATCTGGTGCGAGTTAGACTCCAGCACCGTGTCACAAAAATCATATAAAAATCTGGTATGAGTTACACTTCAGCACCAATGCTTGTAAAACTCTAGTGCGAGCTCCAGCTCCAGCACTAATGCATGCATCACACAAATCAAGACTCGTACGAGCTGAGCTCTAGCACGTCGTATTTTCATAAAATCACGTAGGCGACTATATTTCTCAAATCAATTTCAGAGAAAATCAACATTGTTGAAAATATGTAATGCTGTGCATTTTTTATTTAAAAGTTAGCCAGCCTACTCATGCACGTGTCAAAACACATCAAGAATGAGCAGGAACCTCTTGTTCTTGCTCTTCCCAACTTTTCCTAATTTTGGAAATTTTACCCTTCACAAGGGTATTTTGGTAATTTGCCCATTCGGGCCACTAAAATTTTTATTTTACATCTAGACCCTTCAGACACTTAAAGAGACTGCAAAGGAAGTTGAAATTGCATAAAGTTACCTCCAGCAGTCCGTAAAATTCTCTTACCTGGAATCACGCGCAAGCTTATCCCGACTCGATCGTACTGGGTTTCTCAGTCCAATTCGCTCGTCTACAGAGTTGCATATAACCACATATGGGTTCAGTTCAAATATATTGATCAGTATTTCACTCTTACTGATCGAATCTAAAGCTCTGGGCCCGTTTTACTTTATTTGGCCCGATTGCATCTTAATGGGCCTCGACCCATTTCCAGCCTGTTTCCACTTATTAAATCCCTTCTTTGGGTCTATTGGGTTCTCAATACCCATTGGGCTTCGTTCCAAACTCTTTGGATAGCCCATATATCATTTACGATAATTAATTCAAAAATCCCAATATAATTCACTAAATGTGGAATTAAATCCAAAATTCATAAAATAAATCTTTAATACACGAATAATTACATAAATTGTCGTAAATGAGCTTTACATACCCGAGATTATGCGATGGTGCATAAATCAAAGTTCGATCGGGCTGACGTACACGATTTATCATCGAACTATACAATTTTATATTTAATTTCGAGTTAATTTATGATTAAATATAATTTAAATAAATTTCTCGAAAAATCAAATCGGTTACTTTTGACCTCTTACCGACTTACCCGAAGTTTGGGTATCCCCAAAAATTCTTCCCCTTTTTCTTTTCTCTTTTTCTTCCTTTTTCTCCCTTTTTCCTCTCTTTCTTGGCTGAACCGCTTCGGTCTGGTTCAACTCGGTTTAGACCGATCCGGTTCAGTCGGTTTAGTCCAGTCCAATTTTCTTCTTCGTCGTTCGGAGCTCTGTCGGCCGGTTCTTCACCGGCTTTCATCACTAGCAGCTTCGCGGGGTAGTCTGATTCACGAATCTGGCCTCGGTTTCACCAACGGTGGCCGATCCAGCCTATTCTCTCCTCGCCGTCGGTACCTCTCTCTTTTTTCGCCTTTTTTGGCGCCGTCCATCGGTTTTGCCAGCCGTGGCCACCACCAATATGCTCGTCTTTACCTTGGGAACGCTCGACTGGGGACGGGGTTGGCCAGATCGATGCCGGTGGCCGTCGTTTCTCTTTTCCTCTCTGCAGTTTCTCTCCCTCGATCCAGCGTTCTCCAACGTCGGTGGGGTGCGTCGTCGGTGTCTGGTGGGTCGCTGGGTCGCTCGCTTCCTTTGCCGGCCCTTCACCTGGCCGTTGGGTCACCGGATGGCCGCTGGTGGTCCCCTTTTCCCTGGGTTCGGCTTTTTCGCGTTTTTCTTTCAATTTCTTTCCTCTTCGTTTTCATTTTTCAGATTTCCTCTTTTTTTTATTAATTTATTTTATTATATTTTAATCATTAAAATCCATTAAAATAATCAAAATACCTCCAAAAATTATTATTTAATTCATTTAATCTATAATTGAATTTATCGGTCTTATTTCATCTTTCCCGGTATTTTTTGATTATTTTCGGGATAATTTTTTGAATTAAAAATCCTGATTAATTCCCATAAATTCCAATAAATTTATATTAGATCAATTGGACTTGAAATTAACTATTTTCCTCGTTATTGATCCAGATTCCTCAATTTCCATATTTTTAAATGAAAATCACTTGTCGAATTTATACCGAATTTTGATCTTTTGATCGTTTTACCCTTCTACACGTTCAGGACCAATTTAGACCGACTTTCCTTCTTAGACCCACTATAATTTCTCATTTAAAAATTCGTATCTCTGTCTGGACCATTCAAATCTCATAAATTTAATTTGAAATTCCTTAACTATCCGTTTTCAGATTTTACGTACGTTCGACTATTTCATTCATATTTATATGATCAAATCATCCGTCTTATGATTGCATCAACATATATAATAAAAATCGGGTCTTACATAATCTCCCCCACTTAAGAAATTTGGTCCTCCAAATTAGAACCAAGTCAAATGGGTCCATAAACAACTCCAAGTACGTCTATCGCATCATACTCTTTAATTCTCATGTGACTTTTCTGGAGTGTACTACTACCAAATGACTTTAATTAGGGAGATCATCTTAAACCTCAACACCTTCTCCTTCCTATTTTAATACCCAAATCAAGTTTTTCAACATACGTTATATTTTCATTGAGCTAAGCTGTTGGAGCTCATATCCGATCACATATATTGGGTCCGGATAGTATTTTCGAAGCATCAAAAGATGGGACACATTGTGGATGCCTGCTAATTCAAGGGGTAACGCCAACCTACAGGCCTTATCTCTCACTTTGTTCACTCTCTCAAGGGATTCAATCTAACGAATTTCAATTTGCCTTATTTCTGAATCTCGTTATGTCTAAGGGCATATAACTTCCAACAACACTAATTCACCCTCGGTGAATTCCAATGCTTTTCTGTCTCTTATCAGCATAGCTTTTCTGCCTGTTCTGAGGTGTTCGTAATCTCTCACACATCAACTGAACACCTTCATAGACTTATTATACCGAATCAGGAGCACTTTTCTATCTGTCACCCACTTCTTCTTATCCAAGTCGGGGAATAACTCCCTAAAGCCATACTATGCCTCATATAATATTATCCCGATACTCAAGTGATAACTGTCCTTATTGGCGAATTCAATTTGTAACAACTGATCATCCCAGGAGCTTATAAAATCAATGGCACATGCTCTTATCATATCCTCCAGAACCTGTACAGTCTCCTCTGACTGACCATCTGTCTGAGGACGGAAAGCGGTGCTAACACTCAATTGGGTTCCCATAGCTTCCTGAAAAATATTCCCTGAAGTGGGATGTGAAGCGGGAATCCCTATATAATATAATGCTCACTGGAAAATATATGGTGTTCCAAAATCTTCCTTACACATATATCCACCTACATACTCAAAGTATCTGAGGATTTCATAACCAGAAGGTGGGTAAACTTAGGCAATCTGTCGACTATCACCCAGATAGCCTCGTGATTCATCTGGGTCCTCTGTAACCCATCATGAAATTCATGGTAACTTGCTCCCATTTTCGTGTCGATATAGGTAGAGGCTACAATAACCCTGCAGACTTCTAGTACTCTACCTTACTCTGCTGACATACGAGACACTTCTCCACAATCTCTCCAATGTCTCTTTTCATATCTGACCACCAATACCCTTTTTTTAAGATTTCGATACATTTATTACTTCTCGGATGCACTGTATATCTCGAAGAGTGAGCTTCTGACAATAATACTATCTCATCAACTGTGGTCTTGGGGAGCACTTATACTGTCTCTGAACCTCAGTAAGCCATCATCACTCTCTGTGAACTCTGTCATTGTACCCATCTGAATCTGACCCACACTATCGACACCATGCCGATCATCACGCTAGCCCTGTCAAATCCGGTTCTAATCTTAGGCTAGTTGTCACACAATCACTGTCATCATCAGAAGGGATCAAATCACTACTGAGGCTCACAACTGCTCTAGCAGCTCACGCTCCCTAACCATCATATGTGATACCATCCCGAGGCTCTTTCTGCTCAAGGCATCACCCATTACATTAGCCTTTCATGGGTGGTACAATTTCCACAATCATAATCTTTCAGAAGCTCTAACCCTTTATGTTATCTCATATTCTGCTCATTTCTGTGAAAACAGGTACTCGGGACTTTTATGATCAGTGCATACCTAAAATTTCTCACCGTATAAGTGGTGGCTCCATACCTTCAATGTAAATGCTACGGCTGCCAACATTAAATCATGGGTCAGATAGTTTCTTTCATGATCCTTGAGTTGTCTGTATCCACAATCGACTATCTTCCCATTTTGCATCAATACACAGCCTATTCATTATTTTGAGGTATCCATATACACTGAGAAACCTCTTGAGCTGTTGGGTATGGTAAAAATAATTATGGTGGTCAGTTCATACCTCAATACACCAAAACTCACCGAAGCTACTTTCATACTTATCATCCCACTCGTATGCAATCTTTTTTTTCGAATGAGATGTGTCAACTGAGCAGCCCATTTCGAGAAATTCTCAACAATTCATTTGTAAAATAGTTTTCAGTTGCTGCTCATGCTCTTCCCTGGACTTTAAATACATCCAAAATATCATCAATAAGGATGATAACAAATCAGTCCAGGTAAAATTTAAATACCTCATCGTAATTGAGTTTCACTAAATATTTCAATCACCCATATCCTTGACCTATGTACATAAACATATAATGTCATTTTGAAATCGCTTCTGTTCATGATACTAACCCGAGTCATTTCCTTTTTCTTATATTAACGGCTTTTATAAAATTTTAATTTTTAAACCTTCATGATTAATCGAATTCTATATTTTGTTATCGTACCAGTAAAGGTACCCTAATTTTTAATGTATATATTACAACTGTCGATTTCAATTTATAGGTGATGTGTACTTCTAGACTCTGTCAAGTCTTCAGGCGGGGAGGTATTTTGAAATACCTTTATTAACCCTCAGACTTGACCACATGGACTGGTTATGGATATATCCACCCCTTATCCTTGGTCGCAATTCATATTCACTACATATAGCTTAATCCAAATTATTTCACATATCAGAGATATTTGTACCTTGCATACGCCTCTTATTCCAATAGATCTTGTATTCAGGATCTATCACATCTCAAAGCTTATCTCATTTTGTATATCACTTATAACAAACTCTGTCATTACTCATTCCGTGAGTACAATCATTTACTCCTTTAATTTCAATTGCTACACCCCTTTTATTACTTGTCAAAACTTATAGTATACTTTTTCAGGGGTAACCATATCACTATCTTAGGATAGAAATCTGAACAGCATAGTTTGCGGTCGACTAATTTATTCTCACATATTACTTCAAATTATTCATACTCCATTGAATAAAATCGGCTGACTTATACTTTTTTCCCCCCGTTTTCAGCTTATAATCTCTTCATAATTATTCCGTTAGTTAACCCTCCTTCATTGGGGTACTAACTATCAGCATTGTACCCAAGGGTGTAGGCATTCACGTCTTTCACTAACTTATGTGCAAATGAAGGCGGTTTGACTAAATGCGTGTCACCAGGATCAATTAAAATAATTACTTCACTATTCATAACCAGTGTGGTATCTTTCACCACATCATCTGAAACATCAGTAGTGTCTTGGTCCAAGGCATACACTCGCCCTCGTCCAACAGCCTATTTTCCTTTTTTGGGCTGTGGCCTCCCTTTTCGATGCAGAGATATCAACAGGGTTTTCTCTATCTCTTTGCCCTTCTGTGGGGCAGTCTCACCCAACTCTGAGCAATCATTAAATAAGTGGCCCATCTTACCACACTTAACGCCTATTTTAGTCAGTAAAGTGTAGGTGTAGGCCCTACTTCCGTGGTATCTACCACACATCCTACACTAATACATTGCTACGGAGCAGGTCAGGGTCCTTTAATCACAATATCCCTCAAAAGTGCTAAAATTGGATATACTGGGGCCTTACCAATCATCTTACCTCGTGACTCCACAACTCTAATATCTTACTAAACTACCTTTTTCCCGTTCTGACATCTATGTCATTCTTTATACTCTTCTGTCTCTATTTCGGCCCTTACTACCTTTCCCACTCTCAAAGGCGTACAACACATGATCTTATTCAGACAACTGTATTCTACGCACTGCCTCAGCATAGGTAGTGATATCCAACAAGGCCAATCGAACTCAAATAAAAAATTTGAGCCCTTCCATGAACTTTTGGGCTTTTCTACTCTCACTGCCCATAGTGTCAGGGTAATACCTGCCTAGAGATATAAATTGAGCTTCATCCTCGTCAATCAACCAATTCCTCTGGGTCAGAGTAAAGAATTTTTATCTGTAATTTCCTTTAAGTAGTGTCTGAGATATTTTGTCACTAGAATACATCTAGAAATATTTCTCATGTCATCTCTGGATATCTAACTCTTAAAATGGGTCGAGCGGACTTCCACCAATGCTTCGACTCGCCCTCAAATCCCATGCATACTCTGAGCAATTAGCTCCCAAAATATTCTCCACACTCCGCTCCAACCTTGTGAAGCGTGTCTTAATACTGTTTGATCTCTCTGTCGGACTCTATGGGGCATGCTCAACATCAGCCTCTATTTCAATCTCATACTGGTTCTCATAAGTCAACACAGCATGACTAGTAGGCTCAGGCCTACCTCTACGACCTCTGCCTCGTGCTCTACCTCATCTACTATGACTAAGATTAGGCATAATGCCTATATTCCTGCATTCTCAACCATTTCTTAGTTAAACCCATCTCGATATACACTATTGTATCTAACCAAGCATAGTAACACGATGATGTACTTTCTTAATTATTAACACTGACACACATCAGACCAATTTCGCTCTGATACCACTATTTGTCACGACCCAAAAATCAGAGTAAATTTTTCATTTTTCTTTCATACTTACCTGTCCTCTGATCGTGACCACACTCCACTAACAATTGGGTTGTGCGTCAATGCCAGTCTCACCAATCATTCATCATATAACTTAACTCTTTATTAAATGAAAGGTAAACACATGCGTTTTTCACTAATTCTTTCCCATTCATTTATAAGTGTTTGCATTATCTATACATCCCCAACAGTTACTTACAAACATGTTACTGTGCTATTCTTATTTAGATACAATATGTATAACTGTATATACCTCGAAATGATGGGCAGCAGTGGATATCAGGAATGCAGTACTCAGTCGCCTCAAAGTCTACTAGAAGAAATCTGTGTAGGAAAATGAAATGGGTGAGCACATCAAGCTTAGTAAGGCTATCCTATAACAAGTAGGTAACCATACTACCTACATGAACGTGGTGCCATGCATAAACCACCCTTTCTCTACACATTTCAAAACAGATACTACAATTCATGATGTCATGATGTCATGTAAAATAAATTCATATATGGATTTCAAAGAGCATGGAAATTCAACATGCAACTCTTTTAAATCATTTCTCATTAAAATTTCACAACAAAGCCAGGACTCAGCCCATCCCTTGGGTGTTCGTGACTCACACAACACCTTGAAATCAAATGCTTTTCAATGCAATAGTGACATGCGATAAAATGAATGTCATGTAAAACCAGTTTACATCATTCATGGGTTTAAATAGCATAGAAATAACATCATGCAAATTCAGTTTAAAACCCAGTTTCATTCTCATCAAAATCTTATCTCAGTCAGGATCTAACCCCTCCCTTGGGTGATCCAGACACACAAAATCCACAAAATGAGTTTCTCAAAATATCAACATGCGAGACTAGGCAATATATGTATATCTCAGGCAGATAACTAGGACTATGGCCATATGTCCTTGTGATCCAACTACTGCACGGATCCTAATGTGTGGGGTCTCACCATGATCGGGATCACCCCGGGAGGTGGGTTAGTCCATCCCATCGGTCATGTTCGATCTCTCGCATCCGAAGATGCCACTCGTATTCGAAGATGCCACATAATCAATCCCAGCACAGTACAGCGTACTCCATGCTACTGTACGGTACAACGTACTCTGTGGACTCATATCTCATATCCATACTCATGCCTTATCTCAAAACGCACATGTAAGCCTATTTAATCGGCGTGACACACATTTTACCCGACTCTCCAAGCACGGCTCATCGCATGTTCTCATAAAACCAGTGCGACCGATGCTCCAGCACTCTCATCAAATCAAGTAAAACTAGTGCGAGCTAAGCTCTAGCACTCTGTTACACAAATCATGTAAAAATTTGGTGTGAGCTAGGCTCCAGCACCCTATCAAGAAAATCATGTAAAAATCTGGTGTGAGTTAGACTCCAGCACCTTGTCACGAAAATCATATAAAAATCTGGTATGAGTTAGACTCCAGCACCAATGCTTGTAAAAATCTAGTGCCAGCTCCAGCTCCAGCACTAATGCATGCATCACACAAATCAAGACTCGTACGAGCTGAGCTCTAGCACGTCGTATTTTCATAAAATCACGTAGGCGACTATATTTCTCAAATCAATTTCAGAGAAAATCAACATTGTTGAAAATATGTAATGCTGTGCATTTTTTATTTAAAAGTTAGCCAGCCTACTCATGCAAGTGTCAAAACACCTCAAGAATGAGCAGGAACCTCTTGTTCTTGCTCTTCTCAACTTTTCCTAATTTTGGAAATTTTACCCTTCACAAGGGTATTTTGGTAATTTGCCCATTCGGGGCACTAAAATTTTTATTTTACATCTAGACCCTTCAGACACTTAAAGAGACTGCAAAGGAAGTTGAAATTGCATAAAGTTACCTCCAGCAGTCCGTAAAATTCTCTTACCTGGAATCACGGGCAAGCTTATCCCGACTCGATCGTACCGGGTTTCTCAGTCCAATTCGCTCATCTACGGAGTTGCATATAACCACATATGGGTTCAGTTCAAATATATTGATCAGTATTTCACTCTTACTGATCGAATCTAAAGCTCTGGGCCCGTTTTACTCTATTTGGCCTGATTGCATCTTAATGGGCCTCGACCCATTTCCAGCCCGTTTCCACTTATTAAATTCATTCTTTGGGTCTATTGGGTTCTCAATACCCATTGGGCTTTGTTCCAAACTTTTGGATAGTCCGTATATCATTTACGACAATTAAATCAAAAATCCCAATATAATTCACTAAATGCGAAATTAAATCCGAAATTCGTAAAATAAATCTTTAATACACGAATAATTACATAAATTGTCATAAATGAACTTTGCTTACCCGAGATTATGCGATGGTGTGCAAGTCAAAGTTCGATTGGGCTCACATATGATTTATCGTCGAACTGTACAATTTTATATTTAATTTTGGGTTAATTTCTGATTAAATATAATTTAAATAAATTTCTCAAAAATCAAATCGATCATTTTTGACCTCTTACCGACTTACCCGAAGTTCGGTGTATCCCCAAAAATTCTTCCCCTTTTTCTTTTCTCTTTTTCTTCCTTTTTCTCCCTTTTTCCTCTCTTTCTTGGCTGAACCGGTTCGGTCCGGTTCAACCCGATTCAGACCGGTCCAGTTCAGCCGATTCAGTCAGGTCCAATTTTCTTCTTCGTCGTTCAGAGCTCTGCCAGCTGGTTCTTCATCGGCTTTCATCGCCAGCAGCTCCGTGGGGTAGTCTAATTCACGAATCTGGCCTCGGTTTCACCAACGGTGGTCGAAAAGTGGCCAGTCCGGCCTGTTCTCTCCTCGCCATCGGTACCTCTCTCTTTTTTCATTGTTTTCGGCACCGCTCGTCGGTTTCGTCAACTGTGGACACCACCAATTTACTCGTCTTTGCCTTAGGAACGCTCGGCTGGGGGCGGGGTTTGCCAGATCAACGCCGATGGTCGCCATTTCTCTTTTCCTCTCCGCGACTTCTCTCCCTCGATCTGACGTTCTCCGGCGTTGGTGGGGCACGTCGTCGGTGTCTGGTGGGTCGCGGGGTCACTCATTTCCTTCGTCGGCCTTTGACCTGGCCGTTGGGTCGTCGGATGGTTATCGGTGGTCTCCTCTTCCTCGAGTTTGGCTTCTTTGCGTTTTTCCTTCAATTTCTTTCCTCTTCGTTTTCGTTTTTCAGATTTCCTCTCTTTTTTATTAATTTATTTTATTATATTTTAATCATTAAAATCCATTAAAATAATCAAAATACCTCCAAAAATTATTATTTAATTCATTTAATCTATAATTGGATTTATCGATCTTATTTCATCTTTTTTTGTATATTTGTCGATTATTTTTGGGATAATTTTTCGAATTAAAAATTTCGATTAATTTCAATTAATTCCCATAAATTCTAATAAATTTATATCTAGATTAATTGAACTCGAAATTAACTATCTTCCTCGTTATTGATCCAGATTCCTCAATTTCCATATTTTTAAATGAAAATCACTTGTCAAATTTATACCGAATTTTGGTATTTTGACCTTTTTACCCTTCTACACGTTCAGGACCCATTATAATTTCCTTCTTAGACCCACTATAATTACTCATTTAAAAATTCGTATCTCTGTCCGGACCATTCAAATCTCATAAATTTAATTTGAAATTCCTTAACTGCCCGTTTTCAAATTTTACGTACGTTCGACTATTCCATTCATATTTATATGATCAAATCATCTGTCTTATGATTCCATTAACATATATAATAAAAATTGGGTCTTACATATTGTGATTGATAGACCCCGACTCACTACAAAACAGTACAGGACTTGTGGTAGATTCCACGATAACAGGCCCTGCTATTTATTGACTAGAGCGTGTTTTAAGTGTGGTAGAATATGGTATCTAGTGAGAGATTATCCAGAGATTACAGAAACAACCCTACAGAAGGGCAAAGAACCGAAGAGAGCTCTAACTATTGCTCATACTCTGAGTAGGAGGGCCACAGCTGAAGAGAAGGGAAGCAGGCTGTAGGCCAATGTGTAGTGTATGCAATAGATCAAGGCACCACAGATGTTTCATCAAAAGTAATTAAAGAGTCTGGCTGATTAGCACGCCAATGAGTAGCCAGTAACTCCGCTCAAGTGTATGGGAATTGTAAATGGACAGTAGGTGATAAGAATATGGTAGCCGACCTTATCTTGTTGAATATGTATGATGTTGATGTAATATTAGAAATGGATTGGTTGGCTGCACATCGTGCTGTCTTAGACTGCAATTCTAAGAAAATAATGTTTTCCCTACTTGAGAAATCCATTGTAAGGTTTTCTTGAAAAGAAATGAAAAACATAGTTATTGTAATTGAGAGAGTAAAATATTGTACCGATGATATGGAAATATTTCTAAAGATTTTATTGCATGTGGTTGACATAGATAAAACACGTTTGGAACTGACAGTCATTCCCGTGGTTAGGGAGTTTTCTGATGTCTTTCCGAATGACGACCAGGATTGTCACCAGATAGGGAGATAGAGTTCTATATAAATTTGGTGCCAGGTACTGAGCTGATATCCAAACCACCGTACTGGATGGCTCCAGTTGAAGTGGGGGAGCGCAGATCTTTTCTATGATAGATGTGAGATCTGGGTACCATCAATTGAGAATCTGGAGTGATGATGTACCCAAAGCTTTGATGAATGATGTGTTTAAGCCATGCCTGGACAAATTCATGTAGTTTTTATTATTGATATTTGGTATATTCGAAGTCTAGAGAAAAGTATGAGCAGCACTTGAGGATTATCCTACAGAGCCCCAGGGAGGAGCAGTTGTACGCCAGGCCTAGTAAGTGTGATTCTGGTTAGAACAAATATCATTTCTAGGTCATGTGATATAAAAGGACGGGGTGTCAGTAGATCCATCTAGGATAGAAGTAGTGATTCAGTGGGAATGACCCAGGACAATTACTGAGATACAGAGTTTTTTGGGTTTGGCTAATTATTATAGAAAATTCGTATAGGGTTTCTCAAAAATTAGTTGCTCCACGAAACCGTCGCACTCGAAAGAATGTTGCAATTGAGTGGGACAGTGCTTGTGAGAAGAGCTTCGAAGAGTGGAAGCACTGCTTGACCACCACACCGATTCTCACCATACCTATCAGCTCAAGAGGTTTCTCTGTGCATACCGATGCGTCTAGACAGGGATTGAGCTATGTTTTGATGTAGAATGGGAAGGTAGTTGCTTATGGATCCAGACAGTTTAAAGACCATAAGAAAACTATCTAACCCATAATTTGAAATTGGCAGCCGTAGTAATTGTACTAAAGTTAAGGCGCCATTATGTATATGGTGAGGAATTTTAAAATTTTTACTGATCACAAAAGTTTCAAGTATCTGTTCTCGTAAAAGAAATTGAATATGAGACAGAGAAGATGACTAGAACTCTTGAAAGACTATGATAGTGTGAGAACTGTAAATTTTATGTACCTTAACTAGGAGATTTGCAATGTGAGAATTTGTAATTGGTGAATGTAATTATGATATGTTGATGTACACGCAAGTTTTAAATCTAATAAAGTATAAGGAGATGAAGTTTTTAAGTCTTAAATGTGTATCGATTGAGATATGGCCTATGGGGTACACTAAGATGAGTTTTACATTGAGTTTCCTGTAAATTTGTGCAGTAGCAGTAGGATTTGTGAAGGCTAGATCGATCTCCAAGGGAGGAGAGATTGATCTCAAGGCTTCAGAATGCAAAAAATGTGCAAAAGTAGGCAAAAAGATCGATCTCATAAGGGAGAAGATCGATCTCATGCTGCCTCTGCCTAGCAAGAATCGATCCTGTCATAAAGGCAGATTGATCTCCTTAAGTCTTGGCTTGGAAGAGATCGATCTCCACCCTCTACCAGATCGATCTTGTAGTTGTTAATGGAGCAGTTGGAGCAACTGAAATCAAGCAGAGATCAATCTCCTTCAATGCCAGATCGATCTCATACGCCTTGTCTATATAAGAATAATGTGATTTTACTTGGAAACCGAGCCTCTCTCACCTACAAACCCCAACACTCACCATTTTCACCCAAACCAAGCTTTCTCTCTCAAAGATTCATTATATTCTGGATGAAATTAGAAAAAAGAGTAAGAGACAAAGTTGTTCCTCTTGGTAAGGAAATAACATACTAGAAAATCAAGGATTAGGTTGAACAAAGGCAAGGACAAGCACTCTACAAGTTTGGTCAGGAGGAGACAAGCTAGGAGAGCTCACGAGATTCTTGTTTTTCTTAAGCATTATCATTTTACATATTAGCGAATGGATGTATGTGTGTATGTATATATATTTGGTTGGAAATGTCTAAGTTATGAGGGAAACAACCAATGAGTATAGTGGGGAAATAAAATGTGAATATCTTGTGATGATTATGAGCTAGCCAAAGTGATGATAAAGATGTAGAAGAAGTTTTAAAACAATGTGTGTATTTAGAAGTGGTAATTCGGATATAGTATAAGTATGGGTATAAATAAGGTGAAGAGACGAATGAGAGTGATGAATATTGACAATTTAATGATGTTTGGACAGCTCGAGAATCCAACAAGGGAAACGAAGCTGATCGAAAGCCAGAGGATATTGTACCACTAAAGGTACAAGAGGTAAGGGAAATAAACCGTTTGATAGCATGAAAATGGTTTAATGAAATGAGCATGTTTATGAGAAATGAGATGATTTGATGCCTTGATGAATGAGTGAGTGTTTTGTCGGTTTGAGCTCGGTTTGATGAGTTTTGTGTAATTATAAAAATAATGTTTTATAACCAAAATGAGTTTTGTAATACCACTATGAGCTAGACGTGAAAGCAAAACGATTTTGATACAACAATGGCATATTTTACTGAGACTATGGCTTGTTATGAGATGTACATCGATACTCCATTTGATAGCGTTGAGTGGCCTTGCTCTGGTAGCACGTAAGACCCGGCCTTGCTCTAGTAGCATGTAAGATCGATACCTCCGTTCTGGCAATAAGAGATAACCCCACTCCGGTAGCGATGGGTGGCCTTGCTTTAATAGCATGTAAGATCGAGCCTTGCCTTGATAGCATGTAAGACCGCAGTTGTACGACTCTGATCAAGTCTACAGCGAATCATGACCAAGTATTTATGTCGACGTTTCCCTTTTTTGAGGATGTCCACCTAGGGGACGATGTGACTTATTTTGATGTGATGTGCCTATGATGATGATTTTATCTGAGTTTTATTAAATGCCTAGTCTCGATTTCTTCGATGAATGATGTGTTTTACAACTGTGATTTCTATCACGTAATGATTATTTGATGTTATGATGTGAGATCTGAGAATTTTATACATATTTGATTATGTAATGTGAACATGAAGGGTAATTGATTGAACTAAATGTGATGTACTCATATATTAAAGTTGTATGGAATGGAATTTTAAGTGATGAATGAGAAATGAATGAGAATTAATCAATAAAGTAAATTATGGCTATTACATATGGAGATTTTATGTTAAGTGTTCAGCCAAAGTGTGAAACTATGAGGCCAAATCGATCTTGGAAAAGAGAGGATCGATCTGGTAGGCCAAAATGACAAGGAATAAGGAAATTAAATGAGCAGATCGATCTCCAATGGAAGAGGATCGAACTCCTTATGATTCTGCAATGAAGAGATCGATCTTATTAGGAAGAAATCGATCTCATGAAGCATTCTGTAAGGAAAAGATCGATCTCATGAAGTGTTCTGTAAACAGAAGATCGATTTCATAATTGGAATAGATCGATCTCATTAAGCCATTAAGAGATTGATCTCACCCCACAACAGATCAATCTCCTAGGCATAAACTTACCCCAAAACGCTCCCAAATTCAAATGCAGATCGATCTCATCAAAGACCAAATCGATCTCCTACCCTCCGTCTATAAAAAGACCCTTGTGTGTTCCTGCATTTCATCTTTTTCTCTCTTCCAAACCTCCATCTCAATCGAGCCCTAGCTTTCTGTCTCTTCCAAAGTCCCCGTTTTCGTTCGAATCAAAGGTTGTGGCAAGAGGGAAAGTTGTTCCTCATCCAAAGGAGAACAACATACCTGAAAATTGAAAGACGGATTGAATCGAGGTAAGAGTTGAGCACTCCACAAGTTTGGGTAAATTCTAAACTTCGATCTTGATATTTGAAGTGATTTTTGGTGATTATGGTTGCTGGCATTGTAATGAAATAGCTAGGAAATGATTAAGGATTGATGTAATTATGATTTTTGTTGGAGTAAAGATAACATTATACAATTTGTGGTGATTTGGGATTTTTGACTATAAATTTGGAATTGAGGCAATGAGGTAAATTTAGCATGGAATATGGTATGAGAAATGTAGGATTTGAAATAATTTGGTTGAGAATGTGAATTGTGATGGAATTATGAGAATTGAGTTGTTTGAGTATTTAACGAGAATTTGAGCAAAATATGTGCTCGATGAAGCGATTGAGATAGCTTATTGATGTTTTAACATCGTTTGGACTACCTAAGAGTTTCAAAGAGGAATGTGAGGCTAGTTCGAGGGAAAGGATTGCACTATATGAGGTGCAACGAGGTAAGGAAAAACTTAAACTCGTTTGTGTGTGTGTTTTATGACAATATTGTAGCATGAATTATGATTTGAGAAAACAAGCATGTTTTATGAGTTGTGAATGAGTATAGCACACGATTTTATAGCCGGTTGGGGCCCAACTTTGATGAATTGTAAACTAAGCATGAAAATGTTTTACAACCGTTTTGTGTTTAAAACGTGAAAAGAGATTTGGGCTCTACGTTAAGGCGTATTGAGATTGAGAAATGTGTGCGTGGTTTTTGCCGGTTGGAACTCGGTTTTTACATGTTTTGTGTTGAGTACACAAATGATTTAAATGAGATTTATGAGAGAAAACCATTATGAGTTCTACGTGAAGGCAAAACGTTTTATATGATAATGGCTAAAGATTGAGACTTAGGCGTGTCATGTCGAATACACATCAGGCATTGCTTTGGTAGCATGTAAGGCCAATATTATTCCTCTCTTTGGTAGCATTGGGAGGCATTGCTTTGGTAGCATGTAAGGTCGATATTATTCCCCACTTTGGTAGCATGTAAGGCCGATATTTTTCCTCGCTTTGGTAGCATTGGGAGGCATTGCTTTGTTAGCATGTAAGGTCGATTTTATTCCCTGCTTTGGTAGCGTTGGGAGGCATTGCTTTGGTAGCATGTAAGACCGATAGTGTACATGAGGAGAGGAATTACTTTGGTAGCATGTAAGGCCGGGCCTTGTTTTGGTAATGCGTAAGTCTAATATACCATGTACACGACCATATTGTCGACAATCCCTCTTTTGAGGATGCTTGGGATGTGCACCCAGAAGAGATTATTTTGATGTGCCATGATGAGTTTTATATGATTTTTGTTGCCTAGTCTCCTTTTTATACACAAGAGATTGTGTTTTGTGGCTGCGCCACATGCATTACTATTGAGGTGATTTTTATCACGTTTTATGAGAAAAGCCATTATCGCATACAGATTTCCACATGCTTGTAATTATACTTTGTATTGAGTTATGTACTCTCATGTGTTACTTGATTTTAGAGACTGAGACGAGAATGATGTTTTATTGAGTAATGCTATATTTTTATCAAGTTTTCAACTACAAAACAAATGATTGTGCTGTGCAAATCATTGATTGTAATAAGTCTCACACCTCCTTACTGAGCGATTTAGAAGCTCACATTGTTTTATCTTCCCCCTCAGATTTCTTCAAGTGAAGAGAGTTTCCTGTGACGTACGGATTAGTGGCTAGTGGAGGATTTGAGCTCCAGGATACATATTGTACTTAAGGTACATTTTAATATTTCATGTATCCACACTAGAGTTGTATTTACAGACACTTAATGTACTATGATGTATAGGATGTATTAGGATTAATTAACCTTGAATTGAGGATTGTAAATGGTATAACATTTATTCATGAGATGATGAGATCCTGAGGTGTGGATTTATGAGATATATATATATATATATATATATATATATATATATATATATATATAATGCTGCATGACACTGTATAGGAATGCACCTAGATTTGTGAATTGATGTAGAAAAAGTTTTAAATTTGCCATATTTTTCGCGTTTTCAGGGCGTCATAGAGTTTTCTTGGTTTCAGAGCTTAGGGTGCTTAGTACTGTCAGTGTCGGTTAAGTGAAATAGAATACATCCCAAGTGTCTGTATAAGTCTGGTCATGAACTGAATTGAGGATTGAGATTTCAATCAAGTTTGATATGTATGCGTAGGAAATGAGTTGAGTTTGAGAATGAGTGGACAACGAGGTCGTTCGAGGAGGCAGACAAAGCCACCTCTGTCACTTGTCCCACAACCAGAGAGTCCTAACTCTCGATTTAACCGGATTGAGACTGATGTAAGGCAAGGTTTTGAGCAAATAGCAGCACTATTAGCGCAACATTTTGGAGTTAATGCCTCAGGTACTACTCCTACACCACCACAAGTACCTCTCGTACCCCCAGTACAAATGGACCCGATGCCTCCCGTTACTCAGCCTGATGATAGAAGTATCATTCGACTGAAGGACTTTTTAAAAATGAATCTGCCCACATTCAGAGGAAAAAGGATCGTACAGAGGCTGAAGAGTGACTGACTGAGTTAAGAGTCATATTTGACTATTTGGGATGCACTGATGCTGAGAGGGTCAGTATGGGTGCCTATATGTTGAAAGGGAGAGCTTGAGATTGGTGGGGTACTATCCGGGTATTCTGATGTCCAGCCAGATGTGATTAACTCAGAAGAATTCCAAGTGGCCTTTAGAGCCCAATTTGTACCACGATCTGCTCAGAGAATGAAGCAAGCAGAGTTTTTGAATCTGGTACAGGGCGATATGTCTGTGGATGATTATGAGAACCGATTTACTGCTCTATTAAGGTATGATCCAGAGACCTTCAAAAATGAAGAGCTCCGCACTGAGAGATTTGTGTATGGATTAAAGCCCATCATCAAAGATCGATTGATAGGACTATGTATTACTGAGTTTGGAGATGCTCTGAGACGAGCACAAGAGGTTGAGATGGGAATCGAAATTGTGCAATCCCAGAATGAGTTCAGTGCTATGACTAGGGATAAAGGCAAGAGGTCAGCGATTTCCCAAGCAGATGTTCAGAGAGGTTCCTTCAGAAGAGGAAGGATTAAGGTACATAAGGGAAGATTTGAGAGACCCAGAGCTTATCCCATCATCAGAGAGACCATTTGAGATGTCAGGCCTGAGATAATGGTTTGTAGAGACTGTGGCCGACCGCATGAGGGAAGTTATATTGGGTTGATCCGTTGATGTTTCAGATGTGGAGACATGGGTCACAGGCTAAGAGACTACCCTAAACCTCAGAGACCACATGCTCGGGAGCCTACTAGACAGCAGCCTTAAAGAGTAAATCCTCAGAGATGGGCCACTGCTGCAGAGAAAGGAAAGAAGCCTGTCATAGTGGGACGTGTGTTTACTCTGGACAAGGAAACAACAGACACTTCGACAGAAACTATAAGAGGTATACTCTCTGTCTGTAATCATAAGGCTCATGTGTTGATTGATTCAGGGTCCACGGATTCATTTATTTCTGAGCATTTTGCATGTAGATTAAATTTGAAGTTTGAACCTCTAGAGTATATACTACATGTAAATACCCCCATGCGTGAATCCCATAGAACCGAGTTAATCTGTAGAGGATGTGAAATAAAGGTGGGAGATAGAGTAATGTTAGCAGATCTAATAATGTTAGATATACATGGATTTGATGTAATTTTGGGAATGGATTGGCTAGCAACCAATTGAGTGAGTTTAGACTACTACACTAAGATTGTAACTTTCTCCCTACTTGAACCTTACAGTGTACGTTTGAAATATTGAGGAAATAAATGTGTGAAATTTTTGTAGGCAAATTGAAATTTTGATGTTACTTTTGAGAGTACTAAATTTGAGTATTCATGTGAAGGTTATGAAACATTCATCTCAGATGATGATCGGGAACATCCGAGGATTGAGGATATACCTGTGGTGTGTGAATTTTTAGATGTCTTTTCAGATGAGCTACCAGGTTTACCACTAGAGAGAGAGCTGGAGTTTACCATTGATTTGGTGCCAGATACTCAGCCTATCTCTAGATCTCCATATAGGATGGCCTTAGTGGAACTTGAGGAATTGAAGAAACAACTACAAGAATTGTTGTATATAGATTTATTAGACCTAGTGTTTCACCGTAGGGAGCACTAGTGTTATTCACGAGGAAGAAGGATGGTAGTCTCAGATTATGTATAGACTACTGACTGTTGAATAAAGCCACAGTGAAGAATAAATACCCATTGCCCAGGATTGATGATTTACTTGATCAGCTGAGAGGGGCTTCAGTCTTCTCTAAGATTGATTTAAGATCGGGCTATCACCAATTGAGGATTAAGGAGGAAGATATTCCGAAGACAGCCTTCAGGACAAGGTATGGCCATTATGAATTTTTAGTGATGCCCTTTGGATTGACAAACGCCCCTGCAACCTTTATGAGGTTAATGAATGAAGTGTTCAGAGACTATCTAGATAAGTTTGTGATAGTCTTTATTAATGATATATTGGTGTACTCTCGGTCTTTTAAGGAGCATGCACAACACTTGTGGTTAGTACTTCAGATGCTTTGAGATAAACAACTATATGGAAAGCTTAGTAAGTGTGAGTTTTGGCTGGATCAGATAGCTTTCCTTGGTCATATAGTTTCAGAGGAAGGAGTATCAGTGGATCCAAGTAAAGTAGAAGCTGTGCTTAATTAGGAAAGATCGAAGACAATTACCGAGGTACAAAGTTTTCTTGGTTTGGCAGGATATTACAGAAGATTTGTTGAGGGATTTTCCAAGATTGCCACTCCTTTGACCAAGCTCATGCTCAAAGAGACTCCGTTCATATGGACTGTACAATGTGAGCTCAATTTTTAGGAATTGAAGAGAAGATTGACAGCGGCACCTGTGTTGAATATTCCTGAGGGATCAGGAGGATTTTCAGTGTATAGTGATGCCTCGCATTAAGGATTGGGGTGTGTGCTCATGCAGCATGGAAGAGTGGTCGATTATGGATCGCGACAGTTGAAGGATCATGAACGAAATTACCCCACACATGATTTAGAGTTAGCTGCTGTGGTGTTTGCCTTGAAGATCTGGCGGTGTTACTTATATGGGGAAAGATTCCAGATCTTCACTGATCACAAGAGTTTAAGGTATCTATTTGATTAGAAGGAGTTAAATATGAGACAAAGGAGATGGATGGAACTTCTTAAGGATTATGACTGCGAGATTCTATACCATCTGGGTAAGGCGAACGTAGTTATTGATGCCCTGAGCAGGAAGAGTATGATATCTACTATGATGGTCAGGGAATGGGATTTGTTGGAGCAATTCGTCGAACTCCGGATCAAAGTTAAAGAGGTAGAGACTGGATTTTTAGCTAGCCTGAGAATAGAGCCCAGGATCATGGATCAGATTAGAACTGGGTAGCGTGAGGATCAGAGGTTGATTGATATGGTTAGCCAGGCTGAGCAAACTTCGTAATTAGATCTCATAGTCAGTGAGGATGGATTGTTGAGATTCAAAGGACGAATTTGTGTACCAGACGATGATACCCTGAAGAGACAAATACTGAAAGAATCCCACTGCGCGCAATACACCATGCACCCAGGGAGTACTAAGATGTACCGAGATTTGAAAAAGGTGTACTGGTGGAGTGGCATGAAGTGAGACGTGGCAGGTTTTGTGACCAGATGTTTAGTGTGCCAGCAAGTGAAAGCTCAGCATCAAAAGCCCAGAGGATTATTGCAGCCTTTACTTGTGCCTACATGGAAATGGGAGCATGTCACCATGGACTTTGTTATGGGTTTACCGAGAACCCAAAGGGGTCATGATGTGATATGGGTCGTAGTGGATAAACTGACAAAGAGTGCCCACTTCCTTGCCATCAAGAGCACAAATATTATGGATACCTTAGCTGAGTTGTATGTCAGCGAGATAGAGTAAGTGCAGTATACCTCGTTTATACAAAAGCGATCCAAAAGAGGGTCGGGATTCACTCGTCCACAACCACTGCTTGGCAGATATAAGTGCAGTCACTGGAAATAATTTGAAAAGGGGAAAGAAAAGGGGGTGAGCTATTCAAGTTCAATATGTAATGCATCAAAGTAGTGAGAAGTACAATGTCTAAAAATTGTAGGTTTTAGGCCATACATTGTAAAAATAATCAATCTATACATATATTTTCTCGAAATGCATTCTTACTTTCAGAAAACAAATCAGATCGAAACATATTCTTTGAAGTCAAACAAACATATATCAAAACTTCGTTTCCAAAACTAATTCAAATCAAAGTAGATACAAACTGAATCATTCAAATCAAAACATAACTTACCATTCAAATTGGAACGGATACAAAACTTTTCATTTTTCATTAAATCAGACAAACGAATCATAGAGACTAGGCATTTGTATGTATTAATCATAAGTCATGTTCACTTAACATTCAGAGCACTTATGGCCATGGTAAAAAGGGATTGTAGACTGGATCAAGGTCGTACAATGTCATACGCCACTAAACATACAAATCCAAAACAGAGGGTCACGAATCAAAAATGCTCTGTGTGGTCCAAATATCCGGCATGCAACCATAAGGGACTAATCGTACCCAAGGGCCCAAAAGCAATGCACCACGGTGGTCCAAACTCCACACAGACTAAGCATGACAAATGTCCAGATTTACATATTGCCTTAGTCTCAAAAACAAAGCTTTCAAAGTTCTTTCTTGGGCTTATAGTCCATAAGTTCATAAGAATCAAGTTTAAATTAAAATCTCTTTTGACTTAAAACTCATTCATAAAATGTGACTTTTTGTGTGGCACTTTGGTCCCGTAGGATTCAAGAGGTGGCCCCCACAGTCATATTCAAATTCACTTTCACATAAAACAAATCATTTTCCAAATATCAAAACACATATAGCTATCTTTTCCAATACTTATATACAAATCATCTATCAAAACTTTCAAACATAAACATATTTAAAAATCATTAGTAAACATGTTAAAAACATGCTCGGAGTGGTTCGGAGAAAGGGTTTTTTCTTCGGTATATACAGAAAAATAGCTTTACAAATGCAGAAAGTCTTTCTTTCTAATCCCTTGGTATACAAACAGATTTCTTAGTTCAAGTAAGTTGTTTGAAAGCTAACACTACTCAGAACATATCCCTTACCTCTTTCGCCTTGGTGCAGCAAAATATTACTGGGTTTCAGAATCATCTCGATTAGCATGTTGAATACCCGAGCTGCCTAAAATAACATCAAATCATCAAATATAGGTCAATCTTACTTTAATATATTCAAATATGTATTTAATTTCTTAAATTGACTAAATCTTGACTTTTTCGCGAACTTTGTTCATTTTCTCGGTTTTACAGATTTAAGCTTCGGTTTAAGCTATCCATTCAAATTTTAATATCTTAATTTCATATTCACCATCATAATGGCCTAAATACATCATTCACATAAACCATTCATGCTTACCATCAAGCCCATTTTGTCAAATTTCACACTTTTCGATTTTTCGTTAAACTAAGCTTTAAACCAAACTTTTCGATATAATCTTTAACAATTATCAACCTTAAAACAGCCCACATTACACCATAAGTTCATGAATTCAAGTCTGTATGAGACCTTAAGGTATCTAAAAATTATTTCCATCAATTTCATTCACAACAAAATTCCTAAAAATCACTAATCTAGAACATTGTTCATCATCTTCATCATTCATAAATTTTCTCCTACCTTTGATCAAAGATAATCACTCCAATGATTCTCCAAATTAACCTTCAACTATAAATCATCAAGTTTACAACTTAGATTCACTCAAAGACACAAGAAAAATCAACTAGATTCATCAAAGATAAAAACTTTCACTTACTCATGAACAGGGCAGTTCTGCCCTCTGAACTTCTCTCTAAAAAGTCTCCTAGCAGATGACTTTTTTTTATGGATTTTTTATATGTTAGAGAGAACTCATAGGGGACAATTTTTCCCTTCTTGTCTATTCCCTAATCTTCTTGGAAGAGCCTCAAAAATTTGCACAATGAGTGTGCAACAGTACCGCTTACGGCTGGAAGGGGGGAGGAAGAAAAGGCTAGTTCTCTCTGGTTGGGTAGAGTTTTCAGGTGTTTTCAAGGGCTATGGTTAGCTTATTAAGTGGAATAATAATTTGGAGAATATGGAAGCTATTAGATGTGAGGAGGGTCATCAAATCCAAGGGTTCTCATGAGTGGTCTGCGGACTTGGACTAGGCAGATTTTCTGCCATGTTTTGTAAAATCATCAAAAATTATTTCTAGCCTAATTTCTTTCAATTTCTCACTTCTCAAATGTTATATTATCTCTCTAGTATCTCTCATAAAAATTTAGGGGTCACTTGTTTAAGAAAGTTTTCCCGATTGATCTCATTTTACTTGATTGGGTCAATACCGAGCAAAATGACTTTAAGCTTTTGGTTCACTTTAAAAAATCATTTAAACACCAAAACCTCCATATTTTCACTTGATTTTAATTTCCTATGTAAATCTTGCGTTATACTGACTTCCCATGGTCACGAAATAATTTTCTTGAATTTCTACAATTTATTTCCTTAACTAGGCCCATTTTTCTCGGTTTATCGTAAACTCGAATTTTATTAACTTTTTCACTTCCATTACTTTAGTTTTCACTTCCCAACATCATTTCATGAACAAATGCATAACATTAAGTGAGTTCTTGGGTTCAGAGCCTTACCTCAATTTTTATGCCATTGGGCCCCGTTCCACATTCTTGAGCGCTTTGATCACTTTAGGCCTGCATAACATTATTCCGAGTACTTAGGTCCTCCTTAACTTTCAATTACTTACTAATGTGGAAATTTTGGGTTTTACATTTCTCCCACCTTTATGGTATTCAATCCTCCGAATTCATGCTGGTCCATCGAATAACTGTGGGTACTTCTCTCTCATATGGCTCTCTAGCTCCCACGTAGCTTCTTCTGTCGAGTGGTGTCACCAAAGAAACTTTACCAATGGAATTGTCTTAGATCAAAGTACCTTTTCTTTTCAGTCAAGGATCCGGATCGGTTGCTCAACATAACTCATGTCGTCTTGAATCTCCAATGGTTTATACTCAATAACATGAAATGGGTCCGGATAATACTTCCTCAATATAGAAACGTAGAAGACATCATGTATTTCTAAAAAATGTGGGGGTAGTGCAAGTTGGTAGGCAACGTCTCCCACTTTCCTCAATATTTCGAATGGACCAATAAATCGAGGACTTAGCTTTCCTCTCTTTCCGAAGCGCGTGACACCCTTCATCGGAAACACCTTTATGAATACACAATCCCCAACTTGAAATTCTAAAGGATGTCTCCACACATCTGCATAACTCTTTTGTCTACTCTGTGTCGTCTTCAATCTATCACAAATAAGCTGAACACCTCTAGCTGCCTGTTCAACTAATTCAGGAGCAAGTACTTTCCTATCACTCACTTCTTCTCATGCAATTGGGAATCTACATCTCCTACCATACAGAGTTTCATACGGAGCCATTCCATTGCAAGCATGATAACTATTATTATAAGAAAATTCTGCAAGAGGCAAATGATCATCCCATGAGCCCTTAAATTCCAATGCACATGCCTCAACATGTCTTCTAATGTCTGAATAGTCCGTTCGGACTTACCATCGATCTGAGAATGGTAGGTAGTGCTCAAATTCAATCGAGACCCCAAGGCTTCCTAAAAACGAGTCCAAAACCTCGATGTGAACCGAGGATCTCTATCAGAAGTGATGCTCACGGGTGCCCCATGCAGACGTGCTACTTCTCTGACATAAAAAACTGCTAGCTTATCCAATGAATCAGTACACTTGATGGTGAGGAAGTGGGCGTTCTTAGTCAGTCGATCTAGAATAACCTAGACTGCATCGTGACCCTTTTAGGTCCTTGGTAACCCCATAATAAAGTCCATAATAATGTGCTCCCATTTCCAAGTAGGCACAAACAATGACTTAAACAAACTTGCTGGCTTCTGGTGTTCAACCTTGATCTGTTGGCAGACTAAACATCTAGCCACAAAGTCTGCCACATCTCTCTTTATCTTTGTCCACCAATACACCTTACGGAGATCATGGTACATCTTAGTACTACTTGGGTGCATGGTGAATCGAGTACAATGTGACTCTTTCAAAATATTTTATCTCACGGTGTCATCATGAAGTATACAGATATGGCCTCAGAACATCAATAATCCATCATCACTCACTGAGAAGTCTGACTGCGATCTTTCCTCAACCTAGCTAACCATATCCAACAACCTTTGGTTGTTCCTTTGTCCTGCCCTGATCTGATTTAAAATACTGGCTCAATCTGTAGGCTAGCCATAAATCCATCCTCAATATCATCAACACTAATTCTGAGCTCGACGAACTATTCCAACAAACCTCATTCTCTAATCGTCATGTAGGACATCATGCCCTTTCTACTAAGGGCATCAGCTACCACATTCGTCTTGCCTAGATGATACAAAATCTCACAGTCATAATCCTTCAAGAGCACTATCCATCTCTGTTATCTCATATTAAGCTCCTTCTGATCAAAGATGCACTTAAGACTCTTATGGTCGTGTAAATCTAAAATCTTTCGCCATATAAGTAGTGCCGCCATATCTTTAGTACAAAAATCACTACGGCCAACTCCAAGTCATGAGTGGGATGGCGGGAACCATAAGCGACCACTTGACCATTCTGCATCAACACACAGCCTAAACCTTAATAGGAGGCATCACTGTACACTGTGAATCGTCCTGAACTACTTGAAATAATCAAGACTGGTGCTGTGGTCAACTGACACTTGAGCTCTTGGAAGCTATGCTCACACTGCTCAGACCATTTAAATGGGACATCCTTGCGAGTCAATTTAGTCAGTGGAGCTGCAATCCTGGAAAACCCTTTAATAAACCTTTGATAGTATTCTGCCAATCCCAGGAAACTCTGAATCTCTGTCACTGTCCTCGGTCATTCCCATTTCAACACTGCATCCGCCTTAGACGGAGCCACAAATACCCCGTCTTTAGATACAATGTGTCTGAGGAAGGCAATCTATTCCAACTAGAATGCACACTTACTGAATTTCCCAAACTGTTTCTTCTCACGGAGAGTCTGGAGCACTATCCTCAAATGTTGCACGTGCTCCTCCCGGGACTTAGAATAAATCAAAATGTCATCTATGAATACAATTACAAGCTTGTCCGAAAATTCCCTAAAAAAATCATTCATCAGATTCATAAATGCAATAGGGGCATTAGTCTGCCCAAAGGGCATCACTAAGAACTCATAGTGCCCGTATCGGGTTCGAAAAGTTATCTTCGATACGTCAGCTTTCTTAATTCTCAACTGATGGTAACTCGATCTTAAGTCTATCTTAGAGAAAACTGAAGCCCCTTTTAGCTGATCAAACAAATCATCCACTCTTGATGGGGGTACTTATTCTTTATCGTTTCCTTATTCAGCAGCCTATAATCAATACATAGGCGGAGACTACTGTCTTTCTTCCTTATAAACAATACCAGAGCACCCCATGGAGACACACTCGATCTTACAAACCCCTTATCAAGCAACTCTTGCAACTGCTTCTTTAGTTCTTCCCGTTCTACTAGTGTCATTCGATAAAGTGGCTTAGAAATGGGTTGAGTGTCAGGTACCAGATCAATAGCAAATTCAACTTCCATCTCTGGTGGTAACCCTAGCAATTCATCAGAAAATACATCGAGAAACTCACACACAATTGGAACATCTTGGATACTTGGTGGTTCCCGACTATTGTTAGAAATAGAAGCAATATAACCTTCATAAGAATTATATAATTAGAAATCTTCAAACTCTTTTAACACTTATAATCACATAAAGCTTAATATCATGCACTTTATTACTCATTAATAAAACGTACATTAAACTTTTCAGGTAAGGAGAAGGTTACGATCTTATTGTAGCCGTCTAGACTTATGCAGTTGGCAATTAACCAATCCATGCCTAAGATTACATCAAAACCCGACATATTTAACAAAATTAGATCTGCTAACAACTTCTTACGTCCTACCTTAAGCTCACAATCTTTACATACCATAGTAGTCAACTGTGATTCATGCATGGGTGTGCTGATACGTAACATATTATCCAAAGGTTTAGGTTCTAGGTGTAGTTTTTGTGCAAACTGTAGGGAGAGAAAGGAGTGTATGGCTCCTAAATCAAATAATACATTTGCGTAGCAATTACAAATCATAAGTGTACCCTAAATAGCACCGATGAGGTGTCAGCTGTCTCTCGATCTATAGCTCGCACATGTCCCTGTGAGACGAGTCTCTTGCCCTCTTCGGTAGCTGTAACTCTTTTCTGTGGAACTAGTCTCAGAGGAATCTGTATCTGTTTCCCAGTTTGCCTTGGTAGTTCCTGAGGTGCATGAGTTCTCATCTGCGGGCAATCCTTAATCTGATGCACAATTTCGTCACATCCAAAACAAGCGTCTGTAACCTAACGATAAGATCCAAGATGTGATCTGCCACAATTCTTACACTTAAGTACCTCAGTGCTAGAACCACGAGAAACTTCAATAATGACTACAGGGATCTTAGGCTTTCCAGCCCTTGACTGAATTTCTTCTACTCTTTGTCTCTTCGGTTGACCTCATCTGAATTCAAACCGGGATGTCTGAGGTTACTTTCTCTTATCCCAACTCTTATCTCTATACCCATGTTCAGCTTGTGTCACCTCCAGTCCCTTTTCAATTTCTTGAGCTCGACTTAGAGTATCCTTGAAATCGGTGATCCGAAATCCCAAGAACCTGTCCCGGATCTCGGACCTTAATCTTGCAAAAAAATCTTTCAGTTCGACGTGTAGGGTTTCGTACTGTATCTGGGTCATACCTCATTAGGGTAGTGAATCTATTCTCGTACACATCTACCTTCAAACTGCCCTAAACCAAATTCAAAAATTCTATTTGCATCATCTTTTGTGCTGTAAGCAGGATTTATTGGGCTCAAAATGCTTCGAGAAATGCATCCCATATGACATCTAATCGGTTGCCAGCCATAACTGTCTGAGAAGTCCTCCACCAATACTTTACCTCACCTCTCAACATATAACTGGCCATTTGTTACCCTCTCTGATTCTAAGCACCCCAGATACTAAAACACAGACTCAAGGTCCAATAACCATTTCGCAGCCTTTATCGGATCTCTTACCCGTGTAACTTATGAGGACTTATTCTCAAAAAGCCTTTTAGCCTCCGGGTGTCTCTTTCATCCCTAGGTTGTGAGACTACAGGCTGAGATGCTGGGCCTACCGTAGGGTCCTGTGGTGGGGGAAGAGTAGGTGCAGGTGCCAGAGTGGCATCAGTATCGGAAGTATTTGCCTCAAACTGCTGAGCAATAATGGCAGTCAAAGCATCTAATCCTTCCCTCATACCTTAAACGGTTTCCTCGAGCCTCCTTATTCTATCAGTATGACTCTCAGGTTGAGGGGGAGGTGCCGAAGGTGGTTGTACTGTCTCCGTGGACAGCCTCTCCTACCACTCATATTCTTAGTGATCGATTATCTGCACATGTAAGCCTACTTTTACGCTACTTTTGATGATGTTTTGGATGATATTCCTTATAATCCATGTGATGTACATTTTTCCACATATTAATGAATCATAAGAAGAGTTTTTGCTGATTTAAATTACAAAGGAAATGGATGAATGTGCATGGAAATGTATGTAATAGCAAAATAAGGATCGAGATGGCCCCAGGCCGAAAGAAATGAATTGGAATCATGCTGACCGAAGATCAGGACTTAAGATAAGGAACGATGTGGGTTCAAGAAGGAGCGTCGGTTCAATTTGGTCTCGAACACGTGCAAGGTAAAACGATCAAAAGATCAAAATTCGGTATAAATTCGATAAGAAAATTTCATTAAAAAATATGGAATTGAGAAATCTTAATCAATAACGAGAAAAATATTGAATTTGAGTCCAATTTAATCAAGATATGAATTTATTGGAATTAATCGAAATTTTCACCTCAAAAAATTATCTCGAAAATATTATAAAAATATACTGGAAAGACAAAATAAGACAGATCAATTCATTTATTGATTAAATGAATTAAATAAGATTTTTTTAGATATTTTGGGGATGAAATAATATTTTATTGATTAAAATAATAATATAAAAAAATAAAATACAAATAAAATAAACTAAATAAAAAAAAGCAAAAATTACGAAAGAGGGAAGAAGCCTGAAGATGAACAAGCCGAGGGAGAAGCCTGACGACCATCCGACAACCAAGTGACCAGGCGAGGGGTCGACGAAGAGAGAAGACGACCGCGCGAACCCATCGACACTGACGACGCGCACCGACGGCGCCGGAAACAGCCGAATCGGCGAGTTGAAGCCGCGAGGGAGAGAAGGCGATTTCAGCGATCCACCGGCGATTTGACCAAATCTAAGGGTAGCCGAGTGTTCTCCTGCCCGAGACGAGCCGAACGGCAGTAGCGGCGCGTCGGGAAACGGTCGGACGACGCCGGAATGACGAAAAGAGACTGAACCAGTCGGTCGGTTCAATGAGAAAGGTTTTATGCTGAACCAGACCAGACCGATTCAGCCAAGCAGAAAAGGGAGAGAAAAGAAAAAGAAAAGAAAAAAAGAAAAAGGGAAAAGGAAAAAAAAGGGAAAAATGAGAGGAAAATTACGGGGGATACCTCAGATTACGGGTAAGTCGGTAAGCGGTCAAAATTGACTGAATTGATTTCTAGGAAATTTATTTAAAATTATATTTGATTGAAAATTAACCCGAAATTAAATCTAAAATTGTGCAATTCGACGATAAATCACTTACGTGAGCCCGATCAAACTTCGATTTATGCACCATCGCATAATTTCGGGTAAGTAAAGCTCATTCACGACAATAGCATGATTATTGCGCAATTAGAATTTATTTTTACGGATTTTGGATTAATTTTTGTATAAAATAAATTATATTTTGATTTTTAAATTAATTGTCGTAAATGATATACGGGCTATCTAAAGAGTTTGGAACAAAGCTCAATGGGTATTGATAGGCCCAATGAGCCAATAGACCCTGATGAAGGGAATTAATAAGTGGAAAATGAGCTTAAAATGGAGTAAGGCCCATTAAGAATTAAATGGGCTCAATTGAGTGTGAATGTGCCCAATACTATAAATAAAGCCCAGTAAGATTGAAATACAGTTGAACTCACAGTAATTAACCCGAGATTTGGTTATGTGCAGCTCCGCTGAGTTGATTGTGAGAGTATCGGATCGAGCGATACGGTATTGGTGGAAAAAAGATAAGCTTGCGGAGAGATTCCAGGTAAGGGAATTTTACGGACTCTTAGAGGTAGCTTTACGCAATTTCGACTGCATTTACATTCTCTTAAATAGTCTGAAGGGTCTAGATTTTAGATAAAAAATTTTTATGCCCGGATGGGTAAATGACCAAAATACCCTTATGAAGGGTAAGATTTCCAAATTTAGGAAAAGTTATGAGAAGCAAGAAAAAGGGGATCTTGCCTGTTTTTGAGGTGGTTTGACACATGCATGAATAGGCTGGCTAACTTTTAAATAAAATCCACAGCATCTCATGATTTCAACAATGTGATTTCTTTTGGAAATTATTTTGAGATAACAAAGCCGCCTACGTGATTTTATGAAAATGTGACGTGCTAGAGCTCAGCTCGAACGAGTTTTGAATTGTGTAATGCATGCATTAGTGTCGGAGCATGGGTTCGCACTCGAGTTTTACATTCATTAGTGTTAGAGCCTAGCTCGCACCAGATTTTCACATGATTTTGATAGAGTGCTAGAGCATTGCTCGCACTAGTTTTCATGATGGAACTACATCCGTGCTTGGAGCTTCGGGTATACTGAGTGTTACACTGATTAAATAGGCTCGCACGTGCATTTTTATTTGATACATGTGATGAGCTGTGCTTGGAGCTTCGGGTAGACTGTGTGTCACGCCGATTAAATATGCTCGCACGTGCGTTTTGAGATAAGTATGATTATTGATATGAGATGTGGGTCCACGGAGTATAATATACCGTGCTTGTCGCATGGAGTACGATGTACCGTGTTGTGATTGATGATATGTCATCTACGAACGTGATTGTTGAGTGATCGGGTTGGACCGACGGGTTGGATTTGACCCACCTCTCGTGGCGGTTCCCGATAATGGTGATACCCCGCACACAGGATTCGTGTAGCCTGGGATCATGAGGATATGGCCATAGTCCTAGTTATTTGCCTGAGATATATATATATTGCCTAGTCTCGCATGATACTATTACTTTGAAAATCATTTGATTTTATGGTTTTGTGTGAGTCAGGAACACCTGAGGGAGGGGTTGAGTCCTGGCTGTATTTTGAAATTTTAACGAGAATGAAATGATTTAAATGGATTTGCATGTTTAGTTTTCCATGCTCTTTGAAATCCATATGTGAACTTGTTTTACATGACATCCTGAATTGTAACATTTAGCATCTGTTTTGAAATGAAGTGAAGAAAGGGTGGTTTATGCACGGCACCACATTCATGTAAGTAGTATGGTTACCTACTTGTTCGTAGGATTGCCTTACTGAGCTTAATGTGCTCACCCCTTTCATTTTCCTATACAGATTTCCTCTAGTAGACTTTGAGGCAACTGAGTAATGCATTCTCGATATCTGCTGTTGCCCATCATTTTAAGGTATATACACTTGTACATATGGTATCTAAATAAGAATAGCACAGTAATATGTTTGTAAGTAACTTTCGGGGATGTATAAACATTGTAAACAATTAGTGAATTAGTGAAAAAAACTCATATGTTTACCTTTCCTTTAATAAGGAATTAAATTATATGGAGAATGAATGGTAGGACTGGCATTGACACACAGCCCAACCGTTAGTGGAGTGTGGTCACAATCAGAGGACAAGTAAGTATGAAAGAAAAACAAAAAATTTACTCTGATTTTTGGGTCGTGATAGCACACATACCAAAACTTTAGTCATATCTTTACAGGTATACTTACTTTATAACCAGACAAGCATAGACAATTTGGGATGTAATCTAACTATACTAGACGACACTGACAAGACTAAACAACACTCGATCTGATACCACGTAAACTGTAACGCCCCGGAAGCTCAAAAAAATAAGCTAATTTAGAACTTTTCTAACCTTTTACTTATGTTGCATTCCTATCAGTGTCACATACTTAACCAATTTAGTTTATAAAAATTTCGGCAACATAACGACTACAATTGGACTTAACCAACCTGCAAAGTGTAAACGTGGTTTATATCCACAATCTAGTTGATTTTAATCTCTTATCTTAGCCATCAACGCATCTCATCGTCATGGCAATACTCAATAATATCACGATTACACACATATCATTACACTGTGTAATTACAACTTTGTATATAAACATTTACACCAAACTTACATCCAAAAAACATCCTTTACAATAGTAGTCTATGCTTTACATAACGTCTAGAAAGTAAGTGTAGTATACCTTGCTTATACAAAAGCAGTCCAAAAGAGGGTCAAGATTCACTCATCCACAACCACTGCTCGGCAAATATAAGTGCGGTCACTGGAAGTAATCTGAAAGGGGAAAAGAAAATGGGGATGAGCTCTTCAAGCTCAATAAGTAATGCATCAAAGTAGTGAGAAGTATAATGTCTGAAAATAGTAGGTTTTATGTCATACATAGTAAAAATAATCAATCTATACATATACTTTCTCGAAATGCATTCTTACTTTCAGAAAACAAATCAGATCGAAACATATTCTTTGAAGTCAAACAAACATATATTAAAACTTCGTTTCCAAAATTGATTCAAATTAAAGTAGATACAAACTGAATCATTCAAATAGAAACATAGCATATCATTCAAATCGGAATAGATACAAAGCTTTTCAGTTTTCTTTAAATCAGACAAACGAATCATAGAGACTAGGCATTTGTATGTATTAATCATAAGGCGACTTAACATTCAGAGTACCTATGGCCACGGTAAAGAGGGATTGTAGACTGGATCAGGGTCATACAATGCCCTACGCCACTAAACATACATATCCAAAACAGAGGGTGGCGAATTCGAAATGGTCTGTGTGGTCCAAATATCTGGTATGCAATCACAAAGGACTAAGCGTACCTAAGTGTCCAAAAGCAATAGACCACGATGGTCCAAACTCCACACGGACTAAGCATGACAAATGTCTAGATTTACATATTGCTTTAGTCTCAAAAATAAAGCTTTCAAAGTTCTTTTTCGGGCTTATAGTCCATAAGTTCATAAGAATCGAGTTTAAATCAAAATCTATTATGACTTAAAACTCATTCATAAAATGTGACTTTTTGTGTAGCACTTTGGTCCCGCAGGATTCAAGAGGTAGCCCCCACAATCATATTCAAATTCACTTTCACATAACACAAATCATTTTTCAAATATCAAAACACATATAGCTATGTTTTTCAATACTTATATACAAATCAGATATCAAAACTTTCAAACATAAACATATTTAAAAATCATCAGAAAACATGTTAAAAACATGCTCGGAGTGGTTCGAAGAAAGGGCTTTTTCTTCGGTTTATACAAAAAATAGCTTTAAAAATGCAAAAAGACTTTCTTTCTAATCCCTTGGCATACAAACAGATTTCTTTGTTTAAGTAGGTTGTTTGAAAGCTAACACTACTAAGAACACATCCTTTACCTCTTTCACCTTGTTGCAGCGAAATATTATCGGGTTTTAAAATCGTCTCGATTAGCTTGTCGAATACCCGAACTGCCCAAAATAACATCAAATCATCAAATATAAGTCAATCTTACTTTAATATATTCATATATTTATTTACTTTCTTAAAATTGACCAAATCTTGACTTTTTCACCAACTTTGTTTTTTTTCTTGGTTTTATCGATTTAAGCCCTGGTTTAAGCTATCCATACAAATTTTATTATCCTAATTTCATATTCACCATCATAATGACCTAAATACATCATTCACATACACCATTCATGCTTACCATAAAGCCTATTTTGTCAAATTTCACATTTTTCGATTTTTTGTTAAACTAAGCTTTCAACCGGACATTTCGGTATAATCTTTAACAATTATCAACCTTAAAACAACCCAAATTACACCATAAGTTCATGAATTCAAGGCTGGTCGAGACCCTAAGGTATCGAAAAATTATTTCCATCAATTTCATTCACAACAAAATTCCTACAAATCACCAATCAAGAACATTGTTCATCATCTTCATCATTCATAAATTTTCTCTTACCTTTAATCAAAGCTAATCACTCCAATGATTCTCCAAATCAGCCTTCAACTGTAAATCATCAAGTTTAAAACTTAGATTCACTCAAAAATAAAAGAAAAATCAACTAGATTCATCAAAGATCAAAACTTTCAGTTACTCATAAACAGGGCAATTCTGCCCTCCAAACTTCTCTCTAAAACTTCTCCTAGTAGATAACCTCTTTTTTTACTGTATTTTTTATATGTTAGAGAGGACTCACATGGGAATATTTTCCCTTTCTTGGCCATTCCCTAATTCTACCTATATTAGCCTCAAAAAATTTTCACAATGAATGTGTAACAGTACCACTTACGGCAGGAAGGAAGGGAGGAAGAAAAGGTTGGTTCTCTCGAGTTGGGTGGAGTTTTAAGGTGTTTTCAAGGGATATGGTTAGCTTATTAAATGGAATAATAATATGGAGGAGATGGGAGCCATTAGATGTGATGAGGATCATCAAATCTAAGGGTTCTCATGAGTGGTCTACTGACTTGGGCTGGGCAGATTTTCTGCCCTGTTTTCTAAAATCATCAAAAATTATTTCTAGCCAAATTTCTTTCAATTTCTCACTTCTCAAATGTTTTATTATGTCTCTAGTATCTCTCATTAAAATTTTTGGGTCACTTGTTAAAGAAAGTTTCCCCGATTGAGCTCATTTTACTTGATTGGGTCAATACCGAGCAAATGACTTTAAGCTTTCAGTTAACATTAAAAATTCATTTGAACACCAAAACCTCCATATTTCCAGTTGTTTTTAACTTTCCAAGTACTTCTTGCATTATGATAACTTCCTATGGTCTCAGAATAATTTTCTTGAATTTAGATAATTTATTTCAAATTTTTTTCCTTAATTAGGCTCATTTTTTCGGTTTATTGTAAACTCGAGTTTTATTAACTTTTTCACTTCCATTAATTTAGTTTTCACTTCCAAACATCATTTCATGAACATAAGCATAATCTTAAGTGAATTCTCAAGTTCAGAGCCTTATCTCGATTTTTATGCCATTGAGCCCCGTTCCACAATCCCGAGCGCTTTGATCACTTTAGGCCTGCATAACATTATTTCGAGTACATAGTTATTCCTTAACTTTCAATTACTTACTAATGTGGAAATTTTGGGTTTTACAGATACCGACTGTAAGACCCTTAATTTTCGGTGTAATGTATATAATTATATGATATACAAACAAGTTGAATTATGTATGAATCATAAGAAATAAATGTTTATGAGTTCTAAGAGTAAATGGATTGATAATTGGGTGTTGGAATGATTATGTATCAGTTTGAATGAGGGAATTACAGCAAAAATAGGGTGCACGATGAAGGCTAGATCGATCCCATGCAAGGAGAGATCGATCTCATGGCCTGAAGAATGTAAAGTCAGACATACTGGAGGAGAGAGATCGATCCCTCATCCAAGCAAATCAATCTCCTTAACTCTCGGGCTAGAGCAGATCGATCTCCCCTTAAGACCAGATCGATCTCCTTAGCTCTATGCCTGGAACAAATCGATCCTGTTACATTGAAGCAATCGATCTCATTCACTGAAGTAGATCAATCTCAAGCCCTCGATAGATCGATCTCATGCCTTCAAAATGTCATGAAAATGAGGGATTTAAGAGGATAAGATCAATCTCCACCCTATGCAGATCGATCTCATCAAGCCAATTCTATAAATATGGAGCAGTTGGATCTGCAAATCACGAAAAACAACTCAACCTTTCCATTTTCAATCTAAAGCCTAACTTTCTCACTCTAAAATCACCCCATTTCCATTAAGATTTAAGAAAAACCCATTAGAGCAAAGTTGTTCCTTTCAAAGAGAAGAATAACATAGTTTGGAATCAATACCCCATTGGTTGGATTGAAGGAGCAAAGGTGCATTTCCATTTGGAACAAGGAGAAAATCAAGTTAGGTGAGTTTCCAATTTACCAATCCAATGTATATTCATCTAGTTATTGATTTTGAGTTGATTGGTATGTATATTAATGATAGAAACTACCTAAGATGTGATAGAACTAGTGTGACCTAGAAAATGGAATGAGTCTAGAGTGAGAAAATGTGATATAGTTAAGTTGATGATAAATGGGTTATGTTGAGGTGATAGAGGTGTAATATGCATGATTTTAAGATGATGGATTGAAGCCACATTGTTAGATTAGCTTAGTCAAGTGAATGAGTATATGAGGTGTTTGACAAAATGTCATAGTGAAGTAAATGATGAAATATAAATACTATGGGCTTAAATATCGATTTAGTAGGAATCAATGGATCTAAAAGATAGACTCTCGAGATATGAGTAGAGTAATCGATAAAGCCTTATAGGCGTTAATGGAAACTATAGGGCAAGTCGACTATAGTAAGCGCAAAGATCTCGTTATATTGGATTAAACTGATGTGAACTGTAATCTCGTGTAGTTCCGAAGAGTTCGTTGGAGACAAAACGAAACGCACAGTCAAACAGCTCTAAGGAAGTGGAATCACGCGACGTGATTTCAGGTAAAGAAATTTTGTAAGTATATAGAGATAACTGCTCGTATTTTGTGGGTAAATATAGGGCTTTGGATAAATGCATGAGTATCTAGAAAAGTATTTGATGGTGTATGGAAATAACTACAAGAGTGTATGTATGTGGATTTGATTTTGAAGTGATTCTTATGAAAAGGGAATAGTAAGGCTAATAATTGCATAAATCACATGTTTTGATACTTTTATGAAAACACATTGCTTGGTTTAAGCAAAATGACGGATAGGCTGGCTAGTGAATCTTCCTGATTTTGTGAAAAGGGCACAATGAGGTGTTATCATTGTTTTGAGAATGTTTTCTTGAAACGGAGCAACCTAACGTGTTTACATAAGTTAAATCGTGCTAGAGCATCGCTCGCATTGGATCTTTATGTTTTCTTATGTATGAAACATGTTGAAGCTACGCTCGCACTCGATTTTGATGTTTTGACATGTATGAATTGTGCTTGAGCCTAGCTCGCACTTGATTTGATTTGTGATGATGTTTTATAAACCGTACTGGAGCTTATGCTCGTACGAGGATTTCGATTGACTTTTATATGCATATACTATACTAGAGCTATGCTCATACGTGGTTTCTTCATGATTTTATGCATAAAGTCGTACTTGAGTGTTACTCGTACGAGGTGATTTATTGATGATGCATGAATTGTGCTAGAGCTTAGCTCATACAAGTTTTCACACTGTGGTATGTATGATGTCGTGGAGTTGGTAAGATCCTCAAGCCCTACATCCTTAAGCCCGACGGGGTGGGGAGGCTATGTTTGTTGGGGAGGCTCTCTTACGGTAGGATCCTTAAGCCAACATCCTTAAGCCTGATGGGGAGGGGAGGCTCTGTTGGTGGGGAGGCCCTCTTACATGGATACGAGAAGCTCCACGTGCACTTGAGACTATACAGGTTACACATGGCATGAGGTAGATAAGACCTACGGTTGGCACCCCCAACCATGGTATGGGTCCGTGGAGTACGTTGTACCGTGTATATCACATGGAGTACGTTGTATCGCGTGGTTGTGATGATGAGTTGAAAATTTTGGCGAAGAACTCACCCACCTTCGTTCCAACATGATGCCCCGCACATCGAGATCCGTGTGGTCTGGGATGATTACGACATAATTGACCAACATAGTCTTTGAGATATAGTGACCGACTATCTCACATAATATTACATAGTGCCACATAGTTTTATATATTGAGTGTGAATGTGTTGTCCAGTGTAGACTCGAGGGAGGGGTCGAGCCTTGTGGGATTTGGTTTTAAGAAATGATATACTATTGCAATGAGATTTGATGTGTTTGAGAAAATGAGAAATCTTAAAAGATGTTTCTTAATGAATTTCCCTTTTTTATGATGAGTTTGATAAAGATGAGCATGAGAGATTTTACATGATGACTATTCCATGTTTTACATGCCTGTTTTCCATGTTTTCAGTACATGATATATGTATATATCTACATGCAGCATAGTTTTATTTCCTCATGCTCCCTCTGTAAATGATTTATGCCATGACATTATGAGCATGTAGATAAAGTAGTTATCTACCATGCTTGCATTATTGCCTTACTGAGCGTGTGGTTTCTCATCCCTCTACTTTCCCCCTCTACAGAGCGTACATAGTAGCCCAGTGAGGACTGAGGCGTGGCATTTTGGATATCCATTTCACTCCATCGCAAAGAGGTATACACACAGGGATTCTTTTTGTATCAAAACATGTAAAGGCACAGTAGTCAATTTGAATTGTGATATGGGGGATGTAAAAGTTAGAAAACATTGCTATGTATAAGCTTATGAGTTAACTTCAATGTATGACATTGTTTTGATTAATGGGAAATGAATGAGAAATGATGGTTATTATTGACTCACATTCCAACTGTTATCGGTGAGGGTTGTTCACGACCGGGTAAGGGAAATGAAAAAAATGTGAAAAATTTGTAGTGATTTTTAGGCGAATTAGATAAAAAATGGTCGTGACACCGACCATGCTTAATGTATACCAATTGTTAGCTCAAGTATCTACGACAATCTTAAAGGGAGGTGAATAGGATTGAATCCAAATTATTCTTAAATTTAGTTTTTGTTAATGATTAGTGGAAAAATAATAGTTCAATGAAAAAGATTAAAAGTTAGGCATAATTGGATTGTTAAAAGTGTTAGGATTGAAAAATTTACATAAGAATTTATTAAGGTTCTGCCAACCATACCTACATCCTCTCCCATGGCATCTCACTAAAGAGTTCTTAAATTCACTTTAGAGCTTACACTCTCTTTTCCAAGGCTCAAGAGTAACCTTTTACAACTTTTTTTTCCACAAGCTTAAGAAGAATCCTACACTTCTTTTTTCTAAGACTTAAGAAAGAAACCTTTACAACTCCTTATCTTTTTTAAGGACTAAAGATAGAAACCAATACAATATGTGAGTTTCTACAAAACTCACAAAATTGACTACAAAAGGATTGCTTCTCCTACTGATAAGTTATAAGTTCTAATGCAAGGTTTGCAAACTCTAAAACCTATATTAAGGTTGCTTGTTTGCTAGTTTAAGCTCAAGAGAAACATTAGAAGAATGAATATAATTAAAGGTATGAGATAAGAAAACAATATCGATAGCCTTGAACATTCTTGAAGATTTGATGGAGAGATCGATTCAATATGCTTGAAGATAAAATCCTATTCCTCTCTCACATGGTGAAGTGTTGGAAGACCCTTTTTATACTTAGAATTGAGTTTGGAGATGTTGGGGATCATTTAGTGGAGAATATAACAGTTACATAGCTATTTTATATGTTCTGATCGAGGAGGTATCGATACTTTTGTCACAACCCAAATTACCTAAAAATCAGAGTAAATTTTTTGCTTTTTCATTTATTATTTAATTCTTACCTTTCTCTCATCGTGACCATCTTACCAAACAGTTGGGCTATGATTTGGTGTTAGTCACCTCTCACCTATTTACCATTCCATTTCCATAATCACATTCACATATCAGAGTTTACTATCCTTTGACTTTAACTAAATACATACACAATGGTATTTATAACTCTACATCCCCGACATCATATCCGTTTACAGTACTGTGCATTACATAATTAGATACAAAACTATACAAATGTGTATACCTGTCTCTCGATGGGAAGCAGCGGATACCAAGATGAAAGTTCTCAACCGCTCACTAACTACCGCGAGTGCTTTGAAAAGATGAGAAAATAAGGGGGGTGAGCAAACCACACGCTCAGTAAGACAATTATACAAGTAAGTAGATAGCTCCACTATCTACATGCTCATAATGCCATGCCCTTAAAATTCATTTCTTTTCATTAAAATCTCAAGCACAAAATCATGTATGTCATCAATGACTTAGTTTATAAAACTGTTCGTGCATATATAAATCATACTACTTATGCATCAATGGCATTTTATGTGACATCATTAAATCATACTTAACATGAGGTAAATCAAGATCATGCCATGTAAAACAAATTATGAGAAACAATTCTTTTCATTAATTTATGATTAACGCATGGAAAACTCATCACTGCATTTAAATCTCTTCATTAAAGCTGCAGTTTAAAATAACCCGAAGGGGTTAAGCATCTCATAAAAATTCATTAAAACAATTCGTTATAAAATTCTGTTAAAAATCACATCTCAATATAAATTACAAAATCGGGGGCTGACCCCTCCCTCGGGTCTACCCTGGTCTATCGAGACCACAAGTTATATCATGTGAGACAAGTAGGTGACTATATCAGTAACAACGAGGACTATGGCCATAACCTAATGATCCCTGGCTACACGGTACCTAGTGTGTGGGGTATCACACCTGAAACGGAGGTGGGTCAATCCTGCCGCTAGAACAACATAACATCAGGATTGCGATGGCAATGCTTGTTGCCTCGTGGCTAATGCCACTCCACTCCAAAAATCCCCATGGTACAGCGTACTCCACGTGATATACACGGTACAACGTACTCCGTGGACTCAAGCTCAATCAGGGGTGCCTGCAATAGGTCTTATCCACCCATACCATCTCTGTCTTAGTATGCACGTGTGAGCATATCATCTCACTATGACACACAGTCTACAGGAGGCTCCAACACGGCTATATACATATCATATAAATCCCTGTGTGAGCGAAGCTCTAGCACGACTCCATGCATATTCATGATATCTAAAAATCTCGTCCGAGCGAAGCTCTAGCACGGTTTCATAGAATTAGTCAAATTTGCGTACGAGTAGCACTGCAGTACGACTTTAAAATGAGTTATAAATTCATATAAAACTTCATGCGAGCAAGCTCCAGCACGGTGTTATGCATCAATAAATCAAATCTCGTGCGAGTTACACTCCAGCACAACTTTTATGCAATTATCATATCAAAACAGGATGCGAGCTAAGCTCCAGCTCCTCTTATGCATGTCAAATCATTAAAACTAGTGCGAGCAATCGCTCCAGCACCATTTTATGCATACCACGTCAAAACAAATCAAAACAGTCAAAACAGAGTGCGAACTAGGCTCCAGCACCTCTCATGCATTTCACAATAGTAAAATCAGTGCGAGCATCCACTCTAGCACATTTCATGCATATGATGTCACACAAGTCGGTGCGAGCAACTGCTCTAGCACATTTTATGCACACTCACAAACGCAAATATAGTGCGAGCTATGCGCCAGCACTATTTGTTTTCATATAAACTTGATAGTTGGCCCATTTTCTAAAGAAATTTCATTTAAATCTTAATAATACTTACGTAGTGTTATATTGTGAAATTTATGCAATTACTGGCCAATCTATCGATTTGCTTTGCTTAAAAATCAAGAAAATTCCTTAAATCATGCATGTAATGCTTTCACCATCCTTAGGTGAATTTCCCTCAATAGGGGTAAAATAGTCTTTTCCTATTTCGAGTCATTAAAATCTTTAAACCATTCTTAGGACTTTTATACATAATCAGTGTATACATACATATTCAGTGTATACAAAAGCTATTAAAATACGCATAACTACCTCTAGCTACTTACACAATTCCCTTACATCATTTTTCTGTACACTGTGACCTTTACACTGATGTCTCGTCACGCAGTCCGATTTGCTCCGAATCCAATCTCTGAAACTGCGGATAAATATTCATCAGGTCAAATACAATACAATTAATTGTATTTCATATTTTTTGGGCTTAATTTCAATCATTGGGCCCGTTTACCCATATTGGGCCTGATTGCACCAAAATGAGCCTTAATCGACCTTAAGCCCGTTTTTCACTTACTATTCACATTATTGAGCCCTATTGGGCTCATTGGGCCCATCGGTATTTATTGAGCCTCATTCTAAATGTTCGGATAGCTCAATTAATTATTTACTATAATTTATCTCTAATTTCAAAATTTAATTCATTTTATACGGAAATAATGGTTGCTGAAACCAATAATATTAAATAACTTGCTCAAACAAGTAATTAGTAGTATAGGGAGCAAGGTCGTGTCCTAAGAGAGATTGATTAATTCTGATTTACTTTTCTGCAAATAAAAGAAAAATAAAACAAGAGGGGTTTGAAAGATTGATTAACTAAAATAATGAAACTTAATAGAAAGAAAACAAAATTGAGTAGAAGAATTCAATAATTTGAGAAATCCAACCCAAGGAGTAATTTTCAAATTTGGTTCAGTAAGTTGATCATTGATGCAAGATAATTTTTCTTAATCCCAACTAAATTGGTTATGGTTTTTGGTACGACCTAACAACCTATCTCTTCTTACTGCTTCGACAATCAGGAAACGTTCTCTAATTACTGCTCTTACCAACAAACAACCCTAGATACGATCTTAGGATTTAATTTACCAATAGCATTGAACACTAAAGAGACTACCAATTCTAATCAACAAACACACATGTAGGTTTATTTAAATAAGATCTTATAATCACATAACAAAGACTAAAAACCAGAAGTGCAATTAATCTTGTTACTTACCACTTGTTATTGAAACAGCCAAACAATTACGGATTTAGATATTTCAATTGGATGTATATTACCTTGTGAATGAATCAATAGGCCTTGTTGAAGCAACCACAAAACAATAATAATAATAATGAAGTGCATAAATTATAAGAATAGAAAAGATTAAAGAAAATAAATAAGAACAATTAGATCTCACAACTTATAAACCAAATCTTCAATTATCTTTAGATTGGAAAGAGAGTTTAGCAACCCATGAATATTGGATAAAAGCAGTGAAAATATTTGTATCAAAGAATCTAATCAAAAGTCTCTCCCCTTTAACCTAGATCTTCAAGAGCCTATTTATAACTAAAAAAATAGAGATAAGAGCCCTACTCCTAGTTGGACTTAAAGTCCTTACATTTAATTAAAATAATAATCCGATAAAAAGTTTTCCAAGTAATTTGAAAAAGTCAAATCTAAAGAGGAGATAGAAAATCGTTGTATTGGATGCTTAGGCGAGAGTCTCACCTAAGCCTGGACCCGTTTCTATCCAACAATTTGAAGTCGGCTTATCAAGAAGACCCTTAGGCGAGAGTCTCGCCTAAGGCTGCATCCGGTTCTGCCCTTGGGTTGAAAACTGCATAGTGAAGAGATCCTTAGGCGAGACTCTTGCCTAAGGTTGCACCCAGCACTGACATGGCTCCCATTTACCATTTATCATTTCTTCCACATGATTTCCCTTGTTCCAAAATCCTTCTAAATCATCCTTTAATTCATCAATTCCATGAATTCCTACAATTATTCAAGAATGATCAATTATCCATAGATTAAGTATAAAATTCATACAAAACCATAGGAAAACAAAGTAAATAAAGTGCATAAATAATGACTTATCAGGAAATTAAATCCGTAATTTATGCAATAAATTTTTAGCACGCATAACGATGCAATATTGTTCAAAATAAGGGTTACTTACCCAAGATTCCATGATAATACGCAAATCGAAGCTGTCTCGAGCTCTCGTTTGACATCAATCGTCGAGCTACACGATTTAATATTTTTTCAGGTAAATTTTCAGTCAGATATTAATCAAATTAAATATTTCAAAATTTAAATCGATAAATTCGACCGCTTACCGACGTACCCGTAACTCGATTACATCACTGAGATTTTTCTCAATTTTTCCTCTTTTCTTTTTCCCCTTTTTTTCTTCTTTTTCCTTTTCTTTTTGGCTGAACCGGTCCGGTTCAACGCAAAAGCTTCTTCACTGAATCGCCGACCGATTCAGGGCTCTTTTGGTCGTGCCGACTTCATTCGGCCGATTCCCAGCATGCCATTACCGCCGTTCGACGCGTCTCGGCCTGGGGAACACTCGGCTGGCCTCATTCGGGACCAATCACCGCTGGTGGCCACCGGATTCCCTCTTTTCCTCCGCTACTTTTCCTCTTCGATTCGTTGGCGTCCGGCGTTGGTGGAGCGTGTTGCCAGTGCCGATGAGTGCGCGCCGATGTCCTCTCCCTTTTCCGGCCGCTTGCCTGGCCGCTGGTCGCCGGTGGTGGCTCGTCGATGCTCTCTTCCTCGGCGACTTCGTTTCGTGTTTTTCTTCATTTCCTCTCTTCTGTTTCGCGAAAATTCATATTTCTCTTTTCTTTTCTTTTTTTAAATTTAATTTTATTTATTTATTTATAGTATATTTTTATTATTTTTTTAATCATTAAAATAATAATAAAAATCTCAAAATATCTAAAAAAAATCCTATTTAATTCATTTAATCAATAAATTAATTTATCGATATTATTTCGGCTTTTCGGTATATTTTTTGATTATTTTCGAGATTATTTTTCGAGGTGAAAATTTCGATTAATTCCAATAAACTCATATCTTGATCAATTTAACCCGAAATTTAATTATTTCTTCGTTATTGATCAAGATTTCTCAATCCCATATTTTTTTAATTAAATTTTCTTGTCACGATAAATACCGAATTTCGATCTTTTGATTGTTTTACCCTTGCACATGTTCGAGACTACCATTTCAATCCTTCATTTGATTTTTTATCATTTCATGTTTTAAATAAAATCGGGTCTTACAACTTTACCTTGAGATATCGATACCTAGCTGAAAGTTTTAGAAAATAACTGTTAGAACACAAAGTTATCAATACCTTTAAAGGGGGCATCGATACCCTAGCATTTCAGCCAAGGAAAACTGCAAAATCAAGTACCACTTACTAAATCAACTATATCTTGAGTTAGAAAACTCTAAATCATTATCCATTTGAAGTTTTGAAAACTAGACTTAATTATCTTTTTATTGATATAAAAATCAACATTTAGATCAATGTAGAAAAGATGTAGTAAAATTTCAAAGCTAGCTTTTGTGTCAAAGATGTTTTAGTGAAAATTCTATAACTTTTCATTGAAAACTCGAAATTTGATTTTGTTTGATCTATTTGAAAGTAGACTAAAAAATCTTTCCAACCATATATAATTAACATATTAAAATATTATAGATTGATATACAAAAACTAAAACATTTTAGAGCTCAATGAAAATCTTCTTTCTTAAAAGCAAATATACTTTGTAAAAACAATTTTAAGTACACTTAAATTTTTGTCACTTTAAAATATTTATCAATTTAAAGCTAAAAATATTTAAATAACTAAAATTAATCATATATTGCACCATTCATTAACTAGTGTCTAGTATAAAGAAAATTCATTTTGTTTTCTGAACTCTGAGATTCATTTTTTTTTCTTTTTTAACTTTAAAGGGTGAAAGGTTTATTGAAAAAAAAGAAAAAAAAAAGAGAAATATTTATTAACAAAGCTAAATGTTGAAATGTAAATTAAGAAATTTGTTGAAAGTAAGAGAAATTATTAATATTAGTTAATTTAAGGTACTCTGCCAGTGTTGAATACTAAAAGACAATCAGTTCCATACTTGGATGAAGGAGGAACGTGTAGGTTTGAAAAAACAACCGTTAAAACTAATATAAGAATTTTGTCGAAATGTCTTTCATATTGATGACTTAACGTGAGTTCATGTATTGGTTCATATAGTTTATTTCAATTTATTAAGATAAAAACTCTGATAATATTGATGAATTTTATAATTTAATATGTGGAAACTATTATCTTTTAAATTAGTTCAGTTTATTTATTTAATTTTTTTAAAGTTAAAAACAATTCATGATTATATTTATAAATAGTTGACAACAATTTCTTAATCACATGAGTAAGAAAGAATTGTGGTTTGCTATAAAATTTAAGTTCAAACTTAAATAATTGCATCTCTTCTCCCTAATTAAAAAAAATTAATAATCAACCATGTGGATAACCTACCATTAGCGGTAATGTTAATTTGTTTTTTTTTTTTTGAATCATTAATTTGTTTGTTTTTTAAATGAATAATAATAAAATCCAAAAGGTATATGACTGTGATAGAGAATACAATGGTATATTCGCGCGAAGGTATTGGACAGTTGATAGAATATCGACGGCTGATAACTAACGGATCCTCGAAACTTACGCAGCTTAAAATAAAAACATTCATCGATAAAAAATCCACGGCTTAGAGCAAAGGGGCCCACCCAATCTATTCAAGGCTTTAAGCTCTGCAGTCCGTTCCATGATCTATCGCTAGAGATTGAGAGGTACTCTTGTACTATACAACTCTTAGCACCAAAATATTCCTTTGATTTGATGAAACCCTAAAGTAAGACCCAAACTTTCGCTCCGTTAAAGCAAGGCCCATTAGTTTCACCCTCTCCCTCTCCAAATACAACAAAATAAAGTTTGAATCAATGAACCAGCGGAAGCTTCTTCTCAATGAGAGAGTCGAGGTAATTGCTACCGCTTTTTTCTTTTAAATAGAATTCTGATTTATTTGTTTGTTCTTTCTTGTTTTCACTTCTTATTTTCTGTTTGGTTTCCTATTGAATAAAAGCGAGGAAATTTTCTTTCTAAATTGACATTAGTTTTATAATAATAATAATAATAATAATAATTATTATTATTATTATTATTATTAATTTCTAATCTTTCTGATCCCCCTGCAAGTTGGCAATTTCTTCAATTCATCCTGCATTTTCCCGGCTGCCAAACAGGAGACTTAACTGTTGTTTCTTTCGAAAATTTTGTTTTCATAGCAAAATATTGAAAAATTACGTGTATTTGAGTTGATTCCTTGATGGAGGCCTCTAAGTCTCTTGTTACATTCTTTTCATTCATTAAGGTTTCAAATTTGAAATTGATTTTCCCGCATTTTCTCAGGAACTACGCGAGGGCGCATTTTATCTGGCAAATTGCTAATTCCAAAATCATCTGTAAATCTCTTTCTTTAAAATTAATATTATTGAATTTGAGTTATTGCATAAGATTTTATTTGCTTTAATTTCTTTTTGAGTAAGCTTCCGAGATTTATTTGTAAACAAAAATGAGAGTTTCTTTTTCTTTTATAAATTAAAATTATAAAATCTTTTAAATTCTTATGTGAAGGAGGCCACTGCAGCCGTAGACTAAGTATTTAATCATTTAAATTAAATGAGAGTTCCAAAACTCAAATCCCCTTCTCTAGACTGTCAAAATACGTCCAAGAGATTAGTTAAAACTGAAATTGTGGTTAGCTTGGTCACGCAAGTTCTTTGCGGTTTTCAAGCCGAAACATTTTTGTGTGCAATTTTTCCTTTGAAATTAGCTATAAATGGAAATTTTGAGTTTTAGCGATGTTGTATTCCTGTATTGAAATGATTGTTACATTTTTTTTCCCCCAAAATGTTGCATTTATTTGATTTGCTACTGTGCTGATATGATCTCTGCTGTGGATTGTTTTTAGGTTCGCCAATTTGAGGAAGGGCTGCGGGGGTCATGGCACCCTGGGGTGGTTGTTGGTGTTTCAAACTTATTCCGATCCGTTGAATATGATGAACTCTTGTGTGAAACAGGTGATTTAAAGCTCATTGAGTCCATTCCTGTGACGGAGGCAATTGAAGGTCTTCATAGCCGTCGCCATGTTCCATCAACCTATCGTGGGCGTATACGACCTCTACCTCCCTCATCTCATCCTCATTGTAATCAAAAGATGGGTTTTGGGGTTTGTGTCGATGCATTGTTTGAAGATGCATGGTGGGAAGGGGTTATTATGGATAATGATGATAATGCATCTGAGCGCTCTGTGTATTTTCCTGACGAGGATGATGAGTGCAAATTCAGTGTGAGTCAATTACGTGTAGCTCGTGAGTGGGATGAGTTTATGGGTGTTTGGAGAGACCGAGGTATATGGATATTAGTGCAGTTAGCGAAGGAGCTTGAAGGTGATGTTCCCTTGGCTTGTTGTGTAAAGAAAGTTTGGTCCTCCTTACGTTTAAATTATGGGTTCATAAAGATGATCTCTGAGTGGACTTGTGGTGTTCGGACTGTTTGGAGGAAGTACTTCATGGAAGTTGTTCAGGAGATTGCAGTTGGATCAAGCCGGCGAAATCTTGCTAATCGCAAAATATTGGCATGGATGGTGGGAAAGAAAAGTAATAAATTAAAGGATCCTGGGCATGCAAATTCCCATTTGTCTGTCACTTTTGCACAGGCAGGAAGCTGCAATGGTCTCAAGGCCGTTAGATCATGTCGAAAAGGTGAGAGACAAGGTCCTCTTGGTAAGCACAAAGGAAGGAAACAATCTGTAATGTCCAAATTGAAACATGAGGGGCTATCTACAATAAATATATTTACTAGGAAAAGTTTTCGGGCTGACAAATCATGTGGGGAAAAGCAAATGACATCAGGTGGATCTTTGATAAAGAGTAACTACAGTATACCAAGAGATGAGTCTGGTCCGATACCAGATCGTTGCAATGATGTTAATAAAGAAGTATGTTCTTCCCTTCCTACAAAAATAAAGGATTCTGGCAAACTTGAATCTGAAACAGACAAGCAAAAGTCTCCTATACTACATCAAAATGAGGGTAATGGGTTATCTGTTGACAGCTCAGGAGGAAGTAAAACCATTTCTTTTGCTGTTTCTCATTTTCAAGACAATCAATCAGCTTATAGGATTTTGACAAAGCAGGGGCAGATCGAAGGTAATCTTGCTGTCATTTTTCCCGGCCATAGCAAAATGCAGGCAAGTGGGCAAGCATTCTTCTCTGTTATTCATAAGCGGAGAAGATCTTCATTGACAAGAAAAAGGATTTCAAAGAACTATCAGCAACCAAATTCAAAGGTTAGAAATCTGTCAAAGGTGGAGAAGGGGAATAACAGGGCTTCTTTCCATTTTTATAAGAAGAAAAGTAATTCAGTGATTAGAAAAAGGTTTTCAAAGAAACCTAAGCAGGCTGATTCAAAAGCCGAAGCCATCCCAAAGAAAGAGGAGAAAGGCCTAGATGCTATAAGGAAAGAGGATGATATAATTGCTGGTCACCATCATCCGAGTCTTCCCTTTGATAATTGCGGAAGAAAGGTTAGGCTTAAAGACATGGTGTCTCGTTCTCGGAGGCGCAAGAGAAAGTGGCGATGTCACCGTTCCCGACTGTGTGATACAATATGTAGTGTCTGTCACTATGGAGAAGATCTTATTATTTGTGATCACTGCCCATGCTCGTATCATTTAAGTTGCATTAGCCTCAAGGTCTGTTCTCATCATGTATCATAAGCCTGTTTAATTTCATGCCTTGTGTTTCTGTGGCTAATTTTGTTGCAGTTTAAATACTTTTATACAGTTTCCGCGGGTACTTAGTAGCACATGCATCTTGATTTCTTTTGGATGCTGAAATTCACATCGTAAAATTTTTGTTTCTGTCTGGTGCTAGTTTTTGCTTCTGTCTGATGCTAATTATTGTTATTTGGACTAGTAATTTCCTTTATGCTAGGAAGATTGCAGTCAGGTAGATCATTAGGTTGTTAACAGAGAAAGGAAGCTTGCGGGTAGAAATCTGACTTGCGTGCAAGGAAAAGACATCTGGAAAAGAACTAATAAAAGTGATAGAATTGATTTAGGGGCTACATAGTGACTTTCTTTTGGTACAAGCTAGTAGGATATTGTACTACCTAATTAACCTTGTTAAGCATTGCTTAATACATACAGAAGCTTTTGAAGCTAGTTAGGTTTTTGGTTCTTTAGTTAGATCATATAGCTATAATACAAGTTTCTGGTCTGCCCATGCCAAACGTGATATAACCTGAATAAATTGACAATCTATTTCAATCACCTTAAAATGCACCAGGTTTATTGAATGCCTGCAGAGCTTTTTATTTCATCTGCTTATTATTTTTGAGTTTTTATTACCCTCCATTTGATTACCTACCTGGACTAGGATGTCCAAACAGATCGCTAACATATTTGAAAGAAAAAAAATGCTTGTAGAACACAAGGTCATTGGCAATATATGTAATTATTTATGATGAATACAGCAAATTTTGTTATGAAACGTAGTATCTTGCAATATATAAAAGCTTGGGTCCTCAGGGCTCAGTTGGCTTTTAATGCCCAACTTTCTCATGTTTTATGGCATTTAGGAATTTTTTTAATTTTTATTTATTTATTTATTTATTTTTGGGTTCTTGGATGAAAGAGAACCAAGGGAGAGAGAGGCTGGTGGAGGGAGGAGTTAAGGAGCAGGCATAGGTGGTCCCTTGGTATCTAAGGCCAGGGAATAGAAAGAACAGCTGCTTCTTGAATATAGTTGTGGGTAAAACCTTTTCTACTTTGATTTCTTCAATAAGAGTGCTTTGTATAGCTAAAAGCCCTGTAACATTAAATCTTAGCACTTGATTAAGTCTAGTTTTGGTAGTCCAAAATCAATAGTCCCAAAAGGCATAAAATCCTTTTAACAAAAATATGCTAGTGGTGCAGTGTTATGCTGCTTATTTTCTATGGTACTACACTATAGAGCTTTTTCCCCACTCTTTTAGAAAGTCTTTGGGCTCCTGCAGCAGTAAGGATGAATCATCATTCTTTAAGTTTTTCTTCATGATCGGCTTCATAATCTGTTCATCACTTGAATCTGATGAGATTGACTTTCTTTATGGATACATGATATATTATTCTATGAAGGGATTGGAGGCTGATATAGTGCAAATTTCTGAATCCCTTAGTTTATGTACTTTCTGATTTTGTGCCTTAAATAGTGTTGGTGGTTCATTTTGATTGACTTTTGCTTCATTTTTTTGTTATTTCAGGATGTACCTAGTGAAAAGTGGTTTTGTCCATCTTGCTGTTGTGGACTATGTGGCTTGAGAGATTGCAAGGGTGATAGTGAACATTTTACAAAAGCTTGTCTCCAATGCAGCCGCCAATGTGAGTTTGGTTCATGGGAATTTTTTAAATCTATGATTTCTATAAGTATTTAACAAATATTCATTTTTCTTCGTAGATCATGTGGCTTGCCTGAATGAAGCTCAACATTTATCTCCTACAGGCTATCCGTTTGGGAGTTTTTGCAGTGAGGTTTGTTATAAGGTATAAGTCCCTATGGTGTCTAAGCTCATTTAAGGCTGTGATTTAATAGCTTTTGGGAGCTGCTTTTTAGTTCCACCCCAGTCCTGTACTTGTTTCTTTCTCTTTTTCATGCTGTAAGTGGCTTTTTCAACTGAGTTTGAAAATTTTGCTTGGCTGGATTCCAGAATTGAGTTATGTTCAGGGTGTTATTTCTGGATCTATTATGTAATCTTGCTGAATTTTATTATCTGCTCTAGTGAGAACAGTGGACTGAGATTTTTTTGGCATTCCAACAAGGTTATGATATTTGGCATCATATATACCCTTTTCAGTTATGTGCTCAACTTCATCAACTTTTGGGAGTTTCAAATCCCACTGCTGTGGATGGCTTAAGCTGGACACTGATGAGATCACGGAAAAATGTGTATAGATTTCCTGATATGTCCAAGACTCACACCTGGATTAAGCTATCCGATGTACTTAGGGTTATCCATGAGTGTTTTGAGCCTGTCAAGGATCCTCACACCAATAGAGATCTGGTCAGAGATGTTGTTTTTAATTCAAGGTAAGGTTTTTTCTTTAATTAGTTAGTTTTGGAGATGTTTAAATAAATTCCTACTTAGGACTTTTTTTTTTTTTTTTTTTTTTTTTTTTTTTTTTTTTTTTTTTTTTGAAGATGTAAGATGGAAGATCATTGCTAAATGATGTTAGAATTTATATCTTTCTCTAACCATAATCCAGCCAGTGACAGTTCACTTCTTGCATGGAGCATGGGGTGCCTTGGGTTATCATCATATCATTGTCATGATTGGTATCGACAATGTTGCCAGAGTTTACCACATGTTACATTACATTTTGATAAAACTAATTTGAGCTTTACTAATATTTTCTACGTGTCATTCATTCCGAAGTTTATTAATGGTCACAAGAAAACGGCACTACACTCAAACTTGGGTCTCTACCTCAACCTTTGGCTGTCAACCCTGAAAAATTTCAGTTATCCATTTTTGCCAAGAAACATGGTTTAATCTGATATGGGATTCAGTGGGTATTTATTATAATGAGTAGTTGATAATTGTGACTCCTTTTACCTATTTTCTTGATTTTCTGTTGATATTCCCAGCTGGTCAATCTGCTGGTTTGGAGGCCCTGGGTTGCCATTGATTGTTAAACTGTTCACAGTGTTATTCTCTACGCCTGGGTTTCTGTTTAAACAAAAGAGTTTTGGTATATAGTGTTCTGTTCTTTATAATACTTCTGGAGTTAGGTTAATGTAATTGCTTTAAGAGCTTGGATAATTCTCCTTTTGAGTTGCTTTCTCTTCAGATTTGTTGGACAGGATTAAAACTTTTTATGTTTCATATTGGAATGAGGAATTCATGTTTTCTGTTCATTGTTAATTGCCTTAAAACTCTGTAAGCTGCAGCAAAAATTGCTTCTTTTCCTCTTTAGTTAAAATCCTTTTAACCAGGCAGAGTGGAAGTCCTATTACTTAGTCATTGGTAAAAGCTGGATCTAGCATGAACTTGTAGTTACTGATATTTATTCTCTCTCTCTCTCTCTCTCTCTCTTGTGAAGGTCCAAACTCAAACGATTAGATTTTCGTGGATTCTATGCCATGGTCCTCCATAATGGTGATGAAATCTTATCTATAGCCACAGTGAGGTACCTGCTTTCTTTTTTATTTTCCTTTTGTTGAGGGTTGTGGGATTTACTTACCATAAGCTTCATTTTATATATTTGATTTTCAGGATCCATGGACTAAAGGCTGCAGAGATGCCTCTAGTTGCTACACCTTTCCAATATCGTCGGCAGGGTATGTGTCGACTTCTTTTGCAGGAGTTGGAGAAGGTAGTTTCTTTGGTTGTGCTCTTCCAAGTCTTTTGTTTGCATGGAAATGGGGAAAAAAAAATCTTATATTGGATATGAATGCGACATATTTTAATTTACAGCTACTCACTCAAATGGGCATTGAGAGATTAGTCTTGCCTGCAATACCTCAGCTTAGAGAAACATGGGAAACATCCTTTGGTTTCTTGGAAATGCCTCTTTCAGAAAGGCTGCAATTCTTGGGCTATCCTTTTTTGGCCTTTCAGGGGACAACAATGTTACAGAAAATCTTTAGGAACTCTATTATTAATAAGGAGATGAGAGGTACAAATGGTGCTTTCTGTAGTACTGACAAACTGTATACTTCAATATTTTATTACTCTGTCCTGATCTTCTTTGTTGTAGATTTTGCAGGAAAACCTCTTGATTTGGGGGGAAATACGTCAGATGTCTTCCTGGTAAGGTTATTTTTTGTAATTGTCTCTTTCTGTGCTATTAATATTTTAATATTTTATTTGATGGTTCTTAGATTCACTACCACGTATTGTGGATCTCACTAAGTTAATATATTTATATATGTATGTCCTTCAAACTTCTTTCCTCTTTTTATTTACTTTAAGAAGTTGATTGATGCTACATAAATCATTCGGTTCCAATTACAAAGTTTATTGGTTTGTGAGTCAGTTGTATATATATCTGCTTGTAATTTTAGCATTTAAACATTTGTCAAATTAAGTGCTAACATTGATTTTCTAGCTGTCTTGAGTTTACTAACACAATCTTCTCTTTCTATTTTTGACAAAAGTTGTCATTTTAATCTTTTGTTTTAATGTTGTAGAAGCACAAGCAAGAGTCTGATAGCAAGGACAGGTTCTATGGCTTGTTTTACAAGCGAAGGCTGAAATTAAAAGGTATTGGGAAAGAAAATTTGGTCAGCAGTTGTGGTGGGCAAACGCAGCTCTCTGAGAATTTGCACAAGCGGAGACGAATACTGGCTCGCAGAGATCGAAATACTCAGAGTCACAGGTGAACATTGATCTATACTGCTTTTAGGGGAATGCAGTTGAATGGATTATTTTGTTGACTGCCGTCATTCCTGTAGCAGTAAAATTGCAAATGTAAGTAGTGGTTGTTAGTCACCCATTTGTTTATGTTACATACTAACATACAATTCTCACCATATCTTTGAATTTTTCGTCTGACTTGCTAAGATAGAAATCTCACCATATGTTGAACTATGAAAACTCAGATTAAAATATTTTTGAATGAGAGTAACCTTTAAATGGTAGGATTATTGATCTGTCTCTTCATTTAACAGTTTTTCCTTTTACTTTTCTGAGTATGAACTGCAAGGCAGATTGGAATAGATATTCCATTCCGCCAGTGTTTTATTAGTCAAACATGCCTTTGGTTAGATTATTATTCGTAAAATTTTTGTATGGTATCTGCAAAATTAAGAAAAATAGTTACAAAAAGTAAGAAAGGATTGATTACATCTTTTTAGTATTTCTTTAGAAAATCACCTTATTGTTATAAACTTAATTGATTCTCAGTTTTTTAATGTTTTTAATAAGATGTGATTTTATTTATGTCATGGATTTTTTCACTGTTTGAGTTTTGCAAAAGTGAAAACAGCTCTTAGTTGTTTGATCGGAAACATACTGGCAACATCTAATTAAAGTATATACTAAGAGGCAAAACCCTTGTTCTAATATTTGAATCTAGTTTTGACGTGGAATCTTGATTGATTAATTGTTTTCGCTGATTTCAGTTGGTACGTAAGTCTATTAAGCTTTCATAGTCTGATTTTTGATTGTTTCTTTCGGAAATATGTAGCAAAATGAATCGAGGTAGACATGTAATATTGTTTTGTTTTTCCTTGAAGAATTAGAAACTAAAATTTTGAGTATTATTTTTATTAAATAGCATGCTTGATTTTAGTTGATGCTTGAATTGGTATTTGTTTTTACCTTTTAGCCATTTTCTTCATTTTTAAACTATTTTCCCTCTTTTTGTTATTATCTTATAATTATACCTGAAAATCAGAACTACTTTATTACTTACACCTATGAATTAATTTTATATGTACATAAATTAATATTATTTAATCATTTATATGCTCAACATATATATAAAATATGTTGGTAAGAATTTTAGTTGTCAACTCTAAATATTAAATATATATATATATATATATATATATATATATATATATATCTCCAAACTTTCACAAAATTTAAGAACATTTGATTTTACGATACTTAATTGTCTCCCAACACTTCCAAATATGATAAAAAAAAATTTAAAAAAAGATGATCTTTATATTTAAAATAGATATATTTTTACTTAATAGATATTTCTGTTATTTTTTATTTTTTAATAAAAGTAAAAAAAAAATAATAAAAATAATAAAATAACTAATTCAATCAAGAAACACATCCTCTCATTATCTTCACCAAACAAATAATGAAAAGAAAAATACTAATTTGGTAAAAGTAATAAGTCGAGTACTTAAAATCTTGAATGCTGATTTTTCGCTTTGTGAATGAAAATTGAAAATGAATTATTATTTTTTTTGGTCTTTTAAAAGATCTGAAAACTAGTTTGAAAAGCGATCAATGTATCAAAAAATAAAAACAAACGCTAAAAGCAAATAGAAAATTAAATGCTTAACATGCTAAAATCAAATAGAAAAAATGAGCTTAAAATTCATTAGAAGACTGATCGGAAAACATAAGAACAATGGAGGTAAAATTAAAAGCTCTAATACCGCAACCAAACAATTGAAATTGAGATAGGTATTGAGAAGTGAAAGAAAGGCGTTGGAATTCTTTTGAAGAAAAAGTTCTTAAATAGAAAAAAAAAATGCATGCTTTATAACTTTTTACTTTTTAATTTTCAAAACTACTAAAAAATGAATGCATGCTTTATCAGTTTATATTTTAACTTTGAAAATTTCAAAATTATTAAATGTAATATCCGGATTGTATTATTATTATTATTATTATTATTATTATTATAGATTTCAAGTATATATCCATATTGTATTATCCGAAATTGCACTATTTATATTTTTAAATAGAAAAATAAGTGCAAGTTTATCGATTTATGTTTAAACATTTATTAATGTAAATGAATTTATGTATGATTTATTTTATCAGTCTGACAAGGTTGTGCATGACTTTACTTTTGAGATTTTGTAATTAAGTTGGAAAGAGAAATCATAACAGTTTAATTACCTAAATTCTTATAGCTAATTGTACTACAACGACTAGAAGTTAGAAGTAGACAAAATTTAAAGTCAAATTGATTGATTGAAAATGGGATGACTACATATCTATATGACCTTATAGCCAAAGATAGTGAGCTATAGTTCCGCAAATCATCAACTCATAATCCTTCAACTTAACTAAGATTCCAGACTCATCATCTAACACTGCAAAGGATAAAGGGGAACTAGTATAGTAGACTTGGGCATATTGGTTAAGTTTGCTTATTTGCCACTATTTAGGTGGAACATTTGCCCATTTGGCCACCTTACTAGTTTTTTAGATATGAGAAACAATAAGGTGGTAGTTAACTATCAAAGGTTTGCTCTGATACAAAATCAGCCTTGGAGCCAATTGAACAGTAAAGCCCAAAATGTCTCAGCAAGACCCCAACTTAGACAAGTGATTATGTTATGGGCTGAAGAAGCTTTAGTGATGAAAGTGGTAACTAGGATAAGAATAATGTAGATGATTATAACTTAGTGAAAATTCCAAGGAAAATCATTATTGTAATGCATGAGCTCATTCGTTATAGTCTGTACGTGCAACAGAAATGCAAGCAAGAGAAATTCTCCTCACTTTTTTTTCTATCTTTTCTTCCCTACATTTTTCTCTTTAAATTCCATGCATCTGGTTCACATGTGATATCATTGGTGCTTTCATTGGCTTCATGCCACTGTGCCTCTTAAATCGAATACTGTTGTTGAGGATGCCATCAACAACTTTGTAAACACTTTCGCTACCAAGATTTTAAACCTTAAATCACTTTTGAATCAAAATTCGACACCAAATATATTGATTTGGCTTCCATGATTCATGGGCAATGAATATCCATTCATGACCTTCAGATCAAGTTGGCTTGTTTTGAAAAATCTTTATCCACCATAACCTCACGAAATCTCCCTCCTTTGTTACCTAACCCCAATGCACAGCTTGCTAGATATTTTTCTTTAACCAACCTATCACAACCTCATATAGCAATTATTATTAAGTCCTCAAAATTTCACATTACACCTTTTGATGGCTCTAATCCCTTCAATTGAATTTTTTAGGCAGAAAAATATTTCTTTTCGGTTCAATCCCTTCTTAGCATCGATTGTTTGTGGTTGCATTATATATGACTGGCCAAGTTGTAACTTCGTATCAGTGGATGCACCGTAACAACCAACTTCAAGACAGGGAATCTTTCACCATAGCTTTAGAGATTTGCTTTGGGCCCTTCACTTACATGAACCACTAGGCCACCTATTCAAGTTAGACAAACCACCACAATCACCCAATACCAAATAGATTTTGAAATAATCTCAAACCAATTTTCTAAGCTCCGCGATAAACACTTACTCAACTGTTCTATTTCAAGATTAAGGAATGATATCTAACGAGAGCTTATGATTCTTAAACTGTATGATTGACTCAAGCGTTAAGTTTAGCTAAGCTTCTTAAATCAAAACTATGAGATTCTTGCCACCATAACCAAAAACCTTCACAACCAACATTACCACCAAAGCCTTCTAACTTACCATCCCACCTTCCTATACCTTGCTTGTCTCATTAAAAAATGCAAGCACAACATGCCAAAGGTCTCTATTTCAATTGTGATGAACAATGCAAGCTAGACCACCATTTCACACTACACCATTTTTTTTATTCCAAGCAGAAAAAGACCCAAGCCCACCTAAATAAGGGATCAAACACCTTATCGTACCCCAACTCTGGACTCACCTTTCTTGTCTCTACCTCTACAAAACTTTTACCTCAAGGATTTCAATTTCTTTCAAGTTCCTTTTAATGTTCTTTTCGGACACTATTTTTCTCAAGACCATGAAACTAAGAGGCTATATACTAGGTACTCATGTGTCTATCTTATTTGACTCAAGCAGTACACATAACCTCATTTAACCATAAATTGCCAAGCATTTAGGATTGTTGATTCAGCCAACTCCACTATTTGTGGTCACATGTAATGGTGACTCCTTGATTGTCACGACCCTCAACTTACCAAATAAGTATAATTTTTTTGCATTTTCAAGCATTATTTATTACTCGTCGTTCCACGATTGTGAGCAGCTACGCTCCTCAACAGTTGGGCTGTGTGTCAATGTCTACCCCAATCTATCCATAGCAATTTAATTTGCAATATAAATTTTAGAAGTAAACACTTTTATAAATACATCAGAGTTACTGTTTACAAGTGTTTACATTGCTTTACATCCCCAATAGTTACTTACAAAATGCTACTGTGCTATATCAAGTTTAGATACAAAATAATTCAAGTGTGTATACCTTTAAGGATGGGATGCAGCGGATACCGAAAGGGATAAGCCTCTAGTCGCCCACAATCTATACTCAAAGCTCTGTAGAGAGGGGAAAAATAAGTGGGGTGAGCAAACCACACGCTGAGTAAGGCAATCATGGAAACATGTAGATACTGCACTATCTACGTGATCGTGATGCCATGCTCAAAAGAATTTAGTTCATCCTTTTATCTCAAAACATGAGTGTATGATTGTGTTAATGGTATGTAAAACAATTCATGCTATTAAAATTTAGTGCACAAAACCCATTCAAAGCATGGCATTAACCATCATGCATAATTTATAAGTAACGCATGGCATTAATCATCATGCATATTTCACAAGTAAGCATGGCATTAAACATCATGCATCAGTGCACTTTGAAACAATTAACAAAACTGATGTCCCAAAACAATTCAACACTTGTCAGGTCTCAGCCCCTTCCTCGGACTGTCCTGACCACAAATCATTTCAAACATGGATTTATTCACACAGCAATAAACATGTGAGATAGGCAATTCAATAAGAGAAATAACCTCTAGGACTATGGCCATATCCTGTGATATCGGCTACACGGATCAGGTGTGCGGGATATCACCACTATCTGCTTCCACACGGGAGGTGGGTCAAATCCTAACCGTCGGTCCATAGCAGATCTCATCCGAAGATGGCATATCACATCTCAACACGGTATAACGTACTCCATGCTACCTGCACGGTACAACGTACTTCGTGGACCCACATCAACACATCATATCACGCCACATCTCAAAATGCACCTGTGAGCCTATTTAATTGGTACGACCTCTTGTCTATTCGAAGCTCCTAGCACGGCTATCAACATGTCAAAACAATGCATGTGCGAGTCTATTTAATTGGTGTGACACCCAGTCTACCCGAAGCTCCAAGCAGGACAACAAGTAAGGTGGGCATCTAATGCGAGCTATGATCCAGCACCATGCCAAAACCAGTATAAAAATCCATGTGAAAACTAGTGCGAGCTAAGCTCCAGCACTCACGTCAAATTTCGTGCGAGTCATATTCTAGCACGCTTTCATTCTCACGAAAACCATGTAGGTGGCTCAATTCTTTGTAAAGTATGGTTAACAAACTAAAACAACTCATTTCTTTTGTAAATCATTTCAAATGTCAGCCAACCTACCAAATAGTTTGCTAAAAAACAATAAAACATGATTTTCAAAGCGTTATGCTTTTGTTTTCATGCACTTTTCTCAAAACCCAACTCTTTGCCCTTCAATCACCCAATTTCAATTCCTAGTTTCTCATGCATTCTAGAAAAGCATTTAAGCGCCCAAATTACGCACAGATATCTCTAAGAGTCCACACAATTCCCTTACCTCGATTTGCTTAAGTGCAACTCTCTTCCTCTTAGCTTCTTGCGCTTTAAGCTCAACGTGTTCCTCATTCACCAATTCACTTGAGTTAATGTCACTAACTCACATTTTGACCTCACTAGTCAATATAATCCATTTATGCATTTTACCAATGCCTTAACCTACATTGTACCCATTTTTGGTAAATCTCACAATCTATTCACTAGCAACAACTTAAAATCATACCCGTAACCTTATTATCCTCAATACACTTCACTTTCTCACACTAGACCATTTCTAGGTCATAATCATTCTAATACATTTTAGATAGCTTCTAACAATACTAAGCACCCCAATCAATCCCTAAACATCAATGGCTTAACAATGTATTTAAGTATTTGCATTAGAAACTCACTTAGCTTGATTTCCTCTTTGCTCCAATGGAAATGCACCTTGTTGCTTAAATCCAATGAATGAGGAAAATGCCTCCCAACTATGTTGTTCCTCTCTTTGATGTGATCAACTTTGTCTCTAATAGTCTTCCCTCAAATCTCCTTGAAAATGGTTGGATTTAGAGAGAGAAAGCTAGGTTTTTGAGTTGAAATGGAAAGGGTGAAGTGTTTTCTCGAAATCTGTAGTTTCACTGCACCTATTTATAGAATTTGCTTAATGAGATCGATTTACTCTAGGAGGAGATCGATCTGGTCCCTTTAAATCCCTTTTTTTCATGACATTTTAAGCATGAGATCGACTTGTCGAAGCTTGAGATCGATCTGCTCCAAATAGAGAGCTAAGGAGATCGATCTGTATGCTTAAGGATCGATCTTTTCATTAAAGAATGTTTGGGAGATCGATCTGCCTTATACCGTTGCCCAAATAAGAGCATTTTGGCTCTTCTAGATCGATCTCTCATCCTATGAGATCGATCTGGCCTGCATAATTTTCAGGTTTTACTGTAGTTTCCTGCAGAAACTTACACCAAAGCATCCTTAATTTGCTGCCATAGTCATTTCCTCATCCAATTACCTTTAAGACTTGAAAATGACATCCATTCACACTTTGTGCACATTAAAACTTGTGTGAAATCTTTGTATAACCAAAGGTACATGATATAAACCAAATAGAAGTTCACAACTTATGAAATCTTCCTTCAATTTTACCTACCACTCATATTCCATTCTACTCACATTCTTCACATGTTTAAGTCCATTTCTTCATATTCATATATAATGTAACTTGTACGTACAATCACAACTCTTATTACAAGTGTGTACATTAAACTTATGGACTTACATCACATATACTTCACATTACAAGTATATCACCATACTTATGATTTCATTTACATAGATATACAAGGTTAAACCTACATGGGGTCTCACATTCTCCCCCACCTAGAAAATTTGGTCTTCCAAATTAGAACCAATCATTCCGTAAACAACTCGAGATACTTCTTTTGCATCGAACTTTTCAATTCCCATGTGGCCTCTTCCACCGTGTGATGGTGCCAAAGAACTTTCATCAAGGAAATTGTCTTTGTCCTCAACACTTTATCTTTTCTATCCAGTATCCGAATTGGCTTCTCAACATAGGTCATACCTTTATTGAGCTCAAAAGGCTCGTACCTTATTACATACGCCGGGTCCGAGTGGTACTTCCTTAACATGGATATATGGAAGACGTTGTGAACACTTGCCAATTTCGGTGGCAATGCCAACATATAAGCCTTGTCTCCCACTCTCTCCCAAATTTTGAAAGGTCCGATGTATCTAGGGCTCAGCTTGCCCTTCTTACCAAATCTCATAATTCTCTTCCAAGGAGAAACCTTCAAAAACACTGACTCACCCACATCAAACCCTAGTGGTCTCCGTCTCTTGTCAACGTAACTCTTTTACCGGCTCTGAGCTATCCGTAATCTCTCACATATCAATCGGACATCCTCAGATGCCTGCTGCACTAAGTCAGGAGCAAAAATCTATCTGTCACCAACCTCTTCCCATCCAATAGGGAAACAGCATCTACGTCCATACAATGTCTCATATGGTGCTATCCCGATACTCGCATGAAAACTGTTATCATAGGTGAACTCTGCCAGTGGTAAATGGTTATCCCATGAGCCTTCAAAATCTAATGCACACGCTCTCAACACATCCTCTAAAGTCTGTATAGTCCTCTCCGACTGACCATCTATCTAAGGATGAAACGTGATGCTAAAACTCAACTGGGTCCCCATCGCTTCCTGAAAACATTTCCAAAAGTGGGAAGTGAAGCGGGCATCCCTATTAGAAACAACTCTCACTGGAATTCCATGTAGCCTCACTATCTCGCAAACATACAAGTTCGCTAACTAGCTCAGAGTATCGGTAGCTCTCATAGCTAGAAAATGGGCTGACTTCATCAACCGATCCACAATCACCCATATGGCATCATGACCTCTCCGAGTCCTTGATAATCCCATCACAAAATCCATGGTGACGTGCTCCCACTTCCAAGTCGGTATCGGTAGAGGCTGCAATAACCCTGCAGGCTACTGATGCTCTACCTTCACATGCTGACAAATGAGACACTTAGCGACATATTCAACAATGTGCTTTTTATTCTAGACCACCAATAAACTTTTCGAAGGTTTTGATACATCTTAGTACTCACTGGATGTATCGTATACCTCGATGAGTGAGTCTCTGTCAAGATCAACCTTCTGATCTCTGCATCATCAGGAACACATATCCTACCTCTGAACCTCAACAATCATCAGAACTCAACTTAAAATCAGTCTCCATGCCCCTTTGTATCTGCCCGACAATATCATTTCACTGCTGATCAATCCGTTGAGCTTGTCGAATTCGATCTACCAGATTCGATTCCAACGCAGGCTAGCTACCATAACACCACCATCAACACTGGGTGGGGTCACATCCAAATTGAGGTTCGTGAACTGTTCCAACAGCTCGTGTTCCCTGATCATCATAAATGATACCATCCTGAGATGTTTCCTACTCAATACATCAGCAACCACATTTGCTTTACTCGGGTGGTACAGGATCTCACAATCATAATCCTTTAAGAGCTCGAGCCATCTCATTTGTCTCATGTTTAACTATTTCTACAAGAACAGGTATTTAAGGCTCTTGTGGTCCGTAAACACTTGGAATTTCTCTCCATAAAGGTAGTTGCACCATATCTTCATGTGAGATTTGAGAATTTTAGACATATTTTAATTATGTAATATGAACTTGAAGTGTAATTTATTGAGCTAAGTGAAATGTATATGTGATGAATGAGAAATAATCCAAGTAGTAGACTGTGAAAATTATATTTGGAGATTTACATGTTAAGTGTTTAATCTAAGTGTGAAACTATGAGGTCAAATCGATCTTAGAGATGGAGAGATCGATCTGGTGAGTTAAAAATGACAAGGAAGGAGGAAAGTAAGTGAGCAGATCGATCTCCATTGGAAGAGGATCGATCTTCTTATGGTTCTGTTTGAGAGAAGATCGATATCATGAGGAAGGGATCGATCTCCAAATGTTTCTGTTTGGGAGAAGATCGATCTCCTCAAGGAGCAGATCGATCTCATAAAGATATAAAGAGATCGATCTCACCCCTCGACAGATCGATCTCCTAGGCATAAAATTACCCCAAATCGTCCCCAAATTCAAATGCAGATCGATCTCATCAAGAGCCAGATCGATCTCCTACCCTTCATCTATATAAGGAACCCCTGCTTTCTCCTGTAATTTCATTTTCTCTCTCTTTAAAACCCCATTTTCACCCGAGCCCTAGCTTTCTCACTCATCCAAAGCACCTATTTTCGTCCAAATCAGAGGCTGTGGCAAGAAGGAAAGTTGTTCCTCATCAAAGGGAGAACAACATACTTGGAAATTGGAAGACGGATTGAATCGAGGCAAGAGATAAGCTCTTCACAAGTTTTGGGTAATTTCTAAACCTCGATCTTGATATTTTAGATGATTTTGGTGATAATGGTTGTTGGCATTGTGTTGAAGTAGCTGGAAAATGATTAGGGAATGATGAAATTACAATGTAGTTGGAGTGATAATGATATTTAGCAATTTTGGTAATTTTGGGAATTTTGAGCTATAAATGAAAATTTAGACAATGTGGTGAATTAGCATAGATATTGTGGCATGGGAAGTGTAGAATGTTGAGATGTTGTGAATGAGATTGTGGATTGTGATAGAGTTACGGGAATTGAGAGATTTGAGGTGTTATGAGCAATTATGCTCGATTTTGAGAATTGAGGTTACTGTGATGATGGGTATTGATGTTTTAACATCGTTTGGATAGCTCGGGAGTTCCAGAGTGGAATGCGAGACTAGTCCGTGACAAGAGGGAAACAATTGCACTATACGAGGTGCAAAGAGGTAAGGAAAACTAAACCATTTGTGTATGTGATTTGTGAACTATTATAGCATGATTTGCGATTTATAAAACAAGCATGTTTGACGTGTTGTGTTTTAATGAGAATGCACATGATTTTTTATAGCCGGTTGGAGCCCAATGTTTTTATGAGTTTATAAGCTACGCATGAAACCGCTTTATAAACCGTTGAGTTTGTGTGAGAAATGAATTGGGCTCTACGTTAAGGCAATATCGAGATTTGAGAAATGTGTGTGTGTTTTGCCGGTTGGAACTCGATTTTAAATATGTTTTGTGTTGAGTACAAAATGATTTTAAATGAGTTTATGAGATAAAAATCACTATGAGTTCTACGTGAAGGTAAACCAGTTTTATATGATAATGGCTATTGATAAAGACTTAGGTGTGTAATTTTGAATACACACCGGGCATTACTCTGGTAGCATGTAAGCCCGATTCTTCTCCATTCTGGTAATGTGAGATCCCCCATTCTGTGGCTGTGCCACGTATATTTGGTGGCTGTTGCCACTTGAGATCCCCCATTTTGTGGCTGTCTACGTATATTTGGTGGCTGTTGCCACGTGAGATCCCCCATGCTGTGGCTGTGCCACGTATATTTGGTGGCTGTTGCCACGTGAAACCCTATTCTGTGGCTGTGCCACGTGTGAATCTAAATCAATGGCTATGCCACGTGTGTTTGGTGGCTGCGCCACGTGTATTATTATTACAGTGATTTTATCATGTTTATTGAGAAAGCCATTATCGCATTATTTTCACATGCTTGTTACTGATCTATACTGAGCCTTTTACTTCATGTTTCCACATGATTTTGAGATATAAGAATGTTGTTTTGAGAACTTTCATGCTATGGTTTTCAAATGAGTATACTGAGTTTCACGTGCAAATAAATATTTTATGATGTGCATTATGGTTTATATAATGAGTCCCTTACCCCCTTACTGAGCGATTTAGAAGCTTACCCTGTTTTCTTTCCCCCCAGATTTCTTCAAGGGAAAAAGGGTTTCTCTGCGACGTACGGAGTAGTGGCTAGTGGAGGACTTGAGCTCCAGGCCATATATTGTGTTTTGAGGTATCATTTATCTTTTCATGTATCCAGACAATTATTGTAATTACAGACACTTGATGTATAACCTTGTATGGGATGTATTAGGATTAATTAACTTAATACTGAGTAATGTATATGATATGATATATACTATCTAATGATGAGATCCTGAGGTATGATATATATGATGATGTATGACACTGCACAAGAATGCAGCCTTAATTGTAATTTGATGAGTAAAAAGTTTTTAAATTTACCCTATTTTTCGCGTTTTCGGGGAGTGACACTTCAGCGAAAACACCACCGCTGCCAACTCCAAGTCATGGGTCGGATAATTCCTCTCATGATTCTTCAACTGTCTAGACCCATATGCAACTACCCTTCCATCCTACATCAATATACAGCCCAGTCCTTGGTGTGAAGCATCCGTATACACCGAGAAACCTCCTGAGCTGGTAGGAATGGTGAGGATCAGAGCTGTTGTTAATCTCCTCTTTAACTCCTTAAAACTTTCCTCACACCTATCTTCACACACAAACTCCACATTCTTTCTTATGAGTCGTGTCAAAGGAGCAGCTAACCTTGAGAATACTTCCGCAAATCGTAGATAATATCTAGCTAAACCCAAGAAACTTCTGATCTCTGTTACTGTCCAGGGTCTCTGCCACTGAACCACAGCCTCAATCTTAGATGGATGCACTAACACTCTATCTTTTGATACTATGTGATCTAGAAAAGAGATCTGTTCTAGCCAAAAGTTCCACTTACTGAGTTTAGCGTACAACTTCTTCTCTCGGAGGGTTTGTAGCACTATCCTTAGATGCTGTTCATGCTCCTCTCTAGATTTTGAGTACACGAGTATATCATCAATAAACACAATAACAAATTGATCCAAATACTGGTGAAATACCTCATTCATTAATGACATAAAAGCTGCGGGAGCGTTCGTCAACCCGAATGGCATAACCATAAACTCATAATGTCCATACCGGGTGCGAAAAGCTGTCTTAGGTACATCTCCACTCCGTATCTTCAATTGATGGTACCCTGATCTCAGATCTATCTTGGAAAAGACCTGCGCTCCCCTAAGTTGATCTAACAAGTCATCGATGCATGGAAGGGGATACTTATTCTTGATTGTGGCCTTATTCAACAACTGGTAATCTATACATAGTCGAAGGCTCCCATCCTTCTTCCTTACAAACAGAACTGGTACTCCCCAAGGTGAGACACTCGGCCTGATGAACCCCTTCTCCAACAACTCTTGCAGCTGTTTCCTTATTTCTTCTAACTCAACTTGAGCCATTTTGTACGGTGGCTCAGATATCGATTTTGTACCAGGTACCAAGTCTATACCAAATTCCATCTCTCTATCTGGAGGTAACCCTGGTAATTCATCCGAAAAGACATCTGAAAATTCCCTAACCACTGAATGTCTCCCAATTCTGGACATGCCTTACCCGTCTCAATCACAAAGCGATGAACCCTTCACATTATTCTTTCCACCATTAGTAATTATAAATCATCACATTACTTATATAATTTGTAAATTAGATTCATCTCTAAATTATCATGTAACTAAATTATACTCTTCTCAATTGCAATAACATATTCTTTCATTTCATTTCACCAAATTTACAACAAGGTTGTCTATCTTTGGAAATATCAAAGTTTTTGCATGACAATCCATAACAACATGATTGGCAGCCAACTAATCCATTTCTATGATCATATCAAAATCACTCATATTTCATAAAATTAAATCGACTGCCATTTCTTTACCTCCTATCCTCATCTTACAATCTCTATACAGATGCTCAGTCAACTGACTATCATTCATAGGGGTAGATATCATCAACATTTTATCTAGCAATGTGGGTCTTACATACTTCAACAATTTACATGCAAAGGATGGCGATATAAAGGAATGCATGGCACCAAGATCAAACAGTACAAATGCTTCTAAATCAAAGATTTGGATGGTACCTTTTACCACATCGAAGACTGATCAGCAATGTCCTGGTCTAGTGCGTGCACTCATCCTCTGCTCACACCCACTGCTTGCTTCCCCTTATCCTCAGCTGTAGCCCTCCTCCTCGGAGCAGCTGCCCCAATTGGATCTCTCTCTAGCTCCTTGCCCTTCTCTGGGGCTCTCTTTGTCATCTCTGGGCAATCTCTGATTATATGCCCTAGTTTCCCACATCGAAAGCATACTACCTGAGGTCCATAGCATGGTCGAGTTCCATGGTACCTGCCACACTTGCCACACTGCTCCGTAGTAGGCCGTGGTCCTCCAATATGATTCCCTTAGCTGGACCAAGAGCCGAATACATGGGAGGATTAGCTGTCCTCTCCTGGATCTCCTCGATCTCTTTCTAAAAAATCTCTTGCTTTCCCTATAACTGAAGCCTCTATCCATCACTGGTCTTTCCTTATCTTTGTCCCTCATCTTACCAACCTTTCCAAACTTTGAGGCGATTCTATCAACATCTTGTTCACACAATTGTGCCCTACGCACTGCCTCCTCGTAGGTCGGTATATCCAGAGGAGCCAGTCTAGACCTGATGGTCGGTCTCAAACCATCCACAAACTTCTGAATTTTCTCAACCTCATTACTCATCGTATTGGGATCATACCTGCCCAGGGAGATAAAGGTCGTCTCATACTCATCCACTGTCCTATTCCCTGGGGTCAGTCCCAAAAATGCCATCTTCATCTTCTGCTGTGCGGTATCCAGAACGTATTGTCTCCGAAAGGCCTCCAAAAATATATCCTAACTGATCTCAGTATGTCGGGCTCTCAGGATAGGCCTGGTGGACTTCCACCAATGTTATGCTGATCCCTTTAGCATAAACGCGACAAACTTTACCATCTTGGTAGTAGTGAACTCAAAGAACCCGTATAGCTTCTCAATCTCATTGATCCAATCCGCTGCAGCTACTGGGTCCTTAACTCCACTAAACGGCGACGATCCAAACTTCTGAAACTGTCGTAATTTGTCCAAATCAGATTCATATCCCTAACCTCTACTACCTGGTGTAGCAACCGACATAGGTATATCCTGTGTGGGTGGGGTATCTGTCATCTGAGGTCTCTGATTGGTCGTGCCCATGCCTCAGGAGCTGCCGCTTGCTCGGCATCACCCTGTGTAGCGGGACTCTGTCTACCACCAACTCCAGGTAAAGATTGGGTGACCAACTCCAATATCATCTCTATGCTCCGCTCAATCCTCGTAAAGCGAGCCTCAGTACTCTCGGGCATCTCCTCTGGACCGTGTGGAGCATGCTCAACCTCTGCCTCCACTAATCTCTTCCTAGGCCTCGTGTGTTTCTGGCTCAACATGACCCCCAGGCCTACCTCTGCGGCCTCTAACTTGTGCCCTCGCCCCTCTACCGTGACTGGTATTAGGCATAATTGCTCAACTCCCTACAGTCACATCAAATTCTTAGTCAACCCATCGACACACACATAATTTGTATCTAAACAAGCACAGTAACATGGGGATGTAATTTTCCAACTTATTAAGTATTTTAGACACGACACACGTCATACCAACTCAAGCTCTGATACCAAATTCTGTCACGACCCTTAACTTACCAAAATACGTACAAATTTTTCATATTTTCAAGCATTATTTATTACTCATCGTTCCTTGATCGTGAGCAGCTACGCTCCTCAACAGTTGGGCTGTGTATCAATGTCTACCCGAATCCATCCATAGCAATTTAATTTGCAATATAAATTTTAGAAGTAAACACTTTTATAAATACATTAGAGTTACTGTTTATAAGTGTTTACATTGCATTACATCCCCAATAGTTACTTACAAAATGCTACTGTGCTATATCTAGTTTAGATACAAAATAATTCAAGTGTGTATACCTCTAACGATGGAATGCAGCAGATACCGAAAGGGATAAGGCTCCAGTCGCCCACAATCTATACTCAAAGCTCTGTAGAGAGGGGGAAATAAGTGGGGTGAGCAAATCACATGCTCAGTAAGGCAATCATACAAATAGGTAGCTACTACACTATCTACGTGATCTTGATGCCATGCTCAAAAGCATTTAGTTCATCCTTTTATCTCAAAACATGAGTGTATGATTGTATTAATAGTATGTAAAACAATTCATGCTATTAAAATTTAGTACACAAAACCCATTCAAAGCATAGCATTAACCATCATGTATAATCTATAAGTAACGCATGGGATTAATCATCATGCATATTTCACAAGTAAGCATGACATTAAACATCATGCATCAGTGCAGTTTGAAACTATTAACAAAATCGATATCCCAAAACAATTCAACACTTGTCAGGTCTCAGCCCCTCCCTCGAACTGTCCTGACCCACAAATCATTTCAAACATGGATTTATTCACAAAGCAATAGACATGTGAGATAGGCAATTCAATAAGGGAAATAACCTCTAGGACTATGGCCATATCCTATGATACCGGCTACACAGATCAGGTGTGCGAGATATCACCACTATCTGCTTCCACACGGGAGGTGGGTTAAATCTTGCCAGCTAGTCCATAGCAGATCTCATCCAAAAACGGCATATCACATCTCAACACGGTACAATGTCTCCATGCTACCTGTACGGTACAACGTACTTCGTGGACCCACATCAACACATCATATCATGCCACATCTCAAAACGCACGTGTAAGCCTATTTAATCGATACGACCTCTTGTATACCCGAAGCTCCTAACACGGCTATCAACATGTCAAAACAATACACGTACAAGCCTATTTAATCGGTGTGACACACAACCTATCGGAAGCTCCAAGGACGACAACAAGTAAGGTGGGCATCTAATGCGAGCTATGCTCCAACATCATACCAAAACTGGTATAAAAATTCATGTGAAAACTAGTGTGAGCTAAGCTCCAGCACTCACGTCAAATCTCATGCGAGTCATACTGTAGCACGTTTTTATTCTCACGAAAACCATGTAGGTGGATCAATTCTTTGCAAAGTATGGTTAACAAACCAAAACAACTCATTTCTTCTGCAAATCATTTCAAATGTCAGCCAACCTACCAAATTGTTTGCTAAAAAGCAATAAAACATGATTTTCAAAGCGTTATGCTTTTGTTTTCATGCACTTTTCTCAAAACCCAACTCTTTTCCCTTCAATCACCCAATTTCAATTCCTAGTTTCTCATGCATTCTAGCAAAGCATTTAAGTGCCCAAATTGCACATAGATATCTCGAAGAGTCCACACAATTCCCTTATCTCGATTTACTTAAGTGTAACTCTCTTTCTCTTAGCTTCTTACGCTTTAAGCTCAACGTGTTCTGGTGTATCCTCGTGAGCTGCAATTCATTCACTAATTCACTTGAGTTAATGTCGCTAACTCACATTTTGACCTCACTAGTCAATATAATCCATTTATGCATTTTACCAATGCCTTAATCCACATTTTACCATTTTTTGGTAAATCTCACAATTTATTCACTAGCAACAACTTAAAATCATACCCATAACCTTATTATCCTCAATACAGTCCACTTTCTCACACTAGACCATTTCTAGTTCATAATCATTCCAATACATTTTAGATAGTTTCTAACAATACTAAGCACCCCAATCAATCCCCAAACATCAATAGCTTAACAATGTATTTAGGTATTTGCATTAGAAACTCACCTAGCTTGATTTCCTCTTTGCTCCAATGGAAATGCACCTTGTTGCTTAAATCTAATGAATGGGGAAAATACCTCCCAACTATGTTGTTCCTTTCTTTGATGTGATTAACTTTATCTCTAATAGTCTTCCCTCAAATCTCCTAGAAAATGGTTGGATTTAGAGAGAGAAAGCTAGGTCTTTGAGTTGAAATGGAAAGGGTGAAGTGTTTTCTCGAAATATGCAGATTCACTGTTCCTATTCATAGAATTTGCTTGATGAGATCGATCTACTCTAGGATGAGATCGATCTGGTCCCTTTAAATCCATCTTTTTCACGATATTTTAAGCATGAGATCGACCTGTCGAAGTTTGAGATCGATCTGTTTCAAACGGAGAGCTAAGGAGATCGATCTGTATGCTTAAGGATTGAACTTTTCATTACAAAATGTTTGAGAGATCGATCTAGCTCCATTGGAGATCGATCTGCCCTATACCGTTGCCCAAATAAGAGCATTCTAGCTCTTCTAGATCGATCTCTCATCCTATGAGATCGATTTGGCTTGCATAATTTTTAGGTTTTACTGCAGTTTCCTGCAGAAACTTACACCAAAACATCCTTATTTTGCTGCCATAATCATTTCCTCTTCCAATTACCTTTAAGACTTGAAAATGACATCCATTCACACTTTGTGCACATTAAAACTTGTGTGAAATCTTTGTATAACAAAAGGTACATGATATAAACCAAATGGAAGTGCACAACTTATGAAATCTTCCTTCCATTTTACCATACCACTCATATTCCATTCTACTCACATTCTTCACATGTTTAAGTCCATTTCTTTATATTCATATATAATGTAACTTGTACGTATAATCACAACTCTTATTACAAGTGTGTACATTAAACTTATGGACTTACATCACATATACTTCACATCACAAATATATCACCATACTTATGATTTCATTTACGTAGATATACAAGGTTAAACCTACATGGGGTCTCACATTGATCTATTGTAGATTGTGTACTCGAATTCCAGTGATCATTCAAGGTTATATTTTTCATTTGGGTTTCTTTTGTTTTTTTTTTTTAAGGAAATATATGGTAATGATATCATTTTTTATAGTTATAACTTTCTAAGCTCGACTTTATTATCTCATCTTTCGAGCTCTGTATATGACTTTCTACCAAGAAATGTCTTTCATCATGTTACACAGTGAGCAACCAACTACCTTTGATTCTATCTCCTATAGCGAACTTTGTCATTTATTCCACAATTAAGCCATCACCTTAGCCTATTTCTTATCCCTCACCTTCCAAAAATCTAACACAACTTATAACCAAGAATCCACTCCACCCTAACATACAAGACCACTTATCAAAATTCTCCCAAGTTTTTAAGACGGCTTACCACCTCACAGATTTCACGACCACCACATCCCCCTATATTTAGACACAAAGCCTACTAATATTCGTCCTTATAGATACTTTTATAGCTAAAAACAAGATATGAAGAAACTAATAATAAATATGTTACAAAAGGGGTTATTCACTGTAGTACGAGTCCTTTTTTGTCCATTGTTCTATTGTTGTGCAAGAAAGATGGCTTTTTGAGCTTTTGTGTCGACTTAAAGCATTTAATATGGTGACTGTCAAAGGCTGTTTCCATATTCCAATGGTTGATGAACTTTTAGACCTGCTACATGGTGTTTCCATATTCTTTAAGATTGACTTGCATGTCGCATATCATCAAATTCGGATAGCCTCTGAGGATGTCTATAAAACAACTCTTCGCATTGCCGATGGTCATTTTAGATTCTTGGTTATGACTTTTGGCTTATCTAATGCCCCACCACTTTCTAAGCTACCATGAATGACTTGTTTAGGACATTCCTTTGACGTTTCATATTAGTTTTTTCGATGATATTCTCATTTATATCTCTTTATGGATTGATCATATCTCTCACTTATCTTAGGTTTTATTACTTCCTGTTAAGCATAAGTTCTATGCCAGACTAACTAAATGCTCATTTGTTTGCCTTACAATGGACTACTTAGGTCACATCATTAGTGGTCATAGCGTCTGAGTGAATCCATCCAAGAAAGCTGGCATACTAGAATGGCCAATCCTTTCTTCCATTAAAGCTCTATGAGGTTTCCTTGGGCTTACAAGTTATTATCATAAATTTGTACATAACTGCGCCTCTATTGCAACACCTCTCATAGATTTACTCAAGAAAGGTAACTTTTTTTGTTTGAACCTGCTTTATGCTTTTTAGACCCTCAAAACTGCTATGACATTAGTATTTATTTCGACATTATCGAATTTCTTGCATCGTTTTGAGCTCGAAATCAATGCTTTTGTAGTGGCTATAGGTGTTTCCCTATTTCTAAAAGGTCATCCAATCGCATTTTTAAGTCAAAAGATGGGACCTAGCATGCAAACAATTTTCACATATGTCAAAGAAAAGGTTTCTATTATAAAGACCGTCGATAAATGGTGCCATTACATACTTGGTTGACCATTCACCATCTATACTAATCAATGAGCCTTCGTGGACTCATGTCTCAAACCATTCAGACTCTAGAGCAATTGAAGTGGCTTATTAAACTTCTCGAATTCCAATACATGATTTAATATAAGCCTAGCATGCTTTATCCTATTGTTATTCCTTGCTTGGATCCTATCATGCTATTTTCGATCGAGTATTCTCTTTTTTGGATCAATTGAGCCATTACTATAGTTTAACCTTAGAAAGGCAAATCTATGAGGAACTGATTTTCTAATGACCTATCCCTATCTCCACACTATTCTATCATTGATGGCCATATTTTACATTCAGGAAAAATTGTGACACCAACAAGACATGAATTACAATAGTTGTTACTTAACGAATTCCATTATACATTAACAAGTGGTTATGCAGAAGTGGTCAAAAAATTTACCCACCTCTCAGCTAATTTTTATTCAGAGGCAGTCAGTCAAGACTATCAATAGGTCAAACATATTCTTGCCAAGCAAAGAGGATTGCTCAAGCCTCTACCTATTTAATATCATATTTGGCAAGATATTGCAATGGATTTTATCACCCTCCTTCCAACATCTCAAGGCAATGCTACTATATGGGTTGTAGTTGATTGTTTATCCAAGTATGCATACTTTGTAGCTTTACTACCTTCAATTATTATACCTCAATTTGTTGACATCTAAGCTCACAAAATTAGGAAACTTCATGATTTTACTCGAACAATAGTAACAAAGATCCTCTATTTATCAAACAATTTTGGATGATAGACACTAAGCCAAACCTTTTTTTGTGGATGATAGGCACTACTAAGCTTCAATTTCGTACAATGTAACTTAAAAATTCCTTCTAAAATTGATTGATAAATAGATGACTTAAAAATAAACTTTTTTTAAAAAGTGATATATATGATAATGAGTAATTGTTTCATATGATTCATTATTCACATCTAAAGAAGCATGATAGTACCTATGAACCAGATGCAGGGAATTTGTAGAGAGGAATGTAGGAAAGGAACAATATACGTATAGTTATCTCTAATAGCTCGCAAAATCACTTACCTTAAATCACGCTCGAATCACTTTCCTTCGATTCCCAACGCTCGTGACCCGATCTTATCGACTCCAATTATATCTTCCGGAGCTGAAATTATGTATTACACACATCAGTATACTTTCACATACTTCATCTCACTCGCATGATATTCAAATCAATGCATTGGGCCATTTATATCTAATTTGGCCCCGTTACATCATTATCGGACCTTACTCTTTCATAAGTATATTTTGAGTATATAACTCATTTCTTGAGAATCTCTTAGACTCCCCAAGTCTATTGATTCATACTGAACCGACATTAAGCTTACAATGCCTTTAGTTCATCATTTCATTTCATTTTGGCATTTTATCAAATACCTCATATGCTTATTTTCAACTTTGATTGTTTCTAGCACATGGATTTCACCAAAATATGATACAAGCATATATACATGCTCAATAACATCGATACACACTTAATTCATCATTAAATCCATGCCTACTAATCCTTTTCTCATTTTGGCACATCAAGTCATTCATAGGTCTTAGAAGATTAGGCATGAACTAAGATGTTTCAACCATCAATCTATATACCAAATCACTTATCATCATGCCTAGATTAGCATACATGAGATTGTTGCATTGAAATCTTACCAATCTCAGCTTTTCTCATCTTTCACCAAAATTGGGGGAAAGCTCTTTTCCTCTTTCAATCCAACGATTTGACCTCCCGTTTTCAATTATGTTGTTCTACTCCTCTCTAGGAACAACTTTGTTGAAATGAACTTTTCTCAAATCTCTAAGGAAAATGTTGAGATTTTAGAGAGAAAACTAGGTTACTTTGCTTCAAAATGGAAGGTTTTTGAGTTGTTTTTGTGAAATGCAGTTTAACTGCCCAGTTTTTATAGAAATGGCTTGATGAGATCGATCTCCATAAGTGAGGGATCGATCTGTTCTGAAGGGTAAGATCGATCTTAGTCAGGCAGAGAGATTCAGAGATTGATTTGCTAGAGGGATGAGATCGATCTTCTTCTGGCTGAGACATAATGAGATTGATCTGCTTGAGGATGAGATTGATCCTTACTTGGCAGAAGCATACCGAGATCGATCTGGCTTGAAGGAGAGATCGATCTCCCCTTGCTCTACAACCTACTTAGCCGAATTTCATCCCAAATTTCAAAGTTAACTTCATATCGATTTACTTCACTACTCATTTTGCATTTAATCCACATTTATCACTTAAAAAGGTCCATTTCTTATAATTCCTACTTAATGAAACTTGTGTGTATATCACAGACTCACATAACAAGTGTGTACATCCAATCTATGGACCTTACATCACTTATGATTCATATTACATAAAACAAGTGTATACTTAGGGAATCATAAGCATTACATATAAAAATAAGGGCCTCATAGTCATGATCAAAGTCCGTAGTCCCACTGGACAGGTGAGTACTGGGAAAGCTAGAGACATGGCTAAGTCTAGTAGCCACTTAGCTTAACAAAATCATTGTGGCAATACATATGCCTAGGTAACATAAGGATTCGCTGTGCACAACCAATGGTGCATATACCAAGGAAGCCTACAGTCTCAAAAACCATATCTTAAGAGCATAATTATTTACTTCTTAAAAAGCTTAATTCTCAAAGCTGGGATCATTATCCCTTTATAGAACTTATAATTAAAAAATAATTCTTAAAACTTGGGATTTTCACTCTCTTAATAAAACTTAAACTTAATCTCAGCATAAATACTTGGAAATCGAAATAATCTTTCCCTTACTTAAAAGCTTAAATCATTATCATAATTCTTAGAAACTGGGATCATCGTCCCCTTAGTAAAACTTATTCATAATCGTATCACAATGATCCCACTAAGAAAATGATGCTACAATCGAGGAAAATAATCAACTAATTAAGTTAATTTATTTGAGATCGATTTAAAAATCATAATCTTTGCAATTTTATTTAAAACCATGCAATTTATTAAAATATAAATATTTTAATGTATTTAGTGAGATCTTCGGTTTTCTTATAAATTGAGTACTTAAACTCTTAACTTAGCATAAAAATAAAATTTTTATGCTTATGCATGGTTCATGCAGAAAGTTAGGTCTTAATTCTTAAACTTAAAAAGGCACACTTAGGAATCAGCGTCGTTTCGATAAATTGAACTTCATTTAAATTAAAAACGTTTAATTGAAAATCGTGTGTTTTGGCCAAATCAATTTCTTGATTTAAGCCTTAAGACGAGGATGTCTTGAGCACATGTTCCTTACTTAAATTCATAGTGTAGAGATTCGATCCGACCTCTAGACTACTTTCAGCTATGCATATATATATATATATGTATATATATGTATACATATATATATATATATATATATATATGTAGCCTACTCCATCACTCCTCTCTGGATGGTCTTATCAGCATTGTTGAACTAATTTTTAAATTAATTTTCTTATCCTTAATTTCTCCTTAAACATACTTAATAAATTCAATAGTTAAATAATTTATTTCATTCTCTTATTCAAAAATATATTTTCCAAATAAAATTTTCATAATTTGCTCATCTTTTTTAAACATAATGCTTATATGGCTTACTTTCCATAGTTTAATCCTTTAATCTTTTAACTTGGCCAATTAGCCTTTAATCCATAATTTTCATCATAATTCATCATTAATCTCATAATTCATTTAACTTGACTAAATTAAACCCTTATTAGTCTTACAATTCAATAAACATAATCTATATCTTCTTACTTTCTTTATGTAACCTTCCATTATCTTACTTAGCCGTATAGTCATTCTTTTTAACCTTGAACTCCAAAATTCATCGTAACACAGATTGTCTTAATTTAATATTTCATCATAACCCTAAAATAAAGTCACTAACTCTAAAACCCTTATGGTTTCCGAAACTCCAAAGTGTAGCTTCATTAAGTTTTCACTTCATGTGCTCATTAAATCATCATCATTTCACTCATACAATTCTTATAAATAAATCAACATATTAAACCCCAACTTAGCATCAACATAGCCCCAAAATAATCTCTTGGTTGAAACACTAAAGTGAGTATCCCATTATACCATTTTCAAACACCCACTCAAACAACAATCAAAGCATGCCAAATCAAGCAAGTTAACATTATCTTCAACCATATAAATTTCCTTATCCAACTTTAATATTGGACAAACGTCGAATCACCTCTTTTCTTCAAGTTTCCAGCTATAATTTAACACCCAAAATCAACCTTAAAACATCACAAACAATCATGCTTAACAACCTTAAGAAGAAGAACTCAAAACTCAACTTAGCTAGGGGCAATGCAGTTTTTGTGCCTGTTCTTCTTCTCTGTCACGACCCTATTTATCTAATTTATCTAAAAATCACTGCAAATTTTTCACTTTGACCATTACCTTACCCGGTCGTGAACAACCCTCACCAATAACAGTTGGACTGTAAGTCAATACTAATCGTCATTTGCCATCTATATCCAATAAATAAAAAGTCATGTCATACATTTAAAAGTTAAGTTATACACTAATACAAGACGTGTTTACTGACATTTACATCCCCCACATTACAATTCAAAATGGTTACTGTGCTTTTACATGTTTAGATACAAAAAGAATCCTATGTGTATACCTTTTGACGATGGAGTGCAGCGGATGTCAAAGTATAATGCCTCAATCCTCCCTGGGCTACTATGTACGCTTTGTAGAGGGGAAAAGTAGAGGGATGAGCAACCACACGCTCAGAAGGCAATAATGCAAGCATGGTAGATAACTACACTATCTACATACTGATAATGTCATGACATAAATCATTTATAATCAGAGCATGAGGAAATAAAACTATGCCACATGTATATACATATATCATGTACTAAAACATGGAAATAGGCATGTAAAACATGGTAAAATCAACATGTAAAGCCTCTCATGCTTATTATCATTAAAACTCATTATAAGTTCAAAACTCAATACAAAATATCCCTCAGGATTCATCATTTTCTCAAAACATGTCAAATCTCATCACAAGTAGAAATATAATTTCTTTAAACAAATCCCACAAGGCTCGACTCCTCCCTCGGGTCTACCCTGGACAACACAATCACACTCAGTGTATAAAACCATGTGGTACTATGTAATATTATGTGAGACAGGAGATCACTATATCTCAAAGACTATATTGGCCAACTATGTCATAATCATCCCAGACCACACGGATCCCGGTATACGGGGCATCATGTTGGAATGAAGGTGGGTTAGTTCTTCGCCAGACTTTCCAAATAATCGTCACAACCACGCGGTTCAATGTACTCCATATGATATACATGATACATCGTACTCCGCGGACCCATATCATGGTTGGGGGTGCCAGCCGTAAGTCTTATCTACCCCATACCATTTGTAACCTATATAGTCTTAAGTGTACGTAGGAGCTTTTCATCTTGTAAGAGAGCCTCCCCACCAACATAGCCTCCCTACCCCAACAGGCTTAAGGATGTTGGCTTCAGGATCCTACCGTAAGAGAGCCTCCCCACCGAACAGAGCCTCCCCACCCCATCGGACTTAGGGATGTAGGGCTTGAGGATCGTACCATCTCCACCACAGCATCATACATACCACAGTGTGAAAACTTGTGCGAGTTGAGCTCTAGCACGATTCATGCATCATCAATAAATCTCTTCGTATGGGCAACGCTCTAATACAGCTTTATACATAAAATCATGAAGAAATCACGTACGAGCATAGCTCCAGTACGGTTATATGCATAAGAAAGTCAATCAAAATCCACGTACGTGTAGAAGCTCCAGTACGATTTATAAATCATCATCACTAATCAAATCAAGGTGCGAGCTAAACTCCAGCACGTTTTATACATGTGAAAACACCAAAATTCGGTGCGAGCGATGCTCTAGCACGGTTTAACTCACGTAAACACGATAGGCAGCTCTATCTCAGCAAAACATTCTCAAAACAATGGTTAGCACCTCATTTGTGCCTTTTCACAAAATCAGAAAATCACTAGCTAGCCTATCCGTCATTTTGCTTAGACTAAAGCAATGTGTTTTTATAAAACATTAAAACATGTGATTTATGCAGTTATTAGCCTTACTATCCCTTTTATAAGAATCACTCTGAAACCAAATCATATACATACATACTTGTAGTTGTTCCCATACACATCATTAAACACTTTTCTAAATACTCATGCATTTTTTCAAAGCCCTATATTTACCCACAAAATACGAGCAGCTATCTCTATACACTCACAGAATTTCCTTACCTAGAATCGCGTCGCGTGATTCCACTTCCTTAAAGTTGCTTGATTGCACGGTCCATTTTGTCTCCAACGAACTCTTTGGGACTGTACAAAATCATATTCCACGTCAATTGGGTCAAATATAACACAATCCTTGCGTCATTATAGTCGACTTACCCTATAGTGTCCTTTAACGCCTATAAGGCTTCATTTGAGTACTCTACTCATATCTCGAAAGCCTATTGAACTCTTTTAGATCCATGGATTCATACTGAACCGATATTTAGTGCCCATAGTGTCTCTAGTTTATCATTTACTTCACTATGACATTTTGTCAAATACCTCATATACTCATTTTCATAATTTGACTATCCTCACAATATAGCTTCATTTTATCATCTTAAAATCATACATATTACCTTGTTAACACCCTATCATAGTCCATTTATCATATACTCAACTACATCACATTTTCTCACTCTAGATTCATTATAAGTTTCACATTTTCTCGAAAGCCTTACTATCCCTTTTATAAGAATCACTCCGAAACCAAATCCTATACATACATACTTGTAGTTGTTCCCATACACATCATTAAACACTTTTCTAAATATTCATGCATTTTTCCAAAATCCTATATTTACCCACAAAATACGACCAGCTATCTCTATACATTCACAGAATTCCCTTACCTGAAATCGCGTCGTGTGATTCCACTTCCTTAAAGCTGCTTGATTGCGCGGTCCGTTTTGTCTCAAACGAACTCTTCGGGACTGCACAAAATCATATTCCACGTCAATTGGGTCCAATATAACACAATCATTGTGTCATTATAGTCGACTTGCCCTATAGTGTCCATTAACGCCTATAAGGCTTCATTTGAGTAATCTACTCATATCTCGAAAGCCTATTGGACTCTTTTAGATCCATGGATTCATACTGAACCGATATTTAGTGCCCATAGTGTCTCTAGTTTATCATTTACTTCACTATGACATTTTGTCAAATACCTCATATACTCATTTTCATAATTTGACTATCTTCACAATATAGCTTCATTTTATCATCTTAAAATCATACATATTACCTTGTTAACACCCTATCATAGTCCATTTATCATCAACTCAACTACATCAGATTTTCTCACTCTAGATTCATTATAAGTTTCACTTATTCCATTGCATTCTAGGTAGTTCTATCATTAATATACATACCGATCAACTCAAAATCAATAGCTAAACAAATGTACTTGGGATTGATATGTTAGAGCTCACCTAGTTTAATTTCCTTCTTGCTCCAAATAAGAATGGACCTTGCTCCTTCAATCCAACCAATGAGGTATTGATTTCGAACTATGTTGTTCTCCTCTTTAAGTTGAATAACTTTGCTCTAATGATCTTTCCTCAAATCTTTATTAAAATAGGGTGATTTTAGAGTGAGAAGGTTAGGTTTTAAGATTGAAAATGGAAAGATAACTTGTTTCTCATGAATTGCCGATCCAGTTGCTCTCTATTTATAGAATTGGTTTGATGAGATCGATCTGGTCCTCTTGAATTCCTCATTTTCATGACATTTTTAAGGCATGAGATCTATCTGTCGAATGCATGAGATCAATCTGCCCTGTTATATAAGATCGATCTGCTTCAATGGAGCAGGATCGATTTGTCTTATGCAAAGAGCTAAGGAGATCAATTTGGCCTTATAGGGAGATCGATCTGCTCCAGCCTGAGAGCAATGGAGATCAATCTGCTTGAGTGAGGGATCGATCTCTCTCTTCCAGTATACTTGATTTTGCTTTCTCCAGGCCATGAGATCGATCTCTCCTTGCATGGGATCGATCTGGCCTTCATTTTTCATCCTTTTTGTTGTAAATTCCTTATTCAAACTCATACTCAATCACTTCGACATTCATTTATCATCCCATTCACAATTAGAACTTTAAAAACATTTATTTCTTATAATTCATATGTAATATAACTTGTCTATATAGCCAATAATCATATACATTACATAGAAAATTAAGAGTCTTACAATCCTCCCCTCCTTCAAGGAATTTGGTCCTCCAAATTAGAACCAAGTTAATCTAAAAATAACTTTGGTTACTTCTCTTGCATCATACTTTCTAACTCCCATGTAATTTCCTCCGGAGTGTGATACTGCCAAAGAATTTTCACTAGTGGAATTATCTTTGTCCTTAGCACCTTCTCTTTCCTATCCAATATCCGAACCAGCTTCTCGACATACGTCATACTCTCATTGAGCTCCAATGGCTCATATTTTATCTCATGTGCCAGGTCCGGGTGATACTTCTAAAGCATAGAGACGTGGAAGATGTTATGAACACTTGCCAAGTCTGGTGGTAATTCCAACCTATAAGCCTTATCTCCCACTCTCTTTAGAATCTCGAAGGGTCCGATATATCGAGGGCTTAACTTTCCCTTCTTACCAAACCTCATAATCCCTTTCGAGGGAGAAACTCTAAAAAATACAGACTCACCCACATCAAATTCCAGTGGTCTCTGTCTTCTGTCAGCATAACTCTTTTGTCAGCTTTGAGCTGTCCATAATCTCTCACATATCAACAGGACGTCCTTAGAGGCCTGCTGCACTAAATCCGAAGCAAAAATCTATCTATCACCAACCTCTTCCTATCAATAGGGGATCGACATCTGTGTCCATATAGTGCCTCATATGGTACCATTCCAATACTCGCATGATAGCTGTTATTATAGGTGAACTCGGCTAACTGTAGGTGATCATCCCAGGAGCCTCCAAAATCCAGCACACATACTCTCAACATATCCTCTAGGGTCTGTATAGTCTTCTCTGACTGACCATCTGTCTGAGGATGAAAAGCGATGTCAAAGCTCAAGTGGGTCCCCATCGCTTCATGAAAACGTTCCAAGAAATAGGAAGTGAAGCACGCATCCCGATCAGAAACAACGCTCATTGGTACACCATGTAACCAAAATATCTCTCGAATATACAAGTTCGCCAACTGACTCAGAGTATCCATAGCCCTTATGGCTAAGAAATGGACTGATTTTGTCAACCGATCCACAATAACCTAAATGGGATCATGACCTCTACGGGTCCTCAGTAATCCCATCACAAAATCCATGGTGACGTGCTCCCATTTCCATGTCGATATTGGTAGAGGCTGCAATAACCCTGCAGGCTTCTGATGCTCTACCTTTACTTGCTGACATACGAGACATCTAGTGACATTTTCAGCAATGTCTCTTTTCATTCCAGACCACCAATAGACTTTTTGAAGGTTTTGATACATCTTAGTACTCTCTGGATGTATCTTATACTTCGATGAGTGAGCCTCTGATAAAATTAACCTCTTGATCTCTGAAACTAAGGGAACACATACTCTGCCCTTGAACCTTAATAACCCATCTGTACTTAGCTTAAAATCTGTACTCACCCCTGTCTGTATCGACTCAACTAATCGATGCACTGTCGATCACTCTACTGAGCCTACCGAATACGACCAATCAACTCTGGCTCTAATCTTAAATTAGCCATAATCTCAAATCTCTCTGAACCAAGTGAGGTTACATCCAATCTGAGGTTCGTAAATTGCTCAACAACTCGTGTTCCTGTACCATCATATAAGCGACCAACCAGAGGTTCTTCCTGTAAGACCCAAATTTTTATCAAATTTCCTTATGATTCACGTGATGTAAACATGGTTATATGTAAATTGAATCATAAGAAGAGTTTTACGTGAATGAAAAATGCAAATGGAGATTGAAATGGCCACATATTAAACGAATAAGATTCAGATCATTCGGATTTGAGATAAGAATTTAAAACACGAAATGAGAAAGGGGTCGTGAATGGAAGTTGTGTTGATTTGGTTCTGAACACGTTAAAGGGTAAAACGGTCAAAAGATCCGAAATTCGATTTCATTTCCATAAGAAATTTACACTGTAAACATGGATTCAAGAAATCTTGATCAATAAAGGAGAAATAATTAAATTTCAGGTTAAATTGATCAAGATATGAATTTATTGGAATAAACCGAAACTTTCACCTCGAAAAATTATCACGAAAATATTAGAAAAATACATTGAAAATGTAAAATCAGATAAATAAATACATTAATTGATTAAATGAATAAAATATAATATTTTTGGGATATTTTGACAAAAATATTATATTTTATTCAATTAAAATAATAATAAAAATAACAAAATAATAAAAAAATAAAAGTAAAAAAAAAGAAACAGAATCGCGATTTGCGATTCTGTAAAAGGGGAAGGAAACAGAAGGCCAGCGAGGGAGCCGAGCCTCACCTTCTGCCTCACTGATCAGTGACCACCAAGAAGAGAACGAGAGGCCGAGAGGGGAGGAACCTCAGTCGACGTCGACCCCAGGCGAAATCCGACGAGGAAACGTCGGTGAAAGGAGAAAGAGAAGGCGAGCCCGAGAGAAATCGTGAGAGAGAAGGAAATTTGTCGGCGCTGACGTCGATTTAGGCCTGACCACTAGCAGTTGATGGTTCCCCAGGCACAGGCGATCAGATCGATCATAGAATCGGCCAGTGGAACGGTCGACAGCGCTGTCAACGGTGGCAGAAAGGAAACGACACCTACGTCGAAGGGAGAAGAGGCCGGACCGACCACTTTTCAGCCAGATCTGGTGAAACCGACATCAGATCCATGCACCAGATAACCCCGCAGACAAGTTGGAGATGGAAGTCAGTGACGAACAGACCGGCGAAACTCCGAATGGCGAAGGAGAAAATCGAACCAGACTAAATAGGGCTGAGCCAAACCGATCTAAACCGGGCTGAACCGGACCGAACCGGTTTAGCCAGAAAAGAACAAAAAAAAAGAGAAAAAGAAAAAGAAAAGAAAAAAATGAGAAAAAATTTGGTGATGCAATCGAGTTACGAGTAAGTCGGTAAGTGGTCAAATGGACCAATTTAATTTTCAGAATGATTATTTAAATATATATTTGATCGAATTTAACCCAAAAATATATAAATTTGTAGCTCGATAATTGGCAACAAATGAGAGCTCGAGTCAGCCTCGATTTGTGTACTATCATGGAATCTCGGGTAATTAACCCTTATTTACGACAAATTATATCGTTATGCGTGTTAAAAATTTACGGCATAAATTACGAATTTAATTTCGCATAAAATGAATTATATTCTGGAATTTAAGATAAAATGTCATAAATAATTATTTGAGTTATCCAAGAGCTTAGAACGAGGCCCAATAAATTGTTGGTGGGCCCAATGAGCCCAATAGGCCTTGATGATGTGAATAGTAAGTGAAAAATGGGCTTAAGGCCCATTAAGGTGCAATCGGGCCCAATAAGAGTAACGGGCCCAATGTTGTAAATTAAGCTCATTAAAAGTGAAATAAAAATAAAATATACTATATTTAACCCGATAAATGATTATCTGCAGCTCCAGAGAACATATTGGGAGTTAAATGGATCAGGTGGTCGGTAATGACAAAAAAGGTAGAATGATCCGAGAAATTGAGGTAAGGGAATTGTGTGAGTAGCTAGAGGTAGCTACACATATTTTCGGGTAGATTTTCGAATAATTAGATTATATATGAAAAATATCGGTAGAGACTCGACATAGAAAGAAAAATTTATTGTTTTGCCCCTACTAAGGAAAATTTTGAAAAAGTTAAGATTGGATTGAAATATGCATTAATAACATGTTTTGAGTGTTTTCACAATGAAATGCTGGTTTTTAGCACATGATATAATATTTATTTTGACCCGAGAGGGTAAATGACGATTTTACCCCCGTGAAGGGTAAAAATTTCCACTTTTAGAAAAAGTCATGAAAAGCAAGAATTGAGTGTTCTTGATGAATTTTAATGCTTTTTCACAAGGATATGGGTAGGCTGGCTTAAGTTTTATCAATTTACATAAAATAACACGTGGCATGTGCTGATTTTGGTTTTGAAAACCATTCTTTGAAACTGAGCCACTTACATGATTTATGTGGAAACAAAATGTGCTGAGGGCATTACTCGCACGAGATTTGACATGATTTGTGCATGTGACAAAGTGCTAGAAGCTTGGCTTGCTCTAAATTTTACATGATTTTATACATGACATAGTGTTGGGAGCTTTGCTCTCACTAGATTTTTATATGACATGCATAGGGTCGTGCTGGGAGCTTCGGGTAGGCTGTGTGCCATACCGATTAAATAGGCTCGCACGTGCATTTCGAGACATGGCGTTGGATATTGAGATGACATGGGCATGAGGTGTACGTTGTACCGTGCTTACAGCATGGAGTACGTTATACCGTGCCATGATATATGATGTGTAGTCTTCGGACTAGTGATCTTATTGGCTGGCGAGACAGTTTGGTACCCACCTCCGGGGCAGCCTCAAATGTGATATGATACCCCGTACACCTGATCAGTGTAGCCTAGGGTGACAGGATATGGCTATAGTCCTAGAGTTATTTCCCTTATTCTTGCCTAGTCTCACATGTCACTTACTTTGCAAAATCACATGTTATTTATTCCTTGATTTTGTGATTTCATGATTATATATTTTGGGACTGAGTCCTGCTGATTTTGGGGTGGATGTGGATTTGAAATAAATGACATATTTTGATTTAATGTGCATTATTTAAATAGCATGACGTATAATTCCATGCTTTATCTGTCATTTCACGAAATGAATTATCGATTTGAAATAAATAGCATGTTTTGACATAATGTGCATTATTTAAATAACATGAAGTATAATTCCATGCTTTACCTACCATTTCATGAAATAAATTGCTTTATACAAATGATTTTTTCTGGCATAAAAGTATGCATGAAATTTGTATTTAAGTATGATTTCGAAAGAGAATGATTTAATGCATGGCATCATAATCATGTAGATAGTGTGGATATCTACTTGCTTGCATGATTACCTTATTGAGCGCGTGGTTTGCTCACCCCTTTATTTTTCCCTCTTTTCAGAGCACTCGCAGTAGTTAGTGAGCGGCTTGCATTTTTGTTATCCGCTGCTTCCCGTCATCGAAAGGTATACACCCTAATATCATTTTGTATCTAAACATGTAATAGCACAATAATCATTTGGAATATAATATGGGGGATATAAATATTAGTAAACACGTACAAGTATAGTATCTCAATTATAAAGTATACGTGTTTGCTCTTGAATAAATTAAAAGATAAATAACATGGAAGATGGTAAAGGGTGATTAATACTGACTCATAACCCAACTGTTTGATGGTGAGAATGTTCACGACCGGGAAAGGAAAGGAAAAAGTAAAAAATTTGTAGCGATTTTTGGTAAAAATGGGTCGTGACACTTCCTGCTCAAGGCATCGACAACTACATTCGCCTTACCCGGGTGATACATGATCTCACAATCATAATATTTTCGGAGTTCGAGTCATCTCCTATGTCTCATGTTTAACTCTTTCTGCGAGAACAGGTACTTAAGGCTCTTATGATCTGTATAAACCTGAAATTTCTCTCTATAGAGATAGTGGCGCCATATCTTCAATGCAAACACTACGACCGCCAACTTAAATTGTGGGTCAGATAGTTCCTCTCATGATCCTTCAGCTGTCTAGATCTGTAGGCAACTACTTTCCTATCTTGCATAAGTACACAGCCCAGTCCTTGGTGTGATGAATCCGTATACACAGAAAAACCTCTTGAGTTGGTAGGAATGGTGAGAATCAGAGCAGTGGTCAACCGACGTTTAAGCTCTTGAAAACTTCTCTCACATGCTTCATCCCACACAAACTTAACATCTTTCCGCGTAAGGAGCGTCAACGGAGCAGCTAGTCTGGAGACACCCTCAAAAAATCTCCGATAATACCTTGCCAATCCCAAAAAACTTCTGAGCTCAGTAACTGTCTTGGGCTGTTCCCACTGCACAACTGCCTTAATCTTGGATGGATCTACTGATACCTCATCCTTCGATACAACATGGCCCAGAAATGAGATCTGCTCTAACTAAAAGTTACACTTACTGAGTTTGGCATATAATTTATTCTCTCAGAGGGTCTGCAAAACAATCCTCAAGTGCTGCTCATGATCTTCCCTGGACTTGGAATATACCAAAATGTCATTGATAAACATAATCACAAACTGGTCCAGATATGGCTTAAATACGTCATTCATCAGTTCCATAAATGTTGCGGGGGCATTCGTTAATCCAAATGGCATAACCAAAAACTCGTAGTGGCCATAACGGGTACGAAATGTTGTCTTAGGTACATTTCCACTCCGTATCTTCAACTGATGGTACCTAGATCGCATATGTACCTTTGAAAATACTTGGGCTCCTCGAAGCTGATCCAAAAAATCATCGATGCGTGGAAGGGGGTACTTGTTCTTAATGGTGGCCTTATTCAACAACCGGTAATCTATACACAGTCGAAGGCTTCCATCCTTCTTCCTTACAAACAGAACTGGAGCTTCCTAAGGTAAGACGCTCTGTCTAATAAACCCCTTCTCCAGCAAGTCTTGCAGCTGTTTCTTTAACTCCTCCAATTCAATCGGAGCCATTCTATATGGTGGTTTCAATATCAGCTTTGTATCAGGCAGTAATTCTATACAAAACTCCATTTTCCTATCAGGTGGTAGTCCTGGTAATTCGTCCGGAAAGACATCAGAAAATTAAGCCACTACTGGAATGTCTCTCAATTTCGGGTGTGCCTTATCAGTGTCAACCACATAGGCAATGAACCCTTCACATTATCCTTTCCACCGTTAGCAACACAAGTCATCACATTAGACATACACAATTGATAAACAGATTCATGTCTCAAATATGTTAAATTTAAATTATACTCTTTCATCTTACAATAAACATGTTTTTCATTTCATTTCACAAAACTTACAACAATATTATCTGTCTCCGAAAACATCAATGTTTTAGCATGACAATCCATAACAACATGATTTGCAACCAGCCAATTCATTCATAGGATTACATCAAAACCATTCATGCTTAGTAAAATTAAATCGGCTGCCATCTCTTTTCCTCCTATCCTCAACTTACAGTTCCTATATACATACTCAGTCAATTGATTATCATTCATCAGTGTGGAAATCACCAACATTTTATCTAGCAATGTGGGTTTTACATCCTTCAACAATTTATGTACAAAGGAAGGCAATATGAAGGAATGCGTGGCACCAAGATCAAACAGTACAAAAGCTTCTAAATAAAAAATTAGAATGGTACCTTTAATCATATCCGTCGATGCGTTTGCTGTGTCCTGGTCCAGTGCGTGCACTCGCTCTTTGTTAACACCCACTGCCTGTTTTCTCAGCAGTAGCCCTCCTCCTTGGAGCAGCTATCTCAACTGGAGCTCTCTCTAGCTCTTTGCCCTTCTGTGGGGCAGTCTCCATCATCTCAGGACAGTGCCTCGCGATATACCCTGGCTTCCTACATCTATAACATGTAACAGGGGGCGTCTGACAAGGCTTATTTTCATGAAATCTGCCACATCTCCTACACTGATCAGTAGTAGGTCGTGGTCCTCTAATAATCATACCTCTCTGTGCAGTCAAAGCCGAGTACACGGGAGGTCTAGTAGCTCTCTCCTGCACCTTTTTAATCTTAGGTCTCTTCTTGAAAAATCGCTGACCTCCTCTCTTGGCCACTCTATCCAACCCGGATCTCTTCTAGTCTCTGTCTTTTTGACCACTAATCTTCCCAAGCTCAGAGGCATTCCGCTCAAAATCTTGCTCACACAACTGTACCCTATGCACTGCCTCCTCGTAAGTATGAATGTCAAATGGAGCTAACTTAGTCCGGATGGCCAATCTCAACCCATCCATAAACTTCTGGAGCTTTCAAATCTCACTATTCATCGTATCCGGGTCATATCTCCCCAACGACATGAATCTTGACTCATACTCGTCTATAGAACGGTTCCCTTGAACCAAGTTAATGAACTCCATCCGTAATTTCCTCTGTGCGGCGGCCGAAATATATTGCCTCCTGAAGGCCTCCAAGAATATCTCCCATGTGATATCGGACTGTTGAGCCCTCAAAATAGACTCGGTGGATCTCCACCAATGCTCTGCCTCGCCCTTCAGCATGAATACGGTAAAGGCAACTTTCTCAGTCAATGTACATATGAAGAAGCTGTATAGCTTCTCCATCTCATACACCCAGTCTTCAGAAATAACTGGGTCCTTTACCCTCTAAACACTAGAGGTTTCAACTCCTGAAATTGCCTCAACCTACCCAGTTCACAATCATAACCCAAATCACTGTGGCTTGGCTGTGGAGCGATGGGAGAAGCCGTATCTTGTACTGGGGGTGTAACAGTCTCCGTAGTCTGAGGCCTCTCTGCCTCTGCAGCTGCCTGTCTAGCAGTAGTAGGTTGCGCTGCGAGACCTCGTCTATCATCGACACCCAATGCCTGCGTGACTATCTCTACGAGGCTCTCAATACTCTGCTCTATCCTAGCGAAGCGTGCCTTTGTATCCCTTGATCTCTCAGCAGGGTCCTATGGAGCCTGGTCAATCTGTGGCTCTGCATGGCTCTCAGGCCTACCTCTACGGCCTCTAACACGTGCACCTGCTCCGCTACCTTGGTGTGTAACAGGCATAATGCCAAACTTCCTGTATTCATAATCATTTATTAGTCTCATTCCATCTTGGCATACACAATTATATATAAACAAAAGCACAGTAATATGAGGATGTAACTCTCCTCCTTATTAATACTGACTCACATCAGGTCAACTCAGCTGTGATACCAATCTCTGTCATGACCTTAGTTATCCAATTTGTCTAAAAATCACTACAAATTTTTTGCTTTAACTATTACCTTACCTGGTCATGAACAACCCTCACCAATAATAGTTGGGCTGTGAGTCAATACTAATCATCATTTGCCATCCATATCCAATAAATCCAAAGCCATGTATTGCATTTAAAAGTTAAGTTATACACTTATACAAGACATGTTTACTGACATTTACATCCCCCATATTACAATTCAAAATGGTTACTGTGCCTTTACATGTTTAGATACAAAAAGAATCCTGTGTGTATACCTTTCGACGATGGAGTGCAGCGAATGTCCAAGTATAACGCCTTAATCCTCACTGGGCTACTATGTATGCTCTGTAGAAGGGGAAAGTAGAAGGATGAGCAACCACACGCTCAGTAAGGCAATAATGCAAGCATGGTAGATAACTACACTATCTACATGCTGATAATGTCATGGCATAAATCATTTATAATCAGAGCATGGGGAAATAAAACTGTGCCACATGTATATACATATATCATGTAGCAAAACATGGTAAAATCAACATGTAAAGCCTCTCATGCTCATTATCATTAAAACTCATCATAAGTTCGAAACTCAATACAAAATATCCCTCAGGATTCATCATTTTCTCAAAACACGTCAAATCTTATCACAATTAGAAATATCATTTCTTTAAACAAATCCCACAAGGCTCAACCCCTCCCTTAGGTCTACCCTGGACAACACAATCACACTCAGTGTATAAAACCATGTGGTACTATGTAATATTATGTGAGACAGGCAGTCACTATATCTCATAGACTATGTTAGCCAACTATCTCATAATCATCACAGACCACACTGATTCTGGTGTGCGGGGTATCATGCTGGAAAGAAGGTGGGTTAGTTTTTCGCCAAACTTTCTAAATTATCGTCACAACCACATGGAACAATGTACTCCATGTGATATACACGGTACATCGTACTCCGCGGACCCATATCATGGTTGGGGGTGCAAGCCGTAGGTCTTATCTACCCCATACCATCTGTAACCTATATAGTCTCAAGTGCACGTGGGAGCTTTTCATCTTGTAAGAGAGCCTCCCCACCCCAACGGGCTTAAGGATCCTACCGTAAGAGAGCCTCCTCAACCCGTCGGGCTTAAGGATGTAGGGATTGAGGATCTTACCATCTCCACCACGGCATCATACATACCACAGTGTGAAAACCTGTGCGAGTTGAGCTCTAGCACGATTCATGCATCATCAGTAAATCTCTTTGTACGAGCAACACTTTAGTACGACTTTATACATAAAATCATGAAGAAATCATGTACGAGCATAGCTCCAGTACGATTATATGCATAAAAAAGTCAATCAAAATCCACATACGAGCAGAAGCTCCAGTACGGTTTATAAATCATCATCACAAATCAAATCAAGGTACGAGCTAAGCTCCAGCACGTTTCATACACGTGAAAACACCAAAATCCAGTGCGAGCAATGCTCTAGTATGATTTAACTCACGTAAACATGATATGCAGCTATATCTCAGCAAAACATTCTCAAAATAATGGTTAGCACCTTATTTATGCCTTTTCATAAAATCAAAAAATCACTAGCCAGCCTATCCGTCATTTTGCTTAAATTAAAGTAATGTGTTTTCATAAAACATTAAAACATGTGATTTATGCAGTTATTAGCCTTACTATCCCTTTTATAAGAATCACTCCGAAACCAAATCATATACATACATACTTGTAGTTGTTCCCATACACATCATTAAACACTTTTCTAAATATTCATGCATTTTTCCAAAGCCCTATATTTACCCACAAAATACGAGCAGCTATCTCTATACACTCATAGAATTCCCTTACCTGGAATCGCATCGCGTGATTCCACTTCCTTAAAGTTGCTTGATTGCACGGTCCGTTTTGTCTCCAATGAACTCTTCGGGACTGTACAAAATCATATTCCACGTCAATTGGGTCAAATATAGCACAATCCTTACGCATTATAGTCGACTTGCCTTATAGTGTCCTTTAACGCCTATAAGGCTTCATTTGAGTACTCTACTCATATCTCGAAAGCCTATTGAACTCTTTTAGATCCATGGATTCTTACTGAACTGATATTTAGTACCCATAGTGTCTCTAGTTTATCATTTACTTCACTATGATATTTTTTCAAACACCTCATATACTCATTTTCATAATTTGACTATCCTCACAATGTAGCTTCATTTCATCATCTTAAAATCATACATATTACCTTGTTAACACCCTATCATAGTCCATTTATCATCAACTCAACTACATCACATTTTCTCACTCTAGATTCATTCTAGGTTTCACTTGTTCCATTGCATTCTAGGTAGTTCTATCATTAATATGCATGCCAATCAACTCAAAATCAATAGCTAAATAAATGTACTTGGGATTGATATGTTAGAGCTCACCTAGTTTAATTTTCTTCTTGCTCCAAATAAGAATGCACCTTGCTCCTTCAATCCAACCAATGGGGTATTGATTTCAAACTATGTTGTTCTCCTCTTCAAGTTGAACAACTTTGCTCTAATGATCTTTCCTAAAATCTTTATGAAAATGGGGTGATTTTAGAGTGAGAAGGTTAGGTTTTAAGATTGAAAATGGAAGGATAGCTTATTTCCCGTGAATTGTCGATCTAACTGCTCCCTATTTATAGAATTGGCTTGATGAGATCGATCTGTATTGGGTGATGATCGATTTGGTCCTCTTGAATTCCTCATTTTCACGACATTTTTAAGGTATGAGATCGATCTGTTGAATGCATGAGATCGATCTGCCCTGTTGTATGAGATCGATCTGCTTCAATGGAACATAATCGATTTATCTCAGGTAGAGACCTAAGGAGATCGATCTGGCCTCATGGGGAGATCGATCTGCTCCAGCCCGAGAGCAATGGAGATCGATATGCTTGAGTGAAGGATCGATCTCTCTCTTCCAGCATGCTTGATTTTGCTTTATCCAGGCCATGAGATTGATCTCTCCTTGCATGGGATCAATCTAGCCTTCATTTTTCATCCTTTTTGCTGCAAATTCCTCATTCAAACTCATACTCAATCACTTCCACATTCATTTATCATCCCATTCATAATTAAAACTTCAAAAACATTTATTTCTTATAATTTATATGTAATGTAACTTGTCTATACATCCAATAATCATATACATTACATGGAAAATTAAGGGTCTTACATTCTTGGCCCAAAAACACCCTCATGATGAGCTTTTAAAATCTCCAAAAAAAACCTTTATTATAGTACTCTTCCAGTAGGAAAATTGGTCTTGAAGGATCCCTAAAAAACAAGGTTGTCTGATGGCTCTAAAAGAATCCACAAAGAACCTACTATAGAGACGCCTTGGGTTAGAGCATTTTCACACTTGAATGGTTTTCTAGTTTGGTTTGGCTAAGAAAGACAGGAGCATAGACCCTAAATTCACTATAAACATGGTATATAATGTGTTTGAAGTCCATGGTCAGATTAAATCTTGATTTCAAATGGAACTAGCCCCTTAAATCAACAGGTAATGTTGGATTAGCTACTAGCAGTGTTAGGCAGACTTGGAATTATTTTGATAAATTATTTCTCAATCTTCCAATTAGTTTTTGCCATGGTTCCTCAGAAAAGTTGTCCCATTTTAAGTCTACATTGAGTCTAAATTAACCTCAAATTTTAATATGTATAATTTTCATGAAATTTGAGTGCATTTCCTAGCCTAGCTCCATTGATTCTAAGGTTTTGGCCATCAATTTTACAATTTTATTTTGACCACTTTATCAACCTTATTTAATTACTTTAAAACTTCATTTATCTCTAAATTAAGTTAGTTACATCATATATTCATCCTGGTTATATATCAAATTCCTTTTATCTCCATTTAGCCATGTTTAAGCCCCTAAACTCAAGGTAACCCTCTAGAAAGCTTGCTAATTTTGTAAGCTTAAAACCAACCTTTATTCTTACTTAATCATCCCATATTGCTTCCTTAAAAACTACTAGATCCTTATAGGTTCAATGTACTTTAAGATGGTCATTGCTTGGATGGTATCAAGTTGGTATTTGCACGCTTAAACACCATTCATTAAGATAGCTCTTAATTTCCTACCTGGTTAGCTTAAATAACTCAGTTAATCTCATTCTTTTCCATCCATAACCTTAAACATTTATTTCCATTCATCCATATGCATTCTTATACCATACTTCATTAGTTAATGCATGCATAAAGTTATTATTTATCCTTACTTAATACATAAATTTACAAATAAGGGAACTTTAGGTTACTCCACCCATCTCAATCTTGAGCTCGTCTCTACTCCTCGTAGCTATCGGTTTGGCCTGAAATCATTCAAATAAAATATCGTATTAATTTTCTTAAATTAATTTAGGGAAGAAAATCTAAAATTTAGGGTTCTCACATACTTATATGATTGTGTATACTTGCACATAGATACCATGTAAGGTTATCAAGTTTTTATTGTCGTTGCCAAGGATTCGGTTAGCCTTAGTTTATATTGGAGAAAGCAAGCCTAGGTATAATTCTAGCATGTACATGCTTAGAGCCTTTAGGTTAGATTAGGATTATTTTCTTTGATACATATATATACACAAAAAAATAAAAATTAAAAAAAAATAAAAATTCATTTAGGGGTTTTGGATGTCTGTATGCATAGAGCCAAAAGCTTTGATTGCCTTCCTCTGGATCTTGAGATTGAGCGTACATTTAAAAAAATTAGAAAGGATTCTAAGAAGATAGTTGCTCTGCTATAAGACGAACCCATGGCTGATTATGGAGAGCTTAGGATAATTAGTGATTACGTAGTCCCGACCACAAGAGGTTATTACACCTGTATTAGGCCACTAGCAGTTCCAGCTAATGGTTTTGAAATCAAGCTCGTGATCATCCAGATGATCCAGACTTCTCTTCAATTCAGTAGGCTACCTCATGATGACCCATATACTCACTTAGGTAGCTTCCTTGAGCTTTGTAAGCATAATGGGCTTTCGAATGACACGATTAATCTTAGGCTATTCCCTTTCTCACTTAAGGATAGAGCCAAATATTAGCTCCTTTATCCAATTTGATTTTGAGTCCTTATATAAGGCATGTGATAGATATAAAAACCTACTTAGGAAGTGTCCACACTACGACCTACCTCTATGGCTTCAAATCCAGACCTTCTACAATGGTCTTACTAGTCAAAATATGATGATTATAAATGTTGCAACATGAGGAGCTCTTTTAAGCAAAACAGAGGAGGAGGCTTATATACTTCAGGATAAGATGGCCACCAATAATTATCAATGGTCAGCTGAGAGACACACACTTAGGAAGGCTGCTGAGTATACGAGCGTGATGCTTTATCTACCTTGACCTCATAGATTGTTACCTTAATTAAGAAGGTAAAATCCTTAAGTACCCAAACCTAGCCATAGTCATGTCATGACCATTCAGAGCCCATTTTCTCCGTGTAATCTATATGGTGGTACTCACTCGATAGATAGGTGTCCAATTAGGGTTTAGTCAGGTCAGTACCTTGCCTCACCCCTAGGCAGCATCATAATCCCTTTTTTAACACATACAATCCTGGGTGGAGGAATCACCCTAACTTTTCATGGAGCCAAAATCAAGGGTAGTCTTCCACTTCCAGATCTATAGGACCCACTAGTTTTCAACCTCCACTTTCTCATATTCCTCTACCCACTCAAGTACCAACACCTCAGCATTTCTGGTAGCAATAGTTTTATTAGCCATCTTACCCACCACCACACCAACCACCACCCCAGTAGCTTCAATTTCAGCCACCACTGCCTATTTTATCCCCACCTGCTCAGTTCTAGCCTACACCTATAAATGAAAAGAAACCCTTGCTTAAAGACATGTTCACTCAGATCATACAAAATCAAGCGACTTCTAATAAGAATTTGGAGACATAGGTGGGTTAGATAGCTAGTGCCCTCAGTCAACACCCATTGAGTGCTTTACCCAGCAACATAAAGTCAAATCCTGTTAGAAGAATGGGTAAGAAGCAGTGTAATGAATCAAATGAGGGGCAGTTGACTGAGGAGGAGTCAGTTATAGGTCACTAGGAGGAGCCTATTCCTTCTGATATTATTTTGAGTACAATTGAGCCTAACTTCTCCTCACATTCTCTTTATGATAGAGTGAGTTTAGTTAAGCCCAGCTTCTACTCACCTTCATCTTCTAGTTCATCAAGCTCAGACCTTGAGTCCATTTTTATTGATACCACCCATGTTGCACTTGTTTGTGTTGAAACCATTCCTTTAGAGCCCATAGCTTTAGAGCCATATAAAACAATTGAGCTTACCCACCACCACACCAGCCACCACCCCAGTAGCTTCAATTTCAGCCACCATTACCTATTTTATCCCCACCTGCTCAGTTCTAGCCTACACCTATAAATGAAAAGAAGCCCTTGCTTAAAGACATGTTCACTCAGATCATACAAAATCAAGCGACTTCCAATAAGAATTTGGAGACCTAGGTGGGTTAGATAGCTAGTGCCCTCAGTCAACACCCACTGAGTGCTTTACCCAGCAACACAAAGTCAAATCCTATTAGAAGAATGGGTAAGAAGCAGTGTAATGAATCAAATGAGGGGCAGTTGACTGAGGAGGAGTCAGTTATAAGTCACTAGGAGGAGCCTATTCCTTCTGATATTATTTTGAGTACAATTGAGCCCAACTTCTCCTCACATTCTCTTTATGATAGAGTGAGTTTAGTTAAGCCCAGCTTCTACTCACCTTCATCTTCTATTTCATCAAGCTCAAACCTTGAGTCCATTTTTATTGATACCACCCATGTTGCACTTGTTTGTGTTGAAACCATTCCTTTAGAGCCCATAGCTTTAGAGCCATATAAGACAATTGAGCTTAACTCTTGCCAGCCTATGGTTTACAAGCCTTCATTTCCATTTTTGTAGAAGGTTGTTAAGCCTAGTTCTTTTCTTTCCAAATTAGAGCCTGTAGCACTTACTAAAAAGTGCAAAGCCATCATTGAGAGACAGGTGATACCAAAGCTTAGTGATCCAAGTAGCTTTTCTATTCCTTGCACCATATTGACCAATTCTTTCCTAATACCTTTCTTGACCTAAGATTTAGTGTCAACCTTATGCCTTAACGGTATTCGAGAGGCTAGGGTTAGGGGAATGTAAGCCTACAAATACTACCTTGTAGATAGCTGATAGATCTGTTAGATACCTTTGAGGAGCGATAGAGGATGTGCTTATCTTGGTTGATGAGTTCACTATTTTAGCAGATTTCTTAATCATGGATATACAAGAGAGTAAAAGTACACCAATCAACTTAGGTAGACCATTTTGGCTTCAAGGAGAGCCTTGATAGATGCAGAGCTAGGAAAGTTAATTTTTAAGCTCAATGATAAGGAAGTTAAGTTAAAATGATAGGTAAGAAGAAGAGAGATATGAATGGTCAACCTAAAAGGGTGAAGGACTTAGTATTTGAGAAAGATGTTAATGAGCAGTTTAATGATACAAATGTTGTCCTATAGAGTAATTATTACATTTAAGTTTTAAAGGATGGGTTTTGGAGAATCTTAGATATCGAATAAGAGATGACTGGGTTTATCCTCGATGTCTTTAAGGAGAAGGATGTTAATAGGAGATTTTGTAGAGACCATTATAAGAAAGCCACTTCACCCATTGGAGCACTGATTTCGAGGGGATTATCCACTATAAAAAGTGCTTTACTGAAGAAGGATTATGCCAATCCCATACCTTTGGAGCCCGATTGATTTTTACTGACAACTTCATGATAATCTGTTGAGGATTATAAACTTAGCCCAGCTTCATTCCTTTCGTTTTCTTTCTTATTTTTCATTTCTTTTCTAGTTTGATACTTCTTTTCTTTTATAGGTACCATTGGTAGTCACACCCAATGTTAAGCTTCACAGTGTTCATCATAATCAGATAGGGAAGTTTTTTTATTTTGAGCTTTATTTATTTACATTTATCTGCATACAGAGGACACTGTGCACTTTAAGTTTGGGGAGGGATTAATTTAAGCAATTTTGAAAAATTTTTTGAGGTAAAGTTGAAAAATCTTTTAAAATTTTTGAAAATTTGAGCTTAAATGTGTTGATTTAAGGTGATTTTGTGCTTAGCATATTTTGTTTTCTCATGATCCTATTGATTTTGTATGATTTTGATTGATGAAAGACATAATTGTTGTGAATGCATGAAGTTAATTTCTTGAATTTGTCCTTACTCTAATTGTGAGTTCCTCATTTTATGCATATGTCATGTCATGGTTTTACATGCTTATTTAGAGAAAGCTTATATAGAAATAGGATTGCATTTGTTCATTTGATCTTGTGCATCATATTCTAGAATTTCTTTGATCTTCTCTCGAGGTAAAATATTATCTCACACTTGATTAAGGTAATGATTTAGTCCATCTTTGGATTATTTGAGCCTTTTTAGCCAACCTTGTACATATTTTATCCCTAGTCACCCCTCTAGGCTAAATAAACTTTTCTCTGTATGTACACATGCATAATTTTCCTTAGCTTAAACGTTTTTTCCTATCCCTTACCTCGAAAGCATGTGATTTCACTAGGATACATTTAGAGCTATGCATATATGGGTTATAGGTGTTAGTTTAGAAAAAAAATGAAAAAAAGAAAGAAAAATAAAAGTAAATAAAAAAGATAAAAAAGAGAAAAAAAGGAAAAAAGGAAAAAAATGAAAAATACAAAAATAGAATAAAGAGTTTAGGAAAAAATAAGTTTAAGAGAAATACATAAAGCTCAAGCATTAAAGATCCTAGTAGGTAATGCATGTCTTAGGGCTTTTGAGCCTAAATTGACTTTATCATACCTTAGCCCTAGCTTTACATTACAAGCTTAATGAAGTCTTATTGATATCTGATTAAGTATATAACGACCCGAATTTATAGACATTTTTCGATTGGGCTACAAGTCGATATTAGGTCAGAACAGTATTCAGTGTGATTAAAATTTTTTCTCAGTAACAAATTTAAATAGAATATGTTCACATTCCCCAAACACATCTTGTATTGCATTACTGTACTTACATAATTTTAGATACAAAAGAATTTCTTACAATTGGGTATACCTTTGATGCAGAAATACGCTTCATGAAATCTTAATTATGCGGAATGCCTTATTAACGGAAGCGATCCCAGCTACAGAGGAACTCTGTGGAGGAAGGTAAGGGGGGTGAGCTCAGCATTCTCAGTAAGAAAAACCCCATAGCAGGTAGATAAATACACTACCTATGAAAAATATATATTTTTACATTTACCAAATCTGAAATATTTTCACAAAGTATATAAATGATTTGGTAATTCTCAGATACCAGATTTCAGAATTCAGAAAACAGATTTAGTATCGGCAAAAGCACAAATACCAGAAACAGATTCTTCAGAAACAAAATATGAATCAGTAATACATTTAACTACTATTATAAATCCAGAGAGTTCAATGATTTTCAGCAGCAAAACAAACATATCCCCAGATATTTCAATTCAAGTAGACAAATTCAAATAATTATTTTCAAATAGATGAGACAAGGCATGCATGCTTTATCAGATATCAGAAATGACTATTGGTCAATGTCGGTGACTCCGGGCAATTCACGGGCCAGGTGTGCCGGGATGTCAATCGTCGTGGGAGTGGTCAGCTACCCAAAGGCTCACAGATCAGAATGTCCAAAGACCAGAAACAGAATCAGAAACATGGTACATCGTACTCGTGGACCACAGATACAGATACAGAAACAGAACAGAAGTGCAACATGATCTCACCAACGCCTTTGTCTCAAAATTAGTGCGAGACGGACCGTACGACACACAGTCAGTACGCGCTCAAGCACATTTCATCAGAATAATTTTATAACAGATCATTTTCCTTAAATCACATATAAATTCATTTTTTTTATGAAATCGTTCAAAACAGGCTGACTAGCCCTTTTCGAAAAAATCTCAGAAAACTGTCTATGAAAATTCAAAATTTAAGATTTTCAATAATTAAAACCGAATTCAAGTCATACCGTAATTTTCTGCAAATCATTAAAATTTAGTCCGTAAAATTTGATTGTTCAACTAAGCTAAAATCTGTAATTTTTTTAGTCATAAAGCTCAACCTAGTCTTTTCGACAATTTCGGTACTGCGAAATTCAACCTAAATTTTATAACTACAAATATACGAAAATTATGCATATTTATCTCTAGCAGCAATGAGAATTTTTCTTACCTCAGTGTCTGTCGGCGGTCCTCGGTTGTCTCGACGTTGCGAGTCGACGAATCCGATCCACTCGGGTTATTTCAGTCGGAGCCTTTTTCCCCGGGTTTTCAAATTTAGTACACTAATTTTCTTTCTCCAATTTTTCCTCTATTATCTATAATATATATATATATATATATTAATAAATATATATATTTTTTTCTTTGTTTCTTTTTTTTCTTTTTTTTTTCTTTCCTTTGAATTTTCCCGCCACTTTCTTCTTTCTCGTTTTCTTCTTCCTCGCTAAGCCCTTCTACTGTTCATTCAATTCTATCTTCCTCCCATCAACGCTACCGTCCCTCTTTCTCTCGGTTATCATCTCCTTCTCTGCTACTTTGTTCGGCGTTAATGCTCCCTTTGAGTCGCCCTTGTTCCGGCTACCAGTTTCGGCTTCCTCCGTCTCAATGTTTCCTTCCTGATCCTCTGTTCACCCCTGTATCTTCTGTCCAGTCTCTATCTCCTCTAACCTTCGGTTCTAGCTTCTCCTTCTCATCTTCCTGGTTTTCCCTTCCCTCTTTCTCACACCTCTTTCGCCGTTCACCTCCTGCCACCATCGTCATTTTCCCGCTTCCAGTTTTCAGCTTCGGTTTATGCTTCTTATTTTCTCTCCACTGTTTCCCCCTCTCGACACCGTTCCTTAGCATCGACATCACCTTTCTAGGTGCTGCAACCTCCTTCTTCACGATCCTCTCGTTCTCAGCCATCATCCTCCCATAAATGCTAACTTTGTTTCAGTCTTCCATCGTGGCAACCGTTACCCGAGAAGAAGCTCCCCTGTTCTAAAAGCTCCTGGTCCTTTCCTACACCCCCTCTATTTACGTATGTAAATATATTTCTTTGTTATATTTCTCTCGGTCAGCCCATCGAGCAGATTTTTAGCCACAATCCCATGCCTCTTTTTGTGCTTCGGTCTACATTGCTCAGTTGTTGATGTTTCCTTTTTAATGTGTTTCTTGCTGCTGTGGTGGATGGAAGTTTACTGCCATGCCAGTTGTCACGACCCAACTATCCAAAAATCAGAGTGAATTTTTCGCGTTTTTGTTTATTTTCTTACTTAATTCTTACCTGTCCTCGAATCGTGACCAACACTCCACTACTAATTGGGCTGTGCGTCAATGTCAGTCCCACCATACATCTACCCCAGTACTTATTTCTTCTCCAGTCATTTATAGTTGTTATATTATTTATACATCCCCTAAAGTTACTTACAAACATGTTACTGTGCTATGCTTATGTAGATACAATAAGTACAAGTGTATATACCTTATGTTGATGGGCAGCAGCGGATATCCGGAATGCAGTACTGAGTCGCCTCAACTTCAACTGGAGATCATCTGTGGGAGAAAATGAAAGGGGTGAGCACATCAAGCTCAGTAAGGCAATCCTACGAACAAGTAGGTAACCATACTACCTACATGAACGTGGTGCCATGCATAAACCACCCTTTCTCCACACATTTTAAAACATATGATATGATGTTGTGATGTTATGTAAATCCAGTTGCACGGAAAACTCAACATGCAATTATTTTAAATCATTTCTTTCTCTTTAAAAATTTCACAATGAAGTCAGGACTCGACCCCTCCTTCGGGTGATCCTGACTCACACAAAACCATGGAAATAGAATTTCTCAAAAGCATCGGTATCGAAAACATACGTATATATATACAAGATACGAGACTAGGCAATACTGTATATCGGTAATAACCAGGACTGGCCAATATGTCCTCGTGAGTCCTCTAGCTTCACGGATCCCAGTGTGCGAGGTCTCACCCTGATCGGGAACTGCCCGGGAGGTGGGTCAATCCAACCCGTCAGTCTTATCCAATCTCACGCATCCGTCGATGCCGTATCCGAAGATACCCCGTATCACGAAGATACCGTATCACAAAGATACCCCGTATCACAAAGATACCGTATCCGAAGATACTCTGTATCACAAAGATACCGTATCCGAAGATACCCCACGGTACATCGTACTCCATGCTACTTGCACGGTACATCGTACTCCATGGACCCATATCACTCTAGGTACTCCAGCCCAATTGGCCTGCTTCCCACAGAGGTTTTCATAACTCAATACTCGTTGCCATGTCTCAAAACGCACGTGCGAGCCTATTAAATCGGTGACACACAGTCTACCCGATGCTCCAAGCACGGCTCATTGTATGTTCTCTTAAGAATCAGTGCGAGCGATGCTCAGCACTCTCATCAAATCAAGTAAACTTGGCAGAGCCCGCTTTACATCTCCACAAGGCCGCCAACCTCATCCCTCACTCTCACCCTACTTAAGAGGTCTATTGAGCCTGTTGGGCCTTTTGGCTGACTCCTAGGGCAGACAGCGCTACTCCACAAATCCAGTAAAACTAGTGCGAGCTAGGCTCAGCACTCTGTATACAAATCGTATGAAAATCTTATAAAATCTGGTGCGAGCTAAACTCCCGCACCCTGTCATGAAAATCATGTAAAATCTGGTGCGAGTTAGACTCTAGCACCATGTCACGCAAAAGCATGTGAAATCTGGTGCGAGTTATACTCTAGCACCTGTGCATGTAAAACTCTAGTGCGAGCTCTCGCTCCAGCACTAATGCATGCATCACACAAGTCAAACATCGTGCGAGCTGAGCTCTAGCACGTCACATGTAAATAAAAACATGTAGGCGGCTCGGTTATTTCCAAATAGTTTTTCACAGAAATCACATCAGTTAAGATATGCAATGCTATGCATTTTCTTTCAAGGTGAGCCAGCCTACTCATGCATGCGTTGAAATACCTCCAGAACGAGCAGGAACCTCTTGTTCTTGCTCCTCCCAATTTTTCCTAAATTTTTTTAGAATTTTACCCTTAGCAAGGGTATTTTAGTAATTTTGCCCATACGGGGCACTAAAATTGTTTTTCGACCTCTAGACCCTTCAATTAGTTTTAAAGGACTGCATATGAATGTAAAATTGCGTACTGTTACCTCTAGCAGTCCGCAGAATTCCCTTACCTCGATTCTCGTCGAGTCTGACCTTTTTCTTTTCCATTGTCATCTCGTCGCGCAGTCCGATATGCTCCCAATCAAATGCCCGGAACTGCGTATTAACATTCCTCAGGTCAGATAACATATAATTTAATTGTACTTAATCTTTTCTGGGCTTAATTTAAATCGCTGGGCCCATTTACCCCTATTGGGCACGATTGCACATTAATGGGCCTTGATCGGCCTTAAGCCCGTTTTTCACTTAATTTTTACTTTATCGAGGCCTATTGGGCTCACTGGGCCCACCAATAATTTATCGGGCCTCGTTCTAATTCTCGAATAGCTAACTTAAATATTTACGACAATTAATCTAAATTTCCATAATTTAATTCAATTTATGCGGAATTAAATCAATATCACGCATAACGAGAAAATTATCGTAAATAGGGATCACTTACCCGAGATTCCATGCTAGTCCGCAAATCGAGGCTGTCTCGAGCCCTCTGTGGATGCCAATCGTCGAGCTACACAATTAATTACATTTTCGGGTAAACTTTTCGGTCGAAATTTAATTAAATAAAATATTCCAAATTTAAATCGGGTCAATTTGACCGCTTATCGACTTACCCGAAGCTCGATTGCATCACCGAAATTTTCCCCAATTTTTTTCTCTTTTTTCTTTTCCCTTTTTCTCCCCTTTTTCTCCTCTTTTTGGCTGAACCGGTTCAGTCCGGTTCGGACCGGTTCAGCCGGTCGGTTCACCCCGGTTCAACCGATTCACCGCCGGTTCGCCCCTTTTCCGGCCGGTTCTCCGCCGGCTTCCACCGCCAAACGCTCCGCAAGGCCGTCCGCACCTCGAATCTGGGCTCGGATTCGCCCAAGGCCGCCGAAAAGCCGCCGGTCCGACCTCTTCTCTCCTCGCCGTCGGACCCATTTCCTTCCTTTTCTGTTTCCGGCGCCGTCCACTGGTTTCGGTGGCTGCCACCGCCACCAATCGCTCCGTCTGGGCCTGGGGAGTCTTCGGCTGGGGGTGGCCGAGCCTGAATCGCCGCCGATCGTCGGGAATCAGCTCTTCTCCCCCGCGGCTGTTTCCTCCCGATCCGACGGATTCCGACGGCTTCGTAGGCCAATACCGGTCTCAAAAGGACCGGCTCCTCCTCCTGGTCACACCGGTACCCGCCGATCGCCCCCAGCTGCCGTGGATCGCCGGTACCGACTCCGTTTTCCCCGCGGGTTTCTCTCCCTCCGTTCGGCTTCCTCCGGCGTCGGTAAGCTGCACCGCCGGTACCATCGTGTTCGTCGGGCGTCGCTCTACGTTTTCCGACCTGCAGCTGGGACCATCGGTCGCCGGTGGCTCATCGGGCTCCTCGGGTTGCTCGGCTCCGTTTCTCTGCTTCATTTTTCTCTCTCCCCGATGGTTTTTTTTTTTTTGTTTCAATTACTTTTTTTTTTTTTTATCAATTTTATTATTTTTATTTTTATTTATTTTAATTATTTTACTATTCATTAAAATATATTAAATACCCCAAAACATCTACAAAATTATTATTTTATTCTAATTTAACTAATTTAATTTTATTTAATTTATTTAATTTATTTTTAATCTTTTTTCGGGTATAATTTCTCCGTATTTTCGGGATATTGTCCCGGGTAACCTTTCGGCATATTTTTCGATTATTTTCGGGATTATTTTTCCGAACTAAAAATCCCGATTAATCCCGATTAATTTTCATAAATTAATATCTTGATCAATTTAATCCGAAATAATTTTATTTCACTTTTATTGACCAAGATTCTTAATCCATTATTTTAAATTAATTTTTCTCATCGAATTTATACCGGCTTCCGGTCTTTTGACCATTTTGCCCTTACACGTGTTCGGGAATTAATTCAGTCAAACTTTCCTTCACGAACACTAATTCATTTCGTATTTTAATTAAATTCGGGTCTTACAACTCTCCCCCACTTAAGGAATTTGGTCCTCCAAATTAGAACCAATTCATATGAGTCCATATACAACTCCGGGTACATCGATCATATTATACTCTTAAATTCTTATGCGACCTTCTCCGGAGTGTATTACTACCAAAGGACTTTAATTAGGGAGATTATCTTAAACCCCAATACTTTCTCTTTCCTGTTTAATGCCCGAATCAACTTCTTCAATATACTTGTATTTTCCTCAAACTGAACTTTTGGAGTTCATATCCTATCACCTCTGCTGGATCTGGATAGTAGTACCGAAGCATCATAAGCTGGGACACATTGTGGGTGCCTGTTAATCCAAGTGATTAACAACAACCTACAGGTCTTATCTCCCACTTGTCCAATCTCTCAAGGATTCGATCCAGCTCAACTCAATTTACCTTCTTCCAAAAGCTCGCTATGTCCTTATTCTCTTAGGACAAGCTAATTCAACCATATTAATTCACCAAGGGTGAATTCCAATACTTGTCTATCTGCTCTGAGGTGTTCTTAATCTCTCAACCTTAAATAAACATCCTCAGAGACTTATTATCCAAAATCAGAATGATTCTATCTGTCACCCACTTTTCTTATCCAATTTGGGGAACAGCCCCTACAGCTATACACTGTCTCATAACTTGTTATCCCGATACTCAATTGCCAATTGTCGTTATTGGCGACTTCAATTAGAAATCAACTGATCATTCCAGGAGCTTATAAAATCAATGGCACACGCTTTCATCGGATCCTCCAGGACTTGTACAGTCCTCTCTGACTGACCATCTGTCTGAGGATGGAAAGCTGTGCTAATACTCAGTCGGGTTCCCATAGCTTCCTTAAATATATTCCAGAGGTAGGAAGTGGAGTGGGAATCCCTATATGATACCATGCTCACTGGAACGTTACATAATGTTCCACAAACTGCCTTACACATAAATCCTCATACACACTCTGAGTATCTGGGGAGTTCATAACTAGAAGGTGGGTAGACTTAATCACTCTATCGACTACCATCCAACTAGTCTCCTGATTTATCCGGGTCCCCTATAACCCATCACGACATTCATGGAGACTTACTCTCGTTTTTCGTGCCGTGTCGATATAGGTAGGTGCTGCAATAACTCTGCAGACTTTTAATACTCTACCTTACTCTGTTGACACACTAGGCACTTTTTCACAATCTCTATCATGTCTCTTTTTATATCTGACCACCCATACCCTTTTCAAGATTTTTAATATATTATTATTACCTTCCGTATGCACTGTATATCCCGAAGAGTGAGCTTCTGATAATAATCACTATCTCATCAACTATGGTCCTGGGGAGCACTTATACTGTCTCTGAATTCTCAGTAACTCATCATCACCCACTGTGAACTCTATCACTGTACCCTTCTGAATCTGACCCAAACTATCGACATCCGGTCGATCATCACGCTAGGCCTGGCAAATCCGGGCACTCTCATCCGGTACTAGTCATCAGGCTAGCTGTCACATAATCACACCAATCACTGTCATCATCAGAAGGGATCACATCAATACTGAGGTTCACAACTGCGTCTCGCAGCTCACGCTCCCTGACCATCATGTGTGGTACCATCCCGAGGCTCTTTCTACTCAAGACATCAGTCATCACATTAGCCTTTCCTGGGTGGTACAATTTTCATAATTCAAAATCTCTCAGAAGCTCTAACCCAATATGTATTCTCATATTCGCCTCTTTCTGTGAAAACAGATACTCGGGCTTTATGATCAGTGCATATCCACAATTTTTCACCATGTACATAATAGTACCATATCCTCGGTACAAATACTGTTGCCAGTTTTAAATCATGGGTATCTTCCCATTATACATCAATACACAGCTCATTCATTATTTCGAGGTATTCATACTCACTGAGAACCTCTTGAGCTGTTGGGTATGGTGAAATTAATCACGGTGGTCAGTTCATACTTCATCACGCCAAATTCACGTCACATCAATCATCTTATTTATCATCTTATTCAATGACCACGTTTTCATAATTAAACGTGTCAACAAAGTATATCCTTTTTGAACTCGCAGCAACCCATTGTAAAAGTCATTTGCCAATTGTTGCTTATAATTCGCCCTAGGCTTTAACTACTCCCAGCATATCACCGTTAATGATGATTACAACTCGATCTAATCCTTGACTTATTTACGCAAAGCGTACAAGATCCTTCTCAACCGCTTACGTTTTCAGGTGCTAACCTGCGTCATTTCCTTTTCTTATCTCAACGGTTCTTATTAAATTTTTACTATGATAATCTTTAGGATTTGTCGAATTTTAATATTCTTATTGTCTTAATAATGGTATCCTAATGCTAAAGGTATTTATTACGATGATCGGTTTCACGTTATAGGATATATATATTTATCTAGACGCTGTCAAGTCTTCAGGCGGGGAGGTATTTTGAAATACCTTTATTAGCCTTCAGACTTAACCACAACTACTGGTTATGGTTATACCCATCTTGTCCTTGGTTATAATTTGTATTCGCTACTAATTGCATTAATCCTAATGACTTCGTATATTAAGGGTATTCCTTATCTAGCATATATCTCTACTCCAATACATCTTGTACTTAGGATCTATCTTATCTCGAAGATCTTCTCCTTTGCGTATCAATTATAACGAAACTCTTGTCATTATTCATTTCGTGAGTACAATCCTTTTCTCCTTTAATTTCAACTGTTGCATCCCTTTTTATCACCTGTCAACACTTACAATATACTTTTCAGGGATGTTTTCACCCCTGTTTTCAACTTAAAATCTCCATAGCCATATTCCGTTAATTAATCCTCCTCTATTGGGGTACTCATTTATCTGTATTTGCCCAATGATGTAGGCATTCGTGCCTTTTACTCACTTATATGTGAATGAAGGCGGTATGAATAAATGTGTGGCACCAGGATCAATGAACATATGTACTTCGTTATTCATAACAAGTGTGGTATCTTACACCACATCCATGAAACATCAATAGTGTCCTGGTCCAAGACATCCTCTCGCCTTCGTCCAACAGCCTACTTTCCTTTTTCTTTTCGGCTATGTCCTCCCTCTTCGTTACAGCTATATCAACGAAATTTTTCTCCCTGTCTCTTTACTTTCCTGTGGGAAAATCTCGCTCAACTCTGAGCAATCAAAATTAATGGTCCGTCTTACCACACTTAACGGCCATTTCATCAATACCATGTAGGTATAAACCTTCCTTCTGTGGTATCTACCACACATTCCACAGTAATGACACTGCTACTCTGCTTCGTAGCAGGTCAGGGTCCTCCAATCACAATACCCCTCAAGAGTGCCAAAATTAGATACACTGGGGTCTTACCAATTATCTTACTCCATAACTCGTCAAATCTAATCTCTTACCAATTTCCATTTTTCTCATTCAACATCTTTGTCATTTCTCGATTCTCTTTTATGTCTCTATTTCAGCCCTCATTACCTTTCCCAATCTCAGAGGCGTGCAATTCGTGTTTTTATTTACCCAACTGTAAATCTGTGCACTGCCTCGGTATAGGTAATATCTCACGGGCCAATCAGACTCTAATTGACAATCTGAGCCCTTCCATAAATTTTTAGACATCTCGACTGTCACTTTTCATAGTGTCGAGGTAATATCTGCCCAGAACATAACCGAGTCTCCATACTCGTCAATAAATTAAATCCTCTGGGTCAGAATAAGGACTTTAATCTGAAATGTCCTTTAAATCATGTCCGGGATATCCTGTCACCGGAATATGTCCAAGATATTTCTCATCTCAACTCTTAAGATGGGTCGAGCGGGTTTCCACCACTGTTCCGCTGCGCCCTCTGATCTCATACATGATCTGAGCAATTTGCTCCTCAAGTAATCTCCACACTCCGCTCCAATCTCGCGAAGCGTGTCTCAATACTGTCCGATCACTCTGTCGGACTCTGTGAGGCATTTTCAACATTAGCCTCCATTTCAATTTCACACTGGTTCTCATAAGTCAAACTCAGCACGACTTAGCAGACTCAGGTCTACCTCTACGACCTCTGCCTCGTGCACTATCTCATTTTTCGCGACTCATGTTAAGCATTCCTGCATTCTCAACCATTTCTTAGTCAAGCCCATCTCGATATACACTATTGTATCTAACTAAGCACAGTAACACGGGGATGTAATTTCCTAACTTCTGACACTGACACACATCAGACCAATTATGCTCTGATACCAAAATAATTGTCACGACCCAACTATCCAAAAATCAGAGTGAATTTTTCGCGTTTTTGTTTATTTTCTTACTTAATTCTTACCTGTCCTCGAATCATGACCAACACTCCACTACTAATTGGGCTGTGCGTCAATGCCAGTCCCACCATACATCTACCCCAGTACTTATTTCTTCTCCAGTCATTTATAGTTGTTATATTATTTATACATCCCCTAAAGTTACTTACAAACATGTTACTGTGCTATGCTTATGTAGATACAATAAGTACAAGTGTATATACCTTATGTTGATGGGCAGCAGCGGATATCCGGAATGCAGTACTGAGTCGCCTCAACTTCAACTGGAGATCATCTGTGGGAGAAAATGAAAGGGGTGAGCACATCAAGCTCAGTAAGGCAATCCTACGAACAAGTAGGTAACCATACTACCTACATGAACGTGGTGCCATGCATAAACCACCCTTTCTCCACACATTTTAAAACATATGATATGATGTTGTGATGTTATGTAAATCCAGTTGCACGGAAAACTCAACATGCAATTATTTTAAATCATTTCTTTCTCTTTAAAAATTTCACAATGAAGTCAGGACTCGACCCCTCCTTCGGGTGATCCTGACTCACACAAAACCATGGAAATAGAATTTCTCAAAAGCATCGGTATCGAAAACATACGTATATATATACAAGATACGAGACTAGGCAATACTGTATATCGGTAATAACCAGGACTGGCCAATATGTCCTCGTGAGTCCTCTAGCTTCACGGATCCCAGTGTGCGAGGTCTCACCCTGATCGGGAACTGCCCGGGAGGTGGGTCAATCCAACCCGTCAGTCTTATCCAATCTCACGCATCCGTCGATGCCGTATCCGAAGATACCCCGTATCACGAAGATACCGTATCACAAAGATACCCCGTATCACAAAGATACCGTATCCGAAGATACTCTGTATCACAAAGATACCGTATCCGAAGATACCCCACGGTACATCGTACTCCATGCTACTTGCACGGTACATCGTACTCCATGGACCCATATCACTCTAGGTACTCCAGCCCAATTGGCCTGCTTCCCACAGAGGTTTTCATAACTCAATACTCGTTGCCATGTCTCAAAACGCACGTGCGAGCCTATTAAATCGGTGACACACAGTCTACCCGATGCTCCAAGCACGGCTCATTGTATGTTCTCTTAAGAATCAGTGCGAGCGATGCTCAGCACTCTCATCAAATCAAGTAAACTTGGCAGAGCCCGCTTTACATCTCCACAAGGCCGCCAACCTCATCCCTCACTCTCACCCTACTTAAGAGGTCTATTGAGCCTGTTGGGCCTTTTGGCTGACTCCAAGGGCAGACAGCGCTACTCCACAAATCCAGTAAAACTAGTGCGAGCTAGGCTCAGCACTCTGTATACAAATCGTATGAAAATCTTATAAAATCTGGTGCGAGTTAAACTCCCGCACCCTGTCATGAAAATCATGTAAAATCTGGTGCGAGTTAGACTCTAGCACCATGTCACGCAAAAGCATGTGAAATCTGGTGCGAGTTATACTCTAGCACCTGTGCATGTAAAACTCTAGTGCGAGCTCTCGCTCCAGCACTAATGCATGCATCACACAAGTCAAACATCGTGCGAGCTGAGCTCTAGCACGTCACATGTAAATAAAAACATGTAGGCGGCTCGGTTATTTCCAAATAGTTTTTCACAGAAATCACATCAGTTAAGATATGCAATGCTATGCATTTTCTTTCAAGGTGAGCCAGCCTACTCATGCATGCGTTGAAATACCTCCAGAACGAGCAGGAACCTCTTGTTCTTGCTCCTCCCAATTTTTCCTAAATTTTTTTAGAATTTTACCCTTAGCAAGGGTATTTTAGTAATTTTGCCCATACGGGGCACTAAAATTGTTTTTCGACCTCTAGACCCTTCAATTAGTTTTAAAGGACTGCATATGAATGTAAAATTGCGTACTGTTACCTCTAGCAGTCCGCAGAATTCCCTTACCTCGATTCTCGTCGAGTCTGACCTTTTTCTTTTCCATTGTCATCTCGTCGCGCAGTCCGATATGCTCCCAATCAAATGCCCGGAACTGCGTATTAACATTCCTCAGGTCAGATAACATATAATTTAATTGTACTTAATCTTTTCTGGGCTTAATTTAAATCGCTGGGCCCATTTACCCCTATTGGGCCCGATTGCACATTAATGGGCCTTGATCGGCCTTAAGCCCGTTTTTCACTTAATTTTTACTTTATCGAGGCCTATTGGGCTCACTGGGCCCACCAATAATTTATCGGGCCTCGTTCTAATTCTCGAATAGCTAACTTAAATATTTACGACAATTAATCTAAATTTCCATAATTTAATTCAATTTATGCGGAATTAAATCAATATCACGCATAACGAGAAAATTATCGTAAATAGGGATCACTTACCCGAGATTCCATGCTAGTCCGCAAATCGAGGCTGTCTCGAGCCCTCGGTGGATGCCAATCGTCGAGCTACACAATTAATTACATTTTCGGGTAAACTTTTCGGTCGAAATTTAATTAAATAAAATATTCTAAATTTAAATCGGGTCAATTTGACCGCTTATCGACTTACCCGAAGCTCGATTGCATCACCGGAATTTTCCCCAATTTTTTTCTCTTTTTCCTTTTCCCTTTTTCTCCCCTTTTTCTCCTCTTTTTGCCTGAACCGGTTCAGTCCGGTTCGGACCGGTTCAGCCGGTCGGTTCACCCCGGTTCAACCGATTCACCGCCGGTTCGCCCCTTTTTCGGCCGGTTCTCCGCCGGCTTCCACCGCCAAACGCTCCGCAAGGCCGTCCGCACCTCGAATCTGGGCTCGGATTCGCCCAAGGCCGCCGAAAAGCCGCCGGTCCGGCCTCTTCTCTCCTCGCCGTCGGACCCATTTCCTTCCTTTTCTGTTTCCGGCGCCGTCCGCCGGTTTCGGTGGCTGCCACCGCCACCAATCGCTCCGTCTGGGCCTGGGGAGTCTTCGGCTGGGGGTGGCCGAGCCTGAATCGCCGCCGATCGCCGGGAATCAGCTCTTCTCCCCCGCGGCTGTTTCCTCCCGATCCGGCGGATTCCGACGGCTTCGTCGGCCAATACCGGTCTCAAAAGGACCGGCTCCTCCTCCTGGTCACACCGGTACCCGCCGATCGCCCCCAGCTGCCGTGGATCGCCGGTACCGACTCCGTTTTCCCCGCGGGTTTCTCTCCCTCCGTTCGGCTTCCTCCGGCGTCGGTAAGCTGCACCGCCGGTACCATCGTGTTCGTCGGGCGTCGCTCTACGTTTTCCGACCTGCAGCTGGGACCATCGGTCGCCGGTGGCTCATCGGGCTCCTCGGGTTGCTCGGCTCCGTTTCTCTGCTTCATTTTTCTCTCTCCCCGATGGTTTTTTTTTTTTGTTTCAATTACTTTTTTTTATTTTATTTTATCAATTTTATTATTTTTATTTTTATTTATTTTAATTATTTTACTATTCATTAAAATATATTAAATACCCCAAAACATCTACAAAATTATTATTTTATTCTAATTTAACTAATTTAATTTTATTTAATTTATTTAATTTATTTTTAATCCTTTTTCGGGTATAATTTCTCCGTATTTTCGGGATATTGTCCCGGGTAACCTTTCGGCATATTTTTCGATTATTTTCGGGATTATTTTTCTGAACTAAAAATCCCGATTAATCCCGATTAATTTTCATAAATTAATATCTTGATCAATTTAATCCGAAATAATTTTATTTCACTTTTATTGACCAAGATTCTTAATCCATTATTTTAAATTAATTTTTCTCATCGAATTTATACCGGCTTCCGGTCTTTTGACCATTTTGCCCTTACACGTGTTCGGGAATTAATTCAGTCAAACTTTCCTTCACGAACACTAATTCATTTCGTATTTTAATTAAATTCGGGTCTTACACCAGTCTACCCCTTCAGTAATCTACCTAATCGGCATCCAGATTCACGTTTTCCTTACCCGTTTCCTGCCAATTCTTCAAACTACTTCTTCATGTTTTCTCTTTTCTTGTAGCAGCTTCCATATGTAACATATACATCTATATTTTGTCCATTTTACCGTTCATCATTTTTATCAACCCCATATATTTCTTTTCACCCAAAGTCTATCGGTTTTCCTTGGTATGTATACACACATGCACACACACACACATATATATATATATATTCTCTTATATTTATATATATATGTATATATATATATACATACATGTATCTACAAGTGTACATTAATCCCTTTATATGTATATATATAATTATATGTGTATATTAGTATATCTTTGTACATATATTTATCCATCCATAAATCTTGAGGAATAAACACAATGTTGCATACATATATACATATGTATGTCTATGCACTCAATTTGAATTTCCATGTAGTATAGAATGATGTTAATCTAATACTAGTGCTTAAATTTAGATTCACCCATAGTCACATATCAGTCTTGATTTCCCATATTATTAATATAGACAATACCAAGTATCGTGAAAATTTACGGTATTTACATTTTTCCCACCTTGGAAAATCTGGTCCTCAAATTTCAGAGTACCTTAGTCCTTAAACAGGTGTGGGTACTTCTCTTACATCAAGCTGTCTAACTCCCTCGTGGCCTTTTCGAAGTGTGGTATTGCCATAAAATCTTAACCAAGGGATCGTCCTACACCTCAATGTCTTTTTCTTTCCTGTCCAAGATCTGAATCGGTTTCTAAGACCTCAAAGGCCCAACATAACGGAGGTTCAGTTTCCTTTTCTTCCCAGATCTCATTACACCATTGGAAGGAGAAACTTCCAGATACACCGAATCTCCTACTGAAAATCCCAATGACCATCATCTTTGGTCAACATAACTCTTTTACTTATTCTGAGTTGTTCTCACCCTTCCACAAATTAATTGAATATCTTTAGAAACTTGCATAACCAAATAGGAAACAATTACCTTCTTTTCACCCACTGTTTCCATCAAATCGGTGAACGACATTCTCGATCATACTACACTTCATACGGTATCATCTCGATACTTGAATGTTATCTGATATTATGTGTAACTTTGCCAATTTGGCAATTTCATCCTTCCAAGAGCCTTGAAATTTCTGGCATATACTTTCAATTCATTGGTAATAATCTCATAGGCTTTTGGTGCCCTACCTTAACCTACTGACCTATGAGACATTTAATCACAATTTCAGTTACTTCTCCTATCGTATTTGATTGTCAATATACTTTCAGGAGATTTGATAATTCTTTACCATTCTTTGGATTACAGGGTATATCTTTATAAAGAAGTCTCTGACAACGTCAATTCCTTTACTATCGATTAGTGGGTACACAAATTTTGTTTTTAAATCTCAATAAATTATCAGTACCAATACTCAAGCTAGTTGTAGCACCCATCTGGGTCTGATTAGCTACATCAATACGATACTTATCAATATGCTGAGCCTGCTCGATTCGATCAATCACATCCAGTTTCATCTCTCAGGCTTGCTACCATGAAGTAAACGTTAGTACCAGAAAGGAACCACATCCAGTTGAGGTTCACTAAATATTTCAATAACTCACGTTCTCTGACCAACACATATGCACATATAACACTATCCCGAGAATACTTCTGTTTAAGGCACTAATTCTAGTCATTTCCTTGTGTTAAAATGCTGTTGTGAAATTTAATATTTAAACTTCCATGATAAGTAGAATTCTATAATTCTTCATCACACAAGTAATGGTATCCTGACTTCAACGGTGAATATTACGACTGTCATTTCAGTTTATGGGTTATGGGTATTCTAGATGCTGTCAAGTCTCTCAGGCGGGGCGATATTTTGAAATACCTTTATTAGTCATCAGACTTGACCACATAAACTGGTTGTGGATATAAGGGTTCAAGGTTCAGTCCCTATAAGAAGTAGGATATTAGAATTTATCGATATTCTCATTTATCCTTGGTCGCAATTCATTTTCAGTTTATATCACTTGATCCCAATCACGTCACATATCAGAGATATTCTTAACTTGTATACACCTCTTATTCCAATTACAATCTTGTATCCAAAATTTTATCACACTTCTAAACTTGTCTCATTTTGTACATCAGTTATAACGAAATCATTTCCTTACTCAAATTGAGTCTCGCATTTGGAACGTAAGCATATACGATTTACAATCCTTAGATTCGATATGTACATCATACTCCAAAGTCTCTTTATACCCCAAACTCTGAATCATCTTGATAGTTTTGGGACTTTCTCACTGATCTATAATCTTTATTTGGGAGGATCCAATTGACTCCCGTTTTTTATACAAAACGACCCAGAAAACTCTAGATCTTCTAAAAATTAATGTCAGTACACTCCAAAGTAGATCACTTGGTCTGATAATCCCATCTTCATATAATCCTTGTAATTGCTTTTTCAGCACTTCTAATTGAATCAAAGTCATTCAGTATAGTGATCTAAATAATTAATTCGATACCACTACTAAATTAATTTCAAACTTCATCTTTCAATTTAGTGGTAACTCTGATAGATCATCTGAATACGTGTTGAAAATCCCTTTGTCTACTGGGGTGTCTTTTCACTCCGAACACGCCCTAACTTTATCAATCATATAAACAGTGTGACCTTCGCTTATACTTTTTGTTCAGTAATTCATCTTTCCAGTTACAGTGACTTTACTCTATCACTCTCATTGCTTCCTTAGTACATCACTTTTCTGTCACTCTCTTTACCCTTTCATTTTCTTAGTAACCTCAAAATATACATCTCATATCATCATAGTTGCGCCTTGCACACTACTTCCTCAAAATAACATCAAATGGAGCTAAACTAGCTCGACTGAGGATCTCAGTATCTCTTATGAATTTTTGGACTTCTTCTGTTTTACATCTCTAATTATCCGGATTTATACTATTTTAATTTCATATTCATTCTCGGACTCATTTTCTCATGTCTGATTCAGTCATTTCAATTATAATTTCCAATATGCTTCATCCAGAATGTGTTGCCGTCTAAAGGCCTCCAAAAACATTTCTCATGTATTTCTCTAATTTTTTTGTCTCTCGGGTTAAATCGAGAAACTTCCCTCTGAGTTCAATTTTCCATTTCAGTACTGATGCTACAAGCGCTACTTTCTTTATAGTAGCGTACTCTAAAAATTCGTGTAACTTTCCCAATTCTTTACCAAAAAAATTGCAAAGAACTTTCTCGGTAGAGTTACTATAAAATTCCATAGGATTTCTCTGTCTCACTTATCCAATCTTCCATAATCATTGGATTTCTTAACTCCACTGAAAAACGGAGGCTTAAACTTCTGAAGTTGCCTCTATTAGGTTTACAATCGTACCCAACGAATCCATATAAATTCTTCCAATTCATTTATTCCAGTTTTCCGTCACATTTGAATTTTGACTCCAGTATATAATAGTGTACCATCTTACGAAATTAACTCGGTCGTTCTCTTAGTTCACACCTTAATCATTATCATTATCATTATCACGGGGCCACTATCACTTAACTCGATAATATCATCATCGTTTCCACGTCCCGCTCAAATCTTATGAAGCGAACTTCAAAATTTCCATTGAAACTATAAGATGTACACTAAGACGAGGGTTCAATACACCTCTCGAGCCTATCTCTACGGCCTCGAGGAATGGTTCATTTCCATCTGCCAATGTGGCTATAATACTAATCAGCTATATCTATCAGTTTCCCTTCATTCACTGACACAATTTTTCATAAAACGCAGTCAGGTATACCCATTTGTATCTAAACAATGTACAATAATACCAGGGATGTGAATTTTCTAAGTCTTTTTCACTTTTAATATCGACTCGTATCAGGCCAACCTTGCTCTGATACCACTTCTATAACGACCCGAATTTACAGACATTTTTTGGTTGGGCTACAAGTCGATATTAGGTCAGAACAGTATTCAGTGTGATTAAAATTTTTTCTCAGTAACAAATTTAAATAGAATATGTTCACATTCCCCAGACACATCTTGTATTGCATTACTGTACTTACATAATTTTAGATACAAAACAATTTCTTACAACTGGGTATACCTTCGATGCAGAAATACGCCCCGCGAAATCTTAATTATGCGGAATGCCTTATTAACTAAAGCGATCCTAGCTACAGAGGAACTCTGTGGAGGAATGTAAGGGGGTGAGCTTAACATGCTCAGTAAGAAAAACCCCATAGCAGGTAGATAAATACACTACCTATGAAATATATATATATATTTATATTTACTGTAATGACCCTTGACCCTTGAAAATTGGGGGAAATTTTTTTTGAATTTAATTTACCCACTTATTCCTTTATTCACTTAGGTTGTATTCCTATACAGTGTTCAAACACTTTTCCTTATTCTTTATTCGTAATTATAATCAATTTTCATACTTTAACTTATATGGCTGATAGAAATTTCGGCAGCATAACGGCTTGCATATGAGCCTACCGACCTACAATTCAATTGTTTTCGACAATCCTAGATATCCACAACTACCAAGCATGCTTTCCAATGATCCTAGATATCTACAACTACCATGCAAACTTTCCCAATTCACTTTTACAACTCAATATATTGATTTCGATTTAATACTAGCCATCTCAAAATATAAACCCAAAATAATATTGTTTACATCGTTTTCCTTACAAATTACATCCCAACAAAAATATTCCCAATATACGTGTTTGTGCGCACAGATATGTGTGGTACAAGAATGTAAATGTATACCTTTCTGCGTGTACAAAAAGTAGCATAGGGTAACTCTCCCCACCAACCTATGTCGTGTACACGGCAGGTAGCGCAAACGGATCATTGCAATTAATCTAAGAGGTAGAGGGGTGAGCTTTCGGGAAAAAGCCCAGTAAGAAGATGTATTTAAAACGATCCTAGCAATTCAAATATGTAGAAACACAATAGTACGTATAATGTTACTTTCTAAAAACTACTATAAATGACATTCAAAGATTAAGGAAAATCAGAAATATCGAGATTCAAAACGTAATCCTTTAAGTACGTGAAACTTAACAGATATTACGTAAAACTGGTCGTACAATCAGAATTCCAAACAGGAATACATATCAAATCACATACTACAAAATCCGTTTCTGAAATCAGAGTTTAATTTTCAAATTGAGACTACATCGGCCCACATAATTATCATGCCGCACTAATAAATTCATCACGCAGCAAATAACCAAGTCATCCTTCGTAGAGGGAATTCAGAACCCGAAAGTAATTTCAGACGCCACAAAGGCGAAGTACAGGCACCAGAAAGGCGAAGTACAGGCGCCACAAAGGCGAAGTACAGGCGCCACACAGGCGAAATACAGGCGCCACACAGGCAAAATACAGGCACCACGAAGGTGAAATACAGGCGCCACGAAGGTGAAATACAGGCGCCACACAGGTGAAATACAGGCACCACGAGGGCGAAATACAGGCGCCACGAGGGCAAAGTACAGGCGCCACAAAGGCAAAATACAGGCGTCAGGAAGGCGAAATACAGGCGCCACGAAGGTGAAACACAGGCGCCACACAGGCGAGTTCAAACGCCACACAGGCGAGTCAGACGCCACACAGGCGAGGTTGACAAGCGTAAGCATACAACAAAAATGGCCCTTAGTCTCAAAACAACTATAGTTTTCATATACGAAAACATCGAAATAAAATCATCTTATTTGAAAGATCATTTCAGAAGACATGCTCTTATTTCGAAATCAAATTCAGTTATATACAATTATTCAAAAACATAAATACAGAGAGCATAGTCTTGATCAGAAATATAATTTAGAAACATGCATGAAAATCATACTTTATGTCTTTGCAAGCTTTCTTTATGAAGGTTCAGAAAGTAACTATTGCCGTTTTAAATTATATCCCCTTACCTCGATCTATCGAAATCTCCGGCTCGAGTGGTGACGCCTCTTAGTACCTCCCTTATTTCCTTCTACGATCACCTACACTGAAATCGTACACTGAGCACCCTATTTGTGCGAATTGTCCGAATTGCGTTAAAATTGTAACCTATTCGTTACTACTGCGTGTGTACGTATTATTGTACGTACCTAAGTCAACATGCATGTTTATATATTTTCTTTGCTATATATATATTTTGTACATACAACTATTAATCATACACATTTTCTATATACATTTACATGTATATGCACATATATATATATATATACATATATATACTTCTATATTATATATCATCATTTGTTTTCATTTTTCCTTATCCCATGTATATATCCTTGTATGTACATATACTTAACATATCCATTCATTATATACACCTATATGTATCTACCCAAATATATATATATATATATATATATTTCACTTAAATACACATTTTTCTTATATACACCCACATGTATATACACCAATATATATATATATATATATATACACACACATATATATATATATACATATATTATTATTAGTTTCCATTTTTCAATATCAAAAACATATATATATATATATATATATGTTTGCCTACGCCTCATTATTCCCACTTTTATCTAATTCAAACTATACTAGCATGCTTCTATATACCACATATATATATAAATATATATATATATATATATTCATGTACATTAATACACATATATACATATATGTATTTTACTCCCCCTTTTTTTTTCTTCCATTTTCATTTCACACACCTTAATACACACTAAGCCTATATCTCAAGCATGTATACATATATATACTTAACCTTATCATACTTATACACAATCACATATCTACATACATGTACAATTAAATATACATATATACACATATTTTTACCTTTTCTTTTCTTTCTCTCTTACTTTTTTTTTCTTTTCTTTCTTCCTTTTCCTTTCTTCCCTCTCGGTCAGCCTCTAACTTCAGCCTCTGTAAGACCCGATTTTATTGTAAGAGCAAAAAGGAATGAATAAAAATTTACGAGTGCATTTAAAAATGCAAAAGGACTGAAATGGAATTCCCAAGCACGTTGAAGGGCAAAATGGTCAAAAGATCGAAAGCCGGTATAAATTCGAGAAGAAAATTTTAATTAAAAATAAGGGATTAAGAAATCTTGATCAATAACAAAGAAATAATTAAATTTCAGGTTAAATTGATTAAGATCCAAAATTTTTATAAATACCGAAAAGTCATTCGGGACAATATCCCAAAAAGACGGAGAAATTATACCCGAAAAAGGGTTAAAATATGATAAATAAATTAAATTAAATTAAATTTAATTAATTAATTTGAAATAAAATAATAATTTTTGGTAGATATTTTAGACATTTTAATATATTTTATTGATTAAAATATTAATAAAATTAAATAATAAATTAAATTAATTAATTAAGTTAAAAAAAGAAAAAAAGGAATCAGAAATTGATCGGGGAGAGAGAAAGTAGAAACGAAAAAATGAAGTCGAAACCGAGGAAGACCGATGAGCCACCACCGGCGGGACCGAGGGGCCGACGAGGGCCGACGAAGGGCGACGAGCCTCGTAGGAACCACCAGGCGCCGACACGCGCGCCGACAACGCCGGAGGAGGCCAAAAACGGAGGGAGAAGCTGCGGGAAGGAATGCTCCGATCGGCGGCCAATGGCGCCGATTCGAGCCCCACCAAGGCTCGATTCTGGAAGCCCAGGCGACGGTGTGCTGAATGGAACCAAAAACAATCGTCGAAACCCAAGGACGGCGCCGAAAACGGTGAAAAGAGGAAATGGGTACCGACGGTGGAGAGAATAGGCTGGACCGGTGACTTTTCGACGGCCTTGGATGAAATCGAGGGCAGATTCCTGCTGCGGACGGCCCAGCGGAGCCACTGGTGGTGGAAGCCGATGAAGATCCGGCCGGCAAGGCACTAAACCGACCAAACCAGAGTGAACCAGCGGTCCGAACCGGGTTGAACTGGACCGAACCGGTTCAGCCAAGAAAGAAAGGAAAAAATGAGAAAAAGTGAAAAAGAAAAAGAGGAAAAATTGGAGACAAATCTTGGTGGTGTAATCGAGCTACGGGTAAGTCGGTAAGCGGTCGAAATTGATCGATTTGAATTTTGGAATATTTTATTTAATTATTATTCGACTGAAAATTTATTCAAAAATTTATGAAATTGTGTAGCTCGACAATCGACGTCAAACGAGAGCTCGAGATAGCCTCGATTTACGTACTAGCATGGAATCTTGAGTAAGTAACCCTTATTTATAATAATTTACATCGTTATACGTGCTTCAGATTTAATTTTCGTATTAATTAAATTAAATTTTGGAAAGTTGGATAAATTGTCGTAAATAATAAATTGAGCTATTTGAGAGTTAGAACGAGACCCAATAAATTGTTGGTTGGCCCAATGAAACAAATAGGCCTCGATAATGTGAAAATTAAGTGAAAAATGGGCTTAAGGCCGATTAAGGCCCATTAAGGTGCAATCGGGCCCATAGGGGTAAATGGGCCCAATGATTTAAATTAAGCCCAGAAAATAGGAAATACAATTAAATTGTATGATATCTGACCTGTGAAATATTTATACGCTGTTTTGGACATTGGATTGGGAGCAGATCGGACTGCGTGACGAGACAGCAGTGGAAAAGGAAAGGTCAGACTCTACAGAAAAATAAGGTAAGGGAATTCTACAGACTGCTAGAGGTAACTTTACAAAATTTCAAAGTCAGATGCAGTCTTTTAAATTATCTGAAGGGTCTAGAAGTAAGTTAATAATTTTAGTGCCCCGAATGGATAAATTACCAAAATACCCTTGTTAAGGGTAAAATTTACAATTTTAGGAAAAATTGGGAGGAGCAAGAACAAGAGGTTCTTGCTCGTTCTAGAGGTGTTTTGATGCATGCATGAGTAGGTTGGCTAACCTTGAAAGAAAAATGCACAGCATTGCATATTTTCAATGATGAAATTGTTTTAAAAATTGCTTTGCGGAAACAGAGCCGCCTACGTGTTTTTATTGACATGTGACGTGCTAGAGCTCAGCTCGCACGATGTTTTGATTTGTGTTATGCATGCATTAGTGCTGGAACGAGAGCTCGCACTAGAGTTTTACATGCATTGGTGCTGGAGTCCAACTCGCACCAGATTTTCCACATGATTTGATGAGAGTGCTAGAGCTTAGCTCGCACTAGTTTTACTTGATTTGATGAGAGTGCTGAGCATCGCTCGCACTGATTTTATGAGAACATGCGATGAGCCGTGCTTAGAGCGTCGGGTAGACTGTGTGTCACTGATTTAATAGGCTCGCACGTGCGTTTTGAGACAGGGTATGACATATGGGTCCACGGAGTACGATGTACCGTGCAAGTAGCTTGGAGTACGATGTACCGTGTGGCATTTTTGGATGCGTGGTATCTTCGGATACGTGTGGCATCTTCGGATGCGTGGGATCGGATAAGACCGATGAGATGGACTGATCCACCTCCCGGGCGGTTCTCGATCATGGTGAGACCCCGCACACTAGGATTCGTGTAGGCAGAGGGACTCCTGAGGACAGATGGCCATAGTCTTGGTTATTACCGATATACAGATATTGCCTAGTCTCGCATGTTGACGATTTTGATGAGATCAAAATTGGTTTTTAAATTAAATATGCATGATGATTATTTTCATGCTTTTTAAACCCATGTGTGATGTAAACTGATTTTCATGATTTTGTGTGAGTCAGGACCACCCGAAGGAGGGGTTGAGTCTTGAATTTTTTGTGAAATTTTTAAATGAGGAAGAAATGATTTAAAAAGAGTTGCATGTTGAATTTTTCATGCGAACGTGTTTTACATGACATCATGAATCATAGCATCAGTTTTAAAATGTGTGGAGAAAGGGTGGTTTATACATGGCACCACGTTCATGTAGGTAGTATGGTTACCTACTTGTTCGTAGGATTGCCTTACTGAGCTTGATGTGCTACCCCTGTAATTTTCTCACATAGATTATCTCCAGTAGATGTTGAGGTGACTGAGTACTGCATTTCGGATATCCGCTGCTGCCCATCACTTAAGGTATATACACTTGTATATATTATATCTAAATAAGCAAGCACAGTAACATGTTTGTAAGTGACTTTAGGGGATGTATAAATATTATAAACACTTATAAATGATTGAGAAAGAATTAAGTTATATGGTAAATGAATGATGGGACTGGCATTAACGCACAGTCCAATTTGTTAGTCGAGTGTGGTCACGAATAAGTAAGCATGAAAGAAAATAACAAAACACAAAAAATTTACTCTGATTTTTGGGTAGTTTTGGGTCGTGACATATAAAGGTGGTATCAGAGCGAAATTGGTCTAATGTGTGTCAGTGTCAGTAATTAGAAAATTACATCCCCGTGTTACTATGCTTGGTTAGATACAATAGTGTATATCGAGATGGGTTTTAACTAAGAAATGGTTGAGAACGCAGGAATACCTAATATTAGTCGCGATAGAGAAGGTAGAGCACGAGGCAGAGGTCGTAGAGGTAGACCTAAGCCTGCTAATCGTGCTGAGTTGACCTGTGAGAATCAGGATGAGATTGAAATGGAGGTTTATATTGAGCATGCCTCACAAAGTTCGACAGAGAGATCGGACAGTATTGAGACACGCTTCGCGAGGTTGGAGCGGAGTGTGGAGAATATTTTGGGAGCAAATTGCTCAGAGTATGCATAAGATTTGAGGGCAAGTCGGAGCATTAATGGAAGTTCGCTCGACCCAACTTAAGAGTTAGACATCCAGAGCTGACATGCCAAATATTTTTGGATGTATTCCGGTAATAGAATATCCCGGACACTGTTTAAAGGGAATGATAGATAAAATTCTATACTCTGACCCAGAGGAATTGATTTATTGACGAGTATGGAACTCAGTTTATATCCCTGGGCAGGTATTACTTCGACATTATGGGCAGTGAGCGTTGGAAAGCCCAAAAGTTCATAAAAGGGCTCAAATTGTCAATTAGAGTCCGATTAGTCCCGTTAGGTATCACTACCTATACCGAGGCAGTGCGCAGAATACAGTTATGTGAATAAGATCGAGTGTTGTACGCCTCTGAGATTGGGAAAGGTAGTAAGGGTCAAAATAGAGACAGAAAGAGAATTGAGAATGACAGAAATGTCAGAACGAGAAAAAGGGGTAGTTTGGTAAAAGATTTGATTTGATGAGTTATGGGCTAAGATGATTGGTAAGGCCACAGTTATCCGATTATAGCACTTTTGAGGGGTATTGTGATTGGAGAACCCCGATCTGCTACAGATCACTGTAGAATGTGTGGTAAATACCACGGAAGTAGGACCTATACCTACATATTATTGATAAAAATGGCCGTTAAGTGTGGTAAGACGGACCATTTATTATGATTGCTCAGAGTTAGGCGAGATTGCCCCATAGAAAGGTAAAGAGATAGAGAAAACCCTGTTGAGATAGCTGCATCGAAAAGGGAGGTTGCAGCCAAAGAGAAAAGGAAAGTAGGCTGTTGGACAAAGGTGAGTGTATGTCTTAGACCAGGACACTACTGATGTTTCACAGGATGTGGTGAAAGATACCACACTGCTTATGAATAAAGAAGTAATTGTGTTAATTGATCCTGGTACCACGTATTTCTTCATACCACCTTCATTCGCATGTGAGTAAAAGACATGAATACCTACACTCTTGGGCACAATGCTGATAAATTGAGTACCCCAATAGAGGAAGGTTAACTAACAGAATAATTATGAAGAGATTTTAAGTTGAAAACGGGGGAAGAAGTATAAGTCAGCCGATTTTATTTAATGGACTATGAATAATTTAAAGTAATATTTGAGAATAAAGTAGTCGGCTGCTTATTACGATGTTCGGATTTCTATCCTAAGAAAGTAATATGGTTACCCCTGGAAAAGTATACTGTAAGTTTTGATAAGTACTAAAAAGGGGTGCAACGGTTGAAATTAAAGGAGTAAATGATGGTACTCACGAAATGAATAATGACAGAGTTTCGTTATAATTGATATACGAAGAAGATACTCTTTAAGATATGTTTGATCCTAAATACAAGATGTACTGGAGTAAGAGGCATATGCTAGGTAAGAATACCCTTAAAATATGAAGTAATTTGGATTAAAGCGATAAGTAGTAAATATGAATTATAACCAAGGATAAGGGTGGATATAACCATAACTAGTCCCTGTGGTTAAGTCTAAGGGTTAATAAAGGTATTTCAAAATACCTCCTCGCCTGAAGACTTGACAACGTCTAAAAATATATATATAATCTATAACTTGAAATCGACCGTGGTAAGATATAAATTTAAAATTTGGATACTTTTACTAATACGATAAAGAACTATAAAATTCGATTAATTATGAAGGTTAAAATATTAAAATTTAATAAAAGCCGTTAATATAAGAAAAAGGAAATGACGCGGGTTAGTACCTTGAACGGGAGCAATTTTGAAGTGATACTACACGCTTATGCGTACATAGGTCAAGGATATGGGCGATTGAAATATGTAGTGGAGCTCAACTACAATGAGTTATTTAAACTTTACTTGGACCGATTTGTCATCATCTTTATTGATGATATGTTGGGTGTAGTTAAAGTCCAGGGAAACTTATAAGCAACAATTGGAAATTTGTTTTTACAAATGGTTGTTGCGAGTTCTAAAAAGGGTATACTTTGTTGACACTTTTAACTAAGAAGCGTGGTATTTAAAGTGAGATGATAGATGTGACATAAATTTTGGTGTAGTGAAGTATGAACTAACCACCGTGACTATTTTCACCATACCCAACAGCTCAAGAGGTTTCTCAGTGTGTATGGATACCTCAAAATCATGAATGAGCTAGGAATTGATGCAAAAAGGGAAGATAATAGATTGTGGATCCAGACAACTCAAGGATAATAAAATAAACTATCTGACCCATGATTTAAAGTTGACAGCGGTAGTACTTGTACTGAGGATAAGGTACTATTATGTACATGGTGAGAAATTTTGGGTATGCACTGATCATAAAGCCCCAAGTATCGGTTTTCACAGAAAGAGGCGAATATGAGAATACATAGTGGGTTAGAGCTTCTGAGAGATTTGGATTGTGGAAAATTGTACCACCCAGGAAAGGCTAATGTGATGGCTGATGCCTTGAGCAGAAAGAGCCTCGGGATGGTATTAATATGATGGTCAGGGAGCATGAGCTGCTTAAGTAGTTGTGAGCCTCAGTAGTGATGTGATCTCTTCTGATGATGACAGTGATTATGTGACAGCTAGCCTGAGATTAAAACCGGATGTGAGTGCCCAAATTTGACAGGCTTAGCAAGATGATCGGTATGGTGTCGATAGTGTGGGTCAGATTCAGAAGGGTATAGTGACAGAGTTCACATACAGTGTCGATGATTTACAGAGGTTCAGAGACAGTATAAGTGCTCCCCAGGACCACAGTTGATGAGATAGTAATATTGTCAGAAGCTTACTCTTCGGGATATACAGTGCATACGGAAAGTAACGATTATATATATGAAATCTCTAAAAAGGGTATTGGTGGTCAGATGTGAAAAGAGATATGGTAGAGATTGTGGAAAAGCGCCTAGTATGTCAGCAGAATAAGGTAGAGTATTAAAAGTTTGCAGAGTTATTGCAACCTCTACCTATATCGACATGGCACGAAAATGGGAGCAAGTCTCCATGAATTTTGTGATGGGTTATAGAGGACTCAGATGAATCAGGAGGCTATTTAGATGATAGTCGCTAAATTGACTAAGTCTACCCACTTTCTGGTTATGAAATCCCCAGATACTCAGAGTCTGTATGAGGATTCAGGTATAAGGAAGATTGTGGAACATTATGTAGCGTTCCAGTGAGCATGGTATCATATAGGGATTCCCACTTCACTTCCCACTTCTGGGAATATCTGTTAGGAAGCTATGAGACCCCGATTGAGTGTTAGCACAGCTTTCCATCCTCAGACAGATGGTCAGTCGGAGAGGACTGTACAGGTTCTGGAGGATACGATGAAAGCGTGTGCCATTGATTTTATAAGCTCCTGGGATGATCAGTTATTACAAATTGAATCCGTCAATAACGACAGTTGTCACTTGAGTATCGGGATAACAAGATATGAGGCATAGTATGGTCGTAGGGGCTATTTCCCCGACTTGGATAAGAAAAAGTGGGTGACAGATAGAAATTTCTTCTGAATTAGTATAATAAGTCTTTGAGGATGTTTAGTTGAGTGAGAGATTAAGAACACCTCAGAGCAGACAAAAAGCATTAGAATTCACCGAGGGTGAGTCTGTATTGTTGAAGTTATTTGTCCTAAGGGAATAAGGACATAATGAGACTCGGGAAGAAGGCAAATTGAGTTTTGCTGAATGGAATTTTTGAGAGATTGGACAAGTGGGAGATAAGACCTGTAGGTTGGCGTTATCACCTGAATAAACAGGCATCCACAATGTGTCCCATCTTTTGATACTTCGACAATACTACCCAGATCAAGCATAGGTGATCGGATATAAACTCTAACAGTTCATCTCAGTGCAAATATAAGTATATTGAAAAAGTTGATTCGGGCATTAAACAGGAAAGAGAAAGTATTGAGGTTTAAGACGATCTCCCTAGTTAAAGTTCTTGAGAAGTAATACACTCCGGAAAGGTCATAGAAGAATTAAAGAGTATGATATGAGAAAACGTACCCGGAGTTATATATGGACCCATATGACTTGGGTCTAATTTGGAGGACCAAATTTTTTAAGTGGGGGAGATTGTAAGACCTGATTTTATTGTAAGAGCAAAAGGGAATTAATAGAAATTTACGAGTGCATTTAAAAATGTAAAAGGACTGAAATGAAATTCCCGAGCATGTTGAAGGGTAAAATGGTCAAAAGATCGAAAGCCGGTATAAATTCGAGAAGAAAAATTTAATTAAAAATAAGGGATTGAGAAATCTTGATCAATAACGAAGAAATAATTAAATTTTAGATTAAATTGATCAAGATTCGGAATTTTTATAAATACCGAAAAGTCATTCGGGACAATATCCCAAAAATACGGAGAAATTATACCCGAAAAATGGTTAAAATATGATAAATTAAATTAAATTAATTAATTTGGAATAAAATAATAATTTTTGGTAGATATTTTAGACATTTTAATATATTTTATTGATTAAAATATGAATAAAATTAAATAATAAATTAAATTACATTAATTAAGTTTAAAAAAAGAAAAATAGAAAAAAAAGGAATCAGAAATTGATCGGGGAGAGAGAAAGAAGAAACGAAAAAACGAAGCCGAAACCGAGGAAGACTGACGAGCCACCATCGGCGGGACTGAGGGGCCGACGAGGGCGGATGAAGGGCAACGAGCCTCGTGGGAACCACCAGGCGCCGGCACGCGCGCCTACAACGCCGGAGGAGGCCGAAAACGGAAGGAGAAGCCGCGGGAAGGAATACTCCGATCGGCAGCCAACGGCGCCGATTCGAGCCCCACCAAGGCTCGATTCTAGAAGCCCAGGCGACGGTGCGTCGAATGGCACCGAAAACAACCGTCGAAACCTAAGGACGGCGCCCGAAACGACCGAAAGAGGAAATGGGTACCGACGGTGGAGAGAACAGGCCGGACCGGTAACTTTTCGGCGGCCTTGGACGAAACCGAGGGCAGATTCGTGCTGCGAACGGCCTAGCGGAGCCACTGGCGGCAGAAGCCGGTGAAGAACCGACCGACAAGGCACTAAACCGGCCGAACCGGAGTGAATCGACGGTCCGAACCAGGTTGAATCAAACCGAACCGGTTCAGCCAAGAAAGAAAGGAAAAAAGGAGAAAAAGGGAAAAAGAAAAAGAGAAAAAAATGGAGAAAAATCCCGGTGGTGTAATCGAGCTACGGGTAAGTCGGTAAGCGGTCGAAATTGACCGATTTGAATTTTGAAATATTTTATTTAATTATTATTCGATTGGAAATTTACCCAAAAATTTATGAAATTGTGTAGCTCGACAATCGATATCAAATGAGAGCTCGAGATAGCCTCGATTTACGTACTAGCATGGAATCTCAGGTAAGTAACCCTTATTTACGATAATTTGCATCGTTATGCGTACTTCAGATTTAATTTTCGCATTAATTAAATTAAATTTTGAAAAGTCGGATAAATTATCGTAAATAATAAATTGAGCTATTAGAGAGTTAGAACGAGGCCCAATAAATTATTGGTGGGCCCAATGAGCCCAATAGGCCTCGATAATGTGAAAATTAAGTGGAAAACGGGCTTAAGGCCGATTAAGGCCCATTAAGGTGCAATCGGGCCCAATAGGGGTAAATGGGCCCAATGATTTAAATTAAGCCCAAAAAATAGGAAATACAATTAAATTGTATGATATCTGACCTGAAAAATATTTATACGCAGTTCCGGACATTGGATTGGGAGCAGATCGGACTGCGTGACGAGACAGCAGTGAAAAATGAATGGTCAGACTCTACAGAAAAATAAGGTAAGAGAATTCTACGGACTGCTAGAGGTAACTTTACGAAATTTGAAAGTCATATGCAGTCTTTTAAATTATCTGAAGGGTCTAGAAGTAAGTTAATAATTTTAGTGCCCCGAATAGGTAAATTACCAAAATACCCTTGTTAAGGGTAAAATTTACAATTTTAGAAAAAATTGGGAGGAGCAGGAATAAGAGGTTCCTGCTCGTTCTGGAGGTGTTTTGATGCATGCATGAGTATGCTGGCTAACCTTGAAAGAAAAATGCACAGCATTGCATATTTTCAACAATGAAATTGTTTTGAAAATTGCTTTGAGGAAACAGAGCCGCCTACGTGTTTTTATTAACATGTGACGTGCTAGAGCTCAGCTCGCACGATGTTTTGATTTGTGTTATGCATGCATTAGTGCTGGAGCGAGAGCTCACACTAGAGTTTTACATGCATTGGTGTTGGAGTCCAACTCGCACCAGATTTTATATATATATATATGATTTTCGTGACAGGGTGCTAGAGTCTAACTCGCACCAGATTTTTGACATGATTTGATGAGAGTGCTAGAGCTTAGCTCGCACTAGTTTTACTTGATTTGATGAGAGTGTTGAGCATCGCTCGCACTGATTTTAGGAGAACATGCGATGAGTCGTGCTTGGAGCGTCGGGTAGACTGTGTCACCGATTTAATAGGCTCGTATGTGCGTTCTAAGATAGGGTATGACATATGGGTCCACGGAGTATGATGTACCGTGCAAGTAGCATGGAGTATGATGTACCGTGTGGCATCTTCGGATGCATGGTATCTTCGGATACGTGTGGCATCTGCGGATGCGTGGGATTGGATAAGACCGACGAGATGGACTGACCCACCTCCCGGGCGGTTCTCGATCATGGTGAGACCCCGCACACTAGGATCCGTGTAGGCAGAGGGACTCCCGAGGACACATGGCCATAGTCTTGGTTATTACCGATATACAGATGTTGCCTAGTCTCGCATGTTGATGATTTTGATGAGATCAAAACTGGGTTTTAAATCAAATGGCATGATGATAATTTCCATGCTTTTTAAACCCATGTGTGATGTAAACTGATTTTCATGGTTTTGTGTGAGTCAGGACCACCCGAAGGAGGGGTTGAGTCCTGACTTTATTGTGAAATTTTTAAATGAGGAAGAAATGATTTAAAAAGAGTTGCATGTTGAATTTTCCATGCGAATGTGTTTTACATGACATCATGAATCATAGCATCAGTTTTAAAATGTGTGGAGAAAGGGTGGTTTATACATGGCACTACGTTCATGTAGGTAGTATGGTTACCTACTTGTTCGTAGGATTGCCTTACTGAGCTTGATGTGCTCACCCCTTTCATTTTCTCACATAGATAATCTCTAGTAGATGTTGAGGTGACTGAGTACTGCATTCCGGATATCCGCTGCTGCCCATCACTTAAGGTATATACACTTGTATATATTGTATCTAAATAAGCATAGCACAGTAACATGTTTGTAAGTGACTTTAGGGGATGTATAAATATTGTAAACACTTATAAATGACTGAGAAAGAATTAAGTTATATGGTAAATGAATGGTGGGACTGGCATTGATGCACAGCCCAATTTGTTAGTGGAGTGTGGTCACGATCAGAGGACAGGTAAGCATGAAAGAAAATAACAAAACGCGAAAAATTTACTCTGATTTTTAGGTAGTTTTGGGTCGTGACAGCCTCGGTCTTCTTTTAGTTTTCAGCTCCCTCGGTTTTCTTCCATTTCCAGTCTCTGTTTTGTTCTCTGTTTCCCAGGTCCTGCTTCAGTGAAGCCTCGGTTCCAGCCTCACCTCTTCAACTTGGTTCAATTCCAAGCTTCCTGTTTCTGTTTCCCCCCTCTCGGTTGCTTCTGTTCAACCTCAATTCAGTCCCACTTCCTTTTCTCCCTCAGCTCTCGATTTCCAGCTTGCCTCTCGGTTTTCTCCTTCTTCCTCAACCTCTCGGTTCCCTGCTTCATTACCTCACTGATCACTTCTCTCTTTCACCGGATCCTGTTTCCCCCTCAGTCCTTGGGTCCTGCTCTTTTCACTCAGCTTCCCCTGCCTCAGTCTGCTTCCTTTCAGTCTCAGTCTGTTGTAACTTATTCCAGTTTTTGGTCCACTTCTGTATAGGCTCCAAACCACCCGAAAGGATAATCCTCACCCAGCTCAAAACATCACGAGGATGAGCCACTTCTTGCCTCTATTTCCAGCGTCCGGTTGCACTTCTTCCCTCCCGTTTCACCTTCTGTCTTCCTCAACCTTCATGCTTCAGTTTCTTTACTTTCCTCTCAGCTCCCCTCTTCTGTTCACATGGATGAAACCTCCCTCGCTCACTCTATTCAACCTTGATCATCCCCTGTTACAGCTTCAATTTCCTTCTTGCTTGCACGCCTCTCTTTCCGTTAGGCCCTTTGTAGATTACAAAATGATGACCCAAAATACCGAGAACCCCCTATCTTCAGCCTTGGTCCGCTTCTCTTCTTCTTCTCCTTCCCTTCTCCCTCTCCCAGCTAATCGGCCCTTCTCCTCTTCCTCTCTTTTCCTGGTTTTGTTTTCTCGCCCCTGCTAGCTCCTCTCTATTTCCTTTTTCCAATTTCGAAAGGGATCGCAGACGAAATTGGCTTTTCAATGCCAATTCCGTACAATGCTATATATTTATATATTATATTAATATATATATATATATATTATTTGTTTATTATTTTTTTGTATTATTATATATTTTTTTTGTTTAATTGTTTTGTGTCCATTTATAAATTCTTGTCTCATGCTTTATTTATTATTTATTAATACTTATATATTAAATAATATACATTACATAATATATATATTTGTTATATATATATATATTATTACCTATCTATTTAAATGTCATGTATATTTATACATACATGTACTCCTATGTATATATATCTATATATACACATTTTCTTGTAAAATTATCCATGGACATAATATTCATGCCTTCCATGAAATTCTCATTATTTCAAAAATGAAATATAATCGGGATTCCATCACTCCTCACGAATTCCCGATACAAGTTTTTACATCAACAATTTTCAACTAATAATTTAAAATTTTCCAATCCCTCCGTATTTGCATTTGCTTTATCACTTCTTATATCTTCGGGTTCCCGGTCATTTACAAGCTCCTCGGCTTCTATATTCCTCGAGCCCTATAACTAACATTCACACTTCCATTAAAATATAATATTTTCATTTTTATATAATCCAATTAAACGTAGAAAATTTATGGGGTTTACATTCTCCCCGCCTTAAAAGAATTTGGTCCTCCAAATTCATTTGTGTCCATCTGTCTACGATCACCCAGATTGTATCATGCCCCTTTTGGGTCCTTGGCAACCCCTAATGAAATCCATATTCCAAAGTTTCCTTACATCTTAAACTCTGGATTTTTTTTTTTTATAATGATTTGAGGAGTCTATCAATCCTAGCCCGAGATTCATCTGTCCTCTGCCACTTAGGCTGGCCCCTTCGAAAATCCCGTCTCACCAACTCCATCCGCACACTCTCATCTCTGGTCTTTCCTTTAAAACCATACTCCGTCTGGGTGACATTAAGGCCCCTTTCGACCATCTGTGCTCTACCCAGGGCATCTTGAAATTCCGTAATCCATAGCCCCAAAAGACAGTCTCTGATAGCTGGCCTTAACCCTGTTAAGAACCTCTCAGTCCGACGCCCTTCATTCTAGAACGTCTCCGGGTCATACCTCATCAGCATAGTAAATTTACTTTCGTACTCATCCACAGTCATATTGCCCTGTACCAAACTCAAAAAGTCCATCCTCAACTTCTGCTGGGCAGCTAGTGGAACATACTGCTTCCTAAAAGCTGTGGAGAATGCATCCCAACTAATCATCGGATGCTGAGCAGTCAGAAGGACCTTGGTGGATCCCCACCAATATTCTGCTTAGCCCTGCAGCATGTAAGTGGCCATAGAGACCTTCTCAACATCAAAACACCCCAAAAAGTCGAAGATCTTCCTAAGGCTCACCAGCCACTCTTCAGCCTCTACCGGATTCTTAATTCCCTTAAATGCTTGAGGCCTCATCTTTAGAAAATCTCTCATCCTACCGACATTCCTCTCCTCCCTTCGGGCCTATAAAGGAGGCTGAGGCGCCAAAGGTACTAGAGGAACTGGTGGAGGAGGAGGTGGCGGTGCTTGCGGAGGAGTCTGCATCGGAGTAGGAACTGGTGCCGTGCCAGCAGAATCAGAAACATTTACCCCTAGATGTTGGGTAACCATGGCAGCTATCGACTCTAAACCTCGCTCGAGGCACTGCTCCAATCGCTGCTCAAACTGAGCCATACGAGTACGAGGACTCTCTGGCTCCGGTGGGGGAGGTGGAGGTAGCTGAACCTGCCTCCGAGTACATCCGCGTCTCCCACTCATTGTGCAGTGATCTAATACCTGCGCGTAATTCCAAAGATCGAATCTTAAAGTTATTAGGTATACATTACCTACAACTAGACAAGCACAGACATTGGGATGTAATTTAATCCTTATTTTCGACACTGACAATACTAGACAACCTTCGCTCTGATACCACTTAAACTGTAACGACCCTTGACCCTTGAAAATCAGGAAAATTTTTTTTTTGAATTTAATTTACCCACTTATTCCCTTATTCACTTAGGTTATATTCCTGTGCAATGTCAAAACACTTTTCCTTATTCTTTATTCGTAATTATAATCAATTTCCATATTTTAACTTATATGGCCGATAGAAATTTCGACAGCATAACGGCTTACATATGAGCTACCCACCTGTAATTCAATTATTTTCGACAATCCTAGATATCCACAACTACCAAGCATGCTTTCTAACGATCCTAGATATCTACAACTACCATGCATACTTTCCCAATTCACTTTTACAACTCAATATATCGATTTCGATTTAATACTAGCCATCTCAAAATATAAACCCAAAATAATATTGTTTACATTGTTTTCCTTACAAATTACATCCCAACAAAAATATTCCCAATATACATGTCTGTGCGTACAGATATGTCTGGTACAGGAGTGTAAATGTATACCTTTTTGCGTGTACAAAAAGTAGCCTAGGGTAACTCTCCCCACCTGCCTAAGTCGTGTACGCGGCAGGTAGCGCAAACAGATCACTGCAATTAATCTGAGAGGTAGAGGGGTGAGCTTTCAGGAAAAAGTCCAGTAAGAAGATATATTTAAAACGATCCTAGCAATTCAAATATGTAGAAACACAATAGTACGTATAATGTTACTTTCTGAAAACTACTATAAATGACATTCAAAGATTAAGGAAAATCGGAAATATCGAGATTCAAAACGTAATCCTTTAAGTACGTGAAACTTAACAGATATTACGTAAAACTGGTTGTACATTCAGAATTCCAAACAGGAATACATATCAAATCACATACTACAAAATCCGTTTATGAAATCATAGTTTAATTTTCAAATTGAAACTACATCGGCCCACATAATTATCACGTGGCAATAACAAATTCGTCACGCAACAAATAACCAAGTCATTCTCCATAGAGGTAATTTCAGACGCCACAAAGGCGAAGTACAGGCGCCACGAAGGCGAAATACAGGCGCTACACAGGCGAAATACAGGTGCCAAACAGGTGAAATACAGGCGCCACATAGGCAAAATACAGGCGCCACGAGGGCGAAGTACAGGCGCCACAAAGGTGAAATACAGGCACCAGGAAGGCGAAATACAAGCGCCACGAAGGTGAAATACAGGCACCACGAAGGTAAAATACAGGTGCCACGAAGGCGAAATACAGGCACCACGAAGGCGAATACAGGCGCTACGAAGGTGAAATACAAGCGCCACACAGGCGAAATACAGGCGCCACGAAGGCGAAATACAAGCGCCACACAGGTGAGTTCAAACGTCACACAGGCGAGTCAGACGCCACACAAGCGAGGTTGACAAGCGTAAGCATACAACATAAATGGCCCTTAGTCTCAAAACAACTATAGTTTTCATATACGAAAACATCGAAATAAAATCATCTTATTCGAAAGATCATTTCAGAAGACATGCTCTTATTCCGAAATCAAATTCAGTTATATATAATTATTCAAAAATATAAATACAGAGAGCATAGTCTTGATCAGAAATATAATTTAGAAACATGCATGAAAATCATACTTTATGTCTTTGCAAGCTTTCTTTATGAAGGTTCGGAAAGTAACTATTACCGTTTTAAATTATATCCCCTTACCTCGATCTATCGAAATCTCCGGCTTGAGTGGTGATGCCTCTTAGTACCTCCCTTATTTCCTTCTATGATCACCTACATTGAAATCATACACTGAGCACCCTATTCGAGCGAATTGTCCGAATTGCGTTAAAATCGTAACCTATTCGTTACTACTGCGTGTATACGTATTATTGTACGTACCTAAGTCAACACGCACGTTTATATATTTTCCTTGCTATATATATATTTTGTACATACAACTATTAATCATACACATTTTCTATATACATTTACATGTATATGCACACACACACACACACACACACACACACACACATATATATATATATATATATATATATATATATATATATATATATATATATATATATACTCTTATATATATATATCATCATTTGTTTTCATTTTTCCTTATCCCATGTATATATCCTTGTATGTACATATACTTAACATATCCATTCATTATATACACCTATATGTATATACCCAAATATATATATATATATATATATATATATATTTCACTTAAATACACATTTTTCTTATATACACCCACATGTATATACACGAATATATATATATACACACATATATATATATATACATATATTATTATTAGTTTCCATTATTCAATATCACAAACATATATATATATATATATATATATATATGTTTGCCTACTCCTCATTATTCCCACTTTTATCTAATTCAAACTATACTAGCATGCTTCTATATACCACACACACACACACACACACACACACATATATATATATATATATATATATATATATATATATATATTCATGTACATTAATACACATATATACATATATGTGTTTTACTCCCCTTTTTTTTCTTCCATTTTCATTTCACACACCTTAATACACACTAAGCCTATATCTCAAGCATGTATACATATATATACTTAACCTTATCATACTTATACACAATCACATATCTACATACATGTACAATTAACTATACATATATACACATATATTCTTACCTTTTCTTTTCTTTCTCTCTTCCTCTTTTTTTTTTTTCTTTTCTTTCTTCCTTTTCCTTTCTTCCCTCTCGGTCAGCCTCTAACTTCAGCCTCGGTCTTCTTCCAGTTTTTTAGCTCCCTCGATTTTCTTCCATTTCCAGTCCCTGTTTTGTTCTCTGTTTCCCAGGTCCTGCTTCAATGAAGCCTCGGTTCCAGCCTCACCTCTTCAACTTGCTTCAATTCCCAGTTTCCTGTTTCTGTTCCACCCCTCTCGGTTGCTTCTGTTCAGCCTCAATTCAGTCCCACTTCCTTTTCTCGCTCAGCTCTCGATTTCTAGCTTGCCTCTCGGTTTTCTCCTTCTTCCTCAACCTCTCGATTTCCAGCTTGCCTCTCGATTTTCTCTTTCTTCCTTAACCTCTCGGTTTCCTGCTTCACTGCCTCACTGATCACTTCTCTCTTTCACCGGACCCTGTTTCCCCTTCAGTCCTCGGGTCCTGCTCTTTTCACTCAGCCTCCCCTGCCTCGGTCTGCTTCCTTCAGTCTCGGTCTGCTGCAACTTCTTCCAGTTTTTGGTCCACTTCTGTATTGGCTCCAAACCAGCCGAAAGGATAGTCCTCACCCAGCTTTAAACATCATGAGGAGGAGCCACTTCACGCCCCTGTTACCAGCGTCCGGTTGCACTTCTTCCCTCCCGTTTCACCTTCTGTCTTCCTCAACCTTTATGCTTCAGTTTCTTTACTTTCCTCTCAGCTCCCCTCTTCTGTTCACGTGGATGAAACCTCCCTCGCTCACTTTGTTCAACCTTGATCGTCCCCTGTTATAGCTTCAATTTCCTTCTTGCTTGTGCGCCTCTCTTTCCATTAGGCCCTCTGTAGATTACAAAATGATGACCCAAAATACCGAGAACCCCCTATCTTCAGCCTTGGTCCGCTTCTCTTCTTCTTCTCCTTCCTTTCTCTCTCTCCTAGCCAATCGACCCTTCTCCTCTTCCTCTCTTTTCCTGGTTTTGTTTTCCTGCCCCTGCTAGCTCCTCTCTGTTTCCTTTTTCCAATTTCGAAAGGGATGGCAGATGGAATTGGCTTTTCAAAGCCAATTCCGTACAATGCTATATATTTATATATTATATTAATATATATATATATATATTATATTAATATATATTATTTGTTTATTTTTTTGTATTATTATATTTTTTTGTTTAATTGTTTTGTGTCCATTTATAAATTCTTATCTCATTTATTATTTATTAATACTTATATATATTAAATAATATACATTACATAATAGATATTTTTTATATATATATATATATTATTACCTATCTATTTAAATGTCATGTATATTTATACATACATGTACGCCTATGTATATATATCTATATATACATATTTTCTTGTAAAATTATTCATGGACATAATATCCATACCTTCCATGAAATTCTCATTATTTCGAAAATGAAATATTATCGGGATTCCATCACTCCTCACGAATTCCCGATACGAGTTTTGGCATCAACAATTTTCAACTAATAATTTAAAATTTTCCAATTCCTCTGTATTTGCATTTACTTTATCACTTCTTGTATCTTCGGGTTCCTGGTCATTTACGGGCTCCTCGGCTCCTATATTCCTCGAGCCCTACAACGAACATTCACACTTCCAATAAAATATAATATTTTCATTTTTATATAATCCAATTAAACGTAAGAAATTTGTGGGGTTTACATTTACCAAATCCGAAATATTTTCACAAAGTATACAGATGATTTGGTAATTTCTCAGATACCAGATTTCAGAATTCAGAAAACAGATTTAGTATCGGTAAAAGCACAAATACTAGAAACAGATTCTTCAGAAACAGAATATGAATCAGTAATATATTTAACTACTGTTATAAATCCAGAGAGTTCAGAGATTTTCAGTAGCAAAACAAACATATTCCCAGATATTTCAATTCAAGTAGACAATTCAAATAATTATTTTCAAATAGACGAGATAAGGCATGCATGTTATATCAGATATCAGAAATGACTATTGGTCAATGTTGGTGACTCTAGGCAATTCACGGGCCAGGTGTGTCGGGATGTCAATCGCCGTGGGAGTGGTCAGCTACCCAAACGGCTCACAGATCAGAATGTCCGAAGACCAGAAATAGAATAAAAAACACGGTACATCGTACTCGTGGAGCACAGATACAGATACAGATACAGAACAGAAGTGCAGCATGATCTCACCAACGCCTTTGTCTCAAAATTAGTACGAGAGAGACCGTACGACACATAGTCAGTACACACTCAAACACATTTCATCAAAATAATTTTATAACAGATCATTTTTCTTAAATCACATATAAATTCATTTGTTTTATGAAATCATTCAAAACAGGCTGACTAGCATTTTTTCGAAAAAATCTCAGAAAACGGTCTATGAAAATTCAAAATTTAAGATTTTCAATAATTAAAACCGAATTCAAGTCATACCGTAATTTTTTGCAAATCATTTAGTTCGTAAAATTTGATTGTTCAACTAAGCTAAAATCTCAAATTTTTTCAGTCATAAAGCTTAACCTAGTCTTTTCGACAATTTCGGTACTGCGAAATTCAACCTAAATTTTATATCTACAAATATACGAAAATTACGCATATTTATCTCTAGCAGCGACGAGAATTTTCCTTACCTCAGTGTCTGTCTGCGGTCCTCGGTTGTCTCGACATAGCGATTCGACGAATTCGGTCCACTCAGGTTATTTCGGTCAGAGCCCTTTTTCCAAGGTTTTCAAATTTAGTACACTAATTTTCCTTCTCCAATTTTTCCTCTATTATCTATAATATATATTATTTTCTTTTTCTTTTTTTCTTCTTTTTTTTTCTTTTTTTTTTCTTTCCTTTGAATTTTCCTGCCACTTTCTTCTTTCTCGTTTTCTTCTTCCTCGCTAAGCCTTTCTACTGTTCATTCAATTCTATCTTCCTCCCATCAACGCTGTCGTCCCTCTTTCTCTCGGTTATCATCTCCTTCTCTGCTACTTTGTTCGGCGTTAATGCTCCCTTTGAGTCGTCCTTGTTCCGGCTACCAGTTTTGGCTTCCTCTGTCTCAATGTTTCCTTCCCGATCCTCTGTTCACCCCTGTATCTTCTGTCCAGTCTTTGTCTCCTCTAAGCTTCGGCTCTAGCTTCTCCTTCTCATCTTCCTGGTTTTCCCTTCCCCCTTTCTCACACCTCTTTCGCCGTTCACATCCTGCCACCATCGTCATTTTCCTGCTTCCAGTTTTCAGCTTTGGTTTATTCTTCTTATTTTCTCTCCACTGTTTCCCCCTCTCGACACCGTTCCTTAGCATCGACATCACCTTTCTAGGCGCTGCAACCTCCTTCTTCACCATCCTCTCGTTCTCGGCCATCATCCTCCCTTAAATGGTAACTTTGTTTCAGTCTTCCATCGTGGCAACCGTTGCCTGAGAAGAAGCTCCCCTGTTCTAAAAGCTCCTGGTCCTTTCCTACACTCCCTCTGTTTACGTATGTAAATATATTTCTTTGTTATATTTCTCTCGGTCAGCCCATCCAGCAGATTTTTAGCCATAATCCCATGCCTCTTTTCATGCTCCAGTCTACCTTGCTCAGTTGTTAATGTTTCCTTTTTAATGTGTTTCTTGCTGCTGTGGTGGGTGGAAGTTTACTACCATGCCAGTCTACCCCTTCAGTAATCTACCTAACCAGCATCCAAATTCACGTTTTCCTTACCCGTTTCCTGCCAATTCTTCAGACTACTTCTTCATGTTTTCTCTTTTCTTGTAGCAGCTTCCATATGTAACATATACATCTATATTTTGTCCATTTTACCGTTCATCATTTTTATCAACCCCATATATTTCTTTTCACCCAAAGTCTATCGATTTTCCTTGGTATGTATACACACACACACACACATATATATATATATATTCTCTTATATTTATATATATATATATGTATATATATATATATACATACATGATCTACAAGTGTACATTAATCCCTTTATATGTAGATATACATAATCATATGTGTATATTAGTATATCTTTGTACATATATTTATCCATCCATAAATCTTGAGGAATAAACACAATGTTGCATACATATATATATATATATATATATATATATATGTATGTCTATGCAGTCAATTTGAATTTCCATGTAGTATAGAATGATGTTAATCTAATACTTGTGCTTAAATTTAGATTCACCCATAGTCACATATCAGTCTTGATTTCCCACATTATTAATATAGACAATACTAAGTATCATGAAAATTTACAGTATTTACAAAGTATGACTACATTAGTGGAGAGAGAAGTGAAAAGCAAACTTATAAGAGTGATCACTTGGAATTGACTTTTCATCCATTTATTTGCATAATTCAATCCTAGTGGTGTACTTTGAAGTGACTTTAACATTCTCACACACATACAAGGGCCTCAATTTGGATTTAGACTTATGACTGGTTGAGACCTAGTGTTTGAATAACAATTATAATTCTTTGATTTTGGAATTTATACTGTCTTTCTGGATATGTTTGGAGAATAAGCATGTTGGGTATTTTATCACTTCCACTATGATTTTGATTACTCTTATTTTCCTTGAGGATGAGCAATAGTTCAAGTTTAAGGGCATAATAACTCTATTTTATAGAGTTATTTATGTGCTTGTTTTCCTTGGTTATTACTTAATTCTCCTGTAGAAATGTTAATTTCCCTCTTAATTTGATTACTTTTCACTAATTGTGTAGGTAAATAATTTTTTGAAGAAAATGATTTAATTCGATGACAATTGAGCTCACCCATGAAGAATGAGATTGAGTGTACCAAAAGGCATCTTCACTCACAACCAAATCTGTCTTTTAGTACTATTCACTCATGCCACCTTACATTCCACATTGTTTCACTTCATTCACTCTTAGAAGATGATGATAAGTTTTCACATGGATTTCACATGGGTTGGCCACCTAAGACGACACTTGGACAAGAAGACAATGTATGGAAATATCTTTCTTGAAGACCTAATTAAATTAGGACACATGACAATTAATTGCCAACCTATTTACTAAGTGTTTTAACCCCTTTTACACCAAATTTAGCTATGTATATATACCAAAATGAAGAGGGAAATGGGGAGGTCGGCTACCTAGGCTTAGATTTTATTTTGTTTTTCATTTTCCATTTTTTTCTATAGTAGAAAGTAGCCACCATTTTTTATTTTTGAAGCTTTCTTTAATTAACATTTGTTTCACAACATTTTAGTCACTTTAATGCAAGCTTTTAATTTCTTCTTTAAGCTTTGCTTTTTATTTTTATTTCTAGTATTTCAATACTCTTCTCCTTCATCTTGATCTTGATTGAGTTCTATGAGAATGAGATCTTGAAAGGTTGCAAAACCCTCTCCATAGCTCTTGTTCTAAAACTTTACCCATATTTACTTTTCCTGATTTTATTTTGTTGTTATTCAAATTTAATCTATTGTTTTAGACATTTACTACAATGTTAAATTTTTATTTTTGAAGTTTTATTTAAAAAAAAAATATAGTTGAGGTTGTTTTTTTAGAATGATTGTTGAATGTTACGTGTGCTCCTTTTCATTATGGTTTCCAGATTTATGTTAATGTCCTTTTTTTTTTACTTTGTTTGGAGTTGAAATCAATCCATTTTATATTAGTTTCTTACATATTATAACTGTCACAACCGTCCGTGACTTAACCAAAATCACTACAAATTTTTTGCTTTTTACTTACCTTTTCCTTATCAACAGTTAGGCTGTGATTCGATGTTAGTATCCTCACTTACCATACCATTCATTTCATTATCATACATACATGCCAATATACTATCTACTGACTGTAATTTCTTTTATAACATAAGTGAGCTCATATACAATCTAATACAAATACATCCCCTATAATTTACATCATTTACGTCTCTGTGTTGTTTATATGTTTAGATACAAAACTGTAAAAAATGTGTATACCTTTCGCTCGATAGAAAACGGCAGCGGACAAAAGGAATGTTAACCCTCAATCGTACTCACTCTACTACGGATGCTCTGTAGATAGGTGGAAAATGACAGGAGTGAGCTCACAGCTGAGTAAGGAAATCAGGCAAGCAAGTATACATCTACACTATCTACTCAAAATAATGTTATGCCTTGAAAATATTATTTCCTTAACTCACGTTAAAAGCATGTATTGAATATATATATATATATATACTTGTACAAATTAAATCTCATGTACAGAAATCATGCTGAGTTCTCAAATGTAGGCATTTCGTGCAAAACAATGTATCTTTAAAATTTCATAATGCCTTTAGATAAATCATGCCATTTATATTCAAATCACAATAGTTATGGCATTTCAATCATTCACAACACAATAATCGGATTCTGGCCCATCCCTTAGGTCTATCCGTATCCTAAAATCAAGTGATATATCATGTGAGACTCTGTGGCGAAATGCAATAATATCCTGAACTATAACTGTGAGACCCCGTATAGGTTTAACCTTGAACATATGTAAATGAATTCATAAGTATGATGATGTACTAGTAATGTGAAGCATATGTGATATAAAGTCCATAAGATTAATGTACACACTTGTAATAAGAGTTGTGATGTACGTACAAGTTGCATTAAATATGAATATGAAGAAATGGACTTTGATATATAATGAATGTGAGGGGAATGGAATATGAGTATTGGAGTAAAATGGAATGAAATTGCATAAGTTATACACTTCCATTTAGTTATATATTGTATATATTTGGTTATACAAAGATTTCCTACAAGTTTTAATATGTATTAAGTGTGATTGGATGTCATTTTCAAGTTTTAAGGAGAGATGAATGAGGAAATGACTATGGCAGCAAATTAAAGAGGTTTTGAATGAAGTTGTTGTAGAAAACTGTAGTAAAATCTAGAAATATGAATGACAGATCGATCTCATGGGATGAGAGATCGATCTGGAAGAGCCAAAATGACCTTATTTTGAGTAATGGGACAAGATAGATCGATCTCCAATGGAGCCAGATCGATCTGCTAGTCATTCTGTGATGAGAAGATCGATTTTAAGGCAAGAGGATTGATCTCCTTAACTCTCTGTTTAAGAACAGATCGATCTCCTATAAGGGGCAGATCGATTTTCAAGAGGAAAAGTGACTTCGACAGATCGATCTCATCATGGAAGAAGATCGATCTTGTAGTAGTTGTGTTTGGTAAAAAGGACTACCAAACCTTGCAGAGATTGATCTCCACAAGGACCAGATCAATCTCATGTCTCTGCATCTATCAAAAGAGCACGAGATTGAAATGAAAACTCAGAACTCTTCTCCCACCAAACCTCACCTGCCATTTTCTCTCAAAACCCAAGCTTTCTCACTCTAAAAATCACTACATTCCATCCAGTTTTAGAAGAAGCTCAAGAAGGTAAAGTTATTCCTTGAAGCAAGGACAACAACATACCCAAAAATTTCACATTGGTGTGATCAAGAGAAGGAGTTGTGGCTATATCAGAGCTGTGTTGGCCTGATATGAGTCGGTGTTAGTGGTTAAGTAAATTTACATCCCCATGTACTATGCATTATTTAGATACAATTGTGTATATCAAGGTGAAAGTGCAGCTAAGAATTTAGTTTCGAATGCAAGATTATAGTTTTTTCGCTATGATAGAGGGGCGAGCACACATGCTCGAGGCCGTAGAGATAGGTTTGAGAGTCAAATGAGTCATCACATGAGACTCAAGATGAGAGTGAGGTGGAGAATGATGTTGAGCATACTCCACAGGGTCCTATAAAGAGACCAAACTGTATTGAGACACGCTCCAAGAGGATGGAGTGGAGTGTAGAAAATATTTTGGAGTTGTTTACTCAATCTATGCAGGTAGTTGAGGATAGGCAGGGAAACCAAATTTATTGACAACTATGAAACTCAGTTTATATACCTGCTGTGAGATCTGAGAATTTCAGACATATTTTATTGATGTAATAATAATTTGAAGTGTAATTTATTGAGCTAAGTGAATTGGGGAATGATGATTGGAGATATATATGTTAAGTGTTTAAAATACATGTGAAACTATGAGGATAGATCGATCTGGGAGAAGGAGAGATCGATCTGGTGAGTTATAAACGACAAAGAAGGAGAAATTTAAGGAGCAGATCGATCTGAGAGAAGGAGAGATCGATCTGGTGAGTTAAAAATGACAAGGAAGGAGGAATTTAAGGAGCAGATCGATCTCCAATGGAAGAGAATCGATCTCCTTATGAATCTGTTTGAGAGAAGATCGATCTCATGAGGAAGAGATCGATCTCCAAATGATTCTGTTTGGGAGAAGATCGATCTCCTCAAGGAGCAGATCGATCTCATAAAGCCATAAAGAGATCGATCTCACCCCTCGACAGATCGATCTCCTAGGCATAAATTGCCCCAAATCGTCCTAAAAATTCAAACGCAGATCGATCTCCTCAAGAGCCAGATCAATCTCCTACCTCCAGTCTATATAAGGAACCCCTGTTTTTCTCATGCAATTTCACTTTCTCTCTCTTCCAACCCCATTTCCACCGAAAACCTAACTTTCTCACTCATCCAAAACACCTATTTTCGGCCAAATCAAGAGTTGTGGCAAGAAGAAAAGTTGTTCCTCATCAAAGGGAGAACAACATACTTGGAAATCGAAGGACGAATCGGATCGAGGCGTGGGTTGTGCGTCTCACAAGCTTTGGGTAATTTCTAAACCTCGATCTTGATATTTGAGCTGATTTTGATGATATTGGTGGTTGTCATTGCGTTGAAATAGCTGAGAAATGATTAGGGATTGATGAAATTACAATGTAGTTGGAGTAATGTTGATATTGGGCAATTTTGGTAATTTTGGGAATTTTGAGCTATAAATGGAAATTTAGACAATGTGGTGAATTAGCGTAGATGATTTGACATGAGAAATGTAGGACGTTGAGATATTGTGAATGAGGTTGTAGTTTAGGGTAGAGTTACGAGAATCGAGAGATTTGAGGTGTTATGAGCAATTAAGCTCGATTTTGAGAATTGAGGTTTATGTGATAGTTGAGTATTGATGTCTTAACATCGTTTGGACAGCTCGGGAGTTCCAGAGTGGAATGCGAGGCTAGTCCGTGATACGGGGGAAACGATTGCACTATACGAGGTGCAAAGAGGTAAGGGAAACTAAACCATTTGTGTATGTGATTTGTGAACTACTATTATAGCATGATTTGCGATTTATAAAACAAGCATGTTTGATGTGTTGTGTTTTGATGAGAATGCACACAATTTTTATAGTTGGTTGGAGCCCAATGTTTTTATGAGTTTATAAGCTACGTGCGAAACCGCTTTATAAACCGTTGAGTTTGTGTGAGAAATGAATTGGGCTCTACGTTAAGGCAATATTGAGATTTGAGAAATGTGTACGTGTTTTGCCGGTTGGAACTCGATTTTATTATGTTTTGTGTTGAGTACAAAACAGTTTTCAAATGAATTTTATGAGAGAAAAACCACTATGAGTTCTACGTGAAGGCAAACCAGTCTTGTGTGATAAGACTTAGGTGTGTAATTTTGAGTACACACTGGGCATTGCTCTGGTAGCATGTAAGCCCGATTTCTTCTCCATTCTGGTAACGTGAGAATAACCCATTCTGTGGCTGTGCCATGTATACTTAGTGGTCGTTGCCACGTGTGAAACCATATTTGGTGGCCGTTGCCACGTGAGAAACCCCATTGGTGGCCGTTGCCACGTGTGATACCCCATTTGGTGGCCGTTGCCACGTGAGAAACCCCATTGGTGGCCGTTGCCACGTGATACCCCATTTGGTGGCCGTTGCCACGTGAGAAACCCTATTTGGTGGCCGTTGCCACGTGAGGACCCCTAATTAGTGGCCGTTGCCACGTGAAACCCTATCCAGTGACTATGCCACGTGTGTTTAGTGGCTATGCCACGTGTGAAATTAAATCAGTGGCTATGCCACGTGTGTTTAGTGGCTATGCCACGTGTGAATTTAAATCAGTGGCTATGCCACGTGTGTTTAGTGGCTGTGCCACGTGCATTACTATTTCAGTGATTTTATCACGTATTTGAGAAAGCGTTTATCGCATTGTTTTCACATGCTTTGTTATTGCTCTAGAGTGAGCCTTTTTACTTCATGTTTTCACATGACTTGAGACATGAGAATGTCGTTTTGAGTACTTTCATGCTATGGTTTTCAAATGAGTTTCACATACAAATAAATATTTTGTGATGTGCATTTTGGTTTATGAAATGAGTTCCTTACCCCCCTTACTGAGCGATTTAGAAGCTCACCCTGTTTTCTTTCCCCCCAGAGTTCTTCAAGTGAAAAAGGATCTCCCTGCGACGTACGGAGTAGTGGCTGGTGGAGGACTTGAGCTCCAGGCCATATATATTGTATTTTGAGGTACATTTTATCTTTTCATGTACCCAGACAATTATTGTAATTGCAGACACTTGATGTATAACATTGTGTGGGATGTATTAGGATTAATTAACTTGTAATCGAGTAATGGGTATAATACAATATTTATTATATCATGATGAGATCCTGAGGAATGATACTTATGATGATGTATGACACTGCACAGGAATGCACCCTTAATTGTGAATTAATGAGTAAAAAGTTTTAAATTTGCCCTATTTTTCGCATTTTCGGGGCCTGACAGAGTTTTCTTGGTATCAGAGCTTAGGGTGTCTAGTACTGTCAGTGTCAGTTAAGTGGAAATAGAATACATCCCAAGTGTCTGTAATAGTCTGGTCATAAACTGAAATTGAGGATTGAGATTTCAATCGATTGTGATATGTACGCGCAGGAGACGAGTTGAGATAGAGAATGAATAAACGACGAGGTCGTTCGAGGAGGCAGGCAGAGTCCCCTCCGCCACCTGTCCCACAACCAGAGAGTCCTAACTCTCGATTTAATCGGATTGAGACCGATGTGAGGTAAGGTTTTGAGCAGATGGCAGCGTTATTCACGCAACACTTTGGAGTTAATGCCTCGGGTACTACTCCTACACCACCACAAGGACCTCCCATACCCCCAGTGCCTCCCGTCACTCAGCCTGAGGATAGAAGTATGGTCCGACTAAGGGATTTTCTGAAGATGAATCCACCTGCATTTAAGGGAAAGAAGGATCCTACAGAGGCTGAGGAGTGGTTGACGGAATTAAGAATTATATTTGATTTCCTGAGGTGCACCGATGCTGAGAGGGTCAGTATGAGTGCCTATATGCTGAAGGGGAGAGCTCGAGATTGGTGGAGTACTACCCAGGGTATTTTGATGTCCCACCATGATGTGATTGGTTGGGAAGAGTTTCAGACAGCCTTTAGGACCCAATATGTACCACGATCCGCCCAGAGAAAGAAACAGGCCGAGTTTTTGAGTTTGGTACAGGGTGACATGTCTGTGGATGACTACGAGAGCCAATTCACAGCGCTATTGAGATATGACCTAGAGACCTTCAAGAGTAAAGAGCTCCGCACAGAGAAGTTTGTGTATGGGTTGAAGCCCGTCATCAGAGATAGATTGATAGGGCTATGTATTACTGAGTTTGGAGATGCTCTGAGACGAGCACAAGAGATTGAAAGAGGAATTGAGATGGTACAATCCCAGAATGAGCTCAGAGAGGTGAATAGAGATAAGGGCAAGAGGCCAGCGATTTTTCAAACAGAGGCTCGGAGAGGTTCCTTCAGAAGAGGAAGGATTGAGGTACAGAAGGGCAGATTAGAGAGACCTAGAGGTTACCCTAATATTAGAGAGACCCCTCGAGATGTCAGGCCTGAGACAAGGTTTTGCAGAGATTGTGGTCGAATGCATGAGGGAAGTTGTACTAGGTCGATCCATAGATGTTTTAGATGTGGAGACATGGGTCACATGGTGAAGGATTGCCCTCAACCTAAGAAACCACATGTCTTGGAGCCCACTAGACAACAGCCTCAGAGAGTGGATCCCCGGAGACGGGCCACTACGGCAGAGAAAGGGAAGAAACCTGTGGCACAGGGACGTGTGTTTGCCCTGGATAAGGAGACCGCAGACACTTTGGCAGAAACTATAAGAGGTACACTCTCTATTTGTAATCATAAGGCTCATGTGTTGATTGATTCAGGATCCACGCATTCGTTTATTTCTGAGCATTTTACATGTAGATTAAACTTGAAGTTTGAACCTCTAGAATACATACTACATGTAAATACCCCTATGCATGAATCCCAGAGAACTGAGTTAATCTGTAGAGGATGTAAAATAAAGGTGGGAGATAGAGTGATGTTAGCAGATCTAATCCTGTTGAATATTCATGGGTTTGATGTAATTTTAGGGATGGATTGGTTGGCAACCAATCGAGTGAGTTTAGACTGCTACACTAAGATTGTAACTTTCTCCCTACCTGAACCTTACAGTGTACGATTGAGATATTGAGGGAATGATTATGTGGATTTCTAGTAAGTAATTTGAGAATTTTAATATTATTTTGGAGAATATTAAATATGATTATTCATGTGAAGGTTACGAGACACTCATCTCAGACGATGAGCGGGAACATCCGAGGATTGAGGATATACCTGTGGTTTGTGAATTTCTGGATGTTTTCCCAGATGAATTGCCAGGTTTACCACTAGAGAGAGAGCTGGAGTTTACCATTGATTTGGTACCAGATACTCAGTCGATCTCTAAACCTCCTTACAGGATGGCATTAGTGGAACTTGAGGAATTGAGGAAACAACTACAGGAGTTATTGGATCAAGGGTTCATTAGGCCCAGTGTTTCACCGTGGAGAGCACCGATATTATTTGTTAAGAAGAAGGATGGTAGTCTCAGATTATGTGTAGACTACCGGTTGTTGAATAAAGCCACGGTGAAGAACAAATACCCACTACCCAGGATTGATGATCTACTTGATCAGCTGAGAGGGGAATCAGTCTTTTCTAAGATTGATTTGAGATCGGGCTATCACCAATTGAGGATCAAGGAAGATATTCCAAAGACGGCCTTCAGGACAAGGTATGGCCATTATGAATTTCTGGTGATGTCCTTTGGATTGACGAACGCCCCTGCAGCATTTATGAGACTGATGAACGAGGTGTTCAGAGACTATCTAGATAAATTTGTGACAGTCTTTATTGATGATATCCTGGTGTACTCTCGGTCGTATGAGGAGCATACACAGCATTTGTGGTTAGTACTTCAGATACTCTGAGATAAGCAATTGTACGGAAAGCTTAGTAAGTGTGAGTTTTGGCTGAACCGGATAGCTTTCCTTGGTCATATAGTCTCAGAGGAAGGAGTATCAGTGGACCTAAGCAAGGTGGAGGCTGTGCTTAGTTGGGAGAGACCGAAGACAGTTACTGAGGTGCGAAGCTTCCTTGGTTTGGCAGGGTATTACAGAAGATTTGTGGAAGGATTTTCAAGGATTGCCGCTCCTTTGACTAAGCTCACGCTCAAAGAGACTCCATTTATATGGACTGATCAATGTGAGCTCAGTTTTCAAGAATTAAAGAGGAGGTTGATAGCGGCACCTGTGTTAACCATTCCTGAGGGATTAGGAGGATTTTCGGTGTATAGTGATGCATCTCACCAAGGATTGGGGTGTGTGCTTATGCAGCACGGAAGAGTGGTCGCATATGGGTCGCGACAGCTGAAAGACCATGAGCGGAATTACCCCACGCATGATTTGAAGTTAGCCGCTGTGGTATTTGCTTTGAAGATCTGGCGACACTACTTATATGGGGAAAGATTCCAGATCTTCACTGATCACAAGAGTTTGAGATATCTCTTTAATCAGAAAGAGTTAAACATGAGACAGAGGAGATGGATGGAACTCCTTAAGGATTATGACTGCGAGATTCTTTATCATCCGGGTAAGGCGAATGTGGTTACTGATGCCCAGAGCAGGAAGAGTATGATATCTGCTATGATGATCAGGGAATGGGATTTGTTAGAGCAGTTCGTTGAACTTCGGATCAGAGTTAAAGAGGTAGAGACTGGATTTTTGGCTAGCCTGCGGATAGAGCCCAGGATCATGGATCAGATTAGAACTGGGCAGCGCAGTGATCAGAGATTGATAGATATGGTTAGCCAAGCTAAGCAGAGTTCGCAGTCAGATCTCACCATCAGTGAGGATGGATTGTTGAGATTCAGAGGACGGATCTGTGTACCGGACGATGATACCCTGAAGAGACAAATACTGAGAGAATCCCACTGCTCGCGATACACCATGCACCCAGGGAGTACTAAGATGTATCGAGACTTGAGAAAGGTGTATTGGTGGAGTGGTATGAAGCGAGACGTGGCAGAGTATGTGGCCAGGTGTTTAGTATGCCAGCAAGTGAAAGCTGAGTATCGGAACCCCGGAGGATTACTACAGCCCTTACTTGTACCTACATGGAAATGGGAGCATGTCACTATGGACTTTATCATGGGTTTACCGAGGACCCAAAGAGATCATGACGCTATATGGGTTATAGTGGATAGATTGACAAAGAGTGCCCACTTCCTTGCCATCAAGAGCACATATACTGTGGATGCCTTAGCTGAGCTATATGTCAGCGAGATAGCTAGATTACATGGGGCTCCAGTGAGTATTACTTCTGATAGAGATTCCCGGTTTACTTCTAGATTTTGGACCCAGTTTCAGGAGTCCATGGGATCTCGATTGAGTTTTAGTACCGCCTATCATCCTCAGACAGATGGTCAGTCAGAGAGGACTATTCAGACCCTGGAGGATATGTTGAGGGCATGTACGATGGATTTTAAGGGATCATGGGATGATCACCTGCCCCTAGCAGAGTTTGCATACAATAACAGCTATCATGCGAGTATTGGAATGGCACCTTTTGAGGCTCTATATGGTAGGAGGTGTAGATCCCCTGTAGCTTGGGAAGAAGTCGGTGACAGAAAGATAAATGCCCCTGAGCTTGTCGAGCAAGCTGTACAGAGTGTAAAACTCATATGTGAGAGGTTACAGGCTGCACAAAGTAGACAGAAAAGCTACGCAGATGTGCGTAGACGGTCACTCGAGTTTGACGTTGGTGATGCAGTATTTCTGAGAGTATCACCGAGCAAGGGTATCGTGCGATTTGGGAAGAAAAGAAAATTGAGTCCTCGATACATAGGACCATTCGAGATTCTTGAGAGAGTGGGAGAGGTAGCTTATAGATTAGCATTACCCCCACAGATGTCTGGAATACACAACGTTTTTCATGTGTCTATGTTGAGGAAGTACCACCTGGACCCTTCTCATGTTATAGAGTATGATGAGATGGACATACAGGAGGACATGAGCTACACTGAGGAACTCGTCCGGATTCTCGATAGAAAGGAGAAGGTACTGAGAACCAAGAGCATCCCATTAGTGAAAGTTTTGTGGAAACATCACTCAAGGGAAGAGGCAACGTGGGAACTAGAGAGTCTCATGAAGGAGAAATACCCCCATCTCTTTAACTAGTTGAGTTGAATTTGGAGGACCAAATTCTTTTAAGGTGGGGAAGATGTGAGATCTGAGAATTTCAGACATATTTTATTGATGTAATAATAATTTGAAGTGTAATTTATTGAGCTAAGTGAATTGGGGAATGATGATTGGAGATATATATGTTAAGTGTTTAAAATACATGTGAAACTATGAGGACAGATCGATCTGGGAGAAGGAGAGATCGATCTGGTGAGTTATAAATGACAAAGAAGGAGAAATTTAAGGAGCAGATCGATCTGGGAGAAGGAGAGATCGATCTGGTGAGTTAAAAATGACAAGGAAGGAGGAATTTAAGGAGCAGATCGATCTCCAATGGAAGAGGATCGATCTCCTTATGAATCTGTTTGAGAGAAGATCGATCTCATGAGGAAGAGATCGATCTCCAAATGATTCTGTTTGGGAGAAGATTGATCTCCTCAAGGAGCAGATCGATCTCATAAAGCCATAAAGAGATCGATCTCACCCCTCGACAGATCGATCTCCTAGGCATAAATTGCCCCAAATCGTCCCAAAAATTCAAACGCAGATCGATCTCCTCAAGAGCCAGATCGATCTCCTACCTCCAGTCTATATAAGGAACCCCTATTTTTCTCCTGCAATTTCACTTTCTCTCTCTTCCAACCCCATTTCCATCGAAAACCTAACTTTCTCACTCATCCAAAACACCCATTTTTGACCAAATCAAGAGTTGTGGCAAGAAGGAAAGTTGTTCCTCATCAAAGGGAGAACAACATACTTGGAAATCGAAGGACTAATCGGATCGAGGCGTGGGTTGTGCGTCTCACAAGCTTTGGGTAATTTCTAAACCTCGATCTTGATATTTGAGCTGATTTTGATGATATTGGTGGTTGTCATTGCGTTGAAATAGCTGAGAAATGATTAGGGATTGATGAAATTACAATGTAGTTGGAGTAATGTTGATATTTGGCAATTTTGGTAATTTTGGGAATTTTGAGCTATAAATGGAAATTTAGACAATGTAGTGAATTAGCGTAGATGATTTGACTTGAGAAATGTAGGGCGTGAGATATTGTGAATGAGGTTGTAGTTTAGGGTAGAGTTACGAGAATCGAGAGATTTGAGGTGTTATGAGCAATTAAGCTCGATTTTGAGAATTGAGGTTTATGTGATAGTTGAGTATTGATGTTTTAACATCGTTTGGACAGCTCGGGAGTTCCAGAGTGGAATGCGAGGCTAGTTCGTGATACGGGGGAAACGATTGCACTATACGAGGTGCAAAGAGGTAAGGGAAACTAAACCATTTGTGTATGTGATTTGTGAACTACTATTATAGCATGATTTGCGATTTATAAAACAAGCATGTTTGATGTGTTGTGTTTTGATGAGAATGCACACAATTTTTATAGCCGGTTGGAGCCCAATGTTTTTATGAGTTTATAAGCTACGTGCGAAACCGCTTTATAAACCGTTGAGTTTGTGTGAGAAATGAATTGGGCTCTACGTTAAGGCAATATTGAGATTTGAGAAATATGTGCGTGTTTTGCCGGTTGGAACTCGGTTTTATTATGTTTTGTGTTGAGTACAAAACAGTTTTCAAATGAGTTTTATGAGAGAAAAACCACTATGAGTTCTACGTGAAGGCAAACCAGTCTTGTGTGATAAGACTTAGATGTGTAATTTTGAGTACACACCGGGCATTGCTCTGGTAGCATGTAAGCCCGATTTCTTCTCCGTTCTGGTAACGTGAGAATAACCCATTCTGTGGCTGTGCCACGTATACTTAGTGGCCGTTGCCACGTGTGAAACCCTATTTGGTGGCCGTTGCCACGTGAGAAACCCCATTGGTGGCCGTTGCCACGTGTAATACCCCATTTGGTGGTCGTTGCCACGTGAGAAACCCCATTGGTGGCCGTTGCCACGTGATACCCCATTTGGTGGCCGTTGCCACGTGAGAAACCCTATTTGGTGGCCGTTACCACGTGAGGACCCCTAATTAGTGGCCGTTGCCACGTGAAACCCTATCCAGTGGCTATGCCACGTGTGTTTAGTGGCTATGCCACATGTGAAATTAAATCAGTGGCTATGCCACGTGTGTTTAGTGGCTATGCCACGTGTGAATTTAAATCAGTGGCTATGCCACGTGTGTTTAGTGGCTGTGCCACGTGCATTACTATTTCAGTGATTTTATCACGTATTTGAGAAAGCGTTTATCGCATTGTTTTCACATGCTTTGTTATTGCTCTAGAGTGAGCCTTTTTACTTCATGTTTTCACATGACTTGAGACATGAGAATGTCGTTTTGAGTAATTTCATGCTATGGTTTTCAAATGAGTTTCACATACAAATGAATATTTTGTGATGTGCATTTTGGTTTATGAAATGAGTTCCTTACCCCCTTTACTGAGCGATTTAGAAGCTCACCCTGTTTTCTTTCCCCCCAGAGTTCTTCAAGTGAAAAAGGATCTCCCTGCGACGTACGAAGTAGTGGCTAGTGGAGGACTTGAGCTCCAAGCCATATATATTGTATTTTGAGGTACCTTTTATCTTTTCATGTACCCAGACAATTATTGTAATTGCAGACACTTGATGTATAACATTGTATGGGATGTATTAGGATTAATTAACTTGTAATCGAGTAATGGGTATAATACAATATTTATTATATCATGATGAGATCCTGAGGAATGATACTTATGATGATGTATGACACTGCACAGGAATGCACCCTTAATTGTGAGTTAATGAGTAAAAAGTTTTAAATTTGCCCTATTTTCCGCATTTTCGGGGCGTGACACCTGCCCAAGTATTACCCCGACACTATGGACAGTGAGAGTCGAAAAGTCCAAAAGTTCATGGAAGGGCTCAAATTGTCGATTAGAGTCCGATTGGCCCTGTTGATATCACTACCAATGTCGAGGCAGTGCACAGAATACAGTTGTGTGAATAAGATCATGTGTTACACGCCTCTATGATTAGGAAAGGTAGTAAGGGCCGAAATAGAGACAGAAGAGAATAGAGAATTATAGAGATGTCAGAGCAGGAAAGAGACCAGTTGGTAAGAGATTAGAGTTAATGAATCATGGGGTAAGATGGTTGGTAAGGCCCCAGTGTGTGAGACCCTGTATATGTATAGCTATGTATATAGGAACATGGGAATGTAAATAAAATCATAAGTAAGACGATGTATTGTAATGTGAAGTGTATGCAATGTAAGTTCATAAGATTATGTACGCACTTGTAGTAAGAATTGTGATTATACGTACAAGTTGCATTATGAGTGAGTAGGAAGAAATAAACTTGAAACGAGAAGAATGTGATCGAAATGGAATATGAGTAGTATAGTAAAATGGAAGGAAAGATTTACATAAGTGTATATTTCCCTTTGAGTAATATCGTATATATTTGGTCATACAAAGATTCTACACAAGTTTTAATGTGTATGTAGTGAGAATGGATCCCATTTTCAAGTCTCATAGATGAATGAATGAGGAAATGATCATGGTAGTAAATTAAGGGAGTTTGGTAAGAGTTGTTGCAGAAAAACTGCAGGAAATCTAGAATTTGTGAAGGCCAGATCGATCTCATAGGATGAGAGATCGATCTGGGAGAGCCAGAATGCTCTTATGTGAGAAATGGAAGGGAACAGATCGATCTCCAAAGGAAGCAGATCGATCTCCTTAGCTCTCGGGTTAGGAGCAGATCGATCTCCCCTAAGACCAGATCGATCTCTTTAGGTCTCGGGTTGGAAGCAGATCGATCTCCCCTAAGACCAGATCGATCTCTTTAAGCTTCTGTTTGACAGCAGATCGATCTTCAGTCTCTACAGATCGATCTCCTACCTTTAAAACGTCTCAGAAAAGAGGGATTTTTGAGGAACAGATCGATCGCCACTTAAGGAAGATCGATCTCATCAAGTCAAAACTATAAATGGGAGCAGTTGGATCATCAGAATTTCAGGAAAACATTTCCATTTCACTTCAACTCAAAGAAATCTAGTTTCTCACTCCTAAATCCAGCCATTTTCAGTGAGATTTAAGGAGAGGCTATTAGAGACAAAGTTGTTCACATCAAAGAGAAGAACAACATAGTCTAGAGGCATTTCCCCATTTGAAGGATTGAAGAAATAGAGGGCAATCCTAATTGGAGCAAGAGGAAAATCCAATGAGGTAAGTTCTAATGCACAAATCCAAGTAAATTGGTTTAGTTAATGCTTATAAAGATATTTGGGTGTGCATATTGTGGATAGAACTACCTAGGATGGTATGAAATGACTATAACTTAGAAATGGTCAAGTGTGAGAAAGTGGAGTGTGGGAGTGTTTATGATGAATGAGATATCTTGAGTGGATGAGTATGTTGTGGAAATGTTGATATTAGGACAAATTGGGAGATTTACCACAAAGGGTAAAAATGTGTAATTAAGGCATTGGATAAATGCTTAGTTGAATAAGAGTTAGAAACATTAACTCAAATGTTGGTGGATGAATTTTAGTTTCGGATGATACGCCGGAGCAAGTCGAGATGAGAACGCGAGAAGCATAAAGGCGGATAGTTGCACACAAGTAAAACGAGGTAAGGGACTGTGTGTTAGCTATAGAGATGTTCGTACTAATTACAGCAATTTCGTAGATATATTGCTAGGACTAGTACGATAATATAAGTTTATGAAATGATGTGGAAGTATGAAAAGCACTATGATGTATATATGTATTGAGAAATGGGATAGGGTAAGGAAATAGCATGATATGCATGTTTTCAATGAAATTCTCAATTTTATATTATTATTGATGATTGAGAAATGTTGATGATAGGTTGGCTAATTTTACATGTTTTAGCATGAAGAGTCATGCTGTATGAATAAACGTGTTTTGAGTTTTAAAAGAGAAAATAGCCATCTATCAGTTTTGAGATGAGATTTGGTGTTGAAGCGTTAGCTCACACCCGGTTTAAAGCCTTGATGTACCGTGCGGGAGTTTTAACTCGCACGAGGGTTTTGAAAAGTGCGGGAACCTTGCTCGCACCTGTTTTGTTGAGTTAAGGTAAACCTGGGGGTCTGGGACCCAAGGGGATACCAGTCGACGGCCAATTGAACGGGCTGGGCCTTAACGATAGATCGTACCGCGCTGGAGCTTTGCGTTGACTGTGTGTCACGCTGCTTGCTCGCCTGGTATATGAGACATGGTTTAAGGATAAAAAGTTCATCGGAGTTGGAGTATGGACTTGGGTCCACGGTTGTACGTAGAACAGTGTAGTCACCCGTTGGTATACTATGTACCGTGCTGGGTGCACGTGAGTACGAGTATCGCGTAGATGACACACGACGTATCTTCACCGTGAGTATACGAGGAGATGAGGTGGATTGAAATGAGCCGGAGGGTAGGACTGACCCATCCCCCTTCAGGCGAAGTGATACCCTGTGCACACCCGATCAGTGAGGCCTGGGATCACTGACTGTGGCCATAAGTCGTGGATATTTGATTGCCTAAAATTCCATGCCTGTCTCAGAGAATCGAGAAACAGAGACAATCTCAGAAAAGAAAGAGATTTACGAGAATGAATGATTTGAGAAGTGAAAGAGATTTCGTGTTTTAATAAATCTCTGATTTCACATTCGTGCCATGAGGGCACTATTTATGAGCATGTTTTAAATGGAAGTTTGACATTTGATTTACACGAAAATGCTATTGAGAAATATGTGTTTAAATGCATTGTTCGTATGATATTTCCATTTATAACGAAAACATGGTTTTGGTTTATGCATGCATGGGCTATGTAGGTAGTACGATATCTACCTGCTAGCATACATTTCCTTACTGAGCCGTGGTTTGCTCATCCCACTACTTTTCCCCCTCCAGGTACTGAGAAGTAAGAGAGCGGTGATCTCTAGATATTTTGTGCTAAACAGCTCCCACAATCCGCAAAGGTATAAGATTTGTATACATGAATATTTTGTATCTACTATATCGTATCGCACAGTTATATCTTGGAATTGTAAACAGTATTATGGGGATGAAATGTAAGCACATGGTATTTATACAATTAATTTTGTGTATTTACACACACACCTGGGAGTGTGACTTAAAGTTTTAAATATTCCGCTATAAATAAATAAATTTTTAGTAATTGCATCTTCTCACAGCCCAATCGTAGTAGAGAATGTATGGATAGAAGGGTTCCCGAAAGCGGGGCATGACACAGTGTATCCAATTTCAGCACTTTTGAGGGGTATTGTGATTGGAGGACCCCGATCTGCTCCGTAGCAGTGTAAACAGTGTAGGATGTGTGGTAGATACCATGGAAGTAGGGCCTACATCTACACTTTATTGACTAAAATAGGCGTTAAGTGTGGTAAGATGGGCCAATTATTTAATGATTGCTCAGAGTTGGGTGAGACTGCCCCACAGAAGGGCAAAGAGACAGAGAAAACCCTGTTGGTATCTCTGCACTGAAAAAGGGAGGCCACAGCCGAAGAGAAAGGGAAAGTAGGTTGTTGGACGAGGGTGAGTGTATGCCTTGGACCAGGACACTACTAATGTTTCATATGATGTGGTGAAAGATACCACACTGGTTATGAATAAAAACATAATTATTTTATTTGATCTTGGTACTAGGCATTTATTCATACCGCCTTCATTTGTATATAAGTTAGTGAAAGACATGAATGCCTACTCCCTTGGGTACAAGACTAATAGTTAGTACCCCAATGAAGGAGGGTTAACTAACAGAATAATTATGAAGAGATTATAAATCGAAAATGGAAGAAGAAGTATAAGTCAGTCGATTTTATTCAATGGAATATGAATAATTTGAAGTAATATTTGAGAATAAATTGGTCGGCTGCAAACTATGCTGTTCAGATTTCTATCCTAAGATAGTGATATGGTTACCCCTGAAAAGTATACTGTAAGTTTTGACAAGTAATAAAAGGGGTGTAACGATTGAAATTAAAGGAGTAAATGATTGTACTCATGGAATGAGTAATGAAAGAGTTTGTTATAAGTGACATACGAAAGGAGATAAGCTTTGAGATGTGATAGATCCTAAATACAAGATCTATTGGAATAAGAGGCGTATGCAAGGTATGAATATCTCTGATATGTGAAATAATTTGGATTAAGCGATATGTAGTAGATATGAATTGCGACCAAGGATAAGGGGTGGATATATCCATAACCAGTCCATGTGGTCAAGTCAGAGGGTTAATAAAGGTATTTCAAAATACCTCTCCACCTGAAGACTTGATAGCGTCTAAATGTATACACAACCTATAAATTGAAATCAACAGTCGTAATATGTACTTTTAAAATTAGGGTACCTTTACTTGTACAATAAAGAAATATAGAATTCGATTAATCATGAAGGTTTAAAAATTAAAATTTTATAAAAGCCGTTAATATAAGAAAAAGAAATGACATGGGTTAGTATCTTGAACAGAAGCAATTTCGAAATGACATTATACGTTTATGCGTACATAGGTCAAGGATATAGGTGGTTGAAATATTTAGTGGAACTCAATTATGATAAGATATTTAAACTTTACCTGGACCGATTTGTTATCATCCTTATTGATGATATTTTGGGTGTATTTAAAGTCCAGGGAAAATCATAAGCAACAATTGGAAATTACAAGTGATTTAACAATTTCTTCAAGAGACATACCTGAACTTGAAGATGGCTGATGATGTTGTGGAGCAGGCTATCTATATTGAAATTCTGAAATTAAGGCCTCGCTTCGTAACTTAAGTTGGGATGATTTCTCTACCCTGGGTTGTAAGTATTCGAATATGGATAATGATTCCTTTGTGGTGGACCTGAAAATCCTCCAACTGCATTTGCGTGCTCATGAGGTTCATCTTGAAGTGTAGGGCACGTGTCAGTTGGGTGTCCAGTAACAGCACAAATTCCACAGGCTTTAACTTGTTGTACGTTTCCCATTCCTATAGCCAATTGTTGAACAATAGATGTTAGATTAGCTATTTGACTTTTAAGAGAATATGTATTTACCTCGTTTACTCTTCTATGAGGTATGTCTTGTTTGAATCCAAACTGTTGGGAGTTGGCAGCCATGGTGGAAATCAAATCTCTAACCTCACTAGGAGTCTTGTTCACTATCGCACCTCCACTGGCTGTGTCCATCATCCTTCTTTTCATGGGTAACAATCCTTCATAAAAATATTGAATTAAGAGTTGTTCAAAAATCACATGTTGAGGACAACTTGCATAAAGTTGCTTAAATCTCTCCCAGTATTCGTGAAGAGTCTCAATATCTTTCTGCTTGATTCCACATCTCTCTTCTAATGCTAGCAGCTCGTGAAGCAGGGAAAAATTTGTCAAGGAACAATCTCACTATTTCAGTCCACGTGGTTATAGAACCAGGAGGTAAATAAAATAACCAATCTTTTTCTCTATAAGCTAGTGAGAACGGAAAAGCTTGCATTTTAATTTGTTCTTCAGTAACTCCTTGTGGTTTCAGGCTTGAACATACCACGTGAAATTCTTTTAAGTGCTTGTGAGGATCTTCATTCTCAAAACCATGGAACTTGGGAAGCAAATGGATCAAACCCAATCTTAACTCAAAATCTGTTTGCAAAGTCGGGTAATGAATGCAGAGGGGTTGTTGATTGAGAGGTGGTGCAGCCAACTGCCTTAAAGTTTGCTCTTCTTCAGCCATTATTTTTTCAGTCTCAGAATCACTTGATGGGTTGATCAATTCAGGTGTTAAATTCAGTCCAGGGGATGAAGATGTAGCATCCTGTGCCTTTTGAATTCTCGTTTCCTTCCTATTCCTCTTAACTGTCTTTTCAATCTCAGGATCATATGAGATTAATTCACCTGCACGAAAAGAATGGGGCATCAAAATAAATCTAATTAAAAACCAATACCCGGCAACGGCGCCAAAAATTGGTGGTTGTCGAGACCAACAATAATAATTCCTACTCAAAATAAATTAAAACTGCAGTATAGTTGAGTAAGGTCATTTCCCAAGAGATTGGTAAGATTTATTTTTCTGCAAAATATAAAAAAAGTAAAATGGGGATTTTGGGAAAATGAAAATAAAAATTAAATTAAATTCTAGGCAAGTAAAATCGCTATATAAAATATTTGGATAAAATCAATATGATGAGAACATCCAACCAAAGGAATAATTTTAGAATGGGTTCAGGGAATTGATCATTGATGCAAAACTAATTTCTTTTAATCTTTACCAAATTGGTTATGGTTATTGGTACGACCTAACAACCTATCCCTCCTTACTTCTTCGATAATCAGGATACGATCTCTAATTATTTCTCTTGTCAGTTAAACAACCTTAGATACGATCTTAAGATTTAATTTACCAACAGCATTGAAAACTAGAGAGACTGCCAATTCTAACCAACAAACACACATGTAGGTTCATTTAAGCTAGATTATATATCTTCTTAACATAGAATCGAAATCCTGTCTGAAATCAATTATGTTATTTACCACTTATATTAGAATGCCTAAACAATTACGGATTCAGGTTTCTAATTGGTGATATATTATCCTGACACTTGAACAAAGGGCCCTTTTTGCACAATCAATCAAAACAATAATTTAAACAAGAACAGAAGACATATAAATAACAAAGATATAAAAGAATAAGATAAAAACTAATTAGATCTCACAATTCTTAAAGAACCTAAACTTTAATTATCCTTTGGCTAGACTAAAAATTTAGCAAGCCATAAGTTCAAAGAAAAACACAAAAGAAAAATAAAAATATATGAAGATTCAGTTCCCTCTCCCTAGCCACTCTTAGTCTATAAATACTAGATATCCTAGCCCCAGAATCTGTTTCCAAAGGAAAATTCTCTGATTGAGTTTGATTACAATTAATCTTCCTTCCTTTTTCCACCACTTTGCATATCTCTTCTTTAATAATTAAAATCTTCCACTTGCCATCTTTAGACTGTTTCAATCAACTTCAACTACAAGTAATAGATCTTGACTTGAATTTCAAGATTTCTTTTAATTTTGTGACTTGAGCAGAATTTGCAGCTTTTAATCCATTTTTTCCATTTTCCTTCATTCACAATACAAAATAGAAAATATAAGTCAAATCCAAAAATTAAGCATAAAAAATAATTTAAATCATGGGAAAATCTAACAATTAATATGCATAATATGCAACTTATCAGTACCGAGCATGAGAGGTTTTACATGAGATGTTTTTCATGTTTTACATGTCGATTCATGTTTTACAATATATGATATACTCATACATGGCATGGTTTTAGTTGCCTCATGCTCGAGATATAAATGTTTTACATGTCATGCCTTTACCAACATGTAGATAGTATAGTTATCTACCTGCTTGCATTATTGCCTTACTGAGCAAGTTGCACTCACCCTTTCATTTTCCACCCTACAGGGTACATTCAGTAGAAGAGAGTGACACTAGTCTTGCATTTCGGTTATCCACTGCTTCCTATCAAGACCAGGTATACACATTTGTATAATTTTTTATCTGAACATATAGAGGCATATTATTGTTCACGGATGTAATATTGGGGATGTGTTTAGTTAAAATGAATTGATATGTAAATGAAATATGGAAAATAGATGTTAAGGTAAGTAACATGATAGGAGGGACTAACATCGACTCATAGCCCAACTGTTAGTAGTGAAACTGTTCACGACGGGTAAGGAAATGAAAAAAGTGAAAAATTTGTAGGGGTTTTTATGAAAGATGGGTCGTGACAGGCTACCACAAGTTTGACTAAGTAAAAGGGTAAGCTCTTCAACCCTCAAGCTTTAAATAAGGATTCTAGACTTTTTATGGGTTGAATGGTATGCAAAATGTTGATAAGAGTGATTTGTAGTGATGAGTGAGTAATGTTAAGACAAATTTAAAAAGAGGCAAATTTATGGAAAGCTTGAGAAATAGTTTAATGAGATAAGTGATACAATGGAAGAGTGATATATGATTTAAAGGCTTGAAAGGTATAAATGGGAGAATAATTGACAATGAGGATCTTTGGGAGAAGGAAAAGAAATGACTTAATGGTTATGTGTGTAGATTGGAAGGATGTGGAACACGGCTAGCCCGGATCGCGAACGGAGCATACGTGACAAAGGGAATACATGTACGATTCGAGGTAAGGGACTGTGTGTTAGCTATAGAGATGTTTGTACATATTTTACAACAATTTCGTAGGTATATCGCTAGAATTAGTATGATACTACAATTCTATGAAATGATATGGAAGCATAAAATGTAATATGATATATATATATATGTACTGAGAAACGGGATGAGGTAAGGAAATAGCATGATATGCATGTTTTCAATGTTTTTCTCAATTTTTGTATCGATATTGGTGATTGAGCAATGATGATGATAGGTTGGCTAATTTTACATGTTTTACCATGAACAGGCATGCTGCATAAATAAACATGTTTTGAGTTTTTAAAAGAGAAAATAGCCATCTATCAGATTTGAGATGAGATTGGTGTTGGAGCTCTAGCTCACACCCATTTTAATGACATGACTATGTGCTGGAGTGTTAGTTCGCACATGTTTCTATGCTTTTGATGTGTCGTGCTGGAGTTTAACTGGCACAATAGTTTTGAGAAAAGTGTTGGAGCATTGCCTACACCTGTTTTAATAAGTTGAGGTAAACCTGGGGGTTTGGGACCCAAGGGGATGCCAGCTGACGACCTTTGAATGGGCTGGGCCTTAACGATAAATCATACCGCACTGGAGCCTTGCGATGACTGTGTGTCATGCTGCATGCTCGCCTGGTATATGAGACATGGTTCAAGATGAAAAGTCCATTGGAGTTGGAGTATGGACTTGGGTCCACGATCGTACGTAGTACTGTGTAGTTGTCCATTGGTATACTATGTACCGTGCTGGGTGCACGTGAGTACCAGTATCGCATAGATGACACATGACGTACCTTATACCATGAGTATATGAGAAGATGAGGTTGATTGAGATGAGCCGGAGGGTAGGACTGACCCATCCCACTTCAGGCGAAGTGATGCCTTGTGCACACTTGATCAGTGAGGCTTGGGATCACTGACTATGGGCATATGTCATGGATATTAGATTACCGAAAATTTCATGCCTGTCTCAAAGATTCAAGAAAACAGAGACAACTCAGAAAAGAAAGAGATTTGAGGAAAAGAAATGATTAAGAAAGTAAAGAGATTTTGTGTTTTGATAAATCTCTGATTTAAACATTTGTGCCATGAGGACATTATTTTATGAATCATGTTTTAAAATGGAAGCATGACATATATGATTTACATGAAAGTGTAAATGAGAAATGTATGTTTAAATGCATTTTCGTATAATATTTCCATTCATATTCAAAACATGGTTTCTAGTTTATACATGCATGGGCTATGTAGGTAGTACGATATCTACCTACTAGCATTCATTTCCTTACTGAGCTGTGGTTTGCTCACCCCACTATTTTCCCCCTCCAGATACTGAGAAGTAGGAGAGCGATGGTCTCTGGGTCTCTTTTTGTGTTGGATAGCACCCACCAATCGTAAAGGTATAAGATTTGTATACACAAGAGTATTTTGTATCTATTATCTTGTATCGCACAGTTATACCTAAGAAATGTAACAGTTTTATGGGGATGTTATGTAAAGATATTATTATATAATTAATTTTGTATATTTACACACTCCTGGGAGTGTGAATTAAATCTTAAATATTTTCATTGTAAATTCAAGGAACTTAAGTAATTGCATCGCCTCACAGCCCAACCATAGTAGCGTAAGTATGGATAAAGGACACCCATAAGTGGGGTGTGACAATAATCATATCCTATAATAGTGATCCCAGGCTACACAGTACTCGGTGTGCGGGGCAATCAATGTTGTAAAGGGAGGGGGGTCATTCCATCATAACTGCCAGCTATCAACTTCTCAACTCCACATACACATCACAACAACACACGGTACAACATACTCCATGACATATACACGGTACATTGTACACCCGTGGACCCTATCTCAATGGATAATCAATACCACATCTCTAAATCCACATGCGAACATTTCAACAGTGTGACACTCGGTCTACACGAGGAAATCATCATGGTTTTTAAACATGTTTCATATATCACAGTAAAACTACAGTGTGCGCCTTGAGTGTGATTTACAGTCAACACCCCGCTCAAACACTGTTTATGCATCTCAAAATATCAAACACTAATGCGAGTAAACCTCCAGCACTAGGTCATGCATAGTTCATGTTTTAAATCAAGTACGAGCAATAGCTCTCGTACCACTTATGCACAAAACTCATCAAATCGAGTATGAGCAATTACTCTAGCACTCTATCATGCATAAATCATATAAAACTGAGTACGAGCAATACTCCAACACTCTATCTTGCATGTCATGAAAATCTAGTGCGAATTATACTTCAGCACTAATATATGTGGAAAACATATGAAATCAACTGTGAGTTGTGCTCTAACACGATTTATTCTCACATAATTCGATAGATGGCTTTTTAAAAGGGATGATTTTCAAAACATAAAAATCAAAACTATAAATTGTGCTATTTCTCATCAACCATGATAATATTAGCCCATTTACCTACTCTTCTACTAAACAGTAGTATAATTGTGGTTTCCATGCTTTTTACAACTTTTCCCAAAAGTTGATTTTTTTCCTAACTAGGGGTAAAATCGTAATTTACCATAATCGGGTCGCTATAATTATTATTCACTTTCTCTGACCCTCAGAGTTTTTAAGTGAATGCAAAAGTAGACGAAAATATGTGCAGGTATCTCTAACTACTTGCGAAAGTCCCTTACCTGAAATCACTTGAGAAATTTTACTTTCTTAACGCTACTCGATCCAGCTGTCTAATTTGTTCCTCCAATAATCTCTGGAGCTGCATATAACCATTCATCAGGTTAATTTTACTATTCTTACTGTATTTCACATTTAATACAGTCTATTTCACTTAATGGGCCTTGATAAACCTTAATGGGCCAACACTACCTTAAGCCTATTTCCATTTTACTATTTATTTTCGTTAGGCCTATTGGGCTTGTGTGGCCCACCAACTCTTATTGGGTTTGTCTGAAACCCATAACACCTCTTTGGGATGAAACCAATTGGGCTTGGCCCATTGCACCTCTCGGCCATGGCATGTGCCGGAGAGCCATCATGTCATGCCGTGCTGAGCACCACGCCACCATCATGTCGATTGCTAGCCATTCACTTAGGCATTTTCACAAACACTAGGTTGGCAATGGTATTAAGCTTAACTTAGTTCATTTAGGCATTTTATCAAACACCTTGATTGCCAACTTCAATTCATCCACCAATGGATCAATTGATTAATTCTAACTATACCATAACCATAAACACATGTATATCAACTCATTCATGCCTTAAAATCCATTAGGAAATCATCAATTTACAATCACCCACTCTCCTCTAATCCATGTTCATGGTGATTTCATATGTTTCAATGCATAAAACATATACCAATCAACTTAGAATAATGTATAGATTAACATATATCAATTTGGAAGCTTGAAATTATACCTAGCTTGCACTTTCACACTTGATCGAAACTTTGTAGCCTCTCGGTTTGCTCACTTTTGCTCCTTGATAGCCAGTTCCAACATATGTTAATCCTCTCTCAATTTGGAACAACTTTCATGAAGATTACAAGTTTCAAATATGCCTTTATCCTAGTGATTTCTAGTAAGAGAAAGCTTGAAAACTACTTGGTTATGGTGTTTCTTTATGTAGCCAAGAATGATGGGTTGAAGAAGATGATACATTGGCTGATTTTATAAGTCAATTACTTAGTTATTAAGCCTTGAATTTCAACCAACAAGTTTGAATTGAATTGAGTTAGGTGATAGTTACCAATTTGGCTTTTGTTACCATTTACTAATGGGCTTGAATTTTAACATTTTGGGCCTAGCATTTGGGCCTCTCGGTTTGGGCCTTCCTAATGGGCTTATGGGATGAAATTTTTACTACACATTAGACCTTTAATTGTCTAAATATTGGGCCCACAAATCGGTCCAACAATTAGTCCTAATGGACCTAAGAAATTCGGCCCACACTTGTTATACCTTAATGGGCTTTAAAATTTCCACTTTAGCCCATTATGTTTTTACCCATTAAATTTAATCCAAATTTTGATTAAATAATTTTCCCTACTTCATGGGATGATTATCTTGTATTTTGACCAAAAATATTTCTTCTCCAAAATTTAATCATACTTAGGTTAAATTTTAATCATGGTTAGTCAACTATAGTCAAAGTCCACTTTTCTTAACTACCTTTGACTTTTCTTGACCATTGACAACGTTTGACTTTTTCTCAAAAATCTGAAAGTGTCATATCTTATGGTTTACACTCTCCTCTTTACGTTTTGGCTGTTTTCGGGAGGTGAATATGTCACGACCCAAATTACCTAAAAATCATAGTAAATTTTTCGCTTTTTCATTTATTATTTAATTCTTAGCTTTTCTCTCGTCGTGACTATCCTACAAAACAGTTGGGCTATGATTCGGTGTTAGTCACCTCTCACTATTACCAATTCTATTTCCATAATCACATTTATATATCAGAGTTTACTATCCTTTGACTTTAATTAAATATATACACAATGGTATTTATAGTTCTACATCCCCAACATCATATCCGTTTACAGTACTGTGCATTACATGTTCAGATACAAAACTATACAAATGTGTATACCTGACTCTCGATGGGAAGCAGCGGATACCAAGCATGCAAGTCCTCTGCCGCTTACTAATTACTGTGAGTGCTCTGAAAAGATGGGAAAATAAGGGGGGCGAGCAAACCACACACTCAGTAAGTCAATTATGCAAGTAAGTAGATAGCTCCACTATCTACATGCTCATAATGCCATGCCCTTAAATCCATTTCTTTTCATTAAAATCATCAAGCACAAAGTCATGCAAACATCAATGACTTAGTTTATAAAACTGTTCGTGCATATATAAATCATACTACTTATGCATCAAAGCATTTTATGTGACATCATTAAATCATAATAAGCATGAATTTAATCAAGATCATGCAGTCTTTCATGTCATTTAAGACATCATGGATTTCAAATGAAATCATGGAAAACATCATCATGCGACTGCATTTAAATCAATTCATTAAAATTACAGTAAAAACTAACCCTTCCGGATCAATCAACTCATAAAACAATCTCATAATTCCATTTCAAACTCATAAAACAATTCGTTGAAATTCATTTTAAAACTTCGGTTATAAAACCACCATTCTTTCAGGGTCATAAAATCATGAAATCATAAAATCATCAAATCGAGGGCCTGACCCCTCCTTCGGGTCTACCCTGGTCTAACAGACCACAAGTTATATCATGTGAGACAAACAGCTGATTATATCAGTAAAATCGAGGACTATGGCTATATCCTAGTGATCCATGGCAACACGGTACCTAGTGTGCGGGGTATCACACCTGAAACGGGAGGTGAGTCATCCTATCCGCCAGAACAGCATAACACCAGGATTGCGAGGGCAAGGCTTGCTGCCTCGTGGCTAATGCCACTCCACTCCAACAATCCCCACGGTACAGCGTACTCCGCGTGACATACACGGTACAACGTACTCCGTGAACCCAAGCTCAATCAGGGGTGCTTGTAATAGGTCTTATCCACCCATATCATCTCTGTCTCAATATGCACGTGTGAGCATATCATCTCACTGTGACACACAGTCTACTGGAGGTTCCAACACGGCTATATGCATGTAATATCAATCCCTGTGCGAGCGAAGCTCTAGCACGGCTCCATACATATTCATGATATTAGAAAACCTCGTGCGAGTGAAGCTCTAGCACGGTTTCATAAAAATCAGTAAAATCTGCGTACGAGCAACGCTCTAGTACGACTTAAACTGATTATAAATTCATGTAAAATCCACGTACGAGCAATGCTCTAGTACGGATATGTATAAAAACTCAATGAAAACCTCGTATGAGAAAAACTCCAGTACGACTTTAAAATGAATATAAAACCATATAAAACTTTGTGCGAGCAACGCTCTAGCACAAATGAATGCTCAAGTAAATCAAATCTCGTGCGAGTTACACTCCAGCACGACTTTATGCATAATTAAATCAAATCTCGTGCGAGTTATCCTCCAGCACGGCTTTATACAATGTCATATCAAAATAGGATGCGAGCTAAGCTCCAGCATCTCTCATGCATGTCAATCATAAAAACTAGTGCGAGCAATCGCTCCAGCACCATTTTATGCATACCACGTCAAAACATGTCAAAACAGAGTGTGAGTTAGGCTCTAGCACCTCTCATGCATTTCTCAATAATAAAAATCAGTGCGAGCAACCGCTCAAGCACATTTCATGCATATGATGTCACACAAATCGGTGCGAGCAACAACTCAAGCACATTTATGCACATTCACAAATGCAGATATAGTACGAACTACGTGTCGGCACTATCTGTTTTCATATAAACTTGATAGTTGGCCTATTTTCCAAAGAAATTTTCATTTAAATACAAATAACACTTACATAGTGTTATCATGTGAAATTCATGCAATTACTGGCCAATCTATCGATTTGCTTTGATTAAAACCAATAAAATCCTTAAACCATAAATTTTCTTAAATCATGCATTTCATGCATGTCATGCTTTCACCATCCTTAGGTGAACTTCCCTCAATAGGGGTAAAATAGTCTTTCACCTATTTCGATCCTCAAAATCATTTAAACCATTTTTAGGATCATTATACAATATCAATGTATACATACATATTCAGTGTACAGAAAAGCTATTAAATACGCATAGCTACCTCTAGCTACTCACATAATTCCCTTACCTCATTTTCTGTACAGTCTGACCTTTGCTCTGATGACTCGTCACGCAGTCCGATTTGCTCCGAATCCAATCTCCGAAACTGCGGATACATATTCATCAGGTCAAAAACAATACAATTTAATGTAGTTCATAATTTTCTGGGCTTAATTTAAATCATTGGGCCCGTTTACCCATATTGGGCCCGCTTATACCATAATGGGCCTTAATCGGCCTTAAGCCCGTTTACCACACTTTATCGAGGCCTATTGGGCTCATTGGGCCCATCAGTATTTATTTAGCCTCGTTCTAAACTCTCAGACAGCTTAGAAATTATTTACGACAATTTATCCCAATTTCCAGAATTTAATTCATTTAATGCGGAAATTAAATCCGTAATTTATGCGTTAAATATCAATCACGTATAACGATGTAAAATTATCGTAAATAAGGGTTACTTACCCATTATTCCATGATCGTACACAAATCGAGGCTATCTCAAGCTCTCGGTGGATGCCAATTGTCGAGCTACACAATTTATATAATTTTTCGGGTAAATTTTCAATTGGATATTAATCAAATTAAATATTTCAAAAATTAAATCGATCAATTCGACAGCTTACCGACTTACCCGAAACTCGATTGTATTACTGGAATTTTCCCCAATTTTTCTCTTTTTTCTTTTTCCCTTTTCTTCTTTTTTTTCTTCTCTTTTTGGCTGAACCGGTCCGATCCGATTCAGCATAACGTCACTGCGCTGAACCGACCTGTAAAACCCGAATTTAATTAAAATACGGAAATTAAATAAGAAAAGATGGGGGAAGTATGAAGGAAGTCGGGTTAAATTAATCCCGAACACGTGTAAGGGCAAAATGGTCAAAAGACCGAAAGTCGAAATAAATTCGATAAGAAAATTTAATTAAAAATAATGGATCGAGAAATCTTGGTCAATAAAGATGAAATAAAATTATTTTGGGTTAAATTGATCAAGATATTAATTTATTGGAATTAATCGGGATTAATCGAAATTTTTAGTTCGAAAAAATAATCCTGAAAATAATTGAAAAATATACCGAAAAGTCACCCGGAATAATATCCCAAAAATACGGGGAAATTATACCCGAAAAAGAGGTTAAAATATAATAAATAAATTAAATAAAATTAAATTAATTGAATAAGAATAAAATAATAATTTTAAGAGATATTTTGGGTATTTATAGTATTTTAAGGAATAGTGTAATAATTAAAATAAATAATAATAATAAAAATAATTAATAAAAGAAATGAAAAAAAAAAAACAATAGAATTCGATCGGGGAGAGAGAAGAAAGAGAAGCAGAAAACAGAAGCGGCTGACCGAGGAGTCCGACGAGCCACCGGCGAGCCAGAGACCCAGGCGAGGGCCGGCGAAGGAAGCCCGACGCCAGGCGATCCTTCAGCCACCGGAGACGCGCCGTTTGGAGGCCGGAGGACGTCGGAAAACGGAGGAGAAGCCGCGGGAGAAAAAAGGGAGATCGGCGGCGAACGGCGCCGATCTGGCCAATCCCACCCCTAGCCAAACGTTCCCAAGGCCAAGACGAGCAGATTGGCGGTGGTGGCAGCCACCGAAACCGGACGACGTCGAAAACGGAAAAAAAGGAAAGTGGGTACCGACGGAAGAGGAGAACGGCCGGACCGGCGACTTTTCGGCGGCCTTGGGCGAAGCCAAGCCCAGATTCGTGATGCGAACGACCCAGCGGAGCGATTGGCGGTGGAAGCCGACGGAGAACCGGTCTGCAAGGCAGTGAACCGGCGGTGAACCGGCCGAACCGGAGAGAACCGGCGGTCTGAACCGGTCCAAACCGGACTGAACCGGTTCAGCCAAAAAGAGAGGAAAAAAGGAAGAAAAAAGGGAAAAAGAAAAAGAGAAAAAGTTGGGGAAAATTCCAGTGATGCAATCGAGCTTCGGGTAAGTCAGTGAGCGGTCGAATTGACCTGATTTAAGTTTCGGAGTATTTAATTTAATTAATTTTCGACTGGAAACTTACCCAGAAAAATTATGAAATTGTGTAGCTCGACGATTGGCATCCACCGAGAGCTCGAGATAGCCTCGATTTACGGACTAGCATGGAATCTCGGGTAAGTGACCCTTATTTACGACAATTACCTCGTATGCGTGATATTGATTTGATTTCCGCATAAATTGAATTAAATTATGAAAATTTAGATAAATTGTCGTAAATATTAAATTTAGCTATTCGAGAATTAGAACGAGGCCCGATAAATTATTGGTGGGCCCAATGAGCCCAATAGGCCTCGATAAAGTGAAAATTAAGTGGTAAACGGGCTTAAGGCCGATTAAGGCCCATTAAGGTGCAATCGGGCCCAATAGGGGTAAACGGGCCCAATGATTTAAATTAAGCCCAGAAAATATTAAATACAATTAAATTGTATAATATCTGACCTGAGGAATATTAATACGCAGTTTCGGACATTTGATTGGGAGCATATCGGACTGCGCGATGAGACAACAGAGGAAAAGAAAAGGTCAGACTCGACAGGAAAATAAGGTAAGGGAATTCTACGGACTGCTAGAGGTAAACTTTATGCAATTTTAAATTCATATGCAGTCCTTAAAAATGTTTTGGAGGGTCTAGAGGTCGAAGAATAATTTTAATGCCCCGAATGGGCAAATTACCAAAATACCCTTGTTAAGGGTAAAATTTACAAAGTTAGGAAAAATTGGGAGGAGCAAGAACAAGAGGTTCTTGCTCATTATGGAGGTATTTTAACGCATGCATGAGTAGGCTGGCTCACTTGGAAAGAAAATGCACAGCATTGCATACTTTCAACAATATAATTGTTTTTGAAAACTGTTTTGAGGAAACGGAGCCGCCTACGTGTTTTTATTTACATGTGACGTGCTAGAGCTCAGCTCGCACGATGTTTGATTTGTGTGATGCATGCATTAGTGCAGGAGCGAGAGCTCGCACTAGAGTTTTACATGCATAGGTGCTAGAGTCTAACTCGCACCATATTTTTATATGATTTTGAGACAGGGTGTTAGAGCTTCGCTCGCACCAGATTTTTATACGATTTGCATACAGAGTGCTAGAGCTTAGCTCGCACTAGATTTACTTGATTTGATGAGAGTGCTGAGCATTGCTCGCACTGATTTTTATGAGAACATGCGATGAGCCGTGCTTGGAGCATCGGGTAGACTGTGTGTCACCGATTAAATAGGCTCGCACGTGCGTTTTGAGACATGGCATGAGTATTGAGAAACAAAACCTCTGTGGGAAGCAGGCCAATTAGGCTGGAGTACCTAGAGATATTATATGGGTTCACGGAGTACGATGTACCGTGCAAGTAGCATGGAGTACGATGTACCGTGTGGTATCTTCGGATACGGCATCTCCGGATGCAGCATCTTCGGATGCCGGGGATCGGATAAGACTGACGGGATGGACTGACCCACCTCCCGGGCGGTTCCCGATCATGGTGAGAACCCGCACACTAGGATCCGTGTAGCTGAGGAACTCCCGAGGACAGATATGGCCATAGTCCTAGTTATTGCCGTTATACAGATATTGCCTCGTCTCGCATGTCGACGATTTCGATGATTTAAACTGAGTTTTTAAACTAAATTTGCATGATGGTATTTCCATGCTTTTCAAACCCACGTGTGATGTAAACCGTTTTCATGGTTTTGTGTGAGTCAGGATCACCCGCAGGAGGGGTCGAGTCCTGACTTTATTGTGAAAATTTTAATTGAGAAAGAAATGATTTGTAATAATTGCATGTTGATTTTCCGTGCAAATGTGTTTTACATAACATCATAACGCATATCATTGTTTTAAAATGTGTGGAGAAAGGGTGGTTTATGCATGGCACCACGTTCATGTAGGTAGTATGGTTACCTACTTGTTCGTAGGATTGCCTTACTGAGCTTGATGTGCTCACCCCTTTCATTTTCTCCCACAGATAATCTCCAGTTGAAGTTGCGACGACTCAGTACTGCATTCCGGATATCCGCTGCTGCCCATCAACATAAGGTATATACACTTGTACATATTGTATCTACATAAGCATAGCACAGTAACATGTTTGTAAGTAACTTTAGGGGATGTATAAATAATGTAAACAATTATAAATGACTGGAGAAGAAATAAGTTAGATGGTAATTGAATGGTGGGACTGGCATTGACGCACAGCCCAATTATTAGTGGAGTGTTGGTCACGATTCGAGGACAGGTAAGAATTTAAGTAAATAATAAAACGCGAAAAAAATTAACTCTGATTTTTGGGTAGTTTGGGTCGTGACAGATTTTATGGTATCAGAGCACAATTGGTCTGATGTGTGTCAGTGTCAGTAATTAGGAAATTACATCCCCGTGTTACTGTGCTTGGTTAGATACAATAGTGTATATCGAGATGGGTTTTGACTAAGAAATGGATGAGAATGTAGGAATGCTTAATATGAGTCGCGTTAGATGAGATAGTGCACGAGGCAGAGGTCGTAGAGGTAGACCTGAATCTGCTAAGTCGTGCTGAGTTTGATTATGAGAATCAGGATGAAATTGTAAATAGAGGCTAATGTTGAGCTTGCCTCACAGAGTCCGACAGAGAGATCGGACAATATTGAGAGACGCTTCGCGAGATTGAAGCGGAGCATGGGAATTATTTTGAGGAGCTAATTGCTCAGAGTATACATAAGATCAGAGGGCGCAGCGGAGCATGGGTGGAAACTCGCTCGACCCATCTTAAGTGTTAAACATCCAGAGCTAAGATGAGAAATATCTTGGATATATTCCGGTGACAAGATATCCCGGACATGATTTAAAGGAAATTTCAAGGGAAAATTTCTTACACTGCCCAGGAATACTAAATTGATTATGAGTATGCAACTCAGTTATATTCTTTGGCAGATATTACCTCGACACTATGAACAAGTGACAGTCGAGATGTCTAAAAGTTCATGAAATGGCTCAACTTTTCAACTTGAGTTCGATTGGCCCCGCGAGATATTACCTATACCGAGGCAGTGCGCAGATTTACAGTTGGGTAAATAAGAACATGAATTGCACGCCTCTGAGATTGGGAAAGGTAATAAGGGCTGAAATAGAGACAGAAAAGAGAATCGAGAAATGACAGAGATGTCAAAATGGGAAAATGCAAATTGGTAAAAAGATTTGATTTGATTAGTCATGGAGTAAGATAATTGGTAAGGCCCCAGTTCATCTAATTTTGGCACTCTTGAGGGGTATTGTGATTGGCGGACCCTGACCTGCTACGAAATAGTGTAGCAGTGTAAGCACTGTAAGCAGTGTAGGATGTGTGGTGGATACCACGGAAGGAGGGTCTATACCTACACTGTATTGATGAAAATGGTCGTCAAGTGCGGTAAGACGGATAATTGATTTTGATTGCATAGAGTTGGGCGAGATCGCCCCACAGAAAGGTAAAGAGACAGAGAAAAATTTCGTTGGTATAGCTGCAACGAAAAGGGAGGCGATAGCCGAAAAGAAAAAAGGGGAAAGTAGGCTGTTGGACGAAGGCGAGAGGATGTCTAGGACCAGGACACTATTGATGTTTCATGGATGTGGTATAAGATACCACACTTGTTATGAATAATGAAGTACATATGTTTATTGATCCTGGTGCCATATATTTATTCATACCGCCTTCATTTGCATATAAGTGAGTAAAAGGCATGAATGCCTACATCATTGGGCACAATACTGATAAATGAGTGCCCCAATAGAGGAGGAGTAATTATCGGAATATGGTTATCGAGATTTAATTGACAAAAAGGGGTGTAACAGTTGAAATTAAAAGAGTAAAGGATTGTACTCACGGAATGAATAAAGACAAGAGTTTCGTCATGATTGATATACGAAGGAGATAATCCTTGAGATATGTTGATTATAAATACAAGATGTATTGGAGTAAGAGATATATGCTAAGTAAGGAATACCCTTAATATGCCAAGTAATTGAGGTTAAGCAATTAGTAGTGAATATAAATTGTGACCACATAGACTGAGATATAACGTAGTTGTGGTTAAGTCTGAAGGTTAATAAAGGTATTTCAAAATACCTCCCCGCCTGAAGACTTGACAGCGTCTAAAAGTATATATATAACCTATAACGTGAAATCGATCGTCGTAATAAATACCTTTAGCATTAGGATACCCTTACTAAGACGATAAGAATATTAAAATTCGACGAATCATAAAGGTTAACATAGTAAAATTTAATAAGAGTCGTTAAGATAAGAAAAGAAAATGGCGCAGGTTTGTACCTGAAAATGTAAGCGGTTGAGAAGGATCTTATACGCTTATGCGTAAATAAGTCAAGGATTAGATCGATTTGTAATCATCATTATCGATGATATATTAGGTGTAGTTAAAGTCTAGGGCGATTTATAAGCAACAATTGGGAAATTGCTTTTGCAGATGGTTGTTGCGAGTTCTAAAAGGATATACCTTGTTGACACGTTTAACTAAGAAACGTGGTCTTGGAAAGAGATGATAAATAAGATTATTGTTGTGATGTGAATTTGGCGTGATGAAGTATGAACTGACCACCGTGATTAATTTCACCATACCCAACAGCTCAAGAGATTTTCAATGAGTATGGATACCTCAAATCAGGATGAGCTGTGTATTGATGTATAATGGGAAGATAGTCAATTTTGGAGTCAAACAACTCCTTGATCACGAAATAAACTATCTGTCCCATGATTTAAAGTTGGCAACAGTTTTTGTACCGAGGATATGGTACTACTATGTATATGGTGAGAAATTGTGGATATGCACTGATCATAAAGCCCGAGTATCTGTTTTCACAGAAAGAGGCGAACATGAGAATACATAGTGGGTTAGAGCTTCTGAGAGGTTTTGATTTGTGAAAATTGTACCACCCAAGAAAGGCTGATGCTTTGAGCAGAAAGAGCCTTGGGATGGTATTACATATGATGGTCAGGGAGCGTGAGCTGCTAGAGCAGTTGTGGACCTCAGTATTGATGTGATCCCTTCTGATGATGACAGTGATTGTGTGACAGCTAGCCTGATGATTAGAACCGGATGAGAGTGCCCAGATTTGCCAGGCTTAGCATGATGATCGGCAGGATGTCGATAGTTTGGGTCGGATTCAGAAGGGTACAGTGATAGAGTTCATAGAGTATGATAATAATTTCAGAGAGGTTCAGAGACAGTATAAGTGCTCCCCAGGACCACAGTTGATGAGATAGTAATATTGTCAGAAGCTCACTCTTCGGGATATACAGTGCTTACGAAAGTAACGAAAATATATCGAAATCTCGAAAAGGGTATTGGTGGTCAGATGTGAAAAGAGACATGGTAGAGATTGTGGAAAAGTGCCTAGTATGTCAACAGAATAAGGTAGAGTATTAAAAGTCTGCAGGGTTATTGCAGTCTCTACCTATATCGACACGGCACGAAAAATGAGAGCAAGTCTCCATGAATTTTATGATGGGTTACAGAGGACCCAGGTGAATTACGAGGCTATGTGGATGATAGTCGATAGAGTGATTAAATCTACCCACTTTCTGGTTATGAAATTCCCAAATACTCAGAGTGTATATGAGGATTCATGTGTAAGAAAGATTGTGGAACATTAAGTAGTGTTCCAGTGAGCATGGTATTATATAGGGATTCCCGCTTCACTTCTTACTTTAGGGAATATTTTTCAGGAAGCTATGGGAACCCGACTGAGTATTAGCACAGCTTTCTGTCCTCAAACAGATGGTCAGTCAGAGAGGACTGTACAAGTTCTGGAGGATCCGATGAAAGCGTGTGCCATTGATTTTATAAGCTCCTGGAATGATCAGTTGATTTCTAATTGAAGTCGCCAATAACGACAATTGGCAATTGAATATCGGCATAACAAGATATGAGGCAGTGTATGGCTGTAGGGGTTGTTCCCCAAATTGGATAAGAAAAAGTGGGTGATAGGTAGAATCATTTACGACTTTGGATAATAAGTCTCTGAGGATGTTTAGTTAAGGATGAGAGATTAAGAACACCTCAGAGCAGATAGATAAGTATTGGAATTTACCCTTGGTGAATTAGTATGGTTGAAATAATTCTTGTCCTAAGAGAATAAGGACATAGCGAACTTTTGGAAGAATGTAAATTGAGTTGTGCTGGATGGAATATTTTGAGAGATCGGACAAGTGGGAGATAAGACCTGTAGGTTGATGTTATCACGTGAATTAACAGGCACCCACAATGTGTCCCAGGTTTTGATGCTTCAGAAATACTATACAGATCCAGCATAAGTGATAGAATATGAACTCCAAAAGTTCAATCTAATGAAAATATAAGTATATTGAAGAAGTTGATTCGGGCATTGAACAGGAAAAAGAAAGTATTGAGGTTTAAGATGATCTCCCCAATTAAAATCTTTTGGTAGTAATACACTCCGGAGAAGGTCACATAAGAATTTAAGAGTATGATACAATCGATGTACCCGGAGTTGTATATGGACTCATATGAATTGGTTCTAATTTGGAGGACCAAATTCCTTAAGTGGGGGAGAGTTGTAAGACCCGAATTTAATTAAAATACGGAAATTAAATAAGAAAAGATGGGGGAAGTATGAAGGAAGTCGGGTTAAATTAATCCCGAACACGTGTAAGGGCAAAATGGTCAAAAGACCGAAAGTCGAAATAAATTCGATAAGAAAATTTAATTAAAAATAATGGATCTAGAAATCTTGGTCAATAAAGATGAAATAAAATTATTTTGGGTTAAATTGATCAAGATATTAATTTATTGGAATTAATCGGGATTAATCGAAATTTTTAGTTCGGAAAAATAATCCTGAAAATAATTGAAAAATATACCGAAAAGTCACCCGGAACAATATCCCGAAAATACGGGGAAATTATACCCGAAAAAGAGGTTAAAATATAATAAATAAATTAAATAAAATTAAATTAATTGAATAAGAATAAAATAATAATTTTAAGAGATATTTTGGGTATTTATAGTATTTTAAGGAATAGTGTAATAATTAAAATAAATAATAATAATAAAAATAATTAATAAAAGAAATGAAAAAAAAAACAATAGAATTCGATCGGGGAGAGAGAAGAAAGAGAAGCAGAAAACGGAAGCGGCAGACCGAGGAGTCCGGCGAGCCACCTGTGAGACCCCGTATATGTATAGCTGTATATAGGAACATGGGAATGTAAATAGAGTCATAAGTAAGATGATGTATTGTAATGTGAAGTATATGCAATGTAAGTTTATAAGATTATGTACGCACTTGTAGTAAGAATTGTGATTATACGTACAAGTTGCATTATGAATGAGTAGGAAGAAATAAACTTGAACACGAGAAGAATGTGATCGAAATGGAATATGAGTAGTATAGTAAAATGGAAGGAAAGATTTACATAAGTGTATATTTCCATTCGAGTAATATCGTATATGTATTTGATCATACAAAGATTCTACACAAGTTTTAATGTGTATGTAGAGAGGATGGATCCCATTTTCAAGTCTCAAAGATGGATGAATGAGAAAATGATCATGGAAGCAAATTAAGGGTGTTTGGTAAGGGTTGTTGCAGAAAAACTGCAGGAAATCTGGAATTTGTGAAGGCCAGATCGATCTCATAGGATGAGAGATCGATCTGGGAGAGCCAGAATGCTCTTATGTGAGAAATGGAAGAGAACAGATCGATCTCCAAAGGAAGCAGATCGATCTCTTTAGCTCTCGGGTTGGGAGAAGATCGATCTCCCCTAAGACCAGATCGATCTCTCTAGGTCTCGGGTTGGAAGCAGATCGATCTCCCATAAGACCAGATCGATCTCCTTAAGCTTCTGTTTGATAGCAGATCGATCTCCAGCCTCGACAGATCGATCTCCTACCTTTAAAACGTCTTAGAAAAGAGGGATTTCTGGAGGAACAGATCTATCTCCACCCAAGGAAGATCGATCTCATCAAGTCAAACCTATAAATGGGAGCAGTTGGATCATCAGAATTTCGGGACAAACATTTCCATTTCACTTCAACTCAAAGAAATCTAGTTTCTCACTCCTAAATCCAGCCATTTTCAGTGAGATTTAAGGAGAGGCTATTAGAGACAAAGTTGTTCACATCAAAGAGAAGAACAACATAGTCTAGAGGCATTTTCCCATTTGAAGGATTGAAGAAATAGAGGGCAATCCTAATTGGAGCAAGAGGAAATCCAATGAGGTAAGTTCTAATGCACAAATCCAAGTACATTGGTTTAGTTAATGATTATAAAGATATTTGGGTGTGCATATTGTGGATAGAACTACCTAGGATGGTATGAAATGCATATAGCTTAGAAAAAGTCAAGTGTGAGAAAGTGGAATGTGGGAGTATTTTTGATGAATGGGATATCTTGAGTGGATGAGTATGTTGTGGAAATGGTTTGGAAATGTTGATATTAGGATAAATTGGGAGATTTACCACAAAGGGTAAAAATGGGTAATTAAGGCATTGGATAAAGGCTTAGTTGAATAAGAGTTAGAAACATTAACTCAAATGTTGATGGATGAATTTCAGTTTCGGATGATACGCCGGAGCAAGTCGAGATGAGAACGCAAGAAGCGTAAAGGCGGATAGTTGCACACAAGTAAAACGAGGTAAGGGACTGTGTGTTAGCTATAGAGATGTTCGTACGTAATTACAGTAATTTCGTAGATATATTGCTAGGACTAGTACGATAGTATAAGTTTATGAAATGATGTGGAAATATGAAAAGTACTATGATGTATATATATGTATTGAGAAATGGGATAGGGTAAGGAAATAGCATGATATGCATGTTTTCAATGAAATTCTCAACTTTACATGGTTATTGATGATTGAGAAATGTTGATGATAGTTTGGCTAATTTTACATGTTTTGGCATGAAAAGGCATGCTATGTGAATAAACGTGTTTTGAGTTCTTAAAAAGAGAAAATAGCCATCTATCAGTTTTGAGATGAGATTTGGTGTTGAAGCGTTAGCTCACACCCGGTTTAAAGCCTTGATGTACCGTGCGGGAGATTAACTCGCACGGAGGTTTTGAGAAAGTGCGAGAACTATGCTCGTACCTGTTTTGTTGAGTTAAGGTAAACCTGGGGGTCTGGGACCCAAGGGGATACCAGCCGACGGCCAATTGAACGGGCTGGGCCTTAACGATAGATCGTACCGCGCTGGAGCTTTGCGTTGACTGTGTGTCACGCTGCTTGCTCGCCTGGTATATGAGACATGGTTTAAGGATAAAAAGTCCATCGGAGTTGGAGTATGGACTTGGGTCCACGGTTGTACGTAGAATAGTGTAGTCACCCGTTGGTATACTATGTACCGTGCTGGGTGCACGTGAGTACGAGTATCGCATAGATGACACACGACGTATCTTCACCGTGAGTATACGAGGAGATGAGGTGGATTGAGATGAGCCGGAGGTAGGACTGACCCATCCCCCTTCAGGCGAAGTGATACCCTGTGCACACCCAATCAGTGAGGCCTGGGATCACTGACTGTGGCCATAAGTCGTGGATATTTGATTGCCTAAAATTCCATGCCTATCTCAGAGAATCGAGAAACAGAGACAATCTCAGAAAAAGAAAGAGATTTGCGAAAGAGAATGATTTGAGAAGTGAAAGAGATTTTTGTGTTTCAATAAATCTCCGATCTCACATTCGTGCCATGAGGGCACTATTTATGATCATGTTTTAAATGGAAGTTTTGACATTTGATTTACACGAAAATGCTCTTGAGAAATATGAATTTTAAATGCATTGTTCGTATGATATTTCCATTTATAACGAAAACATGGGTTTGGTTTATGCATGCATGGGCTATGTAGGTAGTACGATATCTACCTGCTAGCATACATTTCCTTACTGAGCCGTGGTTTGCTCATCCCACTATTTTTCCCCCTCCAGGTACTGAGAAGTAAGAGAGCGGTGGTCTCTAAGTCTTTTGTGTTGAACAGCTCCCACAATCCGCAAAGGTATAAGATTTGTATACACGAGTATTTTGTATCTAATATATCGTATCGCACAGTTATATCTTGGAATTGTAATCAGTATTATGGGGATGATATGTAAACACTTGGTATTTATACAATTAATTTTGTGTATTTACACACACACCTGGGAGTGTGAATTTAAGTTTTAAATATTCCGCTGTAAATAAATAAATTTTTAGTAATTGCATCTTCTCACAGCCCAACCGTAGTAGAGAATGTATGGATAGAAGGGTTCCCGAAAGCGGTGCATGACAGGCTTGGTATCAGAGCTTGGTTGGTCTGATGTGAGTTGATGCTTAGGACTAAGAAAACATACATCCCCAAGTTACTGTACGATATTTAGATACAAATGTGTATACGGAGCTGGTAGTGAATTAAATGTTTGTTATAACGCAGGAAAGTTATCAGGCTAGTGAGTTATGCCTGAGAGACACCGCAAGAGGGGAGAGAGCTCGAGGGCTCGAGGGCAAAACGACAGGACTGAGAGGCACAGTAGATCATCCTCTAGTCATGAGCCCCAGGAACAGATAGAGGCTTCTGATCCTCGAATAACTCGATTGGAGGAAGACATGCGCACGATGATGACCATGATGGGTCAGATCATGGCTAGGTTTGAGGGTACACCTGGTACAGCGGGACAGGCTGCACCGAATCCCCCAGCAGCTGCACCTGAACCTGAGAATGTTGCACCTGCGCAAGCTGAACCGGCTAGGCCACGGGAACCTCATATTCGACCGGTACCTCCTCCAGTAGCCCCACAGCAGTATGATGATGATTTGGGGTATGGATACGACTGTGATATGGAGAGATTGAGGCACTTTATGGACTTTAAGCCTCCTTCGTTTAGCGGGGTAAAGGATCCGACGGTGGCTGAGGACTGGATCAGTCAAATGGAGAAGTTATTCGACTTCTGTAGATGTTCAGCTACGGAGAGAGTAGCACTTGCGGCCTTTGTATTGAGAGGCGAAGCAGAGCACTGGTGGAAGTCCGTCAGGCCGATGTTAAGAGCTCAAGGAATGGTTATCACGTGGGATATGTTCTTGGACGTTTTCAGAGAGCAATACATCCCAGATACTGCTCGACGGAGACTACAGATGGAATTTCTGAATCTGACTCAAGGGAATCGAACAGTTGATGAGTACGAGTCACGATTCACTTCACTGGGTCGATATGATCCGGACTCGATCAGGAGTGAAGCTGTCAGAGTCCGTAGATTTGTGGATGGACTGAGGCCTTCGATCCGAGCGAAGTTGGCCCCATTTGATGTCGCTACATATAGAGAAGCTGTGCGACGGCCCAGTTATGCGAGCAAGATCATGACTTGCAGATTTCTGAATTTAGTTGGGGTAAGGACAAGGGTCCGAGGAAGCTGGGAGATGGCAAGAGTGCCAAATTTGGTCGAAAATTCATGAGTAAACGTCGGAGAGAAGTAGATGAGTTCCAGAAGAAGGTTGTTAGACCTTTTATGCCTCCGACTCAAACACCAGCCAGGGGTATAGTGATTGGTGGACCCCGACCGACTACAGATCAGTGTAGGCTATGCGGTCGATACCATGGTGGTAGGCCATGTCATCTTCAGGGTACCCGATGTTTCAGATGTGGTAAATTTGGACATTATGCCAGAGAGTGCCCGGAGATAGTTGAGGCAGTTCCACAGAGGGGTAAAGAGCCAGAGAGGGTTCCTACAGTTGCACCTCCTGCAAGAAAGAAAGCCTCGGCTGAAGAGAAAGGAAAACAAGTTGTGGGTCAAGGCAGGGTGTATGCGATAGACCAGGCATCGGCTGATACCTCTTCTGAAGTGATAAAAGGTACAATCTTGATTTTCAATCTAGAGGTTATAGCCTTGTTTGATTCTGGTGCTACGCATTCCTTCATATCACCTGCATGTGCATCTAAGTTAAAAGGTTTTGTAGAACCCACATACTTGAGTAGGACCTTACTAATAAGTACTCCAATGAGAGTTAGCCAATTAGTTGAGCAAGTGTATAAAGATTGTAAAGTGAGGGTGGGAGATAAGTGCATGACAGCCAACTTGATTTTGTTAAATATGTATGACATTGATGTAATTTTGGGAATGGATTGGTTAGCCGCCAATCATGCTGTCATAGACTGTCGTTCTAAGTCTATTAAGTTTTCTCTACCTGAAGAATGTGTTGTAAGATTTTAAGAGAAGAAATGAAATCTTAAATTTTGTGTTAAGTAAAGTACTTTGGTATAAATGGCTTGAGTGTTGTTTTGAAGGTTTTGTTGCTTATGTGGTGGATTTGAACAAAGTACATCCGGATATGGAGGACATCTCAGTGGTCAGAGAATTCCCTGATGTCTTTCCAGATGATCTACCAGGATTGCCACCTGATAGAGAAACGGAATTCGGTATAGACTTGACGCCTGGAACCGAACCAATATCTAAGTCACCATATAAGATGGCCCCAGTTGAGTTAGAGGAATTAAGGAAACAGCTGCAAGAGTTGTTAGAGAAGGGGTTCATAAGACCGAGCGTCTCGCCATGGGGAGCTCCGGTATTATTTGTGAAGAAGAGAGATGGGAGCCTCAGATTGTGTATTGACTATCGGATGTTAAACAAGGCTACCATCAAGAATAAGTACCCCTTGCCACGCATTGACGATTTATTGGATCAGCTTCGGGGAGCACAGATCTTCTCCAAGATAGATCTGAGGTCTGGGTATCATCAATTGAAGATTCGGAAGGAGGATGTGCCCAAGACAGCATTTCGTACTCGTTATGGCCATTACGAATTTTTAGTGATGCCTTTTGGGTTGACCAATGCGCCGGCAGCTTTTATGGCTCTAATGAATGAAGTATTCAAGCCATACCTGGACCAATTCGTGATTATTTTCATTGATGACATATTGGTGTATTCAAGGTCCAGAGAAGAGCATGAGCAGCACTTAAGGATTATTTTGCAAACCCTTCGAGAGAAAAGGTTATATGCCAAGCTTAACAAATGTGACTTTTGGCTAGAACAGATTTCTTTTCTAGGCCATGTTATATCGAAGGATGGGGTGTCAGTAGATCCATCCAAGATTGAGGCAGTCGTTCAATGGGAACAACCTAGGACAGTCACAGAGATCAGAAGTTTTCTAGGTTTGGCTGGTTACTACAGGAGATTTGTAGAAGGTTTCTCTAGATTAGCTGCTCCATTGACACGTCTTACGAGGAAGAGTGTGGAGTTTTCATGGGATGAAGCATGTGAGAGGAGTTTTCAGGAGCTTAAGCGCAGATTAACTACTGCGCCAGTTCTTGTCATCCCTAACAGTTCAGGGAATTACTCGGTGTATACTGATGCTTCGCATCAAGGACTAGGCTGTGTTTTGATGCAAGATGGAAGGGTAGTAGCTTATAGATCTAGACAGCTGAAGGATCATGAGAAGAACTACCCCACTCACGATTTAGAGTTAGCGGCCGTAGTGTTTGCGTTGAAGATATGGCGCCACTACTTATATGGTGAGAGATTTCAGATCTTTACGGATCATAAGAGTCTGAAATATCTATTCTCGCAAAAGGACTTAAACATGAGACAGAGGAGGTGGTTGGAACTCCTCAAGGACTATGATTGTGAGATCTTGTACCACCCGGGGAAGGCAAATGTGGTTGCCGATGCATTGAGTCGGAAGAGTCTCGGGTTGGTATCACATATGATGGTTAGAGAGCACGAGTTGTTGGAACAATTCACGAACCTTAGTCTGGATATGACCCTACCTGAGATTGGCAGCTATGGGATCATTGCTAGCTTGAGATTAGAACCGGAGTTGATTGAGAGAATCCGACAAGCTCAGCAAATCGATCAATGGTGTATTGTCATGATTAGCCAAATCCGAAAAGGGAAGGGTGCTGAGTTTATATTGAGTCCAGATGGAATACTAAGGTTTGGAGATAGAATATGTGTTCCTAAGGATTTAGAGCTGAGAAAGCTGATCTTATCAGAGGCACACTCGTCGAGATACACGATACACCCGGGGAGTGGTAAGATGTATCAAAACCTCCGAAAAGTATATTGGTGGTCTGGAATGAAGAGAGACATAGCGGAGTATGTCGCTAGATGTCTCATTTGTCAGCAAGTAAAAGTCGAACATCAGAAACCAGGAGGATTATTACAACCTCTATCGATACCAACATGGAAGTGGGAGCATATCACCATGGATTTTGTGATGAGGTTACCGAGAACCCGTAAGAACCATGATGCGATATGGGTGATAGTAGATCGGTTAACGAAATCGACACATTTCTTAGCCATGAGATCTACAGATACATTGAGTGCACTGGCGAATCTGTATGTGCGAGAAATAGTGAGATTGCATGGAGTCCCAGTGAGTGTTGTTTCGGATAGGGATGCCCGCTTCACTTCCCACTTTTGGGGATATTTCCAGGAAGCGATGGGGACCCAGTTGAGTTTTAGCACCGCTTTTCATCCTCAGACAGATGGTCAGTCAGAGAGGACTATACAGACCCTAGAGGATATGTTGAGAGCGTGTGTGCTGGATTTTAGAGGCTCATGGGACGATCACTTGCCATTGATTGAGTTCGCCTACAATAACAGTCATCACTCAAGTATTGGTATGGCCCCTTATGAGGCACTATACGGTCGTAGATGCCGATCGCCCATTGGTTGGGAAGAAGTTGGTGACAGACAATTGCTCGCCCCCGATTTGGTTAAGCAAGCCTCCGAGGATGTTCAAATAATATGCGAGAGGCTGCGAACAGCTCAAAGTCGACAAAAGAGCTATGCTGACAGGAGACGGAGACCACTTGAGTTTGATGTTGGCGAGTCCGTATTTTTGAAAGTATCTCCTTCTAAGGGAATAATGAGGTTTGGGAAGAAAGGAAAATTAAGTCCTCGTTACATTGGTCCCTTCGAGATTTTGGATAGAGTGGGAGAAGGAGCATATAGGCTAGCCTTACCACCTGAGCTGGCAGAAGTCCACAATGTCTTCCACGTTTCTATGCTTCGGAAGTACTACCCGGATCCGACACATGTAATTAGCTATGAGCCGTTGGAGCTCAAGAAAGATATGTCGTATGTCGAGAGACCGATCAGGGTGTTGGACAGGAAAGAGAAGGTGTTGCGGAACAAGACGATTTCATTGGTTAAGGTTTTGTGGCAACATCACACTGTGGAAGAGGCCACATGGGAACTGGAAAGTTTGATGCGGGAAAAGTATCCCGAGTTATTCACAGATTGAATTGGTTCTAATTTGGAAGACCAAATTCTTTAAGTGGGGGAGAATGTGAGACCCCGTATATGTATAGCTGTATATAGGAACATGGGAATGTAAATAGAGTCATAAGTAAGATGATGTATTGTAATGTGAAGTATATGCAATGTAAGTTTATAAGATTATGTACGCACTTGTAGTAAGAATTGTGATTATACGTACAAGTTGCATTATGAATGAGTAGGAAGAAATAAACTTGAACACGAGAAGAATGTGATCGAAATGGAATATGAGTAGTATAGTAAAATGGAAGGAAAGATTTACATAAGTGTATATTTCCATTCGAGTAATATCGTATATGTATTTGATCATACAAAGATTCTACACAAGTTTTAATGTGTATGTAGAGAGGATGGATCCCATTTTCAAGTCTCAAAGATGGATGAATGAGAAAATGATCATGGAAGCAAATTAAGGGTGTTTGGTAAGGGTTGTTGCAGAAAAACTGCAGGAAATCTGGAATTTGTGAAGGCCAGATCGATCTCATAGGATGAGAGATCGATCTGGGAGAGCCAGAATGCTCTTATGTGAGAAATGGAAGAGAACAGATCGATCTCCAAAGGAAGCAGATCGATCTCTTTAGCTCTCGGGTTGGGAGAAGATCGATCTCCCCTAAGACCAGATCGATCTCTCTAGGTCTCGGGTTGGAAGCAGATCGATCTCCCATAAGACCAGATCGATCTCCTTAAGCTTCTGTTTGATAGCAGATCGATCTCCAGCCTCGACAGATCGATCTCCTACCTTTAAAACGTCTTAGAAAAGAGGGATTTCTGGAGGAACAGATCTATCTCCACCCAAGGAAGATCGATCTCATCAAGTCAAACCTATAAATGGGAGCAGTTGGATCATCAGAATTTCGGGACAAACATTTCCATTTCACTTCAACTCAAAGAAATCTAGTTTCTCACTCCTAAATCCAGCCATTTTCAGTGAGATTTAAGGAGAGGCTATTAGAGACAAAGTTGTTCACATCAAAGAGAAGAACAACATAGTCTAGAGGCATTTTCCCATTTGAAGGATTGAAGAAATAGAGGGCAATCCTAATTGGAGCAAGAGGAAATCCAATGAGGTAAGTTCTAATGCACAAATCCAAGTACATTGGTTTAGTTAATGATTATAAAGATATTTGGGTGTGCATATTGTGGATAGAACTACCTAGGATGGTATGAAATGCATATAGCTTAGAAAAAGTCAAGTGTGAGAAAGTGGAATGTGGGAGTATTTTTGATGAATGGGATATCTTGAGTGGATGAGTATGTTGTGGAAATGGTTTGGAAATGTTGATATTAGGATAAATTGGGAGATTTACCACAAAGGGTAAAAATGGGTAATTAAGGCATTGGATAAAGGCTTAGTTGAATAAGAGTTAGAAACATTAACTCAAATGTTGATGGATGAATTTCAGTTTCGGATGATACGCCGGAGCAAGTCGAGATGAGAACGCAAGAAGCGTAAAGGCGGATAGTTGCACACAAGTAAAACGAGGTAAGGGACTGTGTGTTAGCTATAGAGATGTTCGTACGTAATTACAGTAATTTCGTAGATATATTGCTAGGACTAGTACGATAGTATAAGTTTATGAAATGATGTGGAAATATGAAAAGTACTATGATGTATATATATGTATTGAGAAATGGGATAGGGTAAGGAAATAGCATGATATGCATGTTTTCAATGAAATTCTCAACTTTACATGGTTATTGATGATTGAGAAATGTTGATGATAGTTTGGCTAATTTTACATGTTTTGGCATGAAAAGGCATGCTATGTGAATAAACGTGTTTTGAGTTCTTAAAAAGAGAAAATAGCCATCTATCAGTTTTGAGATGAGATTTGGTGTTGAAGCGTTAGCTCACACCCGGTTTAAAGCCTTGATGTACCGTGCGGGAGATTAACTCGCACGGAGGTTTTGAGAAAGTGCGAGAACTATGCTCGTACCTGTTTTGTTGAGTTAAGGTAAACCTGGGGGTCTGGGATCCAAGGGGATACCAGCCGACGGCCAATTGAACGGGCTGGGCCTTAACGATAGATCGTACCGCGCTGGAGCTTTGCGTTGACTGTGTGTCACGCTGCTTGCTCGCCTGGTATATGAGACATGGTTTAAGGATAAAAAGTCCATCGGAGTTGGAGTATGGACTTGGGTCCACGGTTGTACGTAGAATAGTGTAGTCACCCGTTGGTATACTATGTACCGTGCTGGGTGCACGTGAGTACGAGTATCGCGTAGATGACACACGACGTATCTTCACCGTGAGTATACGAGGAGATGAGGTGGATTGAGATGAGCCGGAGGTAGGACTGACCCATCCCCCTTCAGGCGAAGTGATACCCTGTGCACACCCAATCAGTGAGGCCTGGGATCACTGACTGTGGCCATAAGTCGTGGATATTTGATTGCCTAAAATTCCATGCCTATCTCAGAGAATCGAGAAACAGAGACAATCTCAGAAAAAGAAAGAGATTTGCGAAAGAGAATGATTTGAGAAGTGAAAGAGATTTTTGTGTTTCAATAAATCTCCGATCTCACATTCGTGCCATGAGGGCACTATTTATGATCATGTTTTAAATGGAAGTTTTGACATTTGATTTACACGAAAATGCTCTTGAGAAATATGAATTTTAAATGCATTGTTCGTATGATATTTCCATTTATAACGAAAACATGGGTTTGGTTTATGCATGCATGGGCTATGTAGGTAGTACGATATCTACCTGCTAGCATACATTTCCTTACTGAGCCGTGGTTTGCTCATCCCACTATTTTTCCCCCTCCAGGTACTGAGAAGTAAGAGAGCGGTGGTCTCTAAGTCTTTTGTGTTGAACAGCTCCCACAATCCGCAAAGGTATAAGATTTGTATACACGAGTATTTTGTATCTAATATATCGTATCGCACAGTTATATCTTGGAATTGTAATCAGTATTATGGGGATGATATGTAAACACTTGGTATTTATACAATTAATTTTGTGTATTTACACACACACCTGGGAGTGTGAATTTAAGTTTTAAATATTCCGCTGTAAATAAATAAATTTTTAGTAATTGCATCTTCTCACAGCCCAACCGTAGTAGAGAATGTATGGATAGAAGGGTTCCCGAAAGCGGTGCATGACAGGCTTGGTATCAGAGCTTGGTTGGTCTGATGTGAGTTGATGCTTAGGACTAAGAAAACATACATCCCCAAGTTACTGTACGATATTTAGATACAAATGTGTATACGGAGCTGGTAGTGAATTAAATGTTTGTTATAACGCAGGAAAGTTATCAGGCTAGTGAGTTATGCCTGAGAGACACCGCAAGAGGGGAGAGAGCTCGAGGGCTCGAGGGCAAAACGACAGGACTGAGAGGCACAGTAGATCATCCTCTAGTCATGAGCCCCAGGAACAGATAGAGGCTTCTGATCCTCGAATAACTCGATTGGAGGAAGACATGCGCACGATGATGACCATGATGGGTCAGATCATGGCTAGGTTTGAGGGTACACCTGGTACAGCGGGACAGGCTGTACCGAATCCCCCAGCAGCTGCACCTGAACCTGAGAATGTTGCACCTGCGCAAGCTGAACCGGCTAGGCCACGGGAACCTCATATTCGACCGGTACCTCCTCCAGTAGCCCCACAGCAGTATGATGATGATTTGGGGTATGGATACGACTGTGATATGGAGAGATTGAGGCACTTTATGGACTTTAAGCCTCCTTCGTTTAGCGGGGTAAAGGATCCGACGGTGGCTGAGGACTGGATCAGTCAAATGGAGAAGTTATTCGACTTCTGTAGATGTTCAGCTACGGAGAGAGTAGCACTTGCGGCCTTTGTATTGAGAGGCGAAGCAGAGCACTGGTGGAAGTCCGTCAGGCCGATGTTAAGAGCTCAAGGAATGGTTATCACGTGGGATATGTTCTTGGACGTTTTCAGAGAGCAATACATCCCAGATACTGCTCGACGGAGACTACAGATGGAATTTCTGAATCTGACTCAAGGGAATCGAACAGTTGATGAGTACGAGTCACGATTCACTTCACTGGGTCGATATGATCCGGACTCGATCAGGAGTGAAGCTGTCAGAGTCCGTAGATTTGTGGATGGACTGAGGCCTTCGATCCGAGCGAAGTTGGCCCCATTTGATGTCGCTACATATAGAGAAGCTGTGCGACGGCCCAGTTATGCGAGCAAGATCATGACTTGCAGATTTCTGAATTTAGTTGGGGTAAGGACAAGGGTCCGAGGAAGCTGGGAGATGGCAAGAGTGCCAAATTTGGTCGAAAATTCATGAGTAAACGTCGGAGAGAAGTAGATGAGTTCCAGAAGAAGGTTGTTAGACCTTTTATGCCTCCGACTCAAACACCAGCCAGGGGTATAGTGATTGGTGGACCCCGACCGACTACAGATCAGTGTAGGCTATGCGGTCGATACCATGGTGGTAGGCCATGTCATCTTCAGGGTACCCGATGTTTCAGATGTGGTAAATTTGGACATTATGCCAGAGAGTGCCCGGAGATAGTTGAGGCAGTTCCACAGAGGGGTAAAGAGCCAGAGAGGGTTCCTACAGTTGCACCTCCTGCAAGAAAGAAAGCCTCGGCTGAAGAGAAAGGAAAACAAGTTGTGGGTCAAGGCAGGGTGTATGCGATAGACCAGGCATCGGCTGATACCTCTTCTGAAGTGATAAAAGGTACAATCTTGATTTTCAATCTAGAGGTTATAGCCTTGTTTGATTCTGGTGCTACGCATTCCTTCATATCACCTGCATGTGCATCTAAGTTAAAAGGTTTTGTAGAACCCACATACTTGAGTAGGACCTTACTAATAAGTACTCCAATGAGAGTTAGCCAATTAGTTGAGCAAGTGTATAAAGATTGTAAAGTGAGGGTGGGAGATAAGTGCATGACAGCCAACTTGATTTTGTTAAATATGTATGACATTGATGTAATTTTGGGAATGGATTGGTTAGCCGCCAATCATGCTGTCATAGACTGTCGTTCTAAGTCTATTAAGTTTTCTCTACCTGAAGAATGTGTTGTAAGATTTTAAGAGAAGAAATGAAATCTTAAATTTTGTGTTAAGTAAAGTACTTTGGTATAAATGGCTTGAGTGTTGTTTTGAAGGTTTTGTTGCTTATGTGGTGGATTTGAACAAAGTACATCCGGATATGGAGGACATCTCAGTGGTCAGAGAATTCCCTGATGTCTTTCCAGATGATCTACCAGGATTGCCACCTGATAGAGAAACGGAATTCGGTATAGACTTGACGCCTGGAACCGAACCAATATCTAAGTCACCATATAGGATGGCCCCAGTTGAGTTAGAGGAATTAAGGAAACAGCTGCAAGAGTTGTTAGAGAAGGGGTTCATAAGACCGAGCGTCTCGCCATGGGGAGCTCCTGTATTATTTGTGAAGAAGAGAGATGGGAGCCTCAGATTGTGTATTGACTATCGGATGTTAAACAAGGCTACCATCAAGAATAAGTACCCCTTGCCACGCATTGACGATTTATTGGATCAGCTTCGGGGAGCACAGATCTTCTCCAAGATAGATCTGAGGTCTGGGTATCATCAATTGAAGATTCGGAAGGAGGATGTGCCCAAGACAGCATTTCGTACTCGTTATGGCCATTACGAATTTTTAGTGATGCCTTTTGGGTTGACCAATGCGCCGGCAGCTTTTATGGCTCTAATGAATGAAGTATTCAAGCCATACCTGGACCAATTCGTGATTATTTTCATTGATGACATATTGGTGTATTCAAGGTCCAGAGAAGAGCATGAGCAGCACTTAAGGATTATTTTGCAAACCCTTCGCCAGGCGATCCTTCAGCCACCGGAGACGCGCCGTTTGGAGGCCGGAGGACGTCGAAAAACGGAGGAGAAGCCGCGGGAGAAAAAAGGGAGATCGGCGGCGAACGGCGCCGATCTGGCCAATCCCACCCCTAGCCGAACGTTCCCAAGGCCAAGACGAGCAGATTGGCGGTGGTGGCAGCCACCGAAACCGGACGACGTCGGAAACGGCGAAAAAGGAAAGTGGGTACCGACGGAAGAGGAGAACGGCCGGACCGGCGACTTTTCGGCGGCCTTGGGCGAAGCCAAGCCCAGATTCGTGATGCGAACGACCCAGCGGAGCGATTGGCGGTGGAAGCCGACGGAGAACCGGTCTGCAAGGCAGTGAACCGGCGGTGAACCGGCCGAACCGGAGAGAACCGGCGGTCTGAACCGGTCCAAACCGGACTGAACCGGTTCAGCCAAAAAGAGAGGAAAAAAGGAAGAAAAAAGGGAAAAAGAAAAAGAGAAAAAGTTGGGGAAAATTCCAGTGATGCAATCGAGCTTCGGGTAAGTCAGTGAGCGGTCGAATTGACCTGATTTAAGTTTCGGAGTATTTAATTTAATTAATTTTCGACTGGAAACTTACCCAGAAAAATTATGAAATTGTGTAGCTCGACGATTGGCATCCACCGAGAGCTCGAGATAGCCTCGATTTACGGACTAGCATGGAATCTCGGGTAAGTGACCCTTATTTACGACAATTACCTCGTTATGCGTGATATTGATTTGATTTCCGCATAAATTGAATTAAATTATGAAAATTTAGATAAATTGTCGTAAATATTAAATTTAGCTATTCGAGAATTAGAACGAGGACCGATAAATTATTGGTGGGCCCAATGAGCCCAATAGGCCTCGATAAAGTGAAAATTAAGTGGTAAACGGGCTTAAGGCCGATTAAGGCCCATTAAGGTGCAATCGGGCCCAATAGGGGTAAACGGGCCCAATGATTTAAATTAAGCCCAGAAAATATTAAATACAATTAAATTGTATAATATCTGACCTGAGGAATATTAATACGCAGTTTCGGGCATTTGATTGGGAGCATATCGGACTGCGCGATGAGACAACAGAGGAAAAGAAAAGGTCAGACTCGACAGGAAAATAAGGTAAGGGAATTCTACGGACTGCTAGAGGTAAACTTTATGCAATTTTAAATTCATATGCAGTCCTTAAAAATGTTTTGGAGGGTCTAGAGGTCGAAGAATAATTTTAATGCCCCGAATAGGCAAATTACCAAAATACCCTTGTTAAGGGTAAAATTTACAAAGTTAGGAAAAATTGGGAGGAGCAAGAACAAGAGGTTCTTGCTCATTATGGAGGTATTTTAACGCATGCATGAGTAGGCTGGCTCACTTGGAAAGAAAATGCACAGCATTGCATACTTTCAACAATATAATTGTTTTTGAAAACTGTTTTGAGGAAACGGAGCCGCCTACGTGTTTTTATTTACATGTGACGTGCTAGAGCTCAGCTCGCACGATGTTTGATTTGTGTGATGCATGCATTAGTGCAGGAGCGAGAGCTCGCACTAGAGTTTTACATGCATAGGTGCTAGAGTCTAACTCGCACCATATTTTTATATGATTTTGAGACAGGGTGTTAGAGCTTCGCTCGCACCAGATTTTTATACGATTTGCATACAGAGTGCTAGAGCTTAGCTCGCACTAGATTTACTTGATTTGATGAGAGTGCTGAGCATTGCTCGCACTGATTTTTATGAGAACATGCGATGAGCCGTGCTTGGAGCATCGGGTAGACTGTGTGTCACCGATTAAATAGGCTCGCACGTGCGTTTTGAGACATGGCATGAGTATTGAGAAACAAAACCTCTATGGGAAGCAGGCCAATTGGGCTGGAGTACCTAGAGATATTATATGGGTTCACGGAGTACGATGTACCGTGCAAGTAGCATGGAGTACGATGTACCGTGTGGTATCTTCGGATACGGCATCTCCGGATGTAGCATCTTCGGATGCCGGGGATCGGATAAGACTGACGGGATGGACTGACCCACCTCCCGGGCGGTTCCCGATCATGGTGAGAACCCGCACACTAGGATCCGTGTAGCTGAGGAACTCCCGAGGACAGATATGGCCATAGTCCTAGTTATTGCCGTTATACAGATATTGCCTCGTCTCGCATGTCGACGATTTTGATGATTTAAACTGGGTTTTTAAACTAAATTTGCATGATGGTATTTCCATGCTTTTCAAACCCACGTGTGATGTAAACCGTTTTCATGGTTTTGTGTGAGTCAGGATCACCCGCAGGAGGGGTCGAGTCCTGACTTTATTGTGAAAATTTTAATTGAGAAAGAAATGATTTGTAATAATTGCATGTTGATTTTCCGTGCAAATGTGTTTTACATAACATCATAACGCATATCATTGTTTTAAAATGTGTGGAGAAAGGGTGGTTTATGCATGGCACCACGTTCATGTAGGTAGTATGATTACCTACTTGTTCGTAGGATTGCCTTACTGAGCTTGATGTGCTCACCCCTTTCATTTTCTCCCACAGATAATCTCCAGTTGAAGTTGCGACGACTCAGTACTGCATTCCGGATATCCGCTGCTGCCCATCAACATAAGGTATATACACTTGTACATATTGTATCTACATAAGCATAGCACAGTAACATGTTTGTAAGTAACTTTAGGGGATGTATAAATAATGTAAACAATTATAAATGACTGGAGAAGAAATAAGTTAGATGGTAATTGAATGGTGGGACTGGCATTGACGCACAGCCCAATTATTAGTGGAGTGTTGGTCACGATTCGAGGACAGGTAAGAATTTAAGTAAATAATAAAACGCGAAAAAAATTAACTCTGATTTTTGGGTAGTTTGGGTCGTGACACGACCGTACCGGTTCAGCCCTCATTTACTCATTCTGGCGTCGTCTGACCTGTTCCCGGCGTGATTCCACCGTTGTTCGGCTCGGCTGCACCTGGGCTTCCTAAATCGGGCCTCGGCTTGGACCAAATCGACGCCATCGTCGGTGAATCGAAGCTTCTCCCCGCGGCTTCTCCTTCGTTTTTCGACGTGCTCTGACGTTTCCACGGCTCGTCACTGCAGTCGATGGGTCTCCCGGTGGTCGGGCTTCCTTTTCCAGTGGGTGTCGAACCTCCTCAGTCGTCGGTGGTGGCTCTGTCGGCGATCTCTTCCTCGGTCTGCATTTTTCGTTTTCCTTCGCGTTTTGGGTTTCCTGTTTCGAAATTTCCAAATTCGTTTTCCGTTTTTTTCATTTTTTTATAATTTATTTTTAATATTATTTTATTCATTAAAGTATATTAAAATTGCCAAAATATCTTCAAAAATTATTATTTAATTCATTTAATCTATGAATGAATTTATCGATATTATTTTATCTTTTTGGTAAAATTTTCGATTATTTTCGGGATTATTTTTTAAGTGAAAATCTCGGTTTATTCCAATAAATTCATATCTTGATCAATTTAATCCGAAATTTAATTATTTCTTCGTTATTGATCAAGATTCTCAAATCCCATATTTTTAATTAAATTTTCTTGTCCCGATTAATACCGAATTTCGATCTTTTGATCGTTTTGCCGTTGCACATTTTTGATAATTCCATTTCAATCCTTTTGCATTTTTAAATGCACTCGAAAATTTCTATTCATTCTCTTTTTGCTCGTACGATAAGATCGGGTCTTACAGAATATGCCTAAAACACCTTAAACGGACCATTTCGAACTCGTTTAGCCCTTTTTGGCTTTTACTCTGGTTCTCTGTGTTCGGGACCAAATCTAATCGACTTTCCTTCATGAGCTCCCTATATTTTTTCATTTTAAGTTCTTCTTTTCAGTCAGAATGATCCAGATCCACTTGGTTTAGCCTGGGGCTCTTATAGCCCTTATTCGACTTTTATGTAGCTTATAAGTGTTAAATCATTTTACTTATACTTTTATTCAAGTAAACACTCTTCTTATGATTCAACTAACAAAATAATGTGTTTGTACACATAGAAATCATAAGGAACAAGCTACTTAAAATACAGGTCTTACAATAACATTGCATATATTAGATATTAATTACTTAGCAATAAGTGGCATATCATCGGTGTATAGCTATTGTTGGTGTTGACATTTTGCTTGTCGTTTGGGGTGAGTTGTGCATGAATCAATTCTATTTTTGGTTCTATGTGTCATATGATAATTAAGTAAATAGTTGTTAGTCATTTTAAGGTTATATAATAAGGCAATAAGGATTAAGAAAATAGCTCCGGGTTCATGGTCAATGCAGTAAAATGTTGTTTGGTCATATTGGGTACCGCTTCTATTATGTATTTAGGGTGTCATTCATTTCATGTTAATGGTTAGTTATTTATGTATGAGTCACCTAAGGATTATATAGTAAAATAGCATGTATTAGAAATTAGTTGTTATTAGATTTTATGCCTTTTTGTCTAATATTCATAGTTATTTTACTGATGTTTATGTACTATTAAGCATGAATCATGATGGTTGTTTAGGATGGTATCTCATTTAGTTTATGTGATTTTACTTGGTAAATAGGTCATGCATATGTTAGATAGAAATTAGGAATAGTAAGGTAATTTTTTTCTTTGCATTTTTGGTGCCTTTTTCTTAAGCAATTTTCATGTAGGCATCATTTGCTAATTCTTGTCTTGTACAGTTTTCTTTCTTATTATTTTGGTCATCTTAGGATAGCATTTCATTAGTTTTAGGTCACACATAAATTATATATTTAGTTATTACAGTTTAGGTAATTTTAGAATTAATTTTGATAGCATTTACATGGCATTTAGAGTTTATTTGATATTAAATTTCAAAGTTGTCCAGATTTTACTTCATGACTGTTTTAGATTAGTTTAAGGGCTATTTTGTGTCACGACCCAAAACTACCCAAAAATCAGAGTAAATTATTCGCGTTTTGTTATTTGTTTTAATGCTTACCTGTCCTCTGATCGTGATCACACTCCACTAACAATTGGGCTGTGCGTCAAGGCCAGTCCCACCAATTTAATTCTTTCTCATTCATTTATAAATGTTTACAATATTTATACATCCCCTAAAGTCACTTACAAACATGTTACTGTGCTATGCTTATTTAGATACAATATATACAAGTGTATATACCTTAAATGATAGGCAGCAGCGGATATTCGGAATGCAGTACTCAGTCGCCTCAACATCTACTGGAGATTATCTGTGTGAGAAAATGAAAGGGGTGAGCACATCAAGCTTAGTAAGGCAATCCTACGAACAAGTAGGTAACCATACTACCTACATGAACGTGGTGCCATGTATAAACCACCCTTTCTCCACACATTTTAAAACTGATGCTATGATTCATGATGTCATGTAAAACCCGTTCGCATGGAAAATTCAACATGCAACTCTTTTTAAATCATTTCTTTCTTATTTAAAAATTTCACAATAAAGTCAGGACTCAACCCCTCCCTCGGGTGGTCCTGACTCACACAAAACCATGAAAATCAGTTTACATCACACATGAGTTTAAAAAGCATGGAAATAACATCATGCAAATTTGATTTAAAACCCAGTTTTGATCTCATCAAAATCGTCAACATGCGAGACTAGGCAACATCTGTATATCGGTAATAACCAGGACTATGGCCATGTGTCCTCGGGAGTCCCTTTGCCTACACGGGTCCTAGTGTGCGGGGTCTCACCATGATCGGGAACTGCCCGGGAGGTGGGTCAGTCCATCTCATCGGTCTTATCCGATCCCACCATCTGAAGATGCCACACGTATCCGAAGATACCACACATCCGAAGATGCCACACGGTACATCGTACTCCATGCTACTTGCACGGTACATCATACTCTGTGGACCCATATGTCATACCCTGTCTCAAAACGCACGTGTGAGCCTATTAAATCGGTGACACACAGTCTACCCAACGCTCCAAGCACGGCTCATCGCATGTTCTCATAAAATCAATGCGAGTGATGCTCAGCACTCTCATTAAATCAAGTAAAACTAGTGCGAGCTAAGCTCTAGCACTCTATATGCAAACCATGTGAAAATCTGGTGCGAGCGAAGCTCCAACACCCTGTCTCAAAAATCATATAAAAATATGGTGCGAGTTAGACTCTAGCACCGTATCACAAAAATCATGTAAAATCAGGTGCGAGTTAGATTCAGCACCTAATGCATGTAAAACTCTAGTGTGAGCTCTCGTTCCAGCACTAATGCATGCATCACCCAAATCAAAATATCGTGCGAGCTAAGCTCTAGCACGTCACATGTCAATAAAAACACGTAGGCGGCTCTGTTTCCTCAAAACAGTTTTCAAAACCATTTCCTCGTTGAAAATATGCAATGCTGTGCATTTTTCTTTCAAGGTTAGCCAGCCTACTCATGCATGCATCAAAACACCTCCAGAACGAGCAGGAACCTCTTGTTCTTGCTCCTCCCAATTTTTCCTAACATTGAAAATTTTACCCTTAACAAGGGTATTTTGGTAATTTGCCTATTCGAGGCACTAAAATTATTAACTTACTTCTAGACCCTTTAGATAATTTAAAAGACTGTATATGACTTTGAAATTTTGTAAAGTTACCTCTAGTAGTCCGTAGAATTCCCTTACCTTATTTTTCTGTAGAGTTTGACCTTTCCTTTTCTATTGCTGTCTCGTCACACAGTCCGATTTACTCCCAATCCAATGTCCGAAACTGCGTATAATTATTCTTCAAGTCAGATATCATACAATTTAATTGTATTTCCTATTTTCTGGGCTTAATTTAAGTCATTGGGCCCATTTACCCCTATTGGGCCCGATTGCACCTTAATGGGCTTTAATCGGCCTTAAGCCCGTTTTCCACTTAATTTTCACATTATCGAGGCCTATTGGGCTCATTGAGCCCACCAACAATTTATTAGGCCTCTTTCTACCTCTCGAATAGCTCAATTTATTATTTATGACAATTTATCCGACTTTCAAAAATTTAATTTAATTAATGCGGAAATTAAATCTGAAGCACGCATAACGATGTAAATTATCGTAAATAAGGGTTACTTACCCGAGATTCCATGCTAGTATGCAAATCGAGGCTGTCTCGAGCTCTTGTTTGACGTCAATTATCGAGCTACACAATTTCATAAATTTTTGGGTAAATTTCTAGTCGAAAATTAATTAAATTAAATATTCCAAAATTTAAATCGATCAATTTCGACCGCTACTGACTTACCCATAGCTCGATTATATCGTCGGGATTTTTTCCCAATTTTTCGTCTTTTTCTTTTTCCCTTTTTATCCTTTTTTCCCCTCTTTCTTGGTTGAACCGGTTCAGACCCGGTTCGAACCGTCGGTTCACTCTGGTTCAATCGGTTTGGTACCTTGCCAGCCGGTTCTCTGTCGGCTTTTGCATCCAGTGGCTCCGCTGGGCCGTCCGCAGCACGAATCTGCTCTCGGTTTCATCCAAGGCCATCGAAAAATCATCGATCCGGCCTGTTCTCTCCACCGTCGGTACCCATTTCCTCTTTCCGTCGTTTTAGACGTTTGCCGGCATTTTCGCTGGTCGTGGCCACCACCAATCACGTCGTCTGGGCCTCGGGGACGTTCGGTTGGGCGTGGGGTCGACCAGATCGGCGCCGATCGTCGGGAATCGCCTTCTCTTCTCTCGACCCTCGATTTCTCTCCGTTTCGTCGCCTATCGCCGCCGTTCGTGCCCCCATGGGACTGGTGGTGGCTCGCTGGCGCATAGGTCTCCTTCGCCTGGGCCGCCGGTGCCGTCCGTCCGGTCTTCAGCTTCCGTTTTGGCTTCGTTTCAGTTTTTTCGTTTCTCTCTCCCCGACCTATTTCTGATTCCCCTTTTTTTTTTCTTTTTTTTAAAAACTTAATTAATTTTATTTAATTTATTATTTAATTTTATTAATATTTTAATTAATAAAATATATTAAAATGTCTAAGATATCTACCAAAAATTATTATTTTATTCTAAATTAATTAATTTAATTTAATTTAATTTATTTATCATATTTTAACTTTTTTCAGGTATAATTTCTCCGTATTTTCGGGATATTGTCCCGAATAACTTTTCGATATTTCTAAAAATTTCGAATCTTGATCAATTTAACCGAAATTTAATTATTTCACCTTTATTGACCAAGATTTCTCAATCCATTATTTTTTTATAAAATTTTCTTGTCGAATTTATATCGAATTCGATCTTTTGACCATTTTGCCCTTCAACGTGCTTGAAAATTCCATTTCAGTCCTTTTACATTTTTAAATGCACTCGTAAATTTCTATTCATTCCCTTTTGCTCTTACAATAAAATCGGGTCTTACATTTTGAGGTTAAGAAAGTTCATTTAGGTTGTTTTCATTTAGGGTTAGATGTAGGGTTAGCTAAAAATAAGGTTACTTTCCATTTTTCCTTGCATATTCATGTATTAAATTAGTGTTGGTTGCATTTCCATAGTAAGAATTTGTAATTGTTGTTTTGGTAAGCTTTTAATTAGTGCTTTAGTGTTAAGTTGACATTAGTTTAGGGTTTAAGACATGTATTCAGGGTTATTTTAGGGTTAGAGTCTATTTCATGCATTTTTAGTTTTTTTTTTCAATTTCCAAAACTATAAAAAGATTTTAATTCCCATGCATCATTTTAGTTATTGTTAGTAATTAATTATGTATTTCATTATTTTCAAAATCATTTAGGTTAGGCATAGTTTAGGGTTTGCATTTTAGACCATTTAGGGTAATTTAGGGTTGTATGTCCATTTAGATACATTTGAGAGATTACATGCATTAGTTTATTTTTATTTTTATTTTTTGCATTTTTAATAGTTTTAATTCATTGTCATGTAGATATTATATTTGTGTGCATTTTAGTTTTTTTTACAATTATTTTTTGTTATTTTCATTTTACAACCATATTTTCCTTTAATTGTATTTTTAGCTCATTTTCCTTATTGCTTTTAATTTTGTTAATTTTCTTTTACAGTTGCTTTTTATTTTTATTTAGCTTTGTAAGTATCTATTTTTCTCATTTCAGTTATTATTCTCATTTTATTTTTAGTTTATTATTTTATTTTTTATTTTATATTTTTGTTCACCATGCATTAGTAAACTTGTAGACCACTCACCTTCATAATTGGCTAGAATATACTTTAGGAAGTAATTATCTAGTAATCAATTAGGCTACAAAAAATCTATGTGGAACGGTATTCTAGACTTGCCTCTTTATTACTTGTATAATCGTATATACTTGTACGTAAATACCATATTGTGTCATCAATTCCATATGAGGAAGAGCTTTATAACACTTTGTGCTCTATGTCACCATTTAACACACCAGGGATGGATGGCTTCCAAGTGGATTTTATCATTCTAATTGGGAGTTTGTGAAAAATTCTATTTGATTATTTGTTGAAGATGCCTTCAAGAATGGTTATTTTGATGCAAATCTTAACAAAGTTCTAACGGTCTTAATTCTAAAAATGACCCATTCAGAATCTATTCATCACTTTAAACCCATTAGCTTATGTAATGTGCCGGTGAAACTAATTTCTAAAATTATTGTAAGTAGGTTGAGGCTTTTTTAAAAGATACAATTGTTTTTTCTCAATGCAATTTCATACTGGATAAGAGTAGTTCAGACAATATAGTTGTTGTATAAGAGGCAATTCATTCCAAGGGGAAGAAAAAAGTGAAATATGGTGATCTAATTATGAAAATTGACTTACAGAAGGCTTATGATCGAATAAGTTGGGATTTTGTTCAATGGGTTGTGTCCGACTTAGAATTTCCTACGTCTGTCATAAACTTGATCATGTTCGATATCACTATACTAAAATGAATTTAGTATGGAATGAAGAGGTGTCATCCAACTTTAAACTGACTTGAGGTTTTAGCCAGGGTGATCATCACCGTATCTTTCTATTTTGTGGTTACAGAAATTTTCAAAGATGATTGAAGTGGTTGTTAATAAGGGTGATTGGATGCCAATATCTTTATCCCCAAGTGGTCTTTTGTTTTCTCATATGTTTTTCGTATACAATCTAATTTTGTTTAGAAGAGCCTTGTTGCAATAATGTCAAGTGATCAAGTTTATTTTAAATAATTTTTGTTATATTTCGAGACAGAACGTTAATTATAGCAAGTCCAAATTTCTTACCCCTTATAATGTCTCCTCTAATAGGGTTTTTACTATTCAAAACTTCTTTGAAATGAAACATAATGATAATTTTTGCAATTATTTGGGAGTTCCTATACTATCTAAATGAATGAGTAAAGAAACTTTTAAACCTTTGCTTGATAAGGTGAAGAATAGACTTCCTTCATGGAAGGCCAGCCAGTAGCCATTAGAAGGGGAGGGCAACATTAATCCATTTGATGTCAAGTTCTATAGCCTCATATATCATATAGACCATGAAGTTACCAATGTTTGTGACTAAAGAAAATCCTTTTAGTCAAATGGTCTGTGGTTTTGCTAATGGTGGTTTGGGATTAAGAAGAGCAAATGACATGAATAAAGCCCTTCTATTGAAATTGGGATGGAAGCTAGAAGAAGGTGATAAAGGTCTTTAGACGAGGTTGCTACATTCAAAATACTTGATAGGTAGATATTTTCTTGAAGCTAGAATTAAACATTAAGTTTCTCACACATGGAAAGGCATTATTTCATGCAAAGAAATAATCTCCTGATGTTACGCTTGGTCTTTAGGCAATGGATAAAAAACCTTTTTTCTGGTTTAGTCGTTGGGTTAGAGATAAACCCCTTGTAGAAGTTTGTTTAAATCTTATACATTCTAATGATGCAAGTGATAGAGTTGAGGACTCTATGATATTGGATGGGAGTTAGAACTGGTCAAGCTTGGACTTTCTACCAAGCAATATTATTAACCAATTGAAGTTAATTCCAATTAAAGGAAGATAACGTTTACTGGGCTACATCTTCTAGTGGTAGATAATCTGTGAGTTCAGCTTATTCATCTTTGTTAACAAAGTCATTTCCAAATCGTTGCTAGAAACAACTATGGAAACTCGATGTTCCCCATTGTATTAAGACTTTCCTCTGGTTAGTTGCTCATAACAATTTTAAATGTTAAATCAATTTTATTATGAATCAATTCTAGTAAAATTCTATTGCTAAGGGAATTATTTGGTAGTTGAGTTTATTTGGAGATAAATATTTTCAAAAGGTAAGATTCCTTAGTGAATAGGAATTTTTGGTGATCAAGTAACTTGGCTCTCTCTCTATATATTTTGCTAAGTTAATGGGCAATAACCATTGATAGATAAAAGATACAGCTACAAAATCTCTATACAATAAGGTCTAAGGATTATTGTTACGCAAACAGAAGCTTTGTTGTCTTAAAAAAAATGAAGACTGATGATAGGTACAATCAACACAGAGGAAAGCTATAAACAATCTGAGCAATTGTCACGACCCAAACTACCCAAAAATCAAAGTTAATTTTTCGCGTTTTGTTATTTTCTTTCATTGCTTACTTGTCCTCTGATCGTGATCACACTCCACTAACAAATTGGGCTGTGCGTCAATGCCAGTCCCACCATACCTTTACCATATAACTTAATTCTTTCTCAGTCATTTATAAAATGTCTACAATATTTATACATCCCCTAGAGACACTTACAAACATGTTACTGTGCTATGCTTATTTAGATACAATTTGTACAAGTGTATATACCTTGAATGATGGGCAGCAGCGGATATCCGGAATGCAGTACTGAGTCATCTCAACGTCTACTAGAGATTATCTGTGGGAGAAAATGAAAGGGGTGAGCACATCAAGCTCAGTAAGGCAATCCTACGAACAAGTAGGTAACCATACTACCTACATGAACGTAGTGCCATGCATAAACCACCCTTTCTCCACACATTTTAAAACAGATGATATGAGTTATGATATTATGTAAAACACATTTGCACGAAAAATTCAACATGCAATTATATTCAAAATCATATCTTTCTCGTTTAAAATTTCACAGTAAAGTCAGGACTCGACCCCTCCTTCGGGTGATCCTGACTCACACAAAATCATGAAAATCCGTTCACATCACATATGGGTTTAAAAAGCATGGAAATAACCATCATGCACATTTAATTTAAAACCCGATTTGATCTCATCAAAATCGTCGACATGCGAGACTAGGCAACATCTGTATATCGGTAATAACTAGGACTATGGCTATGTGTGTCCTCGTGAGTCTCTCTAGCTACACGGATCCTAGTGTGCGAGGTCTCACCCTGATCGGGAACCGCCCGGGAGGTGGGTCAATCCAACCCGTCAGTCTTATCCAATCCCACGAATCCGAAGATGCCGTGTCCGAAGATACCCCGTATCACAAAGATACCGTATCCGAAGATACCCCGTATCACAAAGATACCACACAGTACATCGTACTCCATGCTACTTGCACAGTACATCGTACTCCATGGACCCATACCGCTCTAGGTACTCCAGCCCAAATGGCCTGCTTCCCATAGAGAGGTTTTGTTTCTTATATCATATCTCAATACTCATGCCATGTCTCAAAACGCACGTGCGAACCTATTTAATCGGTGACACACAGTCTACCCGATGCTCCAAGCATGGCTCATCGCATGTTCTCATAAAAATCAGTGCGAGCGATGCTCAGCACTCTCATTAAATCAAGTAAAACTGGCAGAGCCCGCTTTACATCCCCACAAGGCCGCCAACCTCATCCCTCACTCTCACCCCACTTAAGAGGTCTTTTGAGCCTGTTGGGCCTTTTGGCTGACTCCAAGGGCAGACAGCGCTACTCCACAAATCCAGTAAAACTAGTGCAAGCTAGGCTCTAGCACTCTATGTATAAATCACATGAAAATCTTATAAAATCTGGTGCGAGTTAAACTCCAGCACCCTGTCACAAAAATCATTAAAATCTGGTGCGAGTTAGACTCTAGCACCTTGTCACGAACAAGCATGTGAAATCTGGTGTGAGTTATACTCTAGCACCTATGCATGTAAAACTCTAGTGCGAGCTCTCGCTCCAGCACTAATGCATGCATCACATAAATCAAACATCGTGCGAGCTAAGCTCTAGCACGTCACATGTAAATAAAAACACGTAGGCGGCTCTGTTTCCTCAAAACAGTTTTCAAAACAATTTCATCGTTGAAAGTATGCAATGCTGTGCATTTTCTTTCAAGGTTAGCCAGCCTACTCATGCATGTATTAAAATGTCTCCAGAACGAGCAGAAACCTCTTGTTCTTGCTCCTCCCAATTTTTCCTAAATTCATAAATTTTTTCCCTTAACAAGGGTATTTTGGTAATTTGCCCATTCGGGGCACTAAAATTATTATTTGACCTCTAGACCCTTCAGATAATTTTTAAAGACTGTAATGAACTTAAAATTGCGTAAAGTTTACCTCTAGCAGTCCGTAGAATTCCCTTACCTTATTTTCCTGTCGAGTCTGACCTTTCCACTGATGTCACGTCGTGCAGTCCGATCTGCTCTCAATCTAATGCCCGAAACTGCGTATCAATATTCCTCAGGTCAGATAACATACAATTTAATTGTATTTCCTATTTTCTGGGCTTAATTTAAATCATTGGGCCCGTTTACCCCTATTGGGCCGGATTGCACTTTAATGGGCCTTAATCGGCCTTAAGCCCGTTTTCCACTTAATTTTCACTTTATCGAGGCCTATTGGGCTCATTGGGCCCTCCAACAATTTATTGGGCCTCATTCTAACTCTCGAATAGCTAAATTTAATATTTACGACAATTTATCTAAATTTTCATAATTTAATTCAATTTATGCGAAATTTAAATTCATATCACGCATAACGATGTAAATTGTCGTAAATAAGGGTCACTTACCCGAGATTCCATGATAGTACAAAATTGAGGCTGTCTCGAGCTCTCGTTTGATGCCAATCGTCGAGCTACACAATTCCACAATTTTTTCGGGTAAGTTTTCAGCCCAAAATTAATTAAATTAAATACTCCGAAATTTAAATCGGGTCAATTTCGACCACTACTGACTTACCCGTAGCTCGATTGCATCGTCGGGATTTTTTTCCAATTTTTCCTCTTTTTCCTTTTCTTTTCTTTCCCTTTCCTTCCTTTTCCTTTCTTTTCTTTCCTCTTTCCTTCCTTTTCCCTCCTTTTCCTTCCCTTTCCTTTCGGCCAAACGGTGCCGTTTACTGCCAATTGCCGTCGCCGGCATTTTCGACGGTCTCACCGGCCAAGACCGATCTCAAAAGAATCGGTTTCTTCCCCTGAGTGCGTCGGTGGCCTCCGTTTCAGCCCAGACGCGGTGGTTCGTCGGGAATCGGCCCGTTTCTCCCTCGATTTTCCTTTGCTCCGATCGGCTTGCTCCGGCCACCTGACGGCGTGATTCCGGTGCCCACGTGCTCACCGGTCTCTCCTCTTCCTCCTGGTAGCTTCGTCGAAGCCTGTCGGTCGCCGGTGTGCTGGAATCGACGGTGGGGGTTCGCGGGTCGCTTTCGGTTTCCTAGTTTCGGGTTCTCCCGAGCCGTTCTCTCTCCTCTTTTTTTTCATTTATTTTATTAATTATTTTTATTATTATTTTGATCATTAAAATACATTAAAAATATCCAAATATCCCTTAAAATATCCTTAAAATTATTATTTAATTCTAAATTCATTTATTTAATTTTATTTAATATATTTAATTTATTTTAACCCTTTTTCGGGTATAATTTCTCCGTATTTTTGGGATATTGTCCCGAATGACTTTTCGGTATATTTTTAGATTATTTTCGGGATTATTTTTTTGAACTAAAAATTTCGATTAATCCCGATTAATTCCAATAAATTGATATCTTGATCAATTTAACCCAAAATAAATTTATTTCACCTTTATTGACCAAGATTTCTCAATCCGTTATTTTTAATTAAATTTCCTCATCGAAATTATACCGACATTCGATCTTTTGACCATTTTGCCCTTGTACGTGTTCGGGATTAATTTAACCCGACTTTCCTTCACGAATACTCATTCATTTCGTATTTTAATTAAATTCGGGTCTTACAACTCTCCCCCACTTAAGGAATTTGGTCCTCCAAATTAGAACAAATTCATATGAGTCTATAGACTACTCCGGTACATCAATCGTATCATACTTCTTTCATTCTTATGTGACCTTTTTCCGAAGTGTAACACTACCAAAGGACTTTAATTAGGGAGATCGTCTTAAACCTCAATATTTTCTCTTTCCTGTTTAATGCCCGAATCAACTTTTTCAATATACTTATATTTGCATTAAGCTGAACTGTTAGATCTCATATCCTATCACTTATGCTGGATCTGTATAGTATTTTCGAAATATCAAAAGATGAGACACATTGTGGGTGCCTGCTTATTCAAGCGAAAATGCCACCTATAGGTCTTATCTTCCACTTGTCCAATCTCTCAAAAGATTCAATCCAGCGAAACTCAATTTACATTCTTCCAAAAGTCTGCTATGTCCTTATTCTCTTAGGACAAGAAACATTTCAACCATACTAATTCACCCTCGATGAATTCCAATACTTTTCTATCTGTTCTGAGGTGTTTTTAATCTCTCATCCTTAACTAAACATCCTCAGAGACTTATTATCCAAAGTCGAAAAATAATTCTATCTGTCACCCACTTTTTCTTATCCAATTTGGGGAACAACCCCTACAGCCATACACTGCCTCATATCTAGTTATCCCGATACTCAAGTGACAACTGTCACTATTGGCGAATTCGATTTGTAATAACTGATCATCCCAGGAGCATAAAAAAATCAAGGGCACATGCTTTCATCGGATCCTCCAGAACCTGTACAGTCCTCTCTGACTGACCATTTATCTGAGGACAGAAAGCGGTGCTAATTCTCAATCGGGTTCCCATAGCTTCCTGAAAAATATTCCCCGAAATATGAAGTGAAGCGGGAATCCCTATATGATACCATGCTCACTGGAACGCTACTTAATGTTCCACAATCTTCCTTATACATAAATCCTCATATACACCTTGAGTATTTGGGGATTTCATAACCAGAAGGTGGGTAGACTTAGTCACTCTATCGACTATCATCTAAATAGCCTCGTAATTCACCTGGGTTCTCTGTAACCCATCACGACATTCATGGAGACTTGCTCTCATTTTTTTCGTGCCGTGTCTATATAGGTAGAGGCTGCAATAACTCTGCAGACTTTTAATACTCTACCGTATTTCTTTTCACATCTGACCACCAATACCCTTTTCGAGATTTCAATATATTCTTTACTTCCGTATGCACTGTATATCCCGAAGAGTGAGCTTCTGACAATATTACTATCTCATCAATTGTGGCCCTGGGGAGCACTCATATTGTCTCTGAACCTCTCTGTAAATCATCAACACTCGATGTGAACTCTGTCACTGTACCCTTCTGAATCTGACCCACACTATCGACACCCTGCCGATCATTAGCTAAGCCTGTCAAATCTGGGCACTCTTATCCGGTTCTAGTCTCAGGCTAGCTGGTCATACAATCACTGTCATCATCAGAAGGGATCACATCAATACTGAGGTTCACAATTGCTTTAGCTGCTCACGCTCCCTGACCATCATATGTAATACCATCCCGATGCTCTTTCTGCTCAAAGCATCAGCCTTTCCTGGGTGGTACAATTTTCACAATCAAAATCTCTCAGAAGCTCTAACCCACTATGTATTCTCATATTCGCCTCTTTCTATGAAAACAGATACTTGAGACTTTTATGATCAGTGCATATCCATAATTCCTCATCGTGTACATAATAGTACCATATCCTCAGTACAAGTACTATCGCTGCCAACTTTAAATCATGGGTTAGATAGTTTATTTCATGATCCTTGAGTTGTCTAACTCCAAAAATTGACTATCTTTCCATTATACATCAATACACAGCTCCTTCATAATTTTGAGGTATCCATACTCACTAAGAACCTCTTGAGCTGTTGGGTATGGTGAAATTAATCACGGTGGTCAGTTCATACTTCACTACACCGAAATTCACGTCACATCTATCATCTCATTTATCATCTCATTCAAAGACCACGTTTTCTTAGTTAAACGTGTCAACCAAGTAGACCATATTGAGAACTCGCAACAACGCATTTTTAAAAACCATTTTCCAATTGTTGCTTACAATTTTGCCCTGGGCTTTAACTACACCCATCATATCATCAATAATGATGATTACAAATCGGTCCAATCCTTGACTTATTTACGCATAAGCGTATAATATCCTTCAAAATCGCTTACGTTTTCAGGTACTAACTTGCGTCGTTTCCTTTTCTTATCTTAACGGCTCTTATTAAATTTTTACTATGATAACCTTTATGATTTGTCAAATTTTAATATTCTTATCGTCTTAGTAAAGGTATCCTAATGCTAAAGGTATTTATTACGACGATCGATTTCACGTTATAGGTTATATATATACTTTTAGACGCTGTCAAGTCTTCAGGCGGGGAGGTATTTTGAAATACCTTTATTAACCTTCAGACTTAACCACATATACTTTATATACCAGTCCATGTGGTTACAATTTGTATTCGCTACTAATTGCTTTAATCCTAATGACTTTATATCGTAAGGATGTTCTCACCTTACATACGCCTCTTACTCCAATACATCTTGTATTCAGAATTAAGCATATCTCATCTTAAAGATTATCTCCTTAGTGTATCTATTATAACGAAACTCTTGTCATTATTCATTTCGTGAGTACAATCCTTTACTCCTTTAATTTCAACTGTTACACCCTTTTTTGTCACTTAAAATCTCTATATCCATATTCCGTTAATTAATCCTCCTCTATTGGGGTACTCATTTATCAATATTGTGCCCGATGATGTAGGCATTCATGCTTTTTACTCACTTATATGCGAATGAAGGCGGTATGAATAAATGTGTGGCACCAGGATCAATGAACATATGTACTTCATTATTCATAACAAGTGTGGTATCTTACACCACATCCATGAAACATCAATAGTGTCCTGGTCCAAGACATCCCCTCGCCTTCGTCCAACAGCCTACTTTCCTTTTTCTTTTCTTTTCGGCTATTGCCTCCCTTTTCGTTGCAGCTATACCAACGAAGTTTTTCTGTCTCTTTACTTTTTTGTGGGGCGATCTCGCCCAACTCTGTGCAATCAAAATCAATGGTCCGTCTTATCACACTTGACGGCCATTTTCATCAATACAGTGTAGATATAGACCCTCCTTCCGTGGTATCCACCACACATTCCACACTGCTTACAGTGCTTACACTGCTACACTGCTTCGTAGCAGGTCGGGGTCCTCCAATCAAATGCCCCTCAAAAGTGCCAAAATTGGATGCACTGGGGCCTTGCCAATTATCTTACTCCATGACTCATCAAATTAAATCTTTTACCAATTACCATTTTTCCATTTTAACATCTCTGTCATTTCTCGATTCTCTTTTCTGTCTCTATTTCAGCCCTCACTACCTTTCCCAATCTCAGAGGCGTACAATTATGTTCTTATTTACCCAACTGTAAATCTGCGCACTACCTCGGTATAGGTAATATCTCACGGGCCAATCGGACTCTAATTGGAAAATTGAGCCATTTCATGAACTTTTAGACATCTCGACTGTCACTTATTCATAGTGTAGAGGTAATATCTGCCCAAGAATATAACTGAGTTTCATACTCATAATTCATACTCATCAATAAATCAATTCCTTTTAAACAGTGTCCGGGATACTCTATCACCGGAATACATCCATAAACATTTCTCATCTTAGCTTTAGATGTTTAACACTTAAGATGGGTCGAGCGGGTTTCCACCAATGCTCCGCTGCACCCTCATATCTCATACATAGTCTAAGTAATTAGCTCCTCACAATAATCTCCACACTCCGCTCCAATCTCGCGAAGCGTGTCTCAATACTATCCGATCACTCTGTCGGATTCTGAGAGGCATGCTCAACATTAACCTCTATTTCAATCTCATCCTGATTCTCACAGGTCAACTCAGCACGACTTAGCAGACTCAGGTCTACCTCTACGACCTCTGTCTCGTGCACTATCTCATCTAACGCGACTCATATTAGGCATTACTGCATTCTCAACCATTTCTTAGTCAAAACACATCTCGATATACACTATTGTATCAACCAAGCACAGTAACACGGGGATGTAATTCCTAATTACTGACACTGACACACATCAGACCAATTTCGACTCTGATACCATAAAATCTGTCACGACCCAAACTACCCAAAAATCAGAGTTAATTTTTCGCGTTTTGTTATTTTCTTTCATTGCTTACTTGTCCTCTGATCGTGACCACACTCCACTAACAAATTGGGTTGTGCGTCAATGCCAGTCCCACCATACCTTTACCATATAACTTAATTCTTTCTCAGTCATTTATAAAATGTCTACAATATTTATACATCCCCTAGAGACACTTACAAACATGTTACTGTGCTATGCTTATTTAGATACAATTTGTACAAGTGTATATACCTTGAATGATGGGCAGTAGCGGATATCCGGAATGCAGTACTGAGTCGTCTCAATGTCTACTGGAGATTATCTGTGGGAGAAAAATGAAAGGGGTGATCACATCAAGCTCAGTAAGGCAATCCTACGAACAAGTAGGTAACCATACTACCTATATGAACGTAGTGCCATGCATAAACCACCCTTTCTCCACACATTTTAAACAGATGATATGAGTTATGATATTATGTAAAACACATTTGCATGAAAAATTCAACATGCAATTATATTCAAAATCATATCTTTCTCGTTTAAAATTTCACAGTAAAGTCAGGACTCGACCCCTCCTTCGGGTGATCCTGACTCACACAAAATCATGAAAATCCGTTCACATCACATATGGGTTTAAAAAGCATGGAAATAACCATCATGCACATTTAATTTAAAACCCGGTTTGATCTCATCAAAATCGTCGACATGCGAGACTAGCCAACATCTGTATATTGACAATAACCAGGACTATGGTAATGTGTGTCCTCGTGAGTCCCTCTAGCTACACGGATCCTAGTGTGTGAGGTCTCACCCTGATCGGGAACTGCCTAGGAGGTGGGTCAATCCAACCCATCAGTCTTATCCGATCCCACGCATCCGAATATGCCGTATCCGAAGATACCCCGTATCACAAAGATACCGTATCTGAAGATACCCCGTATCAGAAAGATACCACACGGTACATCGTACTCCATGCTACTTACACGGTACATCGTACTCCAAGGACCCATACCGCTCTAGGTACTCCAGCCCAAATGGCCTGCTTCCCACAGAGAGGTTTTGTTTCTTATATCATATCTCAATACTCATGCCATGTCTCAAAACGTACGTGCGAGCCTATTTAATCGGTGACACACAGTCTACCCGATGCTCCAAGCACGGCTCATCGCATGTTCTCATAAAAATCAGTACGAGCGATGCTCAGCACTCTCATCAAATCAAGTAAAACTGGCAAAGCCTGCTTTACATCCCCACAAGGCCGCTAACCTCATCCCTCACTCTCACCCCACTTAAGAGGTCTTTTGAGCCTGTTGGTCCTTTTAGCTGACTCCAAGGGCAGACAGCGCTACTCCACAAATCCAGTAAAACTAGTGCGAGCTAAGCTCTAGCACTCTATATATAAATCACATGAAAATCTTATAAAATCTGGTGCGAGTTAAACTCCAGCACCCTGTCACGAAAATCATGTAAAATCTGGTGCGAGTTAGACTCTAGCACCTTGTCACGAACAACCATGTGAAATCTGGTGTGAGTTATACTCTAGCACCTATGCATGTAAAACTCTAGTGCGAGCTCTCGCTCCAGCACTAATGCATGCATCACACAAATCAAACATCGTGCGAGCTAAGCTCTAGCACGTCACATGTAAATAAAAACACGTAGGCGGCTCTGTTTCCTCAAAACAGTTTTCAAAACAATTTCATCGTTGAAAGTATGCAATGCTGTGCATTTTCTTTCAAGGTTAGCCAGCCTACTCATGCATGTATTAAAATGTCTCCAGAACGAGCAGAAACCTCTTATTCTTGCTCCTCCCAATTTTTCCTAAATTCGTAAATTTTTACCCTTAACAAGGGTATTTTGGTAATTTGCCCATTCGGGGCACTAAAATTATTATTTGACCTCTAGACCCTTCAGATAATTTTTAATGACTGCAATGAACTTAAAATTGCGTAAAGTCTACCTCTAGCAGTCCGTAGAATTTCCTTACCTTATTTTCCTGTCGAGTCTGACCTTTCTACTGATGTCACGTCGCGCAGTCCGATCTGCTCTCAATCCAATGCCTGGAACTGCGTATCAATATTCCTCAGGTCAGATAACATACAATTTAATTGTATTTCCTATTTTCTGGGCTTAATTTAAATCATTGGGCCCGTTTACCCCTATTGGGCCCGATTGCACTTTAATGGGCCTTAATCGGCCTTAAGCCCGTTTTCCACTTAATTTTCACTTTATCGAGGCCTATTGGGCTCATTGGGCCCTCCAACAATTTATTGGGCCTCGTTCTAACTCTCGAATAACTAAATTTAATATTTACGACAATTTATCTAAATTTCCATAATTTAATTCAATTTATGCGAAATTTAAATTCATATCACGCATAACGATGTAAATTATCGTAAATAAGGGTCACTTACCCGAGATTCCATGATAGTACGAAATTGAGGCTGTCTCGAGCTCTCGTTTGATGCCAATCGTCAAGCTACACTATTCCACAATTTTTTCGGGTAAGTTTTCAGCCCAAAATTAATTAAATTAAATACTCTGAAATTTAAATCGGGTCAATTTCGACCACTACTGACTTACCCGTAGCTCGATTGCATCGCCGAGATTTTTCCCCAATTTTCCTCTTTTTCCTTTTCTTTTCTTTCCCTTTCCTTCCTTTTCCTTTCTTTTCTTTCCTCTTTCCTTCCTTTTCCCTCCTTTTCCTTCCCTTTCCTTTCGGCCAAATGGTGCCGTTTACTGCCAATTGCCGCCGGCATTTTTGGTGGTCTCACCGGCCAAGATCGGTCTCAAAAGAATCGGCTTCTTCCCCTGAGTGCGTCGGTGGCCTCCGTTTCAGCCCAGACGTGGTGGTTTGTCGGGAATCGGCCCGTTTCTCCCTCGATTTTCCTTTGCTCCGATCGGCTTGCTCCGGCCACCTGACGGCGTGATTCTGGTGCCCACGTGCTCGCCGGTCTCTCCTCTTCCTCTGAGTAGCTTCGTCGAAGCCTGTCGGTCGCCGGTGTGCTGGAATCGGCGGTGGAGGTTCGCGGGTCACTTTCGATTTCCTGGTTTCGGGTTCTCCCGAGCCGTTCTCTCTCCTCTTTTTTTTCATTTATTTTATTAATTATTTTTATTATTATTTTAATAATTAAAATATATTAAAAATACCCAAATATCCCTTAAAATATCCTTAAAATTATTATTTAATTCTAAATTCATTTATTTAATTTTATTTAATATATTTAATTTATTTTAACCCTTTTTCGGGTATAATTTCTTCGTATTTTTGGGATATTGTCCCGAATGACTTTTCGGTATATTTTTCGATTATTTTTGAGATTATTTTTCTGAACTAAAAATTTTGATTAATCCCGATTAATTCCAATAAATTGATATCTTGATCAATTTAACCCAAAATAAATTTATTTCACCTTTATTGACCAAGATTTCTCAATCCGTTATTTTTAATTAAATTTCCTCATCGAAATTATACCGACTTTCGATCTTTTGACCATTTTGCCCTTGCACGTGTTCTGGATTAATTTAACCTGACTTTCCTTCACGAATACTCATTCATTTCGAATTTTAATTAAATTCGGGTCTTACAGCAATAAACCTAATTAAAGTAACCACAAGTAACTACTGCTTTGCCTCAACACTATGCCATAAAATTTTCCCTTAAAGCTCTCTTCGGTAGTTAGACTGCTACGACAAGAATCGATTCAAAGGGTAAAGAAAACCAAAATGCTCACCACCATGCTTTATGCCAATTGATCTTGTTTACACCAGCCTTGGCCAATGAGTTGGCCAATCCATTAACCTCCCTAAAACTTTTTCGCCATTTAATGATGCATCTATTAGAAAAAGTTGACAATTTCCATGAAAATGCATCATAGATTCCAAGGTTAGTTCTCTTTGTTTCTATACCAATTAAGAGAAACCATGGAATCTAATTTCGTAATGTGAATGTGATTCATTTTTTCCAGAATAGGCAAAGAGATCTAAAGTCTCCTTAATGGTAATACATTTTACAGCATCAAAGTCGATTATCCCCAATGAACCTGAGGAAATGGTAGGAATGTTGGAATTTCAGTCACACAGGATATCGCCACAGCCCCAAGACTAGGCTTCCCTTTTGAAAGCCATCAACATTGAATTTGAGCTCCCTAATTAATGGAGGAATCCATTGTGAGATAGGATGGACAACTTTAGAATAACTTTTAGAATCAAAGAAACAGAAAGAAATGTAATCATTATATGATCTCCATATGAGATATGGGTTTGTAGGGATGTAAGGAAGAGACACAGAGATATGTAATCACTATGTGTTCTCCATATAAGAGATAAGTTTGTACAGATGTGGGAAAGAGTTGGAAAGACATCGGGTTTACACTATGAGCAAAAATTAGCTTTATTTTGGGGTTTGGGCTTACTGTTTGTTTTAAGATGTTTTATATTCTTTGTAATAGATATGGTTAATAGTGGATCTTTCATGTCTGCGGATATAGGCACTTGCGTTGAATCACGTTAAATTTTGTCTTTTAAATATTTGATGTTGTTGTTGCCAAACACAATGATGATATTTTGCTAACGTCTTCACTTTGATCTTCTTATCACGTGCTAGTGAAAACTCTGCAAGAAAAGGAATGATCAGAGGGCCACAAGGGTTGTTCCCTATGTAAGCACTCCGATGCTTAAGTCAGAAGAGAATTTGGCAGAGTTTCTATAAAGCAAATAGAGACTTAGTGTAAGACCCAATTTTTATCGTAAGAGCAAAGGGAATGAATAAAAATTTTTGAATGCATTTAAAAAAATGCAAATGATTGAAATGGAATTTCTAAATACGTTGAAGGGCAAAACGGTCAAAAGATCGAAAGCAGGTATAAATTCGATAAGAAAAATTTAATTAAATAATGGATTTGAGAATCTTGATCAATAACGCAGAAATAATTAAATTTTGGGTTATATTGATCAAGATATGAATTTATTGGAATAAACCAAAATTTTCACCTCAAGAAATTATCTCGAAAATAATCAAAAAATATACCGAAAAGCGAAATAAGATCGAGAAATTCATTTATTGAATAAATAAATAAAATAATAATTTTTTTAGATATTTTGTATTATTATTGAATATAATAATGGATTAAAATAATATTAAAAATATATTATAAATAATTAAATTAAAAAAATAAAATAAAAAAATGAAAATTGAAATCGCGAAAAATCGTGAAAACTGGAAAAGCCTGACGAAGCCGAGGGAGCCGAGCCCCCTTTACCGGACACCGACGAGCCTAGAGGAGTGGCTGATGAGGGAAAGGCAGCCCAGCCGAGCCTCGCCGGCGTTGGTAGACGGAAGGAACGACGACCGGCGAGGGAGAAATCGAGAGAAAATCGATGGGGGAGGAAAAGAGAAATCCGACCATTCATCGACGATCTAGCCCTAACTGACCCTAGCTGGTGGTTCCCCAGGCACAGGCGACGCGATTAGTGGCAGTGGCGGCCAGCGCCGGCAACGGCGAGGAAAAAGAAATGGTACTGACGACGAAAAGGAGAAGAGCCAAACCGGCCACTTTTCGACCACCTCGAACGAAACCGACCCTAGATCCGTGCATCGGACGACCCCGCGGAGCTATTGGCGATGAAAATCGACAGAGAACTGGCCGATGAGGCCTTGAACCGACCGAACTGGATTGAACTGGCTGGACCGAATCGTTTTGAACCGGGTTGAACCGGACCGAACTGGTTCAGCCAGGAAAGAAGGAAATGAAAGAGAAAAAGGGAGAAAGAAAAAGAGGAAAAATTGGAAAAAAATTCTAGTGATGCAATCGAGCTACGGGTAAGTCGGTAAGCAGTCAAAATTGACCAATTTAAATTTCAGAATATTTAATTTGATAAATAATCAACTGAAAGTTTAATCGAAAAAATATTTAATTGTGTAGCTCGATAATTGACGACAAACGAGAGCTCGAGCCAGCCTCAATTTACGTATCAACATAGAATCTCGGGTAAGTGAAGCTCAATTTTTATAAATTGGATAGTTATACGAGTTAGAAATTAATTGCATACGTTGCGATTTAATTTTTGTATAATTTCGTAATGTTTGGAATTTGAAATTTATTGTCGTAAATAAATGTATAAGCTATCCAAAGAGCCTAGAACGAGGCCTAATAAGCGTTGAGGGCCAATGATCCCAATAGGCCTCGATGATGTGAATAGTAAGTGGAAATGGGCGTAAAACCGAAGTAAGGCCCATTAAGGTGTAATCGGGCCCAATAAGAGTTAATTGGCCTAACATTTTAAATTTAAGCTCAATAAAGGTTAAATATGGATAAGTGTATTGTATTTAACCTGATAATGGTTATATGCAGCTCTGAAGATTTAATTGGGAGCAAATCGAACTGAGCGAAATTCTCTACATTGAAAAAGTTAAACTGTACAGAGAATCGAGGTAAGGGAATTTTGTAAGTGCTTAGAGATATCTGCGCGTATTTTTAGGGTTATTTACATTACGTAGAATCTCATAAGGTATCTAGAAATAGAATAATAATTTTTACGAAAATCGTGGTATATGTGAAAATTATGATTTTACCCCTAGTTAGGAAAATTTTAAAAAAGGGTAGTAAGGCTATGAAATTGCATGATTTTCATGTTTTTATATTCCTATGACTATATTGCTTTAATTTAAGCAAATTATGGATAGGCTAGCTGTTTATTTCATGTTTTTACATGAAAGGGTACAAATTAGGTGCCAGTTGTGATTTTTGATTTGTTTTACTGAAATTGAGTAGCCATCATGTTTTTATGAGTTTTAAATCGTACGTGGATTTTACTTGGTTTTATGCATTCGTACTAGAGCATTTCTCATACGTGAATTTAAATTGAATTTATAATTATTTTTAAGTCATACTGGAGCGCTGCTTTTACGCAGATTTCATTGATTTTTATGAAACCATGCTGGAGCTTCGCTCGCACAAGGGTTTTTCTGATATCATGAATATGTATGGAGCCGTGCTGGAGCCTCCTGTAGACTGTGTGTCACAGTGAGAAGATATGCTAGCACGTGTAGATTGAGACATGGGTTGGTTATCGACATGGTTTGGAGTGGGATAAGACCTATGGCAGGTATCTCCAGACTGTGATATTAGGTTCATGGAGTACGTTGTACTGTGTATGTCACACGAAGTACGCTGTACCATGTAGTCATGACTATTGTATTCACGTGATGTGATATTCTGGTGGGTAGGGTGACCCACCTCTCGTTATAGTTGTGATACCCCGCATACCAGGATCCGTGTAGCCTGGGATCACAGGGACATAGTCCTCGATTATTTCCATACAGTAACCTACATGTCTCACATGATATATATTTGATTGGTCTTATTAGACTAGGGTAGACCCGAGGGAGGGGTCGAGCCCCGATTTGTGACGATTTTCATGAAATGTGGTATTAAATGAGAAATTGATGGGTTTTATGAGGATATTAATGATTTTAAAGATGTGTTAAATCCCTCTGGGATTGTTTTGATGAGTTTTACTATATCAAGCATGAGAGGTTTTACACGAGATGTTTTTCATGTTTTACATGCCGATTCATGTTTTACGATATATGATATACTCACACATGGCATGGTTTTAATTACCTCATGCTCGAGATATAAATGTTTTACATGTCATACCTTTACCAGCATGTAGATAGTGTAGTTATCTACCTGCTTGTATTATTGCCTTACTGAGCAAGTTGAGCTCACCCTTTCATTTTCCACCCCACAGGGTACATTCAGTAGAAGAGAGCAACAGTAGTCTTGTATTTCGGTTATCCACTGCTTTCTATCAATACCAGGTATACACATTCGTATAATTTTGTATCTGAACATATAAAGGCACAGTACTGTATACGGATGTAATATTGGGGATGTATTTAGTTAAAGTAAATTGATATGTAAATGAAATATGGAAAATAGATGTTAAGGCAAGTAACATGACAGGAGGGACTAACATCGACTCATAGCCCAACTGTTAGTAGTGAAACTGTTCACGACGGGTAAGGAAATGAAAAAGTGAAAAATTTATAGGGGTTTTTAGGAAAAATGGGTCGTAACACTTAGTTTCATAAATCATATCTGACTTCTATTTATAGGGATTAATTTTACCTTTAATTACGTAGTTATCCACTAATTAAGTATTTTTTACTGTTTTACAAGTTCTACAGAATCAAAAATATTTAAGGACAAAACTATCCAAACTTCATAATTTATGTCTCTCGCAATACTGTTTCTAAGGCGGTAGACTCGGTCTCCCACATGTTTTCTTCGTGCGCCATGTGGCGCACTTTTATTTTAATTTTTATTATTCTTTTTATCATGCACAACATATGTTAAAATTTATCTTTTGTATGTTTGATTTAATTTCATGATCTCACTCGTTTATGGAATACAATTTTGCTTGAAAAATCCCAGCAAACAAGTTGGGCACGTTTTCTAAAGAGAATTTCTAACAATACTAACTGCCCTCAATGTTAAAGAGAACTGGAAGACGTGATGGATGTGCTCAGGGTTTAGTATTTAACTCAACCAATTCTGTCTAGGTAGGTTCCTAGTTCTTGCTTACAGCGTAAATCTTTGTCATTGGAAGATTGGTTTATCACTAATTTAAACAAACAGAGTGAGATGGTTAGAAGATATCCAATAGCCTATATTTTTTTTCTTGTGTTTACTGGTTCTTGAAAATAAAGAAATAAAGTGATGTTTGAATCTAACTTTGCTTGGCTTGAAAAGGATGTAGAAGATCTTTTGAAGTTTATATAAGTTTTTCGGCAATATCATTTCAAGAATGGATGTGTAGTTTTGAAACAACCTTGTGTGATTACATGGCAACCTCCCCCTTATACGTCTATGTAAGACCCCTAAATTCATATGTAATACCCTTACTTTTGTAAACTTCCATTTAAGCATGTAAGGTGTATATGGATTGTGAAATAAATGCACACAGGTTTCAATGTGTATAAAGTATGAATAGATGTCATTTTCATGCCTTAAAGGTGATTGGATGAGAAAATGACTATGGCAGCAAAATGTATGAAGTTTGATGCAAGTTAATGTAGTAAAATCTGGAAAATATGAATGAGGGATCGATCTTATGGGATGAAAGATCGATCTGGAAGAGCCAAAAATGCTCTTATTCGAGCAATGGAACAGGGGCAGATCGATCTCCAATGGAGCCAGATCGATCTGCTAAGCATTTTGTGAAGAAGGAATCGATCCTAGAGGGCCAGATCGATTTCCTTAAGCTTCTGACTTGGAGAAGATCGATCTCATTTGGAGAGCAGATCGATCTCCTTAAGGTTATGTGTTGTTCAGATCGATCTCATGCTTGGGAGGAGATCGATCTCATTAAGTTTGAAAGGTCGGTTTTGAGAGGAAAAAGTGCAGGGCAGATCAATCTAATTGGAGAACAGATCGATCTCATAGAATAATTCTATAAATACTAGATTTTTACACTTCCGTTTGCACAAGAGAAACTATTCCATTCAAAAGCAAAAGTGTAAGGTAACATTTCTACCTTAGGAAACTTCAGTTTGTGATCAGTTTTGAGTGAGATCTAGTTGAGCAAAATTATTCTTGGCAAAGAGGAGAACAACATACTTGGAAACAAGAGATTGAAACCAAGGATATCAAGAGCAAGGAGGATTTGTACCAATTGCTGAAAAAGGAAGAAAATCTCAGCTAGGTAAGATTTAATGCACTAAGTTAATATATGTTAAACTAGGTGTGTTAATGAGTTTATTGGTATATGTATGATTTATTGAAAATGAAAGAATCATGAAAAATGAGCATGACCTAGCTATTGGTGTGAAAATGAGAAAATGATGAGGAAGTGATGTTAGCATGGATTTAATGATGAAATATGCATGTATGGAAGATTATAAAGTAATCTTATGAAATGGATATATTAGAAATAAGGAGAACTAAATATAGTTCTATGGAAAATGTGGTATAATACCATATTGGGAGAAAATAATGAAAATGATGTGCTAAGTTGAGATTTGGCAAATAAAATGAGTATGTTACAATATACTAACGTAAATACGTATAACAGCATCGGAGAATCACATTGAAGCTGATCGAACTGTGAGAGTGAGCAGAATCGAGGAAGAGAGGTCACTTAACGTGATCCGAGGTAAAGGAATTTCGTAAGTAGCTAGAGATGGCTCCACGTATTTTGAATAGCATTTTGATATTATATGCTATATGAATTCCCATGCATAGGCATGATATTGTGATAGAAACCAAAGACGATGAGTGTGTTTTATCCGAAAATAGGGTGAAATTACCTTAGAAGCATTTTGTGACCGAAATTCATGAGTTGCATGATAAAATGGCAATTGTTTTCATTTATATACGAAAACATGCACATTTGAGTGCTTAACTGATTTGAATAGTCATCTATCAAGTTTTGTGTGAAAACCATAAGTGCTAGAGATTACTCGCACTATATTTTGAGATATGCATCACATAGTACTTGAGTGTTAACTCGCACTACATTTTAATGCGATTTATGCATATTAGACTACTGGGAGCATTGCTCGTACTCATATTGTGATTGATGCATTGTAAAGTATTGGGAGCTATGCCCATACTCAGTTTTACATGATAGAGTACTGGGAGCTTTGCTCGTACTCTATTTTCATATACTATACATTACAGAGTATTGGGAGCTTTGCTCATATTTGTGTGTTTTTACATATCCTAGTGCTTGGAGCATTGCACGCACTAGAGATTGTGATATTGTGATATGGTCGTGTTGAGAGTTTTACTCGTACGTACCAGTTGTGAAAAGAGCATGAAACAGTCGTATTAGGAGCCTGTGCTGATTGTGTGTCGTATTGATATATATATATATATACATATATATACTCATATATGCATTATTTTGAGAGATGACAGAAGAAGAGGTAAGTGAAATGCGAAAAATTTGTAGTGAATAAGGTAGGTTGCGTGTGGGGGAAGGGCGTGACAGTCTATGAAACTTAATGTAGATGCTTCTATTAGATTTTGTAGTATTGTGAACTTTATTCTCATCCTTCTAAAATGAATACAAGCAGCTCTGTATATAGAGTTTGAACTCCTATAGTTAGTTCTAGAAGAAACTAACTCTAACTAATTCAAAACTAACTTCTTAACAGCAATAACAACTTATAACAAACTGAAACAAACTCTGACTAATAAGTACAATCGAGAAGAAAAATCCTTTTCTTCAATTATTCAAATTCTTTTGTTGAGTGTCCTTAGCCTGCTTCTACTGCTGAGTAATCTTCAGCTGATCCTCTGTTAGCCCCCCCCCCCCCCAATAGGTGGCAGTAAAGATATCATGAATACCAAGCCGTGGCAAGAAAGAATGAAAAATAGAAGAAGTATGGGGCTTGGTAAATAGGTCAGCTAATTGTGAAGCAAAAGAGACATTTAATAAAGGAATTACTCCAGCTTGAAGTTTTTGGCGAATAAGATGACAATCAATCTCGATGTGTTTCGTTCGTTCATGAAACACTAGATTTTTTACTATGGCAAAGACATATTTATTATCACAAAAAAGGAGAGTAGGACTATGATGAACAACTTAGAGATCTTGAAGAAGGTATAATAGCCATTGTAATTCACAAGTAAGAGCAGCAATGGCTCTGTACTATGCTTCTGATGAGGAACGAGGGATAGTAGCCTGCTTTTTAGACTTCCATGAAATTAAAGAATCTCCTAAAAACACACAAAAGCCTGTAATGGAACGTCTGGTGTCAACACAAAAATCCCAGTCAGAATCACTGAAGGCCTTGAGCTTTAAATTTGAGTTGGCAGGAAAGAATAAGTCCGATCCAGGATTTCCTTTGAGATATCAAAGGATTATGTCGGCTGCAGTAAGATGAAGATTAGTAGGATGATCAAGAAACTGTGCCAGCTGTTGTACTGCAAAGGATATATCAAGTCGTGTAGTGGTAAGATAAAGAAGTCAACCTATAAGTCCTCTATATTGCAACGAATCAGAAAGTGGAACACCAAATTCTTTAGAAAGCTTCTGTGAGGGAACCATGGGTGTAGCAGTAGGCTTTCAACCCAAAAAACCAGTGTCCTGAAGGATCGCTAGTGCATATTTCCTCTGACAGAGATTGATACCTTGTGTGGAACGAGCCACTTCAAGACCAAGGAAGCACTTCAAAGTTCCAAGATCCTTGATCTTAAAGGTAGTATTAAGATAAGTCTTCACGTCGTCAATCAAGGCAACATCATTGTTTGCTAGTATAACATCATCAACATAGACTAGCAGGGTTATAGAGGATGAACCAACAGTCTTGATGAACAAAGAGTGATCTGAAGAGGTCTGAGTAAAATCTTGTGCAAGTAAAGAGGCACTAAGTTTGCAATACCATTGTCTGCCAGTTTACTTCAAGCCAAAAAGAGACTTCAAGAGTCTACACACTTACCCAGGTTTACTAGTAACATTCGGGAGGTAGAATCATAAAATCTTCTTCATTTAAATTACCATGTAGGAAGGCATTATTAATGTTTAGCTACGGTAAATGCCAATGTTTTGCTGCTACTACAGCCAAGAGAATTCGAATAATACTCATTTTGGCCACTGGAGAAAAAGTGTGTATGAAATCGACTCTTGCCTGTTGAGTATAGTCCTTGGCAACCAAGTGAGCCTTGAACCTTTCAACCTCTCCGTTGGCTTTATACTTAACCTTGTAAACCCACTTGCAACCAATTGCTTGCTTAGAGGGTGGCAAATCAGTAACCTCCCAAGTTTGATTTGCTTGCAATGCTGCAAGTTCCACATCCATAGCCTTTTGCCAACACTCATGCTAAACTGCTTCTTCATAAGATTGTGGTTCTGTGATAGTGGTAATACCTATATAAAAAGCTTTGTGCAAGAAAGAACAATGATCATAGGTTAAAATAGAATGTAAAGCATGAGAAGTGCATGGTTTTGGCATCTTAGAATTCAAGAGTGGTAGATTTTCGGTCTTAGCTAAACTGCAATGATAGTTTTTTAGATATGCAGGATAAGACCTATGTCGAGTAGACCTTCTTAGGGAACGTTGTTCTTCTATATTTGGAAAAGAAATATGTGATTCAAAATTTTAATGAGCATTAGAAACAGAATCAAGAATATTAGGACTGAAAACATTAGGTACATCAGAAACAATATCATTAGTAGAAAATGAGGATGAAATAGAATCAAAGTTTGACATATTGAATTGTGGTAATGGAAATGTATCTGCTTGCTAAGAATGATTAGAGGAATCAAGATAAGAGAAAGGAAAAATGTGCTCATAGAACACCACATCACGAGAGATAAAGATTTTACTGTCTTCTAAGGAATACAGCTTATAGCCTTTAGTGCCTGCAAGAAAACCAAGAAAAATACACTTAATAGCCCTAGGATCCAGTTTTGATCTTGATTTTGCTAATGTTGATGCATAGCATAAGCACCCAAAGACCTTAAGATGGGAAAATGTAGGTGGTTTATTGTAGAGCTTTTCAAAAGAAGTTTTGTTGGCTAAAACTGGTGATGGCAATCTATTTATAAGGTATATGGCATGTGCTATACAATCTGTCCAAAATTTTTCAGCTAAATGTGCTTGGAATCGTAAGGCTCGTGCAACATTTAAAATGTGTTGATGTTTACGTTCGACAATGCTATTCTATTGGGGTGTTTGGACACATGAAGTTTGGTGAAGAATGCCTATTTTAAGATAGAATGAGGGGGAGTTGAACTCTTGTGCATTATCAGAACGGATTATTTTGATTTTGGCACAAACAGTGTTTCAATAAAAGAACAAAAATGTTGCAACAAATCTCGGGTCTCAGACTTAGATTTCATGAAAAAAAACCCATGTATACCTGCTAAAGTCATCAACAATAGTTAAGAAATATTTATGACCATATAATGAAGTAATATGATATGGTCCCCAAATATCTACATGTACAAGATCAAAACACTTACTGGAAACAGAACTACTTATAGGAAATGGATTTCTTTTATGTTTAGCAAAATGACAAATGTCACAAGTGTCACGACCAAAAAATCAGAGTAAATTTTTCGTTTTCCTTTCATACTTACCTGTCATTTGATCATGACCACACTCCACTAACAATTGGGTTGTGTGTCAATGTCAGTCCCACCATTCATTCACCATATAACTTAATTCCTTATTAAAGGAAAGGTAAACACATGAGTTTTTCACTAATTCTTTCTCATTCATTTACAAGTGTTTACAGTGTCTATACATCCCCGAAAGTTACTTACAAACATTTTACTGTGCTATTCTTATTTAGATACAATATATACAAGTGTATATACCTCAAGTGATGGGCAGAAGCGGATATCAGGAATGCAGTACTCAGTCGCCTCAAAGTCTACTGAAAGAAATCTGTGTAGGAAAATGAAATGGGTGAGCACTTCAAACTCAATAAGGCAATCTTACGAACAAGTAGGTAACCATACAACCTACATGAACGTGGTGCCATGCATAAACCACCCTTTCTCCACACATTTCAAAATAGATGCTACAATTCATGATGTCATGTAAAACAAGTTCACATATGGATTTCAAAGAGCATGGAAAAGTCAACATGCAAATCCATTTAAATCATTTCATTCTCGTTAAAATTTCACAACACAGCCAGGACTCAACCCCTCCCTCGGGTATTCCTGACTCACACAAACCCATGAAATCAAATGCTTTTCAAAGCAATAGTAACATGCGACACAATGAATGTCATGTAAAACCAGTTTACATCACGCATGAGTTTAAATAGCATGGAAATAACGTCATGCAAGTTTCAGTTTAAATCCCAGTTTCATTCTCATCAAAATCACATCTCAGTCAGGATCCAACCCCTCCTCGGGTCATCTAGACTCACACAAAAGTCCACAAAATATGTTTCTCAAAACATCAATTTATAACATGCGAGACTAGGCAATATATATATCTCAAGCAAATAACCAGGACTATGGCCATATCCTCATGATCCCTCTGCTACACGGATCCTGTATGCGGGGTCTCAACGCTATCGAGAACCGCCTCGAGAGGTGGGTCAGTCCATCCTATCGGTCCTGCCCGATCACTTGCATCCAAAGATGCCACCTAATCAATCCCAGCATGGTACAGCGTACTCTATGCTACTTGCACGGTACAACGTACTCCGTGGACCCATATCTCATATCCATAACTGTGCCTGTCTCAAAACGCACGTGCGAGCATATTTAATCAGTGTGACACACAGTCTACTCAATGCTCTAAGCACGGCTCATCGCATGTCTCATAAAATCAGTGCGAGCGATGCTCCAGCACTCTCATAAAATCAAAAAAAAATCTCGTGCGAGGAAAGCTCTAGCACACATTTCATAAAATCCCATAAGATCTAGTGCCAGCTAAGCTCCAGCACTCTATCAAAATCATGTAAAACTAGTACGAGCTAGGCTCCAGCACTGTGTCATAAAAATCAAGTGAAAATCTGGTGCGAGTTAGACTCCAACACCCCGTCACGAAAATCATATGAAAATTTGGTGCGAGTTAGACTCCAACACCTATGCATGTAAAACTCTAGTGCGAGCATTTGCTCCAGCACTAATGCATGCATCACATGAATCAAAACTCGTGCGAGCTGAGCTCTAGCACGTCACACTTTCATAAAATCACATAGGCGGCTCTGTTATCTCAAAACAATTTCCAAAAGAAATCACATTGTTCAAAATATGCAATGCTGTGCATTTTTATTTAAAAGCTAGCCAGCCTACTCATGCACGCGTCAAAACACCTCAAAAAAAATAGGAACCTCTTGTTCTTGCTCCTCCCAACTTTTCCTAATTTTGGAAATTTTACCCTTCACAGGGGTATTTCGGTCATTTACCCATCCGGGCACCAAAATTCTTATTTTAAATCTAGACCCTTCAGACAATTTTAGGGAATGTAAATGAGGTCGAAATTGCATAAAGTTACCTCTAGCAGTCCGTAAAATTCCCTTACCTGGAATCACGTGTAAGCTTATCTCGTCTCGACCGCACCAGGTCTCTCAGTCCAATTCGCTCCAAACCAAATCTACAGAGCTGCATATAACCACGTATTTGGGTCAGTTCTAATATACTTATCAGTATTTCACTCTTACTAATCGAATCTAAAACACTGGGCCTGTTTTACTTTATTGGGCCTGATTCCACTTTAACAGGCATCGACCCTTTTTTTAGCCTGTTTCCACTTATTAAATCTCTTCTTCAGGGTCTATGGGCTCATTGGGCCTATCAATACCCATTGGGCTTTGTCCCAAACTCTTTGGATAGCCTATATATAATTTACGACAATTAATTCAAAAATCCAAATATAATTTATTTTATGCAGAAATTAATCCGAAATCTGTAAAAAAAATTCCAAATGCGCAATAATCAACTATTGTCGTAAATAAGCTTTACTTACGCGAAATTATGCGATGGTGGGCAAATCAGAGTTCGATCGGGCTCACGCACGAGATTTATCGTCGAACTGCATAATTTTTATATTTAATTTCAGGTTAATTTTTGATCAAATATAATTTTAAATAAATTTTTGAAATTTACCCGTAGGTCAATCTCAACCATCGATCAACTTACCCGTATCTCGAGACGACCCCTACAAAATTTCTTTCCTTTTTTCTTTTCTTTTCTTTCTTTTCTTTTTTTTCTTTCTTTTCTTTCTTCCCTGGCTGAACCGGAGTCCGGTTTGATTCTCTCCTTCGCCGTTCGGAGCTCTGCCAATCGGTTCTTCGTCGGCTTCCACTTCCAGCAGGTCTACGGGATCTCGCGGTGCAAGGATCTAGTGTCTGCTCGGACTTGGCTGGCCGAAAGGTGGTCGGTCCGGCCTCTTTTCTCCTTGGCATCACTGTCGTTTCGCCCTCACCAACGTCGTCGACAATTCCGGCCATTTCCCGACGCGTTGCTATCGCCGTTCGGCTCATCTCGGGCAAAGGAAGCTTCGACTGGCCTTGGATCGGGCTAATCGGCGGTGGAACAACCGGAATCTTCCTCTTCTCCCCTCGGCAAGTTCCTTCGCCTATCTCCCTTTTTCGACGTTGTCTGTGCCCATCACGACTCCTGGAGGCTCCCACGATGATCGTCGCCCCTCGCTGGCCGCTCTCTAGCTGTCCAAGTCGCCGGTGGTCATCGGTGCAAAGGGGCTCTCGGGCTTCTACTTGTTTTCCTTCATTTCTTCAGTTTGCAGAATCGCGATTTCGCGATTTTGTTATTTTATTTAATTATTTATTTATTTTATTATTATTTTAATCATTAAAATATTATAAAAATCCCAAAATATAAAAAAAAAATTATTTTATTCATTTAATCATTAAATGAATTTATCTGTCTTATTTTATCTTTTCGGTATATTTTTCTAGTGTTTTCGGGATAATTTTTTGAGGTGAAAGTTTGATTAATTCCAATAATTCATATCTTGATTAAATTGGACTCGAAATTAAATATTTTCCTTGTTATTGATCAAGATTTCTCAATTCCATATTTTTAATAAAATTTTCTTATCGAATTTTGGTCTTTTGACCGTTTTATCCATCTACACGTTCGAGATCAATTTAAGCCAACTTTCCTTCTCGGACCCACTATAATTTCTCATTTAAAATTCGTATCTCTTCCGGATAATTCAAATCTCATAAATTTAATTTGAAATTCCTTAACTGTCCGTTTTTGGATTTCATGTACGTTCGACTACTTCATTCATATTTATATGATCAAAATCATTCGTCTTATGATTCCATTAACATATAACAATATCCATACAATGTGTGAATCATAAGGAAATACGATAAAAATTAGGTCTTACAACAAGGACGTTGATTTACAATAGAAATTGAAGAATCTAAATCATGAAGAATTTTTATTCTAGGAATAGATGCATGTCCTAGGCGATAGTGCCAAGTATCCATACTTTGAATTTGAGTAACAAAACAGTAAGACTCATTAGGAAAAGAAGAATCAAGAGAACATGATTATATTAATTCATATAGACCTTGCTTCAGCTTAGCTAACCCAATCGTCTTTAAATTCTTGATATCCTGTATGATGAAAAAACTAGGCTTGAAAGTTAAGAAACAATTCAATGTTTGAATTAATTTGCTAACAGATATGAGATTAAAATAAAAGGTTGGCACAAGAAGGGCATTGTGTAATACAAGAGTTGGTGTAACTTTGACTATACCAATGTGAGTTATTAGTGTATACTAGCCAGTGGGCAATTTAACAAAAGAATCTATGACTGGTGTATAGGAATCAAAGAATTCTGAGGAGCAAATGATGTGATCAGATGCTATTGTGTCAAGAATAAAGTTTGAAGAATGAAGTGAAGACTTAAAGAAACAGTTTGCAACAAGATTACATGAGTTTTGATTCTGGAAGGAAGAACTCACAACCTTACTGGTAGCATTTACATGAGCAATTGGAGAAGTGGATATGTCTGTAGACTGCAGCAACCCCAGCAATTTCGTGTACTGATCTTTGGTGAAGGTCAGAGAAGTGTTAGAACCATCAAAAGTAGAATGTGCCTCATGAGTGTCGGCTTTTTTCTTGTAAGCTTCTATATTTTGAAAATCAGAAACATCAGTTTCAACTTGATTTGCAATTGCTGGTTTAAGTATGCCTTTAAAGCCTGGTGGATAACCATGCTTCTTGTAACACTTCTCAATAGTATGCCCTAAATAACCACAAAAAGTACAGAGAGGCCGTTTCACACTGGATTAAACCTCTTAATTGTTGGAGCTCGATTGGAAGAATTAGTAACAGATTTGCTACCAAAAGCATTAAATTGAATCTTTTGTGAAGTAATTTGTAAAAGAGAATTATTTTGCCTCTCATGTTGAATGACCATAGCAAACACCTTATTCATAGGAGGTAACAATTTAAGAAGTAAAATCTGTAACCTTACTCCACCAAAGCTTTCATCAAGTCCTTTGAGAAATCGAATGATTTGACCATTTTCTTAATATTTCCTGGCAGTTTCCAAAGCACCACAAGAGCACCTTGGATTGCAAGAACAATTCACAATCGGCCTCAAGTTCAGCAACTCATCCCAAAGCATTTTAAGCTTTGTAAAGTAATCTGTTATAGTCAGATTGCCCTGTTAAAAAGAGTAGATATCCTCTTGAAACTCTGAGATTCTAAACGCATCACCTTGAGAGAATCTTTCTCTGAGATTATTCCAGACATCTTGAGCACTGTCAAGCCAAATCATGCTTTTGGCAATAGAAACCGAAACAAAATGCAGAACCCAAAAAGCACTAGTGTATTACATCGTTCCCAGGCCAAAAACAAAGGATCTGTTTTGGATGGAGTTGTAATGGAGTCATTAACAAACTGGAACTTGTTCTTTGACAGAAGTGCCATTTTTATGGCCCTACTGTAAGACCCGTATTTTTACATGTAACCCTTATGATTTCCTAAGTATACATTATTTATGTAATATGAATCATAAGTAATGTAAGGTCCGTAAATTTAATGTACACACTTGTTTTGTGAATTCGTGATGTACACGTAAGTTTCAATAAATATGAATAATAAGAAATGGACCTTTGTAAGTGAAAAATGTGTATTGAATACAAAATGAGTGGTGTAGTAAATTGAAATGAAGTTAACATTGAGAATTTAAGATGAAAATGGCTAAGTATAGCTGCAGAACAAGGGGAGATCGATCTCCAATGCAAGGGAGATCGATCTTAGAGGCATTTTAAAGAAAGAAATCGATCCTCAGTTCAAGCTAGATCGATCTCATTAAGTCTCTGCCAAGTCAAGATCGACCTCATCCTCAAAGCAGATCGATCTCATTGTGTCTCGACAAGGAGTAGATCGATCTCATTACCTGCTAGATAGATCTGTGAAACTCTTGGCCTGGGTAAGATCGATCTCATGCTCTTCGACGAATCGATCTCTATAGCTTGAAAACTGAATGCAGGAAGGCTAAAAGCAACAACAGATCGATCCCTCACTAATGGAGATCGATCTCATCAATGCAATTTCTATAAAACAGGGCTGCTGAACTGCAATTCACAAGAGAAACATCAAACCTTCCATTTTAAGCAAAGTAACCTAGCTTTTCACCATAGGAAGCCATCACTTTTCATACAAAATTAAGAGAAGTTGGTTTAGCAAAATTGATCATAGTGGAGAGGAGAACAACTTAGCACAAAAACAAGTGGTGAAATTATTTGATTGAAGGAAACAGGTGATTTCTTCAAATTCAGCCAAAAGGATAAAAGTCAAGTTAGGTGAGGTTTCAATGCACCAATCTCATGTATGTTGACCTATACAATTTTATGAGTTGATTGGTGTATATATTGTTGATTGAAACATCTTAGAACATGCTTAATCTCCATGACCTATACATGGTGAAATGTGAGAAAAAGATGAGAAAGTTGAGTAGGCATGGATTTAATGATGATTTAAGCATGAATAGATGTTATTAAGCATATATATATATGATTGTATAATAGTTTGATGAAGTTCATATATTAGAAGTAATAATAACTGAAATTGAGTATATGAGGCGTTCGATGAAAAACCACAATGAAATGAAATCATAAACTCAAGATATAGTAAGCTAAATACCAGTTTAATACGAATCAATAGACTCAAAGAGTCTGAGAGATTCTCGAGAACGAGTTATATGCTCGAAATGGACTTATGCAGAATAAAGTCTCAGAATGGTATAACGAGGCCAAATGAGATATAAATGGCCAAATGCATTGATTTGAATCTCATACAAGTGAAATGAAGTATATGACAATATACTGATGTGCGTAGTACACAATTTCAACTCCGGAGGATATAATTGGAGTCGATAGGATGAATCACGAGAAGTGAAAATCGAAGGAAAACAATTCAAGTGTGGTTTGAGGTAAGGGACTTATGCGAGCTATAGAGATAGCTATACGTATGTTTTCTTTCCAACTGTATGAGAATGTATGCAATAAGTATATAGATATTTGTATATCTAAGTAAAAATTACATGTGAGAACAAGTATAAGTATGAGTTGCATGACTTCTATGATTGTTGTGAAAAGAGGTTTTCCAAACGTTTTGAGAAACAATTACAATAGACAGGTTCTTGGTTTAACCACTTGCATAAAATGCTTCTAACGAGTGATTGAAGAGAGATCTGCCCTCTCACTCATAACTATACATGGAGCCCTCTCTATTTCTTTTCTGTGTAAAATCGTGCTAAAGCTTGAGTGGGCAACGGTAGATTAACCTGTCCTGCTTGCATGTTATTTTCAAAGAGATTTTTGAGAAAATAAGAGAATGCTCGATGCCTCGGGTGATGTTGTGTGTTCCACTCGAGCTGCTCACACTAGATTTTGGGAATCAAGCTAGAGCCTTTGAGTATTGCTGTGTGTCTTGCTCTGACTATACTCGCATGTAATTTCCTAGTAATATCGTGCTCGATGCCTCAGGTATGTTGTGTGTCTTACTTTGAGTTGCTCGTACGAGGTTTTTATGATTGTGTTGAGTAAAACCGTGTTAGAGTCGTCATATATTATTGTGTGTCTTGCATTAACCTACTCACACGTGGTTATGAATGTAACGAAATAAGTACAAACCGTGCTAGAGTCATCGTGTACTGTTGTGTGTCTTGCACTGACCTGCTCGCACGAGATTTTGAGATAACAAAAAATGGGTGATAAGGATCCACGGGAGCACGATGTACCGTGAGCTTTAGCCGTGGGGTACGATGTGCCGTGATTTGAGTATGAGCTGATGGGATGGTTGATCTGCCTTCCCAAGCGTAGGGTTCCCGTACACCTGATCAGTGTTGCCTAGAATCCGACTATGACCATAAGTCTTTTATGTATCTAAGTGATACGACATTGTCACTACTATGTGAGGTGACATATGGTTCCCTTGTTGTGTGTCTGGGGATATGATAACCCATGATTTATGTCTCAGTATATATTGATTTACAAATGTAAAGCATTTTCTATATATGAACTGTGTGAATAGATTTTGCTGTGTTAAACTGTGTGATACTGTGTGAATATGCATATACCCATCTAGCGAATTAATGGTTTCGCATTGATGGAAGTTGTTTTTAAAAGAATACATATGTTTCTAAGGAAAATGAATATATATATATATTAGCATGTAGATAGTGTAGTTATCTACCTGCTTTTATATTTTTCTTACTGCACGTTAGCTCACCCCCTTATTTCCTCCTTCACAGATACTACGTAGTAGTGCGTACATTACAATTGTCCCTGCTATTGTGTCACTCTGGTCATCCAACAGTATAGGGTATACATTTGAGATGAAAATTTTGTATCTTGTAAATAAATGCACAGTAAAGTTTGTATTTTGTATTTTGTATTTTGAGGGATGTATATAACAGAAACTGATGTAAACGCTTCCGTACTTATATATAAAAGCTCAGTTTCTATTTTACTTCATTATATAACTTTATTAGCTAAAATGGATAAGATGTGAATTGGATGTTGACTCATAGCCCAACTGTAAGGTACATGTCACAGACTGGTAAAGAGGGTTGTGACAGGAATTAATGGTATCAGAGCTAAGTTGGTCTGATGTGAGTTATATCCATATCTAGGAAACTATACATCCCTAAAGTATTGTGCATTATTAGGATACAAATGTGTATACTAAGCTGGAAAATATGACTGAGACACTTATTTTGAGTATGCAAGATGTCTGATAGACGACGTACTCGTAGAGGAGAGAGTTCGCGCTCTCAAGGGCGTAGAGATTAGCTCGAGAGACGCAGTGGGTCTAGTTTTAGTAGAGATCCACCAGGTCTTAGTGAGGTCGTTAAGGAACGTATAGCGTAGTTACAGCGCAGTGTAGACACGGTTATGAAGATGTTTACCCAGGCTATAGCCAGATTTGAGGGTAGACAGGAGAACCCTGCTGGTCAGGCTGCTGCACCTGAGAGACAAGAGCCAGCACAATCTGCATCGAGACCTCGAGATGCAGAGGTAGAGATACCTGTACCCCCTCCAGTTCGGGACATTCCGCCACCAGTTCAGGATCCTGTAGCTCCACAATAGGTTGGTGGTGAAGGAGTGTACGATTGTGATCTGGGTAGATTGAGAGAGTTTCAGAAGTTCGGACCACCTTCATTTAATGGGGTGAAGAACCCAGTATCAGTTGAGCATTGGATACACAGTATGGAAAAGCTCTACCGATTTTTCCATTGCTCTAACACAGAGAAGGTTACCTTTGTGGCTTTTGTGTTAGAGGATGAGATTAAGCATTAGTGGATAGCCACACAGTCGATGTTGAGTGCACGACACACTATTGTGACATGGGATATATTCTTGAAAGCCTTTAGGAGGCAATACATTCCAACTACTACTCAGAGAAAGATGCAAATGGAATTTATGACATTGACTCAGGAGAATCAGACAGTGGATGAGTATGAGTATGGATTCACGTCCCTGGGCAGATATGATACAGTCACTATTAACCTTGAGGACAGAAAGGTTCAAAAATTTTTTAAGGGACTGAGACCTTCCATTAGAGCTCGACTAGCTCCATTGGACATTACCACTTATGCTGAGGCAGTACGCATAGCTCAGCTATGTGAGCAAGATTATGAGTTACATGCCTCGAAATTGAGTAGGAGTGATAAGGGCAGAGATAGAGACCGAAAGAGGTCAGTTGATGATAGAGGGTTCCGAAAGGGTCGAAGATTATTTGGTAAAGGGCCTAAAATTGAAGAGACACGAGAGAGGCCTGCGAAGCCTCTAGTTCATCCAGCTTCGAAGGGCATATTTATTGGTGGACCTTGACCTACCACAGAGCAGAGCAGGTCATGTGGTAGATATCATGGGGGTAGATCATGTCCTTTATCGATGAGGTCTTGTTATAGGTGTGGTAAACTAGGGCACATAGCTCGAGAATGCCCAGAGTTGATACATACAGCCACACAAAAGGACAAAGAGCCAGAGAAGGCTACGGTTGAGACACCTACACCTAAAAGGAAGGCCACAGATGAAGAGAAAGGGAAGCAAGCTATTGGTAGAGGGTGAGTGTTTGCATTGGACCAAGCATCTGCAGAGACTTCCTCGGTTGTGATTAAAGGTACCATCCTTATCTTTGATTTGAAAGCGTTAACATTGGTTGATCCTGGTGTCACGCATTCATTCATATCGTCTTCAATTGCATGTAAACTATGGGAACATGTGAAACCTGTACATCTAGGTAGGATGCTGCTTATAAGCACTCTTGTGAGAGATAATGTAATGACGGAGTATGTATGTAAGAGTTGTAAGTTAAATGTAGGGGAAAGGAACATGCCGGTCAATCTCATTCTATTAGCTATGAAGGATTTCGATGTAATACTAGGAATGGATTGGTTGGCTGCAAACCATGTTGTTTTAGACTGTTATGCTAAGACAGTAATGTTTTCCATCCCTGAAAAGTATACTGTAAGATTTGAAAAGTAATGAAAGAAGTAATAAGTTAATTTTCGAGGATGAATGTTGTTACTAATGAATGTAATGATAATGTGTTGAAGGTTTTATCGCATATGAGATTGACTTAGATAAGATGTACCCAGATATAGCTGACATCCCAGTGGTTAGAAAATTTTTCGATGTCTTTTCGAAAGAATTACCAGGGTTGCCACCAGACAGAGAAATGGAATTCTACATTGATTTGGTGCCTGAAACGGAACCGATATCCAAGCCACCGTATAGAATGGCTCCAATTGAATTGAAAGAGCTAAAGAAGCAATTGCAAGAGTTGTTGGATAAGGGGTTCATCAGATCGAGTGTATCACCGTGGGGAACACCGGTTCTGTTTATAAAGAAGAAAGATAGGAGTCTCCGACTGTGTATAGATTATCGGTTGTTGAATAAGGCTACCATCAAGAATAAGTATCCCCTTCCATGGATAGACGATCTACTAGATCAGTTGCAAGGAGTACAAATCTTTTCAAAGATTGATCTGAGGTCTGGGTATCATCAGTTGAGGATTCAGAGTAGAGATGTACCCATGACAGCATTCCGGACCCGTTATGGCCATTATGAGTTTTTGGTTATGCCATTTGGGTTGACGAATGCTCCTACAGCGTTTATGGCTTTAATGAATGATGTATTTAAGCCATACCTGGACAGATTTTTGATTGTCTTTATGTATGACATATTGGTGTACTCAAAGTCCAAGGAAGAGCACGAGCAACATTTGAGAACAGTGTTGCAGACCCTCCAAGATTCGGAGTTGTATGCTAAACTCAACAAGTGTGATTTCTGGCTGAGTGAGATATTGTTTTTGGATCATGTAGTCTCGAGAGACGGTGTATCAGTGGATTCGTCTAAGATAGAGGTTGTGATACAATGGGAAAGACCCAAGACAGTTACAGAGATCCGTAGTTTCCTAGGTTTAGCAGATTATTACTGACGATTTGTCGAGGGATTCTCTAAGCTAAATGCTCCGTTGACACGCCTCACTCGAAAGAATGTGGCATTCGAGTGGGATGATAAGTGTGAGAGTAGTTTCTGCAAACTAAAGCACAGACTAACCACCGCACCTATTCTCACCATACCCACCAGCTCAGGGGGTTATACAGTGTACATAGATGCCTCAGAACAAGGATTGGACTGTGTGTTGATGCAGGACAGGAAGGTAGTAGCCTATGGATCCAGACAGCTTACAAACCATGAGAGGAACTACCCAACCCATGATTTAGAGTCGGCAGCCATTGTATTTACATTGAAAATATGGGGCCACTACTTATACGGTGAGAAATTTCAGGTGTATATAGATCATAAGAGCCTTAGATATATGTTTTCACAGAAAGAGTTAAATATGAGGTAGAGACGATGGATAGAGCTTCTAAAGGATTATAAGTGCGAGATTCTATACCATCCAGGAAAGGCTAATGTTGTGGTTGATGCCCTGAGTAAAAAGAACCTCGAAATGGTATCGCACATGATGGTCAGGGAATATGAGTTGCTCGAGCAGTTTGCTCACCTCAGGTTGGATATAGATCCTCTTGATGTTGACAGAGACTGTGTGATAGCTAGCCTGTGAGTGGAATCAAATTTGACTGACCGGGTATGCCAGGCTTAACATGTCGATCTACTGTGTGAGGATCATGCGAGTCAGATTCAGATGGGTGATTTGGCAGATTTCTTAGTGAGTAATGATGGCCTGCTGAGGTTTAGAGGTAGGATTTGCGTTCCCAATGACCCAAAGTTATAGAGATTGATTTTGATAGAAACTCATTCATCGAGATACATATTGCATTCGGGAGGTAATAAGATGTACCAGAACCTCTGGAAAGTGTAGTGGTGGTTAGGGATGAAGAGAGATATCGCAGAGTTTGTGGCAAGATGTCTAGTATGTCAGCAAGTGAAGGTAGAACATTAGAAGCCTACAGGGTTATTACAGCCTCTACCAGTACTAACTTGGAAATAGGAGCATGTCACTATAGATTTCATCATGGAATTGTTGAGGACTAAGAGGAACCATGATGCTATATGGGTAGTGGTTGACAGACTGATGAAATCCGCCCACTTTCTAGCTATAAAATCTATAGATACCTTGAGTAGTTTGACAGAGTTGTATGTACAAGAGATAGTGAGGCTACACGGTGTTCCAATGAGCATCGTATCCGATAGGGATTTTCGCTTCACTTCTCACTTTTGGGAACAATTTCAGGAAGCTATGGGAACTCGATTGAGTTTCAGTACTGCTTTCCATCCTCAAATCGATAGTCAGTCAGAGAGAACCATCCAGACATTAGAGGAAATGCTGAGAGCTAGTGTTATGGATTTTAAAGGCTCTTGGAATGATCACCTATCATTAGCCAAATTTACATACAACAATAGTTATCACTCGAGTATCGAGATGGCACTGTATGAAGCCTTATATGGTAGAAGGTGTCGTTCCCCTATTGGTTGGGAAGAAGTGGGTAAAAGGAAAATTTTTGCTCCTAATTTGGTACAATAAGCCTCTGAGGTTGTTCAGCTAATATGTGAGAGATTAAGAACAGCTCAGAGCAGGTAGAAAAGCTATGCTGACATGAGACGAAGGCTACTAGAGTTCACTGTGGGTGACTCAGTTTTCTTGAAAGTCTCCATTTCGAAAGGGATTATGAGGTTCGGTAAGAAGGGTAAGTTGAGTCCTCGGTATATCGGACCATTTGAGATACTGGAGCGTGTGGGAGATAAGGCCTACAGACTAGCCTTACCACAAGAGCTAGCAGGCATGCATAATGTCTTCCATGTGTTTATGCTTTGGAAGTATCATCTAGATCCAACCTATGTGATTCAGTATGAGCCATTGGAGCTCAAGAATGATATGTCATACATAGAGAAATCGATTCGGATACTGGATTGGAAGGAAAAGGTGCTACAGAACAAGACGATTCCGCTTAGTAAAGTTCTCTGGCAGCACCATAATTCAAAGGAAGCTACTTGGTAGTTGGAGAACTCTATACCGGAAAAGTACCCTCGACTTTTTGAGGAATAACTTGTTCTAATTTGAAAGACCCAATTTCTTAAAGGAGGGGAGGATTTTAAGACCCGTATTTTTATATGTAACCCTTATGATTTCCTAAGTATACATTGTTTATGTAATATGAATCATAAATAATGTAAGGTCCATAAATTTGATGTACACACCTGTTATGTGAATTCGTGATGTACATGCAAGTTTCATTAAGTATGAATAATAAGAAATGGACCTTTGTAAGTGAAAAATGTGTATTGAATGCAAAATGAGTGGTGAAGTAAATTGAAATGAAGTTAACATTGAGAATTTAGGATGAAAATGGCTAAGTATGGCTGCAGAACAAGGGGAGATCGATCTCCAATGCAAGGGAGATTGATCTTAGAGGCATTTTAAAGAAGGAAATCGATCCTTAGTTCAAGCCAAATCAATCTCATTAAGTCTCTGCCAAGTCAAGATCGATCTCATTATGTCTCGACAAGGAGCAGATCGATCTCATTACCCTGTCAATCAATCTGTGAAGCTCTCGGCCTGGGTAAGATCGATCTCATGCTCTTCAACAGATCGATCTCTATAGCTAGAAATCTGAATGCAGGAAGGCTAAAAGCAGCAACAGATCGATCCCTCACTAATGGAGATCGATCTCATCAATGCAATTTCTATAAAACAGGGCTGCTGAATTGCATCACAGGAGAAACATCAAACCTTCCATTTTAAGCAAAGTAACCTAGCTTTTCACCATAGGAAACCATCACTTTTCATATAAAATTGAGAGAAGTTGGTTTAGCAAAATTGTTCACAGTGGAGAGGAGAACAACTTAGCCCAAAAACAAGTAGTGAAATTATTTGATTGCAGGAAACAAGGTGATTTCTCCAAATTCAGCCAAAAGAAGAAAAGTCAAGCTAGGTGAGGTTTCAATGCACCAATCTCATGTGTATTGACCTATACAATTTTATGAGTTGATTGGTGTATATATTGTTGATTGAAACATCTTAGAACATGCTTAATCACCATGACCTATACATGGTGAAATGTGAGAGAAAGATGAGAAAGTTGAGTAGGTATGGATTTAATGATAATTTAATCATGAATAGATGTTATTAAGCATATATACATGATTGTATAACAGTTTGATGAAGTTCATGTATTAGAAGTAATAATAACTGAAACTGAGTATATGAGGTGTTCGATGAAGTGCCACAATGAAATGAAATCATGAACTTGAGATATAGTAAGCTAAATATCGGTTTAATACGAATCAATAGACTCGAGGAGTCTGAGAGATTCTCGAGAATGAGCTATATGCTCGAAATGGACTTATGAAGAATAAAGTCTCATAACGGTATAACGAGGCCAAATGAGATATAAATGACCAAATGCATTGATTTGAATATCATGAAAGTGAAATGAAGTATATGACAATATACTAATGTGTGTAATACACAATTCAACTCCGAAGGATATAATTGGAGTCGATAGGATGAATCACGAGAAGTGAAAATCGAAGGAAAATGATTCAAGTGTGATTTGAGGTAAGGGACTTATGCGAGCTATAGAGATAGCTATACGTATGTTTTCTTACCTGCTGTATGCGAATATATCCAATACGTATATAGATATTTGTATATCTAAGTAGAAAATTACGTGTGAGAACAAGTATAAGTATGAGTTGCATGACTTCTATGATTGTTGTGAAAAGAGGTTTTGCAAATGTTTTGAGAAAGAATAACAATAGACGAGCTCTCAGTTTAACCATTTGCGTAAAATGCTTCTAATAAGTGATTGAAGGGAGATTCACCCTCTCACTCATAACTATACATGGAGCCCCTTCTATTTCTTCTCTATGTAAAATCGTGCTGGAGCTTGAGTGGACAATGGTAGATTGACCAGCCTGCTCGCACGTTATTTTCAAAGAGATGTTTTAGAAAAGTAAGAGCATGCTCGATGCCTCGGGTGATGTTGTGTGTTCCACTCGAGCTGTTCACACTAGATTTTGGGAATCATGCTAGAGCCTTCGAGTATTGCTGTGTATCTTGCTCTGACTATACTCGCATGTAATTTCCTAGTAATACTGTGCTCGATGCCTCGAGTATGCTGTGTGTCTTACTCTGAGTTGCTCGCACGAGGTTTTTATAATTTTGCTGTGTGTTAAGTAAAACCGTGTTAAAGCCGTCATGTATTGTTGTATGTATTGCATTGACCTGCTCACACGTGGTTTATGAATGTGATGAAATAAGTACAAACCGTGCTGGAATCGTCATGTACTGCTGTGTGTCTTGCACTAACCTGCTCGAACGAGATTTTGAGACAACGAAAATGGGTGATAAGGATCCACGGGAGCACGATGTACCGTGAGCTTTAGCCATGGGGTATGATGTGCCGTGATTTGAGTATGAGCTGAAGGGATGATTGATCCGTCTCCCCAAGCGTAGGGTTCCCGTACACCTGATCATGGTTGCCTGGAATCCGACTATGGCCATAAGTCGTTTATGTATCTAAGTGATACGACATTGTCACTACTGTGTGAGGTGACATATGTTTCCCTTACTATGTGTCTGGGGATATGATAACCCATGATTTATGTCTCAGTATATATTGATTTACAAATGTAAAGCATTTTCTATATATGAACTGTGTGAATAGATTTTGCTGTGTGAAACTGTGTGATACTGTGTGAATATGCATATACCCATCTAGCGAATTAATGGTTTCGCATTGATGGAAGTTGTTTTAAAAAGAATGCATATGTTTATAAGGAAAATGAATATATATATATATATATAAATATATATTTTAGCATGTAGATAGTATAGTTATCTACCTGCTTTCATATTTTTCTTACTGAGCACGTTAACTCACCCCTTTATTTCCTCCTCCACAGATACTACGCAGTAGTGCGTACACTGCAGTCGTCCCTGCTATTGTGTCGCTCTAGTCATCCAGCAGTATAGAGGTATACATTTGAGATGAAAATTTTGTATCCTGTAAATAAATGCACAGTAAAGTTTGTATTTTGTATTTTGAGGGATGTATATAATATAAACTGATGTAAACACTTCTGTACTTATATATAAAAGCTCAGTTTCTATTTTACTTCATTTATATAACTTTATTAGCTAAAATGGATAAGATGTAAATTGGATGTTGACTCACAGCCCAACTGTAAGTGGTAAGGTAAAGGTCACGGACTGGTAAAGAGGGTCGTGACACCTACTCCATGAGTGATAGTTGGAACCTGTGAGAATGACAGTAACGAGAACCAAAGAAGGATTCTCACTTGGATGAATAAGGAAGGGACTACTAACATCCTCTGTTCGAGTGGTGTTTGTGGATTCTGAGGTTGCCGATGAAGTAGTCATGCTGTTTGGATGGTGAGAAAACAAAAGAAAAGAAAATAGCTGGAAAAAAAACAAAATAAAAAAGAATTCAAGGGAAATTTTACATGCTCAGATACCATGTTAGATTTTATAGTATTGTGAACTTTATTCTCATCTTTCTAAACATGAATACAAGCAGCTCTATATATAGAGTTTGAACTCTCGTAGTTAGTTCTAGAAGAAACTAACTCTAACTAATTCAAAATCAACTTCTTAACAGCAATAACTTATAACAAACTGAAACAAACTCTGACTAATAAATACAATCAAGAAGAAAAATCCTTTTCTTCAATTGTTCAAATTCTGTTGCTGAGTGTCCTTAGCCTGCTTCTGTTGCTGAGTAATCTTCAGCTGATCCTCTATTAACTTCGATTAAGTCAAATCCGGGTATTTTAGCATCAAGTGGAGTTTGTCGGGATTCGGGTGGTCTGTGGTCGTTAACTGTTTGGTTCCTTAAGAAAATTAAGCTGGGGTTCTATAACCAAGGTGAAGATATTGGCTAGCTATATATTTTGGACTTTGTATTGTGTCGGAGCTGGGCTACATGAAGGTACTCATTGAGTCTGACTCGTTGATAGCAATCCAGAAGCTTCTTCAACAACCAGAAGACAATGACCTCTTTGACGGGTTATTCAAGCATGTCAAGCTTTAATGAATTGAGACTGGATTTGTTCCTTAAAGCATGTTTTGAGAGATCTATGTGAGTGTAGATTTTTTTTAGCAAACTTGGCTCATGACAGCTCTTATGACACTCAAAGTTTGCACTGTCCTTCATCCTTGTTATTACAAAAAAATATTTATGGGTTGTGATAGGCTCTGATCATGTATAGTTTAAGCAGTTAACTGCTCTTATGTACAAAAAACAAACAAAAAAAAAAACAATATTTATTCCACATGCACTAACAATTAATGCCTAGAGATTCAAATACTTCCTCATTTCTTTACTGTTGAAGATAACAGAAGGCTTCTCACCAGCAATCATAAGGAAACATCATTTTCAATCTATTTTGCAAGTTTTCAGTAATAAATTAATTAAAAATGCAGAGTCTGGTTTTAAGCTATATATATATATGTATATAATAAGTTGCCGAGCTACTCTCTTCTCTCTTAAGTTTTACCATTTTTTCTTGTTATCACTCCAACTTTACTTAATTTGAAAATTTAGATTGTAAAGCAATAAAAATTTTCAATTTTGTACCATTGCTAGAGCTCTATATAATATATTTGATAAAATAAAGAAAACAAAAATTAAAAAAGAAAACCACAATATCGAATATCAATATAGAAGGCAGAGAAGTAACCTCATGCAATAGTTTTGTAATAAAATCAATTCATTTCCTTACAAACATGATAAAGTTTCGACAATGTAGTCACTGAAGAAAAAACAATGCCACATCTATATTGCAAAATAAAATCCTTAATTGGCTTAAGCCTAAAGGATACAAAACTGAAGGAAGAAAAAAAAAGAAAAAAAAAAACCAAAACTAATCTAATGTTGTGTTTGAAAAGTCAAGGAAAGATGACACTGTTAGAAAGTGAGAATGGCAAAATTCTTGTTTCTTGGGTCAAATGTGCATTTCTCATATGAAGAGAAAAGTTTTGGTTATGCAAAAGGGTGTTACCTCCATATTCATGAATTCAAGAAATAGCTTGGGATCTTAAAGATCATTATGATTATCTATATTCATGATAATACATCTATCTATAATATGTATATGTATTATGAAGCAAATTAAGAAAAAGGCTTTCCTGGTTTTAACTAAACATTGCAATCATGCATGCCATTTATCCTTGGAATTAATTTTGCAAATGCTTCATGTTTTCATCATGACGTCATTGATAAGGCCAATGGCATTTCACTCTCATGTGAAGTAACGGATATATCATTTGAACTCCTTGAGGAAGAGCTACCAGTTCCCTTGATATTTCTTTCCTGCTGGCTAATATCATCACCATTTTTAGCTTCACCAAATTGAGCGTGTCTTCCGTCATTCTCAGAAGGAGTTGATGGAGATTTGGCATTCACATCAAGAACTTGTGCGCCATCAATATCATTTACATCGGAAGCTGCAGCACCAGCACCACCACCATCGCCAACATTTGTAGCGGCAACACTACCATTACAATACAAGTTACCAATTACCATCCTGAATCCAAAGGCTCTTGACGTTATCCGATATACTACTGTTATGATCCAAAATATCCAAGGCGTGCAAACAAGAATGAAACCAATAGTAGGAAGCAAAATCGAGGATTGATATTCAGGAATGGTCATGTAGACCAAAAGGCAGCCACCTCCGGTAGAAATACAGATAAACAAAATGCAACTGATGGTCCATATGAATGCGCGGCCAGTCTTAGGATCTGGTTCAGGCATTTGGAAAAATCATAAAAAGTTTCAAATAAGATGCGTTTCTTTGTCGTCATGATCCATGTTGTTGATTAATGGGATCGGAGATGGGATTTCCTAGGTTGTTGTTGTTGCAGGGTGGAAGGGATATGGTGGGATTTTCCTAGGTTAGAAGATAGACGTGTTCAAAAGTTTGTTTACGTAAAATGTGGTTAATTTGTGTCAAAACCACAAGGAGAGTATCTATGAAGGGGGAAAGAGAAAATAAGGATGAGAGAGAGTGAGATAGATAACGTGTATGGTTTATATTCTTCTCATGTAATGCAATGCAGTGGTAGATGTTCAGCTCCTAAGAGAATTAAGCAATATAATTTGAATTGTTAATTAAGGTTTACTTTTTACATAATTTTCTTGCATAATAAAAAATATAAAAACAAAAGCCTCTACCAAAATAAAACCCACCTAAATTGCATACTTGATTGGTAAGATCGTTTTACTTCAACATTGTATATGTAAGTGTTGTTGGCCTTTTCTGCTGCTATACACGCTAGGTAATACGTAAAAGGTAATTTCCAATGTTTGCTATCAGTGGAATTTTTTTTCCGATATCATCTTTCAAATATGCCTTTATTGCTAGGATTTTCATGTATGTTATGAAATTATAATTCCTTACAACAACAACAAAGTAAAAGTAAATCTTAACTAAAACTCAATACCCTTACACATTGATCACTCTCCGAATCAAGTAAACTATTTTGGAATGTTAATACAAATATTTATAAAAATAAAAAATAAAAAGGTAAAAGAAAATTTTCAGAACCTTTACTGCCAAGAAGAGATTGTCAATACACGCAAAAATTGGCAAAATATCATCCTAAGCAAACAACCCAACAACTTTATTTGAAACTCTCAACTTCGGTAATTTATATTTCAACTGCTAAAATATTAAATATGTAGTGAGGGTTCTGAAATTATAATGAACGGGTAGTTTAAAGGAATAATAGTATAAAATGGTTATTTCATGTTAACATATATCTCTGGCATTTAGATGATCATCTCATATAATCAAGAAATCAATCATTTATTGTATATCACAAGTAATAATTAAAAGGTAAGTATTTATTTCAAGATATTTATTAATTATTGTGGTAATAAATTATTATTTTTTCAATAATGTGATTACATTACATAATTTAGATAGAAAGGATAAATGTTGATGTAAAGTAATTATTTCATATAATTTTTTTTCTCTATAGTATAGACCGAATATATATATACTAATTACAAGATACCACAATGGGTACCAAAAACGCATACAATGCTGAGATAAAATGCTATTATTATATACTTAAAGTAAACATAAACTAACTTTGACTTCGTGGTTCAAATGCCTCTAAAAGTGTTGTATGTATTAAGTAAATTAATGAAAAAACAAGTTTTAAATCATGTACAATGCATATGCATATGTGTTTAGAAAATGAAGTTTTAAAAATATTAAATTGAGTTTAAAAATGAAAGAAATTGATAGAGCCTTAGGACGCAATTGATTGCTTAAAATGAACAGTTGACTACCTTATAGAGAAAATGGGTAATGTTGGAAAAATATCCTAAGGGAGTTGACTTCCAAATAGGCTTTATTTGGTTTATGAAAGTACTTTTTATTTTTATTTTTTATTTTCAATTTATGAAAACAATTTTCATTTTCTGTTTTCTGAATTTTGAAAAACTTGGTACGAGAAAATGAAAACTTGTTTTTAAAAATGACAATTTTTAAAATACGTTTGGTGTCTACATTTTCAAAACAAAAAATATAAAATAGAATAACCAAAAAAATTAAATTAAATTAGAACTTTTGGCCAAAATAGGTAAAATGTAACTAAATAGTAAAAATAAATTGTAAATGAAATAAACACAAGAATTCAAATTACTAAAATATATTTCAGTACCTAACAACTAACAACATCTCTAAGCTAATTACTATGGTTTTTGAAATCTCATTTTTGTCTATAGTAATTCCAAAAAGACGTAGCAATCTTTTCTATAATTGGATCCATTTCAATTGTTTATGACATATCAATTGCCATTTGCTCATTGCTCGAACTAGCAGAAGTTGGTTCTATGACACCAAATTTGTGCACGTATTCTCTTTTGCCCTCTTCGGACAATTCATCTTTTTCAGCTTTTAACCTAATGAAATTATGCATAGTACAATATGCTTTTGGTCATTAAATTGTTTTCTAAGAAGATAGTTAAGCATATTCCTCAATATGGCAAATCTTTCTTTAAGCACTTTGTTACTTCATTCAATCACAATAAAAATAGAAGAATGCCTTATATTAAATGATTCTTCTTCCCTCTAGATTGGTGCCTACATATAAAGTCTCCTGCATAAAAATCCAAGTATGTTCGGGTATCGAACATCCACCACGTAATATTTATCTATAATATCAATATTAATCACTTATAAATAAGAAATATAAAAACTACATAAACAATATTAACAAATGAAGTAATTCTTAGGAAAAATTAAATCAATTAAAACATACCGACACTTGGCATTGGAAAAAGAATTTTGTGCGGTAAAATTATTTAGTACTGCTTTAACAAAAACTCGTGTCAACAACTGTTCACTCACATCAACATATCCAAATGTAAATGCAAGTCGTGAGAGCAAGCTACCATTACATTTTGCGACATATTTTGAATTCTATTTCGAAATAATAAATGTTTTGATGCAGGAACCAAGCAGATATTTTGATTCCATCAATAGCTCTAATAAAATCTTTAATTAATTGCAAATATATAAATTATGAGATTCTCCATTAAAAGAAGAAAAAGATAATAATTATAAAAATATAGTATTATATATAAAACATGCCTTGAAATATAGAAAAACATGTGGATTTCTAGCAATTTCTGGTTGAAAATCACCTCGTTCTCTTAGGCAAATGATTTTAGTTCCCAATTTACAAACTGTCGATACCTGAAACAATGGTGACGAATCGCTGAAGTCTTCTCTTCGGATTCCCTGTCACGTGTTACCAAGAGTTTTTGCAAAAAAAAAGATCAGAAGAATGTAGGGGCTCTCCCTTGCGTTTGCACTCCGATACTTAAATCAGACAGAGAGTTTGGTATATTTTTTATATGAAGTTCTCAAATCCCCTTTATGAATCATACATGACCCCTATTTATAGGGGTTTCTCCCTGTCATTAATTATGCATATACCATTTTCATTATATGTCAGATTCTCTCATGCCCTTTTCTTCGTGCGCCACTTGAAACACTTCTTTTTTTTATTCTTAATATTATATACAACACAAACAATAATCAAATTTTTCAAACCATGCAGGACCAGTTCCAGTTAAATGTTGTCTTTTATTTTGACTAATTTAATATATATATATATATAAAAACTTTGCAACTACCTTCTTCCATAAAAACCATTTTTTATCCTGTAAAAGATGTTCCACTTGTAACCTATCACAAAAATTTAAGAAAATATGTTTTTTCATGCGAAACATTTCATAACAGACCAGTAGATACATCTAAAATCTCCATAACATGTCTTTCCACTCAATATAAAACTCTTACACAACATCTTAGGTAAATAGGCCTTATGAATACTCATAGATATATTTTATAAGCATAAATTGTCCTATCTCATCATCTAAATCAGACGAACTTTCTAAATTAGAGCTCACATTCATTACAACTAAATGCACAAATGAAAAATATTTGTTATATTAGAGCATTATATTTGTTATAATAATTTCAGTTAACATAACAAAGTTGAAAGAGAATTTATCAATCATTCAATAATAATAAATAATTCCAGGCATTCGACACTATAATGTTACGTCACATAAAAATAGAAGTCAACTATTGATAAGTAAGCAAAAAAAGAAACACTAGGATCAAATAAGAATATCCACCCAATCCATTTGCCTCACATAAAACATTCCGATAAAAAATTGCCTTCATTTTGCTAATGTGAATTTCTCTTTTGCTTTATTATAAGAACATGAAGTAACGCCTTCCATTTTTTCTTAAAAACTCGTGCATATGCCTATAGAATAAGGGTCAAAGTTAAAATCAAAAGTGGTACTTCCACTACTAATAGATGATCTATATATCTTGGCTTTTGCTTCAGTAGCTTCTTCTTTTGCACTCAATGTGGCCGCCCACTTCGCAAAAATTTTGATCCATCTTCTTCATTTTATTCACCTTGCTAGATCGACGCTTTTTAGGAATTGGATGGATCTTACATAGAGATGTAAATAGGTATATAAACGGGCACCTAGTACTACGTTATCCGATTAAGTAGGGTCGGAGTATTTAATATTCGGATTCGAGTAATAATTTTACTACCCATCACGAGTTCGGTAGGATTTAGATAGTGATCATAAGGTACTTTACTACTCAAACCCGAATAATAATTTATTAAATATTATTATATATATCTTTATTTATAGATTATATAATATTAATATAATATTTAATTAAATTAATTGATTAAGTATTTTAAGTATGATTTTTAACATTATTTTATTTTTATAAGTTAATTTAAATTTTTTAATTTAATTTTTTTAATAATATGCATTAAATTTGTTTTTAAATTTAAATTTAAAAGTCAGACTTCGCTTAATAAACAATATTTAACAGATTTAAGTAGTTAACGTCTATTTCATGCATTATATAAATAGAGTTCAGATAGTAAAAATTAAAATATTCGAGTAATTAATCGGGTTCTGGTATTATAAATTATAATTGGATTCAGTTTCGAGTACCTCAAAATCAATTAGTACTCTCCCCATTGACATCTCTAATCTTACACTTTTTTATCTTTTTCATCCCTTTCACTTTTTGAATTACTACCACCAAAATCAATCTGCATAGATCCAGATAAAAATTTTTCTTCTAAGCGCCTTTCTTTAGTGGGAGATAATAGATCTTCAACAAATAACTGTTGAAGTTTTTTAGTTGCACTTATTATGTTGAATATTTCACTAAGCAATCCATAATATGCACAACCTTGTTTCTTGAATGTTTTGAAATCTTTATGTTTCTACATAACAAAATAACAAATGCATAAGATTAATAAATATATATTATAATCTATAAGATAAAAAAAAAGAACAATAAATTAATTCTACCATAAAAAAAGTCTTCCCAAATTATTTGTGTCACATTCACAATGTTGGACGACACATCCTATTTAACTTCGGTTTGTCCAATTAATTTGGAAAAATAAGAATGAGTGGTATGTAATCGATTAAACTTACCTTTCAATATTCTAGCATCATAATCTACTCCAATTATATCATGCAGCTTATTGTTGATTTCAGACCAGACTTTTTTTTTTTTAATTTAGATGATTGCAACTTTGCTTCTCTTACTCTTCTAATTAAGAGATGAATAAATGCCACCTCTTTTTCTTTCAGCCAATCTTTCACATCAAAATCTTTACCTTTCCCTCCCATCTAAACTACTACTATTTAAAGGACAAATCAATCATCAATAAAGTAATTAATACCATATATCAATAGCAAGTTCTATGTCATGCTATTACAAGTCTACATGTGCACACAATAAAGTAATTAATACCATATATCAATAGCAAGTTCTATGCCATGCTATTACAAGTCTACATGTGCACACTAGAAACAATGCAAATACAATATTTGGAACAGAAACATCGAATCAAATTAAAACAGGGATAAAACGTGCATGATAGAAATAATTCAAATTTAATGACATTCAAAAGTCTATAAAGCTAAGTATTTTTGTCACGACCCAAAAATCAGAGTAAATTTTTCGTTTTTCTTTCATACTTACCTGTCCTCTGATCGTGACCACACTCCACTAATAATTGGGTTGTGCGTCAATGTCAGTCTCACCATTCATTCACCATATAACTTAATTCCTTATTAAAGGAAAGGTAAACACATTAGTTTTTCACTAATTCTTTCTTATTCATTTACAAGTGTTTACAGTGTCTATACATCCCCGAAAGTTACTTACAAACATGTTACTATACTATTCTTATTTAGATACAATATGTACAAGTGTATATACCTCAAGTAATGGGCAGCAGCAGATATCAGAAATGCAGTACTCAGTTGCTTCAAAGTCTACTGAAAATGATCTATGTGAGAAAATGAAAAGGGTGAGCACATCAAGCTCAATAAGGCAATCCTACGAACAAGTAGGTAACCATACAACCTACATGAACGTGGTGCCATGCATAAACCACCCTTTCTCCACACATTTCAAAATAGATGCTACAATTCATGATGTCATGTAAAACAAGTTCTCATATGGATTTCAAAGAGCATGGAAAACTCAACATGCAAATCCATTTAAATCATTTCATTCTCATTAAAATTTCACAACACAGCCAGGACTCCACCCCTCCCTCAGGTGTTCCTGACTCACACAAAATCATTAAATCAGGTGCTTTGCAAAGCAATAATAACATGTGACACAATGACTGTCATGTAAAATCAGTTTACATCACCGCATGGGTTTAAATAGCATGAAAATAACGTCATGCAAGTTTCAGTTTAAATCCCAGTTTCATTCTCATCCAAATCACATCTCAGTCAGGATCCAACCCCTCCTTCGGGTGATCCAAACTCACACAAAAGTACACAAAACATGTTTCTCAAAACATCAATTTATAACATGCGAGACTAGGCAATATATATATCTAAGGCAAATAACCAGGAGTATGGCCATATACTCGTGATCCCACTGCTACACGAATCCTGTGTGCGGGGTCTCACCACTATCGGGACTCGCCCTGGGAGGTGGGTCAATCTATCCCGTCGGTCTTGCCCGATATCTCGCATCCGAAGATGCCACTCGCATCCGAAGATGCCACATAATCAATCCCATCACAATACAGCGTACTCCATGCTACTTGCATGGTATAACGTACTTTGTAGACCCATATCTCATATCCACAATCTTGCCTGTCTCAAAATACATGTGCGAGCATATTTAATCGGCGTGACACACAGTCTACCCGACGCTCCAAGCACGGCTCATCGTATGTCTCATAAAATCAGTGCGAGCGATGCTCCAGCACTTTCATAAAATCAAGGAAAATCTCGTGCAAGCAAAGCTCCAGCACGCGTTTCATGAAATCTCATAAGATCTAATGAGAGCTAAGCTCCAACACTCTGTCAAAATCATGTAAAACTAGTGCAAGCTAAGCTCCAGCACTGTGTCATAAAAATCAAGTGAAAATCAGGTGCGAGTTACACTCCAGCACCTTGTCACGAAAATCATATGAAAATCTGGTGCGAGTTAGACTCCAGCACCTATGCATGTAAAACTCTAATGCGAGCCCTTGCTCCAGCACTAATGCATGCATCACACAAATCAAAACTCGTGCGAGCTGAGCTCTAGCACGTCACATTTTCATAGAATCACGTAGGCGGCTCTGTTATCTCAAAACAAGTTCCACAAGAAATCACATTATTGAAAATATGCAATGTTGTGCATTTTTATTTAAAAGTTAGCTAGCCTATGTAACGCCCCGGAAGCACGAAAATAGGGGCTAACTTTTTCCTTTAAATATTATTTTTCTACTTAGGTTGCATTCCTGTATAGTGTAGGTTACTTCTTTTCTTTCTTTACTTATTCTTTTAACCATTTAATTTTACCAAAAATTTTGGCAGCATAACCTTTTATAATATATCCTATCCCCCTGCAGGTAAACGCAGTTTATATTCGCAAGGCAGTTGATTTTTATTTCTTAAACTTATTACTTTCAACTCTACATTTTTACTACTACAACTTCCACATCCATACTCAGTATCATCGACATTTCATTCACTTCCTAAAACATTTACATAATAGTCCATAAAACAACTAATTACATCCCAAAAGTATTTATATACAATCCAGTATCTGTACAATATACATGTCTGGGAATAAATATCCGATGATATACCTGATCGAGTACTAAAAGTAGTCTGGGAGGCACTAAATCCACCAGCTACTCACGTACTTGTAAATGGCTGAATAATCTCACTGTAGGTACTCTGAAATGGGAGAGAAGAAGGGGTGAGCTTCTGGGGAAAAGCTCAGTAAGGTATGCATTTAAAACAATTCTAACCATTTAAAAACAATTAGAAAATCAGAATAAACATACTTCCTTACATACATATTTAGAAAACCATTTTACATGCTTACTTTAAAAGACATCATACTTCATCAAAACGTTGTACGTACTTTCATATACTAAAACATCATACATACTTTCTTTGTTAAAATATTATACATCAAAACATGGAGACTAGGCTATTTCAACATAGTTATCATGCAACATATCATATCCTCAGTAGAGGTAATAATACCTATGGCCATGGTAAGGGCTGTAGACTGGATCAGGGTCGTACAGCGGTTCTAATATAGTATCTCAATCACACTAGCACACAGCTAGGGCACGAGCACCAGTGGCACACACCGTGCAGTCACAAGATACTTTAGAAATAAACACCACGTGTAGTGAAAAACAACACCACTAAGACGGAATAGACACTACACTAGTGAATCTAAACTAATACTACGTGTGGCGGAGCCAGGACACCACAAGTAGTAGGCATGATTATGCACTAAGCATATACTAATAGTAGCCTGTCTTCTCAAAATCCTTACTTTCATACTTACTTACTTTCATATGGAAACTTTAATCATCAAATCATGTCATAATTCATACAAAATATGTATATCTATTTTATTTATACAAAATAAGTGAAAACCATGATTTTAGTATCTGAAAACAGTTTATTATTCCTTTCGGACTTAAACCGAGAAAGTATGGTTTTCAAACAGATTTCTTTCTACGATTTTCAAGTCATTTATGAACAATAAATAGATATAGGAGGTTAATACTATTTTAAATTGTATCACTTACCTCAACGGAGCTAAAACAGCATTACTCTGTCGAGGTCTGGGTTTGCCTCGTTTTACGTGTCGAATTCCTGAGCTGCCCAAAATGATACCAATTTATCAAATATTGTTTGATTTCATCTCAACATATCCGAGTATGTATTTATCTCCTTAAGAGTTGACCAATTTTGACTTTTTTGTCAACTTTTCCTATTTCCTCGGTTTTATCGATTTAAGTGTCGGTTTAAGCTATTTTATCCAATTTAATCATTCTAACTTCACATTTACTATCTTAATAACCTACATACCCATTCATATCCATAATCCATACTTTATCAATCTAATTCTTACAAATTCTCACACCTTTCGATCTTTCACTAAACTAAGCTATAAATCGAACTTTTTCGGTATAAATTTAACTATTAACAACCTTGAATTCATCCAAAATTCATCATTTCCACAACTTAAGCCTGCTGATCAGAACTACACACCTCCATATAAATTATTTCTTTAAATTCTACTTAACTAAAAATCCTAAAAAATCATCAAACATAAACATATCTCATCATCTTCATCATCCATCAAGTTTCTCTCACCTTTGACCAAAGTTGACCAAGTTTTTGATCTTCCAAACAATTCCTCAGCTGTAATTAAACATGTATATAGCTTAGAATCATCAAAAACTACAAGAAAAACCAGCTAAAAACTTTCAAAAATCAAACTTTCTCTCACCTCGAAATAGGGCAGATTCTGCCCCTATTCTTCTCTCTATGTTTTCACCTAGTAAATGAACTCCTTTATAGCTGTATTTTTTATATGTTATAGAGGATTGAAAGGGGAAGATTTCATCCATCTTTTCTGGAGTCCAATTCGGCTTGGAAAAGGGTCAAAAAAATTCATGAAGGGGAGAGCTACAGTAACGCTTGTGGAACTTTCGGGAAGGAGGTAAGAGCGCATGGAAGCTTATTTCTGGGTGTTTTCAGAGCCTTATGAAATATAATTAAGTCTAGTTTTATTTCCTAAAAGTCCGGGTTTAAATCAAATCTGTAGATGGGTCAAAATTTTGGTTTTCCTGATGGGTATCCAGTTCACTGGGTTGGGGTAGCCTTCTGGTCAGTTTTAGAAAATCCATGAAAAATAGTTCTGGCCCATTTTCTTCCAAATTTTCACTTCTCAAGTGTGCTACTATGTCTCTAGTATCTCTCATACAAATTTGGGGCCCACTTGTTTAAGAAAATTTTCCCGATTGGGCCCATTTTACACAACTTGGTCATTACCGAATAATGTAACTTAAGGTTTTCGGTTTACTTTAAAAATTCATTTGATAACCGAAACCTCCATATCTCCACTCAATTTTCATTCCTCATGTAAATTATGCCTTATAATAATTTCTTATAGCCTCAGAATAATTTTCGTGAATTTCTAAAATTTATTTTGAATTTATTTCTATTTCTAGGTTCATTTGCTCGGTTTAGTGTAAACCCGAGTTTTACTAATTTTTCAACTTCTAATGTATTAGTTTCACTTTTAATCATCATAACATACTTAAAATCATACTTTATTGAAAATTACTTAAATTCAAGATCTTACCTCGAAACACGTGCCTTGGGTTTCGTGCCACTATCCCGGGCATCTCGATCTTTCTAGGCTCTGTATAAACATTTACACAAATCTTAAACTTCTTGATTTATCTTAAAATGAACAATAACATGAAATTTTGGGTCTCACAACCTACCCATGCACTTGTCAAAACGCCTCAAAAACAAGCAGAAACCTCTTGTTCTTGCTCCTCCAAACTTTTCCTAATTTTGGAAATTATACCCTTCACAGGGGTATTTTGGTCATTTACCCATCCGAACACCAAAATTCTTATTTTAAATCTAGACCCTTCAGACAATTTTAAAAAATGTAAATGATGTCGAAATTGCGTAAAGTTACCTCAAGCAGTTCGTAAAATTCATTTACCTGGAATCACGCGCGAGCTTATCCTGTCTCAACCATACCAGACCTCTCAGTCCAATTCGCTCCAAACCAAGTCTACGGAGCTGCAAATAACCACGTATTGAGTCAATTCTAATATACTTATCAGTATTTCACTCTTATTGATCGAATCTAAAGCACTGGACCCGTTTTACTTTATTGGGTCCGATTGCACCTTAATAGGCCTCAACCTCTTTTCAGCTCATTTTCACTTATTAAATCCCTTCTTCGGGTCTATTGGACTCATTTGGTTTACCAATACTCATCGGGCTTCGTTCCAAAACTCATTGGATAGCCCGTATATCATTTACAACAATTAATTCAAATATCCAGATATAATTTATTTTATGCAGAAATTAATTCGAAATCCGCAAAATAAATTTCAATTGCATAATAATCATATTGTTGTCGTAAAAGAGCTTTACTTTCCCGAAATTATGCGATAGTGCACAAATTGAAGTTCTATCGGGCTCACGTATGTGATTTATTGTCGAACTACACAATTTTATATTTAATTTCGGGTTAATTTTCGATAAAATATAAATTAAATAAATTTTTTAAAAATCAAATCGGTCACTTTTGACCTCTTACCAACTTACCCGAAGTCCATTGTATCCCCAAAAATCTTCCCTCTTTTTCCTTTTCCACTTTTTCTTTCCTTTCCTCATTTTTTCCTCTCTTTCTTGGCAAAACCGGTTCGGTCCGGTTCAGCCCGATTCAGACCAGTCGGTTCAACCCGGTTCCCTTCTTACTGAATCGGTCCGTACTAGTTCAGACTTCCCCGTCTTCGTTAATCTCTTTTTCAGTCGGTTCTCGAGCCGTTTCTGGCACCAATCTGTGCACCTGGAGTAGGGGAACGTTCGGCTAGGGTCGGTTGGGGTCGATTGCCGGTGAAATGAGTGGATTCTCTCTTCTCTCTCTCGGCCTTCTCTCCCTCGATCCGTCGAAATTCGATGTCGGTGCGGCTCGTCGTGGCTGCTGGTGGTTCGTGCAGGTGTCGGCTCTTCTCGCTGGTCGTCGCCTGCCCCTTTGCCTTGCAGGTGGCTCGCCGGATGGAGGGAACCGACTCCCTCAGTTGTCTTCCCCCTTTCGCTTGCTTTGTTTCCTTTACAGAAATCGCGATTTCTCTTTTTTTTCTTTTTTTTTTATAATTTATTTTATTATTATTTTAATCATTAAAATATTACAAAAAAGTCCCAAAATATCTAAAAAACTCTTATTTTATTCATTTAATCAATAAATAAATTTTTCAGTCTTATTTTGTCTCTTCGGTATATTTTTTCAACATTTTCGTGATAATTTTTCAAAGGAAAAATTTCGATTAATTCCAATAAATTCATATCTTGATCAATTAGACTCGAAATTCAATAATTTCTCCTTTATTGATCAAGATTTTCTAAATCCATATTTTTAATAAAATTTTCTTATTGAATTTATATCGGATTTTTGGTCTTTTGATCGTTTTACCCTTCCACATGTTCGGGACCAATTTAGGTCGACTTTCCTTCTTGGACCCACTATAATTTCTCATTTAAAATTCGTATCTCTGTCCGGACAATTCAAATCTCATAAATTTAATTTGAAATTCCTTAATTGTTCGTTTTCGGATTTTACATACGTTCGACTACTTCATTTATATTTATATGATCAAAATCACCCGTCTTATGATTCCATTAACGTATAACAATATCCATGCAATGTATGAATCATAAGGAAATATGATAAAATCGGGTCTTACATAATCTCCCAAACTTAAGAAATTTGGTCCTCCAAATTAGAACCAAGTTAGTTTGTAAATCACTCCGGATACTTCACTCATATCATACTCTTACTTTGTAACTCCTATTTAAATTCCTCCGAAGTGTAATACTACCGAAGGACTTTTATTTAGGGAGATCATCTTAAACCCCAACACATTCTCCTTCCTGTTTAATATCTGAATCTCATTATACCTTTAGAAAGAGAAACTTTCAAACACACTGATTCACACTCGATGAATCCTCACGATCCCCATCTCTTGTCAGCATAGCTTTTCTATCTGTTCTGAGGTGTTCTCATTCTCTTACAATGTAACGACCCTTGACCCTTGAAATTCGGGGGAAATTTTTTTTGAACTTAATTTACCCACTTATTCCCTTATTCACTTAGGTTGCATTCCTGTGCAGTGTCAAAACACTTTTCCTAATTCTTTATCCGTAATTTCATTTAATTTCCATGTTTTGACCTATATGGCAGATAGAAATTTCAGCAGCATAACGGCTTATACATAAGCCTACCCACCTGCAAGGCAATTGTTTTCGACAATCCTAGATATCCACAACTACCAAGCATATTTTCCAAATCTACACTTACAACTCAATACATCTATTTCGATTTAATACTAGTCATCTCAAAATATAATCCCAAATTAATATTGTTTACATCGTTTCCTTACAAAATTACATCCCAACAAAAATATTCCCAATATATGCGTCTGTGCGTACAGATATGTCTGGTACAGGAATGTAAATGTATACCTTTCTGCGTGTACAAAAAGTAGCCTAGGGTAGCTCTTCCCACCAGCTTACGTCGTGTACGCGGCAAGTAGCGCCTACGAATCACTGCAAATAGTCTGAGAGGTAGAGGGGTGAGCTTTTTGGGAAAAGCCCAGTAAGAAAATATATTTAAAACGGTCCTAGTAATTCAAATATGTAGAAAACATAATAGTACGTATAATGATTACTTTCTGAAACTAATATAAAGAACATTCAAAGATTAAGAAAAATCGAAAACATCGAGATTCTAAACGTAATTCTTTAAGTACGTGAACTTAACAGATATTACATAAACTTTTTGTACATTCAGAATTCCAAACGGGAATACATGTCAAATCACATACTATAAAATCAGATTCAGAAAACATAGTTTAATTTTCAAATAGAGACTACATCGGCCCATATAATTATCATGCGGTAATTACATATTCATCATGTGGCAAATAACCAAGTCATCCTCCGTAGAGGGAATTCAGAACCTATGGCCATGGTAAGGCTGTAGACGGGATCAAGGTCGTACAGCGTTCAGAACCCGAAGGTGAATTTCAGAACGCGAAGGTAAATTTCAGAATCCGAAGGTAAATTCAAAACCCGAAGGTAAATTTCAAAACCCGAAGGTAAATTTCAGACACCATAAGGGCGAAGTTCAGACGCCACACAGGCGAGTTCAAACGCCACACAGGTGAGTTGACATGCGTAAGCATACAACATAAATGGCCCTTAGTCTCAAAACATACTATAGTTTTCATATGCGAAAACATCGAAATAAAATCATCTCATTCGAAAGATCATTTCAGAAGACATGCTCTTATTTCAAAAACACAAATAGAGAGAGCATATTCTTGATCAGAAATATAAATTTAGAAACATGCATGAAAATCATACTTCATGTCTTTGTAAGCTTTCCTTAATCATGGTTCAGAAAGTAACTATTACAGTTTTAAATTATATCCCCTTACCTCGATCTATCGAAATTCTCGAATTCGAGTGGTGATGCCTCCTAGTACCTCCTTTAATTCTTTCTACGATTCACCTACATCGAAATCGTTTACTTAGCATCCTATTCATGTGAATTGTCTGAATTGCGTTAAAATCGTAGCCTATTTGTTACTACTACATGTGTACGTATTATTGTACATACCTAGGCCAACACGCACGTTTATATATTTTCTTTACTATTTATATATTTTGTACATACAAATATTAATCATACACATTTTCTATATACATTTACATGTATATGCACATAAATATATATATATATATATAAATATATATACTCCTATATATATATATCATCATTTGTTTTCATTTTTCCTTATCACATGTATATATCCTTGTATGTACATATACTAACATATCCATTCATTATATACACCTATATGTATATACCCAAATATATATATCTATATATATATATATATTCACATAAATACATATATATATATATATATTATTACTTGTTTCCATTATTCATCATCACAAAAATATATATACATATATATATATATTGTCTATTATTCATCTCTCCTATTTTTATTTTTATTTCACATCTAATTTAAAATCTACACTATCATGCTTATAGCCCATCATGCATATATATACATGTATATCAAATGTACATATATAAATTTACCTCTCCTTTTCCAATTTCCAACTTTCCTTTTTCTTCTCATATATTTTTTTTTCCTTTTCTCCTCTCTTGGTCAGCCTCAAATTCTTTTCCAGCCTTGGTCCTCTTCAATTTAGCTTCTCTCCTGCCTCATTCAGCTCTTCCCCTTCTCTCGGTCTGCTTCAAATCCTTCCCTTTTTTTTCGTTTCAGTCTTCCATCATCTTCATCTTCATTCGGTCCCCATCCTTGCTTTAATTTCCAGCTACTTCAACCTCAGTCCGTTTCCATTGAAGCCTCGATTCCAGCCTTTCGGTCTGCTCCACTTAGCTTCAATTCATTTTCCCCTGTTTTTCAGCCCCGCCTAGTTTTCCTTCAGCCTTCAGCTTTGCTTCGATTTCCTGCTCTCAGTGCTGCCTTCCCTTGCTCCTTTACGGTTCCAGTCTTCCATCATCATCATTCTCCTTCACTCACTCTCCTCTGCAGCCCTATTTCCTGCTTCATTCTTTGCTTTCGTTTTTCCTCTTCGGTTTGCTCTGCTTCTCGATTTTCAGCTCTCCCTTTCCGTCTCAGTTTGGTTCAGCTTTCTTCTTCCACTTTCTTCTTCCTTCTTTTTTTTCTTCCTTTCCTTCTTCCTCGCTAACCCAGCCCTTCTTCTCCAGCCGAGCAACCCTCCTCTTCTTCTCCTCTCTTATTTCTTTTTCCTCTCTTCCTCCCTTTCTTCTTTCTTTTCCTTTCTTCTCCAGCCAAGTAGCTTCCCTTTTTCTTTCTTTCCTTTCTCTTCTGGTCGACAGCCTTCCTTCTCTCCCCCCTTTCCTTCTTCTTCCTCTTCTCCCTTCCCTTTCCTTTCCTTTCCCGCTCCCCGCACCTCTCTGTTTTTTTTTTCAATTCGAAATGGGAGCAGACGAAATTGGCTTTTCAAAGCAAATTTCGTACAATGCTTTGTATATTTATATATTATATTAATATATATGTTTATATTATATTAATATATATATATATGTTATTTGTTTATGGTTTTTAAGGTTATTGTTGTTTTATTTGTTTGTATTATTATTTTCCATTTCATTTCATTTTATTTTTATTTGTCTCGTCCTTTATTATTATTATTATTGTTTTTTTTATAATACTTATATATTATATATTATTCATTACACTATATACATATATAGTTATATATTCGTCATATAGATATATATCATTATTTGTCCATTTAAATTTGTCTAGTATATATATATTATACCTGTGTGTGTATATATATATATATATATATATATATATATATATAAATATATATATACATTTTCTTTCTTTCTCTTTTTTTTATATAATTACCTAATGACAATATTCATGCCTTCCATGAAATTCTCAATATTTCGAAAATAATATATCCTTGGGATTTAATCATTCCTCATATATAAGTTTCTACATCAAATATATTTTCGATCCCTCCATGCTTGCATTTGCTTCATCACTTCTTGTAGCTTCGGTTTTCCCTGTCATTCACAGACTTCTCGGTTCCTATAATCCTCGAGCCCTACAACGAATATCCACACTTCTATTAAAATATATTATTTCTATTTTTATATAATCTAATTAAATGTAGGAAATTTGTGGGGTTTACACACAATGAGCTGAACACCCTTAGAGGCTTATTATACTAGATTGGGAGCAATTTTTCTATCTGTCACCCACTTCTTTCTATCCATGCGGAAAAGTAACCCTTACGGTCAAACAATGCTTCACACAATGCCATATCGATACTCAAGTGATAACTATCGTTGTGGGCAATTTAGCTAATAACAAATGATCATTCTAGGAGCTTCTAACATAAATTGCACACGTTCTCATCATATCCTCCAGAACTCGTACAGTCCTCTCTGACTGACCATCTATTTGAGGACGAAACGCTGTGCTCACACTCAATTGGGTTCTCATGGCTTCCTGAAACATGTTCCCAGAAGTGGGAAGTGAAGCGGGAATCCCTATCTGATACAATACTCCCTGGAATGCTACCTATTGTTCCACAATCTTCTTACTTATATAAATATGCTCACGCATTCAGAGTATCTATGGCTTTCATAACCAGAAAGTGGGTAGACTCAATTAATTTATCAACCATCACTCAAATAGCCTCGTGATTCCTACGGTCCTCTGTAACCTGTCACAAAATCCATGGTAACCTGCTCCCACTTCCATGTCAGAATTGGTAGAGGCTGCAATAACCCTGCTAACTTTTATAGCTCTACCTTAATCTGTTGAATACGAGACATTTCGCCACAACTCTCTAATATCTCTCTCATGCCTGACCACCAACACCCTTTTTCAAAATTTTGATATATTTTATTGCTTAGTGAATGCACTATATATCCCAACTAGTGAGCTTCTGTCATTAACAATCTTAACAGCTGTGGTCCTTGGGAGCCATATTCTATCTCCAAACCTCAGTAAGTCATCATCACTCACTGTGAACTCTGTCATGGTACTCATCTAAATCTGACTAACACTATCGACACCCTGCCGATCATCACGCTAAGCCTGTCAAATCGGTCAATAACATCCGGGTCTAGCATCAGGCTAGCTGTCACAAAATCACTGTCATCATCAGAAGGGATCACATCACTACTGAGGCTCACAAACTGCTTTACAGCTCACGCTTCCTGACCATTACCATCCCATGGCTCTTTCTGCTCAAAGCATCAGCCACTATATTAGTCATTTCTTGGGTGGTACAATATCTCACAATCATAATCATTTAGAAGCTCAAACCCTCTTTGTTATTTCATATTCATTTCTTTTTATGAAAACAGATACTTTGGACTTTTATGATCAGTGCATACCTAAAATTTCTCACCGTAAAAGTAGTGGCGCCATACCCTCAGGGCATTACTATGGCTACCAACTTTAAATCATGGGCTGGATAGTCCTTTCATAGTCCTTGAACTGTCTAGATCCATATGTGATTATCATCTCATTTTGCTTCAACACACAGCCCAATCTTGGTTTAAAGACATCCATATACCCTGAGAAACCTCTTAATCTGTTGGGTATGGTGAGAATAAATGTGGTGGTTAGTTCATACTTCAATACACCAAAACTCCTATCACGTCTATCATCCCATTCAAATACAACTTTTTTCTAAGTTAAACGTGTCAACAAAGTAGTCCATTTCGAGAACTCTCAACAAATCATCTGTAAGAACAATTTTCAATTGTTGCTTATGATTTTCCCTAGACATTAAATACACGAAAAATATTCTCAATAAGGATGATAACAAATCGGTCATGGTAAAGTTTAAATACCTCATTCATCAATGCCCTAACGAGTACAAAGAATTGTCTTGGGCACATCCACACTCCAAATTCTCAACAGATAAAACCCAGACTTCTAATCGATCTAAAAAAATTTATGCTCTTCGCAACTTACCTAATGGATCATCAATAGTAGAACGAAATACTTATTCTTACGTTGATCCTGTTTGATTCGATAAATCAAGTCTAGTTTTCAACTTTTAGGCTCACTACCACAAAACAAATGTCAGTATGAGAAAAGAACCTCATCGTAGTTGAGTTTCACTAAATATTTCAATCACTTATATCCTTGACCTATGTACGCATAAACATAAAATGTCATTTCGAAATCGCTTCTGTTCAAGATACTAACCCGCGTCATTTCCTTTTTCTTATATTAACGGTTTTTATAAAATTTTAATTTTTAAACCTTCATGATTAATCGAATTATATATTTCTTTATCGTACAAGTAAAGGTACCCTAATTTTAAATGTATATATTACGACTGTCGATTTCAATTTATAGGTTGTGTACTTCTAGACGCTGCCAAGTCTTCAGGCGGGGATGTATTTTGAAATACCTTTATTAACCCTCAGACTTGACCACATGGACTGGTTATGGATATTTTCACCCCTTATCCTTGGTCGTAATTCATATCTACTACATATCGCTTAATCCAAATTACTTCACATATCAGAGATATTCGTACATTGCATACGCCTCTTATTTCAATATATCTTGTATTCAAAATCAATCACATCTCAAAGCTTATCTCATTTCGTATATCAACTATAACAAAACTCTTTCATTACTTGTTAAAACTTACCATACACTTTTCTAGGGTGAAACATCGCTATCTTAGAATAGCAATTTCAACAACATAGTTTGCAGCCAATCAATTTATTCCCCATATTACATCAAAACACTCATATTTCATAAAATGAGATTGGTCCGCATGTTCCTTTCCCCCACTTTCAACTTACAATCTCTACTGACATATTTAATTAGCAGACTATCCTTCATTGGGGTGCTAACTATCAGCATTTCGCCTAATGTTATAGGCTTCACATATTTCACTAACTTATATGCAAATGACGACGATATGAATAAATGTGTAGTACTAGGATCAATTAAAATAATTGCTTCAATATTAACAATCAAGATGGTACCTTACACCACATCAAATGAAGCATTAATAGTGTCTTGGTCCAAGGCATACACTCGCCCTCATTCAACCGCCTATTTTCGTGCTAACTACCACATATCCAACACTGCCCATTAGCATGTCGGGGTCCTCCAATCACAATATCCGTGTAAGCGCTGAAACTGGATACACTGGGGCTTACCAATCATCTTACCCCATAACTCACTAACTCTAAATTTCCTACCAAACTGTCTCTTTCCCGCTTTAACATCTCTGTTATCCACTATTTCCTTTTTTGTCTCTATTTCGGCCCTTATTTCCTTTCTCAAATCAGAGGCATGCAATTCCAAATCTTATTCACGCACGATGATCTGCGCACTGCCTCATCGTAAATAGTGATATTTAACGAGGCCAATCAGATTCTGATAGACGGTCTAAGTCTTTCCACGACTTTCAAACCTTTCGATTCTTACTGTTCATAATGTCGGATTATACCTGCCCAGGGATGTAAATTGAGATTCATACTCATCGATTGACTTGTTCCTCTGGGTCAGAGTAAGGAACTTTATCTGTAAATTCCACCAAACAAGGTCCGAAATATACTGTCTCTGTGCATCCAGAATTATCTCTCATATCAATCCTGGATGTCTAACTCTTAAAATGGGTCGAGCGAATTTCTACCTATGCTCCACCTCGCCGTCCAACATAAACTTATTTAAAAGTCACTTTCTCGGTCGACATACACCGAAAGAATCCATACAACTTTGCTATCTACCGAAGGGGTGTGAAAATCTCTACTGTCTGAGGCATCTATTCATGCTTTACCTTGCCTATCCTCAACTACCTGCATAGACTGAGTAAAAAACTCTGAAATATTTTTTACACTCCACTCCATCCTCATGAAGCCTGTCTCAAAACTGTCTGGTCTCTTTATAGGACCTTGTGGAGTATGCTCAACATCAGTCTCCACCTTAACCTCCTCATAGGACTCATGGGTCGACTCAGCACGACTAGCAGGTTCAGGCCTACCTTTACGGCTTATGCCTCGTGCTTTACCTCCTTTACCACGACTGGTATTCGACATAATGCCTATATTCTTGCATTCACAACCATTTCTTAGTTAAAACCCATCTCAACATCCACAATTTTATCTAACCAAGCACAGTAACACGGGGATGTAATTTTCTAATTACTGACACTGACACACATCAAACCAATCTCATCCTGATACCACCATTTGTTACGACTCAAAAATAAGAGTAAATTTCTCATTTTTCTTTCATACTCACTTGTCCTCTGATCGTGACCACACTCCACTAACAATTGGGCTGTGCGTCAATGCTAGTCCCACCATTCATTCACCATATAACTTAATTCCTTAATAAAGGAAAGGTAAACACATTAGTTTTTCACTAATTCTTTCTCATTCATTTACAACTATTTACAGTGTCTATACATCCCTGAAAGATACTTACAAACATGTTACTGTGTTATTCTTATTTAGATACAATATGTACAAGTGTATATACCTCAAGTGATGGGCAGCAGCGGATATCAGGAATGCAGTACTCAGTCGCCTTAAAGTCTACTAGAAATGATCTGTGTGAGAAAATGAAAGAGGTGAGCACATCAAGCTCAGTAAGGTAATCTTACGAATAAATAGGTAACCATACAACCTACATGAACATGGTGTCATGCATAAACCAGCCTTTCTCCATACATTTCAAAATAGATGCTACAATTCATGATGTCATGTAAAACAAGTTCACATATGGATTTCAAAGAGCATGGAAAACTCAACATGTAAATCCATTTAAATCATTTCATTCTCATTAAAATTTCACAACACAGCCAGGACTCCACCGCTCCCTCAGGTGTTCCCGACTCACACAAAATCATGAAATCAGATGCTTTGTAAAGCAATAATAACATGCGACACAATGAATGTCATGTAAAACCAGTTTACATCACGCATGGGTTTAAATAGCATGAAAATAACGTCATGCAAGTTTTAATTTAAATCCCAGTTTCATTCTCATCAAAATCACATCTTAGTTAGGATCCAACCCCTCCCACAGGTGATCTAGACTCACACAAAAGTACACAAAATATGTTTCTCAAAACATCAATTTATAACATGTGAGACTAGGCAATATATATCTCAGGCAAATAACCAGGAGTATGGCCATATACTCGTGATCCCACTACTACACGGATCCTGTGTGCGGGGTCTCACCACTATCGGGAATTGCCCCGGGAGGTGGGTCAGTCCATCTCGTCGGTTCTGCCCTATATCTCACATCCGAAGATGCCACTCACATCCGAAGATGCCACTCGCATTCGAAGATGCCACATAATCAATCCCAGCATGGTACAGCGTACTCCATGCTACTTGCACGGTACAAGGTACTCCGTGGACCCACATCTCATATCCACAATCGTGTCTGTCTCAAAATGCATGTGCGAGCATATTTAATCAGCGTGACACACAGTCTACCCGACACTCCAAGCACGGCTCATCACATGTCTCATAAAATCAGTGCGAGCGATGCTCCAGCACTCTCATAAAATCAAGGAAAATCTCGTGTGACCAAAGCTCCAGCACGCGTTTCATAAAATCTCATAAGATCTAGTGTGAGCTAAGCTCCAGCATTCTGTCAAAATCATGTAAAACTAGTGCGAGCTATGCTCCAGCACTGTGTCATAAAAATCAAGTGAAAATCTGGTGCGAGTTAGATTCTAGCACCCTATCACGAAAATTATATGAAAATCTGGTGCGAGTTAGACTCCAGCACCTATGCATGTAAAACTCTAGTGCGAGCCCTTGCTCCAGCACTAATGCATGCATCACACAAATCAAAACTCGTGCGAGCTAAGCTCTAGCACGTCACATTTTCATAGAAACACGTAGGCGACTCTGTTATCTCAAAACAAGTTCTACAAGAAATCACATTGTTGAAAGTATGCAATGCTGTGCATTTTTATTTAAAAGTTAGCCAGCCTACCCATGCACGTGTCAAAACACCTCAAAAACAAGCAGGAACCTCTTGTTCTTACTCCTCCAAACATTTCCTAATTTTGGAAATTATACCCTTCACAGGGGTATTTTGGTCATTTGCCCATCTGGGCACAAAAATTCTTATTTTAAATCTAAACCCTTCAGACAATTTTAGGAAATGTAAATGATGTCAAAATTGCGTAAAGTTACCTCTAGCAGTCCGTAAAATTCCCTTACTTGGAATCACGTGCGAGCTTATCCTGTCTCAACCATACAAGGCCTCTCAGTCCAATTCGCTCCAAACCAAGTCTACGGAGCTGCATATAACCACGTATTGGGACAATTCTAATATACTTATCAGTATCATACTCTTACTGATCGAATCTAAAGCACTGGACCCGTTTTACTTTATTTGACCCGATTGCACCTTAATTGGCCTCGACCCCTTTTCAGCCCGTTTCCACTTATTAAATCCCTTCTTCGGGTCTATTGGGCTCATTTGGTTTACCAATACTCATCGGGCTTCGTTCCAAAACTCATTAGATAGCCCGTATATCATTTACGACAATTAATTCAAATATCCGAATATAATTTATTTTATGCAGAAATTAATCCGAAATCTGCAAAATAAATTCCAATTACATAATAATCATACTATTGTCGTAAATGAGCTTTACTTACTCAAAAATATGCAGTGGTGTGCAAATCGAAGTTCTATTGGGCTCACGTACGTGATTTATTGTCGAATTGCACAATTTTATATTTAATTTCGGGTTAATTTTTGATAAAATACAATTTAAATAAATTTCTTAAAAATCAAATCGATCACTTTTGACCTCTTACCGACTTACCCGAAATCCGATGTATAACCGAAAATCTTCCATTTTTTTTCCTTTTCCTCTATTTCTTTCTTTTCCTCATTTTTTCCTCTCTTTCTTGGCTGAACGGGTTCCATCCGGTTCAACCCGGTTCAGACCGATCGATTCAGCCCGATTCTCTTCTTACTGAACCGATCCGTACCGGTTTAGACTTCCACGTCACTGTTCATCTCTTTTTCGATCGGTTCTCGGGTCGTTTTTGGCATCAATCGGTGCGTCTGGAGCAAGGGAATGTTCGGCTAGGGTCGGTTGGGGTCGATCACCGGCAAAATGGTCGGATTTTCTCTTCTCCCTCTCTGCCTTCTATCCCTCAATATGTCGGAATCTGATGTTGGTGAGGCGCGTCGTGGCTGATGGTGGTTTGCGCGAGTGGCGACTCTTCTCGTCGGTCGTCGCCTGCCCCTTTGCGTCGCCGGTGGCTCGCTGGATAGAGGGAACTGACTCCCTCGGTTGTCTTCCCCCTTTCGCCTGCTTTTTTGTTCTATTACAGAAATCGCGAAATCGCGATTTCTCTTTTTTTATTTAAAATTTATTTTATTATTATTTTAATCATTAAAATATTACAAAAAAATCTAAAAAAAGCTTATTTTATTCATTTAATCAATAAATAAATTTATTAATCTTATTTTGTCTTTTCGATATATTTTTCTAATATTTTCAGGATAATTTTTCGAAGGAAAATTTTCGATTAATTCCAATAAATCCATATCTTGATCAATTGGACTCAAAATTCAATAATTTCTCCTTTATTGATCCAGATTTCCTAAATCCATATTTTTAATGAAATTTTCTTATCAAATTTATACCGGATTTTTGATCTTTTGACCATTTTACCCTTCCACACGTTCAGGACTAATTTAGGCCGACTTTCCTTCTTGGACCCACTATAATTTCTCATTTAAAATTCGTATCTCTGTCCGAACAATTCAAATCTCATAAATTTAATTTGAAATTCCTTAATTGTTCATTTTTGGATTTTACATACGTTCGACTACTTCATTTATATTTATATGATCAAAATCATCCGTCTTATGATTCCATTAACGTATAACAATATTCATACAATGTGTGAATCATAAGGAAATACGATAAAATCAGGTCTTACAATTTTCCTCAAAAGGATTTCATTAGAGGTGACTTGGGGGAACGACCGTCACTTATATGACGCAGTATTTGGCAAGCGAAGCGGTGCTACAATTGGGGGTTAGGTGGTGAGTTGGCAACAGGAAGCTTATTAAGGTCTGGAAGGATAGCTGGTTGCCGCAAAATGGAGACTTTCATGTCAACTTTGAACAAGTGAACTAGAGAAAGGAAGCGACAATAGATAAACTCATGATGGAGAATGCAACGAGTTGGAATGCCGATATTCTAAGCTAAGAGTTCAATGAGGACGAGGCCGACATAATTCAAAGTATAGTATTGAGTAAAACAGGAGTGGAACACAAACTTATTTTGGACTATAACAAAGATGAGAAGTACAGAGTCAGAAGCGGATACAAAGCTCTCCTGAATGCAAAGCTTGGCATGGGGCCTCAAAAAGACATATAGAGGATTATCTGGAAATTGGAAGCACCTCCAAAAGTCAGATCGTTTACATGGAGGACGTGTCATTATATACTACCTGTGAGTTCCAATCCAGCCAAGAAGATAGAGGGTTGTAACGCATCCTGCATAAGATGTGGAGATGGAAACGAGACAATACTGCATGCTTTAAGATTTTGCCCTAGAGCACAGAAAGTGTTAGATCTTGGGAAATTTTTAGGAATTATAATGAGCACATTGGATGATTGTCACGACCTCAATCCGTGACTTACTCAAAACCACTACATATTTTTCGTTGTTTACTTTACTTACCTTTCTCTCCTCAACAGTTGGGCTGTGATTCGATATTAGTCACCCACTCACATTCATTCACATTATACATAGAATTTAGTATTCTTTTCGATAACATAAACAGTTATACAGTATTTGTACATATACATCTTGACCGTACAATAGCTTACATAACTGTGCTTATACATTGTTCAGTACAAAATGTTCAAGTGTGTATACCTCTCGTAAGATGGATAAGCAGCGGATACAATGAATGTTATACCCTAGCCGGACTCAATCTAATGCAGATGATCTGTAGAGAGTGGAAAATAAAGGGGGATGAGCAAACAACGTGCTCAGTAAGGAAATCAGGTAAGCGAGTAAAAAAAACACTATCTACTGAAAATAAGGCTTTGCCTTTCCTTCTCTCATCTCAAGCATGTATCAAATGATATAATAGTAGTACAGAATAAATTCCATGTACTTAAAATCATGTTGAGTTATCAAATGTAGGCATTCATGCAAAATCGTGCATCTTTATAAATTTAGGAATGCCTTTATCTCAATCATGCCATTTACATTTAAATCACATTAAATATGGCAGTTCACAACACAACACAATTATCGATTTTTGACCTATCTCTCTCAGGTCTAACCGTATCATGAAAACAAGTGATATATCATGCGAGACTCAGTGGCTAAATGCAATACTCTCCTGGACTATGACCATATCCTAAAATGTGAAATCCCAGGCAACACAGATCTCGGTGTGCGGGTATCACTGCTGCAACGAGAGGGGGTCAGTCCATTACAACCGCCAGCTATCAACTTCACAACTCCACCACACGGTACAGTGTACTCCATGCCACTCGCACGGTACAACGTACACCCGTGGACCCTCTCCTCATGGTCGGGATACCTACCATAGGTCTTAGTCCTCACACCATGGAAATACATCATAGTCGGGGTGCTTGCCATAAGTCTTAGCCCTCATACTATGGAATAGTTGCCACTTCTCTAAATCCACGTGCGAACATCTCAACAGTGTGACACTCAGTCTACACAGAGAAAATCGTCACGATTTTACTAACATGTCTTATATATCACGTAAAAACAACAGTGCGCGTCTTGAGTGTGACTCACGATCAACACTCCGCCTCTTAAACATTGTGTATGCATTTCAAAATATCAAACACTAGTGCGAGTAACCTCTAGCACTAGGTTAATGCATAATTCTCTTTTCAAATCAAGTACGAGTTATTACTCAAGTACTATATCATGTATAAATCATGAAAACTGAGTACGAGCAATGCTCCCAGTACTCTATATGCATCAATCACAAACTGAGTACGAGCTATGCTCTCAGTACTCTCATATGCATAAAATAGCATTTAAATCTAGTACGAGTATATCCTCCAGTACTATGTGATGCATATCTCAAAATATAGTGCGAGTATTCTCTAGCACTTATGGTTTTCACACAAAGCCAGATAGATGGCTATTTAAATCACATTTCACTCATTTCAAATCAAATTAGCACTTAGATGTACTGTTTTCGCATACACATGAAAACATTAGCCATTCTATCATGCAACTCATGAATTTAGGGTCACAACATGCTTCTCAGCTTTTTATCCTATTTTTGATTAAATCTACACTTTATCTCATTAATCCTTAGCACACATAACATGCTTATTTTAGGGAATTCATATAGAGTATAATATCGAAACTCTATTCAAAATATGTGTAGCCATCTCTAGCTACTCACGAAATTCCCTTACCTCGGATCACATCAAGTGACCTCACTTCCTCGGTTCTGCTCACTCTTGCAGTCTGTCCACTGTGATTTTTGAAGCTGTTATAAATATTGGCGTTAGTATATCACTCTATACTCGTTTCATTTTCCAAATCTCAATTAAAAACATCAATCTCACTATTTTCTCCCAATATAGTGAAAAATCTCATTTTCACATAACTATCTTTATTTCTCCTTATTTCCAATTTATGCATTTAATAAGATTATCTTATAATCTTTCATACATACATATTCCATCATTAAATCAATGTTAATACCATTTCCTCATCACTTTCTCATTTTCTCACCAATATCTAGGTTATGGTGATTTTTCATTCTCCTTTCATTTTCAACATCTTATATATATTTATATATATATATATGTGTATATATCAACTCATCAATACACCTAGTTTAACATATATCAACTTGGTGCATTAAATCTTACCTAGTTGAACTTTCTTTCCTTTTTCACCAAAATGGTAAAATCCTCATTGCTCCTTGAACTCTTGATTTCAATCCTTTGTTTCCAAGTATGTTGTTCTCCTCTTTGCTAAGAACAACTCTGCTTACTTATATCTCACTCAAAACTGATCACAAACTGAGGTTTTCTAGTGTTTCTTGGCTAGGTTTAGGTTTAGTTCTTGAATAGAATAGTAACTCTCGGGAAAATGAAGTGCAGAAGTCTAGTATTTATAGAACTGTCTTAACAAGATTGATTTGCTACCCTAGGAGATCGATCTGCTCTGCATTTTTCCTCTTGAAACTGACCTTCCAAACCACATGAGATCGATCTGCTCTTACATGAGATCGATCTGTTGAAACACAGAACCTTAAGAAGATCGATCTGCTCTTGCATGAGATCAATCTGTTGTAAGTCAGTAGTTGAAGGAAATCGATCTGACCCTTCAGAGATCGATTCCTTCAACACAGAATGTGTGAGACCCCGTATATGTATAATAGTATATATGTACATAGAAATGTAAATTAAGTGATGTATATGTGATGTAAGTCCATAAGTTAATGTACACGCTTGTAATAAGAGTTGTGATGGTTCATACAAGTTACATTATGTATGAATGTAAAGAAATGGACTTAAGCATGTGGAGAATATGAGTAGAATGGATTATGAGTAGTATGGTAAAATGGAAGTAGAATTGCATAAGTTGTGCACTTCCATTTGGTTTATATCATGTAATTTTGGATATACAAAGATTTTACACAAGTTTTAATAGGTATGAAGTATTATGAGATATCATATCCAAGTCTCCAAGATGATTGAATGAGAAAATGATCATGGTAGCAAATTAAGGATGTTTGAGTATGAGTTGCTGCAGAAGAACTGCAGAAAATCTGAAAATTTCGGAAAAAACACTAACCTTCCACTTTCAACCCAAAAACCTAACTTTCTCTCTCTAAAATCAGTCATTTTCAGTAAGATTTGAATAGAGACCATTAGAGGCAAAGTTGTTCCTATCAAAGAGGAGAACAACATAGTTGGAAGGCATTTTCCCATTGTTGGTATTGAAGGAGCTAAGGGCATTGTCACTTGGAGCAAGAAGAGAAATCAAATTGGGTAAGATTCTAACACTCCAACTATGGTACATTGTCTATATAATTGATTTTGGAGTTGTTTGGCATGAGTATGGATGGTTAGAAACTATCTAAAATGCATTGGAATGATTATGACCTAGAAATGGTCTAGAGTGAGAAAGTGGAATGTATGGAGATTAATGATGAATGAGATATGTAGAAGTTATTAATAGTGTTGTGGTATGATTTTAAGATGTGGTTAGTTGATAAATTGTGAGATTTACCTAAAAGAGGTAAAATGTGGATTAAGGCATTTGTAAAATGCATAAGTGAATAATATTGACTAGTGAGGTCAATTTTGGGTTAAAAACATTAACTCAATTGATTGAATGAATGAATCGCAGCTTCCGAGGATACACCGAGGCGAGTTGAGCCAAGAGTGTGAGAAGCTAAAAGGAAAGGAGTCACACCAAGTAAATCGAGGTAAGGGAATTGTGTGAATTCTTAGAGATATCTGTGCGCAACTTGGGCGCATTTAATGCTTTGCTAGAATGCATGAGACATTAGGAAATGATGTTGGGTGATTGAAGGGCAAAAGTTGGGAGTTTGACAAAATGTGCATGAAAACAAAAGCATATTGCTTTGAAAATCATGTTTTATTGCTTTTTAGCAAATGATTGGTAGGTTGGCTAACATTGAAATGATTTGCAAAAGAAATGAGTGTGTTTTGATTTTGTTAACCATATTTTACAAAGTTTTGAGCCACCTACATGATTTCGTGAGTATGAAAGCGTGCTAGATATGACTCGCACGAGATTTGACGTGTTTTATACACATGAATGCTAGAGGCACTAGTTTTCACATGGAATTCATATTTGTTTTGGCATTGTGCTTGGAGTTTGTCTCGCACTGGATGCCTACCTTGCATGTTGCTGTGTTTGGAGCTTCGAGTAGACTGGGTGTCACATCGATTAAATAGGCTCACACGTGTATTGTTTTGACATGATTAATTAACCGTGTTAGGAGCTTCGGGTAGACAAGAGGTCGTACCGATTAAATAGGCTCACACGTGCGTTTGAGATGTGGCATGATATGATGTGTTGATTGGGTCCACGGAGTACGTTGTACCGTGCATGTAGCATGGAGTACATTATACCGTGCATGTAGCATGGAGTACATTGTACCATGTTGAGTTGTGATGTGCCGTCTTCGGACGAGATCTGCTATGGACCGGTGGGTAGGATTTGACCCACCTCCCGTGTGGAAGCAGATAGAGGTGATATCCCGCACACCTGATCCGTGTAGCCGGTATCACAGGTTATATACATAGGCCTTGAGGTTATTACCTATTGTTGAACTGCCTATCTCACATGTCTATTGCTTTGAGAATAAATCCATGTTTGAAATAATTTGTGAGTCAGGAAAGTCCAAGGATGGGCCAAGACCTGACCAGTGTTGAATTGATTTGTTAATGTTTTTAAAGTGCATGGATGCATGATGTTTAATGCCATGCTTTATTGTGAAAATGCATGATGTTTAATACCATGCTTTATTGTGAAAATGCATGATGGTTAATGCCATGCTATTTGAGAATATGCATGATGGGTAATGCCATGCTTTTATTGTGAATTATGCATGATGATTTATACCATGCTTTGAGTTGAAATGTGCACTGGATTTTAATAGCATGAATGCTTTACATACCATTAACACAATCATACACTCATGTTTTGAGATAAATGATGAATTAAATGCTTTTGAGCATGGCACCACGATCACGTAGATAGTGCAGTATCTACCTGTTCGCATGATTGCCTTACTGAGCGTGTGGTTTGCTCACCCCCCTTATTTTTCTCCTCTCTATAGAGTGTTGAGTATAGATTGAGCGTGACTGAAGGCATTCCTTTTTTGGTAATCCGCTGCATCTCATCGCTAAAGGTATACACACTGTTGAAATTTTATATCTAAACTTACGATAGCGCAGTAGCATTTTGTATGTAACTATTGGAGATGTAAAACAATGTAAACACATGTAACAACTCTGATATATATACATTTATACAAGTGTTTACTGATGAATAATATACAAATTGAATTGGTATGGTGGAGTGAGTTAGATGTTGACACACAATCCAACTGTTAAGAGTGTGGTTGTTCACGATCAAGGAAGGATGACTAATAATTGATGCATGAAAATGCGAAAAATTTGTACGTATTTTGGTGAGTTGAGGGTCGTGACAGAATGTTTAGCAGATCGATCTGGCCCCTTTGGAGATTGATCTGACCTGTTCCATCGCTCAAATAAGAGCATTTTTTGCTCTTCCAGATCAATCTCTCATCCCATGAGATCGATCTCTCATTCAAATTTTTTAGATTTCACTGCAGTTTTCTGCAGTAACTTATCTCAAACACTCTTAATTCTGCTGCTACGGTTATTTTCTCATCCAACCACATTTAATGCTTGAAAATGACATCCATTCATACTTTATACATATTGAAACTTGTGTGCATTCTTTGTATAGTCATAGGTATACAATATAAACCCAAATGAAAGTATAAACTCATTCCATTTTACTTAACCACTCAAAACTCAATATAGTCACATTCCACTCATGGAAATATACCTCTTACACTTGCTATACACTTTAAAACTTGCATGTATTCATTCCATACACATTTACATTATCTATGACTTATATACACATCACAAAGTCATAAGGTTACATATACAAAATTGTGAATCTTACAATCCTCCCCTCCTTAAAAGAATTTGGTCCTCCAAATTAGAACTAAGTTAGTCTCTAAACAATTGGGGGTATTTCTCTCGCATCAAACTCTTTAGCTCCCAAGTAGCTTCCTCTGAAGTATGATACTGCCAGAGAATCTTCACTAATCCAATGGTCTTATTCCTTAAGACTTTCTCCTTTCTATCCAGTATCTGGATCGATTTCTCTACATAAGTCAGATCATTTGTGAGCTATAATAGCTCATACCGAATCACATGATTTGGATCTGGATGGTACTTCCTCAGCATCGAAATGTGGAAGACATTATGCACTCCCAATAAATTTGGTGGCAAAGCTAATATGCATGCCTTATTTACCACTCTGTCTAGTATCTCAAAAGGTCCAATGTAGCGAGGACTCAGCTTACCTCTCTTCCCAAATCTCGCTATACCCTTAGAAGGAGAAACCTTTGGAAATACTGACTTACCAACTACGAATTCAAGTGGTCTCCGTCTCTTATCAGCATAGTTCTTTTGTCTACTCTGAGCTGTCCTCAATCTCTCAACAATCAAATGGACATCCTCAGAGGCTTATGTAACCAAATCATAAGCAAAAATCTTTCTGTCACCCACTTGTTCCCAACCAATAGGGGAACGACATCTACGGCCATACAAAGCCTCATACGATGACATCCCAATACTTGCATGATAATTGTTGTTGTAGGCGAACTCGGCTAGTGGCAAATGATCATCCCAGGAGCCTCTAAAATCCAGCACACACGCTCTCAACATATCCTCCAGGGTCTGTATAGTCCTCTCTGACTGCCCATCTGTCTGAGGATGATAAGCGGTGCTCAAACTCAATTGGGTTCCCATGACTTCCTGAAAATGTTTCCAAAAATAAAAAGTAAAGCAGGAATCCCTATCAGAGACAATACTCACTAGAATACCATGTAACCTCACTACCTCGCGTACATACAGTTCTGCCAATGTACTCAGAGTATCGGTAGCTCTCATAGCTAGAAAGTGGGCTGACTTCATCAGTCTATCAACTATCACCCATATAGCATCGTGATTCCTCCGGGCCTTTAGTAAACCCATCACGAAGTCCATGGTGATATGCTCCCATTTCCATGTCGGTATAGGTAGATGCTATAATAACCCTGCAGATTTTTGATGCTCTACCTTCACTTGCTAATATACAAGACATTTTGCCACAAAATCTGCAACATCCTTCTTCAGACCTGACCATCAGTACACCTTCCGGAGATTTTGATACATCTTATTACTCCCCGGATGTAGTGTGTACCTTGACGAATGAGCTTCCGACAATATCAATCTCCTGAGCTCTGGGTCCTCGGGCACACACAATCTATCTCTAAACCTTAGGAGTCCATCTGAACTTATCTCAAGGTCAGTCACTGTGCCCTTCTGTATCTGACCTCTCATGTTAATGCAATATGGATTAGTCTGCTGAGCCACTCTGATCCTCTCTAGCAGATCCGGCTCCAAGCGTAGACTAGTGATCAAACAGTTCGTATTCATATCAGAGGCACGACTCCCAAACTGAGGCTAGCAAATTGCTCTAGTAACTCATGTTCCCTGACTATCATGTACGATACCATCCCAAGGCCCTTCCTACTAAAAGCATCGGCTACAACATTAGTCTTACCTGGATGATAAAGTATCTCACAATCATAGTCCTTCAGAAGCTCTAGCCATCTTCTCTGTCTCATGTTCAGTTCCTTTTGTGAGAATAGATATTTGAGGCTCTTGTGGTCAGTAAATATCTGGAATTTCTCTCCATACAAGTAGTGGTGCCATACCTTCAACGCAAACACTACTGCTGCTAACTCCAAATCGTGGGTCAGATAGTTATTCTCATGGTCCTTCAGCTGTCTGGATCCATAAGCAACTACCCTCCCATCCTGAATCAATACACAGCCCAGTCCCTGATGCGAAGCATCAATATATACTGAAAATCCTCCTGAGTTGGTAGGGATAGTGAGAATTAGAGCGGTGGTCAATCGACTCTTCAACTCCTAAAAACTCTGCTCACAATCCTCGTTCCACAAAAATGCTACACCTTTCCTTGTGAGACGTGTCAACGGAGCAGCTAACTTCGAAAATCCTTCTACGAATCTCCAATAACACCCTGCTAAACCCAAGAAACTACTGATGTCGGTGATCGTCCTCGGTTGTTCCTACTGAACTACAGCTTCAATCTTGGATGGATCCACTAATACACCATCCTTTGACACTACATGTCCCAAAAATGAGATCTGTGATAACCATAAATCACACTTATTGAGTTTAGCATATAACTTCTGCTCTTATAAAGTCTGTAACACAATCCTGAGGTGTCTCTCATGCTCTTCCTCAGATTTAGAGTATACCAAAATGTCATCAATGAAGACGATAACAAACTGATCCAAATATGGCTTGAACACTTTGTTCATCAAGGCCATGAAAGCTGCGGGAGCATTCATCAATCCGAATGGCATAACCAAGAACTCATAATGGCCATATCGGGTCCTAAATGCTGTCTTGGGCACATCTCCACTCCGAACTCTTAGCTGATGATACTCAGACCTCAGATCAATCTTAGAAAAGACCTGCGCTCCCCGGAGCTAATCTAACAAATCATCAATACGTGGAAGGGGATATCTATTCTTGATGGTTGCCTTATTCAACAATTTGTAATCAATATACAATCGGAGGCTCCCATCCTTCTTCCTCACGAATAAAACTGGTGCTCCCCAAGGTGAAACACTCGGTCGGATTAAACCCCTGTCCAATAGCTCCTGTAACTGTCTCTTGAGCTCCTCTAACTCAACTAAGGCCATGCGATACGGTGGTTTCGATATAGGTTCAGTACTAGGCACTAAGACTATATAGAATTCCATCTCTCTGTCTGGTGGCAACCTTGGCAATTCATCCGAAAAGATATTTGGAAATTCACTAACCACAGGAATATGTTCCAACTCCGGATGTACCTTATCCGTATCAACCACGTACGCAATAAAACCTTCAAAATATTCATTTCTTAGTCAGCATTGTACATTATCAATTACAATTTTAACAACTATTTTCATTTCTTTTCATCAAACTTTACAACATACTTTTCAAGGTTAGGAAAAATAACTGACTTAGCATAACAATCTAAAACAGTATGGTTTGACGATAACCAATCCATTCCTAATATTACATCAAAGTCACTCATACTTAACAATATTAGATTGGTTGTCATGTCCTTTTCTCCTACTTTCAACTTACAATTATTCAACACATACTCCACTAGCTGACTATTATCCATAGGCGTACTAATCAACATCATCCTATTTAAAGGAGTACATTTACATGCAAATGAAGGCGATACAAATGAATGCGTGGCACCAAGATCAATTAATACATGTACTTCACATCCAATGAAGCATCAACTATCCCTTGGTCTAAGGCATGTAATCCAAGGCATGTACTCGCCCTTATCCCATCACTTGCTTCCCCTTATCCTCTGCCATCGCTCTCCTCCTCTGAGCAGACGTATCACTTGGAGCTCTCTCTGGCTCCCTGCCCTTCGTGGTGCAGTCTCAACCATCTCTGGACAAACTCTAGCAATATGCCCTGGTTTCCCACATCGGAAACACACAATATGACTCATCGGACAAGGTCTACCACCATGGTATCTACCACATCTATTGCACTGATCGGTAGTAGGCCTCGATTCTCCAATCATAATGCCCTTCGTCGGAGCTATAGCCGGGTATGTAGGAAATCTCATAATCTTTTCTTGTACTTCCTTGATCTTTGGTTACTGTTACCTTACCCGGTCGTGAACTAACTCACCACACACTGTTGGGCTGTGAGTCAATAATAAACACCACATCTCATTCATTCTCAGTTAAATAAAACGATGTCATACATTTGCATTTAATCTTATACTTATACAAAAGCATGTTTTACTGACATTTACATCCCCCATAATTACAACTCAAAGAATACTGTGCTTTTACATTGTTTAGATACAAAAAGAATCACTTGTATATACCTCTAAGCGATGGAGATGCAGCGGAGTCCAAAATACCACACCTTAGTCCTCACTGGGCTACTATGCACGCTCTGTAGGGGGAAAAATAGAGAGGGATGAGCAACCACACGCTCAGGCAATAATGCAAGCATGATAGATAACTACTCTATCTACATGCTGATAGTGTTATGCATAAATCATTTATAGTAGGAGCATGAGGAAGTAAAACTATGCCATATGAGTATACATATATATCATGTATCAAAATCATGTACATTGGCATATAAAACATGGTAAAAACATCATGTATAAATCATCTCATGCTCGATCTCATTTAAATTCATAAAAAGGGCAATTCATTAAGAAACCTCCTTTTTAAACCCACGTCATAAAACTCTTTCTCAACACATACAATCACATCACATCAATTCACAATCAAAACGTCATTTTCATTTCACAAATCAAATCCACGAGGCTCGACCCCTCCTTCGGGTCTACCTTAACCAATCACAATCACACTTAGAGATTTAAAATCATGTGGTAGTAAGTAAATCAATCAAGGAGACAGGTTACTATATCTCAAGTGACTACGTTGGCCAATTGTCACATATCATCCCAGAACACACGGATCCCAGTGTGCGGGGTATCATGCTGGCACGAAGGTGGGTTAGTTCTCTACCAGACTTTCTCAAATCAAGTAACCACCACGCGGTACATCGTACTCCATGTGATATACACGGTACATCGTACTCCGCGGACCCATAACATGGTTGGGGGTACCTACCATAGGTCTTATCTACCCCATGCCAAGTGTAACCTTTATAGTCTCAAGAGCGCGTGGGAGTAACCTCAATACCAGGTCCTAGCCCCTCATGGCCTTGCTCGCCCCTATTGGGTTCCCTGATTCAGGTCCTAGCCCCTCACCCTCACCCCACTCAAGAAGTCTGTTAGGCCTGTTGGGTTCCCTGAATGGATTATGTTAGGTCCTAGCCCCTCACCCTCACCCCACTCAAGAGGTCTATCAGGCCTGTTGGGTTCCCTGAGTTAATCCGTATCTCTCACCACGGCCTCATACAGACCACAGTGTGAAAACCAGCGCGAGCTATGCTCTAGCGTGAATTCATGCATCAAAACCAATCACTTCGTACGAGCAACGCTCTAGTACGGCATTTATGCATAAAATATGAAGAAACCACGTACGAGCATAGCTCCAGTACGGTTATATGCATAAGAAAAACCACTCAAATCCAAGTACGAGCGTAAGCTCCAGTACGGTTTATAAAACATCATCACAATTCAAATCAAAGTGCGAGCTAAGCTCAAGCACGTATCGCACAAGTGAAAACATAGAAATCCAGCGCGAGCGAGGCTCTAGCGCGATTTATGTCATGCAAATACGATAGGCGGCTCATACACAATCAAACAATCCTGGCAATCAGGTTTAGCACTTCACAAATGCTTTTCCACAACATCAATAAAACACTAGCCAGCCCATCTACAAGCTTGCTTAAAACCAAGCAATTCCGTTTCGAAAAACATCAAAACATTAGATTTATGCAATTATTAGCCTTACAATCCCATTTCTTTACAATACCATTTCAACCATCAAATCTCATACAATTATTCATAGTCACATCCATACATCTTCAAAACACATTTCTGTAAATCCATGCACTTCGTAAAACACCCAATATTTAGCCACAAATTTAAAGTACGAGCAGCTACCTCTATATACTCACAAAATTTCCTTACCTGGAATCGCGATGCGTGATTCCACTTCCTTAAGCTGCTTACTCGTATGGTTCGATTCGTCTTCAACGAACTCTTCGGGACTGCACAAAATTGTATCCCGCATTATATTCGATCCATATAATGCAATCCTTGTGCTTGCTATAGTCAATTTAATCTATAGCCTCTATTAACGCTTATATGGCCTCGTTTCATTACTTTACCCATAACTCGAGTCTATAGATTCTTTTAGGCCTATTTGTGACGGTCGACCCCTGCCCGGCCAACCCCTGCCATCGGCCATGGCCACCCCTCTTGGGCCCATAACAACGATGGTGGTCTAACAACGGGTGGTGCAACAACGCCAACAAATCCAACGTATTGTCCACTTTGGCCCATTGGACCTCACGGCTTTGTTTCATTCAGGGAAATTCCCCTCAAAACGCGTCCCAGGAGGCTCGAACCAGGGACAACACCCTTAGTTCTCACACTCCTTATGCCAATGAGCCAAGTATATATGTATAACCTATAACGTGAAATCGATCGTCGTAATAGATAACTTTAGCGTTAGGATACTTTTACTAAGACGATAAGAATATTAAAATTCGACAAATCATAAAGGTTAACATAGTAAAATTTAATAAGAGCCGTTAAGATAAGAAAAGGAAATGACACAGGTTAGTACCTGAAAACGTAAGCGATTTTGAAGGATCTGATGCGCTTATGCGTAAATAAGTCAAGGATTGGACCGATTTGTAATCATCATTATCGATGATATGTTGGGTGTAGTTAAAGTCTAGGGCAAATTATAAGCAACAATTGGAAATTGCTTTTACAAATGGGTTGTTGCGAGTTCTCAATAAGGTATACCTTGTTGACACGTTTAACTATGAAAACGTGATCTTTAAATGAGATGATAAATAAGATGATAGATGTGACATGAATCTTGGTATAGTGAAGTATGAACTGACCACCGTGATTATTTTCACCATACCCAACAGCTCAAGAGGTTCTCAGTGAGTATGAATACCTCAAAATTATGAAGGAGCTGTGTATTGATGTATAATGGGAAGATAGTGAATTTTTGGAGTTAGATAACTCCTTGATCATGAAATAAACTATCTGACCCATGATTTAAAGTTGGCAACAGTATTTGTACCGAGGATATGGTACTATTATGTACATGGTGAGAAATTATGGATATGCACTGATCATAAAGCCTGAGTATCTGTTTTCACAGAAAGAGGCGAATATAAGAATACATAGTGGGTTAGAGCTTCTGAGAGATTTTGATTGTGAAAATTGTACCACCCAGGAAAGGCTAATGCTTTGAGTAAAAAGAGCCTCGGGATGGTACTACGTATGATGGTCAGGGAGCGTGAGCTGCTAGAGCAGTTAAGAGCCTCAGTAGTGATGTGATCCCTTCTGATGATGACAGTGATTGTACGACAGCTAGCCTGAGACTAGAACCGGATGAGAGTGCCCGGATTTGACAGGCTTAGCATGATGATCGACATGATGTCGATAGTGTGGGTCAGATTCAGAAGGAGACAGTGACAGAGTTCACAGTGAGTGATGATGAGTTACTGAGGATTCAGAGACAGTATAATTGCTCCCCAGGACCACAGTTGATGAGATAGTAATATTGTCAGAAGCTCACTCTTCAGGATATACAGTGCATACGGAAGTAAAGAATATAAATATGAAATCTTGAAAAGGGTATTGGTGGTCAGATGTGAAAAGAGATATGGTAGAGATTGTGAAAAAGTGCCTAGTATGTCAGCAGAGTAAGGTAGGGTATTAAAAGTCTGCAGAGTTATTGCAGCACCTACCTATATCGACGGCACGAAAAATAAGAGCAAGTCTCCATGAATTTCGTGATGGGTTACAGAGAACCCAGGTGAATTACGAGGCTATTTGAATGATAGTCGATAGAGTGACTAAGTCTACCCACCTTCTGGTTATGAAATCCCCAAATACTCAAAGTGTATATGAGGATTTATGTGTAAGAAAGATTGTGGAACATTAGGTAGCGTTCCAGTGAGCAAGGTATCATATAGGGATTCCCGTTTCACTTCCCACCTCTTAGGATATTTTAGGAAGCTATGGGAACCCGACTGAGTATTAGCACAGCTTTTCGTCCTCAGACAGATGGTCAGTCAGAGAGGACTGTACAGGTTCTGGAGGATACGATGAAAGCGTGTGCCCTTGATTTTATAAGCTCTTGGAATGATCAGTTGTCACAAGTTGAAGTCGCCAATAACGACAGTTGGCAGATGAGTATCGAGATAACAAGATATGAGGCAGTGTATGGCTGTAGGGGTTGTTCCCCAAATTGGATAAGAAAAAGTGGGTGACAGATAGAATCATTTTCGACTTTGATAATAAGTCTCTGAGGATGTTTTAGTTAAGAGTGAGAGATTAAGAACACCTCAGAGCAGGTAGAAAAGTATTGGAATTCACCCTTGGTGAATTAGTATGGTTGAAAGTTACTCGTCCTAAGGGAATAAGGACATAGTGAGCTTTTGGGAAGAAGGTAAATTGAGTTGCGCTGGATGGAATATTTTGAGAGATTGGACAAGTGGGAGATAAGACCTGTAGGTGGCATTTCCACTTGAATAAGCAGGCACCCACAATGTGTTCCAGCTTTTGATGCTTCGGCAATACTATCCAGATCCAGCATAGGTGATAGGTTATGAGATCCAACAGTCCAGCGTGATGCAAATATAGGTATATTGAAGAAGATGATTCGGGCATTAAACAGGAAAGAGAAAGTATGGAGGTTTAAGACGATCTCCCTAATTAAAGTATTTTGGTAGTAATACACTCCGGAGAAAAGATCACATGAGAATTAAAGGAGTATGATACGATCGATGTACCCGGAGTTGTATATGGACTCATATGACTTGGTTCTAATTTGGAGGACCAAATTCCTTAAGTGGGGGAGAGTTGTAAGACCCGAATTTAATTAAAATATGAAATGAAGGAGCATTTGTGAAGAGAAGTCGGGTTAAATTAATCCCGAACATGTGTAAGGGCAAAATGGTCAAAAGACCGAAAGTCGGTATAATTTCGATAAGGAAATTTAATTAAAAATAACGGATTGAGAAATCTTGGTCAATAAAGGTGAAATAAATTTATATTGGGTTAAATTGATCAAGATATTAATTTATGGGAATTAATCAGAATTAATCAAGATTTTTAGTTCGGAAAAATAATCCCAAAAAATATACCGAAAAGTCATTCGGGACAATATCCCGAAAATACGGAGGAATTATATCCGAAAAAGGGTTAAAATACAATAAATAAATTAAATTAAATTAAATTAATAAATTTAGAATTAAATAATAATTTTAAGGATATTTTAAGGGATATTTTGGATTTTTATAGAGTATTTTAATGAATAGTGTAATAATTAAAATAAATAATAATAATAAAAATAATTAATAAAATAAATGAAAAAAAAAGTTGGGAAATCTGAAAACCAAATCGGGGAGAGAGAAGAAGTGAGAAAGCAGGAAACGAAGCCAAACCGAGGAGACACCGACGAGCCGTCCGGCGATCGACGACCCCTGACGAAGATACCAGGAGGAAGAGGAGAGACCGGCGAGCACGTGGGCACCGGAATCACGCCGTCAGGTGGTCGGAGGACGTCGAACGGAGGAAGAGAAAGCCGTGAGGAAAATCGAGTTGGTCCCGGTGAACGGCGGCGTCTTGGCTCCGATCCGACCCCACAAAATGATCACCGGACCGAGGCGGTTCTTTTGAGCCCATTGGCAGCCGACGAAACTGTCACGACCCAAATTACCTAAAAATCCCTACAAAATTTTTTTTTTTTTGCTTTTTCTATACTCCTTACCCGTCGTGAACAGTTCCACTACTAACAGTTGGGCTATGATTCGGTGTTAGTCACCTCTTCCCTATTTATCATTCAATTTTCATAATTTATTTACATATCAATTTATTTAAACTAAATACATCCCCAATATTACATCATATACAGTACTGTGCATCTATATGTTCAGATACGAAATTATATAAATGTGTATACCTGGTCTTAATAAGAAGCAGCGGATAACCGAATTGCGAAGCTATTGTCGCTCTCTTCTACTGAGTGTACCCTGTGGGGTGGAAAATGAAAGGGTGAGCGAAACGTGCTCAGTAAGGCAATAATATAAGCAGGTAGATAACTATACTATCTACGTGCTGATAATAGTATGATATAAAAATCGTTTATATTTGGAGCATGAGATATGACTAAAACGATGCCATATGAATGTATATCGTATAGAAGAAATCATGAAGTTGCATATAAAATCAACATGGAAATTCCTCATGTATGACATCTCATGCTCGTCACATCAAAATCAATTAGTTTCATCGTAAATCTTTCACCTTAAAAACTTATTTGTTTAAATCAAAACTCATCGTATCAAGGCTAAAACCCATCACTCGGGAATACCTTGATTCATAAAATCAGATCTCTTTTCAAAAGCATAAATCGGGACTACCCCTCCATCGGGTTTGTCCTGGTCTATCTAGACCGTATGATATCACGTGAGGCATGTAGGTTACTGTATGAAAAACGAGGACTATGGCCATACTATGTCCCTGTGATCCCATGCACACGGATCCCGGCGTGCGGGGTATCACAACTGTAACGGGAGGTGGGGTCAGGTCCTACCCGCCAGAATATTAAGTAACATAATAGTCATCATGACTGCACGGTACAGCGTACTCCGTGTGACATACACGGTACATCGTACTCCGTGAACCCATATCATAGTCTGGGGGTGCCTGCCGTAGGTCTTAGCCAGCCCAATACTATGTCGATAACCAACCCATGTCTCAAAGTTTACGTGCGAGTATCTCAACTCTCTGCGACACACAGTCTACAGGAGGCTTCCGCACGACTATATGCATGTCAACTCGCGTCTAGTGCATATGTGAGCATCCTGCTGCTCGCCCCACACCAGGTCACAGGCTTACGGTCTCATCACAGCACCACGCTATGCATATCATGATATCTAAAATCGCGTGCGAGCGAAGCTTCAGCACGGTGTTATGCACACACAAATTTCTCGTACGAGCAATGCTCCAGTACGGCTTTTCATGAAAATAATTCGGTAAACTTGAGTGCGAGTAAGACTCTAACACTCCTTTTTACTTGTATAAATACGATAGGTGGCTAGATTTTGACAAAACATCTTTAAAATTGGTAACCGGTACAAACCGGTACCCTTTCGTATAGTTCACGAAATCAATAGCCGACCTATGTTCATATCTGCTTAAATCAGAACAATATAATCATAAACAACATTAAAATCATGAAATTCATGCAATTCCATAGCCTTACTACCCTTTTTGAAATTTTCCTAACTGGGGGCAAAATGGTCATTTTTCACTATTTCCATATTTTTATCGTAAAAATTATTATTCTATTTTTGGGTAGCCTACTGAATTTAACGTACTGTAAATCCCCTTAAAATTACGTATAGCTACCTCTAAATGCTCATAAAATTCCCTTACCTGGAATCGCGCGTAGACTTAGCTTATCTCGAAGATATCGAACTTCTCGGTCCAAGTGCGCGCCAATCAAAAATACGTCACTGCATATAACCATGAAATCGAGGTTAATTCACTTATCTCGATCAGTATATCGTATTTACTGGCCAACTTTAGAGTATTGGGCCCTATTTACCCTATTTGGTCTCGGCCCATTTCAGCCCTCTTTTATTTATTAATTCCCTTCTTCGGGTATACCGGGCTTATGCGGTTTACTAATAATTATCGGGCTTCGATCCAAGTTCATTGGATAGCCCGTATACCATTTACGACAATTTATTGCAATTACGAATTAATATTCCTTCCTATGTGAAATTAATCCGTAATTCCGTAAAATACTTAAAATCAATATTTAAAGAAACCTTAATGCCGAATTTAAATCGTACTTACCCGATACGATGCGGGGTACGAAGATCGGAGCTCGATCGGCTCTCGTTCGGTCTCCGTCGTAAAACTGCATAATTAGGTAAATCCGGATTATTTTCCATTAAAATAATATTAAATTAAATTTCTGAAATTCACCCGTAGGTCAATATCGACCCTCGGTCGACTTACCCGAACCTCGAGTCGTCGCCCGGTAATTTTCTTCCCCTTTCCTTCCTTTTCCTTCCCTTTCCTTTCTTTTCCTTCCTTTTCTTTTCCTTTCTTTTCCTTCCCTTTCCTTCCCTTTCCTTCCCTTTCCTTCCTGCCAAACGGTGCCGTTTTGAAGCTCCTCACTGCCTCTTGCCGTCGCCGGCGATTCCGGCGGTCTTACCGGCCAAGACCGGTACCAAAATGACCGGCTTCCTCCCCTGAACACACCGGTACCCCTCTTTCCAGCCCAGGTGCGGTGGTTCGCCGGCGGTCACCTCTTCTCTCCCGTGGATTTTCGGAGCTCGGATCGGGCTCCTCTGGCCACCTCGCGGCTCGGTTCCGGTGCCTATGGGTTCGCCGGACTTCGCTCTTGCTCCTGGAAGCTTCGTCGGGCGTCGAATGGTCGCCGGTGATCGCGAACGGCGGTGGGTTTTTCTCTCTCGGTGTGAAACGGGTTTCGGGTTTCTCTTTTCGTTTTTTCCGATTTCCAGGCTTTTTTATTTTTATTTTTTATCTATGTTATTATTTAACTATTCATTTTATTATTAAAATAATCTATAAAATAGTCAAAAGAAATCTGAAAATATCTACAAAAAATTTTATTTTATTCCACCAATTTAATTTAACTAAATTAAATTAAATTTATTTAGTTTTTAAATTATTTTTCCGGTATAATTCCTCCGTATTTTTCGGGATATCATCCCGGGTGACTTTTCGGTATTTCTAGAAATTTCGGATCTCGATCAATTTGACTCGAAATTGAATAATTCCTCATTATTGATCAAGATATCCTAATTCCTTATTTTTAATTAAATTTTTCTTATCGTATTTATCCCGAATTTCGGTCTTTTGACCGTTTTACCCCTACACTTATTTCGGGATTAAATTAACCTAGCTTTCCTTCATACTTCCACCATATTTTCCTATTTAATTTTGTATTTTCGATAAATTTTATTTTCTTCCCTTCCCGTTTGGCCTGTGGCCATTTCGATCCTTATTTTTAGTCCGAGTCTCATTCCTTTAAATTTGTGAATATTTTTCTACCTCGTAAAATTTACGATTAAATTTCGGGTCTTACAAATCTCCCCCACTTAAGAAATTTGGTCCTCCAAATTAGAACCAAGTCAGATGAGTCCATATACAACTCCGGGTACATTAATCGTATCATACTCTTAAAGTCTTATGTGACCTTCTTCGGAGTGTATTACTACCAAAAGAACTTTAATTAGGGAGATTATCTTAATCCTCAATACTTTCTCTTTCCTGTTTAATGCCCGAATCAACTTCTTCAATATACTCATATTTTCCTTAAACTGAACTTTTGGAGTTCATATTCGATCATCTATGCTGGATCTGGATAGTATTGTCGAAGAATCAAAATCTGAGACACATTGTGGGTGCCCGTTACTTCAGGTGATAACACCAATCTACAGGTCTTATCTCCCACTTGTCTAATCTCTCAAAATCTTCAATCCAGCGCAACTCAATTTACCTTCTTCCAAAAGTTCGCTATATCCTTATTCTCTTAGGACAAGTAACTTTCAACCATACTAATTCACCAAGGGTGAATTCCAATACTTGTCTATCTGCTCTGAGGTGTTCTTAATCTCTCATCCTTAACTAAACATTCTCAAAGACTTATTATCCAAGTCGAAAGTAATTCTATCTGTCACCCACTTTTTCTCATCCAATTTGGGGAACAACCCCTACAGCCATACTCTGCCTCATATCTTGTTATCCCAATACTCAAGTGACAACTGTCACTATTGACGAATTCAATTTGTAATAACTGATCATCCCAGGAGCATAAAAATCAAGGGCACAAGCTTTCATCGGATCCTCCAGAACTTGTACAGTCCTCTCTGACTGACCATTTGTCTGAGGACGAAAAGCTGTGCTAATACTCAATCGGGTTCCCATAGCTTCCTAAAATATCCTCAAAGTAGAAAGTGAAGCGGGAATCCCTATTTGATACCATGCTCACTGGAATGTTACATAATGTTCCATAATCATTCTTACACAAAATCCACATATATACTCTGAGTATTTGGGGATTTCATAACCAGAAGGTGGGTGGACTTAGTCAACTTAACGACTATCATCCAAATAGTCTCGTAATTCACTTGGGTTCTCAGCAACCCATCATAAAATTCATGGAGACTTGCTCTCATTTTCGTGCCATGTCGATATAGGTAGGTGCTGCAATAACTCTGCAGACTTTTAATACTCTACCTTACTCTGCTGACACACTAGGCACTTTTCTACAAGCTTCACCAATATCTCTTTCCACATCTGACCACCCATACCATTTTTGCGATTTCGATATATTTCTTTACTTTCCGTATGCACTGTATATCCCGAAGAGTGAGCTTCTGGCAATATTACTATCTTATCAACTGTGGTCCTGGGGAGCACTCATACTGTCTCGGAATCCTTAGTAACTCATCATCACCCACTGTGAACTCTATCACTGTACCCTTCTGAATCTGACCCACACTATCGACATCATGCCGATCATCACGCTAAGCCTGGCAAATCCGGGCACTCTCATCCGGTTCTAATCATCAGGCTAACTGTCACACGATCACTGTCATCATCAGAAGGGATCACATCTATACTGAGGCTCACAACTGCATCTCGCAGCTCACGCTCCCTGACCATCATATGTGGTACCATCCCGAGGCTCTTTCTGCTCAAGGCATCAGTCATCACATTAGCCTTTCCTGGGAGGTACAATTTTCATAAATCAAAATCTCTCAGAAGCTCTAACCCAATATGTATTTTCATACTCGCCCCTTTCTGTGAAAACAGATACTCGGGCTTTATGATTAGTGCATATCCACAATTTCTCACCATGTACTTAATAGTACTATATCATCGGTACAACTACTGTTGCCAACTTTAAAATCATGGGTCAGATAGTTTATTTCGTGATCAAGGAGTTGTCTGACTCTATAATTGACTATCTTCCCATTATATATCAATACACAGCTCCCTTATTATTTCGAGGTATCCATACTCACTGAGAACCTCTTGAGCTGTTGGGTATGTTGAAATTAATCACGATGGTCAGTTCATACTTCACTACACCGAAATTCACGTCACCTCTATCATCTTATTTATCATCTCATTCAAAGACCACTTTTCTCTAGTTAAACGTGTCAACCAAGTAGACCATTTGAGAACTCGCAACAACCCTTTTGTAAAAGTCATTTTTCAATTGTTGCTTACAATTTGCCCTAGACTTCAACTGCACCCAACATATCATCGATAATGATGATTACAAATCGGTCCAGGTCAAGTTTAAATAACTCATCGTAATTGAGCTCCACTGCATAATTCAATCGCCTATATCCTTGACTTATGTACGCATAAGCGTATCAGATCCTTCAAAATCGCTTACGTTTTCAGGTACTAACCTGCGTCATTTCCTTTTCTTATCTTAACGGCTCTTTATTAAATTTTACTATGTTAACCTTCATGATTTGTCGAATTTTAATGTTCTTATATCTTAGTAAAGGTATCCTAATACTAAAGGTATCCATTATGATGATCGGTTTCACGTTATCGGTTATATATATATATATCTAGACGCTGTCAAGTCTTCAGGCGGGGAGGTATTTTGAAATACCTTTATTAGCCTTCAGACTTAACCACAACTACTGGTTATGGTTATACCCATCTTTGTCCTTGGTTATAGTTTATATTTGCTACCACTTGCTTTAATCCTAATGACTTCATATCTTAGGGATGTTATTATCTAGCATACGCCTCTTACTTCGATACATCTTGTATTTAAAATCAAGCATATCTTATCTTAAAGATTATCTCCTTCGTATATCAATTATGACAAAACTCTGGCATTACTCATTTCGTGAGTACCATCATTTACTCCTTTAATTTCAACCGTTGCACCCCTTTTTATCACTTGTCAACACTTACAGTATACTTTTCAGGAATGTTTTCACCCCTGTTTTCAACTTAAAATCTCTATATCCATATTCTGTTAATTAATCCTCCTCTATTGGGGTACTCATTTATCAATATTGTGCCCAATGATGTCGGCATTCATGCCTTTTACTTACTTACATGCGAATGAAGGCGGTATGAATAAACGTGTGGCACCAGGATCAATGAACATATGGACTTCATTATTCATAACAATTGTGGTATCTTACACCACATCCATGAAACATCAATAGTGTCCTGGTCCAAGACATCCTCTCGCCTTCGTCCAACAACCTACTTTCCTTTTTTTTTTCTTTTCGGCTATGGCCTCCTTTTTCGTTGCAACTGTACCAACGAAGTTTTTCTCTATCTCTTTACTTTCCTGTGGGGCAATCTCGCTCAACTCTGAGCAATCAAAAATCAATGGTCCGTCTTACCACACTTAACGGCCATTTTCATCAATACAGTGTAGGTATAGACCCTCCTTCCGTGGTATCTACCACACACCCTACACTACTTACAGTACTTACACTGCTACAGTATTTCGTAGCAGGTCGGGGTCCTCCAATCACAATACCCACAAGGGTGCCAAAATTAGATGTACTAGGGCCTTACCAATTATCTTACCCTATGACTCATCAACTCTAATCTCTTACCAACTGATCTCTTTCTCGCTCTGACATCTCTGTCATCATCTATTCCCTTCCGTCTCTATTTCGGCTCTTACTACCTTTCCCAATCTCAGGGGCGTGCAATACATGATATTATTCTCGCAACTGTATTTTGCGCACTGCCTCGACATAAGTAGGGAGCCAATCGAACTCTAATCGACAATTTGAGCCCTTCATGAACTTTTGGGCTTTCCCGACTCTCACTGTCCACAATATCGGGTTCATACTTGCCCAGGGATGTATTTGAGATTCGTACTCATCAATCAACCCATGACTATGGCAGTGTAAGAAACTCTATCTGTAATTTTCCTTATACAGTGTCCGGGATATTCTGTCACCGGAATACATCCAGAATATTTCTCATCTTAGCTCTGTATATTTAACTCTTAAGATGGGTCGAGCGGACTTCCATCAATGCTCCGCCTCGCCCTCCAACATAAATGTATTTTAAAAGTCACTTCCTTAGTCGACATACACCGAAAGAATTCATACATCTCTGCAATCTCATTCACCCAGTCCTCAACAAGTATTGGTTTCTTTACTTCGCTATATACCAGAAGTATGAAAATCTCTTTAGTCTGAGGCATCTGTTTAGGCTTTTCTCTGCCTATCCTCAACTATCTGCAATAGACTGTGTAAACAAGTCCGAAATATCTTCTACTATGTGATGGCCAACCATTGCCCGGCCAACCCCTGCCATCGGCCATGGCCACCCCTCATGGGCCCACGCACAACGATGGTGGTCTAACAACGGGTGGTCCAACCACGCCACAAGTCCAACGTATTGTCCGCTTTGGGCCTCAGCCCGCACGACTTTGTCTCATATGGGGAACTCCCCTCAGAACGCGTCCTCTGATCTCATACATAATCTGAGCAATTTGCTCCTCACAATAATCTCCACACTCCGCTCCAACATCGCGAAGCGCGTCTCAATACTGTCCGATCTCTCTGTCGGACTCTGTGGGGCATGCTCAACATCAGCCTCCACATCATTCTCATCTTGAGTCTCATGTGACAACTCATTCAACTCTCAGGCCGATCTCTATGGCCTCTAGTATGTGTACTCGCCACTCTACTATAGCGGCTATCAATTATAAAACAAGATTCTTGCATTCGAAACTAAAATCTTAGCTGCTGCTATTCCATCTTGATATACACAATTGTATCTAAACAATGCACAGTACATGGGGATGTAAATTTACTTAATCACTAACACCGACTCATATCAGGCCAACTCTGCTCTGATACCATCTTTTCTGTCACGACCCAAATTACCTAAAAATCCCTATAATTTTTTTTTTTTGCTTTTTCTATACTCCTTACCCGTCGTGAACAGTTCCACTACTAACAGTTGGGCTATGATTCGGTGTTAGTCACCTCTTCCCTATTTATCATTCAATTTTCATAATTTATTTACATATCAATTTATTTAAACTAAATACATCCCCAATATTACATCATATACAGTACTGTGCATCTATATGTTCAGATACGAAATTATATAAATGTGTATACCTGGTCTTAATAAGAAGCAGCGGATAACCGAATTGCGAAGCTATTGTCGCTCTCTTCTACTGAGTGTACCCTGTGGGGTGGAAAATGAAAGGGTGAGCGAAACGTGCTCAGTAAGGCAATAATATAAGCAGGTAGATAACTATACTATCTACGTGCTGATAATAGTATGATATAAAAATCGTTTATATTTGGAGCATGAGATATGACTAAAACGATGCCATATGAATGTATATCGTATAGAAGAAATCATGAAGTTGCATATAAAATCAACATGGAAATTCCTCATGTATGACATCTCATGCTCGTCACATCAAAATCAATTAGTTTCATCGTAAATCTTTCACCTTAAAAACTTATTTGTTTAAATCAAAACTCATCGTATCAAGGCTAAAACCCATCACTCGGGAATACCTTGATTCATAAAATCAGATCTCTTTTCAAAAGCATAAATCGGGACTACCCCTCCATCGGGTTTGTCCTGGTCTATCTAGACCGTATGATATCACGTGAGGCATGTAGGTTACTGTATGAAAAACGAGGACTATGGCCATACTATGTCCCTGTGATCCCATGCACACGATCCCGGCGTGCGGGGTATCACAACTGTAACGGGAGGTGGGGTCAGGTCCTACCCGCCAGAATATTAAGTAACATAATAGTCATCATGACTGCACGGTACAGCGTACTCCGTGTGACATACACGGTACATCGTACTCCGTGAACCCATATCATAGTCTGGGGGTGCCTGCCGTAGGTCTTAGCCAGCCCAATACTATGTCGATAACCAACCCATGTCTCAAAGTTTACGTGCGAGTATCTCAACTCTCTGCGACATACAGTCTACAGGAGGCTTCCGCACGACTATATGCATGTCAACTCGCGTCTAGTGCATATGTGAGCATCCTGCTGCCCTCCCCACACCAGGTCACAGGCTTACGGTCTCATCACAGCACCACGCTATGCATATCATGATATCTAAAATCGCGTGCGAGCGAAGCTTCAGCACGGTGTTATGCACACACAAATTTCTCGTACGAGCAATGCTCCAGTACGGCTTTTCATGAAAATAATTCGGTAAACTTGAGTGCGAGTAAGACTCTAACACTCCTTTTTACTTGTATAAATACGATAGGTGGCTAGATTTTGACAAAACATCTTTAAAATTGGTAACCGGTACAAACCGGTACCCTTTCGTATAGTTCACGAAATCAATAGCCGACCTATGTTCATATCTGCTTAAATCAGAACAATATAATCATAAACAACATTAAAATCATGAAATTCATGCAATTCCATAGCCTTACTACCCTTTTTGAAATTTTCCTAACTGGGGGCAAAATGGTCATTTTTCACTATTTCCATATTTTTATCGTAAAAATTATTATTCTATTTTTGGGTAGCCTACTGAATTTAACGTACTGTAAATCCCCTTAAAATTACGTATAGCTACCTCTAAATGCTCATAAAATTCCCTTACCTGGAATCGCGCGTAGACTTAGCTTATCTCGAAGATATCGAACTTCTCGGTCCAAGTGCGCGCCAATCAAAAATACGTCACTGTATATAACCATGAAATCAAGGTTAATTCACTTATCTCGATCAGTATATCGTATTTACTGACCAACTTTAGAGTATTGGGCCCTATTTACCCTATTTGGTCTCGGCCCATTTCAGCCCTCTTTTATTTATTAATTCCCTTCTTCGGGTATACCGGGCTTATGCGGTTTACTAATAATTATCGGGCTTCGATCCAAGTTCATTGGATAGCCCGTATACCATTTACGGCAATTTATTGCAATTACGAATTAATATTCCTTCCTATGTGAAATTAATCCGTAATTCCGTAAAATACTTAAAATCAATATTTAAAGAAACCTTAATGCCGAATTTAAATCGTACTTACCCGATACGATGCGGGGTACGAAGATCGGAGCTCGATCGGCTCTCGTTCGGTCTCCGTCGTAAAACTGCATAATTAGGTAAATCCGGATTATTTTCCATTAAAATAATATTAAATTAAATTTCCGGAATTCACCCGTAGGTCAATATCGACCCTCGGTCGACTTACCCGAACCTCGAGTCGTCCCCCGGTAATTTTCTTCCCCTTTCCTTCCTTTTCCTTCCCTTTCCTTTCTTTTCCTTCCTTTTCTTTTCCTTTCTTTTCCTTCCCTTTCCTTCCCTTTCCTTCCCTTTCCTTCCTGCCAAACGGTGCCGTTTTGAAGCTCCTCACTGCCTCTTGCCGTCGCCGGCGATTTCGACGGTCTTACCGGCCAAGACCGGTACCAAAATGACCGGCTTCCTCCCCTGAACACACCGGTACCCCTCTTTCCGGCCCAGGTGCGGTGGTTCGCCGGCGGTCACCTCTTCTCTCCCGCGGATTTTCGGAGCTCGGATCGGGCTCCTCCGGCCACCTCGCGGCTCGGTTCCGGTGCCTATGGGTTCGCCGGACTTCGCTCTTGCTCCTGGAAGCTTCGTCGGGCGTCGAATGGTCGCCGGTGATCGCGAACGGCGGTGGGTTTTTCTCTCTCGGTGTGAAACGGGTTTCGGGTTTCTCTTTTCGTTTTTTCCGATTTCCAGGCTTTTTTTTTTTTTTATCTATGTTATTATTTAACTATTCATTTTATTATTAAAATAATCTATAAAATAGTCAAAAGAAATCTGAAAATATCTACAAAAAATTTTATTTTATTCCACCAATTTAATTTAACTAAATTAAATTAAATTTATTTAGTTTTTAAATTATTTTTCCGGTATAATTCCTCCGTATTTTTTGGGATATCGTCCCGGGTGACTTTTCGGTATTTCTAGAAATTCCGGATCTCGATCAATTTGACTCGAAATTGAATAATTCCTCATTATTGATCAAGATATCCTAATTCCTTATTTTTAATTAAATTTTTCTTATCGTATTTATCCCGAATTTCGGTCTTTTGACCGTTTTACCCCTACACTTATTTCGGGATTAAATTAACCTAGCTTTCCTTCATACTTCCACCATATTTTCCTATTTAATTTTGTATTTTCGATAAATTTTATTTTCTTCCCTTCCCGTTTGGCCTGTGGCCATTTCGATCCTTATTTTTAGTCCGAGTCTCATTCCTTTAAATTTGTGAATATTTTTCTACCTCGTAAAATTTACGATTAAATTTCGGTTCTTACAGAAACGGCGGGAATCGCCGGCGACGGCCAAGGGAAGAAAATGGGTCCGACGGCCGGAGGAGAACAGGCCGGATCGGCCATTTTCCGGCGAGCTTGAGGCGAACCAAGCCCAGATTCGTGATGCGGACGACCCAGCGGAGCGACTGGTGGCGAGAACAGACGGAGAACCGATCGGCAAGGTAGTGAACCGGCGGTGAACCAGCCGAACCGGAGAGAACCGGCGGTCTGAATCGGTCCGAACCGGACTGAACCGGTTCAGCCAAAAAGAGAGGAAAAAAGGAGAAAAAAGGGAAAAAGAAAAAGAGGAAAAAATTGGAGAAAATTTTTGTGATGCAATCGAGCTTCGGGTAAGTCAGTAGTGGTCGAAATTGACCCGATTTAAATTTTGGAGCATTTAATTTAATTAATTTTGGGTTGGAAACTTACTCAGAAAAATTGTGGAATTATGTAGCTCGACGATTGGCATCCACTGAGAGCTCGAGATAGCCTCGATTTGCGGACTAGCATGAAATCTCGGGTAAGTGACTTTTATTTACGACAATTACATCGTTATGCGTGATATGAATTTAAATTCCGCATAAATTGAATTAAATTATGGAAATTTAGATAAATTGTCGTAAATAATCGATTTAGCTATTCGAGAATTAGAACGAGGCCCAATAAATTATTGGTGGGCCCAATGAGCCCAATAGGCCTCGATAAAGTGAAAATTAAATGGAAAATGGGCTTAAGGCCGATTAAGGCCCATTAAGGTGCAATCGGGCCCAATAGGGGTAAACGGGCCCAATGATTTAAATTAAGCCCAGAAAATATTAAATACAATTAAATTGTATAATATCTGACCTGAGGAATATTAATACGCAGTTCCGGGCATTTGATTGGGAGCATATCGGACTGCGCGACGAGACAACAGTGGAAAAGAAAAGGTCAGACTCGACAGGAAAATAAGGTAAGGGAATTCTACGAAACTGCTAGAGGTAAACTTTACGAAATTTCAAGTTCATATGCAGTCTTTAAAATTTATCTGAAGGGTCTAGAGGTCGAATAATAATTTTAGTGCCCCAGATGGGCAAATTACTAAAATACCCTTGTTAAGGGTAAAATTTACAAATTTAGAAAAAATTGGGAGGAGCAAGAACAAGAGGGTTCTGCTCGTTCTGGAGACATTTTAATGCATGCATGAGTAGGCTGGCTAACCTTGAAAGAAAATGCACAGCATTGCATACTTTCAACGATATAACTGTTTTGGAAACTGTTTTGAGAAAACAGAGCCGCCTACGTGTTTTTATTTACATGTGACGTGCTAGAGCTCAGCTCACACGATGTTTTAATTTGGGTGATGCATGCATTGGTGCTGGAGCGAGAGCTCGCATTAGAGTTTTACATGCATAGGTGCTAGAGTATAACTCACACCAGATTTCACATGCTTTTTCGTGACACGGTGCTAGAATCTAACTCGCACCAGATTTTATAAGATTTTCATGTGATTTATATACAAAGTGTTGAGCTTAGCTCGCACTAGATTTACTGGATTTGTGGAGTAGCGCTGTCTGCCCTTGGAGTCAGCCAAAAGGCCCATCAGGCTCAAAAGACCTCTTAGGTGGGGTGAGAGTGAGGGATGAGGTTGGTGGCCTTGTGGGGATGTAAAGCGGGCTCTGCCAGTTTTACTTGATTGATGAGAGTGCTGAGCATCGCTCGCACTGATTTTATGAGAACATGCGATGAGCCGTGCTTGGAGCATCGGGTAGACTGTGTGTCACCGATTAAATAGGCCCGCACGTGCGTTTTGAGACATGGCATGAGTATAGAGATATTATATGGGTTCACGGAGTACGATGTACCGTGCAAGTAGCATGGAGTACGATGTACCGTGTGGTATCTTCGGATACGGCATCTCCGGATGCAGCATCTTCGGATGCTTGGGATCAGATAAGACTGACGGGATGGATTGACCCACCTCCTAGGCGGTTCCCAATCATGGTGAGAACCCGCACACTAGGATCCGTGTAGCTGAGGAACTCCCGAGGACACATATGGCTATAGTCCTGGTTATTGCCGATATACAGACGTTGCCTAGTCTCGCATGTTGATGATCTTGACGATGTTTGAAACTGGGTTTTAAACTAAATTTGCATGATAGTATTTCCATGCTTTTCAAACCCATGTGTGAATGTAAACCAATTTTCATGGTTTTGTGAAAGTCAGGATCACCCGAAGGAGGGGTCGAGTCCTGACTTTATTATGAAATTTTTAAATGAGAAAGAAATGATTTAAAATAATTGCATGTTGAATTTTTCGTGCAAACTTGATTTACATAACATCATAACTCATATCATCTGTTTTAAAATGTGTGGAGAAAGGGTGGTTTATGCATGGCACTACGTTCATGTAGGTGGTATGGTTACCTACTTGTTCGTAGGGTTGCCTTACTGAGCTTGATGTGCTCACCCCTTTCATTTTCTCCCACAGATAATCTCCAGTAGACGTTGAGGCGACTCAGAATTGCATTCCGGATATCCGCTGCTGCCCATCATTTAAAGTATATATACACTTGTATGTATTGTATCTAAATAAGCATAGCACAGTAACATGTTTGTAAGTGACTTTAGGGGATGTATAAATATCGTAAACAAATATAAATGACTGGAGAAGAATTAAGTACTAGGGTAGATGTATGGTGGGACTGGCATTGACGCACATCCCAATTATTAGTGGAGTGTGGTCACAATTCGAGGACAGGTAAGAATTTAAGTTAAGTAAACAACAAAACGCGAAAAATTAACTCTGATTTTTGGGTAGTTTGGGTCGTGACATATAAAAGGTGGTATCAGAGCAGCAATTGGTCTGATGTGTGTCAGTGTCAGTAATTAGAAAATTACATCCCCGTGTTACTGTGCTTAGTTAGATACAATAGTGTATATCGAGATGGGTTTTGACTAAGAAATGGTTGAGAATGCAGGAATGCCTAATATGAGTCGCGTTAGATGAGAAAGTGCACGAGGCAGAGGTCGTAGAAATAGACCTGAGTCTGCTAAGTCGTGCTGAGTTTGACTATGAGAATCAGTATGAGATTGAAATAGAGGCTAATGTTGAGAATGCCTCACAGAGTCCGACAGAGTGATCGGACAGTATTGAGACACGCTTCGTGAGATTGGAGCGGAGTGTGGAGATTATTGTGAGGAGCTAATTACTCAGATTATGTATGAGATCAGAGGGTGCAGCGGAGCATTGGTGGAAACCCGCTCGACCCATCTTAAGTGTTAAACATCCATAGCTAAGATGAGAAATCTTATTGGATGTATTCCGGTGACAGGATATCCCGGACATGATTTAAAGGAAAAATTTCTTACACTGCCCAGGAATACTAAATTGATTATGAGTATGAAACTCAGTTATATTCTTTGGTAGATATTACCTCGACACTATGAACAAGTGACAGTCGAGATGACTAAAAGTTTATGGAAATGGCTCAACTTTTCAATTAGAGTCTGATTGGCCCGTGAGATATTACCTATACCGAGGCAGTACGCAGATTTACAGTTAGGTAAATAAGAACATGAATTGCACGCCTCTGAGATTGGAAAGGTAGTGAGGGCTGAAATAGAGACAAAAAGAGAATCGAGAAATGACAAAGATGTTAAAATGGGAAAATGGTAATTTATTGTGACGGCCGACCCCTGCCCGGCCAACCCTTGCCATCGGCCATGGCCACCCCTCTTGGGCCCACAACAACGATGGTGGTCTAACAACGGGTGGTGCAACAACGCCAACAAGTCCAACGTATTGTCCGCTTTGGGCCTTCGGCCCGCACGGCTTTGTTCCATTCAGGGAAATTCCCCTCAGAACGCGTCCCGGAAGGTTCGAACTCGGGTAAACACCCTTGTTCTTATACTTCCTGATGCCAATGAGCCAACTGGCTCAATGGCATCACAAAGTATAAGAACAAGGGTGTTTACCCGAGTTCGAACCTTCCGGGATGCGTTCTGAGGGGAATTTCCCTGAATGGAACAAAGCCGTGCGGGTCGAAGGCCCAAAGCAGACAATACGTTGGACTTGTTGGCGTTGTTGCACCACCCGTTGTTAGACCACCATCGTTGTTGTGGGCCCAAGAGGGGTGGCCATGGCCGATGGCAGGGGTTGGCCGGGCAGGGGTCGGCCGTCACCCCTCTTGGGCCCACAACAACGATGGTGGTCTAACAACGGGTGGTGCAACAACGCCAACAAGTCCAACGTATTGTCCGCTTTGGGCCTTCGGCCCGCACGGCTTTGTTCCATTCATGGAAATTCCCCTCAGAACGCGTCCCGGAAGGTTCGAACTCGGGTAAACACCCTTGTTCTTATACTTCCTGATGCCAATGAGCCAAGGCTCATTGGCATCAGGAAGTATAAGAACAAGGGTGTTTACCCGAGTTCGAACCTTCCGGGACGCGTTCTGAGGGGAATTTCCATGAATGGAACAAAGCCGTGCGGGCCGAAGGCCCAAAGCGGACAATACGTTGGACTTGTTGGCGTTGTTGCACCACCCGTTGTTAGACCACCATCGTTGTTGTGGGCCCAAGAGGGGTGGCCATGGCCGATAGCAGGGGTTGGCGGGGCAAGGGTCGGCCGTCACACTATTAACTCATTCCAAATTGATATTGAATCGATATCAAGCTCATAATGTTCATATTTCATGAATTCCCTCACTATGGCATTTTATCAAGCATATACATACTCATTTTCATAATTTCACTTAAACCCATATTATAACTCCACATAACCATTCCAAATCACCCACATTACTCATTTAACAATTTATCATAACCCATAAACCACCAATTCCCCAAATCATACTTTCTCACACTAGAGGCATTCCATTTTCTAGGTTACATTAGTTTCTAACACAACCTAGGTGTTTCCATCCATACATACTCATGCCAAACAACTCCAAAATCAATTAAATAGACAATGTACTTGGATTGGAGTGTTAGAATCTTACCAAATATGATTTTTCTTCTTGCTCCAAATGTCAATGCCCTTATCTCCTTCAATACCCACAATGGGATTTTGGGTTCCAACTATGTTGTTCTCTTCCTCAAGATGAACAACTCAATGTCTAATGGTCTCCCCTCAATTCTTGCTGGAAATGGCTGATTTTAGAGAGAGAAAGTTAGGTTTTTGGGTTAGAAATGGAAGATTGGTGTTTTTCTCGAAATTTTCAGATTTTCAGCCCTCCTTATATAGAAATAGCTTGAGGAGATTGATCTGGTCCAAGAGGAGATCAATCTGGTCCCCTTAAATCCCTCCTTTTCATGACATTTTTAAGCATGAGATCGATCTGTCGAAGCATGAGATCGATCTGTCGAAGCATGAGATCGATCTGGTCCCAAACAGAGAGCTAAGGAGATCGATCTGGGTGCTTGAGGATCGATCTTTTCATCACAGAATGCTTAGGAGATCGATCTGGCCCCATTGGAGATCGATCTGCTCTATTCCATTGCCCAAATAAGAGCATTCTGGCTCTTCCAGATCGATCTCTCATCCTATGAGATCGATCTGGCCTTCATGTTTTCCAGATTTCCTGCAGTTTCCTTGCTGCAACTCATACCAACACATCCTTAATCTGTTGCCATGGCCATTTTCTCATCCATCCACCTTTATAACTTGAAAATGGCATCCATTCATACCTTATGCACATTGAAACTTGTGTGCATTCATTGTATGTCCAAAGGTATGCTACATAAAACCAAATGGAAGCATAACTTCATTTCATTTTACCACACTACTCATTTTGAGTTTCAATCACATCCATCACTTATAAGAATTCATTTCTTCATATTCATACTCAATGGAACTTGTATGTACGTTACAAATCATATTACACATACGTACATTGAATCCATGGACTTACATCAATCATACTTTACATTACAAGTCCATTCATATTTATTTGATCCAATTACACACATTACCATTATACATATACGGGGTCTTACATTCACGAGCTTCTCGATCCCTATAGTTCTCGAGTCCTACAATGAATATTCACACTTCCATTAATACATATAATTTCCATTTTTATATAAGTTAGTTAAACGTAGGAAATTTATGGGGTTTACACGTGCTGGAGTGTAACTCGCACAAGATTTGATTTAGTTATGCATAAAGCCGTGCTAGAGTGTAACTCGCACGAGATTTGATTTACTTGAGCATTCATTTGTGTTGGAGCGTTGATTGCACAAAGTTTTATATGGTTTTATAATTCATTTGAATGTCGTATTGGATTTTTATCGTACGAGGTTTTCACTGAGTTTTTTATACATATCCGTACTAGAGCATTGCTTGTACATGGATTTTACTTGAATTTATAATTATTTTAAGTCGTACTGGAGTACTGCTCGTACGCAGATTTCATTGATTTCTATGACACCGTGCTAGAGCTTCGCTCGCACGAGATTTTCAGATATCATGAATATGCATGGAGCCGTGCTAGAGCTTCGCTCGCATAGGGATTTATATTACATGCATATAGCCATGTTGGAGCCTCCTGTAGACTGTGTGTCATAGTGAGATGATATGCTCATACGTGCATACTGAGATAGAGATGATATGGGTGGATAAGACCTATTGTAGGTACCCTTGATTGAGCTTGGGTTCACGGAGTACGTTGTACCGTGTATATCACACGGAGTACGCTGTACCGTGGGGATTGTTGGAGTGGAGTGACATTAGCCACGAGGCAGCAAGCCTTGCCCTCGCAATCCTGGTGTTATGCTGTTCTGGCGGGTAGGACGACCCACCTCCCGTTTCAGGTGTGATACCCCACATACTAGGTACCGTGTTGCCAGGGATCACTAGGATATGGCCATAGTCCTCGATGTTACTGATATAATTACCTACATGTCTCACATGATATAACTATTGGTCGATAGACCAGGGTAGACCCAAGGGAGGGGTCAGGTCCCCGATTTTATGATTTTCTACTATGCTAATATATGTTTTTTTGAGGATTTTATGATTTATGACCCTGAAAGAAGGGTGATTTTATAACCGAAGTTTTTATAATGAATTTTAATGAATTGTTTTATGAGATGATTGACCCGGAAGGGTTAGTTTATACTGTAGTTTTAATGAAATGATTTGAATTTTGTAGCATGATGTTGTTTTTCATGCTTTTATTTCAAATTCATGATTTGTCTTACAATTTGGTAAAGAATACATGATCTTGTTTTACTTCATGCTAATTATGATTTAAAAATGTCACATAAAATGCTATTGATGTATATATAGTATGATTTATTTATGCACGAACAGTTTTATAAACTAAGTCATTGATGAAATACATGATTTTGTGCTTGAGATTTTAATGAAAAGAAATGGATTTTAATGGCGTGGCATTATGAGCATGTAGATAGTGGAGCTATCTACTTACTTGTATAATTGCCTTACTGAGCGTGTGGTTTGCTCACCCCCTTATTTTCCCATCTTTTCAGAGCACTCATAGTAATTAGTAAGCGGCTGAGGACTTGCATGCTTGGTATCCGCTGCTTCCCATCGAGAGTCAGGTATACACATTTGTATAGTTTTGTATCTGAACATGTAATGCACAGTACTATAAACGAATATGATGTCAGGGATGTCGGGTTATAAATACCATTGTGTATGTATTTAGTTAAAGTCAAAAGATAGTAAACTCTGATATATGAATGTGATTATGAAAATGGAATAGTAAATAGGTGAGAGGTGACTAACACCGAATCATAGCCCAACTGTTTGGTAAGATGGTCATGATGAGAGAAATGTAAGAATTAAATAATAAATAAAAAAACAAAAAATTTACTCTGACTTTTAGGTAATTTGGGTCGTGATAGTAGAGTCGCTCAGTACCCAACATAATCCTCCCACTAGTCATAACCCTGTATATTCTGTCCAAAGTCCTTTTCTCTCCTGCGAGCTGTGTAGTGGTACCCACTCTGTAGATAGGTGTCCGTTCAACTTAGAATCGGTTCAGTATGTTGCCCCTTCTCAAACGCAACAGAACAACCCTTTTTCAAACACCTATAATCCAGGGTGGAGGAACCATCCTAACTTCTCCTGGAGCCATAACTAAGGGCAAACTTCTAGCTCTAGACCTGTAAGACTCCCTGGTTTTCAAGCTCCACCTGTTCAGGTACCACCACAGCCGCAATTTCCTCATCATTCGCCTTCTCATCACCCATACCCATTTCAACAATTTCAGCATCATTCATCTCCACCACCACCACCACCACCTATCCAACCACAGCATATACTTGCACCAGCAACCGCAGCTGAGAAAAAGCCCTCGCTTGAGGAAATGTTCACAACGATCCTGCAAAGTCAAGCTGCCTCGATTAAGAACTTAGAAGTTCAGGTTGGACAAATAGCTAGTGCTCTTAACCAGCGTCCACAAGGGACTTTCCCCAGTAACACTGAAGTTAATCCTATTAAGCAAAGGGAGGGTAAGGAACATGTTAGATCTATCACCCTTAGGAGTGGCAGAGAGCTAGATGATCCACAAGTTATGTCCAATCCTGTTAAGCCCACAGTGGTAGAGCCCTTAGGGTCTAAAGAGGCAGCTCAGAAAGAACATGAACATCAGGATCAGGCTGCAAAAGAATCCAAGCTAGGCGCTTCTTCATCTATATCTTCTACTACTTCACAGCCTTCCTTGCCCTTTGATGCTACACATGTTACCACTACATCCCCTCCGGTTAGACCACCAGTACCTTTTCCTCAGAGGTTCCAAAATCAAAAACTCGATCAACAATTCGCTAAATTTCTTAAGGTTTTTAAGAAACTTCACATCAACATTCCTTTCGTAGATGCCTTTGAGCAAATCCCAAGTTATGTGAAGTTTCTGAGGATATCCTCTCTAGGAAAAGGAGATTGGAAGATTATGAGATAGTGGCCTTAACTGGGGAATGTAGTGCAATTATCCAGAGGAAATTACCCCCCAAGCTCAAGGATCTCGGGAGTTTTACCATACCCTGCACTATTGAAAATCTATTCTTTGGTAGAGCCCTGTGTGATTTAGGAGCCAGTATCAATCTGATGCCTTTTTCTATCTACCAAAAGTTAGGAATAGGGGATATCAAGCCTACCACAGTGACCCTTCAGCTAGTAGATTAATCCATTAAATATCCAAAGGGGGTCATTGAGGATGTGTTAGTAAAGGTGGAAAAATTTATTTTTCCTGCGGATTTTATTATTTTAGACATGGAGGAAGATAAGGAAGTCCCCATTATACTAGGCAGACCTTTCCTAGCGACGGGTAGAACTTTAATTGATGTATAAAAGGGGGAGTTGACTATGAGAGTCTTAGATCAGGAGGTGACATTTCATGTTTTCAAACCTTTGAAGCTCCCTGATGACTTTCAAGAGTGTTTTAAAATGGAGATTGACGAAGATATAAGGTTTAAGCATAAGAAATCTGAAAGAATGAGGGAAATAGATAGAGCTAAGGAGGAGCTAACTGTTGACATTCTATCACCATACTGGCTGATCCTCTTACTCTTCGCACTGCTGCTGAGTGTTGTGTTCTTTAGCTGCATTTGAAGTGGCTTAATTTTTCTTTCCACTTTGTATATAGTTCTTTTTCTTTTTTTCTTTTCCGTTGTTTCTTTCTTTGTTTATTTTGCAAGTTTCTTTTCTAGTTTATGTTTTTAATCAAGCTTCGATTGTCATCATCATCAGAAAGGGGAGTACTTTGTTCCTGAACTTCAATTCTTATATTATCTGCACACTGAGGACACTGTGCACTTTAAGTTTAGGGGAGGGGATATCACTTGAGTATTTTTTAAAAATTTGAGCAAATTTGAAAAATTTTTCAAAATTTTTTCGAAATTCTGAGCTTAAATTATTTTATTTTGGGATGATTAAGTCTGATTGTGATTGAATGAGAAGCATGATTATAGGAAAAGTATGAAGTTGAATTCTTGAATTTGTCTTGATTCTGATTGTGATTTTCTCATCTTACGCACATGTCATGTCATGAATCTGTATATTTATTTAGAGAAAGCTTATGTGGACCTAGGATTACATTTGTTCAGTTGATTTTGTGCATCATATTCTAGAATTTGTTTGATATGATCTCGAGGTAAAATATTAGATCACACTTAATTAGGGAGATGATTTAGGCCATCTTTGGATCGTTTGAGCCTTTCTAGCCTTCCTTGTACATATTTTACCCCTAGTCACCCATCTGGGCCAAATAAACTTTTCTATGTAAATACACATGCAAATTTCCTTAGCTTAAATACTCTTTTCCTATCCCTTACCCCGAAAGCATGGAAGTCATTAGGATATATTGTGAGCTTTGTACATTTGGGTATCTGGTGATAGTGAAAATTAAAAAAAAAAGAAAATAAAATGAAAGAAAAAGAAAAAGAAGAAAGAAGAAAAATACAAAAATAGAATAAAATGTTTAGTGAAATAAATATGTTTGGGGGAATAAATTTGAGCTCTTACATTAAAGATCCTAGAAGTAATGCATGTTAAGGGGTAATTAAACCTAAATTGACTTTATCATACCTTAGCCCGAGCCTTACATTACAAGTTTAATGAAGTCCTATTGATCTTTAATTAAGTGTGACTACATTAGTGGAGAGAGACGTGAAAAGCAAACTTATGGGAATGATCACATGTCATTGACTTTACATTTACTGTGTTTGCATAATCTAATTCGAATAATGTACTATGAAGTGACTTTGACATTTTTCACACACTCACGAGGAGTCCAATTTGGGTTAGGACTTATGATTGAATAATTTTGAATGTTGGACTTGTAATTGTGAATCTTTAAGATCATAGTTTGTACTTTTTCTTTGAGGATAATATTGGGAAAATTATTGTGTTTAGTACTTATCATTCCTACAATTATTTTGTTTTGCAAAAAAAGAAAAGGAAAAGCTCAAGTTTGGGGGTGTGATAATTCTATATTTTTAGAATTATTTAAATCCCCAATTTATTTTGTTAATTATCCCCTTTATTTAATTAAAATTCTCATGTTCGCAGATAAATTAAATCCGGATGACTTTTGAATATTTCGATAGAAAATGGATCGAAATTGAGCTAAAATCGAGATTGGACCATGCGGACAACATGAGCCTAGCACATCCAATTGGACAAAAAGACAGATGACATGGAAATATTATTTTCAAGGAGCCAATGGTGTGAAGACAAGTGACCAAACAATGCCAACTCATCTAGGATAAAAAAATTACAATTGTACCCCTAAGTTTGTATATAAATAGAAAAAGATGGCATTTGCATGGAAATATTATTTTCAAGGAGCCAATGGTGTGAAGACAAGTGACCAAACAATACCAACTCATCTAGGATGAAAACAATTACAATTGTACCCCTAAGTTTGTATATAAATAGAAAAAGATGGCAATTGAAAAAGGGGTAGCCTAGGTTAGAATAGAGGTAAAATTAGGGTAGAATAGTTTTAGGTTAATTTTAAGGCTTTCTTTGTTTTTTCGAATAGTTGTTTTTCAATCAAACAATTTTACTGTTCATGGCACTTTCTTAATGTTTTTATGACGTTTTTCATTTTCTTTGGTCGGTTATTTGTAGTTCATAATTCCAAAGTTATTTCCTTTGCATTTGATTCAATGAAAGTTAATGGAAATTGTTTGCCTCTCTTTTTCTCATTCTTGGTTTTCCTAAACTGTTAATGTTTTTGTTGAAGCAAGCTTTATTTTCCTAGCTCTCGGTTTACTTTACTCTTGTGTATTCGGGTTACAAGAAATCTTCATTCATTCTTCTGCCTTTTGATTCTGTCGAGGATGTTGAGTCTCCTGTTCATGATTGAAGAAGCTCACGGGTGATGATTTTATTTGTGGTTTTCACATATTTCCTGTCGGTTTTAAGTTCATATTTCGCTCTGTTTTATTGTTCTTTCCTTTCCTTATTTCGTTGTTATTGGTCTGCATTTCATGATTCTGGTTGTTTTGTTTTCTGCCTTTACTTCAGCTTGCATCGTTTTTACTGCACTTTGTTTAGTTGTTGTTCATTCGCGGCTTGTAGGTTGCTAGTGAAATTAGGATGTTAGGTTGTTCGGTGTTTTAAGTCACAGTTGGCTGTTGCAGTGATATATGGTTTGATTTTCGGCAGCAGCAGTGGCAAAGAACATGCTCTGTTTACCCCTGTTTTAAGAATAATTTACTTGTGGTAGGGCTGACCTATGGTTGTATGACTGTCTGCTGCATGAATGGTGGTGCACGAAGCAATACTGACTAACGCAGAATGCAGGAGCAAAATGCAGTGCGTTGCATAGCACTTACAACAACGACTGTTAGCGCACCTGTCTACTGCTCTGTCCTGCTTTAGCTAGAACGACAAACCGCTTTACTGATTGTGCTTACAAACGTCAATACAAAGTTGTGCAGATGAAGAACAAGAGGAGCTGATCAGTTTTTGGACAAGAGGACTATACCGATGGTACCGGGGAGCAGAAGCGGACAGCAGCTGGACAGAAGCTCGCAGACAGCACCTGGGAAAAGAAGCAGTACAACAAACTGGAGCAGCCAAGAAGAGCATGAACAGTACACATGCTCAGGACCACTTTGTGCATTCTGAACAAGGCTGCGTTTGGCAGCATCGCATTATCTCATTTAAACTTCATATTTTTATGTTAATGGTTTAATGTTTTACTTGTTAGTTTAGGTATAGTTTTAAATCAAATTGTAGGCTAGTTTCTTTGTTTGGTACTTTAATTGTTAGTTTTAATTTCGATAATAGTTGATTATTTTTTTATAATATGATTTAGGACTTAGTGGTAATGTAGAATTTATATGTTGCATTTAGGATTAATTTAGATTAAATTTGATTCATGCATTTTTAATTTAGTCTTCATTTTTATTAGATTTTAGGTTTGTTTAATTTGCAATTTTTATTAGTTTAATTACATGCATTTTTATTTTAAGTTTGTTTAAATTTTAGTTTAATTAATTTTATTGTTTTATTTTCATATTTGCATTTTATTTTAATTGTGTTAATTCATTTTAACTCTTTTAATTTTCTTTTGTAGGGATTTTCTTTAATTGCTCGGAGTTCGGTAAGCAGATCTTAGCTCAAGTTTTATTTTCTTTATTTTATAGTTTTATTATTTTTAGTACTGTTAGCCTTGTAGACCACCCATCAATTCATAATTTGCTAGGATATACTTAGGGTAAGATTAACCGGTAGTTAATTAGGCTAGTCAACTTCTCTGTGGGACGATAATTTGGGACTCAAATCCCATTATTACTTGTACGACCTGTACACTTGCGGATAATATGTTTAGATCGTGTCAATAATGGCATAATTTCACATAATTATAAACACGTAATTAAAATCACAATTCATCAAAACATCATTATCTCAATTTCACAACACGTCATTTCTCAAAACAGTTATGGAGACTAGACATAATATAAGTGTCATGAAAGCAATCATCACATCACATCACATCATCCTCAACGAGGGCATCCTCAAACGAGGGAATCATCTCACATTACAGAAACTGAGGCATCTCATGCTACCAAAACGGAGGCATCTCGCATTACCAAAACGGAAGTGTCGATGTGCAGATATCATGACGAGTCCTTAGTCTAAAAAACATGCCATTATTATGCTGAAAATAGTTTTGTCTTCACGTAGAGCTCATAATTGTTATGCTTGTAAATCTCGTCTAAATATAAAAATATATTTGCTCACAAAACATTCAAATCATAAAACTGAGCTCAAACTGGCAAAACATGCACTCAAGTAATAAATCTCAAGTTAAACACTTTTCTTTAGAAATATGCTCGTTTATAAGATTATTTTATGCTACCAAAGCATTTTCATCGGTAAAGAACACATATGCATAAAATGGTTGTATCCCTTACCTCTTGCACCTTAAGCGGTGAAATATACCCAGGTCTTGGAAGCCTCGATTCACGTGTGTGATTCTTGAGCTGCTCAAAATAACATCAAACCATCAACAAATACTCATTATACCTCTACTTCACACTTCTATTCATTCATGCATTTTCACAAACACCTTATGTGTACATTTCATAACTTCATCCAATTCCATTAACTAATTTCACAAAATCGTCTCACAGTCATGCATATAACATCACTTTCACCATAGTATAATCACTTCATCATTAAATCAACCATAGTTCACTTTCTCACACTAAACCCATTTTTAGGTCATGGTTGATTCATTATAATCTAGGTAGTTTCAACCAACAATACATACACCAATCAACTCATAACAATGTCTAGACAACCATACTTGGAGTTGGTGTATTGAAAACTCACCTAGCTAATCTTTTCTCTTGTCTAAAATTGGAAGACCCTTTTACTCATTCAATCCAACAAGTTGAATGCTGATTCCTAATTATGTTGTTCTCCTTCTGACAATGAACAACTTTGCTCAAACCAACTTTTCTCAAATCTTTTTGGAAGAGGGTGGTATTCTAGAGTGAGAAATCTTGTTCTTTTTAGGTAAAAATGGAGTAGGTGTTTTGTTTTCCTGAGAAAAAAGGCTTCCGTTGAGTTTTTTATAGAATAAAGGTGGTGAGATCGATCTTCTAGGGTAAGAGATCGATCTTCCTTTAGTTTGAACTATCGAAATATTCAGGTATGTAAGTGTAGGATCGATCTGCTCATTGGAAAGAGATCGATCCTTTGTTAGCAGAATTAAGTGAAGATTGATCTGTTTTGAGGAGGGGATCGATCTGTTTGTGGGAAGGGATCGATCTTTGCTAGGCAGAAGCAAATGGAGATCGATCTGCTCATGGGGAGAGATCGATCTGCTCTTTGGGAAAATCAAGTGGAGATCGATCTGCTTGTGGGAAGAGGTCGATCCTTTCTAGGCAGAATCCAACTGAGATCGATCTGCTTAAACAAGAGATCGATCTGCTTTGAATAGGGGATCAATCTAGCCTTCATTTGGAGTATTCCTACTGCAAATGTTTCCAGAATTTCAAAGGAAAACTTGCCTTTGATTGCTTCACTAGTCATTTTGCATTCTATTCCCACTTAGAGCATGGAAAGGTTCATTTCTTATGATTCTCATATAATGTGACTTGTGTGTACTGCTTGGAATCATAAAAGATACTTAGAATTCACGTTTGAGTCCTTATATTTAGTTTAAAGGTTTGGGGTTTCATTTGTTTAGTCAGTGGCTACTACAACCCTTATTTAGCAATTACATGAATTCATGAATATTCATTCATTCTCTTTGCAATTTCATTCAAGCAAAAGCTCTTCTTATGACTCAATTAACATATGAAAGTGTGTACATCATATGAATCATAAGGAATACATCATCAAAAGTGGGTCTTACATAATCTCCCCCTCTAAAGAAATTTAGTCCATCAAATAGACGAGGGTACTACTCTTTCATCAGGCTCTCTAGTTCCCAAGTTACCTCTTCTATTGAGTAGTGCTTCCAAAGAACCTTTACCAACGTAAGTCTCTTTGTCCGAAGTACCATTTCTTTTTTGTCGAGGATCCGAAAATGTTCTTCTACAAAGCTCATGTCTCCCTGGATGTCTAATGCTTTATACTCAATGACATGGGAGGGATCCAAATTATATTTCCTCAACATGGAGACGTGGAAGACATTATGTAACCCGAAAAGCTGTGGAGGCAAAGCTAACCTGTAGGCAACATCTCCCACTCTCTCTAATATCTCAAACGGTCCTATATATCGAGGACTCAACTTCCCCTTTTTCCCGAAGCGCATGATACCTTTACTTGGTGATACCTTGAGAAATATAGAATCTCCAGTTTGAAACTCGAGTGGCCGTCTACACACATCTGCGTAACTCTTCTGTCGACTTTGAGTAGCCCGTAATCTATCACAAATAATATTTACATTCTAAACTGCCTGCTTAACGTGATCGAGAGCAATTACTTTCCTGTCACCCACTTATTCCCAAGCTATAAGGGATCTACACCTCCTACTATATAGAACCTTATAAAGTGCCATACCAATACTCGTATGATAGGTATTGTTGTAAGCAAACTCAGTAAGGGGCAAGTGATCATCCCATGATCCCTTAAAGTCCATCGTACACACCCTTAACATATCCTCCAAGGTTTGAATAGTCCGCTCGGACTGACCGTCCTTTAGAAGATAATAAGTGGTATTGAAATTCAACTGAGATCCCATGAATTTTTAAAAATGAGTCCAAAATCTGGAGGTAAACCTGGAATCTCTATCAGATGTAATACTCACTGGGGCCCCATGCAGTCGAGTTATCTCTCTGACACATAATTCTGCTAAGGCACTCACGGTATCCGTGCTCTTAACGGCAAGGAAGTGGGCACTCTTAGTTAATCTGTCTACTATCACCCAAATTGCATCATGACCTCTCCGGGTCCTTGGTAATCCCATGATAAAGTTCATAGTGATATGCTCCTATTTCCATTTAGGCACTGACAAGGACTTAAGTAATCTGTCGGGCTTCTGATGCTTAGCCTTTACTTGTTGACACACCAAACACTTGGCCATAAATTCTGCCACTTCCCGTTTCATACCACTCCACCAATACACCTTACACAAGTCTTGGTACATTTAGTTATATCTGGGTGCATGGTGTAACGGGAACAATGAAACTCCCTCAAAATTTGCTACTTCAAGGTATCATTGCTCGGAACATAAATACGGCCCGTAAACCTCAATAATCCATCATCACTGACTGTAAAATTTGACTCCAAGGTCTTTTCAGCTTGGCTAACCATATCCAGTAGCTTCTAATCACCTTTATGTTCGGTTCTAATCTGATTTATAATACTGTACTCTATCTGTAGGCTAGCCATAAATCCAACCTTTGCTTCCTTAATTCTGATCTTGAGTCTGGGGAACTGTTCCAATAAATCCCATTCCTTAATCATCATAACATAAACCATACTCTTCCTGCTCAGGGCATCAGTAACTGCGTTCGCCTTCCCTGGATGATATAAAACCTCACAGTCATAGTCCTTAAGGAGCTTCATGCATCGTCTTTGTCTCATATTAAGTTCCTTTTGGTCGAAAATATACTTCAGACTCTTATGGTCAGTGAAGATCCGAAACCTTTCCCCATACAGATAGTGTCACCATATCTTCAAGACAAACACCACTGCGGGTAACTCCAAATCATGCGTGGGATAGTTCCGCTCATGGTCCTTCAGTTGGCGTGACCCATAAGCGACTATTCTTCCATGCTGCATGGGTACGCACCTCAAACCCTGATGGGAAGCATTACTATACACTGCGAAGCCTCCAGATCCACTCAAGATAACTAAAATGGGTGCTGTAGTTAATCGTCATTTAAGCTCTAGGAAACTCTGTTCACACTGCTCAGACCATACAAATGGAGTGTCTTTGTGTGTAAGTTTAGTTAGAGGAGCTGCAATTTTGGAGAATCCCTCAACAAACTTCCTGTAATACCCTGCAAGTCCAAAAAAACTCTGAATCTCTGTAACTGTCCTCAGTTTATCCCAATTAAGTACCGCCTCTACCTTGGACGAATCAACTGACACCCCATCCTTAGATACAATATGACCAAAGAAAGCTATCTGATCCAGCCAAAACTCACATTTGCTGATCTTTCTATAAAGCTGCTTATCTCAGAGTATCTGTAATACAGTCCTCAAATGCTGTACATGCTCTTCTTAGGACCAAGAATATATAAGGATATCATCAATGAGGACTATCACAAACTGATCTAGATAGTCCTGAAACACCTCATTCATCAGACTCATGAAAGCAGCATGGGCATTCGTCAAACCAAAGGGCATCACTAAGAATTCTTAGTGGCCATATCTAGTTTTGAAGGTCATTTTCAGAATATCCTCTTTCCTGATTTTTAACTGGTGATAGCTCGATCTTAATTCAATTTTATAAAAGACAGAAGCCCCTCTCAGCTGATCAAATAAGTCATTTATTCTTGCCAGGGGGTATTTGTTTTTCACTGTAGCCTTGTTCAGTAGTCTGTAATCTATGCACAATCTGAGACTACCATCCTTTTTCCTCACGAACAAAACTGGAGCTCCTATGGTGACACACTGGGTCTAATAAAACCCTGGTCAAGCAGCTCTTGCAACCGTTTCCTTAATTCTTCCAATTCAACCAATGCCATCGTTTAGAGAGGTTTAGAGATCAGCTGGGTATCTGGTATTAAATCGATAATGAACTCCAGTTCTCTCTCTCCGGTGGTAAACCTAGCAACTTATCTAAGAAAACATCCGAAAACTCACATACTACCTGTATGTCCTCTATCTTGGAATGTTCCCGACTGATATTAGAGATGAGTGTGATGTAACCTTCACATTAATAATTTAATTAGTGTTTTCAGGAAATCATAGTTATATCTTAAGATTTCTCACAATAAACTTGTCAGACCCAGATTTTTGTAGCTTATTTCCTTATGATTCCTATGTGTATGAACACTATGTAATTATGGTTGAATCATAAGAAGAGTATTTACTAGATTTAAAGTGTTAGTGAAATGAATTAACATGCAAAAGCTACATAAAATGCCTAATGTGGATGATGGGTATCACAGGCTAAATCGAGTCATTCTAAATCATTCTGACTGAAAATAAGAACTTAAAATAAGAGAGCGTAGAGAGCTCATGAAGGAAAGTCAGCTTGATTTAGACCCAAACATACAAAACGAGTGTAAAATTTAAAAAGGGTAAAATGGACCTTTTTGGCGAGAAAAGGAGTTTCGGGTGAAATTATCCACCGGGAGCGGTTGGAATATAAAGACGAGAGTGTAAGACATAATATATGACACTTTCGAAATTTGGAGAAAAAGTCAACTTAGTCAATGGTTAAAGAAAAAGTCAACTATAGTTAAGAAAGTGGACTTTTGCCATAGTTGACTAATCATGGTTAAAAATTAACCTAAGTGTGGAGAAAAATTTGGGGAAAATATTCTTGGCCAGAATACAAGATAATCATCCCCGGAAGTAAGGAAAATTTATTCGGAAGGATTCCGGAATAAATTTAATGGTTAAAAACGTAATGGGCCTAAGGTGAAAATTTTAAAGCCCATTAAGGTATACTAAACGTATATCGAGATTTTTAGGTCCTTTAGACCGAATTGTTGGACCAATTGATCGGCCAAATTTTGAGACAATAAAAGGCCCAAGGTGTAGTAAAAATTTCATCCCGGAAGCCCATTAGGAAAGCCCAAACCGAGAAGCCCAATTGGAAAAGCCCATGAGATAAATATCTAACCATAGTTAAAGTTAACTATGACTCATAAGGTGACTCATAAGGTGACTCATGGTTCAGATTTGGAAAGTCAAGCATAATGGCTAAAAAGTAAGGCTTAATGGCTAAGTAAGTGGCTTATAAATGCAGCCACACCATTGTCATCTTCATCACACAATTCCGGCTAGAGAAGAACACCATTGAAACATAAACATCCAAGCTTTCTCTCACTAGAAATCACTAGGAATTAGACATATTTGGAACTTGCATTCTTCATGGAAGTTGTTCCAAATTGAAAGGAGATTAACATATGTTGGAATTGGCTATCAAGGAGCCATAGAGTGCAAACCGAGAGCCTCCAAAGTTTCGGCCAAAGGGTGAACACAACAATTGGTATATTTTCTAATTTCCAATTTCATATATGTTAATGTATGAATGATGTTAAGTATGTTGATATATGTTTTAAGCATTGAAACATATTAAATCACCATGAAGAGGGTTAGGCCGAGAGTGATCAATGGGATATTGAAATATGTCAATTTGATTTTAAGACATAAATGGATTAGTACACATGTATTAATGTTAATGGTATAATTAGAATTAATCAAATTGATTAATTAATACATGTAAATTGTTGGCAATCAAGGTGTTTGATAAAATGCCTAAATGAACAATATGATGATTGGTAATGTTGCCTACCAAGTGTTTGTGAAAATACCTAAGTGAAAATGGCTAGGAAATAGGCATGTATGGCATGCCATGGTGGAAAACCGAGAATGGCTAGCTCTCGGCCATGGCATGTGGCCGAGAGGCCCAATGGGCCAAGCCCAATATTTTTAGGCCCAATAGGGTGTAATGGGCCTAAGACAAGCCGAATAAGAGTTGGTGGGCCCCACAAGCCCAACAAAAGTGAATAGTAAAATGAAAATGGACTTAAGGCCTAGTTAGGCCCATTAAGGATTTTAAGGCCCATTAAGGGAAAATAAACTGTATTAATGTGTAATACAGTAGGAAAAGTATAATTAACCTGAGGAATGGTTATTTACAGCTTCGGAGTTTATATTGAGAGCTGATCGGACTGCGGGATTTAGCAGCACCGAGGAAGTGAGGTCACTTGACGTGATCCGAGGTAAGGGACTTTTGCAAGTAGTTAGAGATACCTGCACGTATTTTCAATTGCTTCTGCATTCACTTAAAAACTCTGAGGGTTAGAGAAAGTGAATAATAATTATTGCGACCCGATAGTGGCAAATTACGATTTTGCCCCTAATTAGTCAAAAAGTCAACTTTTGTGAGAAGTTGCAAAAAGCATGAAAAATACTATTGTGAGTGTTTAATTGCTATTAGCATGAAAATAAATAGATGGGCTAATAATTTCAAGGTTGATATGACTTAAGCACACTTTATGGTGCTGATTTTAATGTTTTGTAAACAATCCCTTTTAAATAGCCATCTATCATATTTTGTGAGAATGAATCGTGCCAGAGCATATCTCGCACTGGGATTCATATGTTTTCCACATAATATTAGTGCTGGGTTTTGATACGCACTAGATTTTCATGACATGCATGATAGAGTACTGGAGTTCTCACTCGTACTCAGCTTTGAATGATATATGCATGACAGAGTGCTAGAGCGTTGCTCGTACTCGATTCTTCATGGTTTATACATGACATAGTACTGGGAGCTATTGCTCGTACTTGATTTTGATATTATGCATAGCATAGTACTGGGAGCTATTGCTCGTACTTGATTTAATACATAAACTATGCATTGACCTAGTTGCTAGAGATTGCTCGCACTAGAGTTGAGTTTTGTGATGTGAAACAGTGTTTGAACGGAGTGACGACTGTGAGTCGCACTCAAGACGCACACTGTATGTGATATGTAATACATGTTAAAACCCATGCCTGAGTCCTTGTATGACTGTGTGTCATAGCTAGAGAGGATATCCGCATGAGGTTGATATAGACGTGGTATACTTATTTCCATAGTTTCGAGGGCTAAGTCCTATGGGAGGCACCCTGGCTGTGAGGGTCCACAGGTGTACTTTGTACCGTGTTTGGGACACGAGGTGTACGCTGTACTGTGTGTTACGTAGCTGGCGGTTGGCATTGGACTGACCATCCTCCCGTTACAGCAGTGATTGCCGTACACCGAATACTGTGTTGCATGGGATCACTTTTCGGATATGATCATAATCCAGGATACTATTTGCATTTACCACAGAGTCTCACATGATATATCACATTGATTGACTGATTTAAACTGCGGACAGACCTGAGGGATGGGTCAGACTCCGATTTGTGTTGTGAATCATTTGATGCCATATTTATTGTGATTTAAATATACATGGCATGATTTACATAAAGGCATGATTTATATACAATGCATTGTTTTGCACTACATGCCTATATTTGAGAAATAAAGCATGACTTCTGTACATGGGATTTATTCTGTACAAGTACATATATATTATATTTCAAGACATGCTTTTAAAGTGAGTAAGGAAATAAATGTTTTCAAGGCATAGCACTATTTTGAGTAGATAGTGTGGATATCTACTTGCTTGCCTGAATTTCTTACTGAGCACGTTATGCTCACCCCCCTTTTCTTTACATCTCTCTACAGAGCGTCAGTAGAGCGAGAGTTATCGTGGGAGAGTGTCCCAGAGTCCACTGCTAGTTCCTATCGATTCATCATGTATACTTATTATGTACAGTCATGTATCTAAACATAGAAACAGCACAGTGATGTATACATTATATATTATGGGGAATATAATTGTATTAGATTTTATGAAATCTTACATGTATAATAAAAGCAGCTATAGTCAGAATTAATATATTGACATGTATGTATGAGAATGGATATTATGGTAAGTGAAGACTCTGACATCGAATCACAGCCCAATCATTGAAGAGGAGAAAGGTATGTCAAAATGCGAAAAATTTATTGTGGTTTTTGGTTAAAGTCAAGGATTGAAACTGGGGTCCTGACAAAACTTCCTTAACATTCAAACGTACACTAAAATTTTTAGGTAGGGAGAAAGTTATGGTCTTAGTGTAGCAGTCTAGACTCACGTGATTGGCCGCTAACCAAGCCATCCTTAGAATCACATCAAAACCACACATGTTTAATAAAACTAGATCTACTATCATTACTTTATCTCCCACCTTAATCTCACACTTTCTACATACCATATCAGTCCTCCGTGACTCACGCATAGGTGTACTTACATGTAAAATATGAGCTGCGAGTTCAGGATCTAAATTCAATTTACATACAAAGTGTACTGAAATAAAAGAATGTGTAGACCCTAGGTCAAACAACACATGAGCCTCACGATTACATACAAGAAGTGTACCTCGTATAGCCTAGGATGAAGTGTCTGTAGCTTCCTTATCCATAGCAAATACACGCCCCTCTGTGACAGGCGCCTTCCCTTTATTAGCAGTTGTGGCCCATCTCTAGGGAGTCACCTCTGAGGCTGCTGCCGATGAGGTCCTTAACGATGCGGTCTCTGAGGCTACGAGGAGTCTTTCACCCTATGACCCATGTCCCCGCATCTAAAACATCATCGTATCATACGAAAACAATTGCCTTCATGTGGCTGACCACAGTCTCTATAGATCTTAATGTCCGGTCTAACACCTTGAGGAGTCTTTGTAGCACTTGGAAGAACTCGGGGTCTATCAACCCTCATTGTAGGCCCCTCGATCTTTCATCTCTTAAATGAACTCCTCCTATGGTCTGTTTAAGAAGCTTCAAGTCTCTTACCCTTGTCTCTAACCATTACCCGGGATTCAGACTGGGATTGTACTAAATCTAGTCCCCTATCGACTTCCTGTGCCCAGCTCAAAGCATACGTAAACTCAGTAGTGCAGAACCCTATCAATCTATCTCGAATGGCTAGTCTCAGCCCATATACAAATCGCTCTGTACCACGCTCCTCATCCTTGACAGTCTCCAGGTCATATCTTAGCAAAGTGGTGAACCGATTCTCATATTCGTCGATTATCATATTGCCTTAAACTAAATTCAAAAAATATGCTTACATTTTCCTTTGGGCAGCAGGAGGGATATACTGGGTCTTGAAGGTTGACTGAAAAGTTTCCCAGTTGATCACTGTATGGCTGGCAGTCAATATACTCTGGGTGGTACTCCACCAATATCGTGCTTGTTCCTTAAGCATATAAGCACTCATGTTGACTCTCTCTACATCAGTGCACTCCAGGAAATAAAAAATTATCCTCATCTCTGTCAACCACTCCTCTGTCGCTACAGGGTCCTTCACCCCCTTAAATGCCGACATTTTAATCTTAAGAAAGTCTCGTAATCGACCCATACCTCTATCATGAGGTATGGTATGTGCCGGAGGCTGAGCGGCGTGTGGCACCGGGTCAGTCTGTAGAGGAGGTGGTGGCAGATCCTATGGTGGTGTAGGTGTAAGAGTCGGGGTAGGTGTGGTACTTGAGGCATTAGCCTTGAAATGCTACGTAAATAGTGCTGCCATCTGCCTAAACCCTTATCCCATATTCTGCTCTAGCCGATTAATTCGAGAGTTAAGACTTTTTGGCTGTGGGGCAGATGGTGGAGGTGGCTGTGCCTACCTCCGGTGACGACCGCGTTTCCCCCTCATATCTTAATTCTTACATACCTGCTAATATACATTAAACTTGGTTATAATTTTAACCGTTAAATTCAATTCATAACCAGACAAGTATAAACACTTGGGATGTAATCTATTTCTAATTGATCGACATTGACAGTACTAGGCACCCTTCACTCTGATACCACAAAATTTGTGACAGCCCAGAAGCGCGAAAAAATAGGGCTAATTTTAAAATTTTTTCTTACATTAAACTTCCTACTCGAGGTGCATTCTTGTACAGTGTTAGTTAATATCATATCTACTCGTTATTAAACTGCTTATACTTAATTATACTCATGTCATTTTCTAGCGAAAATTCGACGGCATCTCCCCTTATATTTATCACTATCCTCCTGCAAATTTAAGAAGCAGTTCAATATCCACAATCCAGTTGATTTTATTTCTATTCCATCAACCAATATCTCAAAGATCTCTCAACATCAACATTTACTTAACCAAATAACATGGTATCAAAATAAACTCACTTTTCTAATTTATATACATATACTATTCTGATTACATCCCAATGTTACTTAAATATAAGTGTCTGCATTAAATAATTGTTTGGATACAAAATGAATTGAATTATACCTCACGCGTGTACAAGCAATAGCCTGAGGAAAGTCTCGTCCACTAGCCTATGTCACATACGCAACAGGTACTTGCGCTCACTGTAAATAATCTGTGGGGGAGGAAAGAAGGGCGGTGAGCTTCAACTAGCTCAGTAAGTAGTGCATATGAGATTTAGAAATCATCATCAAAGCATAAGTGTAATAATGACATAATTTCACATTATTATAAACACGTGATTAAAATCACAATTCATTAAAACATCATTATCTAAATTTCACAACACGTCATTCCTCAAAACAGTTATGGAGACTAGGCATAATATAAGTGTCATGAAAGCAATCATCACATCACATCATCCTCAACGAGGGCATCCTCAAACGAGGAAATCATCTCATGTTATCAAAACAGAGGCATCTCACGCTACCAAAGCGGAGGCATCTCACATTACCAAAACGGAGGCATCTCACACTACCAAAGCAGAGGCATCTCATGTTACCAAAAATGAGGCATCTCACATTACCAAAACGGAGGCATCTCACACTACCAAAGCGGAGGCATCTCACATTACCAAAACGGAGGCATCTCACACTACCAAAGTAGAGGCATCTCACGTTACCAAAAATAAAGGTGTCGATGTGCAGATATGATGACAAGTCCTTAGTCTAAAAAAATACCATTATTATGCTAAAAATAGTTTCACCTTCACGTAGAGCTCATAATAGTTTTACTTGTAAATCTCATTTAAATATAAAAATATATTTGCTCACAAAACATTCAAATCACAAAATCGAGCTCAAACCAATAAAACATTCACTCAAGTAATAAATCTCAAGTTAAACATTTTTCTCTAGAAATATGCTCGTTTATAAAATTATTTTATGCTACCAAAGCATTTTCATCGGTAAAGAACACATATGCACAAAACGGTTGCATCCCTTACCTCTTGCACCTTAAGTGCTGAAATATACTCGGGTCTCGAACTAACCTCGATTCATGTGTGGGATTCTCGAGCTGCTCAAAATAACTTCAAACCATCAACAGATACTCATTATACCTCTACTTCACACTTCTATTCATTCATGCATTTTCACAAACACCTTATGTGTACATTTCATAACTTCATCCAATTCTATTAACTAATTTCACAAAACCATCTCATAATCATGCATATAATATCAGTTTCACCATAGTATAATCACTTCATCATTAAATCAACCATAGTTCAGTTTCTCACACTAAACCCATTTTTAGGTCATGGTTGATTCATCACGTTCTAGGTAGTTTCAACCAATAATACATACACCAATCAACTCATAACAATGTCTAGATAAACATACTTAGAGTTGGTGTATTGAAAACTCACTTAGCTTATCTTTTCTCTTGTCTGAAATTGGAAGACCCTTTTGGTCCTTTGATAATTCTATATTTTTAGAATTATTTGTGCTTAATTTCCTAATTAATTATTTAAATCCCCAATTTATTTTGTTAATGATCCCCTTTATTTAATTAAAATTCTCATGTTTCCAGATAAATTAAATCTGAATAAATTTTGAATATTTCGGTAGAAAATGGACCGAAATTGAGCTAAAATCGAGATTGGACCATGCGAACAACACGAGCCTAGCACATCCAATTGGACAAAAAGACAGATGACATGGAAATATTATTTTTCAAGAAGCCAATGGTGTGAAGACAAGTGGCCAAACAATTTCAACTCATCTAGGATGGAAAAATTACCATTGTACCCCTAAGTATGTGTATAAATAGAAAAAGATGGCAATTGAAAAGAGGGCAGCCTAGGTTAGAAGAGAAGTAATTTAAGGTAGAGTAGTTTTTAGGTTAATTTTAAGATTTATTGCCTTTGTTTTTAAGCTTTCCCGAAAAGAGTATTTTGTTTTTATCAAAATTTTACTGTTCATTCAATCTTCAATCTATGAAAAAGTTTGTTTCATTTTCTAGTTTCTGGGTATTTCATTAGCAATCACGTTTCATCTTTCTCTTCTTCTCGATTTGTAAAAGTTCATTCCTTGATGTTTTTTATTTTGTGAGATTTAAATGAAAGTTTATAGTTTTCAATGTCAAGCTCTCGGTTTGTTCATTCAAGTAAATCGGTTTCATCCATCACTGCCTTTGATTCTAATGCTTTGATGTGGTTTTAATGCCCAGTATTATTTCCACATCAATGGTAATGTGGGATCACAGTAGTAAGAAGAGGAATCGAGCCAAACCGAGGATGCTAGTTTACCTGTTCATGTGATTTACGGGTATTGGTAGTGTTGGTTAATTTTTCAGTGTTGATCTTCACTTAGTTCTTTTCATTTTTAAGTTTTTAGTTAGCAATTCACTGTTATTTGAATGTCTGTTCATTTTTTAATATTTGCGTTTCACTGATTCTGCACCCTACCGCATGTTAACTTCTGTTATTTTCTACCGAATGGCATTCACTCATCGCGATTTTACATTTACTTGTATTTACATGTTCTTTTTCATCTTTTCTTTTACTTGTTGATAAAATCTAGTTTGTTGCTGTGTAGACATAGCTTAGGATGAGTAAACAATTACAATTTACATGGGTTATATAGTTATCCTCTGTTTAGCTCTGTTTCACGTTATTTCCACTGTTCATTGTTGTTATTTTGTGTTATTCAATGTCAAGCTGGTATTAGTTTCTTGTTCAAGATTCCAGTGTTGAGTTGCAGTCCTTCACCATCACTAAGTTGCTGAAGAAGATGTTTAGAGGTTGCAGGTGAAGGATGCAGGGGTCGTGTAATCGAGCTTGGGTCCAATCTGTGTCTCCGTGATCTGTGCAAAATGATGCTTGTTGATGATGTTCATTCACGCTAATCTGCTCGCAACATAGGAGCTTGCTAACTGAGTCGGCGAAGCAGCAGTGGAATTGATGCTGGCAGGTGCCGTGCATAAATGTTGCAGCAGCAACCGATTGCTGGGCTGAAAGTGGTGGACAACATGAGCAAAGCAGGAGCTAGTACAGCAGAGGACGTGCAACAAGGCAGTAGCAGAACCAGTTATAGCAGACTGGAGTAAAACATGGAGCATGTACAACAGTACACTACCACCAGCTGAAGCACGACAGGGCCAGCAACAACAGTACGCTGGCAGGACAGTAGCTAGGAGCAGCCGCACGACAAGAGCAGTTAGCTGGGCAATCCGTGAACACCTGGAGGAAGAAAAAAAATTGGAGAAGACAATGAGCACAGTACCAGCTTGTCGGGACCACTTGATGTTTTACAATTTGCTAAGGCCATATTTGGCCACTTTCCTTTTGTTTAGCTTAATGTTTATTGCATTTTTAGCTTTTTGATTGTTTTCATTAGTGTTAGTTAGGATAGTGGTTAATTGATAGTTAAATTTATTGTTTTAAGTTGTTAATTTAATCTTTAGTTTTAAGTCTTAGTTAATAGTTAATTTTTTTATTATATGTTTTATGATTTAATTTTAGTTTAGCATTTTATGAGTTACATTTAGAATTAATTTAGATTAAATTTGATTCATGCATTTTTAATTTAGTCTTTATCCTCATTAAATTTTAGGTTAGTTTAAATTGCATAATTTTTATTAGTTTAATTACATGCATTTTGATTTTAAGTTTGTTTAAATTTTAGTTTAATTAACTTTATTTCTTTATTTCCAAATTAGCATTTTATTTTAGTTGCGTTAATGAATTTTAACTGCTTTAATTATTTTGTAGGTACTTGCTTTTTATTGCTTGGAGCACTGTAAGTAAATTTTGCTCGGTTTTATTTTCTTTATTATTTTATTTTCCAGTATTTTTAATTCTAGCCATGTAGATCACCTACCTTAAATTCATAATTTGCTAGAATATACTTAGGATAAGATTAACCGGTAGTTAATTAGGCTAACCAACTTCTCTGAGGGATAATAACTCGGGACTCAAATCCCATTATTACTTGTACGACTCGTGCACTTGCGGATAATACCCTTAGGGCGTGTCATCCTTCAAACCAACAAGTTGAATGCTGATTCCTAACTATGTTATTCGCCTTCTCACAATGAACAACTTTGCTCAAAGCAACTTTTCTCAAATCTTTTTGGAAGGGGGTGGTATTCTAGAGCGAGAAAACTTATTTTTTTGGGTAAATATTAAGTAGGTGTTTTGTTTTCCTGAGAAGGTTTTGTCGTTGAGTTTTTATAGAACAAGGATGGTGATATCGATCTCCTAGGGTAAGAGATCGATCTTCTTTTGCTTTGATCTATCGAAATATTCAGGTATGTAAGTGTGGGATCAATATGCTGATTAGGAAGAGAACGATCCTTTGTTGGCAAAATTAAGTGAAGATCGATATGTTCTGAGGAGGGGAACAATCTGTTTATGGCCAGCTCGATCTCCTCTTAAAGCCAAATCGATCTCTAAAGCCTTCTGCCTGGACAAGATCGATCCCATCCCATGAATAAAGATCGATCCTTAGAGATCGATCTCATAACACGATTTCTATAAAAGCGACCTAACTGCCAAGCCTTCTTCCCCAGAAATCCAAAAACCTTCCATTTTAACCCAAAAATAACCTAGTTTTCTCACTCTAGGATATCCTTACCTTACAAAAAGATTTGAGGAAACAGCTATTTAAGCAAAGTTGTTCCTATAAGGAAGAGAACAACATAGTCAAAGATTGGAAGCTCAAACATTGGATTGAAGGAGAATAGAGGTTTCCCCCCAATTGGGCAAAAAGAGGAAAACGTCAAGCTAGGTAAGATTTCTATACACCATCTTCTAGTATGTTAATATAGACATTTTGATGAGTTGATTGGTGTATATAATGTTGGCTGAAATGTTCATTTACATGCTTAAACAACTATGGCCTAGATAGGTTTAGTGAGAGAAAGTTGAAATGGCATGGAGTTGATGATGGTTTAAACATGTAGAGATGTTAGTAAGCATGTATAGATGATTTTAAGATAACTTTGTGAAATCCATTTGTTGGAATGGATGATGATTGGAAATGGGCATAAGAGGTGTTTGATAAATTGCCATAGTGAAGGAAATGATAAAATAGAGGCATTAAGAGCTTAATGCCGGTTTAGTGTGAACCCAATAAGTCGAATCGAATATAATAAATGTGACAATTGTGTTGTATCGAGTTAAATTGATGTGATGAGTAAATTGTAAAGCTTCGAAGATTACATTGGAAGCGAATCAGACTGCATGATCGAGTAGCTTTAAGGAAGTGGAATCACTCAACGCGATTTTAGGTAAGGGAATTTTGTGAGTATCTAGAGGTAGCTGCATGTATTTTGAGGGTATTTATAGGGCTTTGTAAATTGCTTGATTATTTAGAAAAGAACTAATGATTTGTACGAATAATTTCGAATTTAGATGATTTTGGTCTTGGAAGTGAATTTTACAAAAGGGTAGTAAGGCTAATATGAATGTCATGTTTTGATATTTTTACAAAATGCATCGCTTTGGATTAAGCAAATCTACGGATAGGTTGGCTATTGACTTCATAATTTCATGAAATATCACGAGTCAGGTGCTAACTGTGGTTTTAAGTATGTTTTGTTGAAATAGAGTCGCCTATCATATTATATGAGTTAAATCGTGCTGGAGCTTCACTCACACTAGATTTTGAAGTTTTAACATGCATGAAATGTAGCCTAGCTCACACCATGTTTCGAGTTGGGATGTTTTACAAGCCGTATTAGAGCTTTTGCTTATACGTAGGTTTCCATTGATTTTCTTATGCATATAACCGCACTGAAGCTACACTCTTACATGATTTCCTCATTATTTATTATGCATAAAGCCGTAGTAAAGGGTTGCTCGTATGAGGTATTTATTGATGATGCATGAAATAGTGTTAGAGCTTTGTTCGCACTGGAGTTTTCTCACTGTGATATGTAATGAGTCGTGCTGGATGCCTCGTGTAGACTGCTAGTCACGCGGATGAGATGCTCACACGTGCACTTGAGACTGAGTAGGTTATACAGGCATGGGGTAGATAAGAACTACGACAGGCACCCCCAACCATGATATGGGTTCACGGAGTACGTTGTACCACGTATATCATATGGAATACACTATATTCTGTGGTTATGATGTTGATTGAAAAGTCTGGCGTAGGACTAACCCGCCTCTGTTCCAGCAAAATGCCTCGTACACCAGGATCTATGTGGTCTGGGATGATAATCACATAGTTGGCTAACAGAGTCCTCGATTAGATATAATGACCACCTATCTCACATGATATCACATGGTTTTATATACTGAACATGAATTATGTTGTCCTGGGTAGACTCAAGGGAGGGGTTGAACCTTGTGGGATGTTTTTAAAGGATGATAAGTTGTTGTGATGAGTTTTACTAAGTTTTGATTTGATGATAAACCCTGAGGAATGGTTTTATGATGGGTTTTATTATAATGAGCATGAAATGTTTTACATGAGGAATTTTCCATGTTTACTTGCCTATTTTCATGTTTTCAGTACATGATATATGTATATACATGTGGAATGGTCTTAATATTTCCTCATGCTCCGGATATTAATAATCTTTATGCATGACATTATAAGCAAGTGGATAGTGTAGTTATCTACCATGCTTGCATTATTGCCTTATTGAGCGTGTGGTTGCTGATCCCTATCATTTTCCCCCTCTACAGATAGCACACATTAGTCTAGTGAGAGACTGAGGAGTTGTATTCAAATATCCGCTGCTCTCAATCGCTAAGACGTATAAACACAGGAAATCTTTTTGTATCTAAACATGTAATAGCACAGTAATCATTTTGATTTGAAATATGGGAAATGTAAGTGTTTGCAAACATGTATAAGTATAGAACTTAAACTTCCAAATGTATGTGTTTGCTTTTGATTAATTGAAAGAGGAATGGTAAATGATAATTAAAACTAACTCATAGCCTAATTGTTATTGATGAGAGTTGTTCAGGACCGGGTAAGTTAACAAATAAAGAGAAACATTTATGGTGATTTTCAAATGAAAAGGCACCATGACAGAGATTGGTATCAGAGTTGAGTTGGCCTAATATGAGTCGGTACTAATAAGTAGGAAAGTTACATCCCCGTATTACTGTGCTTTTGTTTAGATATAACTGTGTATACCAAGATGGAATGAGACTAATATATGGTATTGATACAGAAAATTAGGTATTATGCCTGTTACACGCTGAGGTAGAGGGGCGAGCTCACGTGCTAGAGGTCATAGGGGTAAGCCCTAAAGCCGTACGGAGTCACAGACTGATCAGGCTCCATAGGACCCTGTTGAAAGACCAAGGGATATTGAGGCACGCTTTGCTAGGATAGAGCAGAGTATTGAGAGCCTTGTGGAGATAGTCACGCAGGCGTTAGGTGCTGGCGATAGACGAGGTCCAGTCATGCAGCCTACCACTACTGGACAGGCAGCTGCAGAGCCAGAGTGACCTCAGACTATAAGGACTGTTACACCACCTCCAGATCAGGATACGACTTCTCCTCCCGCTCCACAGTCGAGCGAAAGTGACCTGGGTTATGATTGTGAGTTGAGTAGGTTACGATGTTCCAGGAGTTGAAACCCCTAGTCTTTAGAGGGGTGAATGACCCGATTGTGGCTAAATATTGGGGATATAAGATGGAGATATTGTATAGGTTATTTAGATGTATCTTGACTGAGAGGGCTACCTTTGCCGTATTTATACTGAAAAGCGAGGTAGAGCACTTGTGGAGATCCACCATATCTATTCTGAGAACCCGAGATCTCGAGATTACATGAGATATATTCTTGGAGGCCTTCAGGAGGCAGTATATTCCAGCCATTGTACAGAGGAAGCTGTGAATGAAGTTCATGAATTTGGTTCAGGGGAACCACTCCGTTGACGAATATGAGTCCAGGTTCATATCCTTAGGGAGGTATGACCTTGATAGATTGAGCAGTCAGGCTATGAAGGTTCAAAAGTTCATGGATGGACTGAGAGCAGCCATCACATCTAGATTAGCTAAGTTTGACATCCTCACTTATAAAGAGGCAGTGCATAGGGCACAGCTATGTAAACAAGACTTTGAGCAGAATGCCTCTGTATTTGAAAAGGTTAGTGGCAGGAGAGACAGAGATCGAAAGAGATCCGAGGTTGATAGAATGGTTAGGAGAGGAGGTCAAAGACTATTTGAGAAAAGGCCAAAGATTGAGGAGGTGCAGGAGAGAGCTGCTAAACCTCCTGTGTACCCAGCTTTAGTTCAACCAAGGGGTGTAGTCATTGGAGGACCACGGCCTACTACTGTGCAGTGTAGGAGATGTGGTAGATTTCATGGTACCAGGTCTTGTCCAAAGACCCCTGTTGAGTGTTACAGATGTGGGAAGCCAAGACATATCGCGAGGTATTATCCAGAGATGATTGAGACTGGCCCACTAAAGGGCAAAGAGTTAGAGAGAGCTCCTGTTGAGACTTCTACTCCAAGGAGGAAAGCCATAGCTGAGGAAAAAGGGAAACAAGCGGTTGGTAAAGGATAAGTACATGCACTAGACCAGGACACTGCAGACACTTCAACGGATGTGATTAAAGGTACCATCCTAATTTTTGATTTAGAAGCATTTGTGTTATTTGATTCTCGTGCCACGCATTCCTTTATATCACCTTTATTTGCACATAAGTTGTTGAAGCATGTAAAGCCTACATTGTTAGATAGAATGTTGATGATTTCTACACCTATGGAAGATAGTCAGTTGACTGAATATGTATATAGGAATTGTAAATTGAGGATAGGGGAAAAGAGATGGTAGCCGATTTAATTCTATTGAGTATGAGCAATTTTGATGTAATTTTAGGAATGGATTGGTTAGCTATAAATCGTGTTGTTATGGATTATTATGCTAAGACAATGATGTTTCAAGAGATAGATAATCTTATTGTAAGTTTTGTTGAAAAGAAATGAACGAACATGATTATTGTATATAAGAAGAGTATAATTTTTAATTATCATATTAAAGAGATGAATTTGCTTGTTAATCATAAATGTTAATATGATGACCTATGTCACTAACGGTGGAAAGGATAATGTGAAGGGTTCATTGCATACGTGGTTGAAACAGATAAGGCACACCTGGAACTAAGAGACATTCCAATGGTTGCAAAGTTTCCTGATGTCTTTCTGAACGAATTACCAGGGCTACCACCCGATAGGAAAATGGAGTTTTGTATAGAGTTGGTACCTGGTACAGAGTCGATATCTAAGCCACCATATAGAATGGCTCCGATTGAGTTGGAGGAGCTAAAGAAGCAATTGCAAGAGTTACTAGTGAAGGGGTTTATTAAACTGAGCGTCTCACCTTGAGGAGCTCCGATTCTGTTTGTGAGGAAGAAGGATGGGAGTCTCCGACTGTGTATAGATTACCGGTTGTTGAATAAGGCTACCATTAAGAATAAGTACCCCCTTTAACGCATTGATGACCTGTTGGATCAGTTTTGGGGAGCACAAGTCTTTTCTAAAATAGATTTACGATCTGGGTACCATCAGTTGAGGATACGGAGTGGAGATATACCCAAGACAACATTTCATACCCGTTATGGCCACTACGAGTTCTTGGTTATGCCATTCGGATTGATGAATGCCCCCGCAACATTTATAGCTTTGATGAATGATGTATTTAAGCCATACCTGAAACAGTTTGTGATTGTGTTTATTAATGATATTTTGGTTTATTCCAAGTTTGAGGAAAATAATGAGCAGCACTTGAGGATAGTTCTGCAGACCCTCCAAGAGAATGAATTAAATGCCAAACTCAGTAAGTGTAACTTTAGGTTAGAGCAGATCTCATTTCTGGGCCATGTTATATCGAGGGATGAGGTATCAGTAGATCTATCCAAGATTGAGGTAGTCGTACAGTGGGAACAGCACAAGATAGTCTTTGAGATTAGAAGTTTTTTGGGATTGATAGGTTATTATCGAAGATTTGTTAAGGGTTTCTCCAGACTAGCTGCTCCGTTGACACGTCTCACACTGAATGATGTTAAGTTTGTGTTGAACGAGGCATGTGAGAGTAGTTTTCAAGAGCTTAAGTGTCGGTTGACCACTGCTCTGATTCTCACCATTCCTACCAGCTCAGGAGGTTTCTCTGTGTATACGATGCATCACATCAGGGACTGGGCTATGTACTTATGCAGGATGGGAAGGTAGTTACCTATAGATCCAGACAGTTGAAGGATCACAAAAGGAACTATTCGACTCATGATTCAGAGTTAACGGCCGTAGTGTTTGCGTTGAAGATATGGCACCACTATCTCTATGTTGAGAAATTTTAGGTATATACGAATCACAAAAGCCTTAAGTATCTATTCTCACAAAAAGAGTTGATTAGTCGTATCCGACAGGCTTAGCAGAGTGATCGACAGTGTATCGATTGGTTGAGACAGGTACAGACAAGTGTGAGTACTGATTTTGAGCTGAGTACAGATGGATTGCTAAGGTTTAAGGGAAGGATATGTGTTCCCGAGGATCTAGAGATCAGGAGATTGATTTTATTAGAGCCTCACTCATCGAGGTATACGATACATCCGGGGAGTACTAAGATGTATCAAAACCTTCAAAAAATTTATTGGTGGTCTGGAATGAAGAGAGATATTATTAAATATGTGACTAGATGTCTCGTCTGTCAACAGGTGAAGGTAGAGCACTAGAAGCCTGCAGGGTTATTACAGCCTCTACCGATACCGACATGGAAGTGGAAGAACATTACAATGGATTTTGTGATGGGTTTACCAAGGACCCGCAGAGGTCATGATGCCATCTGGGTAATTGTGGATCGATTGACGAAGTCAACCCATTTCTTAGCTATGAGAGCTATTGATACTCTGAGTCAGTTGGCGAACTTGTATGTTCGAGAGATAGTTCAGATACATGTGTTCCAATGAGCGTTGTTTCTAATCAGGATGCCCACTTCACTTCCTATTTTTGGGAACACTTTTAGGAAGCGATGAAGACTCAATTGAGTTTTAGCACTGTTTTTCATTCTCAGATAGATGGTCAATCAGAGAGGACTATACAAATCCCAGAGGATATGTTGAGAGCATGTGTGCTAGATCTTAGAGGCTTTTGGGATGATCACCTACCGTTGGCCGAGTTCGCTTACAATAATAGCTATCATGCGAGTATCGGGATGGCACCATATAAGGCACTGTATAGATGCAGATGTCGATCCCCTATTGGATTGGAAGAGGTTGATGACAGATAGATTTTTACTCCTGATTTAGTGCAGCAAGCCTTTGAGGACATCCAGCTGATATGTGAGAGGTTACAGACAGATCAAAGTCGACAAAAGAGTTCTGCTAACAGGAGAAGAAGATCACTAGAGTTTACTGTGGGTGAGTCACTATTCTTGAAAGTTTCTCCCTCAAAGAGGTTTGGTAAGAAGGGTAAATTGAGCCCTTAGTATATCGGACCCTTCGAGATTCTAGAGAGAGTAAGAGATAAGGCTTATGGTTGGCATTGTCGTCGGAGTTAGCAGGTGCTCATAATGTCTTCCACGCCTCTATGCTTTGGAAATACCACTCGGATTCGGCACATGTGATAAGATATGAGCCATTGGAGCTCAATGAGAGTATGTCGTATGTTGAGAAGGCGGTTCGGATATTGGATAGGAAAGAGAAGGTGTTGTGGTCGAAGATGATTCCCTTTGTGAAAGTTCTTTGGCAATATCACACTCAGGAGGAAGCTACATGGGAGTTAGAGAGTATGATGCAAGAGAAGTACCTGGAGTTATTTTCAGATTAACTTGGTTCTAATTTGCAGGACCAAATTTCTTGAAGGATGGGAGGAATGTAAGGCCCATGAATTTTTATGTAATCTTATGATTTTCATGATGTACAGACAAGTTACACAATAAATGAATCATAAGAATTGGATATTTTGAGTGTTAAGTGTGAATGAAATGCAAAATGGGTATTGTAGTGATTGAATGGGAGTTTAACTTTGAAAATCTGGAAAATTTTAGCTAAAATACTGCAGGATGAAGGCCAGCTTGATCTCATTGCAAGAAGAGATCGATCTCATTGCTTTGAAATACAATGCCACGCATTCTGCAAGAGGGAGATCGATCCCTCATCCAAGGAAGATCGATCTCTAGTTACCTCTGGATAGGCTAGATTGATCTCCTCTTATGGCTAAATCGATCTCTGAAGTCTTCTGCCTGGCTGAGATCGATCCCATCCAATGAACAAAAATCGATCCTATCTCTTTGAGCAGATCGATCTCATGCAAATAGGCAGATCGATCGCATCGAAGAGGTAGATCGATCCCCTAGCCTGCATCATCAAATTTTGAAGGAATTTAAGTAAAGGGAGATCGATCTCCACCCTTAAAGATCGATCTCATAACACGATTTCTATAAAAGAGACCTAACTATCAAGCCTTCTTCCCCAGAAATCCCAAAACCTTCCATTTTAACCCAAAAATAACCTAGTTTTCTCACTCTAGGATATCCTTACCTTCCAAAAAGATTTGAGAAAAAAGCTATTTGAGCAAAGTTGTTCCTAGTAAGGAAGAGAACAACATAGTCAAAGATTGGAAGCTCAAACCTTGGATTGAAGGAGAAAAGAAGTTTTTCCCCCAATTTGGCAAAAAGATGAAAAAGTCAAGCTAGGTAAGATTTCTATACACCATCTTCTAGTATGTTAATGTAGACATTTTGATGAGTTGATTGGTGTATATAATGTTGGCTGAAATGTTCATTTACATGCTTAAACAACCATGGCCTAGAATGGGTTTAGTGAGAGAAAGTTGAAATGGCATGGAGTTGATGATGGTTTAAACATGTAGAGATGTTAGTAAGCATGTATAGATGATTTTAAGATAACTTTGTGAAATCCATATGTTGGAATGGATGATGATTGGAAATGGGCATATGAGGTGTTTGATAAATTGCCATAGTGAAGGAAATGATGAAATAGAGGCATAAAGGGCTTAATGTTGGTTTAGCGTGAACCCAATAAGTCGAACCCAATATAATAAACATGAGAATTATGTTGTATCGAGTTAAATTGATGTGATGAGTAATGTGTAGAGCTCTGGAGATTACATTGGAAGCAAATCGGACTACATGATCGAGCAGCTTTAAGGAAGTGGAATCACTCAACGCGATTCCAGTTAAGAGAATTTTGTGAGTATCTAGAGGTAGCTACACGTATTTTGAGGGTATTTATAGGGCTTTGTAAATTGCTTTATTATTTAGAAAAGAACTAATGATTTGTACTAATGATTTCGGATTTAGATGATTTTGGTCTTAGAAGTGAATGTTACAAAAGGGTAGTAAGGCTAATAAATTGCATGAATGACATTTTTTGATGTTTTTACGAAATGCATTGCTTTGGATTAAGTAAATCTATGGATAGGCTGGCTTTTGACTTCATAATTTCACAAAATAGCACGAGTCAAGTGCTAACTGTGGTTTTAAGTGTGTTTTGTTGAAATAGAGCCACCTATCAGATTATATGAGTTAAATTGTGCTGGAGCTTCGCTCGCACTGGATTTTGATGTTTTAACATGCATGAAATGTGCTGAAGCCTAGCTCGCACCATGTTTCCACTTGTGATGTTTTATAAGTCATATTGGAGTTTTTGCTCGTACGTGGGTTTTCATTGATTTTCTTATGCATATAACCGTACTGGAGCTATGCTCGTACGTGATTTTCTCATTATTTATTATGCATAAAGTCGTACTAGAGTGTTGCTCATACGAGGGTATTTACTGATGATCTATGAAATCGTGGTAGAGCTTTGCTCGCACTTGACTTTTCACACTGTGATATGTAATGAGTCGTGTTAGATGCCTCGCGTAGACTGTGTGTAACACGAATGAGATGCTCGCACGAGCCGTGCTGGATACCTTGTGTAGACTGCTAGTCACACAGATGAGATGCTCGCACGTGCACTTGAGACTGAGTAGGTTATACATGGCATGGGGTAGATAAGACCTATGGCAGACACCCCCAACCATGATATGGGTCCACAGAGTACATTGTACCCTGTATATCACATGGAGTAAGACTAACCCACCTCCGTTCTAGCATGATGCCTCATACACCGGGATCCGTGTGGCCTGGGATGATAATGATATAGTTGGCCATCAAAGTCCTCGATTAGATTAAATGACCACCTGTCTTACATGATATCACATGGTTTTATATACTGAACATGAATTGTGTTGTCCTGGGTAGACCCGAGGGAGGGGTCGAACCTTGTGGGATGCTTTTAAAGGATAATAAGTTGTTGTGATGAGTTTTGCTAAGTTTTGATTTGATGATAAACCCTGAGGAATAGTTTTATGATGGGTTTTATTATGATGAGCATGAGATGTTTTACATGAGGAATTTTCCATGTTTACTTGCCTATTTTTAAGTTTTCAGTACATGATATATGTAAATTCATGTGGCATAGTTTTAATATTTCTTTATGCTCCGGATATTAATAATCTTTATACATGACATTATAAACATGTAGATAGTGTAGTTATCTACCATGCTTGCATTATTGCCTTACTAAGCGTGTGGTTGCTCATCCCTATCATTTTCCCCCCTCTACAAAGCGCACACAGTAGTCTAGTGAGGGACTGAGGAGTTATATTCAGATATCCGCTGCTCTTAATCGCCAAGAGGTATACACACAAGAAATCTTTTTGTATCTAAACATGTAATAGCACAGTCATCATTTTGAATTGAAATATGGGGGATGTAAGTGTTAGCAAACATGTATAAGTATAGAACTTAAACTTCAAAATGTAAGTGTTTGCTCTTGATTAATTGAAAGACCAATGGTAAATGATAATTAATACTGACTCATAGCCCAATTGTTATTGGTGAGAGTTGTTCACGACCGGATAAGTTAACGAATAAAGCAAAAAATTTATGGTGATTTTCGGATGAAAAACGGCTGTGACAGAGATTGGTATCAAAGCTGATTTGGCCTGACATGAGTCGGTATTAATAAGTAGGAAAGTTACATCCCTGTATTACTGTGCTTTTGTTTTGATATAACTATGTATACCTAGATGGAATGAGACTAATATATGGGATGGATATAGGAAATTAGGCATTATGCTTGTTACACGCCAAGGTAGAGGGGTGTGCTCACTTGCTAGAAGCCGTAGGGGTAGGCCCAAAAGCCGTTCGGAGCCACATACTGATCAGGCTCCACAAGACCCTGTTGGGAGACCAGGGGATACTGAGGTATGCTTCCCTAGGATAAAATGGAGTATTGAGAGCCTTGTGGAGATAGTCATACAGACGTTGGGTGCTGGCGATAGACGATGTCCAGCCATGCAACCTACCACTACTGGACAGCCAGCTGCAGAGGCAAAGAGACCTCTGACCCCAGGGACTGTTAAACCACTACCAGTTCAGGCTACGACTTCTCCTATCGCTCCACAGTCGAGCGAAAGTGACCTGAGTTATGATTATGAGTTGAGTAGGTTACGACAGTTCCAGGAGTTGAAACCCCTAGTCTTTAGAGGGGTGAATGACCCAGTTGTGGCTAAGGATTGGGTATATAAGATGGAGAAATTGTATGAGTTCTTTAGATGTTCATTGACTGAAAGGGTTGCCTTTGCCGTATTTATGCTGAAAGGTGAGGTAGAGCACTGGTGGAGGTCCACCGTATCTATTATGAGAACCTGACATCTCGAGATTACTTGGGAGATATTCTTGGAGAACTTCAGGAGGTAGTATATTCCAGCCACTGCACAAAGGAAGCTGTGAATGGAGTTCATGAATTTGGTTCAGGGGAACCGCTCCGTGGATGAATATAAGTCCAGGTTCATATCCTTTGGGAGGTATAACCCTGATACATTGAGCAATAAGGCTATGAAGGTCCAAAAGTTCATGGATGGATTGAGACCAGCCATCAGATCTAGATTGGCTCCATTTGACATCCTCACTTATGAAGAGGTAGTGCGCAGGGCGCAGCTATGTGAACAGGACTTTGAGCAGAATGCCTCTGAATTTGGAAAGGTTAGTGGCAGGAGAGATAAAGATCGGAAGAGATATGGGGTTGATAGAATGGTCAGGATAGGAGGTCAAAGACTGTTTGAGAAGAGGCCAAAGATTGAGGAGATGCAGGAGAGAGCTGATAAACCTCTTATGTACCCAGCTTTAGCTCCACCGAGGGGTGTAGTCATTGGAGGACCACGACCTACTTTCGAGCAGTGTAGGAGATGTGGTAGATTTCATGGTACCAGGTCTTGTCTGACGACCCCTGTTATGTGTTATAGATGTGGGAAACCAGGACATATCACGAGATTTTAACCAAAGATGATTAAGACTGCCCCACAGAAGGGTAAGGAGTCGAGAGAGCTCCTGTTGAGACTTCTGCTCCAAGGAGGATAGCCACAACGGAAGAAAAAGGGAAACAAGTGGTTGGCAGACGATGAGTACATGCACTAAACTAGGACACCGCAGACACTTCAACGGATGTGATTAAAGGTACCATCCTAATTTTTTATTTAGAAGCATTTGTGTTATTTGATCCTGGTGTCATGCATTCCTTTATATCGCCTTCATTTGCACATAAGTTGTTAAAGCATGGAAAGCCTACATTGTTGGATAGAATGTTGATGATTTCTACACCTATGAATGATAGTCAGTTAACTTAATATGTATATAGGAATTGTAAGTTGAGGATATGGGGCAAAAAGATGGCAACCGATTTAATTCTATTGAGTATGAGCTATTTTGATGTAATTTTAGGATTGGATTGTTTGGCTACAAATTGTGATGTTATGGATTGTTATGCTAAGATAGTGATGTTTTCAGAGGTAGATAATCTTATTGTAATTTTTGTTGAAAAGAAATGAAAGAACATGATTATTGTATATGAGAAGAGTACAATTTTTAATTATCATATTAAAGAGATGAATTTGCTTGTTAATCATGAATGTTAATATGATGACCTATGTCACTAACAGTGGAAAGGATAATGTGAAGGGTTCATTGCATATGTGGTTGACACAGATAAGGCAAGCATGGAAATGAGAGACATTCTAGTGGGTGTAGAGTTTCCTGATGTCTTTTCGGACGAATTAACAGGGTTACCACTCGACAAGGAAATGGAGTTTTGTATAGAGTTGGTACCTGATATAGAGCCGATATCTGAGCCACCGTATAGAATGGCTACGATTGAGCTGGAAAGCTAAAGAAGCGGTTGCAAGAGTTGCTAGAGAAGGGATTTGTTAGACCGAGCGCTTACCTTGGGAGCTCTGGTTCTGTTTGTGAGGAAGAAGGATGGGAGCCTCCGATTATGTATAGATTATCGGTTGTTGAATAAGGCTACCATTAAGAATAAGTACCCCCTTCCACACATTAATGACCTGTTGGATCAGCTTCGGGGAGCACAAGTCTTTTCTAAGATAAATCTGCGATCTGGGTACCATCAGTTGAGGATACGGAGTGGAGATGCACCCAAGAAAGCATTTCGTACCCGTTATGGCCACTACAAGTTCTTGATTATGCCATTCAGATTGATGAATGCCCCCGCAGCATTTATGGCTTTGATCAATGATGTATTTAGCCATACTTGGACCAGTTTGTGATTATGTTTATTGATGATATTTTGGTTTACTCTAAGTCCAGGGAAAATCATGAGCAACACTTGAGGATAGTTCTGCAGACCCTCCGAGAGAAGGAATTATATGTCAAACTCAGTAAGTGTAACTTTAGGTTGGAGTAGATCTCATTTCTGGGCCATGTTGTATCGATGGATGGGTTATCAGTAGATCCATCTAAGATTGAGGCAGTTGTACAGTGGGAACAGCTTAAGATAGTAACTGAGATCAGAAGTTTTCTGGGATTGGCAGGTTATTATCGGAGATTTGTTGAGGGTTTCTCTAAACTAGCTACTTCGTTGACACATCTTACGCGAAAGGATGTTAAGTTTGTGTGGGATGAGGCATGTGAGAGGAGTTTTCAGGAGCTTAAGCATCGGTTGATCACTGCTCTGATTCTCACCATTCCTACCAACTCAAGAGGTTTCTCTGTGTATATGGATGCATCACATCAGGGACTGGGCTGTGTACTTATGCAGGATGGGAGGTTAGTTGCCTATAGATCTAGACAGTTGAAGGATCACAAGAGGAACTATCCGACTCACGATTTAGAGTTGGCAGTCGTAGTGTTCACATTGAAGATATGGTGCCACTATCTCTATGGTGAGAAATTTTAGGCATATATGGATCACAAGAGCCTTAAGTATCTGTTCTCGCAGAAAGAGTTGAATATGAGACAAAGAGGATGGCTCGAACTCCTGAAGGATTATGATTGTGAAATCTTGTACCACCCGAGTTTCTTATATGATGGTTTGGGAACATAAGTTGTTAGAGGAGTTCGCGAACCTCAGTTTGGATGTAGCCCCGCCTGATATAGAGAGATTTGATGTTTTGGCTAGTTTGAGATTGGAGCCAAGGTTGATTAGTCGTATTCGACAAGCTCAGCAGAGTGATCAACAGTGTATCGATTGGTTGAGATAAGTACAAACATGTGTGGGTACTGATTTTGAGCTGAGTACAGATAGATTGCTGAGGTTCAAGGGAAGAATATGTGTTCCCGAGGATCCAGAGATCAGGAGATTGATTTTATCGGAGGCTCACTCATTGAGGTACACGATACATCTGGGGAGTACTAAGATGTATCAGAACCTTCAAAAAATTTATTGGTGGTCTCGAATGAAGAGAGATATTGTTGAATATGTCGCTAGATGTCTCATATGTCAGTAGGTGAAGGTAAAGCACCAGAAGCCTGCAGGGTTATTACAGCCTCTACCGATACCAACATGGAAGTGGGAGCACGTCACTATGGATTTTGTGATGGGTTTATCGAGAACCCACAGAGGTCATGATGTCATATGGGTAATTGTGGATCGGTTGACGAAGTCAGCCCATTTCTTAGCATGAGAGCTACTGATACTCTAAGTCAGTTGGCGAAGTTGTATGTTCAAAAGATACTTCGGTTACATGGTGTTCCAGTTAGCATTATTTCTAATCGGGATGCTCGTTTCACTTCCCATTTCTGGGAACACTTTCAGGAAGCGATGGGGACCCAATTGAGTTTTAGCACTGCTTTTCATCCTTAGACAGATGGTCAGTCAAAGCTGACTATACAGACCTTAGAGGATATGTTGAGAGCGTGTGAGCTAGATTTTAGAGGCTCCTAGGATGATCACCTACCGTTGGCCGAGTTCATTTATAATAACAACTATCATGCGAGTATCAGGATGACACCATATGAGGCACTGTATGGACGCAGATGTCGATCCCTATTGGATGGGAAGAGATTGGTGACAGACGAATTTTTGCTCCCGATTTAGTGTAGAAAGCCTCTAAGGACGTCCAGTTCATATGTGAGAGGTTACAGACAACTCAAAGCCGACAAAAGAGTTATGCTGATAGGAGACGGAGACCACTGGAGTTCATTACGGGTGAGTCAGTATTCTTGAAAGTTTCTCCCTCGAAAGAGATTATGGGGTTTGGTAAGAAGGGTAAATTGAGCCCTCGGTATATCAGACCCTTCAAAATTTTGGAGAGAGTGAGAGATAAGGCTTATAGGCTGGTATTGCCACCGAAGTTAGCAGGTGTTCATAACATCTTCCACGTCTCTATGCTTCGGAAGTACCACCCGGACCCGGCACATGTGATAAGATATGAGCCATTGGAGCTTAATGAGAGTATATCGTATGTTAAGAAGCAGGTTCAGATATTGGGTAGGAAAGAGAAGGTGTTGAGGTCGAAGACGATTCCCTTAGTGAAATTTTTTTGGCAATATCACACTCCGGAAGAAGCTACATGGGAGTTTGAGAGTATGATGCAAGAGAAGTACCCAGAGTTATTTTTAGATTAACTTGGTTCTAATTTGCAGGACCAAATTTCTTGAAGGATGGGAGGAATGTAAGGCCCATGAATTTTTATGTAATCTTATGATTTTCATGATGTACAGACAAGTTACACAATAAATGAATCATAAGAATTGGATATTTTGAGTGTTAAGTGTGAATGAAAGGCAAAATGGGTATTGAAGTGATTGAATGGGAGTTTAATTATGAAATCTGGAAAATTTCAGCTGAAATGTTGCAGGATGAAGGCCATATCGATCTCATTACAATGAGAGATCTATCTCATTACTTTGAAATACGATGCCAAGCATTCAGCAAGAGGGAGATCGATCCCTCATCCACGGAAGATTGATCTCTAGTTACCTCTGGATAGGCCAGATCGATCTCTGAAGCCTTCTACCTGGCCAAGATCGATCCCATCCCATGAACAAAGATCGATCCTATCCCTTTGAGCAAATCGATCTCCTAGCTTGTATGGTCAAATTCTGAATGAATTTAAGCAAAGGGAGATCGATCTCCACCCTTGGAGATCGATCTCAGAACACGATTTCTATAAAAGAAACCTAACTGTCGAGCCTTCTTCCCCAAAAATCCCAACACTTTCCATTTTAACCCAAAAATAACCTAGTTTTCTCACTTTAGGATATCCTTACCTTCCAAAAAGATTTGAGGAAAAAGCTATTTGAGCAAAGTTGTTCCTACTAAGGAAGAGAAAAACATAGTCAAAGATTGGAAGCTCAAACCTTGGATTAAATGAGAAAAGAGGTTTTTCCCCCAATTTGGAAAAAAGAGGAAAAAGTCAAGCTACGTACGATTTCTATATACCATATTCTAGTATGTTAATGTAGACATTTTGATGAGTTGATTGGTGTATATAATGTTGGCTGAAATGTTCATTTACATGCTTAAACAACCATGACCTAGAATGGGTTTAGCGAAAGAAAGCTGAAATGGCATGGAGTTGATGATGGTTTAAACATGTAGAGATGTTAGTAAGCATGTATAGATGATTTTTAGATAACTTTGTGAAATCCATATGTTGGAATGGATGATGATTGAAAATGGGCATAAGAGGTGTTTGATAAACTACCATAGTGAAGGAAATGATGAAATAGAGGTATTAAGAGCTTAATGTCGGTTTAGTGTGAACCCAATAAGTTGAATCGAATATAATAAACATGAGAATTATGTTGTTTCGGGTTAAATTGATGTGATGATTAATTTATGCAACTCCGGAGATTACACTGGAAGCGAATTGGACTGCACGATCAAGCAGTTTTAAGGAAGTGGAATCACTTGACGCGATTCCAAGTAAGGGAATTTTGTGAGTATCTAGAGGTAGTTGGACATATTTTGAGGGTATTTTTAGGGATTTGTAAATTGCTTGATTATTTAGAAAAGAACTAATGATTTGTATGAATGATTTCGAATTTAGATGATTTTGGTCTTGGAAGTGAATTTTACAAAAGGGAAGTAAGGCTAATAAATTGCATGAATGTCATGTTTTGATATTTTTACGAAATGCATTGCTTTGGATTAAGCAAATCTATGGATAGGCTGGTTATTGACTTCATAATTTCATGAAATAGCACGAGTCAGGTGCTAACTGTGGTTTTAATTGTGTTTTGTTGAAATAGAGCAGCCTATTAGATTATATGAGTTAAATCGTGCTGGAGCTTTGCTCGCACTGGATTTTGATGTTTTAACATGCATGAAATGTGCTTGAGCCTAGCTCGCACCATGTTTCCAGTTGTGATGTTTTACAAGCCGTATTGGAGCTTTTACTCGTACATGGGTTTCCATTGATTTTCTTATGCATATAATCATACTGGAGCTATGCTCGTACATGATTTTCTCATTATTTATTATGCATAAAGCCATACTAGAGCATTGCTCGTACGAGGGTATTTACTGATGATGCATGAAATCGTGGTAGAGCTTTGCTCGCACTGGACTTTTCACACTGTGATATGTAATAAGTCGTGGTGGATGCCTTATGTAGACTGTGTGTCACACAGATGAGATGCTCGCACGAGCCGTGCTGGATGCCTTGTGTAGACTGCTAGTCACACGGATGAGATACCCGCACGTGCACTTGAGATTGAGTAGGTTATTCATGACATGGGGTAGATAAGACCTACGGCAGGCACCCCCAACCATGATATGGGTCCACGGAGTACGTTGTACCATGTATATCACGTGGAGTACGATGTACCATGTGGTTGTGATGTTGATTGAAAAGTCTGGCATAGGACTAATCCACCTTCGTTCCAGCATGATGCCCCGCACACCGAGATCTGTGTGGTTTGGGATGATAATGACATAGTTGGCCAACAAAGTCCTCGATTACATATAATGACCACCTGTCTAACATGATATCACATGGTTTTATATATTGAACATGAATTGTGTTGTCCAAGGTAGATCCGAGGGAGGGGTCGAACCTTGTGGGATGTTTTTAAAGGATGATAAGTTGTTGTGATGAGTTTTACTACGTTTTGATTTGATGATAAACCCTGAGGAATGGTTTTATGATGAGTTTTATTATGATGAGCATGAGATGTTTTACATAAGAAATTTTCCATGTTTACTTGCATATTTTCATGTTTTCAGTACATGATATATGTATATACATGTGACATAGTTTTAATATTTCCTCATGCTCCGGATATTAATAATCTTTATGCATGACATTATAAGCATGTAGATAGTGTAGTTATCTACCATGCTTGCATTATTACCTTACTGAGTGTGTGGTTGCTCATCCCTATCATTTCCCCCCTCTATAGAGATCGATCTCCTCAAAGTCATAGAGCTAAGGAGATCGATATGGGTTAATGAGAGATCGATCTCCTCACTACGAGATCGATCTGGGTTAAGGAAGGAACCTTCAACAATCAAGCAAAGTATACTAAGGATTTGCTCAAGCGATTTGGAATGGACAATTGCAAACCTCAAGCAACTCCAATGGGCACCAACATCAAGCTTGATAAAGATGAAAGTGGTAAGTGTGTAGACACTAAACTCTATAGGTCTATGATTGGTTCATTGCTCTATTTAACTGCAAGTAGACCAGACATTTTATTTAGTGTATGCCTTTGTGCTAGATTTCAATCCTCTCCTAGGGAATCACACTTATTACCAACCAAAAGGATCTTTAGATACCTTAAGGACACTCCCTCTCTAGGACTTTGGTACCCCAAGGACTCCACTTTTACACTTCATGCATTTTCAGATGCAGACTTTGGGGGATGCAAAATAGATAGGAAAAGTACTTTAGGTACCTGTCAATTCTTAGGGAATAGATTAATCTCCTGGTTCTCTAAGAAACAAAATAGTGTGGCTCAGTCCACAACTGAAGCTGAATACATAGCAGTAGGTAGTTGTAGTGCTCAAGTGTTGTGGATTAAACAACAAATGAAAGACTATGGTATTGACATGAAACAAGTCTCTATTAAATGTGATAATACCAGTGCCATCAATCTATCTAAAAATCATATTCAACACTCTAGAACTAAGCACATTGAGATTAGACACCATTTCCTTAGAGACCATGTTCAAAAGGGAGATATAATTTTAGAGTATATTGACACTTTACATCAAATTGCTGATATATTCACCAAACCACTTGATAGAGATAGATTTTGTGTTCTTAGAGGTGAATTAGGACTCATGAATGTCCCTTAAGATGTATATGCTTCAAAATCTTGATTTTAAGTTGTTTTTAAAAGAGTTTTTCAATGATTTTTCTAGGCAAAAAGTATGAGAGATCGATCTCCTATCAATATAGATCGATCTCCATACTTCAAATGAGCCTAAAGCATAAAGGTTAAGCTAGGCAGATCAATCTTCTCACCCATAAGATCGATCTCCTTAAGCCTCTGTTAAACAGCAGATCGATCTATGTATTTGGAAGATCGATCTCCTTAAGCCTCTGTTAAAAAGCAGATCGATCTATGCATTTGGCAGATCGATCTCCTTAAGCCTCTATTCAACAGTAGATCGATCTATGCATTTGGCAGATCGATCTCTTTAAGCTTCTGTATTCTGAGGATCGATCTTGTGGAACAACAGATCGATCTCTTCGAGCTTCTGGAAATAACAGATCGATCTGTCGCCTCGACAGATCGATCTCCTGTGCCCTGGACTATAAAAACTGTTCAAAATCCCCAAAATACGAAAAACCCAATTCTTCAAATCCCTAACCTCCTGTCGCACCTCATCCCTCGATTCTCCCTCCAGATCGATCTTCGGTAAGAAATTTGCCCAATCTTTTCGTCACTCTTTGTCTAGTAACCTACATTGCTAAATTTTTCTTCAAAAATTTATCTCTTTTTACTGTAATCTCAATTAGGGCAATTTTTACACTGTTCCATTGGGTAGATTTTTAGAGAACTAGTTTTAAGTGTGTCTAGAGAGTGTCTTATGTCTAGAAAAATACCTCGTATTAAGAGAACAGCCAATAGAGAATCTAGACCAACCTCCTCCCAACCACCCTCTACCCCTTCAGTCACTACCTTTAACAAGTGTTTTAAAACACCTGCAAAAAGTAAGAGATATGAAGAGTATTTTTCCACCATGCCAATTAAACATTGACGAACCATCGATTTTTCTTTCTTAAAACGTATTGATTTTCCTTATCTACCCAAATTTGAAGAATTTGGTTGGATTTCGTTTCTCAAAATCAATACTCTCGTACCCCCAAACATCGTCAGGGCATTCTTTTCTAATGTCGAACTCACCTATGATCCTGACGATACTTACAAAATTCTCGGGTTTACAACGTATGTCATGGGTAAGTCAATTGCAATAGACCCTGATCTCTTAGCCCAAGCTTTCCACATAAGCAATAAAGGCTTGACCAATGAAGATGAGGAAGTCCCCTTGGAGTTTGACCTTCCCGGGGATAAGGCGAGTGACCTACCAATGCACCCACGGTTACTCCACCTTATTATCTCATGGAATCTTCGTCCTTTCGGTACCTGTCATTCCACCATTAGGAGGTTAGATCATTTTTGGATCCACCACATCCACTCCACAAGTCAAAAACCCAACCTTGTCCATTTTATCTATGAAGATTGGTTGAAGATCGTACGCAGCTAAGCCACCACGATAGTTTTTCCGCAACCATTGGCGTACTTTCTACAACGACTTTGAGTGGACTGCAGTTGTGAAACGGGTGAAGTGCCCTCCCCAAATAGCGTCTTAAACATCGGAACACTTTACCACATGGGGTACTACAAGGACTTCCGAGGGGATTGGAAGAAGAAGCGGGAACAGCAGCCTGCAGCAGCCATGGAGCAAGATCCCTCAGACGAGCCCCTTGCTCCACCTACTGCACCGACTGAGGGTCCATCGTCTTCGACTGCTCAACCCTCTGCACCTGACCCATCACCCGCTGGTATGGACTCGATTGTGACGATGCTCATAGAGCTGAACCGGAAGATAGATGAAGGTTTTGCCAACCTTCATGCCACCCAGCAGACCATGATCATGGAGCTGAACCGAAAGCTAGATGAAGGTTTTGCAAATCTTCATGCTACTCAGCAGGCGATGTATGATGAGCTTCAAGTCACTTGCACTCATGTTGAGGACCTTATGGATCGATTCCCTCCTCCACCTTAGGACTTAGTTGATAAGACTATTTTTGCCATTGTTTTGAAATTACTAGTTTTTTTTTGAAACTGCATTTGCTTGAATGGAATGATATGTTCGTTATTGTTGCCATCTGCTATAATGAATTACTATTTTGAAATGCACAATGTGTTGAAAGTTGAATTGTTCTGTTTAAACTTTTAATACCATTGATATGACAAAAAGGGGGAGAAGAGAGAAAACATGTCTAATGGTTTAAAGGAATGATTAAAATGAGGGGGAGTTAGTTAAGAAAGTAACGAGGTCAAAAGCTAAAAGAAAGGGGGAGCTTACAAAAAGGGGGAGTTTGTGCACAATGCAAATACGTAACTAAACATGTTTATTGAATAGGTTTTGTCATATCAAAAAGGGGGAGATTGTTGAGTTAATATATTTTGAAATGACAAAACAAGTAAATTCAATAATATAAAGACGATATAAAAACATGTTTAGAAGCTATCAGTACTAGAAATTAAGTTCCTGGAGATGAGAGATCGATCTGGTGATATGAGAGATCGATCTCCTGGGTTTTCTAGGATGAGAGATCGATCTCATGAGGATATGAGATCGATCTGCTAAGGTTTGAACCTGTACAAGGGTATTGAGGAAGCTAAGATCGATCTATAAGGGTTATAAGATCGATCTGCCTACTACAGGATGTTGAGAAGATCTATCTGGACTAGGAAGAGATCGATCTCCCCTAAAACAAAGGTAAAGGCAGTAGATTGATCTATACTCAAGCAGAGAGCTCATGAGATCAATCTGGTATAGGAAGAGATCGATCTCCTCACTACGAGATTACCTGGTAGATCGATCTATAGATCGATCTGCCTCAAACAGAGAGATTGGAAGATCGATCTGCCTATTCGACAGATCGATCTGCTCTAATATTTTCAAATTATGAGATCGATCTGCTCATATATGAGATCGATCTCCTTGCTTCTTTTTGCCTTGATCTTGCAGGGATTATAACTAAGAGATCGATCTGGTCAAGATGGCCGATCGATCTGGCATTCTACTGGAGGTTTCCAATTGCTCTTTCTGTAAAATCTCAACGGGAAAAATAGCATTAAATGCTCCAACTACCAATCCTTCAGTATATAATCAAGCATTGAAGACACTGAGAACAAGAGACTATTGCTGCACATTCTGTATATTCTCAAGAGTTTAATTCTTTCATTCCAATTGTCTTCAATCCTCATTTATTGAGTTTGTTGTATAAGTTTGTGTGCAAAAGCTGTATTTGTCCTACCCACATAAAAAGCTTGATATTGTATTCATCCTTACTTTAAGAGAGAAGAGGATTGTTCCTCAGTGAGATAATCTTCGTAAAAGGGTGAATACTTCTTTGTATAAAAAGGGTAGAGAGGTTATTCCTTAACCTGAAAAAGGGAGTGTGTAACTTTCATTGAAAGTGAGAAAGAAAGCACTTGACAAGAAGGTCAAGGAGAGAGGACGTAGGCAAGAGATTGTCCGAACCTCTATAAACGACTGTGTTTGATATTCTTTTCCTTATCTTGCTTTAATTTGGTTCAATACATTATATTGCTTATTCATTATTTGTTAATTAAGTTCAAATTAGTTTAAATTTGCCATTAACATTAGAAAACCGATTCACCCCCCCTCTCGGTTGAGCCAACATAAGTGTTAGCAAACATGTATAAGTATAGAACTTAAACTTCCAAATGTATGTGTTTGCTCTTGATTAATTGAAAGACGAATGGTAAATGATAATTAATACTGACTCATAGCCCAACTGTTATTAGTGAGAGTTGTTCACGACCGAGTAAGTTAACGAATAAAGCGAAAAATTTATGGTGATTTTCAGATGAAAAGGATGAAAAGGGGTCGTGACATTACCACTCTTATTAGTGAGTTCCTTTAATCCATTGTCCCAATCAAACATTAGGGATGTCCTACTACTGCTCATACCATTATAATTTCCATTCACATTATACGAACACTTTTTATCACTAATACAAAAGAGATTACACTTAATGTTCATATACAATTCACCTAAGCATCCCATTACCAAATAGAATGCATAATTGTGCTTATAATGTCTAGAGAAAATAAATTACCTAAAAGAGAGGTTATACCTCATAAAGTACAACAGCTAGTCTAGGGAGACTCCTAATCTACCAACCGAAATCCTGTACTCCATTATGACTCACTGCAAGAAATTGGGAGTGGGTGAGCTTTGGGAAAAGTCTTGTAAAAAATACATGCAGGAGTAGGATCGCTAAAGCACGATGAAAACATGCATTTGTAAAAACATAAATAGCAAGTCAAATCCGGAATCATAGTCATAATACTTTTGAAATCATAAGCCATAAGCATGTTCAAAAACATATATTGAAAGCATAAATCACAGATAGAAATCACATTAAAACATAGTCTAAAAGCATAGATAGATACTAGGTAATTATCCCTGTAGAGATCATGCTCTAGAAACATAAGTCCCTAATAGAGGGAAAAGTGCACCAATGGCCACTGTAGACTGGATCAGGGTCATGCAGCACCCAAAAACATAGTCCAGAAACATAATCATGTGTAGGCTGAGCATGAAGTTAGGGTCAGGCATGTGCATGGGCACCATTCGGTACTCACCATGCAGTAAAACTAACCTTGGGAATATGTGTCAGCCCTTGTCCCACACGCAACTTTACCAAAAACTACAATAAATTTTTCACTTTTTACTTACCTTTATCTCCTCAACAGTTGGGCTGTGAATAGGCATTAGTCTCCTCATCTAGACATACCTTACCATTCTTTTTCGTATCATACATACATGACATTTATATCATAAGTAAATTCTTATACTTAAATATAATTACATCATTACATCCCCCATATTAAAACGTGTACATCACTGTGTTTATGCATTGTTCAGATACAAAAGAGTACGCATGTGTATACCTTTCGCTAGATGGGGAGTGGCAGCGGATCAAAGGAATACAATACCTCAGCCGACTCAATCTACTGACGAGAATCTGTAGAGATGGGGGCAAAATGAATGGGATGAGCTATCAACGCGCTCAGTAAGGAAATCAGGCAAGCAAGTAGACATCCATACTATCTACTGAAAATAGTGCTTTACCTTTGCTTCTCTCATTTCAAAAGCATGTTTAAAATATATATAATATAGTACAGATTTAAAATCCCATGTACTAAACACATGCTGGTTTACCAATCAGAGGCATTCATGCAAAACAGTACATATTTAATCACTTAAGAATGCCTTTATATAAAATATGTCATTTACATTCAAAACACAGTAAATATGGCATTTCTCATCATAACATAAATAAACTGGGTTTCGACCCATCCCTTAGGTCTACCCGTATCATAAAACACATGTGATATATCATGCGAGACTCAGTGGCTAAATGCAATCTCTCTAGACTATGTAAGAGACTCTCCGCCGAACAGAGCCTCCCCGCCCACTCTGGCTTAAGGATGTTGGGCTTAAGGATCTTACCGTAAAAGAGCATCTCCGGACTATGTACATATCCTAACATGTGGTGAAATCCCAGGCAACACAGTACTCGGTGTGCGGGTTATCACTGCTGTAACGGGAGGGGGTCAGTCCATCACAACCGCCAGCTATCAACACTCTCCTCCACAACTCCACAACACAAAACACTGTATAATGTACTCCATGCCACATGCACGGTACAACATACACCCGTGGACCCATACATCATGGTCGGGGTGCCTGCCATAGGTCTTAGCCTCTCATACCATGGAAATACATCATAGTCGGGGTGCCTGCCATAGGTCTTAGCCCTCATACTATAGAATCAATGCCACGTCTCTAAATCCACGTGAGAACATCTCAACAGTGTGACACTCAGTCTACACGGAGGAAATCGTCACGGTTTTTCTAACATGTGTATATATCACGAAAAAGTACAGTGCGCGTCTTGAGTGTGACACACAGTCAACACTCCGCCTCAAAACACTGTATATGCATGTCAAAATATCAACAATAGTGCGAGTAAACCTTTAGCACCAAGTCATGCATAGTTCTCATTACAAATCAAGTACGAGCAAATCGCTCAAGTACAATGTCATGTACAAATCATGAAAAATCGAGTGCGAGCAATGCTCCAGCACTCTGTCATGCATCTCATGTAAAACTCGAGTACGAGCTAATCGCTCCAGCACTCTATCATGCACAAATCACATAAAAACTGAGTACGAGCAACGCTCTAGTACTCTATCATGCATGTCAAATAAATGTAGTGCGAGTAAACCTCCAGCACTAATGTATGTGAAAAACATCTGAAATCAAATACGAGTTGTGCTCTAGCACGATTGTCTCCACATAATTCGGTAGATGGCTCTTTAAAAATAGGGATGTTTAAAATCATTAAAATCAGCACTATAAAGTGTGCTTAGTTTACATCGACCTCGAAACATTAGCCCATCCACCTACTCTTCTGCTACACAGCAGTAAAAATCATTCAAAACATCATTTTCATGCTTTTTACAACTTTTCCTAAAGTTTCACTTTTTACCTAACTAGGGGTAAAATCGTAATTTACCCATATCGGGTCCCTATAATTATTATAGATTTTCTCTGATCCTCAAACAATTTCAGTGAATGTAAAATCCAAGGAAAATATGCACAGATATCTCTAGCTACTTGCAAGAGTCCCCTACCTCGGATCACGTCGTGTGACCTCTCTTCCTCTGTGCTGTCTAATCTGGCAGTCCGGTCAACTCTCAATATGACTCTGGAGCTGCATTTAATCATTCACTGAGTTAATTACACTTTTCCTACTGTATTACACATTTAATACAGTTCATTTCACTTAAATTGGCCCGTTTACTCTTAATGGGCCTTATACACTTTAATTGGGCCTTAATCCATATTAAGCCCGTTTATCAGGGTCTATTGACTCATTGGGTTTATCAATACCCATTGGGCTTTATTCCATGCTCTTTGGATAGCCCGTATATCATTTACGACATTTTATTCAATTTTTCGAATATAATTCACTAAATCCAAAATTTAATCCGAAATGCGTAAATTAAATCTCAAATACTCATAAATCACATAAATTGTCGTAAATGAGCTTTACTTACCCGAGATTATGCGATGGTGCGCGAATCGGAGTTCGATCGAGCTTTCATTCGAAATTATCGTCGAACTGCACAATTTTATATATTTAACTCCGGGTCAATTTCCAATTAAATATAATTTAAATAAATTTATCGAAAATTAAATTGGTCACTTTTGACCTCGTATCGATTTACCCGAAGTCTGGTGAAATCCCAAAAATTTTCCTTTTCCTTTTTCTTTCTTTTTTCCTCTTTTTCCCCTTTTCTCCTTGGCTGAACCGGTCCGGTCCGGTTTAGTTTAGAAGGTTCTGCCCTGAACCGCCGACTGGATCAAGGGTGATTTAGCCGTGCCGACGTCGTCCGGCCGGTTCTTCGGGAGCTGCTGCCGCCGTTCGGTGCGCCACAACCTGGGGATCGTTCGGCTAGGCTCGACCGGCGGTGGCCGTCGGATTTCACGTTTTCCTCCGCGGCAAACTTCTCCGTCGATCTCCCCTTTTCGGCGCTGGTGAGGCGCGTTACCAGTGCCATGGGGTTCGCGTTGTTCCCCTCTACCTTTTCCGGCCGTTAGCTGGCCGCTGGGGTTGCTGGATAGTGGCCGTCCGGTGGTCTCTCCTCTCCTCGGTCTGCGTCGGTTCCGTTCCTTCTCTCTCCCCGCGTTTTTTGATTTCCTTTTTTTTCAGAATTTTGTTTTTCTTTTTCTTTTTTTCTTTTTCTTTATAATATATTTTTAATATTATTTTAATCCTTAAAATAATATTTAAAATCTTAAAATATCCCAAAATATCCCAAAAATTCTTTATTAAATTCATCTAGTCCGTAAATGAATTTATGAGTCCGATTTTACCTTTTCGGTATATTTTTTCACTATTTTTGGGCTCATTTTTCAAGACAAAAATTCTAAAAATATTAATTAAATTCATATCTCGATCAATTGAACTCGAAATTCAATATTTTCCTCGTTATTGATCAAGATCTCTTGATTTTATATTTTTAATGAAATTTCCTCATCGTATTTATATCGGATTTCGGTCAATTGACCGTCTTACCCCTGTACTTGCTCGAAAATTAATTTAACCCTCATCTCGCTGTTATGTAGGTTACACGCATTTTTAATTTCTTAAATAGTCGATTGCATGTTAATAAATACTCTTCTTATGATTCAACTATGAAATATAACGTTCGTACACATAGGAATCATAAGGTACAAGCTACATACGTAAATCGAAAACTCGGGTCTGACAATATGCATGTCACGTAGAAATGCTCACCCACATGACTAACATACAGACATCAACTATGGGTACCAAATCTCGAATTTAATTCCAAAAACATATCGAAAACATAAATGGGTCGAAAGGGAAACATATTTCATACCTCATAAAACAGTCCACTCATTTTATGCCAAAATAAGGTTCTAAAAACATAAAACATTATCTTTGAAAACCTTTCGCAATAATAGTGAGCTGAGTCATGCCTTGATGACGAGTTTTCAAAGTTTTTATAAGAAATCTGTACAGTGGGGATCAATCTCTTAATGGTAGGGGATTGATCCTAAAAATTCAAAATTCAAAACCCTTTCAAAACCATGAAAAGGGATCAATCTTATATCCTAGGGGATCGATCCTCTATGCACCGATATGTATTAATCTGGGTTTTCAACTTGGAAACCATGTCAAATTATTAGGAAAATAATTCAAGAAGTTTATAAAACCTTTGTTTCATGATAAAAGCCTTTGCTATGATTTTGAAGATATTAAATAAGCTAACTTATGGCCCAGAGATACAATTTAAAACTAAAATGCTAAGTTTCATTCAAAATCATTCACCATTAAAAATCATGCATTAAAATCAATTGTAGTTTGTCACTACAACCTTCTACATACAATCCTTACCTTAAACACACCATAAGATCAAGTTGAGGCTATGACACCACTCACTTTTTCCTTTAGTTGGATGCCTCCTTAGCTAGCCTAGTTGCCAAATGAATTCAATGCATCATATTCACATTCAAGAATTCATTTAATGCTAACTAACCACATATATAACAAATCAAACCCTAAATTCCTCATGGTCAAAACCTAAGTCAACTTCTTCTATTTTTACTCAAGAATCTACTCTAAGCAATCTATAGATCCTTCATCCAAATATCAAATATATTAATTTCACAATTTAATAAAATACTTTATGTTTAAACCCTACATTTGACCAAGCCAAAAAACACCTTTCTTAGCTTCTTTACTATAAAGAAACATTATAAATGACCTTAGAGCCATCATAAAAACATCATATAATCATACTTTGAAGATTTGGGATTTTTTCTCTTTAACTTACCTTAAAGAGCTCCAACTTCTCTCTAAAATCTTGTTTTTAGTCCTTCTCATATGCTTCAAAATGGATATATGTTAGAGAGGGTGGTGAGTAGAAGAAATGGTTTAAGTTTCTTGATTGTATTCTTTTTCCTTTTTCTTTCTCTCTTTCTTTTACTTTTTCTTTCTTTTTCCTTCCATTTCCTCAAGTTTTCAGGAGAGTGTTGAGAGAGAGAAATGAAATTCATAACAAAATTGGGGTTTTTCAAGCTAAGTGGGAACAAGTAAGCTTTAGGGGATCGATCATTTCTTGAGGAAATCGGTCCTTTAAGGCAATTTTTCACTTCCAGGGCTCTCGGCAAGGAAGAGATCGATCTTGCAAGGGTAGGGGATCGATCCACTCTTAGCAGAATGAAAATTTCTACAATTTTGGAGTAGGGGATCAATCTTCTTAGGCTAAGGGATCAGTCTCTTCTTGGCAGAATACAATTCGGCCCAATTTCTTTCATAGAGGATGAAATCTCTAGGGAAGGGATCGATCACTCATACCAAAACTGCATTTTCTGTAGATTTTTCACATTGCAATCCTTCCCCAAATCACACCAGTTTCACTCCAACACATTATCCAAGGTTTCCAACTTTCCAACACATCAAACATACATCTTTCATTCATTTCACCAATTTTCCATCTATTAACTCCTTTTTATAACTTATTGAAGCATTTTATGAAACCATAACACCCAAAATGTACATTTAACCTCAACAATTGCATTTTCATTCATTAATGCACTAAACTTGTCTTATTACACTTAATGAGTCAACTTAAGTCATAGAAGTGTGGGGTTTGACAAGTTTCACAATCTATTTGCAAATATGTTTAGAATTGTTCCAGTGTGAAACTCTCTAGTGAATACAATAAATTTTTTTGTCATTATTCCATGAAAAAGGCAATTTTGACAGAATTGCTTCAATTTGCAAAATGTTAGGAGCAGTTATTTCTGAATCTCTTAATCAAGAAACCAATATTTTTAATTCATGAACTTGATCCATGATTATCATGTCATTAGTCATTTTGAAGTCAAAATAATTTAGTGCTAGAAATTTATCCATACCTCTTTTCTCAATTTAGTATTTGGTTTCCAATTCAGTCTAAATCTCTTTAGTGATGTATAGTTTGCAAAAAGATAATAAAGTCGATCTGTCAACAATTTTAGAATATGGCCTTGACACACAAATTCATCTTTTGCACATTTAATTTTTTCTTCATTCACTGCATTTGATTCTTCTTATGTACGGTCTACCAATGGTTGGGAATTTGAATCGAGAACATAAAACACCTATAAAGTGCTGAGAAGAAACTTCATTTTCTCTTTTTATCTGGTGAAATTTGGTCTATCAAATTGGTTTAATTTGGAAGGTTCTTATAGATTAATGAACATGAGATTAGTAACCAATGTTGTTACACTCAAATTATTAGGAAAGCAAAGATTAAACTTTCTTGAGTGTAATATTACTTTACAAAGAAGCAAGTTACCTCATTACAATAAAACCTTCAGATTTCTTTGTGAAAATTGAGAAAAATACAATAATTATAATCTAGAACTTGTTTTTCTTTTTATAGAACTTGAAAGGTCATAACGGATCAAAAAGTTGTAAACACCCGTCTGTTTTCGAACATAATAGTTAATCAATAGAAACAACAATAAATAAATAATTGTTTGTAATAATTATGTTAATAAAATATTTAAAAAATGTTTTTAAGTACATCAACTATTTGTTTTTACTTGAAATTCAATGCCAAGTGCCCCTTTCTAAGCACCTCATCTTTGACCATTTAAAATTAATTTCAACGCTCAAGTGCTAATGGGCTAAAGCTGTAAGACCCAATTTTTATCTTATTTCCTTATGATTCACACATTTTATGGATATTGTTATATGTTAATGGAATCATAAGATGAATGATTTTGATCATATAAATATGAATGAAGTAGTCGAATGTACGTAAAATTCGAAAACGGACAGTTAAGGAATTTTAAATTAAATTTATGAGATTTGAATTGTCTGGATAGAGATAGGAATTTTGAATAAGAAATTATAGTGGGTTCAAGAAGGAAAGTCGGCCTAGATTGGTCTCGAACATGTAGAAGGGTAAAATGGTCAAAAGATCAAAAATCTGATATAAATTCGATAAAAAAATTTCATTAAAAATATGGACTTAGGAAATCTTGATCAATAAAGGAGAAATTATTGAATTTCGAGTCCAATTGATCAAGATATGAATTTATTGAAATTAATCGAAATTTTTCCTTCGAAAAACTATCTCGAAAATATTGAAAAAATATATCGGAAAGACAAAACAAGACTGATAAATTCATTTATGGATTAAATGATTTAAATATAATTTTTAAAATATTTTTAGATTTTTAATATTATTTTAATGATTAAAATAATATTAAAATAAATTATAAAAAAATTAAAATAAAATAAAAATAAATAATAAAAAAATAGAAAATGAAACTAGAAAACGCGAAAGGAAGGAAAATGAAGTGAAGAAGGCGAACCCGAGGGGATCACCGGATGAGCCACAACCGACGACCAAGCGGCCAGGCGAAGGGTCGAAAAAGGAAGAGGATGACCGGGCAACCCTCCTGCCACCGAGATGCGCCCCACCAGCATCGAAATCCGATGACTCGAAGAGAGGAAGCCGCGGAGGGAGAGAGAGAGGAACGGTGGCCACCAGCGTGATTTGGCTCCGATCGAGGCCAGCCGAACGTTCCCCTACTCGAGACGAGTCGAACGGTGGTAGCGGCACACCGGGAACCGGTCGAACAACGTTGAAACGGCAAAAAGGGACTGAACCGGTCGACGGTTCAGTGAGAAAGCTACTATGCTGAACCGGACCTGATCGGTTCAGCCAAGAAAGAGAGGAAAAAGGGAGAAAAAGAAAGAAAAAGAGAAAAAGGAAAAAAAAAGGAAGATTTTTGGGGATACACCGGACTTCGGGTAAGTCGGTAAGAGGTCAAAAGTGACCGATTTAATTTTTGAGAAATTTATTTAAATTATATTTGATCGAAAAATAACTCGAAATTAAATATAAAATTGTGCAGTTCGACGACAAATTTTGAATGTGAGCCGATCGAACTCTGATTTGCGCACCATAGTATAATTTCGGGTAAGTAAAGCTCATTTACGACAACAGTATGATAATTACGCAATTGGAATTTATTTTACAGATTTCGGATTAATTTCTGCATAAAAAATAAATTATATTCGTATTTTTGAATTAATTGTCATAAATGATATACGGGTTATCCAAAGAGTTTGGAACGAAGCCCAATGGGTATTGAGAGCCCAATAGACCCGAAGAAGGGATTTCATAAGTGGAAAAAGGTTGAAAATGAGTCGAGGCCCATTAAGGTGCAGTTGGGCCCAATAAAGTAAAACGGGCCCGGTACTTTAGATTCGATTAGTAAGAGTGAAATACTGATATATATATATTAGAATTGACCCAAATACGTGATTATATGCAGCTCTATAGACTTGATCTGGAGCGAATTTGGACTGAGAAACCTGGTATTGTCGACACGGGATAAGCTTGCGCGTGATTCTAGGTAAGAGAATTTTACAGACTGCTAGAGATAACTTTACGCAATTTTGACATCATTTACATTCTCTAAAATTGTCTAAAGGGTCTAGATTTAAAATAAGAATTTTAATGCCCCGGATGGGCAAATGACCAAAATACCCTTGTGAATGGTAAAATTTTCAAATTTAGGAAAAGTTGGGAGAAGCAAGAACAAGAGGTTCCTGCTTGTTTTTTAGGTGTTTTGACACGTGTATGAGTAGGCTGACTAACTTTTAAATAAAAATGCACAGCATTGCATATTTTCAACAATGTGATTTCTTGTGAAAATTGTTTTGAGATAACAGAACCGCCTATGTGATTTTATGAAAGTGTGACGTGCTAGAGCTCAGTTCGCACGAGTTTTGATTTGTGTGATGCATGCATTAGTGTAAGACCCGAATTTAATTAAAATACGAAAATTAAATAAGAAAAGATGGGGGATGTATGAAGGAAGGTCAGGTAAAATTGATTTCCGAAACAAGAGCAGGGGTAAAATGGTAAAAATACCAAAACCCGATATTAAGGCAATAAGAAAATTTTAATTAAAAATAAGGATGTAAGATATCTTGATCGATAATGAGGAAATTATACAATTTGGGTCAATTGATCAAGATTCAGAAATTTTAAAAATACCGAAAAATTATCGGAATGATATCTCGAAAAGCGCGAAGGAATAATATCAAAAATTTGGAGAAAAATATATTTAATAAATTAAATTTAAATTAAATAAATTAAATTAGAATAAAAATAATATAAGTGTAGATATTTTGGATTTTATTGAGTATTTTAATGAATAGTGTAATAATTAAATAAATAAATAATAATAATAATAATAATAATAATAATAATAATAATAATAATAATAATAATAATAATGAAACAAAAAAAAGAAGAATCTGAAAAAAAAAGAGACAGAAACGCGAAATCGCGCGAAACGGAAGCCGAAAACGGGGAGGGAGGCCGAACGACCACCGGCGACCGTTGAGCCCAGGCGAAGGTCGGAGAACGTAGAGCGACGCACGGCGAGCAAGATGGTACCGGCGGTGCAGCTACCGACGCCGAAATCAGGCGGATCGGGGGAGAGAAGCCGCGGGAGAAAGAGCTCCGATCGGCGGCGAACGGCGCCGATCTGGCCGACCCCACCCCCAACCGAGGACTCCCCAGGCCCAGACGATGCGATTGGTGGTGGTGGCAGCCACCGAAACCGACGGACGGCGCCGAAAACGGCGGAAAAGGAAAATGGGTCCGACGGCCGGAGGAGAACAGGCCGGACCGGCCATTTTTCGACGAGCTCGAGGCGAACCAAGCCCAGATTCGTGATGCGGACGACCCAGCGGAGCGATTGGTGGTGAGAACCGACGGAGAAACGGCCGGCAAGGTGGTGAACCGGCGGTGAACCGGTCGAACCGGCGGTCTGAACCGGTCCGAACCGGACTGAACCGGTTCAGCCAAAAAGAGAGGAAAAAAGGAGAAAAAAGGGAAAAAGAAAAAGAGAAAAAAATTATGGAAAATTCCTGTGATGCAATCGAGCTTCGGGTAGGTCAGTAGTGGTCGAAATTGACCCGATTTAAATTTCGGAGCATTTAATTTAATTAATTTTGGGCCGAAAACTTACCCAAAAAATTATGGAATTGTGTAGCTCGATGATTGGCATCCAACGACAGCTCGAGACAGCCTCAAATTTTGTACTAGCATGAAATCTCGGGTAAGTGACCCTTATTTACGACAGTTTACATCGTTATGCGTGATATGAATTTAAATTCCGCATAAATTGACTTAAATTATGGAAATTTAGATAAATTGACGTAAATATTAAATTTAGCTATTCGAGAGTTAGAACGAGGCCCAATAAATTGTTGGAGGGCCCAATGAGCCCAATAGGCCTCGATAAAGTGAAAATTAAGTGGAAAACGGGCTTAAGGCCGATTAAGGCCCATTAAGGTGCAATCGGGCCCAATAGGGGTAAACGGGCCCAATGATTTAAATTAAGCCCAGAAAATAGGAAATACAATTAAATTGTATAATATCTGACCTGAGGAATATTGATACGCAGTTTCGGACATTTGATTGGGAGCAGATCGGACTACGCGATGAGACAACAGTGGAAAAGAAAAAGGTCAGACTCGACAGGAAAATAAGGTAAGGGAATTCTGCGGACTGCTAGAGGTAACTTTACGCAATTTTAAGTTCATTTGCAGTCTTTAAAAATTACCTGAAGGGTCTAGAGGTCAATTAATAATTTTAGTGCCCCGAATGGGCAAATTACTAAAATACCCTTGTTAAGGGTAAAATCTATAAATTTAGGAAAAATTGGGAGGAGAAAGAACAAAAGGTTCCTGCTCATTCTGGAGGTGTTTTGATGCATGCATGAGTAGGCTGGCTCACCTTGAAAGAAAAATGCACAGCATTTCATAGTTTCAACGATGAAATTGTTTTGAAAACTGTTTTGAGGAAACAAAGCCGCCTACGTAATTTATTGACATGTGACGTGCTAGAGCTCAGCTCACATGATATTTTCGATTTGTGTGATGCACGCATTAGTGCTGGAGCGAGAGCTCGTACTAGAGTTTTACATGCATAGGTGCCGGAGTCCAACTCGCACCAGATTCTTATATATATATGATTTTCGTGACAGGGTGCTAGAGTCTAACTCGCACCATATTTTTATATGATTTTGAGACAGGGTGTTAGAGCTTCGCTCGCACCAGATTTTTATACTGTTTGCATACAGAGTGCTAGAGCTTAGCTCGCACTAGTTTTACTTGATTTACCGATAGTGTTAGAGCACCGCTCGCACTACTTTTCAGAGATCATACGATAAGCCGTGCTTGGAGCATCGGGTAGACTGTGTGTCACCGATTAAATAGGCCCGCACGTGCGTTTTGAGACATGGCATGTTAAAATAACCTGATGAGCCCGAACGAGGGATAAGGGTTAGAGAAACAACCTGATGAGCCCGAACGAGGGATAAGGGTTAGAGATCCACCTGATGAGCCCGAACGAGGGATAAGGGTTGGAGGTCCAGCTGATGAGCCCGAACGAGGGATAAGGCTGGGGGTCCACAGAGTACGATGTACCGTGCAAGTAGCATGGAGTACGATGTACCGTGTGGTATATGTATGATACGTTGGTATCTTTGTGATACGTTAGCATCTTCGGATGCATGGGATCTGATAAAAATGACGGGATGGATTGACCCACCACCCGGGCGGTTCCCGATCATGGGAGAACCCGCACACTAGGATCCGTGTAGCTGAGGAACTCCCGAGGACACATATGGCCATAGTCCTGGTTATTTGCCGATATACAGACGTTGCCTAGTCTGCATGTCGTCGATTTTGATGAAATCAAATTGGGTTTTAAACTAAATTTGCATGATGGTATTTCCATGCTTTTCAAAACCCATGTGTGATGTATATCGATTTTCATGGTTTTGTGCGAGTCAGGATCACCCGAAGGAGGGGTCGAGTCCTGACTTTATTGTGAAAATTTTAATTGAGAAAGAAATGATTTGAAATAATTGCATGTTGAATTTTTTGTGCAAACTCGATTTACATAACATCATAACTTTCATATCATCTGTTTTTAAATGTGTGGAGAAAGGGTGGTTTATGCATGGCACCACGTTCATGTAGGTAGTATGGTTACCTACTTGTTCGTAGGATTGCCTTACTGAGCTTGATGTGCTCACCCCTTTCATTTTCTCCCACAGATAATCTCCAGTAGACGTTGAGGCGACTCAGTACTGCATTCTGGATATCCGCTGCTGCCCATCAACGTAAGGTATATACACTTGTACAAATTGTATCTAAATAAGCATAGCACAGTAACATGTTTGTAAGTGTCTCTAGGGGATGTATAAATATTGTAAACAATTATAAATGACTGGAGAAGAATTAAGTACTAGGGTAGATGTATGGTGGGACTGGCATTGACGCACAGCCCAATTATTAGTGGAGTGTGGTCACGATTCGAGGACAGGTAAGAATTTAAGTTAAGTAAACAACAAAACGCGAAAAATTAACTCTGATTTTTGGGTAGTTTGGGTCGTGACATGTTTGGTATCAGAGCAGAAATTGGTCTGATGTGTGTCAGTGTTAGTAATTAGGAAATTACATCCCCGTGTTACTGTGCTTAGTTAGATACAATAGTGTATATCGAGATGGGTTTTGACTAAGAAATGGTTGAGAATGCAGGAATACCTAATATGAGTCGCGTTAGATGAGATAATGCACGAGGCAGAGGTCATAGAGGTAGACCTGAGTCTGCTAAGTCGTGCTGAGTTGACTTGTGAGAACCAGGATGAAATTGAAATGGAGGCTAATGTTAAGCATGCCCCACTGAGTCTGACAGAGAGTTCGGACGGTATTGAGACACGCTTCGCGAGGTTGGAGCGGAGTGTGGAGATTATTTTGAGGAGCTAATTGCTCTGATTTTGTATGAGATTCGAGGGCGCAGCGGAGCATGGTGGAAACCCGCTCGACCCATCTTAAGTATTAAACATTCAGAGCTGATATGAGAAATATCTTGGATATATTCCGGTGACAGGATATCCCGGACACTGTTTAAAGGGAATGATAGATAAAAGTCCTTACTCTGACCCAAAAGAATTGATTTATTGATGAGTATGAGACTCAGTTATATTCTTGGCAGATATTACCTCGACACTATGAACAAGTGACAGTCGAGATGTCTAAAAGTTCATGAAATGGCTCAACTTTTCAATTTGAGTCTGATTGGCCCATGAGATACTACCTATACCGAGGCAGTGCGCAGATTTACAGTCGGGTAAATAAGAATATGAATTGCACGCCTCTGAGATTGGGAAAGGTAGTGAGGGCCGAAATAGAGACAGAAAGAGAATTGAAAATGACAGAAATGTCAAAATGGGAAAATGGAAACTGGTAAGAGATTTAATTTGATGAGTTATGGGCTAAGATAATTGGTAAGGCCTCAGTGCATCTAATTTTGGCACTCTTGAGGGGCATTGCGATTGGAGGACCCCGACCTGCTACGAAGTAGTGTAGCAGTGTGAGCACTGTAAGCAGTGTGAGATGTGTGATGGATACCACAGAAGGAGGGTCTATACCTACACTGTATTGATGAAAATGGCCGTTAAGTGTGGTAAGACGGACCATTGATTTTGATTGCACAGAGTTGGGCGAGATCGCCCCACAGAAAAGTAAAGAGACAGAGAGAAAAACTTCGTTGGTATAGATGCAACGAAAAGAGAGGCCATAGCCGAAAAGAAAAAAAAGGAAAGTAGACGTTGGACGAAGGCGAGAGGATGTCTTGGACCAGGACACTATTGATGTTTCATGGATGTGGTGTAAGATACCACACTTGTTATGAATAATGAAGTACATATGTTTATTGATCCTGGTGCCACATATTTATTTATACCGCCTTCATTCGCATATAAGTGAGTAAAAGGCATGAATGCCTACATCATTGAGAACATACTGATAAATGAGTACCCCTATAGAGGAGGACTAATCAACGAAATATGTATATAGAGATTTTAAGTAATAAAAAGGGATGCAACAGTTGAAATTAAAGGAGTAAAGGATTGTACTCGCGAAATGAATAATGACAAGAGTTTCGTTATAATTGACATACGAAGGAGATAATCTTTAAGATAAGATAGATTCTGAATACAAGATGTATTGGAGTAAGAGATATATGCTAGGTAAGAACATCCTTACGATATGGAGTCATTAGGATTAAAGCAATTAGTAGCGAATACAAATTGTAACCACATGGACTGGTATATAAAGTAAATGTGGTTAAGTCTGAAGGTTAATAAAGGTATTTCAAAATACCTCCCCGCCTGAAGACTTGACAGCGTCTAAAAGTATATATGTATAACCTATAACATATATACTTGGTTGTAATAAATACCTTTAGCATTAGGATACCTTTACTAAGACGATAAGAATATTAAAATTCGACAAGTCATAAAGACTAACATAGTAAAAATTTAATAAGAGCCGTTAAGATAAGAAAAGGAAATGACGCAGGTTAGTACCTGAAAACGTAAGCGATTTCGAAGGATCTTATACGCTTATGCGTAAATAAGTCAAGGATTGGACCGATTTGTAATCATCATTATCGATGATATGTGGGTGTAGTTAAAGTCTAGGGCAAACTGTAAGCAATAATTGAAAATTGCTTTTACAGATGGTTGCTGCGAGTTCTAAAAAGGGTATACCTTGTTGCCACGTTTAACTATGAAAGCGTGGTATTTGAGTGAGATGATAGATGTGACGTGATTTTCGGTGTAGTGAAGTATGAACTGACCACCGTAATTAATTTCACCATACCCAACAGCTCAAGAGGTTCTCAATGAGTACGGATACTTCGAAATTATGAAGGAGCTGTGTATTGATGTATAATGGGAAGATAGTCAATTTTGGAGTCAGACAACTCAAGGATTATGAAATAAACTATCTGACCCATGATTTAAGGTTGGCAACAGTATTTGTACCGAGGATATGGTACTATTATGTACACGATGAGGAATTATGGATATGCACTGATCATAAAGCCTGAGTATCTATTTTCACAGAAAGAGGCGAATATGAAAATACATCGTGGGTAAGAGCTTCTAAGAGGTTTTGATTGTGAAAATTGTACCACCCAAGGAAAGGCTGATGCTTTGAGCAGAAAGAGCTTCGGGATGGTACCGCATATGATGGTCAGGGAGCGTGAGCTGCTAGAGCAGTTATGAGCCTCAATATTGATGTGATCCCTTCTGATGATGACAGTGATTGTGTGACAGCTAGCCTGAGACTAGAACCGGATGAGAGTGCCCGGATTTGACAAGCTTAGCGTGATGATCGGCATGATGTCGATTGTTTGGGTCAGATTCAGAAGGGTACAGTGACAGAGTTCACAGAGTATGATAATGATTTACAGAGAGGTTCAGAGACAGTATGAGTGCTCCCCAGGACCACAGTTGATGAGATACTAATATTGTCAGAAGCTCACTCTTCGGGATATACAGTGCATACGGAAGTAAAGAAATATATCGAAATCTCGAAAAGGGTATGGGTGGTCAGATATGAAAGAGACATGGTAGAGATTGTGGAAAAGTGCCTAGTATGTCAGCAGAATAAGGTAGAGTATTAAAAGTCTGCAGAGTTATTGCAGCACCTACCTATATCGACACGGCACGAAAATGAGAGCAAGTCTCCATGAATTTTGTGATGGGTTATAGAGAACCCAGGTGAATCACGAGGCTATTTGGATGATAGTCGATAGAGTGACTAAGTCTACCCACCTTCTGGTTATGAACTCCCCAGATACTCAGAGTGTGTATGAGGATTTATGTATAAGGAAGATTGTGGAACATTAAGTAGCGTTCCAGTGAGCATGGCATCATATAGGGATTCCCGCTTCACTTCCCACCTCTGAGGATATTTTTAGGAAGCTATGGGAACCCGACTGAGTATTAGCACAGCTTTCCATCCTCAGACAGATGGTCAGTCAGAGAGGACTGTACAGGTTCTGGAGGATCCGATGAAAGTGTGTGCCATTGATTTTATAAGCTCCTGGAAATGATCAGTTGATTTCTAATTAAAGTCGCCAATAACGACAGTTGGCAGTTGAGTATCGGGATAACAAGATATGAGGCAATGTGTGGCTGTAGGGATTGTTCCCCAAATTGGATAAGAAAAAGTGGGTGACAGATAGAATTAATTACGACTTTGGATAATAAGTCTCTGAGGATGTTTAGTTAAGGATGAGAGATTAAGAACACCTCAGAGCAGATAGACAAGCATTGGAATTCACCGAGAGTGAATTAGTATGATTGAAATGTTTCTTGTCCTAAGAGAATAAGGACATAGCGAACTTTTGGAAGAATGTAAATTGAGTTGCGCTGGATGGAATATTTTGAGAGATTGGACAAGTGGGAGATAAGACCTGTAGGTTGGTGTTATCACTTGAATTAACAGGCACCCACAATGTGTCCCAGCTTTTGATGCTTCGAAAATACTATCCAGATCCAGCACAGGTGATAGGATATGAGATCCAAAAGTTCAGTTTAATGAAAATATAAGTATATTGAGAAGTTGATTCGGGCATTAAACAGGAAAGAGACAGTATTGAGGTTTAAGACGATCTCCCTAATTAAAGTCCTTTGGTAGTAATACACTCCGGAAAAGATCACATGAGAATTAAAGGAGTATGATACGATCGATGTACCCGGAGTTGTATATGGACTCATATGACTTGGTTCTAATTTGGAGGACCAAATTCCTTAAGTGGGGGAGAGTTGTAAGACCCGAATTTAATTAAAATACGAAAATTAAATAAGAAAAGATGGGGGATGTATGAAGGAAGGTCAGGTAAAATTGATTTTCGAAACAAGAGCAGGGGTAAAATGGTAAAAATACCAAAACCCGGTATTAAGGCGATAAGAAAATTTTAATTAAAAATAAGGATGTAAGATATCTTGATCGATAATGAGGAAATTATATAATTTGGGTCAATTGATCAAGATTCAGAAATTTTAAAAATACCAAAAAATTACCGAAACGATATCTCGAAAAGCGCGAAGGAATAATATCGAAAATTTAGAGAAAAATATATTTAATAAATTAAATTTAAATTAAATAAATTAAATTAGAATAAAAATAATATAAGTGTAGATATTTTTTGGATTTTATTGAGTATTTTAATGAATAGTGTAATAATTAAATAAATAATAATAATAATAATAATAATAATAATAATGAAACAAAAAAAAAGAAGAATCTGAAAAAAAAAAGAGACAGAAACGCGAAATCGCGCGAAACGGAAGCCAAAAACGGGGAGGGAGGCCGAACGACCACCGGCGACCGTTGAGCCCAGGCGAAGGTCGGAGAACGTAGAGCGACGCACAGCGAGCAAGATGGTACCGGCGGTGCAGCCTACCGACGTCGGAATCCGACGGATCGGGGGAGAGAAGCCGCGGGAGAAAGAGCTCCGATCGGCGGCGAACGGCGCCGATCTGGCCGACCCCACCCCCAACCGAGGATTCCCCAGGCCCAGACGATGCCATTGGTGGTGGTGGCAGCCACCGAAACCGACGGATGGCGCCGAAAACGGCGGAAAAGGAAAATGGGTCCGACGGCCGGAGGAGAACAGGCCGGACCGACCATTTTTCGGCGAGCTCGAGGCGAACCAAGCCCAGATTCGTGATGCGGACGACCCAGCGGAGTGATTGGTGGCGAGAACCGGCGGAGAAACGGTCGGCAAGGTGGTGAACCGGCGGTGAACCGGTCGAACCGGAGAGAACCGACGGTCTGAACCGGTCCAAACCGGACTGAACCGGTTCAGCCAAAAAGAGAGAGAAAAAAGGGAAAAAGAAAAAGAGAAAAAAATTGGAAAAAATTTCTGTGATGCAATCGAGCTTCGGGTAAGTCAGTAGTGGTCGAAATTGACCCGATTTAAATTTCAGAGCATTTAATTTAATTAATTTTGGGCCGAAAACTTACCCGGAAAATTGTGGAATTGTGTAGCTCGACGATTGGCATCCAACGATAGCTTGAGACAGCCTCGAATTTCGTACTAGCATGAAATCTCAGGTAAGTGACCCTTATTTACGACAGTTTACATCGTTATGCGTGATATGAATTTAAATTCCGCATAAATTGAATTAAATTATGGAAATTTAGATAAATTATCGTAAATATTAAATTTAGCTATTCGAGAGTTAGAACGAGGCCCAATAAATTGTTGGAGGGCCCAATGAGCCCAATAAGCCTCGATAAAGTGAAAATTAAGTGGAAAACGGGCTTAAGGCCGATTAAGGCCCATTAAGGTGCAATCGGGCCCAATAGGGGTAAACGGGCCCAATGATTTAAATTAAGCCCAGAAAATAGGAAATACAATTAAATTGTATAATATCTGACCTGAGGAATATTGATACGCAGTTCTGGATATTTGATTGGGAGCAGATCGGACTGCGCGATGAGACAACAGTGGAAAAGAAAAAGGTCAGACTCAACAGGAAAATAAGGTAAGGGAATTCTGCGGACTGCTAGAGGTAACTTTACGCAATTTTAAGTTCATTTGCAGTCTTTAAAAATTACCTGAAGGGTCTAGAGGTCAATTAATAATTTTAGTGCCCCGAATGGGCAAATTACTAAAATACCCTTGTTAAGGGTAAAATCTATAAATTTAGGAAAAATTGGGAGGAGAAAGAACAAAAGGTTCCTGCTCATTCTGGAGGTGTTTTGATGCATGCATGAGTAGGCTGGCTCACCTTGAAAGAAAAATGCACAGCATTTCATAGTTTCAACGATGAAATTGTTTTGAAAACTGTTTTGAGGAAACAGAGCCGCATACGTAATTTATTGACATGTGACGTGCTAGAGCTCAGCTTGCACGATATTTTCGATTTGTGTGATGCACGCATTAGTGCTGGAGCGAGAGCTCGCACTAGAGTTTTACATGCATAGGTGCCGGAGTCCAACTCGCACCAGATTCTTATATATATATGATTTTCGTGACAGGGTGCTAGAGTCTAACTCGCACCATATTTTTATATGATTTTGAGATAGGGTGTTAGAGCTTCGCTCGCACCAAATTTTTATACTGTTTGCATACAGAGTGCTAGAGCTTAGCTCGCACTAGTTTTACTTGATTTACCGACAGTGTTAGAGCACCGCTCGCACTACTTTTCAGAAATCATACGATAAGCCATGCTTGGAGCATCGGGTAGACTGTGTGTCACCGATTAAATAGGACCGCACGTGCGTTTTGAGACATGGCATGTTAAAATAACCTGATGAGCCCGAACGAGAGATAAGGGTTAGAGAAACTACCTGATGAGCCCGAACGAGGGATAAGGGTTGGAGGTCCAGCTGATGAGCCCGAACGAGGGATAAGGGTTGGAGGTCCAGCTGATGAGCCCGAACGAGGGATAAGGCTGGGGGTCCACGGAGTACGATGTACCGTGCAAGTAGCATGGAGTACGATGTACCGTGTGGTATCTGTGTGATATGTTGGTATCTTTGTGATACGTTAGCATCTTCGGATGCATGGGATCGGATAAGACTGACGGGATGGATTGACCCACCACCCGGGCGGTTCCGGATCATGGGAGAACCCACACACTAGGATCCGTGTAGCTGAGGAACTCCCGAGGACACATATGGCCATAGTCCTGGTTATTTGCCGATATACAGACGTTGCCTAGTCTCGCATGTCGTCGATTTTGATGAAATCAAATTGGGTTTTAAACTAAATTTGCATGATGGTATTTCCATGCTTTTCAAAACCCATGTGTGATGTATACCGATTTTCATGGTTTTGTGTGAGTCAGGATCACCCGAAGGAGGGGTCGAGTCCTGACTTTATTGTGAAAATTTTAATTGAGAAAGAAATGATTTGAAATAATTGCATGTTGAATTTTCTGTGCAAACTCGATTTACATAAATCATAACTTTCATATCATCTGTTTTTAAATGTGTGGAGAAAGGGTGGTTTATGCATGGCACCACGTTCATGTAGGTAGTATGGTTACCTACTTGTTCGTAGGATTGCCTTACTGAGCTTGATGTGCTCACCCCTTTCATTTTCTCCCACAGATAATCTCCAGTAGACGTTGAGGTGACTCAGTACTGCATTCTGGATATCCGCTGCTGCCCATCAACGTAAGGTATATACACTTGTACAAATTGTATCTAAATAAGCATAGCACAGTAACATGTTTGTAAGTGTCTCTAAGGGATGTATAAATATTGTAAACAATTATAAATGACTGGAGAAGAATTAAGTACTAGGGTAGATGTATGGTGGGACTGGCATTGACGCACAGCCCAATTATTAGTGGAGTGTGGTCACGATTCGAGGACAGGTAAGAATTTAAGTTAAGTAAACAACAAAACGTGAAAAATTAACTCTGATTTTTGGGTAGTTTGGGTCGTGACAATTAGTGTTGGAGCAAGAGCTCGCACTCGAGTTCTACATGCATTGGTGCTCGAGTCTAACTCACACTAGATTTTCATATGATTTTCGTGACAAAGTGCTGGAGTCTAACTGGCACTAGATTTTCACTTGATTTTTATGAGACAGTGCTGGAGCCTAGATCACACTAGTTTTACATGATTTTGACAGAGTGCTGGAGCTTAGCTCGCACTAGATCTTATGAGATTTTATAATACGCAAGCTGAAGCTTTGCTCGCACAAGTTTTTCCTTGATTTTATGAGAGTGCTAGAACATCGCTCATACTGATTTTATGAGACATGCGATGAGTCGTGCTTGGAGTGTCGGGCAGACTGTGTGTCACGCCGATTAAATATGCTCGTACGTGTGTTTTGAGACAGGCACGATTGTGGATATGAGATATGGGTCCACGGAGTATGTTGTACCATGCAAGTAACATGGAGTACGTTGTACCGTGCAGGGATTGATTATGTGGCATCTTCGGATGTGAGTGGCATCTTTAGATACGAGATATCGGACAGGACCAACGGGATGGACTGACCCATCTCCCAGGGCGGTTCCCGATAGTGGTGAGACCCTGCACACAGGATCCGTGTAGCAATGGGATCACGAGTATATGGCCAATACTCCTGGTTATTTGCCTGAGATATATATATTGCCCAGTCTCGCATATTATAAATTGAGGTTTTGAGAAACATGTTTTGTGTACTTTTTTGTGAGTCTGGATCACCCGAGGGAGGGGTTGGATCCTGACTGAGATGTGATTTTGATGAGAATGAAACTGAGTTTTAAATTAAACTTGCATGACGTTATTTCCATGCTATTTGAACCCATGTGTGATGTAAACTGCTTTTACATGACATTCATTGTGTCACATGTTACTATTGCTTTGAAAAGCATTTGAGATCATGATTTTGTGTGAGTCAGGAACACCCGAGGGAGGGGTTAAGTCCTGACTGTGTTGTGAAATTTTAATGAGAATGAAATGATTTAAATGGATTTGCATGTTGAGTTTTCCATGCTCTTTGAAATTTATATGTGAACTTGTTTTACATGACATCATGAATTGTAGCATCTGTTTTGAAATTATGTGGAGAAATGGTGGTTTATGCATGGCACCACGTTCATATAGGTAGTATGGTTACCTACTTGTTCGTAGGATTGCCTTACTGAGCTTGATGTGCTCACCCCTTTCATTTTCTCACACAAATTTCTTCTAGTAGACTTTGAGGCGACTGAGTACTCCATTCCTGATATCCACTGCTGCCCATCACTTGAGGTATATACACTTATACATATTGTATCTAAATAAGAATAGCACAATAACATGTTTGTAAGTAACTTTCGGGGATGTATAAACACTGTAAACACTTGTAAATGAATGAGAAAGAATTAGTGAAAAACTCATTTGTTTACCTTTCCTTTAATAAGGAATTAAATTATATGGTGAATGAATGGTGGGACTGGCATTGACGCACTGCCCAATTGTTAGTGGAGTGTGGTCAAGATCAGAGGACAGGTAGGTATAAAAGAAAAACGAAAAAATTTACTCTGATTTTGTATCCTGACAAATGGTGGTATCAAAGCGAGATTGGTTTGATGTGTGTCAGTGTCAGTAATTAGGAAATTACATCCCCGTGTTACTGTGCTTGGTTAGATACAATTGTGTATATTGAGATAGGTTTTAACTAAGAAATGGTTGAGAATGCAGTAATATAGGCATTATGCCTGTTATCAGACGTGGTAGAGGAGGTAGAGCATGAGGCAGAGGCCGTAGAGGTAGGCTTGAGCCTGCTAGTCGTGTTGAGTCGGCTTATGAGACTCATGAGGAGGTTGAGCTGGAGACTAATGTTGAGCATACTCCACAGGGTCCTGTAAAGAGACCAGACAGTATTGAGACACTTCACGAGGATGGAGTGGAGTATAGAAAATATTTTGGAGTTATTTACTCAGTCTATGCAAGTAATTGAGGATAGGCAGGGTAAAGCCTGAAAAAATGCCTCAGACTATAGAGATTCCCACACCCCTCTGGTATTTACCGAAGTAAAGAAACCAATAATTACTGAAGATTGGATGAATGAGATAGCGAAGTTGTATGGGTTCTTTCGGTGTATGTTGACCGAGAAAGTGACTCAATGCGTTTATGTTGGTAGGCGAGGCGGAGCATGGATGAAAGTCCGCTCGACCTATCTTAAGAGTTAGACATCCAGAGTTGATATGAGAGATAATTATGGATGTATTCCGGGTAAAGTATATCCCGAATACTACTCAGAGGAAGTTATAGATGAATTTATGAGTTTAGTTCAGGGAAACCAAATCTATTGATGAGTATGAATCTCAATTTACATCCCTGGGCAGGTATAATCCGACATTATGAATAGTGAGAATCGAAAGGTCCGAAAGTCATGGAATGACTCAGATCGTCTATCAAAGATGTCAAAGCGGGAAAGATGATCGGTAAGCCCCAGTGTATCCAGTTTCAGCGCTTACACGGATATTGTGATTGGAAGACCCCGGCCTGCTAATGGGCAGTATTGGATGTGTGGTAGTTACCACGGAAATAGGCGGTTGAATGATGGAGAGTGTATGCTTTGAACCAGGGCACTATTGATGCTTCTTTGATGTGGTGTAAGGTACCATCTTGATTGTTAATATTGAAGCAATTATTTTAGTTGATCCTGCTACTACACATTTATTCATATCGTCGTCAATTGCATATAAATTAGTGAAATATGTGAAGCCTATATCATTAGGAGAAATGCTTATAGTTAGCACCCCAATGAAGGATGGTCTGCTAATTGAATATGTCGGTAGAGATTGTAAGTTGAAATGGGGGAAAGGAACATGCGGACCAATCTCATTTTATGAAATATGAGTGTTTTGATGTAATATGGGGAATAAATTGATTGGCTGCAAACTATGTTGTTGAAATTGCTATTCTAAGATAGCGATGTTTCACCCTAGAAAAGTGTACAATAAGTTTTAACAAGTAATGAAAGAGTTTTGTTATAGTTGATTTACGAAATGAGATAAGCTTTGAGTTGTGATTGATCTTGAATACAAGATATATTGGAATAAGAGGCGTATGCAAGGTAAGAATATCTCTGATATGTGAAGTAATTTGGATTAAGCGATATGTAGTGAATATGAATTGCGACCAAGGATAAGGGGTGGATATATCCACAACCAGTCTATGTGGTCAAGTCTGAGGGTTAATAAAGGTATTTCAAAATACCTCCCCACCTGAAGACTTGACAGCGTCTAAAAGTACACATAACCTATAAATTGAAATTAACAGTCGTAATATATAGATTTAAAATTGGAGTACCTTTACTTGTACGATAAAGAAATATAGAATTCGATTAATCATGAAGGTTTAAAAATTAAAATTTCATAAAAGCCGCTAAAATAAGAAAAAGGAAATGACGCGGGTTAGTATCTTGATCAGAAGCGATTTCGAAATGACATTTATTCTGTGGTAGTGAGCTTAAAAGTTGAAAACTATACTTGATTTATCGAATCGAATAGGATTAACGTAAGAATAAGTATTTCGTTCTACTATTGATGATCCATTGGGTTAGCTGCGAATAGCGCAAATTTTTTTAGATCGATTGGAAGTATGGGTTTTATCCATTGAGAATTTGGAATGTGGATGTGCCCAGGACAATTCTTTGTAATCGTTAGGGCATTGATGAATGAGGTACTTAAACTTTACCTGGACCGATTTGTTATCTTCCTTATTGATGATATTTTAGGGGTATTTAAAGTCCAGGGCAAATCATAAGCAACAACTGGAAATTATTTTTACATATGATTTGTTGAGAGTTCTCAAAATGGACTACTTTGTTGACACGTTTAACTTAGAAAAAAAGTTGTAATTGAATGGGATGATAGACGTGACAGGAGTTTTGGTGTATTGAAGTATGAACTGACCACAGCATTTATTTTCACTATACCCAATAGCTTAAGACGTTTCTCAGGGTATATGGATGTCTTCAAACCAAGATTGGGTTGTGTGTTGAATCAAAATGAGATGATAGTCACGTATGGATCCAGACAGTTCAAGGACCATGAAAGGACTATCCGGCCCATGATTTAAAGTTGGCAGCAGTAGTATTTGTACTGAGTATATGGCACTACTATGTACACGGTGAGAAATTTCGGGTATGCACTATTCATAAAAGCCCGAGTATCTGTTTTCACTGAAAGAGTAGAATATGAGATAACATAGAGGATTAGGGCTTCTGAAGGATTATGATTGTGGAAATTGTACCACCCAAGAAAGGCTAATGTAATGGCTGATGCCTTGAGCAGAAAGAGCCTCGGGATGGTATCACAGATGATGGTCAAGGAGTGTGAGCTGCTAGAGCAGCTGTGAGCCTCAGTAACGATGTGATCCCTTCTGATGATGACAGTGATTGTGTGACAGCTAGCCTGAGATTAGAACTGGATTTGAGTGATCAGATTTGACAGGCTTTGCGTGATGATCGGCAGGGTGTCGATAGTGTGGGTAAGATTTAGAAAGGTACATTGACAGAGTTCACAGTGAGTGATGATGGCTTACTGAGGTTCAGAGATAGTATAAGTGCTCCCCAGGACCACAGTTGATGAGATAATGTTATTGTCAAAAGCTCACTCTTCGGGATATACAGTACATCCGAGAAGTAATAAATATATCAAAATCTCAGGAAAGGGTATTGGTGGTCAGATATGAAAAGAGACATTGTAGAGATTATGGAGAAGTGTCTCGTATGACAGCAGATTAAGGTAGAGCACTAGAAGTCTACAGGATTATTGCAGCCTCTACCAATTCTGACATGGAAGTGGGAGCAGGTTACCATGGATTGTGTGACAGGTTACAAAGGACCGTAGGAATCACGAGGCGATTTGAGTGATGGTCGATAGATTGATTGAGTCTACCCACTTTCTGGTTATGAAAGTCATAGATACTCTGAGTGCGTGAGCAGATTTATAGAAGTAAGAAGATTGTGGAACAATAGGTAGCATTTGTGAAACCCGAACTTTTCCCACTATGTTAATTATTTGGGACCATAATTTAAATAAAAGGGATTTAAATCGTTGGACGAAAGATACAGAATTTAAATGAGAAAAGATAGTGAGTCCGAGAAGGGAAATCGATCTAAATTAATCCCAAACGTGTAGAAGGGTAAAATGGTCAAAAGATCCTAAATTCGATGTAAATTCGATGAAGAAATTTCATTAAAAATATGGATTTAGGAAATCTTGATCGATAAAGAAGAAATTATGGAATTTCGAGTTCAATTGGTCAAGATACGAAGATATTACGAATTTTCGTAATTTTCGCCCGGGACATTATCCCGAAAATATGCGAAAAATACACCGAAATAATTAAAATAAATTAAATTAATTAAATTAATTAATTAATAAAATGTAATATGATTTTTGAGATATTTTGAGTATTTTATTATATTTTATTTGATTAAAATATAATATAATAAATTAATAATAATAAAATTATAATAAAGTTAAAAAAATAGAAACTCTGTCGCGCGAAAGTTCGCGCAACAGAGAAGAAACAAAAGACGAAGTCAGGGACCCGAACCCAGCCCCGTCTGCCCCAATCACCTTCGAGCGACAGAGAAGAAATAGAAGACGAAGTCAGGGACCCGAACCCAGCCCCGTCTGCCCCGATCACCGCGAGCCACCACCAGAGAACCGAACGGCGAGAGAGCTGAGCTCATCGGCACCGACAACTGAGGGAGAAACGGTGACCGACGGGAGAAGGAGAGAGAAAGAGTGAAACTGAGAGAAAAGAGAGGAGAGAGAGAGATCGGTGGCCAAGGAGGGGAGGAGCGACCCACCACCGGCCAGAGGGGACCTCTGCGATGCCGATCCAGGCGCAGATCGGCCTGAAACGCCGCCAAACGACGTCGATCGGAAGAAGAAAAATTGGGTGCCGCCGTCGGAGGAGAGAAGAGGCCGGATCGACCACTTTTCGGCGAGCTTTGGCGAAGCCGACCCCAGATCCATGCATCGGACTACCCCGCGAACAAGCTGGAGGCGGAAGCCGGTGGAGAACCGGCCAGAAAAGCCCCGAACGGCGAGGGAGAAGTTGAACCGAAACTGAACCGGACTGAACCGGACCGGTCTGAACCGGACCGAACCGGTTCAGCCAAGAAAGAGAGGGAAAAAGGAGAAAAAGGGAAGGAAAAGAGAAAAAGGAAAAATTTTCGGGGATACACCAGACTTTGGGTAAGTCGGTAAGAGGTCAAAAGTGACCGATTTAATTTTTGAAAAATTTATGTAAATTATATTTGATCGAAAATTCACCCGAAATTAAATATATAAATTGTGCAGTTCGACGATAAATCACGTACGTGAGCCCGATCGAACTTCGAATTGCGTACTATCGCAAAATCTCGGGTAAGTAAAGCTCATTTACGACAATCTATGTAATTATCGCGCATTAAAAGTTTAATTTACGAGTTACGGATTAAATTGCGCATTTAGTGGATTAAATCAAGATTTTTAATTAAATTGTCGTAAATGATATACGGCTATTCAAAGAGTCTAGAAAAAGGCCCAATAAGTACTAATGGGCCCAGTGAGCCCAATAGGCCTCGATGAAAGAATTAATAAGTGAAAACGAGCTTAAAACGGATTAAGGCCCATTAAGGTGTAATTTGGCCCAATAAGAGAGAAATTGGTCCAATTAGCTAAATCGACCATAATAAATATGAAGAAAATATTTATTGAGTTGAATACGATTAAAACGAGGTTTATACTGATAAAACCGAGCAAAAAGAGTAAAATCGATTAAAAGTCAACTTTTGGTCAAAGCTTCGATATAATCACATATTTGGATATATTGAAATGAATTTAAGCCATATGTGATAAGTTGAACTTGTTTTGCAGCAGCTCGGTCTATCAACACATTTTACGAGGTAAATTCGAGCATCGAGAAAAGTGCTCTACATCAGTCGCTAAGAGGTAAGGGATATAATTTAGAGTAGCGTTAGCACTCCTTTATCCTTACCAGCTATTTATGTATGAGAATTGGACGAAATGGATTTCCAACTGTATTCAAACCGAAACCAAAACCATTTCCCGAGTTTTCAGCATGTTTTATATATATGAGATACATTTTTACAGCATACATGTTTATAAAAGTGATTTTTCACTTCTGAAATGAAAGCATAGTATTTTCACATGAGATTACGGGTTAGAGTCCCGATATGTTTTACGAAACCATGTTTTCATGATACGGGTTAAAGTCTCAAGATAACTTTTAAGCTATATTTTCACGGTACGGGTATGAGTCCCAAGAAATAGCTATTATAACTATGCTTTCCATATTTACACGGGCTAGAGTCCCGCAATGATTTATGAAAACTATGTTTTCTATGAGAAACGGGATAGAGTCCCGTAATGATTTATGAAAAACGGGTTAGAGTCCCGTAACGATTTTAATACACGGGTATGAGGCCCGAAATGATTTTGATAAATTGGGTAAGAGGCCCAAAATGATTTTTGTAGGGTAAAAAGGCATGATATGACGATAGTCAGAGGATCTGGGGTCGATCTCGTATGGAGACGATCGAGGATCTACCTAGCCGACGGCCAGAGAACGGGCAGGTTCTGACTTGATATGAGAAACGTGCGTATAGACCACACTTGGTGATGCACGTGAGTTCGTGCGTATAGTCCCCATTTAGTGGTGCACGAGAGATAGGGCAGCGTACGACCCTGATCCAGTCCTACGGCTCCCTGTACTATGGCCATGAGTACCCATGATTTTGTCCTACGGGACCAGATGTATGATGTCCTTCGGGACTAGTATATGAGACGTTTGCCTGACCCTACATGATGAATTGACGGAATGATATATATATGTTTTCGCACATTTCATGCTACCTGTTTTATGATTTTATTGAGCACATATTTTCTATGATGAGATTTTAATAGTAGCCATGAGTATATTTTACGAAATGTGCATATGACAATACAATTTCATTTAAAGTGATAAGCATGTTATGATATGCATGATTAAGTTTTGAGATGCTTTTTCCTTGTTTACACGACGTGATATGCATACTATGTATGAGTTTTATTAAAAAGATGCATGGTGTGTAAACTTATGAATTAAGCATGTTTGTACTGCTTTTATGAAATGTAAGCATCTCTACTCCAGTACATATTTATGTTGATTTGTAAAACCATAAGTTTTACCATGTTTTGAGTATTTAAAGCTATTTTAAATGTATCTCTTTCTGAGTTTGAAAAACTCACCCCCCTCCTTTCCATCTCCCAGATTATCTATAGCGAGTCTACTGCACATACGAGACTGTGGTCGTTGACACGGTAGTCCGACCTTTCATCAGATACTCTTGTAACCTTGAGGTACAGTCTTACTTATATTCCAGACATGTGATACATAATAGACACTATTGTATATAATAGTCGGGATGTAATAGTTGTAAATAATTTTATATATATAGAATGTATGTGATGTAATGAGATCCTGGAAAATGAAAAAGATTTTAAAACTAGACATGGACAGGAAAACAACATAGTTAATGGATAAAAAGTTTAAATTAGCCCCATTTTTTCGTGCTTCCGGGGCATGACAGCATTCTAGGGAGTATTGTGGGGGAGATTATGTAAGACCCTATTTTTATCGTATTTCCTTATGATTCACACATTTTATGGATATTGTTATATGTTAATAGAATCATAAGACAGATGATTTTGATCATATAAATGTGAATGAAGTAGTCGAATGTACGTAAAATTCAAAAACGGACAATTAAAGAATTTTAAATTAAATTTATGAGATTTGAATTGTCCGGACAGAGATACAATTTTTAAATGAGAAATTATAGTGGGTTCAAGAAGGAAAGTCGACCTAGATTGGTTCCGAACATGTAGAAGGGTAAAATGGTCAAAAGACTAAAAATATGGTATAAATTCGATAAGAAAATTTCATTAAAAATATGGATTTAGGAAATCTTGATCAATAAAGGAGAAATTATTGAATTTCGAGTCCAATTGATCAAGATATGAATTTATTGGAATTAATCAAAAATTTTTCCTTCGAAAAACTATCCCGAAAATATTGGAAAAATATACCGAAAAGACAAAATAAGACTGATAAATTCATTTATGGATAAAATGAATTAAATATGATTTTTTTAGATATTTTGGGATTTTTAATATTATTTTAATGATTAAAATAATATTAAAATAAATTAGAAGTAAAAATAAAATAAAATAATAATAAATAATAATAAAAAATAGAAATTGAAACTGGAAAACGTGAAAGGAAGAAAAACGAAGCGAAGAAGGCGAACCCGAGGAGATCACCAGACAAGCCACCACCGGCGACCCAGCGGCCAGGAAAAGGGTCGGAAAAGGAAGAGGACGACTGGGCCACCCTTTTGCCACTGAGACGTGCCCCACCGGTGTCGAAATCCAACGGATTGAAGCGAGGAAGCCGCAGAGGGAGAGAGAGAGGAACAACGGCCACCGGCGTCATTTGGCTCCGATCTAGGTCAGCCGAACATTCCCCTGCCTGAGACGAGCCGAACGAGGGCAGCGGCACACCGGGAACCGACCGGATGACGTCGGAACGGTAAAAAGGGACTGAACCGATCGGTGATTCAGAGAGAAAGCTACTGTGCTGAACCGGACCGAACTGGTTCAGCCAAGAAAGAGAGGAAAGAATGGAGAAAAAGAAAGAAAAAGAGAAAAAGGAAAAAAAAGGAAGATTTTCGGGGATACACCGGACTTCGAGTAAGTTGGTAAGAGGTCAAAAGTGACCGATTTGAATTTCAAGAAATTTATTTAAATTATATTTGATCGAAAAAGAATCTGAAATTAAATATAAAATTGTGCAGTTCGACGATAAATTCTGAACGTGAGCCGATCGATCTTTGATTTGAGCACCATCACATAATTTCAGGTAAGTAAAGCTCATTTACGACAACAGTATGATAATTACGTAATTGGAATTTATTTTGCAAATTTCGGATTAATTTCTGAATAAAAATAAATAAATTATATTCGTATTTTTGAATTAATTGTCGTAAATGATATACGGGCTATCCAAAGAGTTTGGAACGAAGCCCAATAGGTATTAAGAGCCCAATAGACCCGAAGAAGGGATTTCATAAGTGGAAAAAGGCTGAAAATGGGTCGAGGCCCATTAAGGTGCAATTGGACCCAATATAATAAAACGGGCCTGGTACTTTAGATTCGATCAGTAAGAGTGAAATACTGATAAATATATTAGAATTGACCCAAATACGTGATTATATGTAGCTCCGTAGACTTGATCTGGAGCGAATTTGGACTGAGAAACCTGGTATTGTCGAGACGGGATAAGCTTACGCGTGATTCTAGGTAAGGGAATTTTACGGACAGCTAAAGGTAACTTTATACAATTTCGACATCATTTACATTCCCTAAAATTTTCTGAAGGGTCTAGATTTAAAATAAGAATTTTAGTGCACCGGATGGGAAAATGACCAAAATACCCTTGTGAAGGGTAAAATTTCCAAATTTAGGAAAAGTTGGGAGAAGCAAGAACAAGAGTTTCCTGCTTGATTTTTAGGTGTTTTGACACGTGCATGAGTAGGCTGGCTAACTTTTAAATAAAAATGCAAAGCATTGCATATTTTCAACAATGTGAGTTCTTGTGAAAATTGTTTTGAGATAATACAACCGCCTACATGATTTTATGAAAGTGTGATGTGCTAGAGCTCAGCTCGCACGAGTTTTGATTTGTGTGATGCATGTATTAGTGTTGGAGCAAGAGCTCACACTAGAGTTCTACATGCGCTGGTGCTGGAGTCTAACTCGCACCAGATTTTCATATGATTTTTGTGACAGGGTGCTGGAGTCTAACTCGGACCAAATTTTCACTTGATTTTATGACACAGTGCTGAAGCCTAGCTCTTACTAGTTTTACATGATTTTGACAAAGTGCTGAAGCTTAGCTCGCATTAGATCTTATGAGATTTTATAATACGCGTGTTGGAGCTTTGCTCGCACGAGATTTTCCTTGATTTTATGAGAGTGCTGGAGCATCGCTCGCACTAATTTTATGAGACATGCGATGAGTCGTGCTTGGAGTGTCGGGTAGACTGTGTGTCACGTCGATTAAATATGCTCGCACGTGCATTTTGAGACAGGCACAATTGTGGATATGAGATATGGGTCCACGGAGTACGTTGTACCATGCAAGTAGCATGGAGTACACTTTACCGTGTTGGGATTGATTATGTGGCATCTTCGGATGCGAGATATCGGACAGGACCGACGGGATGGACTGACCCACCTCTCGGGATAGTTCCCGATAGTGGTGAGATCCTGCACACAGGATCCGTGTAGCAGTGGGATCACGAGTATATGGCCAATACTCCTGGTTATTTGCCTGAGATATATATTGTAACGACCCTTGACCCTTGAAAATCAGGGGAAATTTTTTTTGAACTTAATTTACCTATTTATTCCCTTATTCACTTAGGTTGTATTCCTGTGCAGTGTCGAATCACTTTTCCTAATTCTTTATCCGTAATTATATTTAATTTTCCTATTTTGACATATATGGCCGATAGAAATTTCGGCAGCATAACGACTTATATAAGAGCCTACCCACCTGCAATTCAATTGTTTTAACAATCCTAGATATCCACAACTACCAAGCATATGTTTCAAATCCACATTTACAACTCAGTACATCTGTTTCAATTAAATACCAATCTTCTTGAAACCTAATCCCAAAAATAATGTTCTTTATATCGTTCCTTTACAAATTACATCCCAACAAAATATTCCCAATATATGTCTATGCATACAAATATGTCTGGTACAGAAATGTAATTGTAAACCTTTTTGCGTGTACAAAAAGTAGCATAGTGTAGCTTTTTCCCACCAGCTTACGTCGTGTACGCGGCAGGTAACGCCTATAGATTCACTGCAAATGGTCTGAAGGTAGAGGGGTGAGCTTTTGGGCAAAAGCCCAGTAAGATAATACTTTTAAAACAATTCTGATATATAAAAACATGTGAAATTGTTCATAGAACCAAACTTTAATGAAATACATAAATTGTCATTTCGTGATCATCATAAAAATCATAAAGCATATGTGTCTTTAAAACAAATAACATGCTTAACCATTTTACAACTTTTCATTGTTCATGAATGAGTTCTTAAAACCATCGGTTTCATAGACCTTTCGTAAACATTTCATAAACATTTCATGAACCTTTTATAAACATTTCATAAGCATTTCATAAACCTTTCATGAACCTTTTATAAACATTTCATAAACATTTCATAAACATTTTATGAAGCATATCGGTCGTAACCAATTATCGTATATCTCATGAAAACACATATTCATTCATCATAGTCGATATTCATAATCAAATCGAGCAGACTAGGCTATAACTAAGTCATGCGATACGTGTCATTCTCCATAGAGAGTCATCATACCTATGGCCATGGTAAGGGGGCTGTAGACTGGATCAGGTGTAAGATCCGAAATTAAATCGTAAATTTTTATGAGGGATGAAAATGGTCACAAATTTAAACGAATGAGATTCGGACTGGATATAAGGATTTAAAATGTGAAATGAGTGAGTGTTCATGAAAGGAAGTCGAGTTAAATTAATCCCGAACACGTACAAGGGTAAAATGGTCAAAAGATCAAAATTCGATATAATTTCGATAAAAAAATTTAATTAAAAATATGAAATTAAGAAATCTTGATCAATAACAAGGAAAATATTGAATTTCGAGTCCAATTGATCAAGATTTAAATTTATTGAAATTTATAGGAATTAATCGAAATTAATCGAAATTTTTTATTCGAACAATTATGCCGAAAATACTCAAAAAATATACCGGGAGAGACGAAATAAGATCGATAAATTCAATTATAGATTAAATGAATTAAATAATAATTTTTGGAGATATTTTAATTATTTTAATGAATTTTAATGATTAAAATATAATAAAATAAATTAATTAATAAATTAATTTATTAGAAAAAAAAAGAAGAATCAGAAATTGGTCGAGGAGAGAGAAGAAGAAAGAAACTGAAAACTGAAGGAGACGCGGGACTGAGCCACCGATGGCCACCGACGCTCGATCGCTCGAGGGAAGACTCGAGGAGAAAGAGGGCAAGCCGACGAGCAAGTTGGCACCGGCGACGCGCGCCAAGGATGGTCAAATTCGATGAACGGAGGAGGAGAAATCGACGGGAGAAAGGAGCTCGATCTCGGCGATCCACGGCAGCTGGGCGCGAACGGTGGGCACCGACGTGATCGGGAGGAGGAGCCGATCATTTTAAGACCGGTAGCGGTCGGCAAAGCGGCCAAAATCATCGACGACGACCAAGACCAGAAATGGGTACCGACAACGAGGGGAGAACACACAGGACCGGCCACTTTTCGACGGCCTTCGACAAAAACGAGGCCAGATCCGAGAATCGAACAACCCAGCGGAGCTGCTGCCGACGAAAATCGACGGAGAATCGGTCGGCGAGGCATCGAACCAGTCGAACTGGACTGAACTGATGGTCTGAACCGGGTTGAACCAGACCGAACCGGTTCAGCCAAGAAAGAAGGGAAAAAAGAAGAAAAAGGGAAAAGGGGAAGAATCTTCGGAGATAACCGGACTTCGGGTAAGTTGGTAAGCGGTCAAAATTGACCGATTTGATTTCCAAAAAATTTATTTAAATTATATTCGATTGGAAAAATAACCCGAAATTAAATATAAATTGTGCAGTTCGACGATAAATTTCGAACGTGAGCCGATTGAACTTCAATTTACGCACCATCGCATAATCTCGGGTAAGTAAAGCTCATTTACGACAATTTATATAATTATTCGCGTATTAGAAATGTATTTTACGCATTACGGATTTAATTCCGCATTTAGTGGATAATATTGGAAATTTTGAGTAAACTGTCGTAAATGATATACGGGCTATCCAAAGAGTTTGAAATGAAGCCCAATGGGTATTGAGAGCCCAATAGACCCGATGAAGGGATTAAATAAGTGGAAAACAGGCTGAAAATGGGTCGATGCCCATTAAGACGCAATCAGGCTCAATAAAGTAAAACGGGCCCAGTGTTTTAGATTCGATCAGTATAAGTGAAATACTGATAAGTATAATTGAATTAACCCAAATATGTGGTTATATGCAGCTCCGTAGACTTGGTTTGGAGCAAATTGGACTGAGAGACTTGGTACGGGCGGAACGGGATAAGCTCGCGCGTGATTCCAGGTAAGGAAATTTTACGGACTGCTAGAGGTAACTTTATGAAATTTCAACTCCAATTGCAGTCTTTTAAATGCTCTGAAGGGTCTAGATTTCAGATAAAATTTTTAGTGCCCCGAATGGGCAAATTACCAAAATACCTTTGTTAAGGGTAAAATTTCCAACTTTAGGAAAAACGTGGGAGGAGCAAGGACAAGAGGTTCCTGCTCGTTTCTTGAGATGTTTGAACACATGCATGAGTAGGCTGGCTAACTTTTAAATAAAAATGCACAGCATTGCATAATTTCAACAGATGTTGATTTTCTCTGAAAATGATTTGAGAAATGTAGCCGCCTACGTGATTTTATGAAAATGTGATGTGCTAGAGCTCAGTTCGCACGAGTTTTAATTTGTGTGATGCATACCTTAGTGCTGGAGCGAAAGCTGGCACTAGAGTTTTACATGTATTGGTGCTGGAGTCTAACTCGCACCCGATTTTTATATGATTTTTGTGACACGGTGCTGAAGTCTAACTCGCACCAGATTTTTATATAATTTTTGTAATACAGTGCTGGAGTCTAACTCGCACCAGATTTTCACATGAAATGTGTATAGAGTGCTAAAACTCAGCTCGCACTAGTTTTACTTGATTTTATGAGAGTGCTGGAGCATTGCTCGCTCTATTTTTCTGAAATCATGCGATGATCCGTGCTTGGAGCGTCGGGTATACTGCGTGTCACACCGATTAACTAGGCTCGCACGTGGGTTTTGAGACAGGGCATGAATATGAAGATATGATATGGGTCCACGAAGTACGTTGTACCGTGCAAGTAGCATGGAGTACGTTGTACCGTGCGGCATCTTCGAAAGCGTGGTATCTTCGAATACGTGGTATCTTCGGATACGAGTGGCATCTTTGGATGCGTGGGATCAGATAAGACTGACAGGTTGGACTGACCCACCTCCCGGACGATTCCCGATCGTGGTTAGACCCCGCACACTAGGATCCATGTAGCAGAGGGGCTCACGAGGACACATGGCCATAGTCCTGGTTATTTCCCTAAGATATACATATATTGCCTAGCCTCGCCTGTTGATGTTTTGAGAAACTCATTTGTGGATTTTTATGTGAGTCTGGACCACCCGAGGGAGGGGTAGGATCTTGACTGAGACATGGTTTTGATGGAAATTAAACTGGGTTTTAAACGGAAACTTGCATGATGTTATTTTCCATGCTATTTAAACCCATGAATGATGTCAACTGGTTTTACATGAAATTCAGTATATCGCATGGTACTGTTGCTTTAAAAAGCATTTGATTTCATGGTTTTGTGTGAGTCAGGAACACTCGAGGGAAGGGTTGAGTCCTAACTGTGTTGTAAAATTTTAACGATGATGAAATGTTTTAATTGGATATGCATGTCGAGTTTTCCATGCTGTTGAATCCATATATGAACTTATTTTACATGACATCATGAATTATAACATCTGTTTTGAAATGTGTGGAGAAAGGGTGGTTTATGCATGGCACCACGTTCATGTAGGTAGTATGGTTACCTACTTGTTCGTAGGATTGTCTTACTAAGCTTGATGTGCTCACCCCTTTCATTTTCCAACACAGATTCCCTCCAGTAGACATTGAGGCGACTGAGTACTGCATTCCTGATATCCGCTGCTACCCATCATGTTAAGGTATATACACTTGTACATATTGTATCTAAATAAGTATAGCGTAGTAACATGTTTGTAAGTAACTGTCATGGATGTATAGATAATGTAAACACTTGTAAATAAATGGAAAAGAATAAATGAAAAACGAATGTGTTTACCTATTTCTGTAATAAGAAATTAAGTTATATGATGATTAAATGGTGGGACTGGCATTGACGCACAGCCCAATTATTAGTGGAGTGTGGTCACGATTCGGAGGATAGATAAGTATGAAATAAAAATGAAAAATTTACTCTGATTTTTGTGTAGTTTTGGGTCGTGACAAATGGTGGTATTAGAGCGAAATTGGTCTGATGTGTGTCAATGTCAGTAATTAGGAAATTACATCCCTGTGTTACTGTGCTTGGTTAGATATAAGAGTGTATATCGAGATGGGTTTTAACTAAGAAATAATTGAGAATGCAGGAATATAGGCATTATGCCTAATATTAGTCGCGATAGAGGAAGTAGAGCACGAGGCAAAGGTCGTAGAGGTAGGCCTGAGCCTGCTAGTCGTATTGTGTTAACCTATGAGAACTAAGATGAGACTGAAATGGAGACTAATATTGAGCATGCCCCACAGAGTCTGACAGAGAGATTGGACGGTATTGAGACATGCTTCGCGAGGTTGGAGCAGAGTGTGGAGAATATTTGGGAGCTAATTGCTCAGAGTATGCATGGGATTTAAGGGCGAGTCGAAGCATTGGTGGAAGTCTGCTCGACCCATCTTAAGAGTTGACATGAGAAATATTTTTGGATGTATTCCGGTGACAGAATATCCCGAACACTATTTAAAGGAAATTTAGTAAAATTTCTTACACTGCCCAGAGACTCTGGTTGATTGACGAGTATGAATCTCAGTTTATAAACCTGCCCAGGTATGACCTCGACACTATGGGCAATGAGAGTCGAAAAGCCCAAAAGTTCATGGAAGGGCTCAGATTGTCGATTTGAGTTCGATTGGCCCTGTTGGATATCAATACCTATGCTGGGGCAGTGCGTAGACCACAGTTGTGTGAATAAGATTATATGTTGCACACCTCTAAGATTGAAAAAGGTAGTAAGGGCCGAAATAGAGACAAAAGAGAATAGAGAATGACAGATATGTCAGAACGAGAAGAAGGTAGTTTGGTAAGAGATTAAAATTGATGAGTTATGGGGTAAGGCCCCAGTGTATCCAATTTCAGCACTTTTGAGGGGTATTGTGATTTGAAGACCCCAACCTGCTACAGGCTATATAGAAGTGTAAGCAATGTAGCAGTGTAGCAGTGTAGCATGTAAACAGTGTAAGATGTGTGGTAGATACCACAGAAGTAAGGCCTACACCTACACCTTATTGACTAAAATAGGCGTTAAGTATGGTAAGATGGGCCACTTAATTAATGATTGCTCAGAGTTGGGTAAGGCTGCCATACAGAAGAACAAAGAGACAGAGAAAACCCTATTGATATCTTTGCACCGAAAAGGGAGGCCACAACCGAAGAGAAATGGAAAGTAGGCTGTTAGACGAGGGCGAGTGTATGCCTTGGACCAGGACACTATTGATGTTTCATATGATATGGTGAAAGATACCACACTGGTTATGAATAGTGAAGTAATTATTTTAAATTGATCCTGGTGCCACGTATTTAGTCATACCGCCTTCATTTGTATATAAGTTAGTAAAAGACATGAATGCCTACACCTTTAGGCACAATGCCGATAGTTAGTACCCCAATGAAGGAGGGTTAACTAACGGAATAATTATGAAGAAATTATAAGTTGAAAAGGGGGGAAGAAGTATAAGTCAGCCGATTTTATTCAATGGACTATGAATAATTTGAAGTAATATTTGAGAAGAAAAATTAGTCGGCTGCAAATTATGATTTTCAGAGTTCTATTCTAAGACAGTGTTGTTTTACCCCTGGAAAGTATACGGTAAGTTTTGACAAGTAATAAAAGGGGAGTAGCGATTGAAATTAAAGGAGTAAATGATTGTACTCACAGAATGAGTAATGAAAGAGTTTGTTATAAGTGATATATGAAAAGAGATAAGTTTTAAGATGTAATAGATCCTAAATACAAGTTATATTGGAATACGAGGAGTATGCAAGGTACGAATATATATGATATGCGAACTAATTTGGATTAAAGCAATTAGTAGCGAATATGAATTATGACCACATGGACTGATATGTAAAGTAATTGTGGTTAAGTCTGAGGATTAATAAAGGTATTTTAAAATACCTCCCCACCTGAAGACTTGACAGCATCAAAAAGTATACACAACCTATAAATTGAAATGTGATAGTCGTAATATATACATTTAAAATTAGGGTACCTTTACTGGTACGATAAAGAAATATAGAATTCGATTAATCAGAAAGGCTTAAAAATTAAAATTTTATAAAAGTCGTTAATATGAGAAAAAGAAAATGACGCGGGTTAGTAGCTTCAACAGAAGCGATTTTGAAACGACATAATATGATTATGTGTACCGAAGTCAAGGATATGGGTAATTGAAATATTCAGTGAAACTCAACTACGTTGAGGTATTTAAACTTTACCTGGACCGATTTGTCATCATCCTTATTGATGATATTTTAGGGTATTTAAAGTCCAGGGGAAATTATAAGCAATAATTGAAAATTGTTTGTACAAATGGTTTGTTGAGAGTTTATAGAAACGGGCTACTCAGTTAACACATCTCATTCGAAAAAGATTGCATACGAGTGGGATGATAAGTATGAAAGTATTTTCGATGAGTTTCGGTGTATTGAAGTATGAGCTGACCACCGTGATTATTTCCACCATACCCAATAGCTCAAAAGGTTACTCAATGTATATGGATACCTCAAAATAATGAATGGGCTGAGTATTGATGCAAACTGGGAAGATAGTCGATTATGGATCTAGACAACTTAAGGATCATGAAAGAAACTATCTGACCTATGATTTAATGTTGGCAACGATTATGATTGTACTGAGTATGTCGCACCACTATTTACACGATTAAAAAATTTTGGGCATGCACTGATCATAAAAACCCTGAGTATTTGTTTTCACAGAAAGAGTCGGATATGAAATAATAAAGAGGATTAGAGCTTCTAAAGGACTATGATTGTGGGAATTGTACTACCCAAGAAAGGCTAATGTAATGACTGATGCCTTGAGCAGAAAGAGCCTCGGGATGGCATTACATATGATGGTCAGGGAGCGTGAGCTGCTAGAGCAGTTGTGAACCTCAGTCGTGATGTGATCCCTTCTGATGATGACAGTGATTGTGTGACAGCTAGCCTGAGATTAGAATCGGATTTGAGTGATCAGATTTGACAGGCTTAGCGTGATGATCGGCATGGTGTCGATAGCATGGGTCAGATTCAGAGGGGTACAATGATAGAGTTCACATAGAGTGATGATGGTACTGAGGTTCAGAGACAGTATAATAATATAAGTGCTCCCCAGGACCATAGTTGATGAGATAGTGATATTGTCAGTAGCTCACTCTTCGGGATATACAGTGCATTCGAGATGTAACAAATATATCGAATTCTCAAAAAAAGGGTATTGGTGGTCAGATATGAAAAGAGATTGTGGAGATTATGAAGAAGTGTCTCGTATGTCAGCAGAGTAAGGTAGAGCAATAGAAGTTTGCAAGGTTATTGCAACCTCTACCTATATCAAAATGAAAATGGGAGCAAGTTACCATGAATTTCCTGATGGGTTACAGAGGACCCGGATGAATCACGAGGTTATCTGGGTGATAGTCGATAGAGTGACTAAGCCTACCCACCTTCTGGTTAGGAAATTCCTAGATACTCTAAATGTGTAAGCGGGGTTATATGTATAAGGAAGATTGTGGAATATTATGTAGCGTTCCAGTGAGCATGGTATCAGATAGGGATTCCCACTTCACTTCCCACTTCGAGGAATATTTTTCAGGAAGCTATGGGAACCCGATTGAGTATTAGCACAACTTTTCGTCCTCAGACAGATGGTCAGTCACAGAGGACTGTACAAGTTTTGGAGGATATGATGAGAATGTGTGCATTGATTTTATAAGGTATTGGGATGATCGGTTGCTACTAATTGAATTCGCCAATAATAACAGTTGTCACTTGAGTATCGAGATAACATTATATGAGGCATTGTATGGCCATAGGGGTTGTTCCCCGGTTTGGATAAGAAGGGGGTAACAGATATAGAGTTGCTCTCGAATTAGTAAGACAAACCTCTGAGGATGTTTAGTTAATTTGTGAGAGATTAAGAACACCTCAGAGCAGACAGAAAAGCTATGCTGACAAGAGACAGAAATCATTGGAATTCACCGAGGGTGAATCAATATTGAGTTTCGTTAGATTGAATATTTTGAGTGATTGGACAAGTGGGAGATAAGTCCTGTAGGTTGATGTTACCACTTGAATTAGCAGGCATCCACGATGTGTCCCATCTTTTGATGTTTCGAAAATATTATCCGGACCTAGCGTATGTGACCAGATATGAGCTCCAACAGCTTAGCTCAATGAAAGTATAACATATGTTAAAAACTTGATTCGGGTATTAAAACAGGAAGAAGAAAGTATTGAGGTTTAAGACGATCTCCCTAGTCAAGTCCTTTGGTAGTAGTACACTCCAGAAAAGTCACATAAGAGTTAAAGAGTATGATATGTGTGAAATATCCAGAGTGATTTACAGACTAACTTGGTTCTAATTTGGAGGACCAAATTTCTTAAGTGGGGAGATTATGTAAGACCCGAAATTAGATCGTAAATTTTTATGAGGGATGAAAATGGTCACAAATTTAAATGAATGGGATTCGAACTGGAAATAAGGATTTAAAATACGAAATGAGTGAGTATTCATGAAGGGAAGCCTAGTTAAATTAATCCCAAACACGTACAAGGGCAAAACGATCAAAAGATTGAAATTCAGTATAATTTCGATAAAAAAATTAATTAAAAATATGAAATTAAGAAATCTTGATCAATAACAAGGAAAATATTGAATTTCGAGTCTAATTGATCAAGATTTAAATTTATTGAAATTTATAGGAATTAAACAAAATTAATCGAGATTTTTAATTCGAACAATTATCCCAAAAATAATCGAAAAATATACCGAGAGAGACGAAATAAGACCGATAAATTCAATTATAGATTAAATGAATCAAATAATAATTTTTGGATATATTTTGATTATTTTAATGAATTTTAATGATTAAAATATAATATAATATAATTAATTAATTAATTAGAAAAAAAAAGAGAAGAATCAAAAATTGGTCGGGGAGAGAAAAGAAGAAAGAAACTGAAAATAGAAGGAGACGTGGGATCGAGCCACCGACGGCCACTGGCGCTCGACGGCTCGAGGGAAGACCCGAGGAGAAAGAGGGCAAGCCGACGAGCAAGTTGGCACCGGCGACGCACGCCAAGGACGGTCGACTCTGGCGAATGGAGGAGGAGAAATCGACGGGAGAAAGGAGCTCGATCCCGGCGATCCACGGCAGCGGGGCGCGAATGGTGGGCACCGTTGCGATCAAGAGGAGAAGTCGATCATTTTGAGATCGATAGCGGTCGGCGAAACTGTAAACCCCACAAATTTCCTACGTTAATTAAATTATATAAAAATAAAAATAATATATATTAATGGAAGTGTGAAAATTCGTTGCAGGGCTCGAGGACTATAGGAATCGAGAAACCCGCGAATGATCCGGAACTCGAAGATACAAGAAGTGATAAAACAAATGCAAGTACGGGGGGATTGGAAAATTTTAAATTATTAGTTGAAAATTGATGATATAAAAACCTGTATCGGGAATTCGTGAGGAGTGATGGAATCCCGATAATATTTCATTTTCGAAATAATGAGAATTTCATGGAAGGCATGGATATAGTGTCCTTGGATAATCTTACAAGAAAATGGGTATATATAGATATATATAGATATATATACATAGGTGTATATGTATATATAAAAATTCATGACATTTAAATAGATGGATAATATATATATATATAACAAATATATATATATATATATATATATATTATGTATAGTATTTAATATACAAGTATTAGTAAATGGTAAATAAAGCATGAGACAAGAATATATAAATGGACACAAAACAATAAAAAATAATAATAAAATAAATAAATAATAAAAATAACAATACAAAATATATAAACAAATAATACATATATACTAATGTAATATATATACATATATACTAATATAATATATATATATTTATATTAAAATAATATATATATATATATATTATGGCATGTACGAAATTGGCTTAGAAAAGCCAATTCCGTCTGCACTATTCTGAATTGGAAAAGGAAATCAAATACAGGGGTGTTGGGCGGGAACCGGAGGGAGAAAAGAGAAGAGGAAGAAGAAGAAAAGCGAAGAAGGAAAGGGGTGTGAGACCCCGTATATGTAAAGTTGTAATGTGTAATGAATGTGAATGGACTTGTAATGTAAAGTATGATCGATGTAAGTCCATGGATTCAATGTATGTATGTGTAATATGATTTGTAACGTACATACAAGTTCCATTGAGTTTGAATATAAAGAAATGAGTTCTTATAAGTGATGGATGTGATTGAAACTCAAAATGGGTAGTGTGGTAAATGGATGGAAGCTGCGTGAATATAAATGCTTCCATTTGGTTATATATAGTATACCTTTGGACATACAATGAATGCACACAAGTTTCAATGTGCATAAGGTATGAATGGATGCCATTTTCAAGTTATAAAGGTGGATAGATGAGAAAATGGCCATGGCAGCAGATTAAGGATGTGTTGGTGTGAGTTGCAGCAAGAAAACTACAGAAAATCTGGAAAGTATGAAGGCCAGATCGATCTCATAAGATGAGAGATCGATCTGGAAGAGCTAGAATGCTCTTATTTGGGCAATGGAATAGAGCAGATCGATCTCCAATGGGGCCAGATCGATCTCCTAAGCATTTTGCAATGAAAAGATCGATCCTCAAGCACCCAGATCGATCTCCTTAGCTCTCTATTTGGGACCAAATCGATCTCATGCTTCGACAGATCGATCTTATGCTTAAAATTTCATGAAAATGAGAGATTTAAGGGGACCAGATCGATGTCCTATTGGACCAGATCGATCTCCTCAAGCTATTTCTATAAAAGGAGGGCTGAAAATCTAAAAATTTCGGGAAAAACACCAATCTTCCATTTCTAACCCAAAAACCTAACTTTCTCTCTCTAAAATCAGCCATTTCCAGCAAGAATTGAGGGGAGACCATTAGACATTAAGTTGTTCATCTTGAGGAAGAGAACAACATAGTTGGAACCCAAAATCCCATTGTGGGTATTGAAGGAGATAAGGGCATTGACATTTGGAGCAAGAAGAAAAATCATATTTGGTAAGATTCTAACACTCCAATCCAAGTACATTGTCTATTTAATTGATTTTGGAGTTGTTCGGCATGAGTATGTATGGATGGAAACACCTAGGTTGTGTTAGAAACTAATGTAACCTAGAAAATGGAATGCCTCTAGTGCGAGAAAGTATGATTTGAGGAGTTGGTGGTTTATGGTTTATGATAAGTTGTTAAATGAGTAATGTGGGTGATTTGGAATGGTTATGTGGAGTTATAATATGGGTTTAAGTGAAATTGTGAAAATGAGTATGTATATGCTTGATAAAATGCCATAGTGAGGAAATTCATGAAATATGAACACTATGAGCTTAATGTCGATTTAATGTCGATTTGGAATAAGTTAATAGGCCTAAGAAGATCCATAGACTCGAGTTATGGGTAAAGTAATGAAACGAGGCCATATAAGCGTTAATAGAGGCTATAGATTAAATTGACTATAGCAAGCACAAGGGTTGCATTATATGGATCGAATATAATGTGAAATATGATTGTGTGCAGTCTCGAAGAGTTGTTGAAGATGAATCGAACCGTACGAGTAAGCAGCTTAAGGAAGTGGAATCACGCATCGCGATTCCAGGTAAGGGAATTCTGTAAGTATATAGAGGTAGCTGCTCGTAATTTGCGGGATTATAGGGTGTTTATGAAATGCATGAACGTTTGAGAAATTGGTTGTTTGGTATGTGAAAATAGTTGTGAATATTGGATGATTTGGTTTTACATGGATGTATAAAAAAGGATAGTAAAGCTAATAATTGCATAAATCAAGTGTTTTGAACGCTTTCACAAAACATGTGTTTGGTTTTAAACGAATTGATAAATAGGTTGGCTATTGTGGTTTGATGTTTGTAGCACATGTGAAGTGCCAAATATGTTTTGAGATAGCTTTAAAAGCTTATGAGCCACCTATCATGTTTATGTGAATTAAACCGTGCTAGAGCCTAGCTCGCACCGAGTATTGATGTTTTCATTTGCATGAAACGTGCTGGAGCTTAGCTCGCACCTTGATTTGGAAACTATGATGATGTTTATAAATCATACTGGAGCTTCTGCTCGTACATGGCTTTTGAGTGGTTTGTCTTATGAGTATAACCGTACTAGAGCTATGCTCGTACGCGTCTCTTTATGAGAGGATGCATGAGTCATGCTAGAGCTTTGCTCGCACAAGTTTGCACATTGTGATACGTATAAGGTTGTGAAAGTTAGTAAGATCCTTAAGCTATACATCCTTAAGCTAACATCCTTAAGCCCAAAGAGGCAGGGAGGCTCTGTTAGGCGGAGAGGCTCTGTTCGGTGGGGAGGCTCTCTTACGGTGGGATCCTTAAGCCAACATCCTTAAGCCTTGGAGGGGCGGGGAGGCTCTGTTAGGCAAGGAGGCTCTCCTACATGGGTACGGTAAGATCCTTAAGCCCTACATCTTTAACCCAACATCCTTAAGCCCGAGGAGGCGGGGAGGCTCTGTTCGGTGGGGAGGCTCTCTTACGGAAGGATCCTTAAGCCCATCCTTAAGCTAACATCCTTAAGCCCGAGGAGGTAGGGAGGCTCTGTTAGGCGGGGAGGCTCTGTTCGGCAGGGAGGCTCTCCTTCACGGATATGGAAAATCTTGTATGGGGTAGGTAAGACCTAGGAATGGCACCCCCAATCACGATATGAGTCTGCGGAGTACGTTGTACCGTGTATATCACATGGAGTACGATGTACCGCGTGAAGGATTGTGTGATAAGAAAGTCTGGCGAGGGATAATCCATCTTCGTGCCAGCATGATACCCCACACACCTGGATGCGTGTGGTCTGGGATGATTTATGATGTAGTTGGTCCACATAGGCACTTTTGATATAGTGACCTGGTTTTTATACACATATGTGAATTGTGAAATGAAAATATGGTGGTGATTGTGAATTGATTTGATAGGATTGTATGTGTTTGAGAAAGAGTTTTATGATGTGGGTTAAAAAGGAGGTTTCTTAATGAATTACCCTTTTTATGAGTTTAAATGAGATTGAGCATGAGATGATTTATACATGATGTTCTTTTTACCATGTTTGATATGCTAATGTACATGATTTTGACACATGATATATATGTATACTCATATGGCATAGTTTTATTCCTCATGCTCCTACCATAAATGATTTATGCATAACACTATCAGCATGTAGATAGAGTAGTTATCTACCATGCTTGCATTATTGCCTTACTGAGCGTGTGGTTGCTCATCCCTCTCTATTTCCCCTACAGAGAGTGCATAGTAGCCCAGTGAGGACTGAGGCATGGTATTTTGGACTCCGCTGCATCTCCATCGCTTAGAGGTATATACACAGTGATTCTTTTTGTATCTAAACAATGTAAAAGCACAGTATTCTTTTGAGTTGTAATTATGGGGGATGTAGATGTCAGTAAAACATGTTTTCGTATAAGTACACGATTAAATGCAAATGTATGACATCATTTTAGTTAACTGAGAATGAATAAGATGTGGTGTTTATTATTGACTCACAGCCCAACAGTGTGTGGTGAGTTAGTTCACGACCGGGTAAGGTAACAGTAAAACGCGAAAAATTCTTAGTGATTTTCGATTAAAGAGAATGGAATTGGGTCGTGACAGAGATTGGTATTAGAGCTGTGTTGGCCTGATGTGAGTCACTAATAAAACGTAGGAAAGTACATCCCCGTAGTACTGTGCTTTTATTTAGATATAACTGTGTAAATCGTGATGGATTGAGCTTAATAAATTATTATAATACAGGAAGTTAGGCACTATGCCAGTTACACGCAAAGGTAGGGGGCAATAGCACGTGCTAGAGGCCGTAGAGGTAGGCCTGAGAGCCGTGCGGAGCCACAGACTAAGCAGGCTCCACAGAACCCTGCTAAGAGAGCAGAGGATACTGAGGCTTGCTTCGCTAGATTAGAGCGGAGTATTGAGAATTTAGTGGAGATAGTCACGCAGGCCTTGGGCGCCGATGATAGACGAGGTCCCGCAGCACAGCCTACTACTGAACAGGCAGCTGCAGAGGTGGAGAGACCTCATGCTGCTGAGACAGCTACAGTTACACCACCTCCAGCCCAGGATACAGATTCTCCTATCGCTCCATAGCAGAGCGGTAGTGATTTGGGTTATGACTGCGACTTGAGTAGGTTGCGAGAGTTTTAAGCGCTGAAACCCCCAATGTTTAGAGGGGTGAAGGACCCAGTGGTTACGGATGATTGGGTGTATGAGATGGAGAAACTATATAGGTTTTTTCGATGCACTTTAGCTCAGAAGGTTGCCTTTGCCGTGTTTATGCTGAAAGGCGAGGCAGAGCACTGGTGGAGATCCACCGAAGCTATTTTGAGGGCTAGACACTCCGAGATTTCATGGGAGATATTCTTGGAGGCCTTCAGAAGACAGTATATTCCAACTACCGCACAGAGAAAATTACGGATGGAATTTATGAACCTGGTTCAAGGGAACCGAACTATGGACGAGTATGAGTCCAAGTTTATGTCCTTGGGGAGATATGACCAGGACACGATTGGTAGTGAGACCCGAAAGATTCAAAAGTTCATGGATGGATTGAGATTGGCCATCCAGACTAAGCTAGCTCCCTTTGACATCTTGACCTATGAGGAGGCTGTACATAAGGCTCAGTTATGTGAGCAAGACTTTGAGTGAAATGCCTCCGAGCTTGGGAGAGTCAGTGTTAGAAAGGACAGAGACCGGAAGAGATCCGGGTTTGGAAGAGTGGCCAAGAGAGATGGCCAAAGATTTTTCGAGAAGAGGCCTAAGATTGAGGAGGTGCAGGAGAGAGCTGCTAGACCTCCCATATACCCAGCCTTGACTGCGCCGAGGGGTATGACTATTGGAGGACCACGACCTACTACTGATCAGTGTAGGAGATGTGGGAGATTTCATGGGAATAGGCCCTGTCTGATGACCCCTATGGTGTGTTTTAGATGCGAGAGACCAGGACATATGGCTAAATATTGTCCCGAGAAGATGGAGATTGCCCCACAGAAGGGCAAGGAGCCTGAGGGAGCTCCAGTTGAGACAGCAGCCCTGAGGAGGAGGGCTACAGTTGAGGAAAAAGGGAAACAAGCTGCGGGTGTGAGCAGAGGAAGAGTACATGCACTGGATCAGGACACCGCAGATGCTTCGACGGATGTGATTAAAGGTACCATCTGAATCTTTGATTTAGAAGCATTGGTATTATTTGATCCTGGTGCCACTTATTCTTTCATATCACCTTCCTTTGCACATAAATTGTTGAAATATGTGAAACTAACATTGTTGGATAAAATGTTGATGATTTCCACACCCATGAATGATAGTTAATTGACTGAGCATGTATGTAGAGATTGTAAGTTAAAGATAGAGGGGAAGGAAATGATAGCCAATCTAATTTTATTGAATATGAATGATTTTGATGTAATTTTGGTAATGGATTGGTTGGCTACCAATCGTGTTGTGATGGATTGTCATGCTAAAACATTGATGTTTTCAGGATTAGACAATCTTGTTGTAAATTTTGATGAAAAGAAATGATATGAAAATAGTATGTTTGTTGTAAATAAAGGAGTATGATTTTAAATACATATTGCTTGAGAGATAAATTATTGTTTATGATAAATGTTGAATGTGGAGTGATGGTTTATGTTACTAACGATGGAGAGGATAATGTGAAGGGTTCATTGCATACGTGGTTGATATAGATGAGGCACACCCGGAATTGAGGGACATAGCCGTAATTACGGATTACCCTGATGTCTTTCCGGATGAATTACCAGGACTACCACCTGAAAGGGAAATGAAATTTTGCATTGAGCTAGTGCCTGGTACAGAGCCGATATCGAAACCACCCTATAGAATGGCTCCGATAGAATTGGAAGAGCTGAAGAAACAGCTGTAAGAGTTGCTGAAGAAGGGGTTTATTAGACCGAGTGTCTCACCTTAGGGAGCACCGGTTCTATTTGTAAGGAAGAAGGATGGAAGCCTCTGACTGTGTATAGATTACCGGTTGTTGAATAAGGCCACCATTAAGAACAAGTACCCCCTTCCAAGAATCGATAATTTGTTGGATCAGCTCTAGGGAGCCGAAGTATTTTCTAAGATAGATCTGCGGTTAGGGTATCATCAGTTGAGGATCGGGAGTGGAGATGTACCCAAGACAGCATTTCGTACCCGTTATGGCCACTACGAGTTTTTGGTTATGCCATTCGGATTGACGAATGCTCCCGCAGCATTTATGGCATTGATGAATGATATATTCAAGCCATACCTGGAAAAGTTTGTAATAGTGTTCATTGATGACATTTTGGTATATTCCAAGTCCAGGGAAGATCATGAGGAGCACTTGAGGATAGTTCTGCAGACCCTCAGAGAGAGAGAATTGTATGCCAAACTCAGCAAGTGTAACTTTTGGTTGGAACAGATCTCATTTTTGGGGCATGTTGTGTCAAAGGATGGGGTATCGGTGGATCCATCCAAGATAGAGGCAGTTGTACAGTGGGAACAGCCCAAGACAGTAACTGAGATCAGGAGTTTTTTGGGATTGGCAGGATATTATCGGAGATTTGTAGAGGGTTTCTCCAGACTAGCTGCTCCATTGACACGCCTCACGCGAAAAGATGTTAAGTTTGTGTGGGATGAGGCATGTGAGAGGAGTTTTAAGGAGCTTAAGCGTCGATTGACGACTGCACTTTATGTTGTATGCTAACGCATGTCAACTTCGCCTGTGTGGCGTCTGAACTCCGCCTGTGTGGCGTCTGAACTTCGCCTATGTGGTGTCCGAACTTTGCCCTTGTGGTTCTAAAACACTGTATGACCTTGACTCCGTCTACAGCCTCGTCGTGGCCATAGGTTCTGAATTTCACCTTCGGGTTCTGTCTCGCCGTGGCCATAGGTTCTGAATTTCACCTTCAAGTTCTATCTCGTCGTGGCCATAGGTTGTGAATTTCACCTTCGGGTTCTGTCTCGTCGTGGCCATAGGTTCTGAATTCCCTCTACGGAGGATGACTTGGTTATTTGCCCATGATAATTAGATGGGCCGATGTAGTCTCGATTTGAAAATTAAACTCTGTTTTCAGAATGTGATTCTATATTATGTGATTTGACATATATTCCTGTTTTTGGAATTCTGATTATACGACCAGTTTACGTAATATCTGTTAAGTTCACGTGCTTAAAGAATTACGTTTTGAATCTCGATGTTTCTGATTTTCCTTAATCTTTGAATGTCATTTATATTAGTTTTCAGAAAGTATCATTATACGTACTATTGTGTTTCTACATATTTGAATTGCTAGGATCGTTTTAAATACATCTTTTTACTGGGCTTTTTCCCGAAAGCTCACCCCTCTACCTCTCAGATTAATTGCAGTGATCCGTAGGCGCTACCTGCCGCGTACACGACGTAGGCTGGTGGGGAGAGCTACCCTAGGCTACTTTTTGTACACGCAAAAAGGTATACATTTACATTCCTGTACCAGACATATTTGTACGCATAGACATGTATATTGGGAATATTTTTGTTGGGATGTAATTTGTAAGGAAATACGATATAAACGATATTATTTTGGGTTTATATTTTGAGATGGCTAGTATTAAATCGAAATCGATACATTGAGTTGTAAAAGTGGATTGAGAAAGTATGCTTGGTAGTTGTAGATATCTAGGATTGTTGGAAAGCATGCTTGGTAGTTGTGGATATCTAGGATTGTCGAAAAACAACTGAATTGCAGGTGGGTAGGCTCATATATAAGCCGTTATGCTGCCGAAATTTCTATCGGCCACATAAGTTAAAGTATGAAAATTAATTATAATTACAAGTAAAGAATTAGGAAAAGCGTTTTGACACTGCACAGGAATACAACCTAAGTGAATAAGGGATCAATTGAGTAAATTAAATTCAAAAAAAAAAAATTCCTCCTAATTTTCAAGGTCAATGGTCGTTACAGAAACGGCTCGAATTGCCGGCGACGACCAAGACCATAAATGGGTACCGACGGCGAGGGGAGAAAACACCGGACCGACCACTTTCCAGTGGCCTTGGACAAAAACGAGACCAGATCCGAGAATCGGACAACCCAGCGGAGCTGCTGGCGACAGAAACCGATGGAGAACCGACCAACGAGGCACCGAACCGGTTGAACCGGACGGAACAGACGGTCTGAACCTCGTTGAACCGGACCGAACTGGTTCAGCCAAGAAAGAATGGAAAAAAGGAGAAAAAGAGAAAAAAGAAAAAGGGGAAGAATTTTCGGAGATACACCGGACTTCGAGTAAGTCGGTAAGCGGTCAAAATTGACCGATTTGATTTTCGAGAAATTTATTTAAATTATATCCGATTGGAAAAATAACCCAAAATTAAATATAAATTGTGCAGTTCGACGATAAATTCCAAACGTGAGCCGATTGAACTTCGATTTACGTACCATTACATAATCTCGGGTAAGTAAAGCTCATTTACGACAATTTATATAATTATTCGCGTATTAGAAATGTATTTTACGCATTACGGATTTAATTCTGCATTTAGTGGATAATATTGGAAATTTTGAGTAAACTATCGTAAATGATATACAGGCTATCCAAAGAGTTTGGAACGAAACTCAATGGGTATTGAGAGCCCAATAGACCCGATGAAGGGATTAAATAAGTGGAAAACGGGCTGAAAATAGGTCGAGGCTTATTAAGACGCAATCGAGCTCAATAAAGTAAAATGGGCCCAGTGTTTTAGATTCGATCAGTATAAGTGAAATATGATAAGTATAATTGAATTAACCCAAATATGTGGTTATATGCAGCTCGTAGACTTGGTTTGGAGCAAATTGGACTGAGAGACCTGGTACGAGCGGAACGGGATAAGCTCGCGCGTGATTCCAGGTAAGGGAATTTTACAGATCGCTAGAGGTAACTTTACGAAATTTCAACTTCAATTGCAGTCTTTTAAATGCTCTAAAGGGTCTAGATTTCAGATAAAATTTTTAGTGCCCTGAATTGACAAATTACCAAAATACCCTTGTTAAGGGTAAAATTTCCAACTTTAGGAAAAACGTGGGAGGAGCAAGGACAAGAGGTTTCTGCTCGTTTCTTGAGATGTTTGAACACATGCATGAGTAGGCTGGCTAACTTATAAATAAAAATGCACAGCATTGCATAATTTCAACAGATGTTGATTTTCTCTAAAAATGATTTGAGAAATGTAGCCGCTTACGTGATTTTATGAAAATGTGACATGCTAGAGCTCAGCTCGCACGAGTTTTGATTTGTGTGATGCATACCTTACTACTGGAGCGAAAGCTCGCACTAGAGTTTTACATGTATTAGTGCTGGAGTCTAACTCACACTCAATTTTTATATGATTTTCGTGACACAGTGCTGAAATCTAACTCGCACCAGATTTTTATATAATTTTTGAAATACAGTGCTGGAGTCTAACTCGCACCAGATTTTCACATGAAATGTGTACAGAGTGCTAAAGCTCAACTTGCACTAGTTTTACTTGATTTTATGAGAGTGTTGGAGCATCGCTCGCACTATTTTTCTGAAATCATACGATGATCCATGCTTGGAGCATCGGGTATACTGCGTGTCACACCAATTAAATAGGCTCGCACGTGGGTTTTGAGACAGGGCATGAGTATGGACATATGATATGGGTCCACGAAGTACGTTGTACCGTGCAAGTAGCATGGAGTACGCTGTACTGTGTGGCATCTTCGGATGCGTGGTATCTTCGAATACGAGTGGCATCTTCGGATGCGTGGGATCGGATAAGACTGACAGGTTAGACTGACCCACCTCCCGGACGGTTCTCGATCGTGGTGAGACCCCGCACACTAGGATCCATCTAGCAGAGGGGCTCACGAGGACACATGGCCATAGTCCTGGTTATTTCCCTGAGATATACATATATTGCCTAATCTTGCCTGTTGATGTTTTGAGAAACTCATTTGTGGATTTTTATGTGAGTTTGGACCACCCGAGGGAGGGGTTGGATCTTGACAGAGACATGATTTTGATGGAAATTAAACTGGGTTTTAAACGAAAACTTGCATGATGTTATTTTTCATGTTATTTAAACCCATGAATGATGTCAACTGGTTTTACATGACATTCAGTATATCGCATGGTATTGTTGCTTTAAAAAGCATTTGATTTCATGGTTTTGTGTGAGTCAGGAACACCCGAGGGAAGGGTTGAGTCCTGACTGTGTTGTAAAATTTTAACGATGATGAAATGTTTTAAATGGATATGCATGTCGAGTTTTCCATGCTTTTGAATCCATATATGAACTTGTTTTACATGACATCATGACATCACGAATTATAACATCTGTTTTGAAATGTGTGGAGAAAGGGTGGTTTATGCATGGCACCACGTTCATGTAGGTAGTATGGTTACCTACTTGTTCGTAGGATTGCCTTACTAAGCTTGATGTGCTCACCCCTTTCATTTTCCAACACAGATTCCCTCCAGTAGACATTGAGGCTACTGAGTACTGCATTCCTGATATCCGCTGCTACCCATCATGTTAAGGTATATACACTTGTACATATTCTATCTAAATAAGTATAGCGCTGTAACATGTTTGTAAGTAAACTGTCAGGGATGTATAGATAATGTAAACACTTGTAAATAAATGGAAAAGAATAAATGAAAAACGATTGTGTTTACCTTTTTCTGTAATAAGAAATTAAGTTATATGATGATTAAATGGTGGGACTGGCATTGACGCACAGCCCAATTATTAGTGGAGTGTGGTCACGATTCGGAGGATAGATAAGTATGAAATAAAAATGAAAAATTTACTCTGATTTTTGGGTAGTTTTGGGTCATGACATCAGGGTCGTACAGCTCTTTCGTAAAATATGGGTAGTATCTATCTTACTTGCTTTCACTAGCACCTAGTTAGGACACGGGCACCAAGGGCACTCTCTATGTGGGAAACATATTTGCGTGCTGCGCGGGCATGAAATACTACCGAAAACATCATCATAAACCACCAGTAGCACGACATCTTCCACACATGTTGAGTCAAATGCTAAAGGGGCCCTACATACTGGCACCCAAGTGGTGGAGCCGGAACACCACAAGAAGTAACAATGCATGAAGCCTATAATCTCAAAACATCTTTTCTTTTTTCCCCTTTTCCCTTTTTCTATGCTTTTGAAATTGTCAAAAGTTTCTCTAACGATATGGATATAAAATCATAAATAAATGTAAAATATTCATACGTTTCATACCTTAGGAAAATTCATTTCATATCATGGAAGGTACTCGGGGAATATTTTGACAAATTAAAGCATGCTTCGTAAACAGTTTCACAAGTATGAAAGCATTGATAAATCATTTCAAATTATATGCACCTTTATAAAATCTCTTATCGGTGAAACAAGAATACATTATCAAAACTAAGTTAAATAGTACCCCTTACCTCAATTTATCGGATATCCCGCGTTCAAGTAATGATGTCTCCCAGTGCCTCCTTTAATTCCTTCTACGTTTTACCTACACCAAAATCGTTTACTTAGCCTCCTATTCATGTGAATCATCTTAATTGCATTAAAAATCGTAACTTATTCGTTACTACCTTGTGTGCACGTATAATTGTACATACCTAGTCCGACACGCACGTTTATATATTTTCATTACTATATATATTTTGTACATACAAATATTAACATACACATTTATTATATACATCTACATATATATACACATAAATAAATATATATATATATATAAATATATATACTCCTATATATATTATTATTTTTTTTCATTTTTCCTTATCACATGTATATATTCTTTGTATGTACATATACTAACATACACATTTATCTTATATACACCCATATGTATATACACACCAATATATATATATATATACATATATATATATATATACATATATAGTATTATTTGTTTCCGTTATTCAATATCACAAATATATATTTTTTGTCTACTCCTCATTTTTCCCATTTTTTATCTAATTAAATCTACACTAACATGCTTGTATCTACAACACATATATCTACATATACATTAAATATACATACATGTATATATATATATATATATATATATATATTACCTCTTTTTCCTTTCAATTTTCTTGCTTTTCTTTTCTTTTTCTTTTCCTTTTTTCTCCTTTCTCCTTTCTTCCCTCTCGGTCAGCCCAGTCTCGGCTTGCTCTTCTTCTTCCTTGGTTTGGTTTTTAGCTTCTCGGTTCTGCTTAAATTCCACTCTCGGTTTCCAACCTTCCTTCAGTCTTCTTCTCCTTCGGTCTTGCTCCTATTTTCCAGCCTCGATCTTCCTCTTCCTCAATCTCCCCTACCTCTCGGTTTCAGCCTCCCTTCGACCTCGGGTCTACTTTCTTCTTCAGCCCTCGGCCTGTTTCAGTTTTCCCTCTTCCTCGGTCTACTCTTTTCTTTCTTTCTTTCCTTTTCCCCCGGTCAGCTCTCCTACTCCAGATTTGCTTTCCTGGTTCTGCTTCACTCTTCGGTCTCGATCTGTTGCAGTTTCTTCTCCCCCTTCTTCGCGGTCCTGCTCCTAGTTTCTATTTTCTCTTCTTTTCTTCTTCTCCTTCCCTCCTCTTCCTTTCTTTCTTTTCTTTTCTTTCTTTTCTCTCTCGATCAACCCTCCTTCTTTTCCTTTCTTTTCTTTCTTTCTTTCTTCCTTTCCCCCTCGGCAGAATCAACTTCCCTTCTCTTCTCCCTTTCTTTTTTTTCTTTCCTTTCTTTCTTCTCCTTCTTCCTCGGCCAGCCCTCATCTTTCTCCTATTTTCTTTCCTTCTTTCTCTTCTTCTCTAGCCGAGCAACTTCCCTCTTTTCTTTTCCCTTTTCCCGCTCCCCGCTACTGCCTCTGAATTTCGAAAATGCAGGAAACGGAATTGGCTTTCTTTGAAAGCCAATTCCGTACAACATAATATATATATTAATATATATATATATGTTATATTAATATATAGATAGATATTTATTTGTTTGTTTTTGTTTAATGTTTGTATTATTATTTTTTTTTGTTTTATTGTTTTGTGTTCATTTATTAATTCTTATATATTGTATGTTATACATTACAATATATATATATTCGTTATATATATATACATTTTCTTTCTTTTTTTTTTTTAAATCACCTAATGACAATATTCATGCCTTCCAAGAAATTTTTAGTATTTCGTAAATGAAATATTATCAGGATTTCATCATTCCTCATGAATCCCTGATATAAGTTTTTACATCAACAATTTTCAACTAATAAATTAAAATTTTTCAATCCCTCCGTGCTTGCATTTGCTTTATCATTTCCTGATTTTTCAGGTTCCCTGTTATTCACGAGCTTCTCGGTTCCCATACTCCTCGAACCCTACAACGAATATTCGCACTTCCATTAAAACATATTATTTTTGTTTTTATATAATCTAATTTAAAAGTAGGAAACTTGTGGTGTTTACATATATATTGCCTAGTCTCGCATATTATAAATTGATATTGTGAGAAACATGTTTTGTGTACTTTTGTGTGAGTCTGGATCACCCGAGGGAGGGGTTGGATCCTGACTGAGATGTGATTTTGATGAGAATGAAACTGAGTTTTAAATTGAACTTGCATGACGTTATTTCCATGCTATTTAAACTCATGCGTGATGTAAACTGGTTTTACATGACATTCATTGTGTCGCATGTTACTATTGCTTTGAAAAGCATTTGAGTTCATGATTTTGTGTGAGTCAAGAACACCCAAGGGAGGGGTTAAGTCCTAGCTGTGTTGTGAAATTTTAACGAGAATGAAATGATTTAAATGGATTTACATGTTGAGTTTTTTATGCTCTTTGAAATCCATATGTGAACTTATTTTACATAACATCATGAATTGTAGCATCTGTTTTGAAATTATGTGGAGAAATGGTGGTTTATGCATGACACCACGTTCATGTAGGTAGTATGGTTACCTACTTATTCATAGGATTGCCTTACTGAGCTTGATGTGCTCACCCCTTTCATTTTCTCACACAGATTTCTTCTAGTAGACTTTGAGGCGACTGAGTACTACATTCCTGATATCCACTGTTGCTCATCACTTGAGGTATATACACTTATACATATTGTATCTAAATAAGAATAGCTCAGTAACATGTTTGTAAATAACTTTCGGGGATGTATAGACATTGTAAACACTTGTAAATGAATGAGAAAGAATTAGTGAAAAACTCATGTGTTTACCTTTCCTTTAATGAGGAATTAAGTTATATGGTGAATGAATGGTGGGACTGGCATTGACGCATAGCCCAATTGTTAGTGGAGTGTGGTCACGACCAGAGGACAGGTAAATATAAAAAGAAAAACGAAAAAATTTATTCTGATTTTTTGTCGTGACAAAAGCCCAAAAGCCTTGTTACTTCTTTAGTTACTTTATGAGTTTAGTTATCATATATAAAGGTTTTGTTTTCTTTTTACATAACCTTTGTGAGATTAATTCCTTTAGAGTATTATAACCATTCAACAATATTTTGTTATTTGAAGGATAGTTTTATGAGGAAATTGTTGATGAGAATTTTAGAGGAGATGATAGAAGATGTCATAAACTTGGATATTAAAAAAAAAAAAACTTCATTAGTGAAGAGCAAGTGATTGAATCCATTTGAGTTGCATTAAATATTAACTACTACAATTTTTTTCTTGAATTGTAGTTTTTTGAATTATTGTTGTGTTAAATACTAAAATTGTTGAATTATTTGTTTTAAGGATTGGTTATTTGATTGTTTTTGTTTGCTATTTCATTTTTTGGTTATGTATTTTTTAAATAATGTTTTTCATGCTATTCAGGTTAATCATGTCAATTAATTGTGTCTAATCGTATTATGTTGTATTAATCGTATTGTTTTACAAGTTTAAATAAAATGTATTAATCATATCGTATCATATATAATAATAATAATAATAATAATAATAATAATAATATCATGTTCTTGGTTAGGATATATATGCATGTTATAAGTCTGTCGTATTTATATTTCAATAATTTGCGTCGGGTTTCACAAGCAATGTGACACAAATAAACTAATTACAAGTTCAATGTAAAAGAAGGCCCGTTGATGTACAATTATGCATAGAAGAGGAGGCCAACGAATATGCACAACTGTAACAAACCTAGCAAGTGCTATTTTTTGATGAGAGACCTAACCAGAGCTTGATTACATAAGAACTTGAATGTCTGTCCTACAATTTATTCACATCTATATATCTCGTTGATGTTTGACCTTGTAAAGTTTAATTAAACAACCTGAGTGGCCCCAGTTGAAGCCTGCTGGTGCGAGGTGTCCTCGGAGTACATCCCATGCTTAATTGAATCGTACTTCTCTCCATCACCCCATAGAGCGTACGCCTCTTCGCCATGCACCGCGTCATCTCCGATTGATAACTGTTCCTCCGACATACGCAACGGGATGACTAGGCTGATGGCTACACAAATAATCGATGTGACGACAAGGTTCCATCCAACTATAAAAGCGCCCCCTGCTAATTGTTTCAGGATCTGGATCCCCCCGGAGCCTCCGTAGACGCCTCCCCTTGATTTTGTTACTGGTAAAAACATTGCACAGAGCTGAGGTTCAGCAAAGACACCGGTCAGAACACCGCCAAGAAGTCCGGCAATTGCATGGGTATGAAACACTCCTAGTGTGTCATCAATATGTTGAAGCACTGTCCATCTCTTGTGTACGATCATCATGGTGAACCATGGAACGCTTCCTGATAGAACTCCCATGACTATGGCTGCCCATCCTTGCACCAGACCTATATTTTTTAGGGTGGGAAAGAAAAGAAAAAGAAGAAAATTCTACAATTTTTATGTCATCAGCAAGGTTGCAAGAAATTAATTAATGTCTGTCCGACGTGATGTGCATGTTGACTTTAGAAGATACTTGAAATAACTGGTTAATACCTGCACCAGGAGTGATGCAAACAAGACCGGTGATCATGCCCTGGACAGCACCAATGACGGAGGGTTTCTTGAAGAAAATAACATCAAGCCAAGTCCAAACAAGGAGACTCGTAGCAGCACAAATGTTGGTATTTAGAACTGCCATGGAAGAATCAACGTTGGCAGCATATGGATCTCCACCGTTGAAACCTGCCCATCCCATCCACAACAATCCTGCCCCCGCCAACATCAGTAGCACATTGTTTGGAGGAAATCTCTCTCTGTCCTTTTTTGATCTAGGCCCCACCTGCATTATACAATCACCGTTAGAAATTGAATTTTGTCATCAGATCATCAAGGTTGCAAGAAATTGAATTTTCTTCAAGAATCAAACCTCTTATGGTGCGGTATAATAATTGGATAAAAAATCTCCAAGCGTGACTTTTAAGGCGTTTGGCACGCCAGTGGTGCAGCACGGTGGAAAGTCCCATCGTGCTTCACACCAAAAATTCCATCATATCTTTAGGGTTCCGTGGAAAAAATGCACCAATGTTTTTTATTATTATGTTTACTTTTTATTTTTAATTAATAAATAAAATAATAATTAATTTTGTTATCAAAAATATTAAATTTTTTTTTTATGTATGCAGCCATAAATCTCCAGTAGTAATTAATATTATATTTAATATAATATAAAGACACTTCATAATTTAAAAAATATAAAAAATAAATATTTAAATAAATAATTAAAATAAATAAATAACATAAATAATAAATTACATAAAAATTAACAATTTGTTTTGAAATGTGTATATGTATTATTATTTTTTTCCAATAAAATGCATATGCTTATTAAGAAAAATATTATTTGAAAAAAATAATTTAAGTAATTTTTAATTATTTGTTAATTTCTCAAAGATTTGATATATATTTTATTTTAATTTTTAATTTAATGTTCTTAATATTATTTTTTATTTTAATTACAATTTATTTCACTATAAAATTTGCATTCGTACACACATCCTACTATTAATATTTAATTTTACCATTATAATATCTAAATTATAATATCTAATATCAGCTCACTTCAATCTCACAAAAGTGGATCTTTAATAGATGAGAAATGTCATATACACCTAAAAAATAAAATAAATAATAAATAATTAAAACTTGATGTAATAATTAGTTTTAAAGTTCAGATTCTTTTTTCCTTAAACCTCGGAAAAAGAAAAAAAAGAAAAAAATGAATATACATGGTTGCCTTTGTTCCTCAAAGTCAGAGCAAAATTTTTGTTCAAAAGATTGGAAACTAACCCAAAAGGCAGCAGTCAAACCAGCAGTCCCAGAAGAAAGGTGAATAACATAACCACCAGAATAGTCCATAACTCCCCAGTGAAACAAGAAACCTCCACCCCACAAGCTAAATGCACCCACAGTGTAACAGAAACTGAGCCAAAGCGGTACAAAAGCCATCCAGGCTTTTATATTCATCCTTCCCAGCACTGACCCGGCTAGTATAATTATCGTGATCGCCGCAAACACGCACTGAAACCAAACCATCGAGGCCATAGGATAAAGCGGTGTCACCATGGCCGTCTCGACCTGACCATCATCATAGAACTGCGTTGACTCTGGAAGAAGTGCTTGATTTACTAGAAACTTTTGGCCCAAAGCAGGCCCTGCTTTGCCCCAGAAGGGCAAAAGCTTATGCCCAAAGGACATCTTGTACGCCCAAATGACCCAGCAGATAACTACGGCAGCAAAAGCATAGAGCGCCATGAAAGCGGAATTCACTGCCCACTTTTTCTTGACGATGCTACCGTAGAGGATGACCAAGCCTGGCACGCTTTGCAGGCCAACTAGCGTGGCGGATATCATCTGCCATGCATTATCTCCTTTGTTTAGCCAAACTGGGACTGCTGGCGTGCCGCCTTGGTAGGCCTCCGGCACCGAGTTGGGAGAAAGAGCGGCCATGCGGTTAAGCCAAGTAAAGAAGGCTACTTCGCCGTTGGAACAACAGCGTGGATTATTTATTATAGAGCGGTTCGAAGGAAAACAATTCTATTAATATATGAAGTATAAGAAAAGAGACTTTTTGGATTAAAATACAAAGTCATTATATGATGGGAACAGCGTTTGTCAATTGTGATCTATTGAAAATTGTAAGAGATCGGCAACTTTTGTCATATTAGATTGACTCATTGGTAGCCACCCAACGACAATCAAGAGGGAAGATCTTTTCAATCTTCTACTGATGTAAACCCTCGCCAAATGGCAACAACTTGAATCTTTCTCGTAACTTAATAACTTAATTTGGTTTTTAATTTAGTGGCCGACTAAGTTAAAAAATATTTGTTGTTAGTGGACGCGATACTCGTATTTTATTGTCAATTTTCATTTTTTAATTATGTATTATATTTTATAGATTAATGAAATTATTTTATAACTTGGGGGCAATTTGGATGCAGCGAAATCCGAACTTTGGAGAACTATGAATCGCACCGTGCAGTGGATTTGAAATGCATGGCACGGCACGGTGCAATTGATTGGTTAAACCTCCGGTGGAAAATTAGTTTTCCACCAATTTTCCACTAGAGGATAAGAATTTAAATCCCATGTGAGCCCCACTTTTTTTTTTTTTACACATTTTTATCTTTGATATTTTAATTAAATTATTTTATTAATTTTTAATGTTTTTGATTAAATTATTAACTTTTAATAATTTAATATATTTTTTAACCTAATGCTTTTGATACTTTTTATTTTATTACATTAATTTACTTGAAAATTTTAAATCATTTATTTTTGTTAATTCTCTTGCTTTCTCTTTTACATTTAACATTTTATTAGATCTAATCCACTCGATTACTAATAAAGTGTTAATTAAGGTGTAAGCGGCCTTTACTTCAATAACACTGAGAATACAAGTTCGATCTTCTGAAAACGCACTTGTTGATAGGACTTTAATATTTCATGATTTTGACCTGAAAAAAATTAATTTCAAACCCATAAGTCTAGACTACCCTGGATTATGAATAGGAAAAAAATAAAGTTAACAAAACGTTAAGCCAAATTGAGTTCAACATAAAAGGTTAACATTTTTCTGAATAATTACTTGAATGTAACCACACATTATTTTAACGATCTCTTGAATATTGTCTATTTTTGTTTATGCTTCCCTTCTTGCAAGCTCATTGTAGAGGCACTCACAATTGCTTGATATCAGTTATATGCTTGTGATAATAAAGTGAAACACCAAATTTTAAAGATCGAAAGCCAAACATTCTGATAGTAAAATGACTATTTGCTGCTTTGGCAGGGTTCCTATTACTCCATGCAATCTTATTTTTATTCTTCTTTTTCTCCTTTTTTTTTTTCAGAAGGTATCACCTTAATCAACTCTTCACAGTCTATATTCCTTCACATTAGACATGAGTATGCTTGACTTTACCATCATATGTCTGTTTTATAATTATAATTACTTCACAATCATTTTGACAAAAGGTTTGCATATAATCATATTATATCATATCATTGATCATTTTATGTCAAGTTGACCCTAATTTACTTTCATCAATTGTTACTAAGGCCAGGTCATACTTAGTAGGTGTTTGTGCGTATATATTTATATATTCATGCCCCAAATCAATACTTTAAAATCTTCATGTTGGAAAGGAAATCAACAGATGACAAGGTAAATAAGTAGATAATCTTCAATTGCACCTATGCTCTCCATTACCTTTGATCTTTGAACCATTTGATGATGAAAGTAAGTAAACTCCTACTTATATTTGTTGTAGGCTGTAAATAACTCTTTAGGATCATGGCATACCCTGCATATATCAAATAGTGAAATCATTCACATTAAAAGTCAATATTGATTCATACAGGCAAATTACGATTGCTTACCTTAGAATCTTCCTTGCCCATATTTCCTTAGAATTATATTTGTTTTTTCCTTTTATAATTCCTTTTTCGGATGCGTCTCTGTTGTTGTTGGCATTCCTTTAAACAAATACTACATTGCAAACTTTTATTATATTCTTTGTTTAGAAGAAAGTAGACATTCTTTCTGAAATCTATCTAAAGTAATTTGTTGCAATATCCTCTGAGTCACGACCAAAGGAGTATGGGTGAAACCAAATCAAGTCAAAACAATTCAGTATTAGGTTTAAGTTAGGATCGGCTCAAAAACTTGAAACATAAAACTCGATTCAAACTCGATCGAACTTAGTTTTTGAAGTTCAAGTTCAGCTCGATAGAAAACTCGAACTACTCGAGGTCGACTCGATAGACTCGAACTCCACTTGTTAATTTTATTTATTATTTTTTCAACTATATATTATAAGAAAAATAGTAAATTAATAATAAAATATTAAAAAATATTAAAAAAAACTCAATAAAACTCGCGAGCCACTTGAGTCGAATATTTAGAAGCTCGAATTCGGCTCAACTCGTTACTCGAATAGCTTAAGCTTAAGCTCTACTAGATTAAAAAAAGAGTCAAATTCGAGTAATCATCGAGCTAAACTCGAATAACTTATGAGTAATTTGACTAATTTACTCCCTTGCAAAGAAGCCACCTTAGTTCCTTTGTTGGGTGCAGATGTTTGGGAGCATGCATGCTCCTTACAAGTGAATCTTTCAATCTTCCTTTTATCTGCATCTGCTTATGACTCTCGACCACTTGAATTTTTTTATCCATAATGCCGCAAAGTTTTACTTTATAGGCGCCTTAATTATCGAAATGTAGTTTTAGGAATTCTCTTACTTTTTTTTTTCCAAGAACTTGAGCCAATGTATATTAGAGACTCCTGTAAATTGTTAAAATCTTCTCATTTGGCTTTTCAATTTTTTTGATACTTAACAATTGACATAAAATCCTGATGCAGTAAAAAAATGTGAAAGATAACTATTTGGAAAACATATGGAAGGTCATTAAGTGGTATTATGTATGAAATGTATGACAAAGCATGTTCTTGATCAGGTATGACACTTTGTTCCTTGACCTACAGTGTTTAAGGCCACAGGATAAATATGATATTTGTCCAATTTAATTTGATGAGTGCTAGACTAAATAAATAAATACATAAATTGAGGAAGACCATCAAATCACTCTCCCTTGGTCCTAAAATTTTACAGATATATATATATATGTTTGTAATTAATCTACTAAGATGGAAGAGGTGATTTGTCTAATATTCCAATGTGTCCAGGCTATGAAAAAGAGAGCCTTACCCAGGAGAAAGCTCATATTATCGCACTGGGGTTGGTTATAAGTGTGTGTGTGTGTGTGTGTGTCTATATATATATATATATATATATATATATATATATATATATATATATTCATGTGTTTTTATCACAGGATGAATATTGTCATCTTGATTGTTTTAACCTTCTGTGTTAAAATTGGTCTTTTTGTGCATTCGGTCTTTTTTTTTTTACTATTTTTCAATCAAAATGCTTCCAAAACACCTATAATTTAACTCCAAGTCTATAATCTACATAACTGAGGAAAGTACCACGTGAGAATAGTAAATTAACATTTTTTGCATGAGGATGAAGCATTAATTAATACAATTAAACATAGAAATAACTCTATTTTATAGAGCTATTATGTGTACTTCGAAAAATTTTTGGAAATCAAGTCGATCTCCGAGAGCACTGTCGGCATGATCAAATACGGAGTTGATGACTACACCCAAATATCAACCCTGGTTGTGCTATTAATGATCTTATAAAAGAGGATTGTATTTGAGACTTTCCCATATCCATAAGCAAAGTAACAATGCAACGAATTGTTTGGCTAAATGAAGGGGAAGTCTCTCACAAATTGTTAGGCTTCTGAATTAGGATCTTTCTCTTAAGAAATTTGAACTTTCCTTATTAGCTAATTTTGTAGGGGTTGAGTAACCCTATAGTGGTGCAATTTAATGTTCTCGGTATTACCTTTTGCCCCCAAAAAAAAAGAAAGAAAGAAAAGGAGTGCTTCCATTTGCAACCTGAATATGATTAGATATAATCTATTTACTACCCCTATTAAATTTCCTAAATTTATTTCATAATTTTTACTAAATACAACATATTACTAAATATGTTATACCCAAACTATCCTCCTCATTTCACACCCTAAGAACCAATTCTTGTCTTTCTCTCTCTTTCTATGAACTATCTCTTCAATCTCATTAATTTTTCACATTCAATCTCACTTCATAGTCAATCTTTCTTCAATCAAGATTTTCTCTGCTAAATCCTTCAATAAATTTATCTTACATTGTTTGATTTCATTAATTTTGATGAAAAATGATGACTTTAGGGTTTCAATGTCGAATGGGGGAAGGGGCTTCTGCCTTAGGCTCACGGCAATCATTTGCCACAAAGTACTTAAGGCTTGCTGCAGTCTCTTACTACAGGCCTTCCGTAACTAACGACAGGAGACTACCGTGAGCTACTAGAAATACCTCTCTTTGCTTATTTTACTTATGTTTGGGGTGAGAATGGAGCGTATGTTTGCAGGTGTTTATTTGTGTATGATTCTTGGCAAGATTTGTGCAGTTATTATAATGTTTTCCTAGGTTCTTAAATTATGCTTTCTCTTCTTATTTTTCATCATAAGTTTAGCTTCCTCCCAAAATACAACCTTGTTGAATATAATGAACTAATCTCGGTATTTTGCTCTTAAAATGCAACCTTGTCGAATATGATGAACTAATCTCAGTATTGTGCTCTTAAAATGCAACTTTGATGAATATGATGAACTAATCTCTGTATTGTGCTCCTGAAATGCAACCTTGTTGAATATGATGAACTAATCTCGATATTGTGCTATTTAGAGTATTGTTTCGTAGTTAGGTGACATTCATATTGTATAAGTATTAGTTTCGTAGAGGGTTGAGTTGTTTATAGATGTAATACTTGCTCACGACATTTTGGATCATGTTGGCTTTAATTACCTGTAAAGCATTGAGAAATTGTCTAATTATCTAGTTGTAGGTGTAATTGTGTGTATTTCTAGATGGCACGTACACGAAGAGCTGGGTCATCTAGAGAAACATCACATGATCATAGTCGTCCCTTCTCTAGTCCATCTAAAGGGTAAGCAACTATGTCTGAAAGAAGGCAACACGTCGCGACAGAGGAGGCGAGGCAACGTACCTTGACCCTAAGTGAGGTAGCAGCTACTAAGGAGAGGTAGCATGTGCCTACATCTAGTGAGGCAGTAGCTGCTAAAGAGAGGCAACGTCCTATATCTGGCGATGCACTAGCTGCGGAGGCTAAACAACAAGTGCCTACATCTAACGACTCATCAGCTGCGAAGGCTAGGCAGTAAATACCTATTTGGTAACAAAAGGTAGCTTTGGATCTCATTTTATTGCACCTATTTGGTAACAAAAGGTATGTTTGAAAGTTAATACATATTTGTTGTTATTAATATCATGATTAATAATATTGTAAGTGTTTATTTGTTTTTTATTTAGGAGGGGAGAGAGGTGAAAATGAATAACCACGATCCTAAACTTGCTACATTGCCATTAGATGAGAGTTGGTCATGAATCCAAGCAAAGGTAAAGCAGTCAAAGTTGGCTCCGTTGTTACAGTGCTGTTATCTCATGTGCAACAAGACTATTATTATTGTATTTACAAAGAGGTGGCAGCCAAAGACTAATACCTATCACATGCCTTTCGGAGAGATAAACATCACATTGAATGACATGGCTACACTGTTTAACATTCAAGTGGTTGATTAGGTAATTTTCTTTAATACTATCTCCATTGACAAACGAGAGGTTAGTACGTGTTCTTGGGGTGCCTCTAGATGAGGCATGTAAAGAGACGATCGCTTGTCAAGGACCACATGTTAAGATGCAGTGGTTCAATGGCCGACTCAGAGGAAGAGACAAAAATAGTGTAAGCGACTCGCACATTTTTGCTATTTTTAGTTGGATGCACTCTTTTCATTGATAAGACAGCAACCTGAGTACTGGTAATGTACTTGTCATTTTTGGAGGATTTGGGAGTTGTTGGAGAGATTGCATGGGATGCAGCTTGTCTTGGCTACACTTATAGATAGCTTGGCTTTGCTAGCAGGTCTAAGCACCACTCTATAACTGGTTACATGATACTTATTCAGCTATTTTAATTTTTTTTTAAATATTCATTTTGTTTTCTTGTAATATTTATTAGTTTATGCTGTTATGATAAATGTTGCTTTTGTTTTTTTAAGTCATGGATCTACGAGCATTTTTCGTCGTTAGCTCTAGTGCCTATCATTCGGACCGAGATGCTGCCAACTCAACTATGGAAGCCACGCACATTCGACATTCATTTACATGTGTTGAGGGAGTGACTTGATGACTTGCAATGTAATCAATTCATTAAGGATCCGTATGCAGATTCTAGATCTCATTATCCTTTGCCGCTGATCACGTTCTTTTGCCAGTATATTAAGTTCAACCACTTTGTAGAGTCATACCATCCAGATAGAGTTTTACGATAATGTGGCTATATACAGGGCATTCCAGGTCCATCTCTTACCCCAACATGTGCAGAATGAGGTTTGGAACCAAAGAACTATGACATGCTTTATTGTTTCTTATATAGGTATTGGGATAACTGAGACTTTCACTTGATTTAAAAAAAAAAAAAAGTAGAGGTGATCTATGTAGTGAGTAGAGAAAGTGTTCACAAGACTATATGTCTTGGTATAAGACTGTTTCACACCGATTTGTATAGAATCCCGCACATAAATCAATCACATAGCACAAACAGAGCAATAGGGAGTCGACCAACAACGTTATAAGTCATTCATTTTTCATTTTCCGTCAATAATGGTTTATTATATTGTGTTTGATGTTGTTTTTGATATATTTATGTTCATATTAATTGGTAGTGTTTATCGAGAGCCATATGTTGACTAGAGACAGTGGTAGCGGGTAGAGAGAATCAAGACATGGATGCATTTGGTAGGGCAATATTTTATTTATGGCATCTTAGTGAGATCACCCCATACTGCTGTAGCATCTTCAGATCCTCTGCAATTTACACCTCAACATCCACGTTCAACTCTCCCCACAGTAACAACTTCATCATCTCAACATCTCATTGTACGTTTGCCTCAACCACCAACACCAATGCCAACATCACCACCTCCACCACCAGTATGGAAGGCCCACCACTAGCTTTAGCAGGACCAGGACCAGCGCTTACATGAAAGCCTTTTCTTGTTCAGTGGACTCGACCACCACATTGGCTTTCACGTTACATCGCACGATGAGAGTTAACTTCTACTGCAGCACATCTACCTCCTACTCCGAGTACATCGGATCCAACTCCTACACAAGCACCCCCACCCCCACCTACTCTTACTTCGCATCCAGCTCTTTTTACATCCCATCTAGCTCCTTTTACTGTAGTATGTTAGGTATAAGAGGAGGAGAGAGTAGATTTTCTTCATATGTTTTTTACTTTTACTTTTATTGTTAGACCTGTATTTTTTATGTAGCTAGTTCCTTATGATTTATATATGTACAAACATGTATTGAGTTATTTAAATCATAAGAAGAGTATTTACTAGATTTAAGTGTTAGTGAAATGCTTTAACACTTAAAAGCTACATAAAGGCCTAATGTGAGCTATGAGGGCTACAGGTTAAACCGAATAGATCTAAATCATTCTGCTTGAAGTGAAGAACTTATGATGGGAAAATATAGAAAGTTCATGAAGGAAAGTCAGTTTGATTTGGTCCCGAACACATAAAGGTAGAGTAAATGCCAAAAAAGGGGTAAAACATACTTTCTAAGCCATTCGAGGTGCTTTAGGTATATTCACTTCACGAAAATGACCAAAACGTAAAGAAGAGAGTGTAAAACATAAGATATGACACTTTTGAAATTTTGAAAAAAAGTCAACTTGGTCAATGATTAAGGAAAAAGTCAACTATAGTTAAGAAAAGTGATCTTTTACCATAGTTAACTAACCATGGTTAGGAATTAACCTAAGTATGGAGAAAAAAATTGGAAAAAATAATTTTAGCTAGAATATAAGATATTCAACCTCCAAAGTAAGGAAAATTTATTTGGATGAATTTCAGATTTAATTTAATGGTTAAAAACGCAATGGGCCAAAGTTGAAAATTTTAAAGCCCATTAAGGTATCATAAGTGTGGGCCGAATTTGGGAAGCCCAATGGGCTGAATTGTTGGGCCAATTTGTGGGCCCAATATTGAGACAATTGAAGGCCCAATAGGTAGTAAAAATTTTAGCCTGAAAGCCCATTAACAAAGCCCAAACCGAGGAGCCCAATTAAAAAGCCCATTAGTATAAGTTAAAAGCCATTAATGAAAGGTAACAAAGTCTAAAATGATAACAATTACCTAAACTTTTTGGAAGTCAATTAAGGTGGCTGGATTTTAGCTTAATAACTAAGTAATGGACTTATAAATACCAACCAACACATAATCATCTTCATCCTTCATTTTTGGCAAAGTGAAGAAACCATAACCGAAAAGTTTTCTAAGCTTTCTCTCACTAAAAATCACTAGGAAAAAAACATATTTGGAACTTGCAATATTCATGAAAGTTGTTCCAAATTGAGAGGAGAGTGACATAGGTTGGAATTGGCTATCAAGGAGCCATAGTGTGCAAACTGTGAGACTTCAAAGTTTCGGCCAAGTGTGAACACAAATACTAGGTATAATTTCAAGCTTCCAACTTCATATATGTTAATCTATGAGTTATATGGAGTTGATTGGTATATGTTTTATGGATTGAAACACATGAAAACACTATAAAAGTGTGATGGCCGAAAGTTGGTATATGAGTTTTGATAAATACCCATGTGATTTTAAGACATGTATAGGTTGATATGCATGTATACATAATTATGGCATGGTTAGTTATAATCAATTTGTTCATATGGATGGTTGTATGATATGGCACATAATGTATTTGATAAAATGCCAACATGAACTATAGGAAAGGCTTAAGACATGCCAACCAAGTCTTTGTGAAAATGCCTAAGTAAATTTAGCTAAATAAATGGACATGGATGGCATGCCATGGTGTGACCGACGGCATGGGATGCTCTCGGCCATGGCATGTGGCCGAGAGGTCCAATGGGCCAAGCTCAATTATTTTAAGCCCAATATGATGTTATGGGTCTCGGATAAGCTCAACAAGAGTTGGTGAGCCCCATAAGCCCAATAGGCCCAACGAAAATAAATAGTAAAATAGAAATGTGCTTAAGGCATAGTTAGGCCCATTAAGGTTTATTAAAACCCATTAAGGGAAATAGACTGTATTTAATGTGAAATACAGTAGGAAAAATATAATTAATTTGATAAATGGTTATATGTAGCTCCAGAGATTATTGGAGGAGCGAATCGGACTGCAGGATCGAGCAGCGTTGAGAAAGTAAAATTTCTCGAGTGATTGCAGGTAATGGACTTTTGTGAGTAGTTAGGATACCTGGACGTATTTTCGTCTGCTTTTACATTCACTTAAAAACTCTGAGGGTCAGAGAAAGTGAATAATAATTATTCTGACCCGATAGTGGTAAATTACAATTTTACCCTTAGTTAGGAATAATGTCAACTTTTGTGAAAAGTTGTAAAAAGTATGGAAACCACCATTTTGAGTGTTTTACTGTTGTTTAGTAGAAGAATAAATAGATGGACTAATGTTTTAAGGTTGATGTGAATTAAGCACACTTTATAGTGTTGATTTTGATATTTTGAAAATCATCCCTTTTTAAAAGAGCCATCTATCATATTATGTGAGAACAAATCATGCTAGAGCACAGCTCACACTTGGTTTCATATATTTTTCACATATATTAGTGCTGATGTATGATTCGCATTAGATTTCCATGACATACATGATAGAGTGCTGAAAATATTACTCGTACTCAGTTTTATATGATATATGCATGAGAGAGTGTTGGAGCGATTAGCTCGTACTCGATTCTTCATGATTTATACATGACATAGTACTGGAGCTATTGCTCGTACTTGATTTGATGAGTTTTGTGCATAGCATGGTACTGGAGCTATTGCTCGTACTTGATTTGAAACATGAACTATGCATGACCTAGTTGTGATGTGAAACAGTGTTTGAGCGGAGTGTCGACTGTGAGTCGCGCTCAAAGGCGCGCACTGTAATTTATGTGATATAAAATACATGTTGAAAACCATACTTGATTTCCTCGTGTAGACTGAGTGTCACACTATGAGAGGTTCGCATGTGGATTTAGAGACGTGGTATGATATTCCATGGTTTAAGGGCTAAGACCTATGGCAGGCACCCCGACTATGATGTAGGGTCCACGGAGTACGTTATACTGTGCGAGTGGCATGGAGTACATTGTACCGTGTGGTGTTGTGGAGTTGAGGAGGTTATAGCTGACGGTTGTGATGGACTGACCTCCCTCTCGTTGCAGCAGTGATTGTCTCCCACACCGAGTACTGTGTTGCCTGGGATCACCATTATAGGATATGGCCATAGTCCAGGATATTATTGCATTTCACCACAGAGTCTCACATGATATATCACTTGACTGATTTATTTATGATACGGATAGACCTGAGGGATGGGTCAAAAATTCGATTTTGTGTTGTGAATTATTTAAATGCCATATTTACTGTGATTTAAATATACATGGCATGATTTATCTAAAGGCATTGTGATATTATAAAGATGCATTATTTTGCACTACATGCCTACATTTGAGAAAGAAAGCATGATTTCTGTATATGGGATTTAATTTGTACAAGTCTATATATATATATATATATATATATATATATATATTTAAAGACATGCTTTTAAAATAAGTTAAGGAAATGATGTTTTCAAGGCATAGCATTATTTTGAGTAGATAGTGTAGATGTCTACTTGTTTGCCTGATTTTCTTACTAAGCGCGTTGTATGCTCACCCCCTGTCTTTACATCTCTCTACAGAGTATCAGTAGTAGAGTGAGAGTGCTTGAGGGATAGAATTCCTATTGTCCATGCTATTTCCTATCGATCGACAGGTATACATATTTTGTACGGTTATGTATCTAAACATAGAAACAGCACAGTGATGTATACGATATATATTATGGGGAATGTATTTGTATCAGATTTTATATGAGCTCACATACATTATAAAAGAAATTACAGTCAATAGATAATGTATTGACTTGTACGTATGAAAGTGGATGATGCATATGGTAAGCGAGGATTCTAACATCGAATCACAGCCCAACCATTTATGATGAGAAAGGTAAGTTAAAATGCGAAAAATTTGTAGTGGTTTTGGTTTAGTCAGGAAGGGTCTTGACATTTATATAAATTAGTATATATATATATATAATTATTCATTTCTTTTTCATTGATAGTTAATTTCTTTTTAATTTTGTTTATTTTATATTTAAGGAATATAAAAATTAAATAAACGTTAATTTATCTTTTTTTTTAAGTTTGTTTAAATATTATATTTCAATTACATAATATTTAAACAAAAAAATTAAACTCTCATTAAGTAGAGGATTAAATAAATTAAGTTATCATAAATTAATCTTGCACATATAAAGTAGATGATTAAATAAATTAAATTCTAATAAATAAAAAATGACAATGTTGAAGTTATAAAATACAATAAATATAAATATAGCATCGTGGTTCATCCAGATTGATTCTCTCTTGAGTGACAACATCTATGTTTGGCAAAAATAAAAACTTGAAATCCTTGATCCGAGATACACATGAAAGCTCTCACTCTTGAGCGCATTAATATCTATGCCTACGCTAGTTGTATGTAATTGGAGATATTGGTGCTCCGGCAAGGCTAGCAAAAATTCATTATATTTAGTTAAATGCGAGTTAAAAGTAATAATATCGAAACAAATATAACATATACTATGATCCATACCTGAACAAAATGACAATTGTTCACAAATCCAATAGCAATTAACTTATGCTGCATTGATGTAGGTAAAAGAGATCTAAGTAGGAGATATGTCGGGCACTTTTGTTCAAATAAATGAACAAGCACGATGCTATAACATGTTACTATCAAATGACCCATATCTAATTAGGTCATCTAATGATCCTTATAAGTTATCGTGCTGAAACATAACAAGGACTGCATCAATTCATCAACACGCTCTTGACTTCCAAATAGACACACATACTGGTCTCAGTATTTACTTAATTCATCCATCAGACCTCATCTCACTTGTGGCCATTCATATACACTCATACCCAACAACCCAACGGCAGCTTTAAATCCATAGTGTCTATCAAACTCAACATCAACAACATTGTGAATGTACTGAAATATCTCCACTAAATCAAAGCATCAAATTTTGCGACCAAGATGATGCATGGGTAATTCCTTCCTCCTTTTTGATTAGTTTCGTTGAACTTATCATTATTGGTGAAATTGTGTTGTCCTGTCAACTCCACAATCTCAATATAACAAGGATCCCATCGAATTGATGTATCCATTCTCAATGCTGAAAGATGACCGTTTGTCTTAGTCTTTTTAATTGGAGAAACAAAGAATATTGTTATCAGATTACCTAGTTTTCCCAACTTCTTTTGAAGGCCAGTTTTCTTGAAATATCACATGCATCAAACCGTCTCAGCATCCAATGTCAACTGCTGCTTTCATCAACTTTGGACTTCATCAAGTCCAACTTCGACCAATGTGAATGCACGACAAATAAGGGAATTGGTAATTCATCATGTATATATTCAACTATCTCATGCCCACAACGTAATCTATGTGTGGTTCTCATCACACAACCACACGACAAACGATCAATATCTTTACCCTTCGCTTGCTTTGCCACCCTCAATATCTTATGCAATGCAAACCTTGACACCAACCCCCGTAACTCCTTGAATTATTATGGCCTGAAGTTATGTTCAACAACGATAAGACTTGCCTCAAATGAAGCCTTTATATTTGTATGTTGTAGCTCAATCAAGGAGTTGACAATTATCCAAAACGTCTTAAAATCACCTTGAGACGATCAGAGTTTTCTTTTCAACTTAACGTGTGCACTTTCTGCTATGCACCGAATTAAGAAAAATATTAATTAAATTGAAAAGATTATTGAAAATCAAACTAATCATTAAAAAATATAATATAAGTACCTATTAGGTGTCACATTTCCAAAGTGCATTACTTTATCTGTCTAAACTGCAACAAATCTCTCCTTATACTGATCCAAAAAAATACTCCTAACATACTGCACCACTTTTGGATAATTATTATAATCTATTAACATTATACTTAAATGCCTTTCATACTCCTCCTCGGACAATGTGAACATAAGAACGCTCGAAGCTACCATGAATGCGTTCCACTTATCTTTGTGCTCAAATAACTTTTTGTAGTTAACAAGTATATTCTTTGATAAAAGTGCCATCTGCATAACAAATTGGTTATCATGGGAAATATTTTTTTAACTACATTCATCAATGCCCAATCTCTATCAGTGACGATGACAGATGGTGGTGCACATGACAACATTAAACTCTTTAACTTCTGCAATTCCCAAGTGTAGTTGTCAACACACTCGACCTCCATGTAAACAAATGCAACCGTAGAAGTCAAGTTCGTTGATGTCACACCAACGATCTCAAGGAATGGGAGTTGATATCGATTGGTCTTATATGTATAATCCATAACCAACACATGGGGGGAAAGCATGCAACAAATCTAACAATGTATGATACACCCAAAATAAGTCCTTGATAACATTGGTTGAATCATCACTCTGATGCCACTCCACATATTTACACTTATTTAATCATTTCATCAGTTGTTACATTTTTTACCACTAACTTTCTCAATCAATTTGTAGGTCTACCATGCATTGTAAATGGTCTTCATAATGCTTACGTTCTTCTCATTCTTGTTTTTCAATCTCATGAGTATATTCTATGGTTTGACCATGTTCTTGGTCATATCTACCACAACTTTCTTCTCTTTAACTGATAATCTTACTGCCAATGTATGACCCTTAAAATATTTCACAGGTGCATGTGTGAGACCCCATATAGGTTTAACCTTATATATATGTGTAAATGAATTCATAAGTATGGTGATATACTTGTAACGTGAATTATTTGTAATGTAAGTCTATAAGTTTAAGGTACACGCATGTAATAGAAGTTGTGATTGTACGTACAAGTTACATTATATATGAATATGAAGAAATGGACTTAAACATGGGAAGACTATGAGTGAGATGGAATATGAGTAGTGTGGTAAAATGGAAGGAAGATTTGCATAAGTTGTGCACTTCCATTTAGTTATATATTGTATATATTTGGCTTTACAAAGATTTCCCACAAGTTTTAATATGTACTAAGTGTGATTGGATGCCATTTTCAAGTCTCAAAGAGATGAATGAGGAAATGACTATGACAGCAAATTAAGAAGGTTTTGAATGAAGTTGCTAAGAAAACTGCAGTAAAATCTGGAAATATGAATAACAGATCGATCTCATGGGATGAGAGATCGATCTGGAGGAGCCAAAATGACCTTATTTTGAGTAATAGGACAAGACAAATCGATCTCCAATAGAGCCAGATCGATCTGCTAGACATTCTGTAATGAGAAGATCAATTTTAAGGCAAGAAGATCGATATCCTTAACTCTCTGTTTGAGAACAGATCGATCTTCTCAAGGGGAAGACCGATCTCCAAGAGGAAAATTGCCTTCGACAGATCAATCTCATCATGGAAGAAGATCGATCTTGTAGTGGTTGTGTTTGGTAAAAAGGACTACTAAACCTTGTAGAGATCGATCTCCATAAGGGCCAAATCGATCTCATGTCACTGTATCTATAAAAAGAGCACGGGATTGAGATGAAAACTCAGAACTCTTCTCCCACCAAACCTCACCTACCATTTTCTCTCAAAAACTAAAGCTTTCTCACTCTAAAAATCACTACCTTGCAGTCGAAATCTAAAGGAGCTTAAGAAGGGAAAGTTGTTCCTTGAAGCAAGGAGAATAACATACCCAAAAATCTCACATTGGTGTGATCAAGAGAAGGAGTTGTGGCTACCACAAGTTTGACTAAGTAAAAAGGTAAGCTCTTCAACCTTCAAGCTTCTAAATATGGTTTCTAGGTATTTGTGGGTTGAATGAGATGTGAAATGTTGATATGAAAGATGAATGTAGTGATAGGTGAGTAGTATTAAGGGAGATTTATAAAGAGGAAATCCATGAAAAAATGATGGAAAGCTTTATAGATGATAAAATGATGTTAGTGGAAAGTTGAAATATGATTTGAAGGATTTGAGGAGTATGAATAGATAAATAGAAGACAATGTGTATGTTTAGTAGATGAAAACTAAAAATAACTTGATGATTATACGTGTAGCTCAAAATACGTGAGACACAACTAACCCGGATCGTGAACAGAGCAAACGTGACAGAGGGGATACAAGCGCGATTCAAGGTAAGGGACTGTGTGTTAGTTATAGAGATGTTCGTACGTATTTTACGAAAATTTCGTAAATATATCGCTAGAATTAGTATGACATTACAATTCTATGAAATGATATGGAAACCTAAAATATACTATGATATATATGTATTAAGATATGGGATGGGGTAAGGAAATAGCACAATATGCATGTTTTCAATGTTTTTCTCAATTTTTGTATCGATATTGGTGATTGAGAAATGATGATGATAGGTTGGCTAATTTTACATGTTTTAGCATGAAGAGGCATGCTGCATAAATAAACATGTTTTGAGTTTTAAAAAGAGAAAATAGTCATCTATCGGATTTGAGATGAGATTGGTGTTGGAGTTCTAGCTCACACCCGTTTTAATGACATAACTATGTGCTGGAGTGTTAGCTCGTACATGATTCTATACTTTTGATGTGTCATGCTGGAGTTTAACTCGCACGATGATTTTGAGAGAGTGCTGGAGCTTTGCTCGCACCTGTTTTTACTGAGTTAAGGTAAACCTGGGGGTTTGGGACCCAAGGGGATGCCAGTCAATGACCTTTGAACAGGCTGGGCCTTAACAATACCTCGTACTGCGCTGGAGTCTTGCGATAACTGTGTGTCACGCTGCATGCTCACCTGGTATATGAGACATGGCTCAGGATGAAAAGCCCATCTGAGTTGGAGTATGGACTTGGGTCTACGGTCGTACGTAGTACTGTGTAGTTGTCCGTTGGTATATTATGTATCGTGCTGGGTGCACAAGAGTACGAGTATCGCGTAGATGACACATGACGTACCTTATACCGTGAGTATATGAGGAGATGAGGTTGATTAAGAAGAGCCGGAGGGTAGGATTGACCCATCCCCCTTCAGGCGAAGTGATGCCCTGTGCACATCTGATCAGTGATGTAATACCCGATTTTATCGTAAGAGCAAAAAGGGAATGAATAGAAATTTACAAGTGCATTTAAAAATGCAAAAGGATTGAAATGGAATTTCGAAACATGTGCAAAGGCAAAACGGTCAAAAGATCGAAATTCGGTGGAAATCAGGACAAGAAAATTTAATTAAAAATATGGGATTGAGAAATCTTGATCAATAACGAAGAAATGATTAAATTTCGGGCTAAATTGATCAAGATATGAATTTAATGGAATAAATCGAAATTTTCGTATCGGAAAATAATCCCGAAAATAATCAAAAATTATACCGAAAAGGTAAAATCAGACTGAGAAATTCATTTACGGATTAAATGAATTTAATATAAATTCTTTTTAGATATTTTGGACTTTAATTGAATATTTTAATCAAATAAAATAATAATAAAATTTAATAATAAATAATAATAATAAAAAAATTAATTAAAAAAATTTCGCGAAAGAACGCGAAACTGCAAACAGAAGACAAGTGAGGGAGCCGAGCCCCCTCTGCCTCACCGGATGGAGACGGCCGGCGTCGGGCCCAGGCGAGCTGGCCGAAAAGGGTGACCGCGAGCCATTGTCGGCAACACCAGCTCGGAGGAACGACGACCGGCAAAAGGAGAGAGGAGAAACAAAGCAGCCGAAAATCGAGGAAACCAAATCCCTCGGCTCCGACGCAACCACCGGCGGACGACGCGAGGAGGCGGTAGACGAAGGTCGATCGGCACCCGAGGAAGTCGACCCGCACACCCACGCGCCTCGAAGTCGTCGAAAAACGCCGAAAATGGAGGAGGATGCCGCGGAAGAGAAAGCTTGATCGACGGCCATCGGCGCCGATTCGAGCCACACCGAGGCTCGATTTAGGAAGCCTAGGTGCAGCCGAGCCGAACAGCGGTGGAATCGGTCGGAGAACCGATTGGACGGCGTCGGAATGACCAAATGGTGACTGAACCAGCCGAACCGGACTGAACCGGTCGAACCGAACTGAGCCGAACCGACGGTCTGAACCGGGTTGAACTGGATCGAACCGGTTCAACCAAAAAGAAGAGGAAAAAAGGAAGAAAAGGGAAAAAGAAAAAGAGAAAAAAAATGGGAAAAATTTCAGTGATACAATCGAGTTTCGGGTAAGTCGGTAAGCGATCGAATTGACCGATTTAATTTTTAAAATATTTAATTTGATTATTATCTGACTGGAAATTTACCCGAAAAATATATTTAATTGTGTAGCTCGACGATTGGCATCAACCGAGAGCTTGAGACAGCCTTGATTTGTGTACGATCATGGAATAACGGGTAAGTGACCCTTATTTACGATAATTTGCATCGTTATGCGTGATTGATATTTATCGCGTAAATTACGGATTTAAATTTCGTATTTAATGAATTAAATTTTAGAAATTGGATAAATTGTCGTAAATATTAAATTGAGATATCTGAGAATTTAGAACGAAGCTAAATAAATTACTAATGGGCCCAATGAGCCCAATAGGCCTCGATAAAGTGTGGTAAATGGGCTTAAGACCGATTAAGGCCCATTATTGTCACGACCCAAATTACCTAAAAATCAGAGTAATTTTTTCACTTTTTTTCATTTCCTTACCCGTTGTGAACAGTTACACTACTAAACAGTTGGGCTATGATTCGGTATTAGTCACCTCTCACCTATTTACCATTCCATTTTCATATTTCATTTACATATCAATTTATTTAAACTAAATACATCCCCAATATTACATCCATATACAGTACTATGCCTCTATATGTTCAGATACAAAAATTATACAAATATGTATACCTGGTCTTGATAAGAAGCAGCGGATAACCGAAATGCAAGACTACTGTCGTTCTCTTCTACTGAATATACCCTGTGGGATGGAAAATGAAAGGGTGAGCATAAACAGCTCAGTAAGGCAATAATGTAAGCAGGTAGATAACTATACTATCTATGTGCTGATAATGTCATGATATAAAATCGTTTAAATTTGGAGCATGAGGTAAGACTAAAACGATGCCACATGTATGTATATATCATATAAGAGAAATCATGAAATCGACATATAAATCAACATGGAAAATCATCATGTATGACATCTCATGCTCGTCACATTAAAACTTATTTGTTTCATTACAAACTCATCACGTTAAAACTTATTTGTTTTATCATAAAACAACCTCATCAAGGTCAAACCCATCTCTCGGGAATACCTTGATTCATTAAATCGCATCTCTTTTTAAAAACATAAATCAGGACATTACCCCTCCCTCGGGTTCGTCTTGGTCTATTCAGACCGTATGATATCATGTGAGGCATGTAGGTTACTGTATGAAATCGAGGACTATGACCATACTTTGTCCCTGTGATCTCAGGCTACACGGATCCCGGTGTGCGGGGCATCACAACTGCAACGGGAGGTGGGGTCAAGTCCTACCCGCCAGAATATCAAGTAACATCATCGAGTCATCATGACTGCTCGGTACAATGTACTCCGTGTGACATACACTGTACATCGTACTCCGTGAACCCATATCATAGTCTGGGGGTGCCTGCCGTAGGTTTTATCCACCCCAATACTATGTCGATAACCAACCCATGTCTCAAAGTATACGTGCAAGCATTTCAACTCTCTGCGACACACAGTCTACAGGAGGCTTCCGCACGACCATATGCATGTCAACTCACGTCTAGTGCGAGCGAAGCTCCAGCACCACGCTATGCATATCATGATATCTAAAATCTCGTGCGAGCGAAGCTCCAGCACGATTTTGTACATACACAAATTTCTCGTACGAGCAATGCTCCAGTACGGCTTTTATGAATAATAAATCAGTAAACTTGAGTGCGAGAAAGACTCTAGCACTCTTTTTATTCATGTAAATACGATAGGTGACTCAATCTTGATAAAACATCTTTTTAAAATAGTAACCGGTACAACCCAGTACCCTTTCATATAATTCATGAAATCTATAGCCAACCTATGTGTATATTTGCTTAAATCAAAGCAATACAGTCATATAAAACATTAAAACATGATAATCATGCAATTTATCTGCCTTACTACCCTTTTTGTAAATTTTATTCCCAATGGCAATATCGTCTTTTTTTATTCACGTATGCCCCGATTTTTGTAAAAATTATTATTTCATTTTCTAGATACTTAAAGAAATTCTAGGCCCTTTAAATCCCCTCAATAATTACGTATAGAAATCTCTATGCGCCTACAAAATTTCTTTACCTCGATTTACGTGTAAACTTATCTCGTATCAATAATATCCGATCTCTCAATCCAACTACACGTCAACCAAGTCTACAAAACTGCATATAACCACATATTTTGGGTTAATTCACTTATTTTTATCAGTATATCACATTTACTGATCGAATCTAACATACTGGGCCCGTTTTACTTTATTGGGCCCAATTGCACCTTCATGGACCTTGAGTCCGTTTTCAGCGCGTTTATACTATTTAAATCCCTTCTTCGGGTTTACTGGGCTGATTCGGCTTACCAATAATCATCCGGCTTTATTCCAAACTCATTGGATAGCCCGTATACTATTTACGGTAATTATGTTGCAATTTCGATAAATATTCCTTTTTATACAGAATTAATCCATAAATTCCGTAAAATAATCGAAACTCTGTATTAAAGGACTCATATTATCGAAATTAAAATATACTTACCCAATATGATGCGGTATACGAAAATCGGAGCTCAATCGACTCTCGTTTGGGCTTTGTCGTAAAACTGCACAATTAATATTTAATTTCGGGTTACTTTTCGATCAATTATAATTTAAATAAATTTCCCAGAAATCAAATCGATCACTTTTGACCGCTTATCGACTTACCCGAAGTCCGATATATCCCCGAAAATTGTTCCCCTTTTTCCTTTTTTCTCTTTTTCTCCTTTTTTCCCTTCTTTCTTGGCTGAACCGGTTCGGTCCGGTTCAACCCGGTTCAGACCTGTCTGGTTCATCCGATTCTGTCTGGTTCACCTCTTTGCTGAACCGGTCCATATCGGTACAGACCTTCCCGTCGCCGTTCACGGCGTTTTCGGTCGGTTCTTGGCTCATTTCTGGCGCCATTCAACTCGTTTTTGGCCGGGCAACCTTCGACAGGCCTCGATCGGGGCCGAATCACCACCGGTGACCACCGTTCCTCTCTTCTCCCTCTCGACCTTCTCTCCCTCGATCCGCCGGATTTCGACGGTTTCGTCAACCAATACTGGTCTCAAAAGAACCGACTCATCCCCCCGATCACACCGGTGGCCTCCGTTCACGCCCAGCAGCCGTGGATCGCCGGAATCAACCCCAATTTCCTCGCGGTCTTCTCTTCCTCCGTTCGTCGGACACAACCATCGTTGGCGCGCATCACCGGTGCCCAGAGCTTCGCCGACCTCTCCTCTTCTTCCTCGGCTATTCGTCGGCGTCGTTGGTCGTCGGTGGGCTGGGGTGGCTCCTCGATTTCCTCGCGGGTCAGTAGTCGGTTTCAGCTTCTCGAGTTCTTCCCGATTCCCATTTTTCATTTTTTTATTTTAGTATTATTTTTCTTATAAATTAGTTTATTATTATTATATTCATTATTTTATTACTATTTTGCCAAAAATATCTAAAATATTTATATTTTATTCTAATTAATTTATTTAATTTATTTAATCTATTTTTCCACTTTTTCGATATATTTTCTCCATCTTTTCGGGATATTATCCCGAGCAAAAATTTCGATTAATTTCAGTAAATTCATATCTTTATCAATTTAATCCGAAATTTAATTATTTCATCGTTATTGATCAAGATTCTCAAATCCATTATTTTTAATTAAATTTTCTCATCGAATTTATTCCGTCTTTCGATCTTTTGACCGTTTTGCCCTTCACGTGTTCGAGAATTTCATTTCAGTCCTTTTACATTTTTAATTTCATGTTTTGGATCCTTATCTCTAGTATGAATCCCGTTCGTTTAATTTGGGACCATTTCAATCTTTCCTTTCATGAACATACTCATTTTGTGTTTTAACTAAATTCGGGTCTTACAATTATGGTACAATCGGGCTCAATATGGGTAAACGGGCCCAATGATTTAAATTAAGCCTAGAAAATTATGAAATACAGATAATTGTATTGTATTTGACCTGATGAATGTGTATCCGCAGTTTTGGAGATTGGATTGGAAGCAAATCGGACTGCGTGATGAGTCATCAGTGGAAAGGTTAGACTGTACAGAAAAATGAGGTAAGGGAATTGTGTGAGTAGCTAGAGGTAGCTACGCGTATTTTAAATAGTTTTTCTGTACACTGATTATGTATGTATACACGGTTATAGTATAATGATCCTAAAAGTGGTTTAAATGATTTTAAAGATCGAATTAGGTGAAAAGACTATTTTACCCCTATTGAGGGAAGTTCACCTAAGGATGGTGAAAGCATGACATGCATGAAATGCATGATTTAAGGAAATTTATGGTTTAAGGATTTTATTGGTTTTAATTAAAGCAAATCGATAGATTAGCCAGTAATTGCATGAATTTCATATGATAACACTACGTAAGTGTTATTTGTATTTAAATGGAAATTTCTTTGGAAAATAGGCCAACTATCAAGTTTATATGGGAACAGATAGTGCTGACACATAGTTCGCACTATATCAGCGTTTGTGAATGTGCATAAATGTGCTGGAGCGGTTGCTCGCACTGACTTGTGTGACATCATATGCATGAAATGTGCTAGAGCGGTTGCTCACACTGATTTTTATTATTATGAAATACATGAGAGGTGCTGGAGCCTAGCTCGCACTCTGTTTTGACATGTTCTATAGGTTTTGACTTTTTTGACGTGATATGCATAAAAAGGTGCTAGAGCGATTGCTCGCACTAGTTTTTATGATTAACATGCATGAGAGATATTGGAGCCTAGCTCGCATCCATTTTTGATATGATAATTGCATAAAGCCGTGCTGCAGTGTAACTCGCACGAGATTTGATTTAATTATGCATAAAGCCGTGCTGGAGTGTAACTCGCATGAGATTTGATTTACTTGAGCATTCATTTGTGCTGGAGCTTGCTCGCACAAAGTTTTATATGGTTTTCATAATTCATTTGAATGTCGTACTGGAGTTTTTCTTGTACGAGGTTTTCACTGTGTTTTTATGCATATCCGTACTAGAGCATTGCTGGTACATGGATTTTACTTGAATTTATAATCAATTGAAGTCATACTGGAGCGCTGCTCGTACGCAGATTTTACTGATTTTTATGAAACCGTGCTAGAGTTTCGCTCGCACGAGGTTTTCTGATATCATGAATATGCATGGAGCCGTGCTAGAGCTTTGCTTGCATAGAGATTTATATTACATGCATATAGCCGTGTTGGAGCCTCCTGTAGACTTTGTGTCACAGTGAGATGATATGCTCACACGCGTATTTTGAGACAGAGATGATTTGGGTGGATAAGACCTATTGCAGGAACCCCTGATTGAGCTTGGGTTCACGGAGTACGTTGTATCGTGTATATCACGCGGAGTACGCATTACCGTGGGGATTGTTAGAGTGGAGTGGCATTAGCCACAAGGCAGCAAGCCTTGCCCTCGCAATCCTGGTGTTATGCTGTTCTGGCGGGTAGGACGATCCACCTCCCGTTTCAGGTGTGATACCCCGCACACTAGGTATCGTGTTGCCAGGGATCACTAGGATATGGCCATAGTCCTCGATGTTACTGATATAATCATATGCTTGTCTCACATGATATAACTATTGATCGATAGACCAAGGTAGACCCGAGGGAGGGGTCAGGCCCTCGATTTTATGATTTTATACTGTGATATGTGATTTCAAATGATTTTATGATATGTGACCCTGAAAGAAGGGTGGTTTTATAACCGGAGTTTTATAATGAACTTTATTGAATTGTTTTATGAGATGATTGACCCAGAAGGGTTAGTTATTAATGCAGTTTTAATGAAATGATTTAAATGCAGTAGCATGATGATGTTTTCCATGCTTTCATTTGAAATCCATAATTTGTCTTACATGACATGAAAGACTGCATGATCTTGATTTAATTCATGCTTAATATGATCTAATGATGTCACATAAAATGCTATGATGCATAAGTAGTATGATTTATATATGCATGAACAGTTTTATAAACTAAGTCATTGATGGTTGCATGACTTTGTGTTTGATGATTTTAATGAAAAAAAATGGATTTAAGCGCATGGCATTATGAGCATGTAGATAGTGGAGCTATCTACTTACTTGCATAATTACCTTACTAAGCGTGTGATTTGCTCACCCCCTTATTTTTCCAACTTTTCAGAGCACTTGCAATAGTTAATGAGCGGCTGAGGACTTGCATGCTTGGTATCCGCTGCTTCCCATCGAGAAACAGGTATACACATTTGTATGGTTTTGTATCTAAATATGTAATGCACAGTACTGTAAATGGATATGATGTCGGGGATGTAGAGTTATAAATACTAATGGGTATGTATTTATTTAAGGTCAAAGGATAGTAAACTCTGATTGTGAATGTGAATATGGAAATAGTTGGTAAATAGTGAGAGGTGACTAACATCGAATCATAGCCCAACTGTGTGTAGGATGGTCACGATGAGAGAAAGGTAAGAATTAAATAATAAATGAAAAAGAGAAAAATTTACTCTGATTTTTAGGTAATTTGGGTCGTGACAGGTAATGGTATCAGAGCTGAGTTGGCCTGATATGAGTCGGTGTTAGTGGTTAAGAAAGTTTACATCCCCATGTACTGTGCATTTTTAGATACAATTGTGTATATCGAGATGGAAGTGCAGCTAAGAATTTGGTTTTTAAATGCAAGAATAGACTAATTAAATGATAGCCGCTATGGTTGAGAGGCGAGTACACGAGCTCGAGGCCAAAGAGGTAGGCTCGGGAGTTGTATTGAGTCGCCACATGGGACTTGAGATGAGATTGACATGGAGGTTGATGTTGAGCATGCCCCACAGAGTTCGATAGAGAGATCAGACAGTATTGAGACACGCTTCGCGAGGTTGGAACGGAGTGTGGAGAATATTATAGAGCTAATTGCCCAAAATATGCTTAAGATTTGAGGGCGAGTTGGAGCATTGGTGAAAATTTGCTCGACCCATCTTAAGAGTTAGACATCCAAATTGGACATGAGAACATATTTCTAAATGTATTCCGATGACAGAATATCCCAGATATTGTTTAAAGGAAATTATGGATTAAATTATTTACTCTGACCTAGAGGAACTATTTGATTAATGAGTATGAAACTCAGTTTATATTCCTGGGCAGATATGACTCGACACGATGAACAATGAGAGTCGAAATGTTTGAAAGTTCATGAAGGGCTCAGATTGTTAATTAGAGTTCTATTAGCCCTTTAAATATCACTACTTATACCGAGGCAGTGTGCAGACTACAATGTGTGAATAAAATCATGAGTTGCACGCCTCTGAGATTGGGAAAGGTAGTAAGGGTCGAAATGTCGAAATAAAGACTAAAAGAGAATAGAGAATGACAGAAATGTCAGAATGGGAAAAAGGTAGTTTGGTAAAGGATTAGATTTGATGAGTCACGGGGTAAGATAATTGATAAAAGCCCCAGTGTATTCAGTTTCAATACTTTTAAGGGGTATTGTGATTTGAGAACCCCGACCTGCTACGTAGCAGTGTAGCAGTGTAAGCAGTGTAAGATGTGTGGTAGTTACCATGAAAATAAGATGTTAGACGAGGGCGAGTGTATGCCTTGGACCAGGACACTACTAAAGTTTCATCTGATGTGGTGGAAGATACCACACTGGTTGTGAATAATGAAATAATTATCTTAATTGATCCTGGTGCCACGTATTTATTCATACTGCCTTCAGTTGCGTATAAGCTAGTGAAAGATGTGAAGCCTGTACCCTTAAGCAAGATGACGATAGTTAGCTGATTTTCACTAACTGAATATGGGTATAGGGATTGTAAGTTGAAAATAGGGGTAGATATATCTACACCCAGTTTATATGGTCAAGTCTGAGGCTTAATAAAAGTATTTTAAAATACTTCCCTGCCTGAAGACTAGACAGTGTCTAGAAGCGCACATATAACCTATAAATTGAAATTGACAGTCGTTATATATACATTTAAAATTTGGGTACCTTGACTAGTATGATAAAGAAATATAGAATTTGACTAATCATGAAGGTTTAAAAATTAAAATTTTATAAAAGCCATTAATATAAGAAAAAAAAGGAAATGACATGGGTTAGTATCTTGAATGGAAGCGATTTCGAAATGATATTGTACGTTTATACGTACATAGGTCAAGGATATGGGTGATTGAAATATTAAGTGAAACTCAACTACGATGAAGCATTTAAACCTTACCTAGATCGATTGGTTGTCATCTTTAGTGATGATATTTTGATGTATTTGAAGTCCAGGGAAGAGCAATAGTAGTAATTGGAAACTGCCTTACAGACGAGGTGTTGTGAGTTTCTTGAATTGGGCTGCTCAGTTGACACATTTGTTCGGAAAAGGATTGAATACGAGTGTTATGATAAGTATGTAAATGTCTTCGGTGAGTTTTAGTATATTGAGGTATGAACTGACCATAGTAAGTATTCTCACCACAAACAACAGCTCAAGAGGTTTCAGTGTATATGGATACCTCAAAATACGGATTGGGCTGTGTATTGATGTAAAATGGGAAGATAGTCGTTTATGGATCCAGATAATTCAAGGATCATAAGAGAAACTATCCGACCCATGATTTAGAGTTAGCAGCCGTAGCGTTTATACTGAAAGTATGGCGCCACCACTTATACGGTGAGACATTTCGGATATGCACTGATCGTAAAAGCCCGAGTATCTGTTTTCACAGAAAGAGTAGAATATGAGATAACCAAGAGGGTTAGAGCTTCTAAGGATTATGATTGTGAATATTATACCACCTAGGAAGGGCTAATGTACTGGCTGATGCCTTGAGCAGAAAGAGCCTTGGGATGGTATCACATATGATGGTCAGGGCCTCAGTAGTGATGTGATCCCTTCTGATGATGATGGTGATTTTGTGACAGCTAGCCTGAGGTTAGAACCGGATTTGTGTGACCAGATTTGCCAGGCTTAGCGTGATGATCGGCATGATGTCGATAGTGTGGGTCAGATTCAGAAGGGTATAGTGACAGAGTTCACAGTGAGTGATGATGACTTACAGAGGTTCAGAGACAGTATAAGTGCTCCCCAGGACCACAGTGATGAGATAGTATTATTGTCAGAAACTCACTCTTCGGGATATACAGTGCATCCAGGAAATAATAAATATATCGAAATCTCTGAAAATGGTATTGGTGGTCAGCTATGAAAAGTGATATTGTAGAGTTGTAGCAAAGTCTTGTATGTCAGCAGAGTAAGGTAGAGTACGAGAAGTCTGCAGGATTATTCAGCCTCTACTTATATGGACGCGGAAAAGAGAACAAGTTACCATGGATATCGTGATGGGTTACAAAGGACCTGGATGAATCACGAGGCTATCTGAGTGATAGTCGATAGATTGATTAAGTGTACCCACCTTTTGGTTATAAAATCCCCAGATACTCTGAGTGAATAGGCGAATTTATATGTATGGAAAATTGTGGAACAATATGTAGCGTTCCAGGGAGCATGATATCAGATAGAGATTCTCGCTTCACTTCCCACTTTTGGGAACATTATTCAGGAAGCTATGGGAACCCGATTGTGTGTTAGCACAGCTTCCGTCCTCAGACAGATGGGCAGTCAGAGAGGACTGTACAGATTCTGGAGGATGTGATGAGAGCGTGTGCCATTGATTTTATAAGCTTCTAGGATGATCAGTTGTTATTAATTGAATTCGCCAATAATGACAGTTGTCAGTTGAGTATCAGGATAACATGTTATAAGAGGCATTGTATGGCCGTAGGGAGTTGTTCCCGACTTAGATAAAAAAAAAAAAGTGGGTGACAGATAGAGAAATTTTTTCCAAATTGGTAAGATAAACCTCTGAGGATGTTCAGTTAATTTGTGAGAGATTAAGAACACCTCAGAGCAGAAAGAAAAGCTATGCTGACAAGAGATAGAAACTATTGGAAATTCATCGAGGGTGAATCATTATTGTTGACAGATATTTGTCATAAGGACATAACGAGATTCGGAAAGATATTGGACAAGTGGAAGGTAAGACCTGTAGATTAGCGTTACCACTTGAACTAGTAGGCATCCACAATGTGTCCTATCTTATGATGTTTCAAAAATACTATTCGGACCCGATATATGTGATCGGATATGAGCTCCAAAAGCTTAGTTCAATGAAAGTATAACATATGATTGAAAAAAAAAATCGATTCGGGTATTAGACGGAAGGAGAAAGTGTTGGAGTTTAAGATGATCTCCCTAGTTAAGTCATTTGGTAGTATTACACTCCGGAGAAAGTCACTTGAGGATGACAGTATAAGATGCGATAGACGTAACCGGAGTTGTTTATGGACTCATTTTACTTGGTTCTAATTTGGAGGACCAAATTTCTTAAGTGGGGGAGATTGTAAGACCCGATTTTATCGTAAGAGCAAAAAGGGAATGAATTGAAATTCACGAGTGCATTTAAAAATGCAAAAGGATTGAAATGGAATTCCCGAACATGTGCAAGGCAAAACGGTCAAAAGATCGAAATTCGGTAGAAATCGGGACAAGAAAATTTAATTAAAAATATGAGATTGAGAAATCTTGATCAATAACGAAGAAATGATTAAATTTCGGGCTAAATTGATCAAGATATGAATTTATTGGGATAAATTGAAATTTTCGTATCGAAAAATAATCTCGAAAATAATCAAAAATTATACCGAAAAAAGTAAAATCAGACTGAGAAATTCATTTACGGATTAAATGAATTTAATATAAATTCTTTTTAGATATTTTGGATTTTAATTGAATATTTTAATCAAATAAAATAATAATAAAATTTAATAATAAATAATAATAATAATAAAATTAATTAAAAAAATTCGCGAAAGAACGCGAAACTGGAAACAGAAGACAAGTGAGGGAACCGAGCCCCCTCTGCCACACCGGATGGAGACAGCCGGCGTCGGGCCCAAGCGAGCTGGCCGGAAAGGGTGACCGCGAGCCACTGTCGGCAACACCAGCTCGGAGGAACGATGACCGGCGAAGGGAGAGAGGAGAAACAAAGCAGCCGAAAACCGAGGGAACCAAATCCCTCGGCTCTGACGCAACCACCGACAGACGACGCGAGGAGGCGGCCGACGAAGGTCGATCGGCACCCGTGGAAGCTGACCCGCACACCCAAGCGTCCCGAAGTCACCAAAAAACGCCAAAAATTGAGGAGGATGCCGCGGAAGAGAAAGCTTGATCGGCGGCCATCGGCACTGATTCGAGCCACACCGAGGCCCGATTTAGGAAGCCTAGGTGCAGCCGAGCCGAGCAGCGGAGGAATCGGTCGGAGAATCGGTCGGCCGACGCCGGAATGATCAAATGGTGACTGAACCCGCCGAACCGGACTGAACCGGTCGAACCGAATCGAGCCGAACCGACGGTCTGAACCGGGTTGAACCGGACCAAACCGGTTCAGCCAAAAAGAAGAGGAAAAAAGGAAGAAATAGCGAAAAAGAAAAAGAGAAAAAAATTGGGAAAAATTTTAGTGATGCAATCGAGTTTCGGGTAAGTCGGTAAGCGGTCGAATTGACCAATTTAATTTTTGATATATTTAATTTGATTATTATCCGACTGGAAATTTACCCAGAAAAATATATTTAATTGTGTAGCTCGACGATTGGCATCAACCAAGAGCTTGAGACAGCCTCGATTTGTGTATGATAATGGAATAAAGGGTAAGTGACCCTTATTTACGACAATTTGCATCGTTATACGTGATTGATATTTATCGGATAAATTACGGATTTAAATTCCGCATTTAATGAGTTAAATTTTGAAAATTGGATAAATTGTCGTAAATATTAAATTAAGATATTTGAGAATTTAGAATGAGGCTAAATAAATTACTAATGGGACCAATGAGCCCAATAGGCCTCGATAAAGTGTGGTAAACGGGCTTAAGGTCGATTAAGGCCCATTATGGTACAATCAGGCCCAATATGGGTAAACGGGCTCAATGATTTAAATTAAGCCTAGAAAATTATGAAATATAGTTAATTGTATTGTATTTGACCTGATGAATGTGTATCCGCAGTTCTGGAGATGGATTGGAAGCAAATCGGACTGCGTGACGAGTCATCAGTGGAAAGGTCAGACTGTACAGAAAAATGAGGTAAGGGAATTGTGTGAGTAGCTAGAGGTAGCTACACGTATTTTAAATAGTTTTTTTGTACACTGATTATGTATGTATACACGGTTATAGTATAATGATCCTAAAAGTAGTTTAAATGATTTTAAAGATCGAATTAGGTGAAAAGACTATTTTACCCCTATTGAGGGAAGTTCACCTAAGGATAGTGAAAGCATGACATACATGAAATGCATGATTTAAGGAAATTTATGGTTTAAGGATTTTATTGGTTTTAATCAAAGCAAATCGATAGATTGGCCAGTAATTGCATGAATTTCACATGATAACACTAGGTAAGTGTTATTTGTATTTAAATGGAAATTTCTTTGGAAAATAGGTCAACTATCAAGTTTATATGGGAACAGATAGTGCCGACACATAGTTCGCATTATATCTGCGTTTGTGAATGTGCATAAATGTGCTGGAGCGGTTGCTCGCACTGACTTGTGTGACATCATATGCATGAAATGTGCTAGAGTGGTTGCTCGCACTGATTTTTATTATTGTGAAATGCATGAGAGGTGCTGAAGCCTAGCTCGCACTCTGTTTTGACATGTTCTGACAGGTTTTGACTATTTTGACATGATATGCATAAAAGGGTGCTGGAGCGATTGCTCGCACTAGTTTTTATGATTGACATGCATAAGAGATGCTGGAGCCTACGCATCCAGTTTTGATATGATAATTGCATAAAGCCGTGCTGGAGTGTAACTCGCACGAGATTTGATTTACTTGAGCATTCATTTGTGCTGAAGCTTGCTCGCACAAAGTTTTATATGGTTTTTATAATTCATTTGAATGTCGTACTGGAGTTTTTCTCGTACGAGGTTTTCACTGAGTTTTTATGCATATTCGTACTAGAGCATTGCTCGTACGTGGATTTTACTTGAATTTATAATGAGTTGAAGTCGTACTGGAGCGTTACTCGTACGCAGATATTACTGATTTTTATGAAACCGTGCTAGATTTTCGCTCGCACGAGGTTTTCTGATATCATGAATATGCATGGAGCCGTGCTAGAGCTTCGCTCGCACAGGGATTTATATTACATGCATATAGCCGTGTTGGAGCCTCCTGTAGACTTTATGTCACAGTGAGATGGTATGCTCACACGCGCATTCTGAGATAGAGATGATTTGGGTGGATAAGACCTATTGCAGGCACCCCTGATTGACCTTTGGTTCACGGAGTATGTTGTACCGTGTATATCACGCGGAGTACGCTGTACCGTGGGGATTGTTGGAGTGGAGTGGCATTAGCCACGAGGCAGTAAGCCTTGCCCTCGCAATCCTGGTGTTATGTTGTTCTGGCGGGTAGGATGACCCACCTCCCGTTTCAGGTGTGATACCCCGCACACTAGGTACCGTGTTGCCAGGGATCACTAGGATATGGCCATAGTCCTCGATGTTACTGATATAATCACATGCTTGTCTCACATGATATAACTATTGGTCGATAGACCAGGGTAGACTCGAGGGAGGGGTCAGGCCCCCGATTTTATAATTTTATACTGTGATATGAGATTTCAGATGATTTTATGATATGTGACCCTGAAAGAAGGGTGGTTTTATAACCGAAGTTTTATTATAAACTTTATTGAATTGTTTTATGAGATGATTGACCCGGAAGGGTTAGTTTTTAATGCAGTTTTAATGAAATGATTTAAATGCAGTAGCATGATGATGTTTTCCATGCTCTCATTTGAAATCCATAATTTATCTTGCATGACATGAAAGACTGCATGATCTTGATTTAATTCATGCTTAATATGATTTAATGATGTCACATAAAATGCTATGATGCATAAGTAGTATGATTTATATATGCACGAACAGTTTTATAAACTAAGTCATTGATGGTTGCATGACTTTGTGTTTGATGATTTTAATGAAAAGAAATGGATTTAAGGGCATGGCATTATGAGCATGTAGATAGTGGAGCTATCTACTTACTTGCATAATTGCCTTTCTGAGCGTGTGGTTTGCTCACCCCCTTATTTTTCCATCTTTTTAGAGCACTCGCAATAGTTAATGAGCGGCTGAGGACTTGCATGCTTGGTATCCGCTGCTTCCCATCGAGAGACAGGTATACACATTTGTATGGTTTTGTATCAAAATATGTAATGCACAGTACTGTAAATGGATATGATGTCGGGGATGTAGAGTTATAAATACTAATGAGTATGTATTTATTTAAAATCAAAGGATAGTAAACTCTGATTGTGAATGTGAATATGGAAATGGTTGGTAAATAGTGAGAGGTGACTAACATCGAATCATAGCCCAACTGTGTGTAGGATGGTCACGATGAGAGAAAGGTAAGAATTAAATAATAAATGAAAAAGTGAAAAATTTACTCTGATTTTTAGGTAATTTGGGTTGTGACAAGTGAGGCCTGTGATCACTAACTATGGCCATATGTCGTGGATATTTGATTGCCAAAAATTCCATGTCTGTCACAGAGATTCGAGAGGTTTGAGGAAAAAAATGATTGAGAAAAGAAAGAGATTCTTGTGTGTTTGATAAATCTCTGATTTAATCACTTGTACCATGAGAGCACTGTTTTATGAAACATGTTTCAAGTGGAAATATTAAATATTTGTATTCATGAAAATGTCAAATGAAAAATATATGTTTACTGCATTTTCCGATGATATTTCCATTTATAATGAAAGTATGATTTTGTTTTATACATGCATGGGCTATGTAGGTAGTACGATATCTACCTGCTAGCATTCACTTCCTTACTGAGCTGTAATTTGCTCATCCCACTATTTTTCCCCTCCAGATACTGAGAAGTTGGAAAGCGGTGGTCTCTGGATTCCTCTTTGTGTTGGACAGCTCCCACCAGTTGCAAAGGTATAAGATTTGTATACACATGAGTATTTTGTATCTAATATATTGTATCACTCAGTTATACCTTGGAAATGTAATAGTTTCATGGGGTTGTCATGTAAAGATATTATTATACAATTAATTTTTTATATTTATTCACACCTGGGAGTGTGAATTAAAATTTAAATATTTTCGCTGTAAATTCAAGGAACTTTAGTAATTACATCGCCTCACAGCCCAACCGTAGTAGCGTAAGTATGGATAAAGGACACCCGGAAGTGGGGTGTGACAGATTTGGTATCAGAGCATGGTTGGTCTGATGTGATTCGATGTTTAGGACAAAGAAACATACATCCCCAAGTTATTGTGCGATATTTAGATACAAATTTGTATACGGAGCTAGTAGTCAATTAAAATTTTATTGTAAATGCAGGTAGTTATCAGGCTTGTGAGATTATGCCTGAGAGACACCGCAAGAGGGGAGAGAACTCAAGAACTCAAGGTCAAAATGACAGGACTGAGAGGCACAGTAGATCGTCCTCTAGTCATGAGTCCCAGGAATAGATAGAGGCTTCCGATCCTCTGATAGCCTGATTAGAGGAAGACATGCGCACGATGATGACCATGATGAGTCAGATTAAGGCTAGGTTTGAGGGTACACCTGGTACAGCAGGACAGGCTGCACCGAATCCCCCAGTAGCTACACCTGAACTTAAGAATGTTGCACCTGCACAACCTGAACCGATTAGGCCAAGAGATCCCCATATTCGACCAGTACTTCCTCCAGTAGCCCCACAACAGTATGATAAGGATGATTTGGGGTATGAATACGACTGTGTTATGGAGAGGTTGAGGCATTTCATAGATTTCAAACCTCCTTCTTTTAGCAGGGTAAAGGATCCGGCATTGGTTGAGGATTGGATTAGTCAGATGGAGAAGTTATTTTACTTCTGTAGATGTTCGGCTACAGAGAGAGTAGTGCTTGCGGCCTTTGTACTGAAAGGCAAAGCAGAGCACTGGTGGAAGTCTACTAGGCCTATGTTGAGAGCTCAGGGTATGGCTATCACGTGGGATATGTTTTTGGGCGCTTTCAGAGAGCAATATATCCCAGATACCGCTCGACGTAGGTTGCAGATGAAGTTTCTGAATCTGACTCAAGGTAATCGAATAGTTGACGAGTACAAGTCACGATTCACCTCACTAAGCCGATATGATCTGGACTCTATCAGGAGTGAGGCTATCAGAGTCCATAGATTTGTGGATGGATTGAGGCCTTCAATTCAAGCGAAGTTGGCCCCATTTGATGTTGCTACATATAGAGAGGTTGTGCGACGGGCCTAGTTATGTAAGCAGGATTATGACGTGTAGATTTTTTAGTTTAGTTGGGGTAAGGACAAGGGTTCGAGGAAGTTGGGAGATGGAAAGAGTGCTAAATTTGGTCGAAAATTCATGAGTAAGAGTCGGAGAGAGACAGATGAGTTCTAGAAAAAGGCTGCTAGACTTTTTATGCCTCCGACTCAGACACCTGCCAGGGGTATAGTGATCGGTAGACCCCGACCAACTACAGGTCAGTGTAGAGCATGTGGCTGATATCATGGTGGTAGGCCCTGTTACTTTCAGAGTACACGATGCTTCAGATGTGGCAAGTTCGGACATATTGCAAAGGAATGTCCAGAGGCAATTGAGGTAGTCCCACAAAGGGGTAAGGAGCCAGAGAGAGTTCCTACAGTTACACATCCTGCAAGGAAGAGAGCCACGGCTGAAGAAAAAGGAAAAAAAGTTGTGGGTCAAGGTAAGGTGTATGCGATAGACCAGGCATCAACTGATACATCCTCTGAGGTGATAAAAGGTACAATCCTGATTTTTAATTTAGAGGTTATGGCTTTGTTTGATTCTGGTGCTATGCATTCCTTTATATCACCTGCATGTGCATCAAAGTTAAAAGGTCTTGTAGAACCCACATACTTAAGTAGGACTTTATTAATAAGTACTCCAATGAGAGTTAGCCAATTAGCCGAGCAAGTATATAAAGATTGTAAAGTGAGGGTAGGAGATAAGTGCATGACAACCAACCTGATTTTGTCGAACATGTATGACATTGATGTAATCTTAGGAATGGATTGGTTAGCTACCAATCATGCTGTCATAGACTGTCGTCCTAAGTCCATTAAGTTTTCTTTACCCGAAGAATGTGTTGTAAGATTTTAAGAGAAGAAATGAAATCTTAAATTTTATGATAAGTAAAGTACATTGGTATAAATGACTTGAATGTTGTTTTGAATGTTTCATTGCTTATGTGGTGGATTTGGACAAAGTATATCCGGATAGGGAGGATATTCCAGTGGTTAGAGAATTCCCTGATGTCTTTCCAGACGACCTACCGGGATTGCCATCGGATAGAGAAATGGAGTTTGGTATCGACTTGACGCCTGAAACTGAGCCAATATCTAAGTCACCATATAGGATGGCTCCAGTTAAGCTAGAGGAGTTAAGGAAGCAGTTGCAAGATATGTTGGATAAGGGTTTTATAAGACCGAGCGTCTCACCATGGGGAGCTCCAGTACTATTTGTGAAGAAGAGAGATGGGAGCCTTAGGTTGTTTATTAACTACAGGATGTTGAACAAGGCTACCATCAAGAATAAATATCCCTTACCGCGCATTGATGACCTATTGGATTAGCTCTAGGGAGCGTAATCTTTTCCAAGATAGATCTGAGGTCTGGGTATCATCAATTGAAGATTCGATAGGAGGATGTGCCCAAGACAGCTTTTCGCACCCGCTATGGTCATTACGAATTCCTAGTGATGCCTTTCGGGTTGACAAATGCACCAGCAGCTTTTATAGCTCTAATGAATGAGATATTCAAGCCATACTTGGACCAGTTCGTGATCGTCTTCATTGATGATATATTGGTGTATTCAAGGTCCAAGGAAGATCATTAGCAACACTTAAGGATTGTTTTGCAAACCCTTCGAGAGAGAAGGATGTATGCCAACTGAGTAAATGTGACTTTTGGTTAGAGCAATTTCCTTTTTAGGCCATGTTGTATCGAAGGATGGGTGTCAGTAGATCCATCCAAGATTGAGGCCGTTGTTCAGTGGGAATAGCCCAAGACAGTCACAGAGATCAGAAGCTTTCTGGGTTTTGTAGGTTACTACAGGAGATTTGTAAAGAGTTTCTCTAGATTGGTTGCTCCATTGACACGTCTTACGAGGAAGGGTGTGAAGTTTATATGGGATGAAGCTTATGACAGGAGTTTTCAGGAACTCAAGCGCAGATTAACCATCGCGCTAGTTCTTATCATCCCTAACAGCTCAGGGAACTACTCGATGTATACAGATGCTTCGCATTAAGGATTAGGCTGTGTTTTGATGCAAGATGGAAGGGTAGTAGCTTATGGATCTAGACAGCTAAAGGATCATGAGAAGAACTACCCCACTCATGATTTGGAGTTGGCAGCCGTAGTATTCGTATTGAAGATATGGCGCCACTATTTGTATGGTGAGAGATTTCAGATCTTTACAGATCACAAGAGTCTGAAGTATCTATTCTCGCAGAAAGAGTTAAATATGAGACAGACAAGGTGGTTAAAACTCCTTAAGGACTATGATTGCGAGATCTTGTACCACCTGGGGAAGGCAAATGTGATTATCGATGCATTGAGTAGGAAGAGTATTTGGTTGGCATCGCATATGATGGTTAGAGAACATGAGTTGTTGGAGCAATTCACAAACCTTAGTCTGGATATAACCCTACCTGAGATTGGCAGCTATGGGATTATTGCTAGCTTGAGATTAGAACCGGAGTTGATTGAAAGAATCTGAAAAGCTCAGTAAATTGATCAATAGTGTATTGATGTGATTAGCCAAATCTAAAAAGGTAAGGGTACAGAATTTGAAATGAGTTCAGATGGAATACTAAGGTTCGGAAATAGAATGTGTGTTCCTAAAGATTCAGAGCTGAGGAAGATGATCTTATCATAGGCTCACTCATCGAGATATACAGTACACCCGAGGAGTATTAAAATGTATCAAAATCTCTGGAAGGTGTATTGGTGGTCTAGAATGAAGAGGGACATAGCTGAGTATGTCGCTAGATGTCTCATTTATCAGCAAGTAAAAGTTGAACATCAGAAACCAGTGGATTGTTACAACCTCTACCGATACCAACATGGAAGTGGGAGCACGTCACCATGGACTTTGTGATGGGGTTACTGAGAACCCGTAAGAACCAGGATGCTGTATGGGTGATAGTGGATCGGTTAACAAAATTGGCACACTTTTTAGCCATGAGATCTACATATACATTGAGTGCACTGGCGAACCTGTATGTGCAAGAAATAGTGAGATTGCATGGAGTCCCAGTGAGTGTTGTGTTTCTGATCGGGATGTCCGCTTCACTTCCCACTTTTAGAGGCATTTTCAAGAAGCGATGGGGACCTAGTTGAACTTTAGCACCACTTTTCATCCTCAGACAGATGGTCAGTCAAAGAGGACTATATAGACCCTGAAGGATATGTTGAGAACGTGTGTGCTGGATTTTAAAGGCTCATGGGACGATCACTTGCCATTGATTGAGTTCGCCTACAATAATAGTTGTCACTCAAGTATTGGTATGGCCCTTTATGAGGCACTATACGGTCATAGATACCAATCGCCCATTGGATGGGAAGAGGTTGGTGACAGACAGTTGCTCGCTCCCGATTTGGTTAAACAAGCCTCCAGGGATATTCAGATAATATGCGAGAGGCTGCGAACAGCTCAAAGTCGACAAAAGAACTACACTGACAGGAGACGGAGACCACTTGAGTTTGATGTAGGTGAGTCTGTATTTTTTAGAGTATCTCCTTCTAAAGGAATAACGAGGTTTGGGAAGAAAGGAAAACTAAGCCGTCGTTACATTGGTCCCTTCGAGATTTTGGATAGAGTGGGAGATGGAGCATATAGGCTAGCTTTGCCACCTGAGCTAGCGGAAGTCCATAATGTCTTCCATGTTTCTATGCTTTGGAAGTACTACCCGAATCCGACACATGTAATTAGCTATGAGCCGTTGGAGCTCAAGGAGGATATGTCGTATGTCGAGAGATCGATCCGGATATTGGATAGAAAAGAAAAGGTGTTGCGGAATAAGACGATTTCATTAGTTAAGGTTTTGTGGAAACATCATACATTAGAAAAAGCTACATAGGAGTTGTAGGATCTAATGAAAGAGAAATATCTTCAACTTTTCGAGGAATAGACTTGGTTCAATTTAGAGGACCAAATTTTCTAAGTAGGGGAGAATGTGAGACCCCGTATAGGTTTAACCTTATATATATGTGTAAATGAATTCATAAGTATGGTGATATACTTGTAATATGAATTATTTGTAATGTAAGTCCATAAGTTTAAGGTACACGCATGTAATAGAAGTTGTGATTGTACGTAACAGTTACATTATATATGAATATGAAGAAATGGATATAAACATGGGAAGAATGTGAGTGAGATGGAATATGAGTAGTGTGGTAAATGGAAGGAAGATTTGCATAAGTTGTGCACTTCCATTTAGTTATATATTGCATATATTTGGCTATACAAAGATTTCCCAGAAGTTTTAATATGTACTAAGTGTAATTGGATGTCATTTTCAAGTCTCAAGGAGGAATGAATGAGGAAATGACTATGACAGCAAATTAAAGAGGTTTTGAATGAAGTTGTTGTAGAAAACTGCAGTAAAATCTAGAAATATGAATGACAGATCGATCTCATGGGATAAGAGATCGATCTAGAAGAGCTAAAATGACCTTATTTTGAGTAATAGGACAAGACATATCGATCTCCAATGGAGCCAGATCGATCTGCTAGACATTCTGTAATGAGAAGATCGATTTTAAGGCAAGAGGATCGATCTCCTTAACTCTTTGTTTGAGAATAGATCGATCTCAAGACTCGACAGATCGATCTCCTTAAGGGTTCTGTAAGGAGCAGATCGATCTCCTACAAGGGGAAGATCGATCTCCGAGAGGAAAATTGCCTTCGATAGATCGATCTCATCATGAAAGAAGATCGATCTTGTTGTGGTTGTGTTTGGTAAAAAGGACTACCAAACCTTGCAGAGATCGATCTCCACAAGGGCCAGATAGATCTCATGTCTCTACATCTATAAAAAGAGCACGGGATTGAGATGAAACTCACTCCCAACAAACCTTACATGCCAGTTTCTCTCAAAAACCCAAGCTTTCTCACTCTAAAAATCACTACCTTGCAATCGAAATCTGAAGGAGCTCAAGAAGGGAAAGTTGTTCCTTGAAGCAAGGAGAATAACCTACCCAAAAATCTCATATTGGTGTGATCAAGAGAAGGAGTTGTGGGTACCACAAGTTTGACTAAGTAAAAGGGTAAGCTCTTCAACCTTCAAGCTTCTAAATATGGTTTCTAGGTATTTGTAGGTTGAATGAGATGTGAAATGTTGATATGAAAGATGAATGTAGTGATAGGTGAGTAGTATTAAGGGAGATTTATAAAGAAGAAATCCATGGAAAAATGATGGAAAGCTTTATAGATGATAAAATGATGTTAGTGGAAAGGTGAAATGTGATTTGAAGGATTTAAGGAGTATGAATAGATAAATAGAAGATAATGTGTATGTTTAGTAGATGAAAACAAAAATAACTTGATGATTATACATGTAGCCCGGAATACGTGAGACACGACTAACCCGGATCGCGAATGGAGCAAACGTGACAGAAGGGATACGAGCGCGATTTGAGGTAAGGGACTGTGTGTTAGCTATAGAGATGTTCATACGTATTTTACAGAAATTTCATAGATATATCGCTAGAATTAGTACGACATTACAATTCTATGAAATGATATGGAAGCCTGAAATATACTATGATATATATGTATTGAGAAATGGGATGGGGTAAGGAAATAGCATGATATGCATGTTTTCTATGTTTTTCTCAATTTTTGTATCGATATTGGTGATTGAGAAATGATGATGATAGGTTGGCTAATTTTACATGTTTTAGCATGAAGAGGCATGCTGCATAAATAAACATGTTTTGAGTTTTAAAAAGAGAAAATAGTCATCTATCGAATTTGAGATGAGATTGGTGTTGGAGTTCTAGCTCACACCCGTTTTAATGACATGACTATGTGCTGGAGTGTTAGCTCGTACATGATTCGAGGCTTTCAATGTACCGTGTTGGAGTTTAACTCGCACGATGGTTTTGAGAAAGTGCTGGAGCTCTGCTCGCATATGTTTTTACTGAGTTGAGGTAAACCTGGGGTTTGGGACCCAAGGGGATGCCAGTCGACAGCCTTTGAACGGGCTTGGCCTTAACAATACCTCGTACTACGCTGGAGCCTTGCGATGACTGTGTGTCACACTGCTTGCTCGCCTGGTATATGAGACATGGTTCAGGATGAAAAGGCCATCGGAGTTGGAGTATGGACTTGGGTCCACGGTCATACGTAGTACTATGTAGTTATCCGTTGGTATATTATGTACCGTGCTAGGTGCACGTGAGTACGAGTATCGCGTAAATGACACATGACGTACCTTATACCGTGAGTATATGAGGAGATGAGGTTGATTGAGAAGAGCCTGAGGGTAGAACTGACCCATCCCCCTTCATGCGAAGTGATGCCCTGTGCACACCTGATCAGTGAGGCCTAGGATCACTGACTATGGCCATATGACGTGGATATTTGATTGCCGAAAATTTCATGCCTGTGTCAAATATTCAAGAGGTTTGAGGAAAAAGAAATGATTGAGAAAAGAAAGAGATTCTTGTGTGTTTGATAAATCTCTGATTTAATCACTTGTGCCATGAGAGCACTGTTTTATGAAACATGTTTCAAGTGAAAATATTAAATATTTGTATTCATGAAAATGCCAAATGAAAAATATATGTTTACTGCATTTTTCGATGATATTTCCATTTATAATGAAAACATGGTTTTGTTTTATACATGCATGGGCTATGTAGGTAGTACGATATCTACCTGCTAGCATTCATTTCCTTACTGAGATGTGGTTTGCTCATCCCACTATTTCCCCCCTCCAGATACTGAGAAGTAGGAAAGAGGTGGTCTCTGGATTCCTCTTTGTGTTGGACAGCTCCCACCAGTTGCAAAGGTATAAGATTTGTATACACATGAGTATTTTGTATCTAATATATTGTATCGCTCAGTTATACCTTGGAAATGTAATAGTTTCATAGGGATGTTATGTAAAGATATTATTATACAATTAATTTTGTATATTTATACACACCTGGAAGTATGAATTAAATTTTAAATATTTTCGCTGTAAATTCAAGGAACTTAAGTAATTGCATCGCCTCACAGCCTAACCGTAGTAGCGTAAGTATAGATAAAAGACACCCGAAAGTTGGGTGTGACAGCATGATTGTGCACCCCACTTGCTATTATCCTTTCTAATTTAACACCCACTAGCTCAAATGTACAGCCACACTTCTTCATTCATGTTCCAATATGACCTAATATATCTGTAATTGCATTCTTCTCCTTTTTTGACTCTTTGAATTTTCCTCTTTGTTTACACACGAGTCATAATCTAGGTTTCTTGAAAAATTGTAAATTCAAAGGCTTTGATCACAACTATAAAGCCTGAATTTCTCCCGATCTCCTTAACCGATATAATCAACTCTTCTTGAGTAGAAAAAACTAGTACAATATTGTCACGACACTCAAAACCACCGAAATCCTCTACAACTTTTGGCTATTTTTAACTTTAATGTTTGACCCGTTATTTATTGATTAATCTTTCCTTTTCATTACCTGATCATGAACAGCTACACCTCCAACAGTTGGGCTGTGTATCGATGCTAATCTCATCCAACCAAATCATTTGAAATTTCAATTCATTTAAATGTAAACACTTGTATTTCTAAATCAGAGTTGTCATTTACAGGTGTTTACAAACTCTCTACATCCCCAAGAATTACATTTATAGTTATCAATGTGCTTGTACATATCTAGATACAAAAACTATACAAATGTGTATACCTCATGTAATGGGATGCAGCGGACACCAAAATCCAGTCCTCAGTCGCCCATTATCTACTGTAAGTGCTCTATAGAAGGGGAAAATAAGGGGGGTGAGTAAACCACGCGCTCAGTAAGGCAATCATGCGAACAGGTGGATAACTGCACTATCTACGTGATCGTGATGCCATGCTTAACACATATTTATTTGTCATACTCCAAAATGTATGTTCATGCTTGTGTCTATGCCATGTAACGCAAATCATGCTATATAAATCAGTGCACGGTTATTAAAGCATAGCATGGAAAAATCATCATACGAAATCAAGGTCCAAGCATGGTAAATCATCATGCAACGTGCACTTAAAAACATTTCTCATTTCATAACACAAGCCAATACAAAATCTTTCACTCGTCAGGACTCAGTCCCTCCCATGGACTATCCTAACCCACAAAACACATTTCAAAAACATGGATTTATCATTCATCAATAGACATGTGAGATAGGCATACAATATAATAAGGGAAATATCATCTAGGACTATGGCCATATCCTCTGTGATCCCAGGCTACACGGATCCTAGTGTGCGGGGTATCACCTCTATCTGCTTCCGTACGGGAAGTGGGTCACGTCCAACCCACTGGTCCATAGCAGAATCCATTGTCCGAAGACGGTATACAAATATCACACATGATACAACGTACTCCATGCTACTTGCACAGTACAACGTACTCCGTGGACCCATATCATCACATCATACATTGCCACATCTCAATACGCATGTGCGAGCCTATTTAATCGGTGTGGCACATAGCCTACCCGAAGCTCCCAGCATGACTCCCAACATGTCACAAAACCACGTGCGAGTAGTCTCAAGCACGAAAAATAAGTATAGTGGACATCTAGTACGAGCTACGCTCTAGCACCATGTCAAATCCAGCATAAAAATCTGTGCGAGCTATGCTCCAGCACAATGTCATAAAATCCATGTAAAAATCTAGTTCGAGCATTGCTCCAGCACTAGTGCATAAGTAAACATGTCAAATCTCATGTGAGCAATGCTCTAGCACGTTTCATTTCCACAAACTCATGTAGGTGGCTCATTCTTTGCAAAACATGGTTATAAAACCAAATCAAGTCATTTCTCATGCAAATTATTCCAAATGCTAGCCAACTTACCACTCTCATGCTAAAAAACGATAAAAGGGTTTTCAAAGCATCATGCTCTTAATTTCATGCACATTTCTCAAACTCCCTTTCTTTACCCATCAAACACCCAGTTCATTCCTATTTCCACAAATATTATAGAAAACCATAATGCGCCCAAAATGCGCACAAATATCTCTAAGAGTCCACACAATTCCTTTACCTCGATTTACTTGGAAGTGACTCTCTTCCTTACCTGTCTCTCGCGATTGGGCTCAACTTGCTCCGAATATGTCTTCGGGAGCTGCAATCATTCATCGATTACTTGAGTTAATGTTGTTAGCTCATATTCTGACTTTAACTAGTCAACATATCTCATTGAGTCTTTTTCGTTAAGGTTGGCCCATTATTGCATTTGGTCATTGTTATGCCATTTCTAGCCAATTTATCTAGTAACTCCTTTAGTTACTTATTAGGCACTTGGGAGTGCATACTCTATCCTTAATTCTCTCATTCGTTCATACATTTCACTAATGCCCTATATGTACATTTTACCATTTAGGTTAATCTCACAATTCATTTCACACCACCATCTTAAAATAATACTCACAACATCATTATCACCTTAAGATATCTCATTTATCATTAACTCCACCATATTTCACTTCTCACACCAGCCCAATTCTAGGTCATTGTTGGTTCATTATATCCTAGGTAGCTTCAACCATTGAAATGTTCACCAATCTACCCATAACATCATTTAAGTAAACACATTTGGAGTTGGTGCATTGGAAACTTACCTGACTTGACTTTCTTCGCTTTCAAGTTTGGAAGACTCCTTAGATCCTTCAATCCAATGAGTCGGATGTTGACTTCAAGATATGTTGTTCTCCTCCCCAAGGTGAATAACTTTGCTCTAATGTCTTTTTCTCAAATCCTTATGGAAAAGGTAGGTATCCTAAAGAGAGAAAGCTTAGTATTTTTGTGAAAATGGAGAGAGATCAAGTTTCCTAAAGATTGAAGCCTTTTGTTGTCGAGTTTATATAGAAAAAAGGTAAGGAGATTGATCTGGTTAGGTAGGGGATCGATCTGCTTTTGGTTTTTACTCTTGAAATGTTCAGGCATTACAGGGTGAGATCGATCTGTTCAATGGGGAAGAGATCGATCTCACTTTGGCAGAAGCTTTAGAAGATCGATCTACTCATAGGGAGAGATCAATCTTCTCTTCACAGAATGCAATGGGGATCGATCTGCACTTAAAGGAGGATCGATCTGAGCTTGGTAGAAGTTAATGCAGATCTATCTCGTTATTGAGGAGATCGGTCTGCTTGATAGGGAGATCAATCTACCTTAGCAATTTCACTTGAAATGGCTGTGTTTGGCGCAAGAGATCGATTTGCCTTGAATGGGAGATCGATCTGGCATTCATCTGTAACCCCTTTGTAGTAATTTTCTAGATTTTTCAATGGTAAGTTCTTATTCCATTTCTCCAATACTCATTTTGCCTTTTAATTCCACTTCGAGCATGGAAATGCTTATTTCCTATAATTTTCATATTATGGAACTTGTGTGCATTGCCTGGAAATCGGAATTGATGTTCAATTTCGTAATCCATGCTTTATTGTTGCATGTTTTAAGTCCTTATCTAACCTTTGCATGCATCCATGATACTCATTCATTCTCTTTTGCAATTCATTCACATTTGCATGATTTACAATCATTTGTCTTATAATTCCATTACATATATAACAAAGTTATTCATAAATGGGGTCTCACATTCTCCCCCACATAGAAAATTTGGTCCTCCAAATTAGAGCCAAATCAGTCTGTGAATAACTCGGGATACTTTTCCCGCATCAATTTCTCTAACTCCCATGTAGCTTCTTCTGTAATGTGGTGCTGCCAAAGAACTTTCACTAAGGGAACCGTCTTGAATCTCAATACCTTCTCCTTCCTATCCAATATCTGAATCGGCTTCTCAACATATGTCTTGTTCTCATAGAGCTCCAATGGCTCATATCATATCACATGTGCCGGATCTGAGTGGTACTTCCGTACCATAGAAATGTGGAAGACATTATAAACGCCTGTAAGCTCAGGTAGCCTATAGGCCTTATCTCCCACTCTATCCAATATCTCAAAGGGTCCAATGTAACGAGGACTTAGCTTCCCTTTCTTTCTGAACCTCGTTATACCCTTGGAATGAGAAACTCGCAAAAACACCGATTCACCCACTGTGAATTCCAATGGTCTCCGTATCTTGTCAGCACAACTCTTTTGTCTGCTTTAATCTGTCTGTAACCTCTCACAAATCAATTGGAAATCCTCAGAAGCTTATCTCACTAAGTCGAGAGCAAATATCAGTCGGTCACCAACCACTTCATATCCAATAGGGGAATGGTATCTATGGTCATACAAAGCCCCATACGATGCCATCCCGATTCTCAAATGAAAACTGTTATTATAGGCGAACTCTGCGAGTGGCAAATGGTCATCCCAAGAGCCTCCAAAATCCAATGTACACGCTCTCAACATATCCTCCAAGGTCTATATAGTCTCTCTGACTGACCATCTGTCTGAGAATGAAATGCAGTGCTAAAACTTAGTTGGGTCCCCATCGCTTCCTGAAAGTGTTCCCAAAAGTGGGAAGTGAAGCCGACACCCCTATCAGAAACAATGCTCACTGGAACACCATGCAACCTTACTATCTCGCGCACATATAGTTTCGCCAATGTACTCAGAGTATCGATGGCTCTCATAGCTAAGAAGTGTGCCGACTTCGTCGGCCTATCCACTATCACCCAAATCGTATCGTGATTCCTACGGGTCCTAAGTAAACTTATCACGAAATCTATAGTGACATGCTCTCATTTCCAAGTCGGTATAGGTAGAGGTTACAATAGCCCTACAGGCTTTCGATGCTCTATCTTCACCTGCTGACAGACGAGACACTTAGCCACAAATTTAGCTACATCCTTTTTCATCTCTGACCACCAATAGACTCTCCGGAGATTCTGATACATCTTGTTACTTCCCAGATACATTGTATACTTTGTCAAATGAGCTTCGGTCAAGATCAATTTCCTGATCTCTGGATCAATAGGAACATATATCCTACCCCTAAACCTCAGTAAACCATCTGAAGTCAACTCAAAATTAGTATTTATACCCCTCTGTATCTGCCCACTAATATCACTGCACTGCTGATCAATCTGCTGAGCCTACCGAATAGATCTACCATATCGGGTTCCAACCACAGGCTAGCTACCATAAAGCCACTGTCAGTATCAGGTGGGGTCACATCCAAACTGAGGCTCATGAATTGTTCTAACAGCTCGTGTTCCATGATCATCATATACGATATCAACCCAAGATGTTTCCTACTCAATGCATCAGCTACTAGATTTGCCTGGCCCGGATGGTACAAAATCTTGCAATCATAGTCTTTCAGAAGCTTGAGCCACCTCCTCTGTCTCATGTTTAACTCATTCTGTGAGAACAGATATTTAAGGCTTTTGTGGACTGTAAATACTTGGAATTTCTCACCATAAAGATAATTGCGCCATATTTTCAAGGCAAATACCACGGCCGCCAACTCTAGATCGTGGGTCAGGTAGTTCCTCTCATGATCTTTCAACTGTCTCGATCCATAGGCTACTACCTTCCCATCTTGCATCAGTACACAGTCCAGTCTTTGGTTTGAAGCATCTGTATATACAGAAAAACCTCCTGAGCTGGTAGAAATGGTGAGAATTGGAGTTATGGTCAATCTCCGCTTTAACTCCTGAAAACTCTTCTCACAATTATCATCCCACACTAATTTCACATTCTTTCTCGTGAGACGTGTTAACGGAGTAGCCAATCTCGAGAATCCTTCCACAAATCGTCAATAATATTCAGCTAAACCCAATAAACTTCTAATCTCTGTAACTGTCTAGGGTCTCTGTCACTGAACCACTACTTTATTCTTGGATGGGTCCACAGATACACCATCCTTAATACAACACCTAGAAACGAGATCTGCTCTAGCCAAAAATCACACTTACTAAGTTTAGCATACAACTTCTTCTCTCGAAGGGTCTGTAGCACTATCCTTAGGTGCTGCTCATGCTCCTCTTTAGATCTCATATACACCAGAGTATCATTAATGAATACGATAATGAATCTATCCAAGTACTGGTGAAACACCTCATTCATTAATGACATAAAAGCTGCGGGAGTATTTGTCAACCCGAATAGCATAACCATAAACTCAAAGTGATCATACCGGGTGCGAAAAGCTGTCTTAGGTACATCTCCATCTCGAATTCTTAACTAATGGTACCCAGATCTTAGATCTATCTTAGAAAAGACCTGCGCTCCCTGAGGCTGATCCAACAAGTCATCGATGCATGGAAGTTGGTACTTATTCTTGATGGTCGCCTTATTCAACAGCTTGTAGTCAATACATAGTCGAAGGCTTTTATCCTTCTTCTTTACAAACAGAACCAGTGCTCTCTAGGGTGATACATTCGGTCTGATGAACCCCTTATCCAGCAGCTCTTGTAACTGCTCCTTCAGTTCCTCCAACTCAATCAGAGCCATCCTGTACGGTGGCTTGGATATCGACTCTGTACCAGGTACCAAATCTATACAAAACTCTATCCCTCTGTCCGGTGGTAACCCTGGTCATTCATCCAAAAAAATATCTAAAAATTCCCTGACCACTGGGATGTCTCACAATTTCGGGCATGCCTTATCCGCCTCAACCACGTACATAATATAACCTTTCAAAATATCTATCATTAAATTAATACAAAGATTCATGTATCTCACTCACAACCACAACTGCTTTCATTACTTTTCAAGGGAATTTACATTACATTTTTCAGGGAAACTTACGGTAATGCTATCTACCCCTGAAAATGTTACTGTCTTAGAAAAACAATCTACTACGGCCCGATTGGCAGCCAACCAATCCATTCCTAAGATTACATCAAAGTCTCTCATATACATTAAAATGAGGTCAGCTGATATTTCTTTTTCCCCTACTTTCAACTTACATTTTCTAAGTACATACTCCAGTAACTGACTATTATTCATGCAGGTGTTTATCAGCATCCTCCTACTCAACAAGGCAAGCTTTACATACTTAAATAATTTACATGCAAATGCAGGTGATACAAATGAATGTGTGGCACCAGGATATATCAAAACATAAGCTTCAAGATCAAAGATTAAGATGGTACCTTTCACCACATCTGACGACTGATCTGTAATATCCTGATCCAAGGCGTGTACTCGCCCTCTACCAACCACCTGCTTCCCTTTTTTCTTCAGTTGTCGCCCTCCGTCTCGGAGTAGGAGTATCAATAGGAGCTCTCTCCGGCTCCTTGTCCTTCAATGGGGCACCCTCAGTCATCTTCGGGCAATTTCTGATCACATACCCTGATTTCCCACATCGAAAACATACTGTAGGAGATCCATAACATGACCAAGTCCCATGGTACCTACCGCACCTATTGCACTGTTTCGTAGTAGGTCGTGGCCCTCCAATCACTATTTTCTTTGCTTGAGCTATGGTCGGATACACGGGAGGCATAACTGTCCTCTCCCAGATTTCCTTAATCCTCGGCCTCTTCCTAAAAAATCTCATGCTTCCCCTATAACTGAAGCCTCTATCCACTATGGGCCTCTTTCTGTCTTTGTCCCTCACCTTACCAACCTTTTCATACTCTGAGGCAACTCGTTCGATGTCTTGTTCACATAACTGTGCCCTGTGCACTGCCTCCTCGTAGGTTGGTATGTCAAAAGGAACCAAACGGGACCTGATGGTTGGTCTCAGTCCATCTACAAACTTTCGGACCTTTTTTACCTCACTATCCATTGTATCAGGATCATACCTACCCAATGAGATAAATTTAGTCTCATACTCATCCACCGATCTGCTCCCCTGGGTCAAATCCAAAAATTCTATTTACAGTCTCCTCTATGCAGTATCTGAAATATATTGCCTCTAGAAGGCCTCCAAAAATACATCCCAACTAATCTATATATGTCAGGCCCTCAAAATGGGTCAGGTGGACTTCCACCAATGCTCTGCTGATCCCTTCAGCATGAATGCGACAAATGCTATCATCTCGGTAGTAGTGCACTCAAGAAACCCATATAGTTTATCAATCTCATTTACACAATCCTCTGCAGCTACTGGGTCCTTAAGTCCACTGAAGGATGGCGGGTTAAACTTCTAAAACCGTCATAATCTATCCAAATCACATCTATAACCCCAATCTCTACTCCTCTGTGGTAGAGCAACAGTAGATGGTGTTTCCTGTACTAGTGGGGGTATGAGAATATTTGTAGTCTAAGGTTCTTGGGCTAGTTGTGCAGGCATCTCAGGAGTAACAGTCGGTTCATCAACATCACCCTGTGTAGCTGGCTCTTGCCCACCCTCAACTCCAGGTAACGTCTGGGCAATCAATCCTAATATCATCTCTAAGCTCCATTCAATCCTCGCGAAGCGTGCCTCAGTACTCTCTGATCTCTCTGTCGGACCCTATGGAGCATGCTCAACATCAGCCTCCACCTCAACCTCCTCATGAGCCTCATGTGGTAATGGCTCGGCACGACCCCCAGGCCTACCCCTCTGGCCTCTAGCTCGCACTCTTGCCTCTCTACCACGACTGGTATTAGGCATTTTGCCAAGATTCCTACCTTCACACTCAATTCTTAGTCAAACCCATCTCGATATACATAATTGTATCTAAACAAGCACAGTAACAAGAGGATGCAATTTTCCTAAATTTTGACACCGACACACATTAGACCAACTCGGCTCTGATACCAATCTTTGTCACAACCCTCAAAACCACCGAAATCCTTTACAATTTAAGGCCATTTTTAACTTTAATGTTTGACCCCTTATTTATTGATTAATCTTTCCTTTTCATTACCTGATCGTGAACAGCTACACCTTCAACAGTTGGGTTGTGTATCGATGTCAATCTCATCCAACCAAATCATTTGAAATTTCAATTCATTTAAAAGTAAACACTTGTATTTCTAAATCAGAGTTGTCATTTATAAGTGTTTACAAACTCTCTACATCCCCAAGAATTACATTTATAATTATCGTTATGCTTATACATATCTAGATACAAAAACTATACAAATGTGTATACCTTGTGTGATGGGATGCAGCGGACACCAAAATCCAGTCCTCAGTTGCCCACTATCTATTGTAAGTGCTTTGTAGAGGGGGAAAATAAGGGGGTGAGTAAACCACACGCTCAATAAGGCAATCATGTGAACAGGTAGATAACTGCACTATCTACGTGATCGTGATGCCATGCTTAAACCACATATTTATTTGTCATACTCCAAACCGTATGCTCATACTTGTGTTTATGCCATGTTACGCAAATCATGCTATATAAATTAGTGTACAGTTATTAAAGCATAGCATGGAAAAATCATCATGCGAAATATAGGTCAAAGCATGATAAATCATCATGCAACATGCACTTAAAAACATTTCCCATTTCATAACACAAGCTAATACAAAATCATTCACTCGTCAGGACTCAGCCCCTCCCATGGACTATCCTGACCCATAAAACATATTTCAAAAACATGGATTTATCATTCATCAATAGACATGTGAGATAGACATACAATATAATAAGGGAAATATCCTCTAGGATTATGGTCATATCCTCTGTGATCCCAAACTACACGGATCCTAGTGTGCGGGGTATCACCTCTATCTGCTTCCGCACGGGAGGTTGGTCACGTCCAACCCATCGGTCCATGGCAAAATTGTGATAACTGTAAATTTTATGAGATTTACTAAGTGAGAATTGTAATTTGGTGAATGTAATTATGATATGTTGATGTACATGCAAGTTTTAAATTTTATGAAGTATAAAGAGATGAAGTTTTAAGTCTTAAATGTGTATGGATTGAAATCTGGCCTATGGAGTAGATTACGGTAAGTTTTGCATTGAGTTTCCTACAATTGATGCAGCAGCAGTAGAATCTATGAAGGCCAAATTGATCTCCAAGGATGAGAGATCGATCACATAAGCTCCAGAATGCAGAAAACATGCAAAAAGCAGACAGGCAGATCGATCTCATAAGGAAGAAGATCGATCTCCTATTGCCTCTGCCTAGCAAAGATCGATCTTGTCATAAGGGTAGATTGATCTCCTTAACTCTCATCTTGGAAGAGATCGATCCCTAATTCAATGCCAGATCGATCTCCTCTTAGAAGAACAGATCGATCTTCACCTCGACCAAATCGATCTTGTAGTTGTTAATGGAGCAGATGGAGCAGTTGAAATAAAGCAGAGATCAATCCCCATCAATGCCAGATCGATCTCATAAGCCCTGTTTATATAAGGATCACGGGATTTTGCTTGGAAACCGAGCCTCTCTCTCTTTGAAACACCAATCTTCACCATTTTCACCCAAACCAAGCTTTCTCTCTCTAAGATTCACCCTATTCTAGACTGAATTAGACAAAGGTGTAAGAGACAAAGTTGTTCCTCTTGGCAAGGAGAACAACATACTAGAAAATCAAAGGTTGGCTTGAACAAAGGGAAGAGACAAGCATTCTATAAGCTTGGTCAAGAGAAGAGACAAGCTAGGTAAGCTCACAAGACCCTTGTTCTTGAGGATTATCATTTTATATATGGGTGGATAAACATATATGTTTAAATATTTGGTTGGAAATGTTTAAGGCATGATGGAACCAACAAATGGGTTTGGGTTAGGAGATTTAATGTGGATGTATTGTGATGGTTATAAGTTAACTAAAGTGTTGATAAAGATGTATAAAGAGTTTTGAGATAATGTTGAGTTAGAATGAGTAAGAGAAAGAAAAGAGAAATGAGAATGATGTATATTGATGGGTTAATGATGTGTGTGGATAGCTCGAGAATTTGGCACAAAAAACGAGGCTAGCCCGAGAACCCGAGGATATTGTGCCACTCAAGGTGCAAGAGGTAGGGGAAATAAAACCATTTGTGCTTGTGAGTTTTCGAATGAATGAAAACATTTTAATAGCATGAAAAAGGTTTAATGAAATGAGCATGTTTATGAGAAATGAGATGATTTGATGCTTTGATGAATGTGTGAGTGTTTTGCCAATTTGAGCTCGATTTTGATGAGTTTTGTGTAAATGTGAATACAATGTGTTATAATCGAAATGGGTTTTGTGATAACCACTAAGAGCTCTACGTGAAGGAAAAATGATTTTTACTAAGACTATGGCTTGACATGAGATGCACATCGGGCTTTGCTCTGGTAGCATTAAGGTCGGGTTGTACTCTAGTAGCATGTAAGACCGACGCCTCCGTTCTGGTAACGTGAGATGACCCCGCTCCGGTAGCGATGGGTGGCCTTGCATTGATAGCATGTAAGATTGGGTTGTGCTTTGATAGCATGTAAGACCGACGGTTGTACGACTCTGATCTAGTCTACAGCGAATCATGGCCATGTGTATTATTGTCGACGAAATCCCTCTCTTGGGGATGTCTGCCTAGGGGACGAATTCAATTGATGTGATGTGCCTATAACGTTGATTTCATCTAAGTTTTTATAAATGCCTAGTCTCGATTTTTGTGATGATGATGTGATTTTACAACTGCGATTTATATCACGCATTGAGATTTGATGTGATGTGATTTTATCACGTGAATTGTGCTGATGCCATTGTTTTCTACTGTTATTTTTTATAACAATTTGCATGCTCAAATATTTTCATCATATTGTGTTTGTGATGATGATTTTTATAACTTCCCTTATCCTCCTTACTGAGCGTTTTGAGAGCTCACCCATTTTCCTCCCCCCTCCAAATTACTTGAAGTAAGCGAGATAGAGCCTGTCGCGTACGTGCAATGGGCTGGTGGACAAGATCTCCCCAGGCTATCGCTTGTACACACATAAGGTATAATTCAGTTTATTTTGAATCCAGATAATGATGTAATATAGACATTTGTGATGAGTATTTTAGGATGTAATTAGGTTGATATGAAAGAAATGAGTTGAGAATTATGGGTTGACTCTTTTGGGGATATTATGTATTTTATTTCATTAAGTATAAGTTGTATGATCTTGGGCGATAATGTTGGTTTATAAACGATAGTGATTTAAAGATACTGCACAGGAATACACCCAGAGTTGGTAGTTTTAATTTAAGAAAAATTTTAAATTGCTTTATTTTTTGCGCTTTCAGGCTGTCACAAGAATCCATCGTCCGAAGACGGCATACAAATATCACACACGATATAGCGTACTTTATGCTACTTGCACGGTACAACGTACTCTATGGACTCATATCATCATATCTCAATACACACGTGCGAGCCTATTTAATCGGTGTGGCACATAGCCTACCCGAAGCTCCCAGCACGGCTCCCAACATATCACAAAACCACATGTGAGTAGTCTCAAGCACGAAAAATAAGTATTGTGGACATCTAGTACGAGCTATGCTCTAGCACCATGTCAATCTAGTGTAAAAATTTGTGCGAGCTATGCTCCAGCACAATGTCATAAAATCCATGTAAAACTCTAGTACGAGCATTTCTCCAACACTAATGCATGAGTAAACATGTAAAATCTCGTGCAAGCAACGCTCTAGCACGTTTCATTTCCACAAACTCATGTAGGTGGCTCATTCTTTGCAAAACATGATTATAAAACCAAATCAAGTCATTTCTCATGCAAATTATTCCAAATGCTAGCCAACCTACCACTCTCATGCTAAAAATTGATAAAAGGGTTTTCAAAGCATCATGCTCTTGTTTTCATGCACATTTCTCAAACTCCCTTTCTTTACCCTTCAAACACCCATTTCATTCCTATTTCTACAAATAATCTAGAAAACCATAATGCGCCCAAAATGCGCACAGATATCTCTAAGAGTCCACACAATTCCCTTACCTCGATTTACTTGGAACCGACTCTCTTCCTTTCCCGTCTCTCGCGATTGGGCTCAACTTACTCCAGACATGTCTTCGAGAGCTGCAATCATTCACCGATTACTTGAGTTAATGTTGCTAGCTCATATTCTGAAACTAGTCAGCATATCTCATTGAGTCTTTTCTGTTAAGGTTGGCCCATTATTGCATTTGGCCATTGTTATGCCATTTTTAGCCAATTTATCTAGTAACTCCCTTAGTTACTTATTAGGCACTTAGGAGTGCATACTCTACCCTTAATTCTCTAATTCATTCATATATTTTACTAATGCCCTATACGTACATTTTACCATTTGGGTCAATCTCATAATTCATTTCACACTACCATCTTAAAATCATACTCATAACACCATTATCACCTTAAGATATCTCATTCATCATTAACTCCACCATATTTCACTTCTCACACCACCTCATTTCTAGGTCATTGTTGGTTAATTATATCCTAGGTAGCTTCAACCATTAAAATGTTCACCAATCTACCCATAACATCATTTAAGTAAACACATTTGGAGTTGGTGCATTGGAAACTTACCTAGCTTGACTTTCTTCTCTTCCAAGTTTGGAAGACTCCTTAGATCCTTCAATCCAACGGGTTGGATGTTGACTTAAAGATATATTGTTCTCCTCCCCAAGGTGAATAACTTTGCTCTAATGTCTTTTTCTCAAATCCTTATGGAAAATGTGGGTATCCTAAAGAGAGAAAGCTTAGTATTTGGGTGAAAATGGAGAGAGATCAAGTTTCCTGAAGATTGAAGCTTTTTGTTGTCGGGTTTATATAGAAAAATGGTAAGGAGATCGATCTGGTTAGGTAGGGGATCGATCTACTTTTAGTTTTTGCTCTTGAAATGTTCAGGCATTACAGGGTGAGATCGATCTGTTCAATGGGGAAAAGATCGATCTCTCTTTGGTAGAAGCTTAAGGAGATTGATCTGCTCATGGGGAGAGATCGATCTTCTCTTCACAGAATGCAATCGGGATCGATTTCCACTTAAGGGAGGATCGATTTGAGCTTGGCAGAGGCTAATGTAGATCGATCTGGTCATTAAGGAGATCAATCTGCTTGATAGGGAGATCGATCTGCCTTAGCAATTTCACTTGAAATGGCTGTGTTTGGCACAAGAGATCAATCTGCCTTGAATGAGAGATCGATCTGGTCTTCATCTGCAGTCTCTTTGTTGTAATTTTCCAGATTTTTCAATGGTAAGTTCCTATTCCATTGCTCCTATACTCATTTTGTGTTTTAATTCCACTTCGAGTATGGAAAGGTTTATTTCCTATGATTTTCATGTTATGGAACTTGTGTGCATTGCTTGGAAATCGGAATGGATATACAATTTCGTAATCCATGTTTTATCGTTGCGTGTTTTAAGTCCTTATCTAACCTTTACATGCATCCATGATATTCATTCTTCGTTGCAATTCATTCACATTTGCATGATTTACAATCATTTGTCTTATAATTCCATTACATATATTACAATGCTATTCATATATGGGGTCTCACAAATATAGTATTATTAACCAACTCCTGACCTTATTTTTATTCAATTTGATATTAATGTTCACTAATCTTCTATAATCATGCAAAGACTAAACAAATTATTAGTTTTATCAAAAAAATAAATATATAAAATTATATTTTTACATAAATAAATGAAAAAATATTCAATTTCAACTTCCATAGGTTCTCCCGAAATATTTCAATAGCTCTCGAAAGTGTACTTCTAGGAGCTAACTTTCAGGAACTTTTCTTATAATTCATTTATATATAGCTTAATACCCAAATATGCCCTCAACGTTTACCAAAAAATGGAATTAAGCCATCAACGTTTAATTACATGGAAATAAGTCCCTTAAGTTTTATTTTGAGCAATTTAAACCTTAATGTTTCAAAAAAACATAATTAAATTCTTTTCCGTTAAATTCCAGAAACAGCCGTTAGTTAGGTATACGTGGCATGCTGACATGGAATATTTATGCCACGTGGATTGTTGACGTGAAAATTTTTTTTTCACGTGTACAAATATTGCTGACGTGGAATATTAGGCCCCAAAATGTTTTTTTTTTTTGCTTAATATATAAATATGCCATCAACGTTTACCAAAATATGGAATTAAGCCCTAGACGTTTAATTACATGAAAATAAGTTCCTTAAGTTTTATTTTGAGCAATTTAAACCATAAAGTTTCAAAAAAAAACATAATTAAATCATTTTACGTTAAATCCCAAAAAACAACCGTTAGTCAGGTATACATAGCATGCTGATGTGAAATATTTGTGCCATGTAAATTGTTGACGTGAAAAATTTTTTCCATGTGTACAAATATCGTTGACGTGAAATATTGGGCTCCAAAATGTTTTTTTTTTTTTTTATGTTTCAAATTTCCTTTTTCCCATAATTACATTTTTTAATTTTAATTTTAATTTTTTTATTTTTTTGCACAAATTACTTTTTTTCATACTGTTATTTTTATTTTATAAAATTACATTTTTTCCTCAAAATATATTTTTTTTCAAAAATTGCATTTTCTCTCAAAATGTTTTTTTTAAATTTCATTTTTCTAAAATTGCAATTTGTTTGGACATTGCATTTTGTTCAAAGTTACATTTTTTTTCCAAAATTATAAGTTTTCTACTGGAAACACCTAAAAATTAATAAAATTGAGAGAAGAAAAATATATAACTATACAAAATAATTCATCTCAAATACAATAATAGAAGTACAAGACAACTAACATATTCATTGCAACAAAATTAAGCTATAATAGCAACATATTCAGAGCAGAATCAAACTTAAAACTACAGTTAATAACAATTACAAATCCAGATAATAAATTCAACATAAAAACAAGCTAATTGTGGCAGTATCGACTTCAACTTGCCAATCACAACTTCAACCAAAGACACTCTAGTTTTGACCCCCTCAACAGTTATACTGTATAAGAAAAAAAAGGTAAAAAATATATATTAGCTCAATTGTAAAAAGTCAAGTACCAATCTTCATTAAAAAAAAAAAAACAGAAAAAAACAAAGAAAACATATATAAGCAGAAAAGAATGGAATATCACTTGACAACTACGTAAAAAACTTAAGGACAAATATATTCATCTGTTAATCAAAACAATGTCAATTATGATGAAAAACACCAAAGCAGTAGAACTTGCAACATATCATCACATCAGCCAAGCTAAATATGTCAGCCAAACTTCCTCGTGAAAAACATATATAGAATAATAAATGAAACATACAGGGGTAAAGCAACAAATCCTAGCAAAGCATGCATCAAACACCAAAGTCTTAATCTAATTCCATATAAGCGATATTTGTACACGTGAAAAAAATTTTCCACGTCAACAATCTACGTGGCACAAATATTCCACGTCAGCATGCCACGTATACCTGACTAACGAATGTTTCTGGGATTTACTGAAAAAGGGTTTAATTATGTTTTTTTAAAATTTTAAGGTTTAAATTGCTCAAAATAAAACTTAAGGAACTTATTTCCATGCAATTAAACGTCAAAGGCTTAATTCCATGTTTTGGTAAACATCAAGGGCATATTTGGATATTAAGCAAAAAAAAAAATTGGGACCCAATATTTCACATCAGCAATATTTGTACACGTGAAAAAAAACTTTCACGTCAACAAGCCACGTGACACAAATATTCCACGTCAGCATGCCACGTACACCTAACTAATGGTTGTTTCTGGGATTTAACGAAAAATTGTTTAATTATGTTTTTTTGAAACGTTAAAGTTTAAATTGTTCAAAATAAAATTTAAGGGACTTATTTCTATGCAATTAAACGTCGATGGCTTAATTTCATTTTTTGATAAACGTTGAAAGCATATTTGTATATTAAGCCTTTATATATTATTGAAATAATATATTATAATTCATTGCAAGAATGTGAATTTTATTAATATAAATATATTATATCAGATATAATATAAATTTAATATTATAACACTACATAAAATATATTCTATCATTATTATTATATTTTTCACGTCTAAATCACAACTATCCTTGTGATGGTTGGAATCACGTGAAGAAAAGAAATCTATTAGAGAAACAAAAAATGGAAAATACGAAACGTTTTAGTATAGTTAAGGAAAATAATAATAATAATAATAATAATAATAATATTTTAAATTTTTATTCAAAATAAATATAAACTGTTAATTTTTAATTTTATTGTAAAAATTTTTAAATTTTTATTTTACTGTAAATAAACTTATAACATTTTACAATAACACAAATAAAATAAATAAAATATTAATATCTTATATACTCCCTACATTTTATTTTATTATAAAAGTTTATGAATTTATTGGCAAAACAGATAGGTGATCCTAGCTTCTAGGATCCAATTCACAAATTCCTAATTAGCCCTAATGACTTATTTTCATTGATTTTTTTTATACAAAAAATTGAAGTTATATTTAGTTATTAATAATAATAATAATAATAATAATAATAATAATAATAATTTACAGCCACCAAGTTGTTTGAAATCAACAGTCAATAGTGCCCACACGCCTTAAGCATTCAATCCTAAAGTTTTCTGCAGAGCCTGGCAAATTGAAAGAAAAAATAGAAAGGACCATCCATCTCTTCCAAAAGCTATGTATCTTCAAGTAGACAATCCACACAACCCACTCAAAACCAACTTGACTTGATCCAGATAAAATAGACCTCATCTAAAACCGGAACTGATCCAAGCTGTCCAATACGCATCTCTAATCCGGTAATATCATAGTCAAGAGAGAATATTTTACTCGCAGTGATATTTTTCCCTTGTCAACCACTAGCCTTGCACCGGAGACAACCCAGTACCCAGGTAAATCTTGTGGTCCTCTAGTCATCTCTGTTGTGTTAACAAACCGCAGAAGTTTTGGTGCTTGGCTGGGCAATGGAGGCCCCCCAGGATACACGGCAGAATTTACGTTGACCTCAGTTGGCTGTGGAGCTTGTTTTTGAGCACTTGGAAAATGAGTGCTGATCAACGTCGAGATAATCCCAGATTTTTGGGCCAAGCCAGGAGAGCCGTCCCACTCAGGCTGCCTGATAGCTTTTGCACCTATTAGCTTTGAGAAATGCAACCGTAAGAACAAAATTTTCTTCATGCCAGAGTCTCCAACTTCAAAGTGAGCACCAGTGACAATAGAGACATCCTCATCCGACTCTATAGGCGCCGTGCAGACATGAGAGAAGCTCTTCCACTGAATCTTCTCATAGTACTTGCGTTCAGAATAGGGATCAGAGACACTAGTGCTTGGTTCATCCTCAAGCTGAAATGTCTTTGGCTGTGAGGAAAGATGCTGCAAGTGAATCGCCAAGCAGTTGCCCCTTTTGCCTTCCAAATATAGTCGAAGGCCTGTTACGGGCTTTTTATCCACATAGACCTGTCAAAGAAATTCAACACAAAGTAAATTGAGCTCAACATCGGTTATAACAATAGCTTATTGACAACAGCTCCCCGATCACTGACAATCACAAAGGCAAAACTCTACAAGAGGGGTCTTCTTTTTTCCTCTTAAATGTCAGCATCTGTCTGATCAATTTATAGGCAAAACTCTTTATGAAATTTATAAACTCTACAACATCTGTCTAATCGATTTATAACGTGCTGAGCTCTCACCTATTTAGCCACCCCTATTACCAAAGAACTGAATATATATATAGAAGAGGAATCCACTAACACACGTATAAAACAAATTGTTTTAAACACTTTTAGAACTTCATGTGCAACTGATAATTTTGCAAACCAACCGTTAAATTTAACAACTAACTCGTATCTATCATGTATGTAATTTTTTAAGTCAATCCAATATCTATCATTTTAATCGACAATAGCATTTTTTCAAAATATATTAATAGTTAAAAATATATTATCATGGAAAAATAGTTACAACTTCGATTAACTTGAAATTTGACATACAGATTAAAAAAATATAAATCGTATAAAAAGATATTAAATATGAAAATGTGTAAAACTAAATTAATTTTACATATAAGTGAATCCCTTCTCTCTCTCTCTCTCTCTCTCTCACAATATATATATATATATATATATATATATATATATATATATATATATATATATATCATGATAGAACTTTTTCTGTTGTCTAAACTTAAACATATAGTTTTGAGTTTGATATCACACTTTTGGTCATGTGGCTGTCTCATATGCTTGAGCACATCCATATCTACTCTATAATGAGTTCTAACCTATTAACTCACATTAGGGGACAAGCCAGTGCACAAAGCTCTCACATTGTGGGATTTGAGGTGGGTCATATGTATGCAGTCTTTCCTTCGTAGTAACGAAGAAGCTGATTCTGTGACTTGAACTGCTGACCTCTAAGTCACAAAAGAAACAACCTTTATTATCACACCAAGGCTCATTCTCTTATAAAAAGGGGGGCAACCCAATACACAAGGCTTTCCACAGTAAGGGATCTAGGAAAGGTCAAGTGTACCCAGCCTTCCATTTGCATTAACAAAAAAGCTCTTTCCACTTAAACCCATGACATTCAGGTCACAAAGGAGCAATATTTACTGTTGCACCAGGGTGCCCTCCAAGGCTCATTCTCTTTTATGACCAACTAAAATCCTAGGTAAGAGAGTCCAAGGGAGTAAGGACATACTTTGGGAGAAACCACCATATCACCAACATTTAACTATTCTCACGGAAAGAGCATATTAACATAGAAGAAAATAGGCTACGGTGTGTCATCTTTGCTTTGTAATTTGATTTATATTTAATCTCCATTAGCGCCACGCACTTCATGTGGCAATTAATGAGTTACTATGCCACACAAGCACCGAGACAAATTATCACATTAAAGTGTCTGTTATAGTTTTACGAAGCTTATAACTGTTATTATTATTATTATTATTATTATTATTATTTTATGTTGGAAATGGCAGAAGGGTCATATACAAGACTGGGAATATTACCAGTGTTGTGTTAACATAAAGCTTGGGGCCCATCAAGCTAAACTGCAATGATGCACTATTTTGTTGCTTCTTCTGAGGACCAAGGGGCAGCTCACCAAATACTGGTGCCCACTGCTTTGGAATCTGAAACTCCAAAAACTGGTGTAGTTCATCAATTGAAGGCTTATCTGTACACAAAAGGAAAATAAATGAATAATGGCTTACATTTCCAACGTACCAGAAACAAATTTTGGAAAACACCAAGATAAAAAACAGTGAAGACAAACATAAATATAGCAACTTATATTTAGTTTTTTTTTTTTCCTTTCAAGAAGAAAATAATCCATCAGTTAAGCGTCAGACTACATGCTGAAAATGATATTACGTAGAAAAAATGGGTGTTTGCCTACTTGTTAAGACGATCAGTTTTCTATTGACAAAGGATACATATTGTTTATTAGAAAAACTACTGAACCTATGTATTGAAAAATTGGTGTAAGGATATTTGGAACTTTTAAATAAGAAAAATTACCATGAGATACCAATCACCCATGTAAAGTGGAAATGAAATGCAGATTTGATAATGACACCATACACAAGGACAAAACAAAACCCAGAATAATCGAGTTGCATGACAACGAAAGAATGCTCCTATTAACAATACACAGCTGTGATTTTATTTTATTTTTTTGTTTTTCATTCAAATCTTTTCCTCCAAGAAAAAGAAAAATACAAGGCATGGAAGGCAAATTTGCCATTATATTATGGGTCTAAGTGGAATTTTGTCACTATTCTTTAATTTTGGTCATTTTCAGACAAAAAGTAACAAAGAAGGAATATTCCCAGGAATTTAACTACAATAAAAGAATATTCCATTACTTTAAGTCAAAAAATCACCAACAATTAAAGTATAATGGCAAAATTTAAAGCAATTAAAGTCCAAAGGACAGAATTAGGTGATGTTGCACAGAATGAAGAACAATTGCATATACTAGTGGATGTAATAGTATGAAATAAAGGAAGTGATGAATGGGACAAAGGGGAACCTACTTGTCTTACCAAGTCAAATCAGAGAAAATGGTCAGAATCCATGCATCATAAATAAGAGCATAACGTGAGTATCCATTTCAAAGGATAAGGAAGATTAGGGATCTATCATCGATAAGTGAAACCCCATCCAAACTCACAAAGCCAAAAATGTTTAAAACCAATTAATCTAGGATTCATTTTAAGATCTTGCCACAAATCCAGAATCAATCCTATTTACAACCATATCCTCCAAAATCCACAACACTTGCCACATTCATAGTCGAAACAAGAGCTATTTAACAAAGATTGATCTGGATATTTGATTGAAAGAAGTAGGCAATTGAGACTAATAAAACTGTAGAATTTTCACTCATAGCACTAATTATTTAGGAGCAAACTGAAAAGATAATTCAATTCTATACCAGACTTTATTTCAGTATTAAGTCTCCAAAGAAAGTATTGTAGTTACAAAAATCAAGTAACGGAAATGGTAGATATCGATCAGAAGGGTATGTGTAATAGGAATAGTCTTTACCAGAGGTGCAGCCTTAAAATGATCTCGATGGTCAAGACAAGTCAACCAGAGATTAGAGAGACAAACAAATTCATCATAAACAGAATGATTATTTAGACAATACCCCTCAAGAAAATGATAATGAAACACACAGCCAGCGAGACAATAAGCTTCAGTTTTTTTTTTTTTTGGCAATCAAAATATTTATTTGAAATTTCAATGCATGGTCCAGATGGTAACCATAGATATCCTGAAAAGCAATAGGGAAAATAATAATGAATTAAGTTTAGCACATACAACGAAGGTATAGGTTGATGGCATGGGTCAAAAATCCACTCCCATTAACTCCAGTAAGCAATGATGTGATTGGGATAAAAGACACGGAGATCACATCTGGTTCAGACTGAACGGTTTGACACCATTCACTGTGAGACGAATTAGTATTGAACTTTCCTCCTTTCCTTTTGCAGATGAATTTAATATCCTGCAACCGCAAAATGTTTAAAGACATTATATAAAGCTTCCAAATAGAAAAATATGTTCTGATGATGATCAAGAATTTGGTAAGATGTTATTAAGAGGCTATTAAGGGCAATTGTAGCATGTATAAAAACAAAAGATGAATATGGTCATTCACTCTTAAACATTAAATTTCTTATAAAAACTTAATTCTGAATAGCATACCTCCACTTGATGATAAGAACTGGTTTGAAACATGTCTGTGGAAGCTAGCCCACGTTCTTTAAAAATCTAAAAGAAAAACCAACATAAAAGTTAAGAAAATTGCAATGTATCCCTGTCTATTTTTGCATCTAATGCAATATAAAATGCTACCAAGCCAAGTGGGTTACTTATTTCAATATGAATTTGAACCTTGCAATCAACTTAGGCAAGATACTAGATTTTTCCATTGTACTTATAAGTTATTGAGTTTTTTTCCACCATACTCTATTCTTTGATTTTTGGACATAAAGTAATGGAACTGAAATATTATACAGATTATTTCATTAATGCAAGTGCCAAATTTCCTTCAATTCCAATTCTTTTTGTCCAAAAATCAACAAAATTGAAAGTATAGTGGGAAAATTCAATGAATTTGAAGTACAATGGTAAAATTTAAGATTGAGTTAGCAGAGTGGCAAATTTGCCCTTAATCCCTTTCTCTAATGTGCTTATTCAAAGGGCATGATGAGGGAGATTTTAATGGCTTGCAGACAAAGAAGGGAAAAGAATTGGACAGTAAATGGTGTTAGGATAAATCACAATGGCAAAACTTTTAAAGTTAGATTGCCCATTGTATTGTGGAATGCCTGGATTTATCATAAATAGAAAAAGGAAAATGCTAACATTCATCTAAGAAAATTTCACATTCTTGATCAAAGTTGACTCGCTCCTATGCTAGGGTAGCAAATTTCAGCTTGTTGATCAAGTACCCTCCTCAAACACAGATAACAACGAAGTAACTCAAAAATCTATCCCTGCAAGCCCCTTAGTTTGTTACAAGATCCATCAAAATTTTAAGGCTCTATGTGGTCAAACATGAAAGATGGCATTCATTTTACAACTTTGAATTAAAATTGAGTTTAAAATTGCAACAGTCAGCAGATTCACAGGTAAACAAAGGGAATGGGAAGGATTAAATTTTGTGCTAACCAGTTTGGAAATGTAAAAGAAAATATTTCATTCGGGCATTTCCGCACTACCAAGTCATGATTCATGCATAATAAGTAAACCTACTTTAGGACTTTGAGGCTAATTCAAGACCAATTCCAAGTGAAAGATTAAAATAAGGCTATAGACTAGATGAATGGGGGAAAAATGATCTTTTGATATTCTCTCTTTGCTTATATAAAATAAAGTAGTATCATATTAGTTGTTCACCTAAAACTAAGTTTGAAAAGGCAAAACTTTAATTGGATTTTCATTAAAATATGCTCAGAATTTATTTTCTCCAAAATTGAAAATGGTTTAAATATGAGTTAATTGTTCTAATCAATAAGTATGATTATTAGTCTCTAGTTTCAAATTGATTTTTGAAATGAGAAAACTTAAATATAATTTAACCCTTGTACAGGTTATATCTTAGCCTTGAAATCTAGTTTGGGTAATCTTGCAGATTATTAGTGAAATAAACTCGCAACAAGAAAAAACGGTAGAAAACATAGGTGCCAAACATCTTTAAAATTATGTTGTTGATTTCTCTATCCTTACTCTCTCAAAAGCATTAGGATACTTCTTGAACACATGGGTACATTTTGTCCAATGTAAAATTCCACATAGTAATTTCTGTTTTTCCAAAAAATTATTAAATTGCGTAAAAGAATATTTCATAGAATTTGTCCGAAAATCAACCAAATTAGAAGTATAGCAGCAAAATCAATGCAATTGAATAATGACAAAAGAAATTCAACATTGAGTAATAGAATAGTGACAAATTTGGTGTTTATCCCGCAAATGACCAACAGCTAAACCAAATCTCCTTTTTTTTTTGGTTCAGTGTTCCTATAGTTTAATTCTTTCAATATGAAAAAAATACATCAATGCTTAGTTTTTTTGACTGATTTTCAAGAGGTTATTGGAGCACAAAAGTTTCTTCATTCTTTTTTAAATCTTTGAAAGAAAAGATGTCAAAAAATGCTTGGTTGTCGAGGTTATACCTTAGCCATAAGAGTAATTGTTGTAGTGGTTATTATTTAACCTTCGCAGATAGCAGTAACAGAGGTTATATCTTAGCTGTAAGAGCTAGTTTGGGTAGTAGAGGTTATACCTTTGACTGATTTTCAAGAGGTTATTGGGGCACAAGAGTTTCTTCATTCTTTGTAAATCTTTGTAAGAAAAGATGTCAAAAAATGCATAACTGTCAAAATTATACCTTAGCCATAAAAGTAATTGTTGGAGTGGTTATTATTTAACCTTCATAGATAGCGGTAATAGAGGTTATATCTTAGCTGTAAAAGCTAGTTTGGGTAATCTTGCAGAGTATTCGTGAATTGAACCCCTTGCAGGGAAACTAAGGGAAAAAAACATAGGTGCCTTGAAAAAGGGCCAAACCTATTTAAAATTTCTATATTTGGTTTCTCTACCCTTATTCTCTTTGAAAGCGTTTGCAAAGCCACAGCACATAATTCATTCATTTACTTATTTTTAGCATAGTTTTCAAAATATCTTTACCGTTTATAAAGTTGCTTTTTGCTTGTGATAATCCAATTCACCCACTTTAAGTTCAATAATTACGTTCCTATTTTTATTAAGGTGTTATTCTGACTGGTATGTGATTTTTAATTAGTCTGAAGAGCTTCGATTAGAAAAGGTTTATTAGCATCCAAGGATTTAGATCAAAAGTTGTTTAAACTCTAGTATAACTAGTTTTCTGGACACTTTTAGCACCTTGTTAAAGTTGGATATCATTAGTTAGTGGTTCTACAACCCTCAAACCTATTGATCCCATTTCAACTTCAATTTCGCATTGCTTCTCATTATCTGTTTCTACGTCTGCACTGCATCACTTGAACTTGAGCTAACATCAATATTTTCCCTATATTTCATTTGACATAAAACTTCAGCAATCCAAACAAGAAAAAGCACAGATGTTGCTAACCTTTTCACTCTTGTTTAATTTATTATGGTTGCTTTTATGTCCGGTGTCTTCTAACAGCATTTTGTCTGCCAAGTCCTTTAATTTCTTTTGTACTTCAATCGGTTGCAGAGCTGATGAATACTGTTGTTTCATATATACAACATCTTTTCCACCCATCTTCACACCAACAATAATATGGGTTCCAAATGTCTCAATAAACCTAGAATATGGAAACAGTATTGAAGTCCAATGAAATTTAAAAATTTGATGAATCAAACATGATTGTAGAAATAGTTAAGGACAAAGTTTAAAGCAAAGCCATACATTTTTCACTATTAAATCACATATATTACTAGTAACTGTACAAAAACTTTATCTCTCTAGAAGTCCAAATACATTAAGGAAAAAAATTTAAAGATTCATCATATAATTGTTTGAAAAATAAACAAACCTCCAGAAAAGGCAATATTTCCTTTAACAGAAAGCCAGAATTTTTTATTTTTATTTTTTACTTTATGAAGAATGATTTAAATAATAGAATAGTTTGGGCTTATATTAACAACTTTTATCAATTAATTCAAACTCCAAAATTATAAAACTATCACCTCATCATGGGACTGATAAGGTACATACAGGCTTCATGTGACATAAACCTTCTTTATTTCAAATACCCAAAAGCTTGCTAATTCTAAAACCTTTTAGGTGCCCGGGCATTGTGAAATGAAATTAACAATAACAAGCAGAAACTATGAATTATCATCAAATTATGCAGAAACCAATAACGTAATCAGCTTGACAACAATTCTTCTATGTAAACCAAAAAAAATATATAACATAATAACAAGAAAGATGGAAGAGTAGATACTGACTTAGCCAATGCAGGAGGATCCCATGATGAAGGGACAGCTTGTTTGACATGATCACACAGCGTGACCTGGGATTTCTCTAATTCAATGCTGTAAAGAGTTATGAAAACTCCATCAAAAGCGAGGGTTTTAGTGTTGGCAGCATCTTTTTGCCAACCTGCAGTGAATTCGAATGCAGCATTGAAGTGGCCTGAAGGAATTTTACCGGAAAGGGAGAGTTCCTGGTTAAACTGCTCTGACATCTACAGGTAAGAGAAACAAATATCTGTAAAACTACAGCATCCGCAACATATTCAGTTCATATATATCTGTAATTAAGTAGTAATAGAAGAAGAGAAAAAGGCACGTAGCTACCTGCTGGAAAGAGAGGACATCAGATGCGAACCTGATCCGCTCCCCCTTATCGCATTTGATAGATTTGGGAACATTACGAACCAAAATCCCCCCAGAAACGGCTATGTCGCGGACGTGATCATGATCGGCGATGGTTATCAACTTGGAGGAATTCTTCTTGCAGTATTTGAGCTTTAGATCATAGGTGAGATCATATCCCAATCCAATCGACTGAACAGCAGCATCGGCGGCTTTCCTTGCCATCTACTCCCAAACAACAAGTCTTCGTCTCTGTTCATGATGTGTATATTTATGTATGGAATGGGAACTTTGTCAGAAGAGGTCAAAGATGGCAGGTTTTCAACGCCGTCGTGATTTTCGTTTGTTTTTCTTTCGTGTTTGCGGTTGGTGAAAAGTAGTTTGGAGAAAGAGAGAGAGAGAGACCAAGTCAATGGTTTGGTGCTGCAGTGTCGTTCTAGGAATCCTAAGGAAAGGTAAAGGTAGGTAATGTAAATGTAAATGTAAATCTAAATGATTCGTTTGAATCGTTAATAATAATTTTTAAATTAATAATTTAAATTTAAATTATTGATTAAATTTAAAAAATATATATTAAACATGTTGTATATGATAAAAAGAATAATAAAAGTATGCCACGTGGCGCACGAAAAATGCACCATATGGCGGACGAAGAAAACAGGTGGGAAACCGGGTCTACCGCATTGGAAACAGTATTGCGGGATATATAAATTATGTTGGTTAGACAATTTTGTCCTTAAATATTTTTTATTCTACAAGACTCGTAAAGCAGTAAAAAAAATACTTAATTAGTGGATAACTTGTAAGTAAAAGTGGAATTAATCCTTATAAATAGGGGTCAGATATAATTCATGAAACCAAATTTTTATTTTCTCTACAGAAATTTTGTCAAATTCCCTTCTGACTTAAGTATCGAAGTGCTTAGGCAGGGAACAACCCCTGCGTCCCTTTGATCATTCTCTTTCTTGCAGAGCCTCTGGTAACACGTGGCACAAAGATCGAAGCGATGACGTCAGCAACACATCATCATTCTGTTTGGCAACAACAATTGGCGTCATCTATGGGAAACGAAATAAAAGCTTTTTGCTCTACAACAATGGTACAGACAAGTTCAACAGCGATGAGAATGAATATACATCGAGCTCTCCAATTAGTGACTTAGGCAATGGAGTCCATGGGGAGCGAGGGATGAACATGATGACAATACTCGTGACAGAATTTAAAGCCATGAAAAAACAGGGGGGAAGAGACTATTGAAGCCTTACGGAATATAGTGTATCTGTTCAGGGATGCCTTTCCGTGAGTGAATCTACTCGCCACTGTCCAAAATTTGGTAAGAGAACGAAGTACCGCACAAGACTTTCACAACGTTGCCGCTCCAAACCCTCACGGTGTGCTCGCTCCAAACCCTCGCGACATGCTCTCCCGAAACCCTCATGGCATGCCTGTTCCAAACTCTCGCGGCATACTCGCCCGAGACCCTCACGGCATGCCTGCTCCAGACCCTTGCGACATGCTCGCCCGAGACCCTCACGGCGTTGTCGCTCCAGACCCTGACGACGTGCCTGCTCCAGACCCTCGCTGTATGCTCACCCGAAACCCTCATGGCATGCCCGCTCCAGACCCTCGCAGCATGCTCGCCCGAGACCCTCACGGCATTACCGCTCCAAACCCTCGTGGCATGCTCCCCCGAGACCTTCACGATGTTGCCGCTCCCGACCCTCACGGCGTGCCCGCTCCAGACCCTCAATACATGTCCGCTCCAGGCCCTCACGGCATGTCCACTCCAGGCCCTCACGGCATGTCCACTCCATACCCTCACGGCATGCTCGCCCGAGACCCTCAAGGCGTTGCGGCTCTAAACCATCACGACGTGCCCGTTCCAGACTCTCGCGGCATGCTGGCTCCAAACCGTCACGACATGTCCACTCCAGACCCTCACGGTATGCTCGCCCGAGACCCTCACTGCATGTTCGCTCGAGACTCTCGCGGCATACAAGCCAAGGGTATGAGAGGCCCTGGGCATGAGGGTTCGGAAGGCTTGAGAAGCCAAGCTACAAAAGATACCATGCACGAGACTCCAATTTATTGGAGGCATCAGGGTACGAGAAATGCAACACGAGAGATTGTTGGTGGTCGAAAACGCCAAAATATTGAAAGCTTTGCGAGTCCGGCTATGGTAGATTCTGGGTATTTAAATACAGAAGATCTCTGGTTCCAGAACACAAATGGCTCGCCAAATAATGGAGTCAGAGGTGTCGGGATGACAAGCACACATGCTAGGATAAACTTGGAAGTAGATCCGACATGAAACCTTGAAATTGAAATGGCCAACTTTCAACCCCGAGCTCGTCAAAACCAAATGCAGAACAATGGGAGAGAGGTTGTTGACTATGATCAAGCTGACTCATGTAAGGTGCAAAATAGGCCTGCATCCATGGAACAAGATACCACAGATATGAAGAAAATGATGGAACGTATCTTAGAGGAGAAAATGTTGGTTCCAACGGAAGAGAACTAGAGAAGAAAAATCTCATTCAATTCAGCGATCATGGGAAAACCACTACCCCCAAAGTTTAAAATGCCACAGATAACGGCATATGCTGGAAAGACTGACCCTTATGACCATGTTCAGAACTATGAGTCATTAATGCTACTACATGGATGTGAAGATGAGATTACGTGTAGAGCATTCTCCTTAACTTTAACTGGTCACGCATTAAAATGATTCAACAGTTTTTCAGAAGGGTCTATTTCATCTTTCAATCAATTGAGAAGTGAATTTCTGAAAGTTTTTGTAATAAATAGCCAGAAGAGGAAGGAGGCCACATATCTGCTTACTTTGAGGCAAGGGAATAATGAATCACTGAAAAGCTATGTATATCGGTTTCGTAATGCTACGCTTGAAGTACATGATCTACAGGCTGGAGTAGTTGTGACAGCTATGTTACAAGGGAGAATGTCAAAAAAATTGCAAGAATCGTTGTCTTTGGATCAGCCAACGATGATTACAAACTTGTTCTCTAGAGCAAATAAGTATGTCGATCAAGAAAAGGTGATGAAGATGATACCAACACGCGACTTTAAGGAAGGAAGGAAGCGAGAAAGAGAGTTTGATTATAAAAACACAGAAAGATAAAATAAAGCCCCAAAGTTGAAGTACGTTAATTACACGCAGTTCGTCGAACCACGTGCTTCAATCTTAGCAGTAATAGAAAGAACTGGGATGCTTTAATTCCCTAAAATAGGTGAAGGGAATTTAGGATGAGATCTTGGGTCCTATTGTAGTTTTCATTCTGCCTTTAGCCATACAACTAAGAAATGCCAAGAACTAATGAATCAGCTTGAGAAATTGGCTAGAGAAGGGAAATTAGACCGTTATGTGTAGAGGAATGAAAGGATTTGATACCCCGCTCGTGGCCAAGGAGATAATAGACCGCGTGATAGACGCGACGATGACAGAAAAAATATGAGGAGACACAAAGAAAGAAGAAATGAGGCTAGAAGGGAAGAACATATGAACCATCAGATAGAGAATGAACCTACATGAGCTGCTATTAATGTCATTTCTGGTTCAGACTACATAACTGGTAGCTCACCAATGCCTGAAGGAAGATGGAAAATTCATAAGAAAAGATGATAGCAAAAACGTGAAATACCAACTACTTGAAACTACACTGGTAGTGAGACTTTAATTCATTTAATGTTATTTCTTGTTATTAAACTATGACTTGAAATTTCATTTGTTGAATTATGCCATAATGACATTTTATTGCCTGTTAAGGTTTTCAAATAATTGATAGATGACTGATCAAACAAAGGGCTTGAAGCGAAAAGTGCACGATGTAAGCCATGAAGAAAATGTGTAAGGGCTTGAAGCGAAAAATACGCGAGGTAAGCTAAGTACTCAAACAAGGGCTTGAAGAGAAAAGTGTGCGATGTAAGCCATTAAGAAAAAGTGCAAGAGCTTGAAGTTAAAAATGCGCGAGGTAAGCTAAGCACTCAAACAAGGGCTTGAAGCGAAAAATGCGCGAGGTAAGCCATGAAGAAAATGTACAAGAGTTTCAAGCGAAAAGTGTGCAAGGTAAGCTAAGCACAAGGGCTTGAAGCGAAAAATGTGCGAGGTAAGCCGCGAAGAAAATGTGTAAGGGTTTAAAGCGAAAAATGCGCGAGGTAAGCCACACATCACAAGGTAAGCTAAGCACTCAAACAAGAGCTTGAAGCGAAAAGTGCGCAAGGTAAGCTAAGCACTCAAATAAGAGCTTGAAGCGAAAAGTGTGTGAGGTAAGCTAAGCACTCAAACAAGGGCTTGAAGCGAAAAGTGCATGATGTAAGCCATGAAGAAAAAGTGCAAGTGCTTGAAGCGAAAAGTGCGTGAGGTAAGCTAAGCATTCAAACAAGAGCTTGAAGCGAAAAATGCGCGAGGTAAGCCACGAAGAAAATGTGCAAGGGCTTGAAGCGAAAAATGTGCGAGGTAAGCCACGCACCCAAACAAGGGCTTGAAGCGAAAAGTGCGTGATGTAAGTCATGAAGAAAAAGTGCAAGAGCTTAAAGCGAAAAGTGCGCGAGGTAAGCTAAGCACTCAAATAAGGGCTTGAAGCGAAAAATGCGCGAGGTAAGCCATGAAGAAAATGTGTAAGGGCTTGAAGCGAAAAATGTGCGAGGTAAGTTATGCACCCTAACAAGGGCTTGAAGCGAAAAATGCGCGAGGTAAGCCACGAAGAAAATGTGCAAGAGCTTGAAGCAAAAAATGCGCGAGGTAAGCCACGTACCCAAACAAGGGCTTGAAGCGAAAAATGCACCAGGTAAGCCACGAGGAAAATGTGCAAGGATTGAAGAGAAAAATGCGCGAGGTAAGCCACGCACCCAAACAAATGCTTGAAGCGAAAAATGTGCGAGGTAAGCCACGCGCCCAAACAAAGGGCTTGAAGCGAAAAGTGCGCGATGTAAGCCATGAAGAAAAAGTGTAAGAACTTGAAGCGAAAAGTGCGTGAGGAAAGCTAAGCACACAAATAAGGGTTTGAAGCGAAAAATGTGCGAGGTAAACCATACACCCAAATATGGGTTTGAAGCAAAAAATGTGTTATGTAAGCTACGCACTCAAATTAACAAAGGCTTAAAGTAAAAAGTGTGCAAGAAAAATCACTCTCTCGAAATAAGCCACACTCATGGAAGAAAATGAAATCTATATGAGGCCCGATGTACAAAGACGCCGCTACTAAAGTGTGTTCTACACTTAGTTGGGAGCTTAAAAGAGGAAAAATGCTACGAATCGACCGAAGGTCAGATTCCCTAAGCTTAGAAGAGGAACCTAAAATTATTTTTTCGCTAACTTGTCATAGTTTAACGTGAGACAACGACGAGAATATATGTACTCTTCCGTAAGGTTATACATAGCGAAAGAGTGATGAGCAATTATTGTGCATGATAAAAAGAATAATAAACTAAAATAAAAATAATAAAAGTGCGCCACGTGATGCATAAAGAAAACAGGTGGGAGACCGAGTCTACCACATTGGAAACAGTATTGCGGGAGACATAAATTATGTTGGTTAGATAATTTTGTCCTTAAATATTTTTGATTCTACAAGACCCGTAAAGCAATAAAAAAAATACTTAATTAGTGGATAACTACGTAATTAAATGTGAAATTAATCCATATAAATAGGGGTCAGGTATGATTCAAAAAATCAAGTCTTTATTTTCTCTACAAAAATTCTGTCAAATTCCCTTCTAACTTAAGCATCGGAGTGCTTACGCAGGGAATAACTCCTGCGTCCCTTTGATCATTCTCTTTCTTGCAGAGCCTCTGGTAACACGTGACACGAAGATCGAAGCAAGAAAGTCAGCAACACATCATCATTCTGTTCGGTAACAACGAAACCAAAATTTCAAATTATCATTATATATTCAATATTAATAAAATATATAGTGGTGTCTTATTAATTTAATCTTCCCATGTTAATAGAAAGGATAACAATGCATTACTAATTTAGTTTTTTTTTTTTTTAATATTTCTCTCACAATCCCTTGGAGTGCTTATTTCTTGTATGTATTTAAGAGTTTATCGTTTTATTTTTCTCTGGTCCGCTTTAAAAATGTATATATGCATATGAAAATGATGAAAATAAAGTCGATATTGACATCTGTACTCTCATGGACATATGCATGTTTGATATAAATTATGGATAGTATTTTTTTTTTTTTTTAATATTTCCTACGGAAGAATGAAGGGATGTTTATGCGTAAGCATATTGTTAAGAGTGCCTCTTTATAGGCTTATGAGTGACTGACCTTTTCCTAGAAAACAAATGATGTTCGTAGGCTATGTCCTAAAGTCTTGTTTTAGGTTGATCGTTTCTGTGTCTACTTAAAAGAAGTTGTGTTATTGTCTTGTTTTTGTTTGGTTGATTTTGTGTTATACTTAGGAAAAAAAACTGTGTTTATTGCACATGAAAATTTTTTCAAAATTTTATGATATTCAAGAATAAATCTTTAATTAATATAGTTTCAGTTCTTTAGGGTGACCTTTGGTTCATAAAATGAAATAAAGAAGGAATGAAAAAAATATTTTAAGGGAATAAAAAAGAGGAAGAATGGGATAAAATATGAATTGTGAAGATTAGTTTATTAGAATGGAAAATAGTAGGAAATGATTTTAATATTCAAATATTATTGAACTTATTACCGGTGAAGAGTGGGCATCAGTTGTTGTGTGGAAGGTCTGGTTATTATGGTGCAACCAGGTCATCAAGCTCTATGGAGGAAGGTCTGGCATGCTAAAGTTCCAAGCAAGATGAAGATTTTCATGTGGAAATTACTACATGTATGTATATTGCTGGTGATGAAGAATTTAAGAACAAGAGGCATCCCCGCTGATGTTGTGTGCTTGAGGAGTAAAGTCAGGGAGGAATCAGTGGCCCATGCAGTTCTAGACTGCAGCAAAATAGAAGAAATTTGGAGAGCTACGACCCTACTGGAGATGATACAAAACGCAAAGGAGGGGATAGAACGGTTTCAGAAGGTGGTTCACTGTCTTAGGAAAGAACTATTTACTGCTTGGGAAATCTGGAACTCACGGAATAAAGAATTATATGAGGGTGAGAGCACTACCATGAATACACTCATTGCCTAATGTCACTCAGTACATGCAGGATTTTAATAGGGCACAGAAGAGGCAACAGCAATATGTTTCTTAAGACAATCTCAGCTGGTTGGCACCAATTGCTGCAGCATATAAGGTTAACTTTGACGGAGCTATCAGCAACCAGACAAGGAATGAATGTTTCGGAATTATCATACGATATTGTAAGGGAAAGGTCACGGGTGCCCATGCAGGCCGGTTATGGAGGCAGACAGATCCAGCTATGGTGGAAGCTTGGGCAACAGTGAAAGCTGTAAAGTTTGCAGGGGACTTAGGCCTTAGAGGTATTGAGCTAGAAGGGGACTCACTGGTGGCAATCTCTAAGCTACGAGCTGAGACTCAGGATCTATCTCCCTTTGAGTTGATAATCGAAGAGGCAAGAGACATGATGAGGAATTTTAGGTGTTGTCTGCTTAAACACACTCGAAGGGAAGGTAATATGGTAGCCCATGAACTCTCAAAGACAATTTGCAAACCCACCGTACTTTTTACTCTTTAAACTACAATTTCTTATAAGACCAAAAAAAAAAAAAAAAAAAAAACCTCTTATATAAATAGACAAAAATACCCTGAAACACCAGCAACCAAAGTATGACCGGTACCAGTCTTGCGCATGAAGCCATGTGCAACACTACCAATTATTTCCAGCACCTTGCGTTGCTCTGTTTGGGGGAGACAGGGAGCAGGAAAGATATGACCTCACATGCCCATACTGAGACTATAACTATTGAGTCCTTCCAATCTCCTTTTGAGGAGATAAAGTCTGCTGATTTTTATGCTCACAGCAATATAGCAGTTGGCAGTTTCTCAAATGTTTACCTTCATCTTGGACCGGCAATGGAGCAACGAAGCGACGGAGATGGAGCCAGCGATGGAGATTTTCAGGAGTTAGGGTGGTCGCTGATTGTGATAAGGTATAAGAGTAATACGGTAAAATACTGAGATTTATTTATTTATTTTTTGTGTAAAAAGAAATGTGGTAGAAGAAAGAAAAAATAGGGTGTGTTTAAAATTTTTTACTCTCAAAATTAGGTTTAGAATGTGAGGAGGATAAGCATTGGGTTAAAGAGTATCCCCGTTCCATTCAATCTGTTCTAGACAGTGATGTTGATATTTCATATTAATGAATTGCAGTATTTTATTTTCAAAAAAAAAAAAATATGACTAGAATAAGTTTAAAAGGTTATTTTACCTTTTTATTAGAATCATTATAATTTATTATAAGAAATAATATTAATCATAATTAATTAAGAAAAATAAGTGTTAGTAAAGAATTATTGTTAATTATTGATAATTATGACTAATTATTATAATTAATTATTAATAATTAATCATAAATAGTTAATTATTCATTAAGTAATTATTAATTAATAAATGAATTAATATTAAAGTTGTGATTAATGATGAATTCGTATTTATTAATAATTAATTAATATTAAATATTTTATAATTATTATTAATTACTAATTATTCATCATTATTAATTTATTTATTAATAATAAATTTATGAGCCATAATTAAAGCCAAAACAACGGATCTCCAAATTTTTAAACCCTAATCAACTCCAATTTCCACAATAACACCGAATCCCCAACTTTCTTCCTTCTGCAAAAATTTTGAAAGCCTTCGTTCTGCTAAAATTTTCCATTCTAAAATGAATCTTACAATGGGCAAACAAAGAGATGTGATTAGAATGAGAGAGAGCCTTAATTAGGATCGTAAAAACTTAAAGATGCCGCCTTTCGTTTCAAGTTTTGGTGTCCTAAATTTTCTCATATTTCTCTTTATTTTTTCTTCTCATTTTCTATATGGGTTTTTCTTGTTGGATTACATCTATCTGGGTTTTTCACACAATGACTTAAAATCCAATCTTCACACTATGAGCCCTTATTTTCCTTTCCTGATTTAGGTTTTTGAAAATATTTACACTTGTTCTTAGGAAAGAAATCAAATTTTTAATGCTTTGGTTTTTTTTTTTTTTTGAACAACAATGCAGAAATGAAAAGCTTGATCTCACGACCCGAAAGCCATGACAAATGCAAAGGAACTTGACACTTTACTATTAATTCACTTATCCAATTTTGCAAACTACCTTTTTTCTTTCACTTAGTGGTTTGTGTTCGGTGTTAGTGTAGTCACTAATGATTCTCACTAATCCTTTCAGTTACGCTAACTTTAACAACTTAAAATTTAACCCATTGGCATATTCAATCTAAGGTAAGTAATAGTTATATATAATCCATAAAATTTTCCTTCCTAGAAAAAAAAAAGAAAATATCCCCTTTATATTAAGAGGTTTTCCTAAGCTTAAATCACCTGTAAAAATATTCATTTCATATATCTCAATCTCAGCAACAATAATTTCATTTCAAACACAATCATGTCATATCATATTATATCATATCATTTCATATTATTTCGGATTCCACTTCAAATTTCGTTTCATACTAGAATACAGTCCAAACTTATAATCGCACTTGAAATCATATATTGTCCATAATAATTCCAAACGGTCTTAAGTTACATCGTAACACATTGCAAATAAACATGTACAATACAATATATGTTTATGCATGTAATAAAATGATATACAATTTTTATATACCTCGAGAGTCACAAAAGTAAGGATCGGAAGACATAGGTAAGTACCAAGGCTAGGTACAATCCTCATTGGCCGATGCAAAAGCTTAGAAGTCTGAGACTAGCTTAAATAGTTTGCAAGGTATAAAACGGTGGGTGAGCAATTTAAAACTCAACAAGTAGTTTAAGTAAATGGATGTTGGGCTCATATCAATCTACATGTGTGAGTACGCATGAACAGAAAGTAAAGTGATGTGTATGCGTGATACTATGCCATGGATGCTGGATCTATCTTGACTCACATTTAAAGGTTGAAATTGTATAAGGTATTAGTCGGAAGGATACCTTAAGTACCGCATTTCTCTGAGCCTCAACACGATACCAAAAGGACACAGTCACTCGTCACAACACTATAATGCCAACAAAATACACAGTACTACAATAGTTAATGTACGAAAATTGATTTCAAAATGGATTCTTTATGCACTTATTTCAAAATGGATTTCTTATACACTTAATTTCAAAACTAAGAATCATACGAAAATTGAAAAATCAATAAAGTTAGGCATCTTTGAGTAGTGAAATCAATATTGATAATAAGACAAATTCTTGATGAATTTAGAACAAAACAGATAATCTTACTGAAACCGATAACTGATAAAGTTAGGTGTAAAGCCTTGAAATACTGAAATTGAAACTAATAATAAAACAGATTTCTTAAACACTTTGTTTACAAAAGGTAATCATACCAAAATTGATAACTGATAAAGTCAGACGTAAAACCTTGAAATACTGAAATTGAAACTGATAATAAGACGAATTTCTTAAAAACTTAGTTCAAAACTATATACTACATTCAAACCAAACTCACTATTTACTTGGTAGCGTTTAGTGCCTTACATGCAAAGTGATAGCAGCGCAAAGTGATTGGTGGGAATGTGATTGCTGGGAAAGAGAATGTTGGTAAAGTAACATTGCAGTGTTTGGTAAGCACTTACATTGCTGGTAATGTAATCATAAATTCCAAAAATACCCTTAAGTATAAAAACAAATTTGATACATTGGAATTAATTTAAAAAAATGTAATATCATATGAAAATGTAAATAATATAAAGTTAATTATCAATATTGCTCATCATTTGTAATACTAAATTTGATATATAATTGTTAATTCGTGACGCCCCAGAAGCGCGAAAAACAAGGCAAATTTCAAATTTTTTATTCATCCATTCACAATTAAGGGTGCATTCCTGTGCAGTGTCATGCATCATCATACATAATTGATAACTTTCACCTCAGGATCTCATCATCTTATAATTATATATCATACCATATACATTACCCAATTCAAGGTTAATTAATCCGAATACATCCCATACATCATTGTACATCAAGTATCTGTAAATACAACTTAAGTCTGGGTACATGAAATATTAAAATATACCTCAAAGTACAATATATGGCCTGGAGCTCAAGTCCTCCACTAGCCACTACTCCGTACGTCGCAGGGAAACTCTCTTCACATGAAGAAATCTGGGGGGAAGATAAAATAGGGTGAGCTTCTAAATCGCTCAGTAAGGAGGTAAAGGATTCATTAATAGAAAATGATTTGCACAGCACAATCATTTTGTTTTACGCGTTAAACTCAATAACTCAGTGAAAAATGTAGCATGAATAATTAAAACATTACCTCAACTCATTTCTCAAAGCTCATGTAATAACATGATAATAAATGGGTCAAACCATGGTTACAAACATGTAGAAAACAAGATGTGATAATGACTTTTCTCATTAAACGTGATAAAGATCACCTCAATAGTAATGCATGTGGCACAACCACCAAACACAAACTCATGTGTAAAACGAGACTAGGCAAATAAAACTCATATAAAAATTTGTCATGGCACATCAAAATGATCTCCTCTGGGTGCGCATCCCAGACATCCTCAAAACAGGGAATGTCGACTATATGGTTGTGTACATGGTATATTGGACTTACGCGTTACCAAAACAAGGCCCGACCTTACACGCTACCTAAGCGATGCCTCTCCTCATGTACACTATCGGTCTTACATGCTACCAAAGCAATGCCTCCCAGAGCTACCAAACCGGGGAAAAATATCGACTTTACATGCTACCAAAGCAATGCCTCCCAGCGCTACCAAAGCGGGGAAAAAATATCGACCTTACATGCTACCAAAGCAATGCCTGATGTGTATTCAACATGACACGTCTAAGTCTCAGTAATAACCATTATCAAATAAAACGGTTTGCCTTTACGTAGCGCTCATATGGTTTTTCTCATAAAACTCATCTCAAACTGTTTTGTACTCAACACAAAACATGTCAAAACCGAGCTCAAATCGACAAAACCACTCACACATTTCTCAAATTTTGCATTTAGTTTACAACTCATAAAACATGCTTGTTTTCTCAAATTACATTTCATGCTACTATTATCATCATAAATCACATACACAAATGAGTTTAAGTTTTTCCTTACCTCGTTGCACCTCGTATAGTGCAATCATTCCCCCGTATCACGGATTAGCCTCGCATTCCTCTCTGGAACTCCCGAGCTGTCCAAATGATGTTAAAACATCAATAATTCATCTCAATTACATCATCGAGCACACATTTACTCATATTTCTCATTAACCTCTCCAATAACCCAATTCTCACAATTCTATCACAATTCACATTCTAATCCACTACATCTCAAAATTCTACATTTCTCATACCATATTCCAGGCTAAATGCACCCCATTGCCTCAATTCCAAATTTATAGTAAAAAATCCCAAATTATCACAAATTGCCTAACGTTATCTTTACTAAAACAAAATCATAATTTCATCAATCTCTAATCATTTCCTAGCTATTTCATCACAATGCCAACAACCATAATCACCAAAATCACTTTAAAATCCAAGATCAAAGTTTAGAATTTACCCAAACTTGTGGAGTGCTCTATTCCCCACCTCGATTCAATCCCTCATTCGATTTTCAAGTATGTTGTTCTCCTTTGGATGAGAAACAACTTTCCTTCTTGCCACAACCTTTGATTCGAACGGAAATGGGTGATTTAGAGGAGAGAGAAAGCTAGGGCTCGACTGAAATGGAGGGTTGAGAGAGAAAAAGATGAAATGCAGGAAAACACAGGGGTCTTTATATAGGCGGAGGGTAGGAGATCGATTTGGTCCTTAATGAGATCGATCTGCATTTGAATTTGGGAACGTTTTGGGAAAATTTTATGCCTAGGAGATCGATCTGTCGTGGGGTGAGATCGATCTGTCAATTATTTCATGAGATCGATCTGTTCCAATTATGAGATCGATCTTCTGTTTATAGAACGCTTCATGAGATCGATCTGCTTGCCTATGAGATCGATCTGCCTATCAGTTCTTGCATATTTTCTGCATTCTGGAGCCATGAGATTGATCTCTCATCCTTGGAGATCGATCTGGCCTCCATAGATTGTACTGCTGCTGCATTAATTTGCAGAAAACTCAATGTAAAACTTCTCAAAATCTATCCCATAGTCCATATTTCAATCCATACACATTCAAGACTTAAAAACCTCATCTTCTCATACTTCATCATATTTAAAACTTGTGTGTACATAAACATATCATAATTACATACACAAAATTACAATTCTCATAAATGAGGTATACAAAATTCACAGTTCTCACATAATTTGATACAAATTTTGATACATTATTATTAATTTAATACAAGTTTTGATACATTATTATTATTTTAATACAAGTTGTATTCATACCACACCATCTTCATGTGTTTGTTAGGTTATTATTAATTTAAGCAAGCCGAATCGTAATAATTTAAGCAAATCCCACATGAAAAAATAAAACAATGATAGAAAGCCTTTGATCTTATCCCCTTTAAATCCAATTGTAGATTGTATTTGTTCTATTTACTGTACAAAAATAAATGGCCCTCTCATTATCAGCAAAGACATCCTTGGTAACAATAATTTAAAGTCCAACTCGATCTTAAATACTCAAAATATACACTAAAACAGACATTAATGGGTCAATTATAGATAATCAAGGCCAAATAAAATTGTTATTAAAATAATATAACTTGTCTTGTTATTATGAGTATGAAGGGTTTAAATTTTAAGGAAAGAGTAACAATAAGGTCACTATTGACAACGGTCTTGTTGTAATGCAATTCTAATGTAATTGTGTTAATCTTGAATACATGATACAAATGCTTGAAGAGCTCACTTGAATTGTATGGTCATAAAAGAAGTATAATCTTTCTATTACCTCAAGCACCCATCTTCAACCTAGCTCACAATAAAAGGATTTAAAAAAAAAGAACAAAAAAATATAACTTATTTCACCCCTAAGGATTAAGTTGAGTGAAACGTGAATACATGCAGGAAGTACTAAAAGAATATATAAGCATTAACTATATTACATAAACTCCTTCAGACTAAAGCATTAACTATATCTAATAACAGCATATGAGAAACTGGAACCTACATATTCAGTATCAATAAAAATAAAAGGTTGGAAAAAGAGGTTGAAGAAAGTTGTGTTACGTAGCCTCCTACTCAATAAAAACAAAAGATGTGATATTTTAGAAATATTAGCAACTGTAGTGATACCAAGTCTTAACAAGTCATACTACAATATAAGCAAAGCTATGGTATTACAACAATATAAACAATTATAGTGATTTGAAGTCTTAACAATTCATACCACAATATAAACAAAAGCTGTGATATGAACTGATAATTCTATTAAAATAGAATTATTTATGCTTAATTTCTCAATTAATTATTTAAATTCCTAATTTATTTTATTAATTTCCCCTTTATTTAATTAAAATTTTTTAATGTGCAGGTAAATTAAATCCAGATGAAACTCAGTCGTTTCAGTCAAAAATGAGCTGAAAACGGGCTAAAGGAAACTAGACCACTTCCAATTTGAGACCGAGTCACCAGTCGTCTGGACATGTGAGATGTCGGGTGTTTAGTATTTTATTTGCTTCAAAACGATAAGAATGATGGACACCGTGCCAACCCTTTGGAAGACACACGCCGAGCCACTTCGCACAACTAAGTGTACTAGAAGACGGATGACGTTGAAATATCCACTCTGTAGCAAATAAAATGAAGACAAGTGGCCAAACAATGCCAACTCATCTAGGATAAAAAATTACCATTATACCCCTAAGTGTGTGTATAAATAGAGGATGATAGCAATTGAAAAAACTAGTTAAGGTAGAATCGTTTTAGTTTTTTTTTTCTTGTTTTCTTTAGTTCTCACGTTAGTTTTTGTTAACAGCCACCATTTATTCTAGTAATTTTTACTGTTTATGACAACTTAAAGACATTTCTTCAATGGCATGTTCTGTTTCTCTTCTTCCACTAGTTTATTTTTCATTTTTTTAATTGTTCATTTCGATGGATTCGGGGGCGTTTGAGCTGATGAACAACAGCTATATGGTTCATCCCTTTGCTGTATTCTAAAGCTTACCCAGCTTGTGTTATTTCCTTTCGAAATGCACCATTCATCACGGTCTGATTTATGTTATGGTTAAGTTAATTTTTTTTCTTTCCCTGGTAGACCTGAGGAGGTCATGTTTCATAGTAAATTTCTCTTTGTTATTTCTCTTCTTTGCATACATCATTTAAAAGCTGTTAACTTTTTGTTTTAAGTTTAAAAACTTTTAAGTGAATCAGTTTGGAAACTAGGTCCATTATCGTTTATCTCCATTAAATAGCTTAGAACTTATGTTATGCATATTTAGTTTGGATTAAATTTCTTGTGAGTGTTGCTTGATAGCTACGGGTTAGAGAAGCACAAAGTCAGTAGATAGTGAAGGTCTGATGTAAAAAATATTCCCAGTCCCTTCCTGACTACCTAGCTCACTCATATTCGATGCTTGGAGAATCTATGTAGCCATGAATTGGCTGAAGTAGTTGCTGGTTAATGCTGAAGCTGGTGGGACAGTTGGCATCGGTGCAGAACCAAGCCAGCATGCGTGGTTGCAGTGGACAGGATCAGCAATTCTTTCCTTTGTTCAGCTCTGTTTAGTTATTAATGTACTGTTCATTGTCTTCATGTGCTGTTATTTAGTTCTAATCTCGGTTTGGCTTTTGTTTCAAGTTGCTAAATGCTAAACTCCATCACCACTACTGAGCGGCTGTGTAGATATTAATAGTTTGCACCTGAAGGGTGCAGAGTTTGTGCAATCACGATCGGGTCCAACCCTTGTCTTCTTGTTCTGTCTCGTGTCCAGTTGCCGAGAGTTTCAGGTGTGTGAGCTGCTATGTGCTGTTGCAGATTCGGGGCATGGTGAGCTGCTGATTGCTGCAAGAATGATACGATGCATGAAGCAGAGAAGGGCCAAGCCGAATGCTGTGACATGTAAAGCAGAGCAGCAAGACGTGGTGACTGATCCTGCTCGGGAAAGTACTGCTGCCACTGCAGTGTAGGACTGAACCGAGAGCTGACCTGGGCATGCCGAGGAATGGTACTGGGAGCAAGACTTGGACAGTGGCCTGGAGCAACGCCTGGAGATAGCACGAACGAGCAGTGGCCAGACCTAGAAATGAAAATGAAGCTTGAAGCAATTGGTGCGTGCTGTGCTGTGTTGCAGGGGATGGAGCAGGATGCAACTAGCGTTTGGATGCAGCAGTAAAGGCCATCACCTGGGCAGCAACGTGTACGTGCAGGAAGCTGTGCAGATCAAGGCTGGTACCGAAAGCAGGAGCAGGTACACGGACATGAAGGCAGCTGGCGTACCATGTCTGTTAGCAGAAGGAGGCGAAAGCGTGGCAACCCATAGCTTGAAGGAGTTGTCATAGTTTTATAATTTACCAAGTTTTGCTTTGCTATTATTTATTTATTTATTCTAATTTCATGATGATTAATTAGCATAGTATATTAGTATATTAATAGGTTAGTTTATTGATTGGTATGTTACTATAGGACTCTACTTTATTGTTTTAAGATGTTATTTTATAGTTAACATTTAAATTTTATTTTATTATTTATCTAGACATTTTATTAGGTTAGTAATTAGCTATAGTTACATTTAATTAGATCCACCGTTTTAGACATTTAGATTTAGAGTTATAATTAGGAATTTCCTTAGGTTAATAGAATTAGACTTTAGGTTAGCTTAATTTGCATTTTTATTAATTAATTTAATTACATGCATATTTTATTCTAGGATGGCTTAATTTTAGTTTAATTAATTTGTTTCTTTATTTTCATATTTGCATTATAGTTTAATTGCATTAATTAAATTTTAACTATTTTAATTTTCTTTTATAGGTATTTGATTTTAATTGCTCGGAGCTCTGTAAGTAATTTTAGCTCGGTTTTATTTTCTTCAATTTATAATTTTTATTGTTTTCAGTACTTTTAATTTTAGCCTTGTAGATCACTCCCTTAAAATTCATAATTTGCTAGAATATACTTAGGGTAATATTAACCGGTACTTAATTAGGCAATTCAACTTCTTTGTGGGACGATAATCCGGGACTCAAATCTCATTATTACTTGTACGACCCGTGCACTTGCGGCTAGAACGTCTAGGTCACCTATAGTGGGCGTAGTCGCTATCAAGTTTTTGGCGCCGTTGCTAGGGAAGATAATTAGCCAGTAATTAATATCGGTGAAATTATACTTAGGTGTAATTCTAGCTTGTAAATATTTAGAAGTTTAATCTAGATTAATTAATTTTCTCTCTTAAGAAAAAAAATTTCTTGAGGACTTGTTGATGTTTGCATGCGTAGAGCCAAGAGTTATGATTGTTTTCCTTTAGATCCTGAAATTGAATGAACTCTTAGAAAAATTCGAAAGGATTCTAGGAAATTAATAGCTCCGCTGCAAAACACCATGACGGAAAATAAAGAAATTAGGACTGTTGGAGATTATGCGGTACCGACCATTGGAGGGTATTATACCGGCATTAGACCACCAACTGTCCTTGCAAACAATTTTGAAATTAAGCCTTCAATCCTTCACATGATCCAGACTTCTTTGCAGTTCAGTAGGCTTCTTTATGACGACCCACATGCTCACGTCGGGCAGTTTCTGGACCTGTGCAATACATTTAAGCACAATGGATTATCTGATGATGCGCTTAGGCTTAGATTATTCCCTTTCTTGCTTAGGGATAGGGCACGACACTGGTTAACCTCCTCACCTCCAGGATCCATTTCTACATGGGACGAGTTAGCCCATCAATTTCTAGCTAAGTTTTTTCCTCCCTCTAAAATGGCCAAACTCCGTAGCGATATATCTTCCTTTGCCCAGTTCGATATTGAATCTCTTTACGAAGCGTAGGAACGATAGAAGGAGCTTCTTAGGAAGTGCTCTCATCATGGTCTACCTTTGTGGCTGCAAGTCTAGACTTTCTACAATGGACTTACGAGCCAAAATAGGACCATCGTTGATGCTGCTGCGGGTGGAGCTTTAATGTGCAAAACGGAAGAGGAAGCTTACGGTCTCTTAGACAAGATGGTTACTAACAACTACTAATGGTCTTCGGAGAGGCAACTGCCTAAGAAGTCGGTGGATATCTATGAGCTCGACATGTTGTCTACCTTAACCTCTCAAGTAGCTAACCTTACGAAGAAGGTAGAGTTGATCAGTACCCAGCATAATCCTTCCACCAGTCCTAATCCTGTGTATTCTGTCCAAAGTCCTTTTCTTTCATGCGATATGTGTAGTAGTACACACTCTGTAGATTAGTGTCCGCTTAACCTAGAATCGGTTCAGTACGTTACCCCATCTCAGAAACAACAGAACAACCCCTTGTCAAACACCTACAATCCAGGGTGGAGGAACCATCCTAACTTTTTCTGGAGCCAAAACCAAGGGTAATCTTCTAATTCTAGACCTGTAGGACCCCCTGGTTTTCAAGCTCTATTGGTTCATGTACCACCACAACATCAATTTCCACACCATCCACCACATCAGTCATATCCACATCACCCACCTAATCACTCCCATCCACCTCACTTTCATCAACCACCACCACCTCAACCCTAACACTTACCAACAGCTGAAATGAAGCCCTCGCTTGAGAAAATGTTCACAACGATCCTGCAAAATCAAGCTGCTTCAATTAAGAACTTAGAGGTTCAGGTGGGACAAATAGCGAATGCTCTTAGTCAGCGTCCTCAAGGGACCCTTCCTAGTAACACTGAAGCCAATCCTGTTAGGCAAATGGAGAGTAAAGAACATGTGAAAGCCATCACCTTTAGGAATGGAAAAGAGCTAGTCGATCCACCAGTTAATGTAAACACCACAAATTTCCTACATTTAAATTAGACTATATAGAAATAAAAATAATATGTTTTAATGGAAGCGCGAATGTTCGTTGTAGGGCTCGAGGAGTACAGGAGCCAAGATGCCTGTAAGACCCGAATTTAATTAAAATACGGAAATTAAATAAGAAAAGATGGGGAAAGTATGAAGGAAGTCGGGTTAAATTAATCCCAAACACGTGCAAGGGTAAAATGGTCAAAAGACCAAAGGTCGGTATAATTTCGATAAGGAAATTTAATTAAAAATATGGATTTGAGAAATCTTGGTCAATAAAGATGAAATAAATTTATTTTGGGTTAAATTGATCAAAATATTAATTTATTGGAATTAATCGGGATTAATCGGGATTTTTAGTTCGGAAGAATAATCCTTAATAATCGAAAAATATACCGAAAAGTCATCCGAGACAATATCCCGAAAATACGGAGAAATTATACCCGAAAAAGAGGTTAAAATATAATAAATAAATTAAATAAAAATTAAATTAATAAAATTTAGAATTAAATAATAATTTTAGAAGATATTTTGGATTTTTGGAGTATTTTAATGAATAGTAAAATAATTAAAATAAATAATAATAAAAATAATAAAAATGATAAAAACAAAAAAGAAAGGATCGAAAATCGTGAAAAGCAGAAGACGAAAACGAAAGCCGAGAGCCGACGACCCACAATCCACCACCGGCGATCATCAAGCCCGACGAAGCGCCGAGGAGGAAGAGGGGAGGCCGGCGAGCAAGATGGCACCGGAGACGTACCGTGTAGTAGCCTGAGGACGTCGAACGGAGGAGAGAAAGGTCGACGGGATTGAGGGGCTCGGTCCCGGCGAACGGCGGCGATCCGGGCGAAACCGAGGCCCGATTTCGAGAGCCCAGGCGACGGCGATCCTTTCTGCACCGGTATCAGCCGGCGAAACGGCGGGAATCACCGGCGATGGCCAAGAGGAGAAATGGGTCCGACGACCGAGAGGGAGAACAGCCGGACCGGCGGCATTCCGGCGAGCTTGACCCAAACTGATGGCAGATTCGAGATGCGGACGACCTTGCGGAGCTGCTGGCGGTGGAAGCCGACGGAGAACCGACCTGCAAGGTGGTGAACCGGCCGAACCGGAGTGAACCGGCGGTCTGAACCGGTCCGAACCGGACTGAACCGGTTCAGCCAAAAAGAGGGAAAAAAAGGAGAAAAAAAGGGAAAAAAGAAAAAGAGAAAAAATTGGGGAAAATTTCTGTGATGCAATCGAGCTTCGGGTAAGTCGATAAGCGGTCAAATTGACCCGATTTAAATTTTGGAAATATTTTATTTAATTAATTTTGGGATGAAAACTTACCCGGAAATTATGAAATTGTGTAGCTCGACGATTGGCATCCACCGAGAGCTCGAGATAGCCTCGAATTTCGTACTAGCATGGAATCTCGGGTAAGTGACCCTTATTTACGATAATTGCCTCGTTATGCGTGATATTGAGTTAATTTCCGCATAAATTGAATTAAATTATGGAAATTTAGATAAATTGTCGTAAATATTAAATTTAGCTATTTGAGAGTTAGAACGAGGCCCAATAAATTGTTGGAGGGCCCAATGAGCCCAATAGGCCTCGATAAAGTGAGAATTTAGTGAAAAACGGGCTTAAGGCCGATTAAGGCCCATTAAGGTGCAATCGGGCCCAATAGGGGTGAACGGGCCCAATGATTTAAATTAAGCCCAGAAAGTATTAAATACGATTAAATTGTATGATATCTGACCTGAGAAATATTAATACGCAGTTCCGGACATTGGATTGGAAGCATAACGGACTGTGCGACGAGACAACAGTGGAAAAGAAAAGGTCAGACTCTAAGGAAAAATAAGGTAAGGGAATTCTACGGACTGCTAGAGGTAAACTCTATGAAATTTTAAATTCATATGCAGTCTTTAAAATTTATCTGAAGGGTCTAGAGGTCGAATAATAATTTTAGTGCCCGAATGGGCAAATTACTAAAATACCCTTGTTAAGGGTAAAATCTAAAAATTTAGGAAAAATTGGGAGGAGCAAGGACAAGAGGTTCCTGCTCGTTCTGGAGGTATTTCAACACATGCATGAGTAGGCTGGCTCACTTTTAAAGAAAAATGCATAGCATTGCATATCTTAAACGATGTGATTTCTGTGAAAACTATTTGGAGATAACTGAGCCGCCTACGTGTTTTATTTACATGTGACGTGCTAGAGCTCAGCTCGCACGATGTTTGATTTGTGTGATGCATGCATTAGTGCTGGAGCGAGAGCTCGCACTAGAGTTTTACATGCATAGGTGCTAGAGTATAACTCGCACCAGATTTCACATGCTTTTTCGTGACACGGTGCTAGAGTCTAACTCGCACCAGATTTTACATGATTTTCATGACAGGGTGTTGGAGTTTTAACTCGCACCAGATTTTATAAGATTTTCATATGATTTATATACAGAGTGCTGAGCTTAGCTCGCACTAGTTTTACCAGATTTGTGGAGTAGCGCTGTCTGCCCTTGGAGTCAGCCAAAAGGCCCAACAGACTCAAAAGACCTCTTAAGTAGGGTGAGAGTGAGGGATGAGGTTGGTGGCCTTGTGGGGATGTAAAGCGGGCTCTACCAGTTTTATTTGACTTGATAGAGTGCTGAGCATCGCTCGCACCGATTTTATGAGAATATACGATAAGCCGTGCTTGGAGCATCGGATAGACTGTGTGTCACCGATTAAATAGGCTCGCACGTGCGTTTTGAGACATGGCAATGAGTATTGAGAAACAAAACCTCTCTGTGGGAAGCAGGCCATTGGGCTGGAGTACCTAGAGTGATATGGGTCCATGGAGTACGATGTACCGTGCAAGTAGCATGGAGTACGATGTACCGTGGGGTATCTTCGGATACGGTATCTTTGTGATACGGGGTATCTTTGTGATACGGTATCTTTGTGATACGGGGTATCTTTGGATACGGCATCTTCGAATGCGTGAGATCGGATAAGACTGACGGGTTGGATTGACCCACCTCCCGGGCGGTTCCCGATCAGGGTGAGACCTCGCACACTGGGATCCGTGAAGCTAGAGGGACTCACGAGGACATATTGGCCAGTCCTGGTTATTACCGATATACAGTTATTGCCTAGTCTCGTATCTTGTGTATATATATACATACGTTTTCGGATATCGATGTTTTCGAGAAACTAGATTTTTCATGATTTTGTGTGAGTCAGGATCACCCGAAGGAGGGGTCGAGTCCTGACTTTATTGTGAAATTTTTAAAGAGAAAGAAATGATTTAAAATAATTGCATGTTGAATTTTTCGTGCAAACTCGATTTACATAGCATCATAATTCACATCATTTGTTTTAAAATGTGTGGAGAAAGGGCGGTTTATGCATGGCATCACGTTCATGTAGGTAGTATGGTTACCTACTTGTTCGTAGGATTGCCTTACTGAGCTTGATGTGCTCACCCCTTTCATTTTCTCCCACAGATAATCTCCAGTTGAAGTTGAGGCGACTCAGTACTGCATTCCGGATATCCGCTGCTGCCCATCAACATAAGGTATTATATACACTTGTACATATTGTATCTACATAAGCATAGCACAGTAACATGCTTGTAAGTAACTTTAGGGGATGTATAAATAATGTAAACAATTATAAATGACTGGAGAAGAAATAAGTTAGATGGTAATTGAATGGTGAGACTGGCATTGACGCACAGCCCAATTATTAGTGGAGTGTGGTCACGATTCGAGGATAGGTAAGAACTTAAGAAAATAACAAAATGCAAAAAATTAACTCTGATTTTTGGGTAATTTGGGTCGTGACATATAAAGGTGGTATCAGAGCACAATTGGTCTGATGTGTGTCAGTGTCAGTAATTAAGAAATTACATCCCCGTGTTACTGTGCTTAGTTAGATACAATAGTGTATATTGAGATGGGCTTGACTAAGAAATGGTTGAGAATGCAGGAATGCTTAATATGAGTCGCGTTAGATGAGATAGTGCATGAGGTAGAGGTCGTAGAGGTAGACCTGAGTCTGCTAAGTCGTGCTGAGTTGACCTGTAAGAACCAGGATGAAATTGAAATGGAGGCTAATGTTGAGTATGCCCCACAGAGTCTGACAGAGAGATCGGACAGTATTGAGACACGCTTCGCGAGATTGGAGCGGAGTGTGGAGATTATTGTGAGGAGCTAATTGCTCAGAGTATACATAAGATCAGAGGGCGCAGCGGAGCATTGGTGGAAACCCGCTCGACCCATCTTAAGTGTTAAACATCCAGAGCTAAGATGAGAAATGTTTATGGATGTATTCCGGTGACAGGATATCCCGGACATAATTTAAAGGAAAAAATTTCTTACACTGCCCAGGAATACTAAATTGATTATGAGTATGAAACTCAGTTATATTCTTGGTAGATATTACCTCGACACATGAACAGTGACAGTCGAGATGTCTAAAAGTTTATGCAATGACTCAACTTTTCAATTAGAGTCTGATTGGCCCGCGAGATATTACCTATACCAAGGTAGTGCGCAGATTTACAGTTGGGTAAATAAGAACATGAATTGCACGCCTCTGAGATTGGGAAAGGTAGTGAGGGCCGAAATAGAGACAGAAAAGGAGAATCGAGAAATGATAAAGATGTTAAAATGGGAAAAAGGTAATTGGTAAAAGATTAGATTTGGTGAGTAATGGACTAAGATAATTGGTAAGGCCCCAGTGCATCCAATTTTGGCACTCTTGAGGGGCATTGTGATTGGAGGATCCTGACCTGCTACGAAGCAGAGTAGCAGTGTAGCAGTGCAAGCAGTGTGGGATGTGTGGTGGATACCACGGAAGGAGGGTCTATACCTACACGGTATTGGTGAAAATGGTCGTCAAGTGTGGTAAGACAGACCATTGATTTTGATTGCTCAGAGTTGAGCGAGATCACCCCACAGAAAAGTAAAGAGACAGAGAAAAACTTCATTGGTATAGCTGCAACGTAAAGGGAGGCCATAGCCTAAAAGAAAAAGGAAAGTAGGTTGTTGGACGAAGGCGAAAGGACGTCTTGGACCAGGACGCTATTGATGTTGCATGGATGTGGTGTAAGATACCACACTTGTTATGAATAATGAAGTTCATATGTTTATTGATCCTGGTGCCACATATTTATTTATACCGCCTTCATTCACATATAAGTGAGTAAAAGGCATGAATGCCTACATCATTGGGCATAATACTGATAAATGAGTACCCCAATAGAGGAGGATTAAGTAACGGAATATGGATATAGAGGTTTTAAGTTGAAAACAGGGGTGAAAACATCCCTAAAAAGTATACTGTAAGTGTTGACAGGTGATAAAAAGGGATGCAACAGTTGAAATTAAAGGAGTAAAGGATTGTACTCACGAAATGAATAATGACAAGAGTTTCGTTATAATTGACATACGAAGGAGATAATCTTTAAGATAAGATAGATCCTAAATACAAGATGTATTGGAGTAAGAGGCGTATGCAAGGTAAGAACATCCTTACGATATGAAGTCATTAGGATTAAAGCAATTAGTAGCGAATACAAATTGTAACCACATGGACTGGTATATAAAGTAACCGTGGTTAAGTCTGAAGGTTAATAAAGGTATTTCAAAATACCTCCCCGCCTGAAGACTTAACAGCGTCTAAAAATATATATATATATATATGACCTATAGCGTGAATCGATCGTCGTAATAACTACCTTTAGCTTTAGGATACCTTTATTAAGACGATAAGAATATTAAAAATTCGACACATCATGAAGGTTAACATAATAAAATTTAATAAGAGCCGTTAAGATAAGAAAAGGAAATGGCGCAGGTTAGTACCTGAAAACGTAAGCGATTTTGAAGTATCTTATACGCTTATGCGTAAATAAGTCAAGGATTGGACCGAATTGTAATCATCATTATCGATGATATATTGGGTGTAGCTAAAGTCTAGGGCGATTTATAAGCAACAATTGGGAAATTGCTTTTGCAAATGGTTGCTGCGAGTTCTAAAAGGATATACCTTGTTGACACGTTTAACTAAGAAACGTGGTCTTGGAAAGAGATGATAAATAAGATTATTGTTGTGATGTGAATTTGGCGTGATGAAGTATGAACTTACCACCGTGATTAATTTCACCATACCCAACAGCTCAAGAGGTTCTCAGTGAGTATGGATACCTCAAAATTATGAAGGAGCTGTGTATTGATGTATAATGGGAAGATACCCATGATTTTAAGTTGGCAACAGTATTTGTACTGAGGATATAGTACTATTATGTACATGGTGAGAAATTATGGATATGCACTGATCATAAAGCCCGAGTATCTGTTTTCACAGAAAGAGGCGAACATGAGAATACATAGTGGGTTAGAGCTTCTGAGAAATATTGATCGTGAAAATTGTACCACCCAGGAAAGGCTGATGCTTTGAGTAGAAAGAGCCTCAGGATGGTATCACATATGATGGTCAGGGAGCGTGAGCTGCTAGAGCAGTTGTGAGCTTCAGTAGAGATGTGATCCCTTCTGATGATGACAGTGATTGTGTGACAGCTAGCCTGATGATTAGAACCGGATGAGAGCGCCCGGATTTGCCAGGCTTAGCGTGATGATCGACCGGATGTCGATAGTTTGGGTCTGATTCAGAAGGGTACAGTGACAGAGATCACAAAGAGTGTGATAATGATTTACAGAGAGGTTCAGAGACAGTATAAGTGCTCCCCAGGACCACAGTTGATGAGATAGTGATGTTGTCAGAAGCTCACTCTTCGGGATATACGGTGCATACAGAAAGTAAAGAATATATTAAAATCTCGAAAAGGGTATTGGTGGTCAGATATGAAAAGAGACATGGTAGAGATTGTGAAGAAGTGCCTAGTATGTCAACAGAATAAGGTAGAGTATTAAAAGTCTGCAGAGTTATTGCAGCACCTACCTATATTGACACGGCACGAAAAAACGAGAGCAAGTCTCCATGAATGTCGTGATGGGTTATAGAGGACCCGGATAAATCAGGAGACTATTTGCATGATAGTCGATAGAGTGACTAAGTCCACCCACCTTCTGGTTATGAACTCCCCAGATATTCAGAGTGTGTATGAGGATTTGTGTGTAAGGAAGATTGTGGAGCATTTAGTAGAGTTCCAGTGAGCATGGTATCATATAGGGATTCCCGCTTCACTTCCTACCTCGGAAGATATTTTCAGGAAGCTATGGGAACCCGACTGAGTATTAGCACAGCTTTCCGTCCTCAGACAGATGGTCAGTCAGAGAGGATTGTACAAGTTCTGGAGGATCCGATGAAAGCGTGTGCCTTTGATTTTATAAGCTCCTGGAATGATCAGTTGATTTCTAATTGAAGTCGCCAATAACGACAATTGGCAATTGAGTATCGGGATAACAAGATATGAGGCAGTGTATGGCTGTAGGGGTTGTTCCCCAAATTGGATAAGAAAAAGTGGGTGACAGATAGAATCATTCCTGACTTGGGATAATAAATCTCTGATGGATGTTTAGCTGAGAAGAGAGAGATTAAGAGCACCTCAGAGCAGATAGACAAGCATCGGAATTCACCCTTGGTGAATTAGTATGATTGAAATGTTTACTGTCCTAAGAGAATAAGGACATTGCGAACTTTTGAAAGAAAGTAAATTGAGTTGCGCTGGATGGAATATTTTGAGAGATTGGACAAGTGGGAGATAAGACCTGTAGGTTGGTGTTATCACCTGAATTAACAGGCACCCACAATGTGTCCCAGCTTTTGATGCTTCGGCAATACTATCCAGATCCAGCATAGGTGATAGGATATGAATTCCAAAAGTTCAGTTTAATAAAAATATAAGTATATTGAGAAGTTGATTCAGGCATTAAACAGGAAAGAGAAAGTATTGAGGTTTAAGATGATCTCCCTAATTAAAGTCCTTTGGTAGTAATACACTCCGGAGAAGGTCACGTAAGAATTTAAGAGTATGATACAATCGATGTACCCGGAGTTGTATATGGACTCATATGAATTGGTTCTAATTTGGAGGACCAAATTCCTTAAGTGGGGGAGAGTTGTAAGACCCGAATTTAATTAAAATACGGAAATTAAATAAGAAAAGATGGGGAAAGTATGAAGGAAGTCGGGTTAAATTAATCCCGAACACGTGCAAGGGTAAAATGGTCAAAAGACCAAAGGTCGGTATAATTTCGATAAGGAAATTTAATTAAAAATATGGATTTGAGAAATCTTGGTCAATAAAGATGAAATAAATTTATTTTGGGTTAAATTGATCAAAATATTAATTTATTGGAATTAATCGGGATTAATCGGGATTTTTAGTTCGGAAGAATAATCCCGAAAATAATCGAAAAATATACCGAAAAGTCATCCGGGACAATATCCCGAAAATACAGAGAAATTATACCCGAAAAAGAGGATAAAATATAATAAATAAATTAAATAAAAATTAAATTAATAAAATTTAGAATTAAATAATAATTTTAGAAGATATTTTGGATTTTTGGAGTATTTTAATGAATAGTAAAATAATTAAAATAAATAATAATAAAAATAATAAAAATGATAAAAAAAAAGATCGAAAATCGCGAAAAGCAGAAGACGAAAACGGAAGCCGAGAGCCGACGACCCACAATCCACCTGTCACGACCCTCAACTTATCAAAATAAGTACAAATTTTTCGCATTTTCATGCATCAATCCTTAATCATCCTTCCTCGATCGTGAACAACCACACACTTAACAGTTGGGCTGTGTGTCGACGTCTAACTCACTCCACCATACCAATTCAATTTGAAACATTATTTATGAGTAAACACTTGTATAAATGTATATATATATATATCAGAGTTGTTACATGTGTTTACATTGCTTTACATCCCCAGTAGTTACATACAAAATGCTACTGTGCTATGTCTAGTTTAGATACAAAATAATCCAAGTGTGTATACCTTTAGCGATGGGATGCAGCGGATTTCCAAAAAGGGAAACGCCTCCAGTCACGCTCAATCTATACTCAAATCTCTGTAGAGAGGGGGAAAATAAGGGGGTGAGCAAACCACACGCTCAGTAAGGCAATCATGCGAACAGGTAGATACTGTACTATCTACGTGATCGTGATGCCATGCTCAAAAGCATTTAATTCATTGTTTATCTCAAAACATGAGTGTATGATTGTGTTAATGGTATGTAAAGCATTCATGCTATTAAAATTCAGTGCACATTTCAACTCAAAGCATGGTATAAATCATCATGCATAATTCACAATAAAAGCATGGCATTAAACATCATGTATTTTCACAATAAAGCATGGCATTAAACATCATGCATCCGTGCACTTTAAAACCATTAACAAATCAATTCAACGTCAGGTCCCAGCCCATCCCTCGGGCTTTCCTGACCACAATCACTTCAAACATGGATTTATTCTCAATTAGCATTAGACATGTGAGATGGGCAGTTTCAACAATAGGTAATAACCTCAAGGCCTATGTACATAACCTGTGATACCGGCTACACAGATCAGGTGTGCGGAATATCACCACCATCTGCTTCCACACGGGAGGTGGGTCAAATCCTACCCGTCGGTCCATAGCAGATCTCGTCCGAAGACGGCACATCACATCACAACACGGTACAATGTACTCCATGCTACATGCACGGTACAACGTACTCCGTGGACCCCCAGCCTTATCCCTCGTTCGGGCTCATCAGCTGTTCCTCCAACCCTTATCCCTCGTTCGGGCTCATCAGGTGGATCTCCAACCCTTATCCCTCGTTCGGGCTCATCAGGTTGTTTTAACATGCCATGTCTCAAAACAATGCACGTGTGAGCCTATTTAATCGATATGACACCAAGTCTACTCGAAGCTCCAAACACGGCAACATGCAAGGTGGGCATCCAGTGCGAGACAAACTCAAAGCACAATGCCAAAACAATATGAAATCCATGTGAAAACTAGTGCCTCTTGCACTCTTTCATACTCACGAAATCATGTAGGTGGCTCAAAACTTGCAAAATATGGTTAACAAAACCAAAACATACTCATTTCTTTTGCAAATCATTTCAATGTTAGCCAACCTACCAATCATTTGCTAAAAAGCAATAAAACATGATTTTCAAAGCAATATGCTTTTGTTTTCATGCACATTTCTCAAACTCCCAACTTTTACCCTTCAATCACCCAACAACAACATTTCCTAATCTCATGCATTCTAGCAAAACCTTTATGCGCCCAAATTGCGCACAGATATCTCTAAGAGTCCACACAATTCCCTTACCTCGATTTACTTGGTGTGACTCCTTTCCTTTTAGCTTCTCACGCTCTTGGCTCAACTCGCCTCGGCGTATCCTCAGAAGCTGCAATTCATTCATTAAATCGATTGAGTTAACGTATTTAACCCATAATTGACCTCACTAGTCAACATTATTTACTTATGCATTTTACAAATGCCTTAACCCTCATTTTGCCTCTTTTAGGTAAACCTCACAATTTATCCACTAACCACATCTTAAAATCATACCACAATCACTATTAATGATTTCTACATATCTCATTCATCATTGATCTCCATCAATTTCACTTTCCCACACTAAACCATTTCTAGGTCAAAATCATTCCAATTCATTCTAGATAGTTTCTAACTATCCATACTCATGCCAAACAACTCCAAAATCAATTAATTAAACAATGTACCATAGTTGGAGTGTTAGAATCTTACCAAATTTGATTTCTCTTCTTGCTCCAATGGCAATGCCCTTAACTCCTCCAATACCAACAATGGGAAAATGCTTTCCAACTATGTTGTTCTTCTCTTTGATAGGAACAACTTTGTCTCTAATGATCTCTCTTCAAACCTCACTGAAAATGGCTGATTTTTGAGAGAGAATGTTAGGTTTTTGGGTTGAAAGTGGAAAGTTTGTGTTTTTATCGAAATTTTCTGATTTCCAGCACTCCTTATATAGAAATAGCTTGAGGAGATCGATCTGGTCCAAGAGGAGATCGATCTGGTCCCTTAAAATCCCTCTTTTTCACGGCATTTTTAAGCCTGAGATCGATCTGTCGAAGCATGAGATCGATCTGTCAAGGTATGAGATCGATCTGTCGAAGCATGAGATCGATCTGCTCCCTAACAGAGAGCTAAGGAGATCGATCTGGTCAATTGGAGATCGATCTGTTCTATTCTCTCGCCCAAATAAGAGCATTCTGGCTCTTCCAGATCGATCTCTCATCCCATGAGATCGATCTGCCCTTCAAAATTTCCAGATTTCCTCTGCAACAACACTTACCAAACATCCTTAATTTGCTACCATGATCATTTCCTCATTCATTCATCTTTGAGACTTGAAGATGACATCTATCCTCACTTCATACACATTAAAACTTGTGTAGGATCTTTGTATGACCAATGGTACTTAATATAAACAAAAATGGAAGTGCACATCTTATGCAATTCTACTTCCATTTTACCAAACTATTCATAATCCATTCTACACACATTCTCCACATGTTTAAGTCCATTACTACACATTCATATATAATGAAACTTGTATGTACGATTATCACTCTCATTACAAGTGTGTACATTACTTATGGACTTACATCACATATACTTCACTTATGAATTCATAGTACAACTCTATTTACACTTCTATGTACATATATACCCTTATACATATACGGGTCTCACATTCTCCCCCACTTAGAAAATTTGGTCCTCCAAATTGGAACCAATTATTCTGTGAACAACTCGGGATATCTCTCCCGCATCAAACTCTCCAATTCCCATGTGGCTTCTTCCACAGTGTGATGTTGCCAAAGTATCTTCACCAAGGGAATTGTCTTTGTCCTCAGCACTTTCTCCTTTCTGTCCAATACCCGAACTGGCTTCTCAACATAGGTCATACCCTCATTGAGCTCCAAAGGCTCATATCTTATCACATGTGCCGGGTCCGGGTGATACTTCCTCAACATGGATACGTGGAAGACGTTATGCACACTTGCCAACTCTGGTGGCAATGCCAACCTATACGCCTTATCTCCCACCTTATCAAGTATCTCAAATGGCCCTATGTATCGAGGGCTCAACTTTCCCTTCTTCCCAAATCTCATAATTCCCTTCGAAGGGGAAACTTTCAGAAATACTGACTCACCCACCTCAAACTCTAGTGGTCTCCGTCTCTTGTCAGCATAACTCTTTTGCCTGCTCTGAGCTGTCCGTAACCTCTCACATATCAATTGGACGTCCTCAGAGGCTTGTCTAACCAAGTCGGGAGGAAAGATCTGTCTGTCACCAACCTCTTCCCATCCAATAGGGGAACGGCATCTACGCCCATACAATGCCTCATATGGTGCCATCCCGATACTCGCATGAAAACTGTTATTATACGCGAACTCTGCGAGTGGCAAATGGTCATCCCAGGAGCCTCCAAAATCCAATGCACACGCTCTCAACATGTCCTCCAGGGTCTGTATAGTCCTCTCTGACTGACCATTTGTCTGAAGATGAAACGCGGTGCTAAAATTCAACTGGGTCCCCATCGCTTCCTAAAACTGTTCCCAAAAGTGGGAAGTGAAGCGGGCATCCCTATTAGAAACAACGCTCACTGGAATTCCATGTAGCCTCACTATCTCGCGCACATATAGGTTCGCTAACTGGCTCAGAGTATCGGTAGCTCTCATAGCTAGAAAATGGGCTGATTTCGTCAACCGATCCACAATCACCCATATGGCATTATGACCTCTCCGGGTCCTCGGCAATCCCATCACAAAATCTATGGTGACATGCTCCCACTTCCATGTCGGTATCGGTAGAGGCTGCAATAACCCTGCAGGCTTCTGATGCTCTACCTTCACCTGCTGACAAACGAGACACTTAGCAACATATTCAGCAATGTGCTTTTTCATTCCCGACCACCAATAAACCTTTCGAAGGTTTTGATACATTTTGGTACCCCCTGGATGTATCGTATACTTCGATGAGTGAGCCTCTGTCAGGATCAACCTTCTGATCTCTGCGTCATCAGGGACACATATCCTACCTCTGAACCTCAACAATCCATTCGAACTCAACCCAAAGTCCGTCTCTATACCCCTCTGTATCTGCCCGACAAGATCACCACACTGCTGATCAACTCGCTGAGCCTGTCGGATACGATCTACCAGATCCGGTTCCAACTGCAGGCTAGCTATCATAAATCCACTATCAGCGTCAGGCGGGGTCATATCCAAACTGAGGTTCATGAACTGTTCCAACAGCTCGTGTTCCCTGATCATCATGAATGATACCATCCCGAGATGCTTCCTACTCAATGCATCAGCAACCACATTTGCTTTACCCGGGTGGTATAGGATTTCACAATCATAATCCTTTAACAGCTCGAGCCATCTCCTCTGTCTCATGTTCAACTCTTTCTGTGAGAACAGGTACTTAAGGCTCTTATGATCTGTATAAATCTGAAATCTCTCACCATAGAGGTAGTGGCGCCATATCTTCAGCGCAAACACCATCGCTGCCAACTCCAAGTCATGGTTCGGGTAGTTCCTCTCATGATCCTTTAACTGTCTTGATCCATAGGCTACTACCTTCCCATCCTGCATCAATACACAGCCCAGTCCTAGGTGTGAAGCATCTAATTACACCGAGAAACCTCCTGAGCTGGTAGGAATGGTGAGTATTGGAGCTGTAGTTAATCTCCTTTTCAACTCCTCAAAACTGTCTTCACACTTTTTGTCCCACACAAACTCTACATTTTTCCTTGTGAGACGTGTCAATGGAGCAGCTAACCTCGAAAATCCCTCTACAAACCTTCGATAATACCCAGCTAAACCCAGGAAACTTCTGATCTCTGTTACTGTCTGGGGTCTCTGCCACTGAACTACGGCCTCAATCTTAGATGGATCCACTGATACTCCATCCTTTGATACTATGTGACCCAGAAAAGAGATCTGTTCCAACCAAAAGTCGCACTTACTGAGTTTAGCGTACAACTTCTTCTCTCGGAGGGTTTGTAGCACTATCCTTAAATGCCTTTCATGCTCCTCTCTAGACCTTGAATACACCAGTATATCATCAATAAACACAATAACAAATCGATCCAAGTACTGGTGGAATACCTCATTCATCAAAGACATAAAAGCTGCAGGAGCATTCGTCAACCCGAATGGCATAACCATAAACTCATAATGTCCATACCGGGTGCGAAAAGCTGTCTTGGGTACATCTCCATCTCGTATCTTCAACTGATGGTACCCTGATCTCAAATCTATCTTAGAAAATACCTGCGCTCCCTTAAGCTGATCCAACAAATCATCAATACGTGGGAGGGGATACTTATTCTTGATGGTGGCCTTATTCAACAACCGGTAGTCTATACACAGTCGGAGGCTTCCATCCTTCTTCCTTACAAATAGAACCGGTGCTCCCCAAGGTGAGACGCTCGGCCTGATGAACCCCTTCTCCAGCAACTCTTGTAATTGTTTCCTTAACTCCTCTAACTCAACTTGAGCCATTCTATATGGTGGCTTGGACATCGGCTCTGTACCAGGTGCCAAATCTATACCAAACTCCATCTCCCTATCTGGAGGTAACCCTGGTAACTCATCCGGAAAGACATCTGGAAATTCCCTAACCACGGGTATGTCTTCCAATTCCGGACATGCCTTATCCGTCTCAATCACAAAAGCGATGAATCCTTCACATTATTCTTTCCACCATTAGTATCATAAATCATCACATCACATACATAAATGAAATCAAATTTATCTTTCATACATCATGTATCAAGATTATACTCATCACACTTATAAAAATCATGTTCTTTAATTTCATTTCACAAAATTAACTACAAGATTGTCTATCTTTGGAAACATCAAGGTTTTAGCATGACAATCCATAACAATATGATTGGCAGCCAACCAATCCATTCCTAGGATCACATCAAAATCACTCATGTTTAATAAAATTAAATCGGCTGCCATCTCTTTACCTCGTATCTTCATTTTACAATCCCTATATATATGCTCAGTCAACTGACTATCATTCATAGGGGTAGATATCAATAACATCTTATCAAGCAGCGTGGGTTTTACATGCTTCAACAATTTACATGCAAAGGATGGCGAAATAAAGGAATGCGTGGCACCAGGATCAAACAGTACATAAGCTTCTAAATCAAAGATTTGGATGGTACCTTTTACCACATCTGATGACTGATCTGCAGTATCCTGATCCAGTGCGTGCACTCGTCCTCTGCTTACACCCACTGCTTGCTTCCCCTTTTCCCCAGCTGTAGCCTTCCTCCTCGGAGCAGCTGTACCAACTAGAGCTCTCTCTGGCTCCTTGCCCTTCTGTGGGGCTCTCTCTATCATCTCGGGGCAATCTCTGCTTATGTGCCCTGGCTTCCCACATCTGAAGCATATAACCTGAGGTCCATAACATGGTCGAGTACCATGGTACCAACCACACTTGCCACACTGTTCTGTAGTAGGCTGTGGTCCTCCAATCACGATTCCCTTAGCTGGAGCAATGGCCGGATACATGAGAGTGTCAACTGTCCTTTCCCGGATCTCATCAGTTCTCGGCCTCTTTCCAGAGAATCTCTTGCTTCCTTTATAGCTGAAGCCTCTATCCATCATAGGTCTCTTCTTATCTTTGTCCCTCATCTTACCAACCTTTCCAAATTCTGAGGCGATTCTATCAACATCTTGTTCACATAGTTGCGCCCTGCGCACTGCTTCCTCATAGGTCGGTATATCTAGGGGAACCAGTCTAGACCTGATAGCCGGTCTCAATCCATCCACAAACTTTTGGATCTTCTCGACCTCGTTACCCATCGTGTTGGGATCATACCTGCCCAGGGATATAAAAGCAGTCTCATACTCGTCCACAGTCCTGCTCCCTTGGGTCAGTCCCAAAAATGCCATCTTTAGCTTTTGCTGGGCGGTATCCGAAACATACTGTCTCCGGAAGGCCTCTAGAAACACATCCCAACTGATCTCAGTTTGCCGGGCTCTCAAAATAGGCCTGGTGGATTTCCACCAATGTTCTGCTGATCCCTTCAGCATAAAAGCGACAAATGCTACCATCTCGGTAGTAGTGCACTCAAAGAACCCATATAATTTCTCGATCTCATTGATCCAATCCTCAGCCGCTACCGGGTCCTTTACTCCATTGAAAGACGGCGGTCTAAACTTCTGGAACTGTCGCAGTCTATCCAAATCACATCCATATCCCCAACCTCTACTGCCTGGCATAGCAACCGGCGTAGGCACATCCTGTGGGGGTGGGGTATCTGTCGTCTGAGGTCCTTGGGCTTGCCTTGCCCGTGCTTCGGGAGCTGCTGCCTGCTCGGCATCACCCTGTGTAGCGGGACTCTATCTACCGCCAACTCCAGGTAAAGATTGAGTGACCAATTCCAAAATCATCTCAATGCTCTGCTCAATCCTCGCGAAGCGAGCCTCAGTACTCTCGGGCCTCTCCTCTGGACCCTATGGAGCGTGCTCAACGTCGACCTCCACCTCAACATCCTCCTGAGCCTCGTGTGTTTCCGGCTCAACACGACCCACAGACCTACCTCTACGGCCTCGAGCTTGTGCTCTCATCCCTCTACCGCGACTGGTATTAGGCATACTTACTCAGTTCCCTACATTCACAACCAATTACTTAGTCAACCCATCGACATACACTATTTGTATCTAAACAAGCACAGTAACTTGGGGATGTAATTTTTTTCACTTATTAAGTATTTTAGACAAGACACACGTCAAACCAACTCGAGCTCTGATACCAACTTCTGTCACGACCCTCAACTTATCAAAATACGTACAAATTTTTCGCATTTTCATGCATCAATCCTTAATCATCCTTCCTCGATCGTGAACAACCACACACTTAACAGTTGGGCTGTGTGTCGACGTCTAACTCACTCCACCATACCAATTCAATTTGAAACATTATTTATGAGTAAACACTTGTATAAATGTATATATATATATCAGAGTTGTTACATGTGTTTACATTGCTTTACATCCCCAGTAGTTACATACAAAATGCTACTGTGCTATGTCTAGTTTAGATACAAAATAATCCAAGTGTGTATACCTTTAGCGATGGGATGCAGCGGATTTCCAAAAAGGGAAACGCCTCCAGTCACGCTCAATCTATACTCAAATCTCTATAGAGAGGGGGAAAATAAGGGGGGTGAGCAAACCACACGCTCAGTAAGGCAATCATGCGAACAGGTAGATACTGTACTATCTACGTGATCGTGATGCCATGCTCAAAAGCATTTAATTCATTGTTTATCTCAAAACATGAGTGTATGATTGTGTTAATGGTATGTAAAGCATTCATGCTATTAAAATTCAGTGCACATTTCAACTCAAAGAATGGTATAAATCATCATGCATAATTCACAATAAAAGCATGGCATTAAACATCATGCATTTTCACAATAAAGCATGGCATTAAACATCATGCATCCGTGCACTTTAAAACCATTAACAAATCAATTCAACGTCAGGTCCCAGCCCATCCCTCGGGCTTTCCTGACCACAATCACTTCAAACATGGATTTATTCTCAAATAGCATTAGACATGTGAGATGGGCAGTTTCAACAATAGGTAATAACCTCAAGGCCTATGTACATAACCTGTGATACCGGCTACACGGATCAGGTGTGCGGAATATCACCGCCATCTGCTTCCACACGGGAGGTGGGTCAAATCCTACCCGTCGATCCATAGCAGATCTCGTCCGAAGACGGCACATCACATCACAACACGGTACAATGTACTCCATGCTACATGCACGGTACAACGTACTCCGTGGACCCCCAGCCTTATCCCTCGTTTGGGCTCATCAGCTGTTCCTCCAACCCTTATCCCTCGTTCGGGCTCATCAGGTGGATCTCCAACCCTTATCCCTCGTTCGGGCTCATCAGGTTGTTTTAACATGCCATGTCTCAAAACAATGCACGTGTGAGCCTATTTAATCGATATGACACCAAGTCTACTCGAAGCTCCAAACACGGCAACATGCAAGGTGGGCATCCAGTGCGAGACAAACTCAAAGCACAATGCCAAAACAATATGAAATCCATGTGAAAACTAGTGCCTCTTGCACTCTTTCATACTCACGAAATCATGTAGGTGGCTCAAAACTTGCAAAATATGGTTAACAAAACCAAAACATACTCATTTCTTTTGCAAATCATTTCAATGTTAGCCAACCTACCAATCATTTGCTAAAAAGCAATAAAACATGATTTTCAAAGCAATATGCTTTTGTTTTCATGCACATTTCTCAAACTCCCAACTTTTACCCTTCAATCACCCAACAACAACATTTCCTAATCTCATGCATTCTAGCAAAACCTTTATGCGCCCAAATTGCGCACAGATATCTCTAAGAGTCCACACAATTCCCTTACCTCGATTTACTTGGTGTGACTCCTTTTCTTTTAGCTTCTCACGCTCTTGGCTCAACTCGCCTCGGCGTATCCTCGGAAGCTGCGATTCATTCATTAAATCGATTGAGTTAACGTATTTAACCCATAATTGACCTCACTAGTCAACATTATTTACTTATGCATTTTACAAATGCCTTAACCCTCATTTTGCCTCTTTTAGGTAAACCTCACAATTTATCCACTAACCACATCTTAAAATCATACCACAATCACTATTAATGATTTCTACATATCTCATTCATCATTGATCTCCATCAATTTCACTTTCCCACACTAAACCATTTCTAGGTCAAAATCATTCCAATTCATTCTAGATAGTTTCTAACTATCCATACTCATGCCAAACAACTCCAAAATCAATTAATTAAACAATGTACCATAGTTGGAGTGTTAGAATCTTACCAAATTTGATTTCTCTTCTTGCTCCAATGGCAATGCCCTTAACTCCTCCAATACCAACAATGGGAAAATGCTTTCCAACTATGTTGTTCTTCTCTTTGATAGGAACAACTTTGTCTCTAATGATCTCTCTTCAAACCTCACTGAAAATGGCTGATTTTTGAGAGAGAATGTTAGGTTTTTGGGTTGAAAGTGGAAAGTTTGTGTTTTTCTCGAAATTTTCTGATTTCCAGCACTCCTTATATAGAAATAGCTTGAGGAGATCGATCTGGTCCAAGAGGAGATCGATCTGGTCCCTTAAAATCCCTCTTTTTCACGGTATTTTTAAGCCTGAGATCGATCTGTCGAAGCATGAGATCGATCTGTCAAGGTATGAGATCGATCTGTCGAAGCATGAGATCGATCTGCTCCCTAACAGGGAGCTAAGGAGATCGATCTGGTCCATTGGAGATCGATCTGTTCTATTCTCTCGCCCAAATAAGAGCATTCTGGCTCTTCCAGATCGATCTCTCATCCCATGAGATCGATCTGCCCTTCAAAATTTCCAGATTTCCTCTGCAACAACACTTACCAAACATCCTTAATTTGCTACCATGATCATTTCCTCATTCATTCATCTTTGAGACTTGAAGATGACATCTATCCTCACTTCATACACATTAAAACTTGTGTAGGATCTTTGTATGACCAATGGTACTTAATATAAACAAAAATGGAAGTGCACATCTTATTTAATTCTACTTCCATTTTACCAAACTATTCATAATCCATTCTACACACATTCTCCACATGTTTAAGTCCATTACTACACATTCATATATAATGAAACTTGTATGTACGATTATCACTCTCATTACAAGTGTGTACATTACTTATGGACTTACATCACATATACTTCACTTATGAATTCATAGTACAACTCTATTTACACTTCTATGTACATATATACCCTTATACATATACGGGGTCTCACATTCTCCCCCACTTAGAAAATTTGGTCCTCCAAATTGGAACCAATTATTTTGTGAACAACTCGGGATATCTCTCCCGCATCAAACTCTCCAATTCCCATGTGGCTTCTTCCACAGTGTGATGTTGCCAAAGTATCTTCACCAAGGGAATTGTCTTTGTCCTCAGCACTTTCTCCTTTCTGTCCAATACCCGAACTGGCTTCTCAACATAGGTCATACCCTCATTGAGCTCCAAAGGCTCATATCTTATCACATGTGCCGGGTCCGGGTGATACTTCCTCAACATGGATACGTGGAAGACGTTATGCACACTTGCCAACTCTGGTGGTAATGCCAACCTATACGCCTTATCTCCCACCTTATCAAGTATCTCAAATGGCCCTATGTATCGAGGGCTCAACTTTCCCTTCTTCCCAAATCTCATAATTCCCTTCGAAGGGGAAACTTTCAGAAATACTGACTCACCCACCTCAAACTCTAGTGGTCTCCGTCTCTTGTCAGCATAACTCTTTTGCCTGTTCTGAGCTGTCCGTAACCTCTCACATATCAATTGGACGTCCTCAGAGGCTTGTCTAACCAAGTCGGGAGCAAAGATCTGTCTGTCACCAACCTCTTCCCATCCAATAGGGGAACGACATCTACGCCCATACAATGCCTCATATGGTGCCATCCCGATACTCGCATGAAAACTGTTATTATACGCGAACTCTGCGAGTGGCAAATGGTCATCCCAGGAGCCTCCAAAATCCAATGCACAAGCTCTCAACATGTCCTCCAGGGTCTGTATAGTCCTCTCTGACTGACCATCTGTCTGAAGATGAAACGCGATGCTAAAATTCAACTGGGTCCCCATCGCTTCCTAAAACTGTTCCCAAAAGTGGGAAGTGAAGCGGGCATCCCTATTAGAAACAACGCTCACTGGAATTCCATGTAGCCTCACTATCTCGCGCACATATAGGTTCGCTAACTGGCTCAGAGTATCGGTAGAAAATGGGCTGATTTCGTCAACCGATCCACAATCACCCATATGGCATCATGACCTCTCCGGGTCCTCGGCAATCCCATCACAAAATCCATGGTGACATGCTCCCACTTCCATGTCGGTATCGGTAGAGGCTGCAATAACCCTGCAGGCTTCTGATGCTCTACCTTCACCTGCTGACAAACGAGACACTTAGCAACATATTCAGTAATGTGCTTTTTCATTCCCGACCACCAATAAACCTTTCGAAGGTTTTGATACATTTTGGTACCCCTTGGATGTATCGTATACTTCGATGAGCGAGCCTCTGTCAGGATCAACCTTCTGATCTCTGCGTCATCAGGGACACATATCCTACCTCTGAACCTCAACAATCCATCCGAACTCAACCCAAAGTCCGTCTCTATACCCCTCTGTATCTGCCCGACAAGATCACCACACTGCTGATCAACTCGTTGAGCCTGTCGGATACGATCTACCAGATCCGGTTCCAACTGCAGGCTAGCTATCATAAATCCACTATCAGCGTCAGGCGGGGTCATATCCAAACTGAGGTTCATGAACTGTTCCAACAGCTCGTGTTCCCTGATCATCATGAATGATACCATCCCGAGATGCTTCCTACTCAATGCATCAGCAACCACATTTGCTTTACCCGGGTGTTATAGGATTTCACAATCATAATCCTTTAACAGCTCGAGCCATCTCCTCTGTCTCATGTTCAACTCTTTCTGTGAGAACAGGTACTTAAGGCTCTTATGATCTGTATAAATCTGAAATCTCTCACCATAGAGGTAGTGGCGCCATATCTTCAGCGCAAACACCACCGCTGCCAACTCCAAGTCATGGGTCGGGTAGTTCCTCTCATGATCCTTTAACTGTCTTGATCCATAGGCTACTACCTTCCCATCCTGCATCAATACACAGCCCAGTCCTAGGTGTGAAGCATCTGCATACACCGAGAAACCTCCTGAGCTGGTAGGAATGGTGAGTATTGGAGCTGTAGTTAATCTCCTTTTCAACTCCTCAAAACTGTCTTCACACTTTTTGTCCCACACAAACTCTACATTTTTCCTTGTGAGACGTGTCAATGGAGCAGCTAACCTCGAAAATCCCTCTACAAACCTTCGATAATACCCAGCTAAACCCAGGAAACTTCTGATCTCTGTTACTGTCTGGGGTCTCTGCCACTGAACTACGGCCTCAATCTTAGATGGATCCACTGATACTCCATCCTTTGATACTATGTGACCCAGAAAAGAGATCTGTTCCAACCAAAAGTCGCACTTACTGAGTTTAGCGTACAACTTCTTCTCTCGGAGGGTTTGTAGCACTATCCTTAAATGCCTTTCATGCTCCTCTCTAGACCTTGAATACACCAGTATATCATCAATAAACACAATAACAAATCGATCCAAGTACTGGTGGAATACCTCATTCATCAAAGACATAAAAGCTGCGGGAGCATTCGTCAACCCGAATGGCATAACCATAAACTCATAATGTCCATACCGGGTGCGAAAAGCTGTCTTGGGTACATCTCCATCTCGTATCTTCAACTGATGGTACCCTGATCTCAGATCTATCTTGGAAAAGACCTGCGCTCCCTTAAGCTGATCCAACAAATCATCGATACGTGGGAGGGGATACTTATTATTGATGGTGGCCTTATTCAACAACCGGTAGTCTATACACAGTCGGAGGCTTCCATCCTTCTTCCTTACAAACAGAACCGGTGCTCCCCAAGGTGAGACGCTCGGCCTGATGAACCCCTTCTCCAGCAACTCTTGTAATTGTTTCCTTAACTCCTCTAACTCAACTTGAGCCATTCTATATGGTGGCTTGGACATCGGCTCTGTACCAGGTGCCAAATCTATACCAAACTCCATCTCCCTATCTGGAGGTAACCCTGGTAACTCATCCGGAAAGACATCTGGAAATTCCCTAACCACGGGTATGTCTTCCAATTCCGGACATGCCTTATCCGTCTCAATCACAAAAGCGATGAATCCTTCACATTATTCTTTCCACCATTAGTATCATAAATCATCACATCACATACATAAATGAAATCAAATTTATCTTTCATACATCATGTATCAAGATTATACTCATCACACTTATAAAAATCATGTTCTTCAATTTCATTTCACAAAATTAACTACAAGATTGTCTATCTTTGGAAACATCAAGGTTTTAGCATGACAATCCATAACAATATGATTGGCAGCCAACCAATCCATTCCTAGGATCACATCAAAATCACTCATGTTTAATAAAATTAAATCGGCTGCCATCTCTTTACCTCGTATCTTCATTTTACAATCCCTATATATATGCTCAGTCAACTGACTATCATTCATAGGGGTAGATATCAATAACATCTTATCAAGCAGCGTGGGTTTTACATGCTTCAACAATTTACATGCAAAGGATGGCGAAATAAAGGAATGCGTGGCACCAGGATCAAACAGTACATAAGCTTCTAAATCAAAGATTTGGATGGTACCTTTTACCACATCTGATGACTGATCTGCAGTATCATGATCCAGTGCGTGCACTCGTCCTCTGCTTACACCCACTGCTTGCTTCCCCTTTTCCTCAGCTGTAGCCTTCCTCCTCGGAGCAGCTGTACCAACTAGAGCTCTCTCTGGCTCCTTGCCCTTCTGTGGGGCTCTCTCTATCATCTCGGGGCAATCTCTGCTTATGTGCCCTGGCTTCCCACATCTGAAGCATATAACCTGAGGTCCATAACATGGTCGAGTACCATGGTACCTACCACACTTGCCACACTGTTCTGTAGTAGGCCGTGGTCCTCCAATCACGATTCCCTTAGCTGGAGCAATGGCCGGATACATGAGAGTGTCAACTGTCCTTTCTCGGATCTCATCAGTTCTCGGCCTCTTTCCAGAGAATCTCTTGCTTCCTTTATAGCTGAAGCCTCTATCCATCATAGGTCTCTTCTTATCTTTGTCCCTCATCTTACCAACCTTTCCAAATTCTGAGGCGATTCTATCAACATCTTGTTCACATAGTTGCGCCCTGCGCACTGCCTCCTCATAGGTCGGTATATCTAGGGGAACCAGTCTAGACCTGATAGTCGGTCTCAATCCATCCATAAACTTTTGGATCTTCTCGACCTCGTTACCCATCGTGTTGGGATCATACCTGCCCAGGGATATAAAAGCAGTCTCATACTCGTCCACAGTCCTGCTCCCTTGGGTCAGTCCCAAAAATGCCATCTTTAGCTTTTGCTGGGCGGTATCCGTAACATACTGTCTCCGGAAGGCCTCTAGAAACACATCCCAACTGATCTCAGTTTGCCGGGCTCTCAAAATAGGCCTGGTGGATTTCCACCAATGTTCTGCTGATCCCTTCAGCATAAAAGCGGCAAATGCTACCATCTCGGTAGTAGTGCACTCAAAGAACCCATATAATTTCTCGATCTCATTGATCCAATCCTCAGCCGCTACCGGGTCCTTTACTCCATTGAAAGACGACGGTCCAAACTTCTGGAACTGCAGCAGTCTATCCAAATCACATCCATATCCCCAACCTCTACTGCCTGGCATAGCAACCGGCGTAGGCACATCCTGTGGGGGTGGGGTATCTGTCGTCTGAGGTCCTTGGGCTTGCCTTACCTGTGCCTCGGGAGCTGCTGCCTGCTCGGCATCACCCTGTGTAGCGGGACTCTGTCTACCGCCAACTCCAGGTAAAGATTGAGTGACCAATTCCAAAATCATCTCAATGCTCCGCTCAATCCTCGCGAAGCGAGCCTCAGTACTCCCGGGCCTCTCCTCTGGACCCTATGGAGCGTGCTCAACGTCGACCTCCACCTCAACATCCTCCTGAGCCTCGTGTGTTTCTGGCTCAACACGACCCACAGGCCTACCTTTACGGCCTCGAGCTTGTGCTCTCATCCCTCTACCGCGACTGGTATTAGGCATACTTACTCAGTTCCCTACATTCACAACCAATTACTTAGTCAACCCATCGACATACACTATTTGTATCTAAACAAGCACAGTAACTTGGGGATGTAATTTTTTTCACTTATTAAGTATTTTAGACACGACACACGTCAAACCAACTCGAGCTCTGATACCAACTTCTGTCACGACCCTCAACTTATCAAAATACGTATAAATTTTTCGCATTTTCATGCATCAATCCTTAATCATCCTTCCTCGATCGTGAACAACCACACACTTAACAGTTGGGCTGTGTGTCGACGTCTAACTCACTCCACCATACCAATTCAATTTGAAACATTATTTATGAGTAAACACTTGTATAAATGTATATATATATCAGAGTTGTTACATGTGTTTACATTGCTTTACATCCCCAGTAGTTACATACAAAATGCTACTGTGCTATGTCTAGTTTAGATACAAAATAATCCAAGTGTGTATACCTTTAGCGATGGGATGCAGCGGATTTCCAAAAAGGGAAACGCCTCCAGTCACGCTCAATCTATACTCAAATCTCTGTAGAGAGGGGGAAAATAAGGGGGTGAGCAAACCACACGCTCAGTAAGGCAATCATGCGAACAGGTAGATACTGTACTATCTACGTGATCGTGATGCCATGCTCAAAAGCATTTAATTCATTGTTTATCTCAAAACATGAGTGTATGATTGTGTTAATGGTATGTAAAGCATTCATGCTATTAAAATTCAGTGCACATTTCAACTCAAAGCATGGTATAAATCATCATGCATAATTCACAATAAAAGCATGGCATTAAACATCATGCATTTTCACAATAAAGCATGGCATTAAACATCATGCATCCGTGCACTTTAAAACCATTAACAAATCAATTCAACGTCAGGTCCCAGCCCATCCCTCGGGCTTTCCTGACCACAATCACTTCAAACATGGATTTATTCTCAAATAGCATTAGACATGTGAGATGGGCAGTTTCAACAATAGGTAATAACCTCAAGGCCTATGTACATAACCTGTGATACCGGCTACACGGATCAGGTGTGCGGAATATCACCACCATCTGCTTCCACACGGGAGGTGGGTCAAATCCTACCCGTCGGTCCATAGCAGATCTCGTCCGAAGACGGCACATCACATCACAACACGGTACAATGTACTCCATGCTACATGCACGGTACAACGTACTCCGTGGACCCCCAGCCTTATCCCTCGTTCGGGCTCATCAGCTGTTCCTCCAACCCTTATCCCTCGTTCGGGCTCATCAGGTGGATCTCCAACCCTTATCCCTCGTTCGGGCTCATCAGGTTGTTTTAACATGCCATGTCTCAAAATAATGCACGTGTGAGCCTATTTAATCGATATGACACCAAGTCTACTCGAAGCTCCAAACACGGCAACATGCAAGGTGGGCATCCAGTGCGAGACAAACTCAAAGCACAATGCCAAAACAATATGAAATCCATGTGAAAACTAGTGCCTCTTGCACTCTTTCATACTCACGAAATCATGTAGGTGGCTCAAAACTTGCAAAATATGGTTAACAAAACCAAAACATACTCATTTCTTTTGCAAATCATTTCAATGTTAGCCAACCTACCAATCATTTGCTAAAAAGCAATAAAACATGATTTTCAAAGCAATATGCTTTTGTTTTCATGCACATTTCTCAAACTCCCAACTTTTACCCTTCAATCACCCAACAACAACATTTCCTAATCTCATGCATTCTAGCAAAACCTTTATGCGCCCAAATTGTGCACAAATATCTCTAAGAGTCCACACAATTCCCTTACCTCGATTTACTTGGTGTGACTCCTTTCCTTTTAGCTTCTCACGCTCTTGGCTCAACTCGCCTCGGCGTATCCTCGGAAGCTGCGATTCATTCATTAAATCGATTGAGTTAACGTATTTAACCCATAATTGACCTCACTAGTCAACATTATTTACTTATGCATTTTACAAATGCCTTAACCCTCATTTTGCCTCTTTTAGGTAAACCTCACAATTTATCCACTAACCACATCTTAAAATCATACCACAATCACTATTAATGATTTCTACATATCTCATTCATCATTGATCTCCATCAATTTCACTTTCCCACACTAAACCATTTCTAGGTCAAAATCATTCCAATTCATTCTAGATAGTTTCTAACTATCCATACTCATGCCAAACAACTCCAAAATCAATTAATTAAATAATGTACCATAGTTGGAGTGTTAGAATCTTACCAAATTTGATTTCTCTTCTTACTCCAATGGCAATGCCCTTAACTCCTCCAATACCAACAATGGGAAAATGCTTTCCAACTATGTTGTTCTTCTCTTTGATAGGAACAACTTTGTCTCTAATGATCTCTCTTCAAACCTCACTGAAAATGGCTGATTTTTGAGAGAGAATGTTAGGTTTTTGGGTTGAAAGTGGAAAGTTTGTGTTTTTCCCGAAATTTTCTGATTTCCAGCACTCCTTATATAGAAATAGCTTGAGGAGATCGATCTGGTCCAAGAGGAGATCGATCTGGTCCCTTAAAATCCCTCTTTTTCACGGTATTTTTAAGCCTGAGATCGATCTGTCGAAGCATGAGATCGATCTGTCAAGGTATGAGATCGATCTGTCGAAGCATGAGATCGATCTGCTCCCAAACAGAGAGCTAAGGAGATCGATCTGGTCCATTGGAGATCGATCTGTTCTATTCTCTCGCCCAAATAAGAGCATTCTAGCTCTTCCAGATCGATCTCTCATCCCATGAGATCGATCTGCCCTTCAAAATTTCCAGATTTCCTCTGCAACAACACTTACCAAACATCCTTAATTTGCTACCATGATCATTTCCTCATTCATTCATCTTTGAGACTTGAAGATGACATCTATCCTCACTTCATACACATTAAAACTTGTGTAGGATCTTTGTATGACTAATGGTACTAAATATAAACAAAAATGGAAGTGCACATCTTATGCAATTCTACTTCCATTTTACCAAACTATTCATAATCCATTCTACACACATTCTCCACATGTTTAAGTCCATTACTACACATTCATATATAATGAAACTTGTATGTACGATTATCACTCTCATTACAAGTGTGTACATTACTTATGGACTTACATCACATATACTTCACTTATAAATTCATAGTACAACTCTATTTACACTTCTATGTACATATATGCCCTTATACATATACGGGGTCTCACACCACCACCGGCGATCATCAAGCCCGACGAAGCATCGAGGAGGAAGAGGAGAGGCCGGCGAGCAAGATGGCATCGGAGACGTACCGTGTAGTAGCCTGAGGACGTCGAACGGAGGAGAGAAAGGCCGACGGGATTGAGGGGCTCGGTCCCGGCGAACGGTGGCGATCCGGGCGAAACCGAGGCCCGATTTCGAGAGCCCAGGTGACGGCGATCCTTTCTGCACAAGTATCAGCCGGCGAAACAGCGAGAATCGCCGGCGATGGCCAAGAGGAGAAATGGGTCCGACGACCGAGAGGGAGAACAGCCGGACCGACGGCATTCCGGCGAGCTTGACCCAAACTGATGGCAGATTCGAGATGCGGACGACCTTGCGGAGCTGCTGGCGGTGGAAGCCGACAGAGAACCGATCTGCAAGGTGGTGAACCGGCGGTGAACCGGCCGAACCGGAGTGAACCGGCGATCTGAACCGGTCCGAACCGGACTGAACCGGTTCAGCCAAAAATAGGGAAAAAAGGAGAAAAAAAGTGAAAAAGGAAAAAGAGAAAAAATTGGAGAAAATTTTTGTGATGCAATCGAGTTTCGGGTAAGTCGATAAGCGGTCAAATTGACCCGATTTAAATTTTGGAAATATTTTATTTAATTAATTTTGGGATGAAAACTTACCCGGAAAATTATGAAATTGTGTAGCTTGACGATTGGCATCCACCGAGAGCTCGAGATAGCCTCGAATTTCGTACTAGCATGGAATCTCGGGTAAGTGACCCTTATTTACGATAATTGCCTCGTTATGCGTGATATTGAGTTAATTTCCGCATAAATTGAATTAAATTATGGAAATTTAGATAAATTGTCGTAAATATTAAATTTAGCTATTTGAGAGTTAGAACGAGGCCCAATAAATTGTTGGAGGGCCCAATGAGCCCAATAGGCCTCGATAAAGTGAGAATTTAGTGAAAAACGGGCTTAAGGCCGATTAAGGCCCATTAAGGTGCAATCGGGCCCAATAAGGGTGAACGGGCCCAATGATTTAAATTAAGCCCAGAAAGTATTAAATACGATTAAATTGTATGATATCTGACCTGAGAAATATTAATACGCAGTTCCGGACATTGGATTGGAAGCATAACGGACTGCGCGACGAGACAACAGTGGAAAAGAAAAGGTCAGACTCTACGGAAAAATAAGGTAAGGGAATTCTACGGACTGCTAGAGGTAAACTCTACGAAATTTTAAATTCATATGCAGTCTTTAAAATTTATCTGAAGAGGTCGAATAATAATTTTAGTGCCCGAATGGGCAAATTACTAAAATACCCTTGTTAAGGGTAAAATCTAAAAATTTAGGAAAAATTGGGAGGAGCAAGGACAAGAGGTTCCTGCTCGTTCTGGAGGTATTTCAACACATGCATGAGTAGGCTGGCTCACTTTTAAAGAAAAATGCATAGCATTGCATATCTTAAACGATGTGATTTCTGTGAAAACTATTTGGAGATAACTGAGCCGCCTACGTGTTTTATTTACATGTGACGTGCTAGAGCTCAGCTCGCACGATGTTTGATTTGTGTGATGCATGCATTAGTGCTGGAGCGAGAGCTCGCACTAGAGTTTTACATGCATAGGTGCTAGAGTATAACTCGCACCAGATTTCACATGTTTTTTCGTGACACGGTGCTAGAGTCTAACTCGCACCAGATTTTACATGATTTTCATGACAGGGTGTTGGAGTTTTAACTCGCACCAGATTTTATAAGATTTTCATATGATTTATATACAGAGTGCTGAGCTTAGCTCGCACTAGTTTTACCGGATTTGTGGAGTAGCGCTGTCTGCCCTTGGAGTCAGCCAAAAGGCCCAACAGGCTCAAAAGACCTCTTAAGTAGGGTGAGAGTGAGGGATGAGGTTGGCGGCCTTGTGGGGATGTAAAGCGGGCTCTACCAGTTTTATTTGACTTGATAGAGTGCTGAGCATCGCTCGCACAGATTTTATGAGAATATACAATAAGCCGTGCTTGGAGCATCGGATAGACTGTGTGTCACCGATTAAATAGGCTCGCACGTGCGTTTTGAGACATGGCAATGAGTATTGAGAAACAAAACCTCTCTGTGGGAAGCAGGCCATTGGGCTGGAGTACCTAGAGTGATATGGGTCCATGGAGTACGATGTACTGTGCAAGTAGCATGGAGTACGATGTACCGTGGGGTATCTTCGGATACGGTATCTTTGTGATACGGGGTATCTTTGTGATACGGCATCTTTGTGATACGGGGTATCTTCGGATACGGCATCTTCGGATGCGTGAGATCGGATAAGACTGACGGGTTGGATTGACCCACCTCCCGGGCGGTTCCCGATCAGGGTGAGACCTCGCACACTGGGATCCGTGAAGCTAGAGGGACTCACGAGGACATATTGGCCAGTCCTGGTTATTACCGATATACAGTTATTGCCTAGTCTCGTATCTTGTGTATATATATACATACGTTTTCGGATATCGATGTTTTCGAGAAACTGGATTTTTCATGATTTTGAGTGAGTCAGGATCACCCGAAGGAGGGGTCGAGTCCTGACTTTATTGTGAAATTTTTAAAGAGAAAGAAATGATTTAAAATAATTGCATGTTGATTTTTTTGTGCAAACTCGATTTACATAGCATCATAATTCACATCATTTGTTTTAAAATGTGTGGAGAAAGGGTGGTTTATGCACGGCATCACGTTCATGTAGGTAGTACGGTTACCTACTTGTTCGTAAGATTGCCTTACTGAGCTTGATGTGCTCACCCCTTTCATTTTCTCCCACAGATAATCTCCAGTTGAAGTTGAGGCGATTCAGTACTGCATTCCGGATATCCGCTGCTGCCCATCAACATAAGGTATTATATACACTTGTACATATTGTATCTACATAAGCATAGCACAGTAACATGTTTGTAAGTAACTTTAGGGGATGTATAAATAATGTAAACAATTATAAATGACTGGAGAAGAAATAAGTTAGATGGTAATTGAATGGTGGGACTGGCATTGACGCACAGCCCAATTATTAGTGGAGTGTGGTCACGATTCGAGGACAGGTAAGAACTTAAGAAAATAACAAAATGCGAAAAATTAACTCTGATTTTTTGGTAATTTGGGTCGTGACAATGCCAGTGAACGACAGAGAGCCCGAAATACAGGAAGTGATGAACCAAATGCAAGCATGGAGGGATTGAAAAATTTTAATTCATTAGTTGAAAATTTTGATGTAAAACTTACATCGGGGATTTATAAGGAGTGATGAGATCCCAATAATATTTCATTTTCGAAATAATGAAAATTTCATGGAAGACATGAATATTATGTCCTTGATAAGTTTATAAAGAACAAAATGTATATATATATATACATATGTATAATAATATATATATATATATATATATATATATACTAGACAAATTTAAATGGATAGATAGTAATATATATATAACAAATATATATATATATATATTATGTAATGTATAGTATGTAATATATAAGTATTAATAAATAAAAATAATGCATGAGACAAATAAAATGAAATGGAAATAAACACAAAACAAATAAAACAAAAAAATATAATAATATCATTAAACAAACAAATCATATATATATATATTAATATAATGTATATATATATATATATATATGTTTGAAAAAAACAGAGACATTAGCTGGGCGAGAAAAAGGAAGAGAAAGAAGAGAAAGAAAGGAAAGAAAAGAGGAGAAAGAAAGAGCTACTCAGTTGAGGGAAGAAAGGAAAGAAGAAAGAAAGGGAGAAGAGAAAGAAGACTGAGTAGAATCGGGCTGGAAAAACAGAAGCAGAACCGAAGGAGAAGAGGACTGAAGGAATAAGAAAATCGAGACTGAAGCTGGAAGTGAAACCGAGAGGCAGGGGAGAGGAAGAAGAAGACCGAGGCTGGAAAAAAATTGAAGCAGCTAGAAAATAGAAACAGAACCGAGGGAGAAGAGACTGAAGTTAGAAGCAAACCGAGAGGAAGAAAGCAAAACAGAATCGGGGCTGGAAATTGAAACAAAATCGAGGAAGAAGAAGAGCAGACCGAGGGGAAATTGAAGCAGAAACTGGAAATTGAAACAAAATCGAGAAAGAGAAGAGTTGAAGGAGCAAACCGAGAGTGAGGAAAGCAGGACCCGAGAGCTAAAGGAGGAAGAAGACCAAGCAAATCGAGGCTGGGCTGGCCGAGAGAGAAGAAAGGAAAAGGAGAAAAGGAAGAAAAAAAGAAAAGAAAAAAAAAGAAAAAGAAAAAGCTGGAAATTTGAAAAAAAAGGTAATATATATATGTATATATGTATATTTAATGTACATGTACATATATGTGTGTTGTATGTATGTAGCATGTTAGTGTAAAGTAAAGTAGATATGAAAAAAAAATGAGAAAGATGAGAAATAGACAAATAAATAAATATATGGGATAATGAATAATGAAAACAAATAATATATATATATATATGTGAATATATATATATATATATTTGTGTATATTTGTATAGGTGTATATGATAAAGGTGTATGTTAGTATATGTACATATAAAAAAATATATAGTAAGAAAAATATATAAACATGCGTGTCGGCCTAGGTATGTATAATTATACGTACACACGGAGTAGTAACGAATAGGTTATGATTTTTAACGCAATTGGCATGAATAGGATGCTAAGTAAACAATTTCAGTGTAGGTGAATCATAGAAGGAATTAAAGGAGGTACTAGGAGGCGTCACCACTCGAATTCAAAAATTTCGATAGATCAAGGTAAGGGGGTATAATTTAAAACGGTAATAGTTTTCTTTCTGAACCATGATTAAGGAAAATTTACAAAGATTTGAACTATGATTTTCGAGCATGTTTTTTGCTTGTGTTTTCTGAGTAAGAACGTGTTTTTTGAGTTGTATTTTGAATAATTGCGTATTTCTGAATTTGATTTTTGAACAAGAGCATACTCTCTAAAATTGTCTTTTGAGTAAGATGATTGTACTTCGATATTTTTATATATGAAAACTATAGTATGTTTTGAGACTAAGGGCCATTTATGTTGTATGCTAACGCAGGTCTACTTCGCCTGTGTGGCGTCTAAACTTCGCCTGTGTGGCGTCTGAACTTCGCCTGTGTGGCGTCTGAACTTCGCCTTTATGGCGTCTGAACTTCGCATTTGTGGCTTCTGAATTCCACCTTCGGGTGTTTGAACGCTGTACGAACTTGATCCTGTCTACAGCCTTACCATGGCCATAGGTTATGAATTCCCTCTACGGATGATGATTTTGTTATTGCCGCATGATAATTATATGGGCCAATGTAGTCTTTATCTAAATTAAACTCTGTTTTCAGATTTGATTTTATGACATGTGATTTTGCATGTAATCATGTTATTGGAATCCTGAACATACAAAAAGGTTATGTGATAACTGTTAAATACAAGTACGTAAAGAATTATGTTTTGAATCATGTTGTGTTTCGATTTTTCTTAATTTTTGAAGGTCCTTATACTAGTTTCAGAGAGTAGTTATTATACGTATTAAATGTATTTGAATTACTAAGACCGTTTTAAATGTATTTTCTTACAGAGTTTTTTTTCTGAATGCTCACCCCTCTACCTTTTAGACTATTTGCAGTGATCTATAGGCGTTACCTGCTGCGTACACGACATAGGCTATTGGGAAAGAGTTACCCTGGGCTACTTTTTGTACACACAGAAAGGTATACAATTACATTCCTGTACTAGACATATTTGTATGCAGAAGCATATATTGGGAATATTTTGTTGGGATGTAATTTGTAAGGAAAACAATGTAGCGAATATTATTTTTGGGATTAGGTTTTAAGATGATTGGTATTGAATCGAAATGGATGTATTGAGTTGTAAATGTGGATTTGGAAAGTATGCTTGGTAGTTGTGGATATCTAGGATTGTTGGAAGGCATGCTTGGTAGTTGTGGATATCTAGGATTGTTAAAACAATTGATTTGCAGGTGGGTAGGCTCATATATAAGCCGTTATGCTGCCGAAATTTCTATCGACCATATATGTCAAAATATGGAATTTAAATATAATTATGGATAAAGAATTAGGAAAAGTGATTTGACACTGAACAGGAATACAACCTAAGTGAATAAGGGAATAAATGGGTAAATCAAGTTAAAAAAAATCCTCCAATTTTCAAGGGTCAGGGGTCGTTACAGTTAAAGGTGGTATCAGAGCGAATGTTGTCTAGTACTGTCAGTGTCGAAAATAAGGATAAAATTACATCCCAATGTCTGTGCTTGTCTGGTTGTAGGTAATGTATACCTAACGAATTTAAGATTTGATCTTTGGAATTAGGCGCAGGTATTAGATCACTTGCATGATGAGTGGAAGACGAGGACGCCCTCGGAGGTAGGCTCAGCCACCTCCACCTCCTCCACCGCAACCAGAGAGTCCCAATACTCATATGGCTCAGTTCGAGCAGCGTTTGGAGCAGCGCCTCGAGCGAGGCTTGGAATTGATAGCTGCCATGGTTGCCCAACACTTAGGGGCAAACGTTTCTGATTCAGCTGGCACGACGCCAATTCCTACTCCAGTGCCGACTCCTCCTTAAGCTCCACCTCCACCTTCTCCTCCACAAGTTCCTCCAGTACCTATGGTGCCTCAACCTCCTGTATAGGCCCGGAGGGAGGAGAAGGATATCGGTAGGATGAGGGATTTCCTGAAGATGAAGCCTCCAGCATTCAAGGGGATTAAGGATCTAGTAGAGGCTGAAGAGTGGCTGGTAAATCTTGGGAAGATCTTCGACTTTCTGGGGTGTTCTGATGTGGAGAAGGTTTCTATGGCCACGTACATGCTGAAGGGCCAAGCAGAGTATTGGTGGGGATCCACCAAGGTCCTTATGACTACTTAGCATCTGATGATTAGTTGGGATGCATTCTTCACATCCTTTAGAAATCAGTATGCTCCACGAGCTGCCCAGTAGAAGTTGAGGATGGACTTTTTGAATTTAGTACAAGGCAGTATGACTATGGATGAGTATGGGAGTAAGTTTACGATGCTGATGAGGTATGACTCGGAGACGTTCCAAAATGAAGGGCGTCGTATGGAGAGGTTTCTAGCAGGGTTGAGGCCAGCTATTCGAGATCGACTTTTGGGGTTATGGATTACTAAATTCCAAGATGCCCTGGGTAGAGCACAGATGATTGAGAGGGGCCTGAATGTTTCACAGACGGAGTATGGCCTTAAGGGAAAGAACAGAGATAAGAGTAAGCGGACGAAGTTTGTGAGACAGGATTTTCGGAGGGGCCAGCCTAAGAGACAGAGGACAGATGAGTCTCAAGCTAGGATTGATAGGCCTACGACTCCTATAGCTACCCCATAGATTACTAGATGCTTTCAATAGTACGAGAGATTGTGTACTAGTTGTGGTAATTTCCATAGAGGTGTGTCACTGGTCCTTAGGGAGCTACTTTAGGTGTGGACAGAGGGGACACCTGATTAAAGATTGTCCACTGAATAAGTTTCCACAGCCCCAGAGCCACCACGACAACCTGAGAGACAAGCTCCCCAGAGACAAAACCCACAGAGATGGGCTACCGCAGCAGAGAAGAGCAAGAAGCCTGTCACTCATGGGAGGGTCTTTGCTTTGGACAGAGAGACTGCTGATGCCTCCACTGAGACCATTCAGGGTAAGCTTTTAATTTGCAATCATGAGGCACATGTATTGTTTGATTCAGTTTCCACACACTCATTCATATCACCCAATTTCGCACGTAAATTGCATATTAAACCTGAATCTCTAGATTTTACGTTACACGTTAGTACACCCATGTATAATTCACAAAAGACTGATATGGTGTGTAGAAGTTGTGAAATCAAGGTAAGAGATAGGATCATGTTAGCAGATCTAATCTTGTTGAGCATATATGGCTTTGATGTAATTTTGGGTATGGATTGGCTAGCCACCAACCGTGTAAGTTTAGACTGCTACTCTAAGACTGTAACCTTCTCCTTACCTAATAAGTTCGATGTATGCTTTGCAGTTAAGGAATAAATTTTATGATTTTGACTATTGATGAAAATGTTTGATGAACGTGTTAATGTGAAGGTTATGTTGCATTCATCTCCGATACTAGTCGGGAATGTCCAAGTATTTAGGACATATCAGTGGTATGTGAGTTCTCGGATGTGTTTCCTGATGAACTACCGAGACTACCACCGGAGAGAGAGTTAGAATTCAATATAGATGTGGCACCAAAGACTCAGCCAAACTCGAAGTCTCTTTAACGGATGGCCCTTGTTGAACTTGAGGAACTGAAAAAGCAGTTGCAAGACCTGCTAGACAAAGGGTTCATTAGGCTAAGTGTATCCCCGTGGGGAGCTCTGACATTATTTGTGCGGAAGAAGGATGGTAGTCTCAGGTTATGTATAGACTACAGGCTGCTGAAGAAGGCCACAATTAAGAACAAGTATCCCTTGCCCAGAATAGATGATCTATTTGACCAGCTAAGAGAGGCTACGGTGTTCTCGAAAATTGACCTGAGATCGGGCTATCACCAATTGAGGATTAAGAAGGAGGATGTTCCGAAAACGACCTTCTGAACGAGATATGGCCACTATGAGTTCCTCGTGATGCCCTTTGGTCTAACTAATGCACCAACTGCATTCATAAGCCTGATGAATGAGGTGTTCCAAGAGTATCTAGATCGATTCATCATAGTTTTCATCGACGATATTCTGATCTACTCAAAGTCCCAAGAGGAGCATGAGCAGCATTTGAGAGTAGTGCTCTAAACTCTCAGAGAGAAACAATTGTATGGGAAGTTGGATAAGTATGAGTTTTGGTTAGAGTAAATAGCATTTCTGGGCCATATTATTTCTAAAGACGGGGTGTTAGTGGATCCGTCTAAGGTTGAGGCAGTACTTAACTGGGAGAGGTCGAAAACTGTTACAGAAGTCCGGAGTTTTCTGGGACTAGCTGGATACTACAGGAGGTTTGTAGAAGGTTTCTCCAAGATTGTAGCTCCACTGACTAAGCTGATACGCAAGGATGTTCCATTCGAGTGGACTGATCAATGTGAGCAGAGCTTTAAAGAACTCAAGAAGAGGTTGACTACCGCCCTAGTCTTAACCATTCATAGTGGGTCTGGAGGCTATGCAGTATACAGTTATGCATCATACCAGGGCTTTGGGTGTGTACTTATGCAACATGGGAGAGTGGTCGCATATGGTTCTCGCCAACTTAAGAACCATGAAAGGAATTACCCCACCCATGACTCGGGGTTAGCCGCGGTTGTTTTTAGGATATAGCGGTATTATCTTTATGGAGAAAGATTTCAGATTTTTACTGACCATAAGAGCTTGAAGTATATATTTGATCAGAAGGAGCTAAATATGAGATAGAGACGATGGATAGAGCTCCTCAAGGATTATGATTGCGAGATTCTGTATCACCCGGGTAAGGCAAACGTTGTGGCAGATGCTTTAAGCAAGAAGGGGTTGATTTCTTTTATGATGGTCAGAGAATGGGAGTTGTTAGAGCAGTTTACCAAACTCAGTGTTAGTGGGGAAACAACAGATGTTGGGTTCATAGCTAGTTTGCAGATTGAACCTAGTATACTTGATTAGATCAGAACTGGACAGAGGGGTGATCAGAAATTATTGGACATGGTCAGTTAGGCAAAACAGGACGTACAATCAAACTTTATGGTCGGTGAGGACGAGTTGATGAGATTTAGGGGCCATATATGTGTCCCAAACAATGATGCCCTACGACAAAGGATCTTAAAGGAGTCTCATTATTCTCGGTACACCATGCACCCGGGAAGCACTAAGATGTACCACATTTACGGAAGGTGTATTGGTGGGTCGGTATGAAAAGAGATGTAGGTGAGTTTGTGGCCAAGTGTCTGATTTGTCAACAGATTAAGATCGAACACCAAAGGCCAGTGGGATTACTTAAGTCTCTTTCAGTGCCTACTTGAAAATGGGAGCACATTACTATGGATTTCATTATGGGTTTACCAAGGACCCGAAAGGGGCATGATGCAATCTAGGTGATTGTAGACAGATTGACTAAGAGTGCCCACTTCCTATCCATTAAAAGTACAGACTCCTTGAGTTCTTTAGCAGAGTTATATGTGAGAGAGATAGCTCGGTTGCATGGGGCTCCCGTGAGCATTACATCCGATAGAGATTCCCGATTCACTTCTAGATTTTGGGCTCATTTTTAAGAAGCCATGGGATCTCAGCTTAATTTGAGCACAGCAAATCATCCTCAGACCGATGGTCAGTCCAAAAGGACAATTCAGACCTTAGAGGATATGGTGAGGGTGTGCGTTTTGGAGTTTAAGGGCTCATGGGATGATCATCTACCTCTCACAGAGTTTGCTTACATCAACAGCTATCATGCTAGCATCGGGATGGCACCTTATGAGGCCTTGTATGGTAGAAGATGTAGGTCTCCAGTGGCTTGGGAAGAAATGGGTGACAAAAGGATCTTGGCTCCCGAGTTGGTGGAACAGGCAACAGAAGATGTTTGGATAATTTGTGATAGACTTAAGACCGCACAAAGTAGGCAGAAGAGTTATGCGGATAAGCATAGGCGGCCACTTGAGTTTCAGATTAGGGACTCCGTGTTTCTTAAGGTATCTCCGAGCAAGGGTATCATGCGGTTTGGGAAGAAGGGGAAGTTGAGTCCTCGCTTCATTGGTCCTTTTGAGATCCTAGAGAGAGTGGGAGACGTAGCCTACAGACTTGCCTTACCACTGCAGTTTTCTGGGGTACACAATGTCTTCCATGTCTCGATGTTAAGGAAGTATAACCCGAATCCCTCACACATCATTGAGTATGAGCCCTTGAGCATTCAAGAGGATATGAGCTACGTTGAGTAGGAATGTCAACGGGGCAGGTACCTGCTAATTTTGAGGTACCCGACCTCAAACCCGATTAACAATCATAAAACTCAAACCCTATTAAAACCCGATTATTTTTTCAAGATACTACCTGAACCCTACCCGAATAAATTTTATACTACTCGTTAATTACCCGATTATTCAACCCATAATTTGACAACCCGTTTAGTAACCCGAACCTGAAACCCGAACCCGAAACCCGAAAAAAGTCATCTAATTTTGTATAAATCAAAAATAAAAATTAAACAACAACATACATAGTCTATCATAATTAAACAAATTTTAATAATTCAACAAACCACTTGAAACCATAGCAAATAAACAAATCATAAAAACATATTTATGAAACTATAAACAAACATAATTTAAGTAAAAATTAGAAAACATATTTGAAGTTTATTGGAATCATGATAAATCTTCATTCTTCATCATTATTAAAAATGTCACTTGAGTCCATAGTTGTAGATGCTCCTACAAATAAAATAAATAAAATATTAGTCTTGAGCTAAAATATAATAATAGACTACTTTTGAAAAAGAAACAAATAAAATAAAAAAGAGTTATAACAAATAAATTATTTACCTCCTACGTCACTCCTTAACCAATTTTGGCAACACATCAATGCCTCCAAAGTGTCCGGATTAAGCCTACTTCGATGACTACTCACTACTCTCCCACTAGTGCTAAAAGCTGATTCGGATGCAACTGTTGAAACAGGAATAGCAAGAAAGTCCCTAGCAATCAATTGCAAAGTAGGATACTTTATCCCATTTGTCTTCCACCAATTAAGAATATCAAAGGATTGAGTCCATGGCAAAACTAGCTCTTCTAAATAGTGATCTAATCTGATTTCCCATCACACTAGTAGCAGAAGAACTAAGAGATGCAACCAACTTTGTGAAATCTTCTCGTTGAGAAGTAGAGACAGTTGACGCTTGAACAAATGGTGAGTTTAATGTTGAAGTACACAAAGAAGCATGTAATTTTGGTCGAGAGGTTTTGTTCTGGTATACATTAAGCAATTCATAACAAGTTTTCTTAACTTGTTCGATCTCAAAGATTGCATCATCACCGAAAATGTCTGGAAAATAAAACTCAACCACTTTCATTTTATACCGAGGATCCAATACAACTGCCACAACTAACACCACATGAATAACACTCCAATATTTGTCAAACTTCTCAAACATTTTCTTAGTGATGGCACTAATTACAATCACTAGACATCCACTTCATTAGTGCATTTTGAAGTTGACAAATTTGAACAAAATAACAATTTGCAGTAGGATACCTTGTCCCTGAAAATAATTCAGTGGCATTATAAAAGATTTCTAAATTTTCAGCAGTAATTTCTGCCATCTGCCAATCATTCTCACTAGGCACTTTAGTATAAAGCTTATCCCTAAAAATCAACCTAGGAAAAATCTCTTTGTATTCTATGGCAGTTCAAAGCATCAAGTAAGTCGAGTTTCACCTAGTTCTACAATCAAGGCTTAACTTTTTAGTGCATACAACTTTTGCTTGACGTGCCACATCTTCAAATTTTTCCACACGAGAAGGACTAGCAGACCAAAATGCAACACTATCACATATATTGTCAATTGTATGCTCTATTGTGGATAATCCATCTTTCACAACAAGATTCAAGATATGTGCACAACATCTCATGTGAAAGATTTTCCCATCAAGTAAGAGTTCAGAATACAACTTATCCGGTATAATAGAAATCATACCATCATTAGAACTGTAATTATCAACAGTGATAGTCGAAAGTTTGGTCTCTATATTCCATTTAGTCAACGCTGCCATCAATTTTTCAGCAAGAACCTCCTTGGTATGAGGAGTCGGTACATAAATAAACCTAAAAGTTTCAAAATAACATTAGTTATTTTGTTAACAATTTAAAAAAAAAATTAATGAATCGTATACGTGTTAAAAGGTTCAAAAAAGTTATTTACCTCAAAATACAACTTTGCAACACCCAAGAATCATCAATAAAATGAGCAGTAACAGACATGTATCATTTCTTTTGATTTGAAGTCCACATATCCGTTGTGATTGCTATTCGACTTTTTAGCTTCTCAAACACGCCCATTAGATTTGCCTTCTCCAATTGATGAATTTTGAGGATGTCTTCTTTAATCGTATTGCAAGAAACCATCTTGAAAAGGGGTTGGAGGCTAGCAACAAATCTTCTTAATCCAACATGCTCCACAATAGAAATAGGATACTCATGCAAGATTATAGCACGAGCCAACTCATTTCTTGAAACTTCTTGATCAAATGTAAAATTACCAAAACGAACCTTCCAGTCATTGTTCTGCTCCATGCTAATCATCTTTTGCTTTTTGAAGCATGTTTCAATGGTTGAATTGTTTTTCCTTGAACAAGTGACCATGTGGTTTAGCAGAGCTTTTATTCCATTATGGCTACCAGCCTTAAGAGAAAGGTTGCAATAGTTACATATTGCATTATCTTCTCCATTTATATTTTTCTTTTCAAAGTGTTGCCAAGCCTTTGAAGTTAACTTGCGAGAACGTTTGGTTACTAGAGGTTTCGTTGAAGCAGATGTTGTTGAAGTTATATCAGGGGAACTATTTGAGGGCAAACTTGGAGCATTAATATTTGTGTTTCTCGAACTTGAACCCATAGTTGATGGAGCAGTGGCAGCTTTATCATTCTCATCAATAATCTCAATATTTCCAGTAGTTGCCATTTTTCGAAAGATCTGTAAACAATATAAAAAAAATCAGGCTGAGGGTAAGGATATTTGTAAAAATTAGAAAAAGTTTTGTATGACACAATAATACTACAATACAATATTTCATCAAGCTATAATGAAAGTGAAAAATCAAACAGACAACGATTGCGATGAAAATCCAGATCATCCCATGAACCAAAACTCAAATAGTAGTTTATAATGAACAAAACACAAAATTAGCAAGCCTCCATAATGAACAAAACACACGTTTGCTAGCGACAAAGGTCACTCTCTCAATAAATTAATCTAGCAAGTATTTTGAAAATTTTCTTTATGTGTTGTACAAAATTATACTAACTTTAATATTATATATTAAATAAATTGTTCAATATTGCATCATAAGTACATCATTACTAAAGTTTTTGAACTTCATCATTAGAGTTAAAGGATTGATTACGTATCCTTTAAAGATATATTAAAAAATAAATCTAAAATTTAACTAAGTTATTTCATACAACTTTTTTAAACAGTAAGTTAAATTAAATATGAGATTATCATCATCCTCTTGTTATGTTCCTTGTGGCATTTTTAATTAAAAAAACTAATTAATATGATAAAAAATGCAGACAGGACAATCATGAAAATATATATCAAAGGTACAAGTTATTTTAAAAATAATTATAGTATTTAATTTGATAATTCCATAAAAAACTACTATAAGTTCGCAATTTATCATTTATAAAAATGCTGAAAGAAAAATATTTTAGTTAACTTGAAAATGATCCTTTTTTTTTCAACTAAAGGGTGACTATCATTAAATTATAATTTTATTTATTTATTTTTTGTTGCAAATGCTGAAAATATTAGTTTGATTAATGTTTGGATCAAAAAATAAAAAGGTCAATAGATGATGTCAGAGGTAGTATTTTTTTTTCCTTTCCTTTTCATTTGACTATTAAAATGGATTATAGCAAGTTAGAAAAGAACACAAAACTTCCTTCTTTAATTATAATCATATTTTTTTTTATAGTTTCTTCCCTGACTGAGTATTGAATATTCAATCAATGCTGCATTGTTTGTTTGTGTAAGACACCTTATGTTTAACAGTCCTATAGTTTCAAGCAAGAAAATAAAATAACCAATATGTATTCTTTTTCTTAAATGTTTAATTCAATCACAAAGTTTGAATATCATAGAAATAGTTGATTAAATCTGCAAGATAATCTACAAGGCAGTTGAGAAGAATGTATAAAAAATGAATCGGCACCATTGATGTGAGACCCCGTATATGTATAAGGGTATATATGTACATAGAAGTGTAAATAGAGTTGTACTATGAATTCATGAGTGAAGTATATGTGATGTAAGTCCACAAGTAATGTACACACTTGTAATGAGAGTGGTAATCGTACATACAAGTTTCATTTTGTACAAATGTGTAGAAATGGACTTAAACATGTGGAGAATGTGTGTAGAATGGATTTTGAATAGCTTGGTAAAATGGAAGTATAATTGCATAAGATGTGCACTTCCATTTTAGTTTATATTAAGTACCATTGGTCATACAAAGATCCTACACAAGTTTTAATGTGCATAAAGTGAGGATGGATGCCATCCTCAAGTCTCAAAGATGAATGAATGAGGAAATGATCATGGTAGCAAATTAAGGATATTTGGTAAGTGTTGTTGCAGAGGAAATCTGGAAATTTTGAAGGGCAGATCGATCTCATGGGATGAGAGATCGATCTGGAAGAGCCAGAATGCTCTTATTTGGGCGAAAGAATAGAACAGATCGATCTCCAATGGACCAGATCGATCTCCTTAGCTCTCTGTTTGGGAGCAGATCGATCTCATGCCTCGACAGATCGATCTCATGCCTCCACAGATCGATCTCATGCTTCGACAGATCGATCTCAGGCTTAAAAATACTGTGAAAAGAGGGATTTTAAGGGACCAGATCGATCTCCTCTTGGACCAGATCGATCTCCTCAAGCTATTTCTATATAAGGAGTGCTGGAAATCAGAAAATTTCGGGAAAAACACAAACCTTTCACTTTCAACCCAAAAACCTAACATTCTCTCTCAAAAATCAGCCATTTTCAGTGAGGTTTGAAGAGAGACCATTAGAGGCAAAGTTGTTCCTATCAAAGAGAAGAACAACATAGTTGAAGAGCATTTTCCCATTGTGGATATTGAAGGATTTAAGGGCATTGCCATTTGGAGCAAGAAGAGAAATTAAATTTGGTAAGATTCTAACACTCCAACTATGGTACATTGTTTATTTAATTGATTTGGAGTTGTTTGGCATGAGTATGGATGGTTAGAAACTATCTAAATACATTGGAATGATTTTGACCTAGAAATGGTCTAGAGTGAGAAAGTGGAATGTATGGAGATTAATGATGAATGAGATATGTAAAAGTTATTTATAGTGTTGTGGTATGATTTTAAGATGTGGTTAGTGGATAAATTGGGAGATTTACCTAAAAGAGGTAAAATGAGGGTTAAGGCATTTGTAAAATGCATAAGTAAATAATGTTGACTAGTGAGGTCAATTATGGGTTAAATACGTTAACTCAATCGATTTAATGAATGAATCGCAGCTTCCGAGGATACGTCGAGGCGAGTTGACCCAAGAGCGTGAGGAGCTAAGAGAAAAGGAGTCACACCAAGTAAATCGAGGTAAGGGAATTGTGTGGACTCTTAGAGATATTGTGCGCAATTTGGGCGCATAAATGTTTTGCTAGAATGCATGAGATTAGGAAATGTTGTTGTTGGGTGATTGGAGGGTAAAAGTTGGGAGTTTGAGAAATGTGCATGAAAACAAAAGCATATTGCTTTGAAAATCATGTTTTATTTGCTTTTTAGCAAATGATTGGTAGGTTGGCTAACATTGAAATGATTTGCAAAAGAAATGAGTATGTTTTGGTTTTGATAACCACATTTTGCAAGTTTTGAGCCACCTACATGATTTCGTGAGTATGAAAGAGTGCATGAGGCACTAGTTTTCACATGGATTTCATATTGTTTTGGCATTGTGCTTTGAGTTTGTCTCGCACTGGATGCCCACCTTGCATGTTGCCGTGTTTGGAGCTTCGAGTAGACTTGGTGTCACATCGATTAAATAGGCTCACACGTGCATTGTTTTGAGACATGGCATGTAAAACAACCTGATGAGCCCGAACGAGGGATAAGGGTTGGAGATCCGCCTGATGAGCCCGAACGAGGGATAAGGCTGGGGGTCCACGGAGTACGTTGTACCGTGCATGTAGCATGGAGTACATTGTACCGTGTTGTGATGTGATGTGCCGTCTTCAAACGAGATCTGCTATGGACCGGCGGGTAGGATTTGACCCACCTCCCGTGTGGAAGCAGATGGTGGTGATATCCCGTACACCTGATCCGTGTAGCTGGTATCACAGGTTATGTACATAGACCTTGAGGTTATTACCTATTGTTGAAACTGCCTATCTCACATGTATAATGCTATTTGAGAATAAATCCATGTTTGAAGTGATTGTGGTCAGGAAAGCCCGAGGGATGGGCTGGGACCTGACGTTGAATTGATTTGTTAATGGTTTTTAAAGTGCACGAATGCATGATGTTTAATGCCATGCTTTTATTGTGAATTATGCATGATGATTTATACCATGCTTTGAGTTGAAATGTGCACTGAATTTTAATAGCATGAATGCTTTACATACCATTAACACAATCATACACTCATGTTTTGAGATAAACTATGAATAAAATGCTTTTGAGCATGGCATCACGATCACGTAGATAGTACAGTATCTACCTGTTCGCATGATTGCCTTACTGAGCGTGTGGTTTGCTCACCCCCTTATTTTCCCCTCTCTACAGAGATTTGAGTATAGATTGAGCTTGACTGGAGGCGCCCCTTTTTGGTAATCCGCTGCATCCCATCGCTAAAGGTATACACACTTGGATTATTTTGTATCTAAACTAGACATAGCACAGTAGCATTTTGTATGTAACTACTGGGGATGTAAAACAATGTAAACACATGTAACAACTCTGATATATATACATTTACACAAGTGTTTACTCATAAATAATGTTTCAATTGAATTGGTATGGTGGAGTGGGTTAGACGTCGACACACAGCCCAACTGTTAAGCGCGTGGTTGTTCACGATCGAGGAAGGATGATTAAGGATTGATGCATGAAAATGCAAAAAATTTGTACGTATTTTGGTAAGTTGAGGGTCGTGACAGAAGTTGGTATCAGAGCTCGAGTTGGTCTGACGTGCGTCGTGTCTAAAATACTTAATAAGTGAAAAATTACATCCCCAAGTTACTGTGCTTGTTTAGATACAAATAGTGTATGTCGATGGGTTGACTAAGTAATTGGTTGTGAATGTAGGGAACTGAGTAAGTATGCCTAATACCAGTCGCGGTAGAGGGATGAGAGCACAAGCTCGAGGCCGTAGAGGTAGGCCTGGGGGTCGTGTTGAGCCGGAAACACACGAGGCTCAGGAGGATGTTGAGGTGGAGGTCGACGTTGAGCACGCTCCACAGGGTCCAGAGGAGAGGCCCGAGAGTACTGAGGCTCGCTTCGCGAGGATTGAGCGGAGCATTAAGATGATTTTGGAATTGGTCACTCAATCTTTACCTGGAGTTGGCGGTAGACAGAGTCCCGCTACACAGGGTGATGCTGAGCAAGCAGCTGCTCCCGAGGCACGGGCGAGGCAAGCCCAAGGACCTCAGACGACAGATACCCCACCCCCACAGGATGTGCCTACGCCGGTTGCTACGCCAAGCAGTAGAGGTTGGGGATATGGATGTGATTTGGATAGACTGCGGCAGTTCCAGAAGTTTGAACCGCCGTCTTTCAGTGGAGTAAAGGACCCAGTAGCGGCTGAGGATTGGATCAATGAGATCGAGAAATTATATAGGTTCTTTGAGTGCACTACTACCGAGATAGTAGCATTTGCCGCTTTTATGCTGAAGGGATCAGCAGAACATTGGTGGAAATCCACCAGGCCGATTTTGAGAGCCCGACATACTGAGATCAACTGGGATGTGTTTCTAGAGGCCTTCCGGAGACAGTATGTCCCGGATACCGCCCAACGAAAGCTAAAGATGGCATTTTTAGGATTGACCCAAGGGAGCAGGACTGTGGATGAGTATGAGACTGCTTTTATATCCCTGGGCAGATATGATCCCAACATGATGAGTAATGAGGTCGAGAAGATCCAGAAGTTTGTGGATGGATTGAGACCAACCATCAGGTCTAAATTGGTTCCCCTGGATATACCGACCTATGAAGAGGCAGTGCGCAGGGCGCAATTATGTGAACAAGATGTTGATAGAATCGCCTCGGAGTTTGGAAAGGTTGGTAAGATGAGGGACAGAGATAAGAAGAGTCCTATGATGGATAGAGGCTTCAGCTATAAAGGAAGCAAGAGATTCTCTGGAAGGAGGCCGAGAATTGATGAAATCTGGGAGAGGACAGTTGATACTCCCATGTATCCGGCCATTGCTCCAGCTAAGGGAATCATGATTGGAGGACCACGGCCTACTACAGACTAGTGTGGCAAGTGTGGTAGGTACCATGGTACTCGACCATGTTACGGACCTCAGGTTGTATACTTCAGATGTGGGAAGCCAGGGCACGTAATCGGAGATTGCCCAGAGATGATAGAGAGAGCCCCGCAGAAGGGCAAGGAGCCAGAGAGAGCTCTAGTTGGTACAGCTGCTCCGAGGAGGAAGGCTACAGCTGAAGAAAAGGGGAAACAAGCAGTGGGTGTAAGCAGAGGACGAGTGCACGCACTGGATCAGGATACTGCAGATTAGTCTTCAGATGTGGTAAAAGGTACCATCCAAATCTTTGATTTAGAAGCTTATGTACTGTTTGATCCTGGTGCCACACACTCCTTTATTTCGCCATCCTTTGCATGTAAATTGTTGAAGCATGTAAAACCCACGCTGCTTGATAAGATGTTATTGATATTTACCCCTATGAATGATAGTCAGTTGACTGAGCATATATATAGGGATTGTAAAATGAAGATAGGAGGTAAAGAGATGGCAGCCGATTTAATTTTATTAAACATGAGTGATTTTGATGTGATCCTAGGAATGGATTGGTTGGCTGCCAATCATGTTGTTATGGATTGTCATGCGAAAACTTTGATGTTTCCAAAGATAGACACCCTTGTAGTTAATTTTGTGAAATGAAATTAAAGAACATGATTATTATAAGTGTGATGAGTACAATCTTGATACATGATGTATGAAAGATAAATTTGATTTCATTTATGTATGTGATGTGATGATTTATGATACTAATGGTGGAAAGAATAATGTGAAGGATTCATCGCTTTTGTGATTGAGATGGATAAGGCACGTCCGAAATTGGAAGACATACCAGTGGTTAGGGAATTTCCAGATGTCTTTCCGGATGAGTTACCAGGATTACCTCCAGATAGGGAGATGGAGTTTGGTATAGATTTGGCACCTGGTACAGAGCCGATGTCCAAGCCACCATACAGGATGGCTCAAGTTGAGTTAGAGGAGTTAAGGAAACAATTACAAGAGTTGCTGGAGAAGGGGTTCATCAGGCCGAGCGTCTCACCTTGGGGAGCACCGGTCCTGTTTGTAAGGAAGAAGGATGGAAGCCTCCGACTATGTATAGACTACCGGTTGTTGAATAAGGCCACCATCAAGAATAAGTATCCCCTCCCACGCATCGATGATTTGTTGGATCAGCTTAAGGGAGCGCAAGTCTTTTCCAAGATAGATCTGAGATCAGGGTACCATCAGTTGAAGATACGAGATGGAGATGTACCCAAGACAGCTTTTCGCACCCGGTATGGACATTATGAGTTTATGGTTATGCCATTCGGGTTGACGAATGCTCCCGCAGCTTTTATGTCCTTGATGAATGAGGTATTCCACCAGTACTTGGATCGATTTGTTATTGTGTTCATTGATGATATACTGGTGTATTCAAGGTCTAGAGAGGAGCATGAAAGGCATTTAAGGATAGTGCTACAAACCCTTCGAGAGAAGAAGTTGTACGCTAAACTCAGTAAGTGCGACTTTTGGTTGGAACAGATCTCTTTTCTGGGTCACATAGTATCAAAGGATGGAGTATCAGTGGATCCATCTAAGATTGAGGCCGTAGTTCAGTGGCAGAGACCCCAAACAGTGACAGAGATCAGAAGTTTCCTGGGTTTAGCTGGGTATTATCGAAGGTTTGTAGAGGGATTTTCGAGGTTAGCTGCTCCTTTGACACGTCTCACAAGGAAAAATGTAGAGTTTGTGTGGGACAAAAAGTGTGAAGACAGTTTTGAGGAGTTGAAAAGGAGATTAACTACAGCTCCAATACTCACCATTCCTACCAGCTCAGGAGGTTTCTCGGTGTATGCAGATGCTTCACACCTAGGACTGGGCTGTGTATTGATGCAGGATGGGAAGGTAGTAGCCTATGGATCAAGACAGTTAAAGGATCATGAGAGGAGCTACCCGACCCATGACTTGGAGTTGGCAGCGGTGGTGTTTGCGCTGAAGATATGGCGCCACTACCTCTATGGTGAGAGATTTCAGGTTTATACAGATCATAAGAGCCTTAAGTACCTGTTCTCACAGAAAGAGTTGAACATGAGACAGAGGAGATGGCTCGAGCTGCTAAAGGATTATGATTGTGAAATCCTATACCACCCGGGTAAAGCAAATGTGGTTGCTGATGCATTGAGTAGGAAGCACCTCGGGATGGTATCATTCATGATGATCAGGGAACACGAGCTGTTGGAACAGTTCATGAACCTCAGTTTGGATATGACCCCGCCTGACGCTGATAGTGGATTTATGATAGCTAGCCTGCAGCTGGAACCAGATCTGGTAGATCGAATCCGACAGGCTCAACGAGTTAATCGGCAGTGTAGTGATATTGTCGGGCAGATACAGAGGGGTATAGAGACGGACTTTGGGTTGAGTTCGGATGGATTGTTGAGGTTCAGAGGTAGGATATGTGTTTCTGATGACGCAGAGATCAGAAGGTTGATCCTGACAGAGGCTCACTCATCGAAGTATACGATACATCCAGGGGGTACCAAAATGTATCAAAACCTTCGAAAGGTTTATTGGTGGTCGGGAATGAAAAAGCACATTGCTGAATATGTTGCTAAGTGTCTCGTTTGTCAGCAGGTGAAGGTAGAGCATCAGAAGCCTGCAGGGTTATTGCAGCCTCTACCGATTCCGACATGGAAGTGGGAGCATGTCACCATGGATTTTGTGATGGGATTGCCGAGGACCCGGAGAGGTCATGATGCCATATGGGTGATTGTGGATCGGTTGACGAAATCAGCCCATTTTCTAGCTATGAGAGCTACCGATACTCTGAGCCAGTTAGCGAACCTATATGTGCGCGAGATAGTGAGGCTACATGGAATTCCAGTGAGCGTTGTTTCTGATAGGGATGCCCGCTTCACTTCCCACTTTTGGGAACATTTTCAGGAAGCGATGGGGACCCAGTTGAATTTTAGCACCGCGTTTCATCCTCAGACAGATGGTCAGTCAGAGAGGACTATACAGACCCTGGAGGACATGTTGAGAGCGTGTGCATTGGATTTTGGAGGCTCCTGGGATGACCATTTGCCACTCGCAGAGTTCGCGTATAATAACAGTTTTCATGCGAGTATCGGGATGGCACCATATGAGGCATTGTATGGGCGTAGATGCCGTTCCCCTATTGGATGGGAAGAGGTTGGTGACAGACAGATCTTTGCTCCCGACTTGGTTAGACAAGCCTCTGAGGATGTCCAATTGATATGTGAGAGGTTACGGACAGCTCAGAGCAGGCAAAAGAGTTATGCTGACAAGAGACGGAGACCACTAGAGTTTGAGGTGGGTGAGTCAGTGTTTTTGAAAGTTTCCCCTTCGAAGGGAATTATGAGATTTGGGAAGAAGGGAAAGTTGAGCCCTCGATATATCGGGCCATTTGAGATACTTGATAAGGTGGGAGACAAGGCGTATAGATTGGCATTGCCACCAGAGTTGGCAAGTGTGCATAACGTCTTCCACGTATCCATGTTGAGGAAGTATCACCCGGACCCGACACATGTGATAAGATATGAGCCTTTGGAGCTCAATGAGGGTATGACCTATGTTGAGAAGCCAGTTCGGGTATTGGACAGAAAAGAGAAAGTGCTGAGGACAAAGACAATTCCCTTGGTGAAGATACTTTGGCAACATCACACTGTGGAAGAAGCCACATGGGAATTGGAGAGTTTGATGCGGGAGAGGTATCCCGAGTTGTTCACAGAATAATTGGTCCCAATTTGGAGGACCAAATTTTCTAAGTGGGGGAGAATGTGAGACCCCGTATATGTATAAGGGTATATATGTACATAGAAGTGTAAATAGAGTTGTACTATGAATTCATGAGTGAAGTATATGTGATGTAAGTCCACAAGTAATGTACACACTTGTAATGAGAGTGGTAATCGTACATACAAGTTTCATTTTATACAAATGTGTAGAAATGGACTTAAACATGTGGAGAATGTGTGTAGAATGGATTTTGAATAGCTTGGTAAAATGGAAGTATAATTGCATAAGATGTGCACTTCCATTTTAGTTTATATTAAGTACCATTGGTCATACAAAGATCCTACACAAGTTTTAATGTGCATAAAGTGAGGATGGATGCCATCCTCAAGTCTCAAAGATGAATGAATGAGGAAATGATCATGGTAGCAAATTAAGGATATTTGGTAAGTGTTGTTGCAGAGGAAATCTGGAAATTTTGAAGGGCAGATCGATCTCATGGGATGAGAGATCGATCTGGAAGAGCCAGAATGCTCTTATTTGGGCGAAAGAATAGAACAGATCGATCTCCAATGGACCAGATCGATCTCCTTAGCTCTCTGTTTGGGAGCAGATCGATCTCATGCCTCGACAGATCGATCTCATGCCTCCACAGATCGATCTCATGCTTCGACAGATCGATCTCAGGCTTAAAAATACCGTGAAAAGAGGGATTTTAAGGGACCAGATCGATCTCCTCTTGGACCAGATCGATCTCCTCAAGCTATTTCTATATAAGGAGTGCTGGAAATCAGAAAATTTCGGGAAAAACACAAACCTTTCACTTTCAACCCAAAAACCTAACATTCTCTCTCAAAAATCAGCCATTTTCAGTGAGGTTTGAAGAGAGACCATTAGAGGCAAAGTTGTTCCTATCAAAGAGAAGAACAACATAGTTGAAGAGCATTTTCCCATTGTGGATATTGAAGGATTTAAGGGCATTGCCATTTGGAGCAAGAAGAGAAATCAAATTTGGTAAGATTCTAACACTCCAACTATGGTACATTGTTTATTTAATTGATTTGGAGTTGTTTGGCATGAGTATGGATGGTTAGAAACTATCTAAATACATTGGAATGATTTTGACCTAGAAATGGTCTAGAGTGAGAAAGTGGAATGTATGGAGATTAATGATGAATGAGATATGTAAAAGTTATTTATAGTGTTGTGGTATGATTTTAAGATGTGGTTAGTGGATAAATTGGGAGATTTACCTAAAAGAGGTAAAATGAGGGTTAAGGCATTTGTAAAATGCATAAGTAAATAATGTTGACTAGTGAGGTCAATTATGGGTTAAATACGTTAACTCAATCGATTTAATGAATGAATCGCAGCTTCCGAGGATACGCCGAGGCGAGTTGACCCAAGAGCGTGAGGAGCTAAGAGAAAAGGAGTCACACCAAGTAAATCGAGGTAAGGGAATTGTGTGGACTCTTAGAGATATTGTACGCAATTTGGGCGCATAAATGTTTTGCTAGAATGCATGAGATTAGGAAATGTTGTTGTTGGGTGATTGGAGGGTAAAAGTTGGGAGTTTGAGAAATGTGCATGAAAACAAAAGCATATTGCTTTGAAAATCATGTTTTATTTGCTTTTTAGCAAATGATTGGTAGGTTGGCTAACATTGAAATGATTTGCAAAAGAAATGAGTATGTTTTGGTTTTGATAACCACATTTTGCAAGTTTTGAGCCACCTACATGATTTCGTGAGTATGAAAGAGTGCATGAGGCACTAGTTTTCACATGGATTTCATATTGTTTTGGCATTGTGCTTTGAGTTTGTCTCGCACTGGATGCCCACCTTGCATGTTGCCGTGTTTGGAGCTTCGAGTAGACTTGGTGTCACATCGATTAAATAGGCTCACACGTGCATTGTTTTGAGACATGGCATGTAAAACAACCTGATGAGCCCGAACGAGGGATAAGGGTTGGAGATCCGCCTGATGAGCCCGAACGAGGGATAAGGGTTGGAGGAACAGCTGATGAGCCCGAACGAGGGATAAGGCTGGGGGTCCACGGAGTACGTTGTACCGTGCATGTAGCATGGAGTACATTGTACCGTGTTGTGATGTGATGTGCCGTCTTCGGACGAGATCTGCTATGGACCGGCGGGTAGGATTTGACCCACCTCCCGTGTGGAAGCAGATGGTGGTGATATCCCGCACACCTGATCCGTGTAGCCGGTATCACAGGTTATGTACATAGACCTTGAGGTTATTACCTATTGTTGAAACTGCCTATCTCACATGTATAATGCTATTTGAGAATAAATCCATGTTTGAAGTGATTGTGGTCAGGAAAGCCCGAGGGATGGGCTGGGACCTGACGTTGAATTGATTTGTTAATGGTTTTTAAAGTGCACGAATGCATGATGTTTAATGCCATGCTTTTATTGTGAATTATGCATGATGATTTATACCATGCTTTGAGTTGAAATGTGCACTGAATTTTAATAGCATGAATGCTTTACATACCATTAACACAATCATACACTCATGTTTTGAGATAAACTATGAATAAAATGCTTTTGAGCATGGCATCACGATCACGTAGATAGTACAGTATCTACCTGTTCGCATGATTGCCTTACTGAGCGTGTGGTTTGCTCACCCCCTTATTTTCCCCTCTCTACAGAGATTTGAGTATAGATTGAGCGTGACTGGAGGCGCCCCTTTTTGGTAATCCGCTGCATCCCATCGCTAAAGGTATACACACTTGGATTATTTTGTATCTAAACTAGACATAGCACAGTAGCATTTTGTATGTAACTACTGGGGATGTAAAACAATGTAAACACATGTAACAACTCTGATATATATACATTTACACAAGTGTTTACTCATAAATAATGTTTCAATTGAATTGGTATGGTGGAGTGGGTTAGACGTCGACACGCAGCCCAACTGTTAAGCGCGTGGTTGTTCACGATCGAGGAAGGATGATTAAGGATTGATGCATGAAAATGCGAAAAATTTGTACGTATTTTGGTAAGTTGAGGGTCGTGACAATTGAAAAGAATTGTTAGAATAAACAGAGGAATATATTTGAAGCACATTAAATTTCCAATGCAAAAAGTGCTAAATTGAATCAAATCCCATGCATTCATTTTAGCATGAACAATATTAATTCTCTCTCAGTGCAACAATAAATTTAAGGAATAATTATGCGCATATTAACACGTAATTAAATTAACTTCATTTAAAAAAATAAGCAGGGTCTTTATTATCATTATTTGGGTGAGGATTCTCTGTCTATCTCTCTGAGTTCATGTTTGAAAAAGATTCATTTTCTTTGTTCATGCTGCGTTTCCATTCCCAGGAAAGAAATAAGAAATCCAGATTGATTTTGTATGTTTAATTGTGATTCTCTTACGTTATCAGCTTTTCGCAATTAGGTCGGCTGCTGGCTGAATCCAACCAAATGGTAGGGGCCATGTCTTCCCCCCATTATCTATCTCTTATTACTATTACTATCTCCAACTCTATGCCTTGACTCAAATATATAATAAAAAAAGTATAGAAAATAAAAATGACAAGCAAACAGAGGGTGAAAAGAGGAAGAGAGGAGATCTGACTCAGCCCCGTTTCTCATAAAAAAATAGAGAAGAATTAGAGAGAGAAAGTTAGACAGACCTTGGCTTAGTCGGAATTGATGCAGGAATAGATGATGGTGCAGCTGTGCAAACCGCTAAGTCCTGCCATGGAGTATTCTGCTTGTTGCAATAGGTTAAGGGAAAACAGGTTAAGGGAAGACTGGATGCTCACCTAAGAACAGCCCAAGGAGAGAGACGCCGGTGTCGGTGAGGAGATTAGACATAAGGATTTAGGGAAAATGTGGCTTGGGTTGCAGGAGGAGGGCTGAATATTGATTGGGTTAGGCAAAAGGTTTATCAACGGGTGAGGAAAAAACCTAGACACGTGAGAAAAAAAACTGAAAGTTAATCGGGTTCGGGTACTCGAAGGTTATTACCCGAACCCTACCCGAACCCGTTACGGATAATAAAATTGCTACCCTAACCCGATTAAAACCCATTTATCAGGTACCTGAACCCGACTTAAATGGGGCGGATAGTTCCAGGTACCCGATTAATCAGGACCCGTTTACATCCCTAACGTTGAGCGACCTATCCGAATTTTGGACAGAAAAGAAAAGGTACTTCGATCAAAGACGATACCTCTAGTAAAGGTTCTCTGGCAACACCATTCGATTGAAGAAGCTACATGGGAGCTAGAGAGCCTCATGAAGGAGAAGTACCCACATCTATTCTGATGGACCCGAATGAATTTGGAGGACTAAATTCTCTTAAGGTGGGGAGAATGTAAACACCACAAATTTTCTACATTTAAATTAGACTATATAGAAATAAAAATAATGTTTTAATGGAAGCGCGAATGTTCGTTGTAGGGTTCAAGGAGTACGGGAGCCGAGATGCCCATGAATGACAGAGAGCCCGAAATACAGGAAGTGATGAAGCAAATGCAAGCATGTAGGGATTGAAAAATTTTAATTCATTAGTTGAAAATTTTGATGTAAAACTTATATCGAGGATTTATAAGGAGTGATGAGATTCCAATAATATTTCATTTTCGAAATAATGAAAATTTCATAGAAGGCCTGAATATTATGTCATTGGATAAGTTTATAAAGAAGAAAATGTATATATATATATATACATATGTATAATAATATATATATACTAGACAAATTTAAATGGATAGATAGTAATATATATATATAACAAATATATATACTATGTAATGTATAATATGTAATATGTAAGTATTAATAAATAAAAATAATGCATGAGACAAATAAAATAAAATGAAATGGAAATAAACACAAAACAAATAAAATATATATATAATAATATCACTAAACAAACAACTAATATATATATATTAATATAATGTATATATATATATTAAGATAATATATATATATTTGTTAATATAATATATTAAGCCTTGTACGGAATTGGCTTTCAAAGAAAGCTAATTCCGTTTGCTGCAATTGAAAAAAATAGAGACATTAGCTGGGCGGGAAAAAGGAAGAGAAAGAAGAGAAAGTAAGGAAAGAAAAGAGGAGAAAGAAAGAGCTGCTCGGCTGGGGGAAGAAAGGAAAGGAAGGGAAAGAAAGGAAAGAAGAAAGAAAGGGAGAAGAGAAAGAAGATCGAGCAGAATTAGGCTAGAAAAACAGAAGCAGAATCGAAGGAGAAGAGGACTGAAGGAAGAAGAAATTCGAGACTGAAACTGGAAGTGAAACCGAGAGGCAGGGGAGAGGAAGAAGAAGACTGAGGCTGGAAAAAAATTGAAGCAGCTAGAAAACAGAAATAGAACCGAGGGAGAAGAGATTGAAGTTAGAAGAAAATTGAGAGGAAGAAAGCAAAGCAAAACCGGGGCTGGAAATTGAAACAAAATCGAGGAAGAAGAAGAGCAGACTGAGGGGAAATTGAAGCAGAAACTGGGAATTGAAACAAAACCGAGGAAGAGAAGAGTTGAAGGAGTAAACCAAGGGTGAGGAAAGCAGGACCCGAGAGCTGAAGAAGGAAGGAAGAAGACCAAACAAATCGAGGCTGGGCTGGCCGAGAAAGAAGAAAGGAAAATGAGAAAAGAAAGAAAAAAGAAAGGAAAAAAAGAAAAAGAAAAAGCTGGAAATTTGAAAAAGAAAAGGTAATATATATGTATATATGTATATTTAATGTACATGTACATATATGTGTGTTATATGTATGTAGCATGTTAGTGTAAAGTAAAGTAGATATGGAAAAAAATGGGAAAGATGAGAAGTAGACAAATAAATAAATATATGTGATAATGAATAATGAAAACAAATAATAATATTTATGTGAATATATATATTTGTGTTTATACGTATAGGTGTATATGATAAAGGTGTATGTTAGTATATGTACATACAAAAAAATATATAGTAAGAAAAATATATAAACATACGTGTTGGCCTAGGTATGTATAATTATATGTACACGCGGAGTAGTAACGGATAGGTTACGATTTTTAACGCAATTCGCATGAATAGGATGTTAAGTAAACAATTTCGGTGTAGGTGAATGATAGAAGGAATTAAAGGAGGTACTAGGAGGCATCACCACTCGAATTCAAAAATTTCGATAGATCAAGGTAAGGTGGTATAATTTAAAACGGTAATAGTTTACTTTCTGAACCATGATAAAGGAAAATTTACAAGGATTTGAACTATGATTTTCGAGCATGTTTTTTGCTTGTGTTTTCTGATTAAGAACGTGTTTTCTGAGTTGTATTTTGAATAATTGCTTATTTCTGAATTTGATTTTTGAACAAGAGCATACTCTATGAAATTGTCTTTTGAATAAGATGATTGTACTTCGATACTTTTATATATGAAAACTATAGTATGTTTTGAGACTAAGGGCTATTTATGTTGTATGCTAACGCATGTCAACTTCACCTATGTGGCGTCTGAACTTCGCCTTTATGGTGTCTGAACTTCGCCTGTGTGGCGTCTGAACTTCATTTGTGTGGCGTCTGAGCTTCGCCTTTGTGGCGTCTGAACTTCGCCTATGTGGCGTCTGAACTTCACCTGTGTGGCGTTTGAACTTCGCCTTTGTGGCGTATGAATTCCACCTTCGGGTGTCTGAACGCTGTACGACCTTGATCCCGTCTACAGCCTTACCATGGCCATAGGTTCTGAATTTCCTCTATGGAGGATGATTTTGTTATTGTAGCATGATTATTTTGTTATTGTCGCATGATGATTTTGTTATTGCCGCATGATAATTATATGGTCCAATGTTGTCTCTATCTGAATTAAACTCTGTTTTCAGATTTGATTTTATGACATGTGATTTTGCATGTAATCATGTTTTTGGAATCCTGAACATACGAAAAGGTTATGTGATAATTGTTAAATACAAGTACGTAAAGAATTACGTTTTGAATCATGTTGTGTTTCAATTTTTCTTAATTTTCGAAAGTCCTTATTCTAGTTTCAGAGAGTAGTTATTATACGTATTATTATGTTTTCCTACATATTTGAATTACTAAGACCGTTTTAAATGCATTTTCTTACTGGGCTTTTTTCCCGAAAGCTCACCCCTCTACCTTTCAGACTATTTACAATGATCTATAGGCGTTACCTGCCGCGTACACGACATAGGCTGGTGAGAAAGAGCTACCCTAGGCTACTTTTTGTACACGTAGAAAGGTATACAATTACATTCCTGTACCAGACATATTTGTATGCACAGACATATATTGAGAATATTTTGTTGGGATGTAATTTGTAAGGAAAACAATGTAAGGAATATTATTTTTGGGATTAGGTTTTAAGATGATTGGTATTGAATCGAAATGGATGTATTGAGTTGTAAATGTGGATTTGAAAAGTATGCTTGGTAGTTGTGGATATCTAGGATTGTTGGAAGGCATGCTTGGTAGTTATGGATATCTAGGATTGTTAAAACAATTGATTTGCAGGTAGGTAGGCTCATATATAAGCCGTTATGCTGCCAAAATTTCTATCGGCCATATATGTCAAAATATGGAATTTAAATATAATTACGGATAAAGAATTAGGAAAAGTGATTTGATGTCACGACCCAAACTACCCAAAAAACAGAGTTAATTTTTCGCGTTTTTATTATTTTCTTACTTAAATTCTCACCTGTCCTCGAATCGTGACCAACACTCCACTAATAATTGGGCTGTGCGTCAATGCCAGTCCCACCATACATCTACCTTAGTACTTATTTCTTCTCCAGTCATTTATAATTGTTATATTATTTATACATCCCCTAAAGTTACTTACAAACATGTTACTGTGCTATGCTTTTGTAGATACAATAAGTACAAGTGTATATACCTTATGTTGATGGGCAGCAGCGGATATCCAGAATGCAGTTCTGAGTCGTCGCAACTTCAACTGGAGATTATCTGTGGGAGAAAATGAAAGGGGTGAGCACATCAAGCTCAGTAAGGCAATCCTACGAACAAGTAGGTAACCATACTACCTACATGAACGTAGTGCCATGCATAAACCACCCTTTCTCCACACATTTTAAAACAATGCTATGCATTATGATGAAATGTAAAACACATTTGCACGGAAAATCAACATGCAATTATTATAAATCATTTCTTTCTCAATAAAGATTTTCACAATTAAGTCAGGACTCGACCCCTCCTGCGGGTGATCCTGACTCAAACAAAACCATGAAAACGGTTTACATTCACGCATGGGTTTGAAAAGCATGGAAATACCGTCATGCATATTTAATTTAAAACCCAGTTTAAATCATCATAAAAGTCATCAACATGCGAGAGTAGGCAACGTCTGTATATAGGTAAATAACTAGGACTATGGCCATATCTGTCCTCGGGAGTTCCTCAGCTACACGGATCCTAGTGTGCGGGTTCTCACCATGATCGGGAACCGCCCGGGGGGTGGGTCAATCCATCCCGTCAGTCTTATCCGATTTCATGCATCCGAAGATGCTAATGTATAATATCGTGACGGCCAACCCCTGCCTGGCCAACCCCTGCCATCGGCCATGGCCACCCCTCTTGGGCCCACGCACAACGATGGTGGTCTAACAACGGGTGGTCCAACAACGTCAACAAGTCCAACGTATCACGAAGATACCACACGGTACATCGTACTCCATGCTACTTGCACGGTACATCGTACTCCGTGGACCCATATAATATCTCTATACTCGTGCCATGTCTCAAAACGCTCGTGCGGGCCAATTTAATCGGTGACACACAGTCTACCCGATGCTCCAAGCACGGCTCATCGCATGTTCTCATAAAAATCAGTGCGAGTGATTTTATTGTGACGGCCAACCCCTGCCCGGCCAACCCTTGCCATCGGCCATGGCCACCCCTCTTGGGCCCACGCACAACGATGGTGGTCTAACAACGGGTGGTGCAACAACGTCAACAAATCCAGTAAAACTAGTGCGAGCTAGGCTCAGCACTCTGTATATAAATCGTATGAAAATCTTATAAAATCTGGTGCGAGTTAAACTCCCGCACCCTGTCATGAAAATCATGTAAAATCTGGTGCGAGTTAGACTCTAGCACCGTGTCACGCAAAAGCATGTGAAATCTGGTGCGAGTTATACTCTAGCACCTATGCATGTAAAACTCTAGTGCGAGCTCTCGCTCCAGCACTAATGCATGCATCACGCAAATCAAACATCGTGCGAGCTGAGCTCTAGCACGTCACATGTAAATAAAAACATGTAGGCGGCTCGGTTATTTCCAAATAGTTTTCATAGAAATCACATCAATTAAGATATGCAATGCTATGCATTTTTCTTTAAAAGTGAGCCAGCCTACTCATGCATGTGTTGAAATACCTCCAGAACGAGCAGGAACCTCTTGTCCTTGCTCCTCCCAATTTTTCCTAAATTTTTAGAATTTACCCTTAGCAAGGGTATTTTAGTAATTTGCCCATTCGGGGCACTAAAATTATTAATTGACCTCTAGACCCTTCAGATAAATTTTAAGGACTGCAAATGAACTTGAAATTGTGTAAAGTTACCTCTAGCAGTCCGCAGAATTCCCTTACCTTATTTTCCAGTCGAGTCTGACCTTTTCTTTTCCAATGTAGTCCCGTCGCGCAGTCCGATATGCTTCAAATCCAATGCCCGGAACTGCGTATTAATATTCCTCAGGTCAGATAACATACAATTTAATTGTATTTAATACTTTCTGGGCTTAATTTAAATCATTGGGCCCGTTTACCCCTATTGGGCCCGATTGCACCTTAATGGGCCTTAATCGGCCTTAAGCCTGTTTTCCACTTAATTCTCACTTTATCGAGGCCTATAGGGCTCATTGGGCCCACCAATAATTTATTGAGCCTCGTTCTAATTCTCGAATATCTAAATTCACTATTTACGACAATTTATCTAAATTTCCATAATTTAATTCAATTTATGCGGAATTTAAATCAATATCACGCATAACGAGGTAATTATCATAAATAGGGATCACTTACCCGAGATTCCATGCTAGTCCTCAAATCGAGACTGTCTCGAGCCCTCGGTGGATGCCAATCGTCGAGCTGCACAATTATTATATTTAATCCCGGGTTACTTTTCGATTAAATATAATTTAAATAAATTTCCCGAAAGTCAAACCGGTCACTTTTGACCTCTTACCGACTTACCCGAAGTCCAGTGTATCCCCAAAAATTTTTCTCCTTTTTCTCTTTTTCTCCTTTTTTCCCTTCTTTCTTGGCTGAAGCGGTTCAGTCCGGTTCAGACCCGGTTCAGACCGGTCCGGTTCGGTTCAGTTTTGGCCGGTTCAGGCAGGTTCGGCCGGTTCAATCCTCCTTTGGTCATGCCGGCGCCGTCCGGCCGGTTCCCGGCGCGATTCCGGTGCCGTTCAGCGCGCAATCACATGGGCTTCCATAATCGGCCCTCGGGTGGTGTCAAATCACGGCCATCGCCGGCGAATTCCTCCTTCTCCCCCGCGGCTGTTTCTTCCCGATCCGGCAGATTCCGGCGGCTTCGTCGGCCAATACCGGTCTCAAAAGGACCGGCTCCTCCTCCTGAACTCGTCGGTACCCACCGTTCGCCTCCAGCTGCCGTGGATCGCCGGCACCGACCCCGTTTCCTTCACGGCTTTCTCTCCCTCCGTCCGACGTCCTCCGGCCACCTGACGGCGCGTCACCGGTGCCAATGGCATCGCCGGCCTCTCCTTTTGCTGCTCGGCCCTTCGTCGGAGGCCGTCGGTGCCCGGTGGTGGCTCGTCGGTCGGCCACGCGCATTCCCCCTCTCCGTTTTCCCTTTTCTTTCTCTCTCCCCGATAGTTTTCCAATTTCTCTCTTTTTTTTTTTTTTAACAATTATTATCTTATTTAACAATTTATTTTTATTCATTAAAATACACTAAAAATACCCAAATATCCCTTAAAATTATTATTTTATTCTAAATTAATTAATTTAATTTTATTTAATTTATTTATTATATTTTAACCTCTTTTTCGGGTATAATTTCCCCGTATTTTTGGGATATTGTCCCGGGTGACTTTTCGGTATATTTTCCGATTATTTTCGGGATTATTTTTCCGAACTAAAAATCTCGATTAATCCCGATTAATTTTCATAAATTAATATCTTGATCAATTTAATCCGAAATAATTTTATTTCACCTTTATTGATCAAGATTTATCAATCCATTATTTTTAATTAATTTCCTTATCGAATTTACTCCGGCTTTCGATCTTTTGACCGTTTTGCCCTTACACGTGTTCGGGATTAATTTAACCCGACTTCCTTCATACTTTCCCCATCTTTTCTTATTTAATTTCCGTATTTTAATTAAATTCGGGTCTTACAACTCTCCCCCACTTAAGGAATTCGGTCCTCCAAATTAGAACCAATTCATATGAGTCCATATACAACTCCGGGTACATCGATTGTATCATACTCTGAAATTCTTATGTGACCTTCTCCGGAGTGTATTACTACCAAAAGACTTTAATTAGGGAGATTATCTTAAACCCCAATACTTTCTCTTTCCTGTTTAATGCCCGAATCAATCTTCTTCAATATATTTGTATTTTCCTTAAATTGAACTTTTGGAGTTCATATCCTGTCACCTCTGCTGGATCTGGATAGTATTGCCGAAGCATCAAAAGTGGGACACATTGTGGGTGCCTGTTAATTCAAGTGATTAACAACAACCTACAGGTCTTATCTCCCACTTGTCCAATCTCTCAAGGATTCGATCCAGATCAACTCAATTTACTTCTTCCAAAAGTTCCGCTATGTCCTCATCCTCTTAGGACGAGTAGCTTTCAATCGTATTAATTCATCATCGGTGAACTCTAATACTTGTCTATCTGCTCTGAGGTGTTCTTAATCTCTCATCCTTAACTAAACATCCTTAGAGACTTATTGTCCAAAGTCAAAATTGATCATATCTGTCACCCACTTTTTCTTATCCAATTTGGGGAACAACCCCAACAGCCATACACTGTCTCATATCCTATTATCCCGATACTCAACTGCCAACTGTCGTTATTGGCAAATTCAATTAGAAATCAACTGATCATTCCAGGAGCTTATAAAATCAATGGCACACGCTTTCATCGGAGCCTCCTGAACTTGTACAGTCCTCTCTGACTGACCACCTATCTGAGGATGGAAAGCTGTGCTAATACTCAGTCGGGTTCCCATAGCTTCCTGAAAAATATTCCCTGAAGTAAGAGGTGAAGCGGGAATCCCTATATGATACCATGCTCACTGGAACGCTACATAATGTTTCACAAACTGCCTTACACATCAATCCTCATGCACACTCTGAGTATCTAGGAAGTTTATAACCAGAAGGTGGGTGGACTTAGTCAATTTGTCGGCTATCATCCAAATAGCCTCGTAATTTCACCTGGGTTCTCTGTAACCCATCATGAAATTCATGTAGACTTGTTCTCATTTTCCGTGCCGTGTCAATATAGGTAGGTGCTGCAATAACTCTGCAGACTTTTTTTTTTTTTTACTCTACCTTACTCTGCTGACACACTAGGCACTTTTCCACAATCTCCACAAATATCTCTTTCCACATCTGACCACCCATACCCTTTTCGAGATTTCGATATATTTATTATTTTCCGTATGCACTGTATATCCCGAAGAGTGAGCTTCTGACAATATCACTATCTCATCAAATGTGGTCCTGGGGAGCACTCATACTGTCTCTGAATCCTCAGTAACTCATCATCACCCACTGTGAACTCTATCACTGTACCCTTCTGAATCAGACCCAAACTATCGACATCCGGTCGATCATCACGCTAAGCCTGGCAAATCCGGGCACTCTCATCCGGTTCTAATCATCAGGCTAGCTGTCACACAATCACTGTCATCATCAGAAGGGATCACATATATACTGAGGCTCACAACTGCATCTAGCAGCTCACGCTCCCTGACCATCATATGTAATACCATCCCGAGGCTGTTTCTGCTCAAGGCATCAGTCATTACATTAGCCTTTCCTGGGTGGTACAATTTTCACACATCAAAATCTCTCAGAAGCTCTAACCCAATATGTATTTTCATATTCGCCTCTTTCTGTGAAAACAGTTACTCGGGCTTTATGATCAGTGCATATCCACAATTTCTCACCGTGTACATAATAGTACCATATCCTTGGTACAAGTACTACTGCTGTCAATTTTAAATCATGGGTATCTTCCCATTATGCATCAATACACAGCTCCTTCATAATTTTGAGGTATCCACACTCACTGAGAACCTCTTGAGCTGTTGGGTATGGTGAAATTAATCACGGTGGTCAGTTCATACTTTATCACGCCAAATTCACGTCACATCAATCATCTTATTTATCATCTCATTCCAAGACCACGTTTCTTAATTAAACGTGTCAACCAAGTATATCCATTTTGAACTCGCAGCAACCCATTTGTAAAAGCCATTTCTAATTGTTGCTTATAATTCGCCCTAGACTTTAACTACACCCAACATATCACCGATACTGCTGATTACAATTCGGTCCAATCCTTGACTTATTTACGCATAAGCGTATAAAATCCTTCAAAAGCGCTTACGTTTTCAGGTACTAACCTGCGTCATTTCCTTTTCTTACCTTAACGGCTCTTATTAAATTTTATTATATTAGTCTTTATGATTTGTCAAATTTAAATATTCTTATCGTCTTAGTAAAGGTATCCTAATGCCAAAGGTATCTATTACGACGCTCGATTTCACGTTATAGGTTATATATATATATTTCTAGACGCTGTCAAGTCTTCAGGCGGGGAGGTATTTTGAAATACCTTTATTAGCCTTCAGACTTAACCACAACTACTGGTTATGGTTATACCCATCTTTATCCTTGGTTATAATTTATATTCCTTACTAATTGCTTAATCCCAATTACTTCATATCGTAAGGATGTTCTTACCTAGCATACGCCTCTTACTCCAATACGTCTTGTATTTAGAATCTACCTTATCTTAAAGATTTTCTCCTTTGCGTATCAATTATAATAAAACTCTTGTCTTTATTCATTCTGTGAGTACAATCCCTTCCTCCTGTAAATTCAACTGTTGCACCCCTGTTTTAACTTAAAGTCTCTATATCCCTATTCCGTTTATTAATCCTCCTCAAATGGGGCACTCATTTATCAGTATTGTGCCCAATGATGTAGGCATTCATGCCTTTTACTCACTTATATGCGAATGAAGGCGGTATGAATAAATGTGTGGCACCAGGATCAATGAACATATGTACTTCATTATTCATAACAAGTGTGGTATCTTACACCACATCCATGAAACATCAATAGTGTTTTGGTCCAAGACATCCTCTCGCCTTCGTCCAACAGCCTACTTTCCTTTTTCTTTTCGGCTATGGCCTACCTTTTCGTTGCAGCTATACCAATTAAATTTTTCTTGGTCTCTTTACTTTTCTGTGGGGCGATCTCGCCCAACTCTGTGTAATCAAATCAATGGTCCGTCTTATCACGCTTAACGGCCATTTTCATCTATACCGTGTAGGTATAAACCTTCCTTCCGTGGTATCCACCACACATCTCACACTGCTTACAGTGCTCACACTGCTACACTGCTTCGTAGCAGGTCGGGGTCCGCTAATCACAATGCCGCTCAACAGTGCCAAAATTGGATGCACTAGGGCCTTACCAATTATCTCAGCCCATAACTCATCGAATCTAATCTTTTACCAATTTTCATTTTCCCATTTTGACATCTCTGTCATTTCTCGATTCTCTTTCTGTCTCTATTTCGGCCCTCATTACCTTTCTCAATCACAGAGGCGTGCAATTCGTGTTCTTATTTACCCAACTGTAAATCTGTGCACTGCCTCGGTATAGGCAATATCTCACGGTCAATTGGACTCTAATCGAAAAGTTGAGTCATTTCATAAACTTTTAGACATCTCGACTGTCACTTTTTATAGTGTCGAGGTAATATCTGCCCAGAATATAACCGAGTCTCCATACTCGTCAATAAATTAAATCCTCTGGGTCAGAGTAAGGACTTTTATCCATAATTTTCTTTAAACAGTGTCCGGGATAATTCTGTCACCGGAATACATCCATAAACATTTCTCACGTCAGCTCTGGATGTTTAATACTTAAGATGGGTCGAGCGGGTTTTCCACCAATGCTCCGCTGCGCCCTCTGATCTTATTCATAATCTGAGCAATTAGCTCCTCAAGTAATCTCCACACTCCGCTTCAATCTCGCGAAGCGTCTCTCAATACTGTCCAATCACTCTGTCGGACTCTGTGAGGCATGCTCAACATTAGCCTCTATTTCAATCTCATCATGCTTCTCATAGTCAAACTCAGCACGATTTAGCAGACTCGGGTCTAACTCTACGACCTCTGCCTCGTGCACTATCTCATCTAACGCGACTCATATTAAGCATTCCTGCATTCTCAACCATTTCTTGGTCAAGCCCATCTCGATATACACTATTGTATCTAACTAAGCACAGTAACACGGGGATGTAATTTCTCAATTACTGACACTGACACACATCAGACCAATTATGCTCTGATACCACCTTTATATGTCACGACCCAAACTACCCAAAAATCAGAGTTAATTTTTCGCGTTTTTATTATTTTCTTACTTAAATTCTCACCTGTCCTCGAATCGTGACCAACACTCCACTAATAATTGGGCTGTGCGTCAATGCCAGTCCCACCATACATCTACCTTAGTACTTATTTCTTCTCCAGTCATTTATAATTGTTATATTATTTATACATCCCCTAAAGTTACTTACAAACATGTTACTGTGCTATGCTTTTGTAGATACAATAAGTACAAGTGTATATACCTTATGTTGATGGGCAGCAGCGGATATCCAGAATGCAGTTCTGAGTCGTCGCAACTTCAACTGGAGATTATCTGTGGGAGAAAATGAAAGGGGTGAGCACATCAAGCTCAGTAAGGCAATCCTACGAACAAGTAGGTAACCATACTACCTACATGAACGTAGTGCCATGCATAAACCACCCTTTCTCCACACATTTTAAAACAATGCTATGCATTATGATGAAATGTAAAACACATTTGCACGGAAAATCAACATGCAATTATTATAAATCATTTCTTTCTCAATAAAGATTTTCACAATTAAGTCAGGACTCGACCCCTCCTACGGGTGATCCTGACTCAAACAAAACCATGAAAACGGTTTACATTCACGCATGGGTTTGAAAAGCATGGAAATACCGTCATGCATATTTAATTTAAAACCCAGTTTAAATCATCATAAAAGTCATCAACATGCGAGAGTAGGCAACGTCTGTATATAGGTAAATAACTAGGACTATGGCCATATCTGTCCTCGGGAGTTCCTCAGCTACACGGATCCTAGTGTGCGGGTTCTCACCATGATCGGGAATCGCCCGGGGGGTGGGTCAATCCATCCCGTCAGTCTTATCCGATTTCATGCATCCGAAGATGCTAATGTATAATATCGTGACGGCCAACCCCTGCCATCGGCCATGGCCACCCCTCTTGGGCCCACGCACAACGATGGTGGTCTAACAACGGGTGGTCCAACAACGTCAACAAGTCCAACGTATCACGAAGATACCACACGGTACATCGTACTCCATGCTACTTGCACGGTACATCGTACTCCGTGGACCCATATAATATCTCTATACTTGTGCCATGTCTCAAAACGCTCGTGCGGGCCAATTTAATCGGTGACACACAGTCTACCCGATGCTCCAAGCACGGCTCATCGCATGTTCTCATAAAAATCAGTGCGAGTGATTTATTGTGACGGCCAACCCCTGCCCGGCCAACCCTTGCCATCGGCCATGGCCACCCCTCTTGGGCCCACGCACAACGATGGTGGTCTAACAACGGGTGGTGCAACAACGTCAACAAATCCAGTAAAACTAGTGCGAGCTAGGCTCAGCACTCTGTATATAAATCGTATGAAAATCTTATAAAATCTGGTGCGAGTTAAACTCCCTCACCCTGTCATGAAAATCATGTAAAATCTGGTGCGAGTTAGACTCTAGCACCGTGTCACGCAAAAGCATGTGAAATCTGGTGCGAGTTATACTCTAGCACCTATGCATGTAAAACTCTAGTGCGAGCTCTCGCTCCAGCACTAATGCATGCATCACGCAAATCAAACATCGTGCGAGCTGAGCTCTAGCACGTAACATGTAAATAAAAACATGTAGGCGGCTCGGTTATTTCCAAATAGTTTTCATAGAAATCACATCAATTAAGATATGCAATGCTATGCATTTTTCTTTAAAAGTGAGCCAGCCTACTCATGCATGTGTTGAAATACCTCCAGAACGAGCAGGAACCTCTTGTCCTTGCTCCTCCCAATTTTTCCTAAATTTTTAGAATTTACCCTTAGCAAGGGTATTTTAGTAATTTGCCCATTCGGGGCACTAAAATTATTAATTGACCTCTAGACCCTTCAGATAAATTTTAAGGACTGCAAATGAACTTGAAATTGTGTAAAGTTACCTCTAGCAGTCCGCAGAATTCCCTTACCTTATTTTCCTGTCGAGTCTGACCTTTTCTTTTCCAATGTAGACCCGTCGCGCAGTCCGATATGCTTCAAATCCAATGCCCGGAACTGCGTATTAATATTTCTCAGGTCAGATAACATACAATTTAATTGTATTTAATACTTTTTGGGCTTAATTTAAATCATTGGGCCCGTTTACCCCTATTGGGCCCAATTGCACCTTAATGGGCCTTAATCGGCCTTAAGCCTGTTTTCCACTTAATTCTCACTTTATCGAGGCCTATAGGGCTCATTGGGCCCACCAATAATTTATTGAGCCTCGTTCTAATTCTCGAATATCTAAATTCACTATTTACGACAATTTATCTAAATTTCCATAATTTAATTCAATTTATGCGGAATTTAAATCAATATCACGCATAACGAGGTAATTGTCATAAATAGGGATCACTTACCCGAGATTCCATGCTAGTCCTCAAATCGAGACTGTCTCGAGCCCTCGGTGGATGCCAATCGTCGAGCTGCACAATTATTATATTTAATCCCGGGTTACTTTTCGATTAAATATAATTTAAATAAATTTCCCGAAAGTCAAACCGGTCACTTTTGACCTCTTACCGACTTACCCGAAGTCCAGTGTATCCCCAAAAATTTTTCTCCTTTTTCTCTTTTTCTCCTTTTTTCCCTTCTTTCTTGGCTGAAGCGGTTCAGTCCGGTTCAGACCCGGTTCAGACCGGTCCGGTTCGGTTCAGTTTTGGCCGGTTCAGGCCGGTTCGGCCGGTTCAATCCTCCTTTGGTCGTGCCGGCGCCGTCCGGCCGGTTCTCGGCGTGATTCCGGTGCCGTTCAGCGCGCAATCACATGGGCTTCCATAATCGGCCCTCGGGTGGTGTCAAATCACGGCCATCGCCGGCGAATTCCTCCTTCTCCCCCGCGGCTGTTTCTTCCCGATCCGGCAGATTCCGACGGCTTCGTCGGCCAATACCGGTCTCAAAAGGACCGGCTCCTCCTCCTGAACTCGTCGGTACCCACCGTTCGCCTCCAGCTGTCGTGGATCGCCGGCACCGACCCCGTTTCCTTCACGGCTTTCTCTCCCTCTGTTCGACGTCCTCCGGCCACCTGACGGCGCGTCACCGGTGCCAATGGCATCGCCGGCCTCTCCTCTTGCTGCTCGGCCCTTCGTCGGAGGCCGTCGGTGCCCGGTGGTGGCTCGTCGGTCGGCCACGCGCATTCCCCCTCTCCGTTTTCCCTTTTCTTTCTCTCTCCCCGATAGTTTTCCAATTTCTCTCTTTTTTTTTTTTACAATTATTATCTTATTTAACAATTTATTTTTATTCATTAAAATACACTAAAAATACCTAAATATCCCTTAAAATTATTATTTTATTCTAAATTAATTAATTTAATTTTATTTAATTTATTTATTATATTTTAACCTCTTTTTCGGGTATAATTTCCCCGTATTTTTGGGATATTGTCCCGGGTGACTTTTCGGTATATTTTCCGATTATTTTCGGGATTATTTTTTCGAACTAAAAATCTCGATTAATCTCGATTAATTTTCATAAATTAATATCTTGATCAATTTAATCCGAAATAATTTTATTTCACCTTTATTGATCAAGATTTATCAATCCATTATTTTTAATTAATTTTCTTATCGAATTTACTCCGGCTTTCGATCTTTTGACCGTTTTACCCTTACACGTGTTCGGGATTAATTTAACCCGACTTCCTTCATACTTTCCCCATCTTTTCTTATTTAATTTCCGTATTTTAATTAAATTCGGGTCTTACATTTGACACTGAACAGGAATGCAACCTAAGTGAATAAGGGAATAAGTGGGTAAATTAAGTTCAAAAAAAAAAATCCCCCAATTTTCAATGGTCAAGGGTCGTTACAGTTAAGTCCCGACCTAAAAAGCCCATAGTTGAAAAACCCATAGGTTCTAAAGAAGCAGCTAAGAAAGAGCAGGAACTAATTGATCAAGCTGCACAAGAAACAAGCTAGGCGCTTCTTCGTCTGTACCTGTCTCTTTGTCACAACCTTCCTCATCCTCTGATGCTACACATGTTTCCACTACACCTTCCCCTGTTAGACCACCGGTACCTTTTCCTCAGAGGTTCCAAAATAAAAAATGCGATCAACAATTTGCCAAATTCCTTGAGGTTTTTAAGAAACTTCACATCAACATTCCCTTCGCAGATGCCTTAGAGCAAATGCCAAGCTATGTGAAGGTTATGAAGGATATCCTCTCTAGAAAAAGAATATTGGAAGATTATGAGATGGTGGCCTTAACTGAGGAATGTAGTGCAATTATCTAGAGGAAATTACCCCCCAAGCTCAAGGATCCTAGGAGTTTTATCATACCCTGCACTATTAGAAATTTATTCTTTGGTAGAGCCCTGTGTGATTTAGGAGCTAGTATAAATCTAATGCCTTTGTCTATCTATCAGAAGTTAGGAATTGGGGATGCCAAGCCCACTACGGTGACCCTCTAGTTGGCTGATCGATCCATTAAATATCTGAAGGGGGTCATTGAGAATGTCTTAGTAAAGGTGGATAAATTTATTTTTCCTGCGGATTTTATCGTATTGGACATGGAAGAAGACAGGGAAGTCCCCATTATATTAGGCAAACCTTTCCTAGCGACTGGTAGAACTTTAATTTATGTACAGAAGAGGGAGTTAACAATGAGAGTCCAAGATCAGGAAGTAAAGTTCAATGTTTTCAAATCTCTAAAATTCCCTGATGATTCTCACGATTGTTTTAGGATGGATTTAGAAGATAAGGACATCACTGAGGAGTTTTCCAAGACTCATCCTTTAAACCCTCTAGAAGCCTCCTTAGTGAAATCTGTTAATCTTAGAGAATACAATGAAGATGATGATAAGGTCTATGAGACTTTACAATTATTAGAGGTCACTCCTTTTGAGGAAATTGCCCAATTTAAGACTCTAGACCCTTCATCTATTCCAGCTCCAAATATCTTTCCATCCACTACTGATCCTCTAGCGTTAGAGCTCAAACCTTTACCCTCTCACCTTAGGTATGCTTACTTAGGTGAATCCTCCACTCGACCGGTAATAGTGTCTGCTGCTCTCTCCAGTGATTAGGAAGCAAAATTACTACAAGTTTTGAGAGAGCATCAGAAGGCTATAGGCTGGTCTATCTCTGATCTTAAGGGTATTAGTCCCTCTATCTGTATGCATAAGATACTACTGGAGGAAGGGTATAGGTTATCAATAGAGCACCAGCGTCGATTGAACCCTATAATGAAAGAAGTTATCAAGAAGGAGATCATTAAGTGGTCAGATGCAGGGATCATCTATCCCATTTCTGACAGTGCCTGGGTGAGCCCAATACAATATGTCCCTAAGAAGGGAGGGATGATAGTGATTGAAAATGAGAATAACGAGCTCATCCCCACTAGGACTGTCACTGGTTGGTGAGTATGCATGGACTATAGGAAACTCAACAAAGCCACCAGAAAAGACCACTTACCTTTACCCTTCATTGACCAAATGTTAGATCGATTAGCTGGTCACGAATTTTATTGCTTGCTAGACAGATATTCTGGGTACAATCAGATAGCTATAGCCCTAGAAGACTAAGAAAAGACTACCTTTACCTGTCCCTATGAGACATTTGCTTTAAGGAGAATGCCTTTTGGCCTATGCAATGCACCCGCTACCTTTCAGGGTTGCATGATGGCCATATTTCATGATATGGTGGAGGATTTTCTTGAAGTTTTCATGGATGATTTTTCTGTATTCGGGGATATCTTTTATTTGTGTTTGCATAATTTGGCATTAGTACTGAGGAGGTGTGAAGAAACGAATTTAGTGCTTAATTGGGAGAAATGCCACTTTATGGTGAAAGAAGGTATAGTGCTTGGGCACAAAATTTCTGCTAGGGGGATAGAAGTAGATAAAGCAAAGGTGGAAATTATTGAGAAGTTACCTCCTCCTACCTCTATTAAAGGAATCAAAAGTTTCCTGGGCCATGTAGGATTTTACAGAAGGTTCATTAAGGAATTTTCTCAAATATCTAAGCCTTTATGTAATCTCCTGGAAAAAGACATTACATTTTGCTTTGATGAACGATGCTTATGAGCATTTAAGATTTTGAAGGAAAAATTAGTTACAGCCCCTGTAATCATAGCTCCAGATTGGAGTTTACCTTTTGAGGTTATGTGTGATGCAAGTGATTATGCTGTTGGGGCTGTACTAGGACAAAGAAAAGGAAGAGTCTTTTATGCTATCTACTATGCAAGCAAAACTCTAAATGAGGCCCAGTTGAACTATGCTACTACCGAGAAGAAGCTGTTAGTTGTAGTATTTGTTTTTGATAAGTTTCGCTCCTATCTCATAGGTACTAAGGTAATAGTTTATACTGATCATGCTGCCATTAAGTACTTAGCCTCCAAGAAGGATGCAAAGCCTCGACTGATTAGATGGATCCTCCTACTACAGGAGTTTGACTTGGAGATTAGGGACAGGAAAGGAATGGAGAATCAGGTTGCTGACCATCTATCTAGATTGGAGAGTGGACTTGAAGAAGATGGTACAATTATTAATGAGTCCTTTCCTAATGAGCAGTTATTTACTTTTGGGCATTCCAAATTGCCCTAGTACGCTGATTTTGTGAATTACCTATGAGCACTGTGATGCCACTTGATTTGACTGCCCAACAAAAGAAAAAAAATTTAAGTGATGTTAAGTATTATGTTTGGGATGAACCCTTCCTGTACAAACATGTAAAGACCAAATTTTAAGGAGGTGTGTCCTCATGGAAGAAGTAGAAGATATACTTAGACATTTCCATTCTTCTGATTATGGAGGGCACTTTGGAGGAGAAAGGACAACTGCCAAGGTTTTGCAATCTAGATATTACTGGCCCACGTTATTTAAGGATGCCCACTACTTTGTATTGAAATGTGATAGATGTCAGAGGGTAGGTAATATTTCCAAAAGAAATGAGACGCCTATGACTAATATTTTGGAAGTAGAGCTCTTTGATGTGTGGGGAATTGACTTCATGAGACCTTTTGTTCCTTCATATGGCAATCTCTATATTCTAATGGCTGTAGACTATGTGTCAAAATGGGTTGAAGCGATGGCTTTACCGACTAATGATGCCAAGGTGGTGATAAGGTTTTTGAAGAAGAATATTTTCATAAGATCTGGCACACCTAGGGCTATCATTACTGATGGAGGATCCCACTTTTGCAATCGGAGTTTTGATGGGCTTTTAAAGAAATATGGGGTCAAACATAGGTAGCCACTGCTTATCACCCACAGACGAGTGACCAAGTGAGTTGTCCAATAGGGAAATTAAGGGGATATTGGAGAAAACAGTGAACCCAAGTGGGAAAGACTGGTCCATTAGGTTAGATGATGCACTTTTGGCCATAGGACAACCTTCAAAACACCTTTAGGAATGTCCCCTTATCAGTTTGTTTATGGTAAGGCCAGCCATTTACCAGTGGAGCTTGAGCACAAGGCCTATTGGGCCCTTAAAAACCTGAATTTCAATTTAGATGCAGTAGGAGAGAAGAGCTTGCTACAGCTCAATCAGTTAGATGAGTTTAGGTTGTAGGCTTATGAGAATGCCAAGCTTTACAAGGAAAAGACTAAGCGAGGACATGATAGGAAAATCAAGGAGAGACACTTCGAACCAGGCCAACAAGTTCTATTATTTAATTCACGCTTGAAGTTGTTTCCAGGAAAGCTTAAGTCTAGATGGTCAGGACCCTTTACCATTACACAAGTATTCCCTCATGGAGCCATTGAAATTATGGATGAGACTCTGAAGCAACCCTTTAAGGTTAATGGGGGCAGACTGAAACATTATTTTGGGGAAGGATTTGATCGTCAGCATTCTGTGACCACTTTAGCTGGCCCTCCTAGTTCTGATCCTGCTACTTAGCTTCATTTTTCTTTACACTTTTTGTACAGTTTTTTTCTCTTTTCTGTTGTTTCTTCTTTATTTATTTTACAGATTGCTTTTACAACATTACGTTTTCAATCAAGCTTCAATTGTTCATCATCATCAGATAGGGGAGTACTCTGTTCTTGAGCTTAAATTCTTATATTATCTACACACTAAGGACACTGTGCACTTTAAGTTTGGGGGAGGGGATATCACTTGAGCAGTTTTGGGTAAAATTGAAAAAAAATTCAATTTTTTTTCGAAAATATGAGCTTAAATTGTTTGATTTTGGGATGATTTAGTGCTTAGCGTGTAGTTTTCCCATATTCCAATGATATGACCCCATGATTTAGTCTGACTTTGATTGAATAAGAAGCATGATTATAGCAAAAGCATGAAGTTGAATTCTTGAATTTGTCTTGATTCTGATTGTGATTTCCTCATTTTATGCACATGTCATGTCATGAATCTGTATATTTATTTAGAGAAAGCTTATGTGTACATAGGATTGCATTTGTTCAATTGATTTGGTGCATCATATTCTAGAATTTGTTTGATCTGATCTCGAGGTGAAATATTATATCACACTTAATTAGGGAGATGATTTAAGCCATCTTTGGATCGTTTGAGCCTTTCTAGCCATCCTTGTACATATTTTACCCCTAGTCACCCATCTAGGCGAAATAAGCTTTTCTCTGTAAATACTCCTGTAAAATTTTTCTGTAGCTTAAATACTCTGTTCCTATCCCTTACCCTGAAACCATGAAAAGTCATTGGGATATAGTGTGAGCTATGTACATATGGGTATATTAAGTGAAGGAGTATATATTGAAAAAAAAATGATAAAAAAAGAACAAGAAAAAGAAAAGAAGAAAGAAAAAAAATACAAAAATAGAATAAAAATTTTAGTGAAATAAATAAGTTTGGGGGAAATAAATTTGAGCTCTTACATTAAAGATCCTAGAAGTAATGCATGTTAAGGGGTAATTAAACTTAAATCGACTTTATCATACCATAGCCCCATCCTTACATTACAAGCTTAATGAAGTCCTCTTGATCTTTGGTTAAGTGTGACTACATTAGTGGAAAGAGAAGTGAAAAGCAAACTTATGGGAATGATCACTTGTCATTAACTTTGCATTCACTGTGTTTGCATAATCTGATCCAGGTAATGTACTGAGTAGTGGCTTTGACATTTTCACACACATACGAGGAGTCCAATTTGGGTTAGGACTTATGATTGAATGATTCTGAATGTTGGACTTGTAATTGTGAATCTTTGAGATCATAGTCTATATTTTTTCTTTGAGGATAATATTGGAGAAATTATTATGTTGGTACTTGTCATTCCTGCATGAATTTTGTTTTGCTTGAGGACAAGCAAAAACTCAAGTTTGGGGGTGTGATAATTCTATTAAAATAAAATTATTTGTGCTTAATTTCTCAATTAATTATTTAAATCCCTAATTTATTTTATTAATTATCCCCTTTATTTAATTAAAATTTTTTAATGTGCAGGTAAATTAAATCCAGATGAAACTCAGTCATTTCAGTAAAAAATGCGCTGAAAATGGGCTAAAGGAAACTGACTACTTCCAATTTGCAAACCGAGTCACCAGTCATCTAGACACGTAGGATGCCGGGTGTTTAGTATTTTATTCGCTCCAAAACGATAAGATCAACGGACACCGTGCCAACCCTCTAGAAGACACACGCCGGGCCACATCGCACAACTAAGTGTACTAGAAGACAGATGACGTGAAAATATCTACTCTGCAGCAAATAAAATGAAGAAAAATTGCCAAATAATGCTAACTCATCTAGGATGGAAAATTACCATTGTACCCCCAAATGTGTGTATAAATAGAGCATGATAGCAATTGAAAAAACTAGTTAAGGTAGAATAGTTTTAGTTTTATTTTCTTGTTTTCTTTAGTTCTCACGTTAGTTTTTGTTAACAGCTACCATTTTATTCTAGTAATTTTTACTGTTCATGACAACTTAAAGACATTTCTTCAATGACATGTTTTGTTTCTCTTCTTCCACTAGTTTATTTTTCATTTTTTAATTGTTCATTTCGATGGATTCGGGGGCATTTGAGCTGATGAACATCAGCTATATGGTTCATCCCTTTGCTGTATTCTAAAGCTTGGTGTCCCTTGTTTAATCCTTTTTACCCAGCTTGTGTTATTTCTTTTCGAAATGCACCATTCATCACGGTCCGATTTATGTTATGGTTAAGTTAATTTTTTTCTTTCCCTGGTAGACCCGAGGAAGTCATGTTTCATAGTAAATTTCTCTTTGTTATTTCTCTTCTTCGCATAGATTATTTAAAAGCTATTAACTTTCTGTTTTAAGTTTAAAAACTTTCAAGTGAATCAGTCTGGAAACTCAGTCCATTACCGTTTATCTCCATTAAATAGCTTTGAAATTATGTTATGCATATTCAGTTTGGATTAAATTTCTTGTGAGTGTTGCTTGATAGCTACGGGTTAGAGAAGCACAAAGTCAGTAGATGGTGAAGGTCTGATGCAGAAAATATTCCCAGTCCCTTCCCGACTGCCTAGCTCACTCATATTCGATGCTTGGAGAATCTATGTAGCCATGCATTGGCTGAAGTAGTTGCTGGTTAATGCTGAAGCTGGTGGGACAGTTGGCATCAGTGCAGAACCAAACCAGCATGCGTGGTTGCAGTGGACAGGATCAGCAATTCTTTCCTCTGTTCGGCTCTGTTTAGTTATTAATGTACTATTCATTATCTTCAAGTGCTGTTATTCAATTCTAATCTTGGTTTGGCCTTTTGTTTCAAGTTGTTAAATGCTGAACTCCATCACCACTACTGAGCGACTGTGTAGATATTGATAGTTTGCAGCTGAAGGGTGCAGAGTTTGTGCAATCACGATCGGGTCCAGCCCCTGTCTTCTTGTTCTGTCTCGTGTCCAGTTGCCGAGAGTTTCGAGTGTGTGAGCTGCTATGTGCTATTGCAGATTCGGGGCATGGTGGGCTGCTGATTGTTGCAAGAATGATATGATGCATGAAGCAGAGAAGGGCCAAGCCGAATGCTGTGACATGTAAAGCAGAGCAGCAAGACGTGGTGATTGATCCTGCTCGGGAAAGTGCTGCTGCCACTGCAGTGTAGGACTTAACCGGGAGCTGAGCTGGGCATGCCGAGGAATGGTACTAGGGGCAAGACCTGGATAGTGGCCTGGAGCGATGCCTGGAGACAGCATGAACTAGCAGTGGCCAGACTTGGAAATGAAAATGAAGCTTGAAGCAGTTGGTGACGTGCTGTGCTGCAGAGGATGGAGCAGGATGCGGCTAGCATCTGGATGCAGCAGTAAAGGCCATCACCTGGGTAGCAACGTGTACGTGTAGGAAGCTGTGTAGATCGAGGCTGGTACCGAAAGCAGGAGCAGGTACACGGACATGAAGGCAGCTGGCATAGCATGTCTGTTAGCAGAAGGAGGCGAAAGCGTGGCAACCCATGGCTTGAAGGAGTTGTCATAGTTTTATAATTTACCAAGTTTTGCTTTGCTATTTCTTTTTTTTTTTTATTCTAATTTCATGATGATTAATTAGCATAGTATATTAGTATATTAATAGGTCAGTTTATTGATTGGTATGTTACTATAGTACTCTACTTTATTGTTTTAAGATGTTATTTTAGTTTAGATAATTAGTTTTTAGTTATAAATATATAGTTAACATTTAAATTTTATTTTATTATTTATCTAGACATTTTATTAGGTTAGTAATTAGCTATAGTTACATTTAATTAGATCCACCATTTTAGACATTTAGATTTAGAGTTATAATTAGGAATTTCCTTAGGTTAATAGATTAGACTTTAGGTTAGCTTAATTTGCATTTTTATTAATTAGTTTAATTACATGCATATTTTATTCTAGGATGGCTTAGTTTTAGTTTAATTAATTTGTTTCTTTATTTTAATATTTGCATTATAGTTTAATTTCATTAATTAAATTTTAACTGTTTTAATTTTCTTTTATAGGTATTTGATTTTAATTGCTCGGAGCTCTGTAAGTAATTTTTGCTCGATTTTATTTTCTTTAGTTTATAATTTTTATTGTTTTCAGTATTTTTAATTTTAGCCTTGTAGATCACTCCCTTAAAATTCATAATTTGCTAGAATATACTTAGGGTAAGATTAACCAGTACTTAATTAGGCAATTCAACTTCTCTATGGGAAGATAATCCAGGACCCAAATTTCATTATTACTTGTATGACCCGTGCACTTGCGGCTAGAACGTCTAGGTCACTTATAGTGGGCGTAGTCGCTATCAAGTTTTTTGTCTCTTAACAAGTTATATGAAGACATAACATTAGCAAATTATCCAATCTTCAAACCAAGTATGAGTTAAACATCCATCAATTAATATGACCACCTAGCTACATCGAGCCACCAAGGAAGCTGTTGACATAAATCTTATTTATGTTATTCGAAAATGAGAAGAGATAGTTTATTTTGGAAGTCTCACTAGCAATTATGCTTCCAATCCTAACAATCTTTTTTTTTTTAGTTAAACCCATGTCAAGCTTTAATAAGAGTTCATTCACTGTCTTCTTCCTTGAAGCATCCTCAGCCATAAAATAAAAACAATAAACCAATTTTTCCATGATTTCCTTTGCACCTCGACATATGGCATCAAGATCATTCATGTTGGCAAGTAATGCTTCTTGAAGTGCCTTTTTGGATATTCTCTGAGTCATACTAGCATCACTATTAGTTGAACGTCTTCTAATGCGAGAAGATGTCTCATCATTGGTTGCATACAAGGCATAAGGCATAAATCCATCATATTCAGTATCAAAATTCAAATCATCAAATAACTTAAAACCAGCATTTGCTATTGCAAATGTCATTTCCCTATCTTCAATATTCTCAACTGCATTAGCAGGAGATTCTTCTGGTACTCCTATTGCTTTATCTTTCCCGAATATTATAGCTCACATGTCAAAGTGAGGGAAAGGCTTATTCTTGAGCCCTACAACTGTATGGTGACTTTGCATTCCAATTATAAATATAGAACAATCTGAATATTTTCAACTAAAAGTCTAAAAATTTAATACACTCATCCAAGTTAGAATCTTTAATACTTTAACCCAACCATTCCACATATCAAGGTCGTAGGTAATACATTTGTTAGCATCATCCAAACGAAAAACCGAAGGTAGCATGACTTAACACTCAGCAACCTCTCTGTATTGTGTTTTTATTCGCCTCATTGTAATGCCTCAGAAACACTAAAATTAGGGTCAATTTATTTTTTATATAACTTAATATTTTACTTAAAGTATATTCCTGTTCAGTGCCAGTTCCTGACTTATCATTCATTTCCTAAATTGTCATACGCTGTAAACTCATGAAATTACTTACTTTTCCATTCCCATATATACATAAAAGTAATTACATCCCAAATGCACATTTACATATAAGTATCTGTACTATACAGAGCGTTTGGATACAACTGAAATATACCCTAATGTGTACAAGAGATAGCCTGGGGAGAGTCTCGTCCACCAGCCTATATCGGGTACGCAGTAGGCATATAGGTACTTATTGTAAATAATCTGGAAGGAAGGAAAAAAAGGGAGTGAACTTCAAATAGCTCATTAAGGAGTGAATTAAAAAATAATAATATTCAAAACATTTAGAAAAATAATAATACTAGATAACAAAGTGCCGTTTTCAAAATTGAAAGGCTAAAAATCATATAAGTTCACATACTTAAAATCATATACCTTTTTATACCAAAACATAATTCATATACTTTTCTTACTTTCGTCAAAATCTCAAAAATTTCATGTTTACAAAATTAAGCATAGGTAATAGACGGATTGTAACAAAATCAAAATATGGAGACTAAGCATTCACTATTACTATCATGAGGGTAATCACTACTTCATCCTCGAAAGAGGGCTATCTCCGAAGAGGGAACATAATACGTATGGCCATGGTAGGGCTGTAGACTGGATCAGGGTCGTACAATGTCACATAAACGCCACACAGGCGAACACACATACTGCCACAAAAGCGACATGTAAACACATAGAAATATGCACGATATAGTCAAGGCCCATCTCGTTCATAGGCCGTTGGCTAGAATTCCCTTAGGTCTCTTTTATCGACCCCCAGGTTTACCCTGACTCGCACATTTTGAGCCTATAGTCTTGAAATTAACTTATCATTATTTACAAAATTTATTTTTAAATTTATTTGTAAAAAAGTTTACAAGAGTCGTATTTTCATAATTTTACATATAAATACACATGCTTAATTCAAAATATTAGTAGCTTTCGATTTATACGAAAATTATGCACTCGAACTAATAAATACGGGCTTAAGGTCATTTCAAAATTTGTGCTTATTATATAAAAGGTTTTATATGCTATAAATAGTTATTTGCAGGTAAGAAATATCGTTACTAAAATAGATTGCATCCCTTACTTGACCGAGGCTGAGACAACACTAAATCGCCTAGTACCAAGTGTACCTCGTTTTGCATGCCAATGTGTCAGGCTGCCAAAAATAATTTCAAATCCATCAAACGATATTCAAATTCATCTTAATATACTTAATTATACCTAAACCTATGTAAAACTTCATTAGATTCGGCCATTTTGTCGATTTTCCCTACTTTCTCGGTTTTACCGATAAAGTCTCGGTTTAAGCTATTTTCGATAGTTTCTTTCCTTCTAATATCAATTCATTAACATAATGTCTTACACATTTATTGCAAGCTCCAATTAACAACTCACAACATACCAAATCATCCTATTTTCACACTTTCACAGTTTTCAGCTAAACCAAGCTATAAACTAAACTTTTCGGTATAAATCTAACATTCCACAAAATCAAACTCAACCAAATTTTATCTTTTCTTCAACCTATCAAGTTTGGTAGAAACTATACATACCCTTAGACAAGTTTTCTTCCAATTCTACTTAAGCAAAAACTATCCAAATTCATCAAACATCAACATATCTAGCCATCATCAACTTCCAACAACTTTACCTTGGGTTTAACCAAGTTTGACCCAAAATTCAGCCTTCAAAAATGACCCTCAGCTATAAATCAACATATATACTACTTAGAATCATAAAATACAATCTCAAAAACCAACCCAAAACTCATAAATTTAAGTTTTCTTCTTACCCAGACACAGCACAGATTCGGCCCCTGTCCTTCTCACTAATGTTTCACCTAGCAAATGAACTTGTTTGGAGTTGAAGTTTTTTATATGTTGTAGAGGACTTAAAGGGGAAGGTTTTATCCTTCTTGGCCAAATTCCAAAAGTGGTTGGAATGCAGCCGAAAAAATTGTACAATGAATCTCTAAAGAAGATGCATATGGTAGAATGAGGGAGGTGGTTCTCTTGGATGTTAAGTCAATTGGGGTTGGTCTATACCTTTACAGAAAGGGAATGAAGTCTTTTTTTATTCTGAAAAAGATGGAGGTCAAAATATTTCTAGAAGGTTATCAAATTTAGCCATTTTGTAGAGTCAACAAAATTTTGGGCCAGGGCAGCCTGTTGCCCTATTTTCATAAATTCCAAAAAAATTATTTCCAGCTCATTTTCTTCAAATTTCAACCATTCATGTGTTATAATAGGTCTCTCGTATGTCCCCTACAAATTTGGCCCCCACTTGTTTAATAAAAGTTTCCCGTTTGAGCCCATTTTGCCCGATTTAGCCATTACCGATTGAAATAGCTTAAGGTTTTTGGTTTACTTTAAAATTTAATTTAACTACGGAGACCTCAAGATTTCCACTCAATTTTCATTCCCCAAGTAAATTATGTCTTATTATAATTTCCTATGGCCTCTAAATAAATTTTTATGAATTTATAGAATTTATTCTGAATTTATTTCTCTTATTAGGCTCAATTGCTTGGTTTAGTGCTGACTCGAGTTTTCACTAACTTTTTCACTTCCAATACATTAGTTTCACCTTCTAAATACTAAAACATAGCTATACATGCAATCCTTGAGCAATTATTAAATTTAAAACCTTACCTCGATTTTCATACCCCGAGCTCCATGCCACTATTCTGAGCACTTTGGTTATTCCAAGCCTGCATAATATTATTTCGAGTATCTTAATTGTTTTCTAACTTCCAAATAAATAATAAAATGAAAATTTTTGGGTGTCACATTTCTCTCCACCTTTTAGGAATTTGGTCCGCCAAATTCAATCAGGTCAGTCAAATAAGCGAGGGTACTTCTCTCTCATAAGGCTCTCGAGCTTCCAAGTTGCTTCTTTTGCTGAATGGTGTTGCCAGAGAACCTTTACTATTGAAATTCTCTTCATACTAAGTACCTTTTCTTTCTTGTCAAGGATCCGGATAGGTTCTTCTACATAACTCATATCTCCCTAGATGTCTAATGCTCCATACTTGATGACATGGGTGGGATCCAGATTATATTTCCTCAACATAGAGACATGGAAGACATTATGTATCCCAGAAAGTTATGGGGGCAAAGCTAACCGGTAGACAACATCTCCCACTTTTTCCAATATCTCGAATGGACCGATGAAACGAGGACTCAGCTTTCCTTTCTTCCCGAAACGCATGATACTCTTACTCGAAAACACCTTAAGAAATATAGAGTCCTCAACTTGAAAGTTAAGTGGCCGTCTACGCATATTGACATAACTCTTCTATCGACTCTGAGCAGCCCGAAGTCTGTCACAAATAATCTGGACACCCTTTGCTGCCTGTTCAACCAGATCAAGAGTGAATATTTTCCTGTCGCCCACTTCTTCCCAAGCTATAGGGGATCTGCACCTTCTGCCATATAAAGCCTCATAAGGTGCCATGCCGAGGCAAGCATAATAACTATTATTATAAGCAAAATCTGCAAGGGGCAAATGATCATCCCACGATACTTTAAAGTCCAATGTACACACCTTCAACATATCCTCCAAGGACTGAATGGTCCGCTCAAACTGACTGTTAGTCTGAGGATGATAGACCGTATTAAATTCAGCCGATATCCCATAGCTTCCTAAAAGTGAGTCCAAAATCTGATGTGAACCTGGAATCTCTATTAGACGTAATACTTACAGGAGCCCTATGCAATCGAACTACCTCTCTAACATATAACTTGGCCAAGGCACTCAAAGAATCTGTACTCTTAATGGCTAGGAAGTGGGCACTCTTTGTCAATCTGTCAACTATCACCCAAATCGCATCGTGACCTCTCCGGGTCCTAGGTAAACCCATAATGAAATCCATTGTTATATGCTCTCATTTCCACGTAGGCACGGGTAAAGACATGAGCTGTCCTGCGGGCTTCTGGTGCTCAACTTTAACTTGCTGACCAATCAAACATTTGGCCACAAATTCTTCCACATCTCGTTTCATACCACTCCACCAATACACCTTGCGCAGATCACAGTACATCTTGGTACTGCATGGATGCATGGTGTAAAGAGAGCAGTGGGACTCTCTTAAAATCAGCGTCTTCAGGGCATCATCGCTCGGAACACAGATACGACCCTTAAACCTTAATAACCCATCATCACTGACTAAAAAATATGACTACGTGGCATGTTGTGCTTAGCTAACCATGTCCAACAACCTCTGGTCATTCCTCTGCCCTGATCTGATCCGATCCAGGATATTGGGCTCTATTCGTAGACTAGCCATAAGCCTAACCTCTGTTTCTTCAACACTGATCCTGAGTTCGGTAAACTATTCAAATAAATCCCATTCTTTGACCATCATAGCAAAAAACATATTTTTCATACTCAGAGTATTTGCAACTATGTTCGCCTTACCTGGATGATAAAGAATTTTATAGTCATAATCCTTAAGGAGCTTCATCCATTGTCTCTACCTCATATTAAGCTCCTTCTGATCAAAACTGTACTTCAGACTCTTGTGGTCAGTGATGATCTGAAACCTTTCTCCATATAAGTAATGTCACCATGTCTTCAAGGAAAACACCATAGCGGCTAATTCCAAATCACGCGTGGCATAATTTCGCTTATGGTCCTTAAGCTGGCGTGAACCATAAGTGACTACTCTCCCATGATGCATGAGTACGCACTCCAGACCCTGATGAGAAACATCATTGTAAACTACAAAGCCTCTAGATCAACTCGGAATGGTCAAAACGTCAATCTCTGCTTAAGCTTTTAGAAACTTTGCTCACACTGATCAGACCATACAAACAGGACGTCTTTACGTGTAAGCTTAGTCAAAGGACCTGCAATCTCGAAAAATCCCTCAACAAACCTCTTGTACTACCCTACCAGTCATAAAAAACTTTGAATCTCTATAACTGTCCTCGGTCTCTCCCACTTGAGTATAGCCTCTATCTTAGACGGATCAACTAACACCTCGTTTTTAGATACAATATGACCAAGGGAAGTTATCTAATCTAATTAGAACTCACATTTATTGAACTTTCCATACAACTGCTTGTCTCAGAGTTTTTGAAGCACAATTCATAAATGTTGTGCATGTTCTTCTTGAGACCTAGAATAGATGAGAATGTCATCAATGAAGACTATTACAAACCAAACTAAATACTCCCGAAACACCTCATTCATCAGATTCATAAAAGCAGCAAGGGTATTAATCAGGCTAAACGACATCACTAAGAACTTATAATAGTTGTATCTAGTTCGGAAGGTCGTCTTGGGCACATCCTCCCTCCGAATTCTCAACTGATGATAGCCCGACCTCAAATCAATCTTGGAAAACATTGACGCCCCTCTCAGCTGATCAAATAAATCATCTATTCTTGGCAAGGGATATTTATTCTTCACCGTAGCCTTATTTAGTAATCTGTAATCTATACACAATCTGAGGCTACCATCCTTCTTCTTGACAAATAAAACTAGAGCTCCCTATGGTGACACACTGGGTCTAATAAAACCCTTATCAAGCAATTCTTGAAGCTGCTTCTTCAGTTCTTCTAATTCAACCAGTGCCATCTTATAGGGAGATTTAGAGATTGACTGGGTATCTAACACTAAATCAATAGTAAACTTTAGCTCTCTCTCCAGTGGTAAGCTTGGCAACTCATATGGAAATACATCAGAAAATTCACATATAACTAGTATTTCTTCTATCCTCAGATATTCTTGACTGATATCGGAGATGAGTGCGATGTAACCTTCACATAAGCAAATTCATCAGTAATTACAGGAAATTATAATTATATCATAAGATTTCATACATTAAACCTCACATGTTTACTTTTTATCAGCCAAACGTACACTGAATTTTTCAAGTAGGGAGAAGGTTATAGTTTTAGTATAACAGTCTAGACTTACTCGATTGGCAGCTAGCCAATCCATACCTAGAATCACATCAAAACCATACATATTTAACAAAACTAGATCTGCTAACATTACCCTGTCTCCCACCTTAATTTCACACTTTCTACATATTTTATCAGCCATTTGAGACTCATGCATCGGTGTATTTATATGTAGTATATGATATAAAGGTCCAGGCTCTAAATGCAGTTTATATGAAAATTGTGGTGAAATAAAAGAATGTGTGCACCCGAGGTCAAATAATACATGTGCTTTATAATTACAGGTAAGAAGTGTACTTCAGATAGCCTCAGATTAAGTGTCTGCAGTCTCCTTATCAATAACGAACACACACCCCTCTGCTACAGGCTTCTTACCTTTCTCAAGGCGGTGGCTCATCTTTGGGAGCCTGTCTCTGAGGCTATTGTCATGGAGGCTCTTAGGGCTATGGCGTCTGAAGCTGTGGGCAATCCTTAACCTTGTGGCCTATGTCTCCACACTTAAAGCATCCTCCTGTCACCCGGTAACAAACACCCTCATGTGGCCGACCACAGTCTTTACAGATCTTAACACCCGACCTGGGGCGTCGACTGGTCTCCGCAGTGTTCGAAGGAATCTTGGGCCTATCAACCCTCTCGCTAGACTCTTCGGTCCTCTGCCTATTAGGCGGATCCCTCCTATAATATGCTTGGGATGCCTCAGGCCTTTTACCCTTATCTCTAGCCTTCACCTGAGACCCATACTAAGACTACGTCAAATCTAATCCCCTCTTGATTCCCTGCGCATGACCCAAAGCGTCCTTAAATTTTGTAACACAGAGCCTCAGTAATCTATCCCGATAGCTGGTTTCAATCTGTATAAAAATCACTCTGTACGGTGCTTCTCGTCCTTGACAGTCTCGAGATCATATCTCATTAAAGTAATAAACCGGTTCTCGTACTCATCAACTATCATACTACCCTGGACTAAATTCAAAAAATCAGCTTGCATCTTCTTTTGGGCAGTAAAAGGGACATACTGGGTCTGAAAAGCTGACCGAAAAGCATCCCAATTGATTACTGGGTGGCTGGCAGTTAGTAGTCTTTGGGTGGCTTTCCACTAGTGTCAAGCCTGTCCTTTAAGTATCACGACCCTCTTTCATCTAAAATCACTATAAATTTTTCACTTTATTCATTAACTTACCCTGTCGTGAACAATTTCCTACACCAAATAGTTGAGCTATGATTCGGAGCTAGTTACCTCTTACCATACACAATATCGCTTAACATTTATATAAAATAACTATAGACACTTAAATTTCTTGCATTAACTTCATTAATTCATATATGTCCACAAATGTTTACATCCCCCGAATTTACATTTCCAAAAGTGTTATTATGCTGTACTTGTTTAGATACAAAACGATAATAATGTGTATACCTCTCAGCAATAGGCAGCAGTAGACACTGGGAGTGTAAGTCTCTGCTTGTTCTCAACCACTATGGATGCTCTGGGAAGATAGAAAGTGAAAGGATGAATAACCACATGCTCAGTAAGGAAATTGTAAGACCCTTAATTTTGGTGCAATGTATATAATTATATGATGTACAAACAAGTTGAATTATGTATGAATCATAAGAAATAAATATTTTAAAGTTCTAAGTGTGAATGGATGTTGAAATGATTAAGTATGAGTTTGAAATGAGGAAATCTGCAGAAAAATGAAGTAGGATGAGGGCCAGATCGATCCCATGCAAGGAGAGATCAATGTCACGACCTAAAGAAATGCAGAATTAAATAGGTTGGAAGAGGCAGATCGATCCCTTGCTCAAGCAGATCGATCTCCTTAGCTCTCGGGTTGGAGTAGATCAATCTCCCCTTAAAACCAGATCGATTTCCTTAGCTCTCGGCCTGAAACGGATCGATCCTGTCCCATTAAAGCAGATCAATCTTATTCACTAAAGCATATCGATCTCAAACCCCCAACAGATCGATCTCATGCCCTAAAAATGTTATGAAAATGAGGGATTTAAGAGGACCAAATCGATCTCCACCCAATGCAAATCGATCTCATCAAGCAATTTCTATAAAAGGAGCAGTTGAAATCTGTAATTCACAGAAAAACAACCCTATGTCCTCTATTTTCAATCAAAAATCTAGTTTTCTCTCTCTAAATCATCCCATTTCAAGTAAGATTTGAGGAAAGACCATTAGATACAAAGTTGTTCATATCCAAGAGAAGAACAACATACTTTGGAATCAAAGCCTCATTTGTTGGATTGACGGGGTAAGGGACATTTTCATTTGGAGTAAGAAGAGAAACTAGATTGGTAAGTTTCTAATACTTCAGCCCAAGTACATTTATCTATTTATTGATTTTAAAGTTGATTTGTATGTGTATTGATGGTTAAAACTACCTAGGATGTGACGGAACTAGTGTGACCTAGAAAATAGAATGAGTTAGTGTTAGAAAATGTGATTTGGATGAGTTGGTGATTTATGGCTTATGCTAAGTTGTTATCGAAGTAATGTGAATGATTTGAGATGATTAAATGAAGTTACATTGTGAGGATAGTCAATTTATGAAAATGAGTATATAAGATGCTTGATAAAATGCCATAGTGAATAAATTGATGAAATATGAACACTGTGAGCTTAATATCGATATAGTATGAATCAATAGGCCTAAAAGAATCAATAGACTCGAGATATGAGTAGAGCAAGAAAAACTAGGCCTTATAAGTGTTAATGAAGGCTATAGGTTGAATCGACTATAGCAAACATAGAGTTGTGTAGTATTGGACTAAACTGGTGCGATTTATGATCGTGTGCAGTTTCGAAGAGTTTGTCAGAGACGAATCGAACCGTACAAGTAAGCAGCTCTAAGGGAGTGGAATCACACGACACGATTCTAGGTAAAGGAATTCTGTAAGTATATAGAGATAGCTGCTCGTACTTTGAACTCGTGGGTGAATATAGGGCATTGTAAATTGCATGATTTTTTAAGAAAATGATTGTTGATATGCGTGAATAGCTGCAAGTATTTGTATGGGATTTGGTTTTGAAGTGGATTTTATAAAAAGGGATAGTAAGGCTAATAATTGCATGAATCATGTACGAAAACACATTGCTTTGTTTTGAACCACATAACGGATAGGCTGGCTAATGTTTGAGTGCTTTTGAGAATTAGCACATGTGAGGTGCTAAATACGGTTTTGAGATTGTCTTGGTTGTTTATGAGCCTCCTATCATGTTTATGTATATTAAATCGTGCTGGAGCCTCGCTCACACAGGATTTTGATGCTTTCACTTATATAAAACGTGCTGGAGCGTAGCTCATATCTTGATTTAACTGTGATGATGTTTTGTAAACCGTATTGGAGATTCTACTCGTATGTGGATTTCAAGTGATTTTCTTATGCATATAAGCGTACTGGAGCTATGCTCGTACGTGGTTTCTTCATGTTTTATGCATAAATACCATACTGGAGCGTTGCTCGTACGAGGATAATTATTGATGATGCATAAATCGTGCTAGAGCTTAGCTCGTACAGGTTTTCACATTGCGGTATGTATGATGCCGTGGTGAGGGTAATACGAATTGGTGTTTCAGGGAACCCAAAAGGGGCGAGCAAGGCCATGAGGGGCTAGGACTTGACATAAAAAAGTACTCCTATATGCACTTGAGACTGAGTAGATTACACATGGTATGGGGTAGATTTGACCTATGACTAGCACCCCCAACCATGATATGGATTTGCGGAGTACGATGTACCGTGTATATCACATGGAGTACGTTGTACCGCGTGGTGGTTACGTGATTTGAAAAGCCTGGCGAAAAACTAACCCACCTTCGTTCCAGCATGATACCCCGCACATCGGGATTCGTGTGGTCTAGGATGATTTACGACATAGTTGGCCAACATAGTCCATTGAGATATAGTGACCTGTCTCACTTGATATTACATAGTACCACATGGTTTTTATACACTGAGTGTGACTCGTGTTTTCCAGGGTAGACCTGAGGGAGGGACCGAGCCTTGTGGGATTTTATTTGAGAAATAATGATTATATTTGTGACAGAGAAATGATTGTGATGATATTTTTATATGTTTTGAGAAAGAGGTGAACTTTAAAGGATGTTTCTTAATGAATTTCCCTTTTATGATGAGATTTGATAAAGATGAGCATGAGAGGTTTTACATGATGACGATTTCCATGTTTTATATGCCTGTTTTCCATGTTTTCTGTACATGATATATGTATATTCATATGACATAGATTTATTTTCTCATGCTCTGACTATAAATGATTTATGCATAACACTATCAGCATGTAGATAAAGTAGTTATCTATCATGCTTAGATTATTGCCTTACTAAGCGTGTGGTTGCTCATCCCTCTCTACTTTCCCCCTCTACAGAGCGTACATAGCAGCCCAGTGAGGACTGAGGCGTTGTATTTTGGAAATCCACTGCTTCCATCGCCAAACGGTATACACACAAGGATTCTTTTTATATCTAAACATGTAAAGGTACAGTGGTCATTTTGTATTGTAATGTAGGGGATGTAAAAGTTAGAAAAATGTGTCAAGTATAAGTGTATAACTTAACTTTCAAATGAATGACACTTCATTTGAATTAGGTTGAGAATGAATGATGAGTGATGATTATTATTGACTCACAGCCCAACTTGTAGTGGTGCGTTTGTTCACGACCGGGTAAGGAAAGGAAAATGTGAAAAATTTATAGTGATTTTTGGTTAAAAAGGATAAAATGGGTCGTGACAGAGATTGGTATCAAAGCAGAGTTGGCTTGATGTGAGTCAAACATAGGAAAATTACATCCCCATATTACTGTGCTGTTGTTTAGATATTAAGACTAATAAATGATTATGAATATAGGAAGTTAGGCATTATGCCTGTTACGCGCCAAGGTAGAGGGGCGGGAGCACGTGCTAGAGGTTGTAGAGGTATGCCTGAGAGCTGTGCGGAGCCACAGACTGACCAAGCTCCTCAAAACCCTGCTGAGAGATCAGGGGATACTGAGGCACACTTCACTAGGATAGAGCAGAGTATCGAGAGCCTCGTGGAGATAGTCACACAGGCATTAGATGCCGATGATAGATGAGGTCCCGCGGCACAACCTACTTCTGGATAGGTAACTGCAGAGGCGGAGAGACCTCAGACTGTAGAGACTGCTACAGCTACACCCCCAGTACAGGATACAGCCTCACTTATCACTCCACAACCGAGCGAGAGTGACCTGGGGTATGATTGTGACTTGACCAGATTGAGACAATTTCAGGAGTTGAAACCTCCAGTGTTTAGAGGGGTAAAGGACTCGATGATTATTGAGGATTGGGTCTACGAGATGGAAAAATTGTATCGATTTTTCAGATGCACATCAGCTAAGAAATTAGCCTTTATCGTGTTTATGTTAAAAGGCGAGGCAGAGCACTGGTGGAGATCTAGTGAGTCTATTTTGAGCGCTAGACACTCCGAGATCACATGGGAGATATTCTTGGGGGCCTTTAGAAGGCAATACATCCTAGCCACCACACAGAGGAAATTACAGATGGAATTTATGAATTTGGTTCAGGGGAATCGTACTGTGGATGAATATGAGTCGAGATTCATGTCTTTGGGGAGATATGACCCGGATACGATTGGTAGTGAGACTAGGAAAGTCCAGAAGTTCTTGGATGGATTGAGATTGGCCATTCGAACTAAGCTAGCTCCCTTTGACATACTTACTTATGAGGAGGCTATACACAGGGCTCAGTTATGCGAGCAGGATTTTGAGCAAAATGCCTCCAAGCTTGGGAAGATTAGTGTCAGAAGATACAGAAATCGAAAGAGATCCGGGATGGATAGAGTGGCTAGGAGAGGAGGCCAGAGATTTTTTGAGAAGAGGCCTAAGATTGAGGAGGTGCAGGAGAGAGCTGCTAGACCTCCTGTATACCCGACTTTGACTGCATCGAAGGGTATGGTTATTGGAGGACCATAACCTACTACTAATCAGTGTAGGAGATGTGGTAGATACCATGGGACCAGACCATGTCAGATGCCCCATGTTTCATGTTATAGGTTTGAAAAGCTTGGACATATTTCAAGATATTGTTCTGAGACGAGTGAGCTTGCCCCACAGAAGGCAAGGAGCCAGAGAGAGTTCCTGCTGAGACAACTGTCCCGAGGAGGAGGGCCACGACTGAAGAAAACGGGAAACAAGTAGTGGGTGTGAGCAGAGGAAGAGTACATGCACTGGATCAGGACACCGCATATACTTCTACGGATGTGATTAAAGGTACCATCCTAATCTTTGATTTAGAAGCATTTGTATTGTTTGATCCTGGTGCCACGCATTCCTTCACATCGCCTTCCTTTGTACATAAATTGTTGAAGCATGTGAAACCTACATTGTTGGATAAAATGTTGATGATTTCCACACCCATGAACGATAGTCAATTAACTAAGTATGTATGTAGGGATTGTAAATTGAAGATAGAGGGAAAGAAAATGGCAGTCGATTTAATTTTATTGAACATGAATGATTTTAATGTAATCTTAAGAATGGATTGGTTGGCTGTAAATCGTGTTGTTATGGATTGTCATGCCAAGACATTAATGTTTTCGGGATTAGATAATCTTATTGTAAACTTTGATGAAAAGAAATGAAAGAACATAACCATGATAAATGAAAAGAGTATGATTTTATTTAATCTACATGAGAGATGAATTTATTTGTTTATGTTAAATGATGATGTGATGACTTGTAATACTAACGGTGGAAAGAATGATGTGAAGGGTTCATTGCATACGTGGTTGAAATAGATAAGGCACACCCGAAATTGAGAAACATTCCATTGATTACAGAATTTCCTGATATCTTTTCGGACGAATTACCAGGGCTACCGCCTGATAGGGAAATGGAGTTTTGCATAGAGTTAGAACCTGGTACGGAGCCAACATCGAAACCACCATATAGAATGGCTCCGATTGAGTTGGAAGAGCTAAAGAAATAGCTGCAGGAGTTGTTAGAGAAGGGGTTTATTAGACCGAGTGTCTCACCTTGGGGATCACCAGTTCTGTTTGTAAGGAAGAAGGATAGAAGCCTCCGATTGTGTATAGATTACTAGTTGTTGAATAAGGCCATCATTAAGAACAAGTATCCCCTTCGACGCATAGATGATTTGCTAGATCAGCTTTGAGGAGCCCAAGTATTTTCTAAGATAGATCTGAGGTCAGGGTACCATCAGTTGAGGTTACGAAGTGGAGATGTACCCAAGACAGTATTTCATACCCATTATGGCCACTGTGAGTTTTTAGTTATGCCATTCGGATTGACGAATGCCCCCGCAACATTTATGGCATTAATGAATGATGTGTTTAAGCCATACCTGGATAAGTTTGTGATTGTGTTTATTGATGACATATTAGTTTATTCCAAGTCCAGGGAAGATCATGAGCAGCATTTGATGTTAGTTCTGCAGACCCTCTGAGAGAAAGAGTTATACGCTAAACTCAGCAAGTGTAACTTTTGGTAAGAGCAGATCTCAATTTTGGGCCATGTTGTGTCGAAGGATGGAGTATCAGTCGATCCATCCAAGATTGAGGTAGTTGTATAATGGGAACAGCCCAAGACAGTTACTGAGATCAGAAGTTTTTTGGGATTGACAGGTTATTATCAGAAATTTGTAAAGGGTTTCTCTAGACTAGCTGCTCCATTGACGCGTCTCACGCGAAAAGATGTTAAGTTTGTGTGGGATGAGGCATGTGAGAGGAGTTTTGAGGAGCTTAAGCGTCGATTGACCACTGCTCTAATTCTCACCATTCTTACCAACTCAGGAGGTTTCTCTGTGTATACGGATGCATCACACCAGGGACTGGGCTGTGTGCTTATGCAAGATGGGAAGGTAGTTGCTTATGGATCTAGACAGTTGAAAGATCATGAGAGGAACTACCCAACACATGATTTGGAGTTGGCGACCGTGGTGTTTACTTTGAAAATATGGAACCACTACCTCTATGGAGAGAAATTTCAGGTTTTTACAGATCATAAAAGCCTTAAGTGCCTGTTCTCGCAGAAAGAGTTAAACATGAGTCAAAAGAGATGGCTCGAGCTCCTGAAAGATAATGATTGTGAAATCATGTACCACCCGAGTAAGGCTAATGTAGTTGTCGATGCTTTGAGTTGGAAGAACTTAGGGTTAGTGTCTTATATGATGGTACAGGAACATGAGTTGTTGGAATAATTTACGAACCTCAGTCTGGGTGTAACCCCGCCTAGATCAGAGAGATTGGATATCATGGCTAGTATGAGATTAGAGCCAGAGTTGATTGGCCGTATTTGGCAGGCTCAGCAGAGCGATCGACAGTGTATCGATTGGTTGAGTCAGATACAGGTAGGTAAGGGTACTGATTTTGAGCTGAATACAGATAGATTGTTGAGGTTCAGGGCCAGTGGTCCTGAGGATCCTGAGATCAGGAGACTAATTTTATCTGAGGCTTACTCATCGAAGTACACGATACATCCGGGGAGTACCAAGATGTATTAGAACCTTCAGAAGGTTTATTGGTGGTCTGGAATGAAAAGAGACATTGCAGAATATGTTGCTAAGTGTCTCATTTGTCAACAAGTGAATGTAGAGTATCAGAAGCCTATAGGATTATTGCAGCCTCTACCGATACCGACATGGAAGTGGGAGCACATTACCATGGATTTTGTGATGGGATTACCGAGGACTCGCAGAGGTCATGATTTCATATGGGTAATTATGGATTGGTTGACTAAGTCAGCCCATTCTTAGCTATGAGAGCTACCGATACTTTGAGTCAGTTGGTGAACCTGTATGTTCAAGAGATAGTACAGCTAAATGGTGTACCAATGAACGTTTTTTCTTATAGGGATACCCGCTTCACTTCCTTTTTTGGGAACATTTTCAAGAAGCAAGGGGACCCACTTGAGTTTTAGCACCACTTTTCATCCTCAGATAGATGGGCAGTCACAGAGGACTATACAGACCCTGAAAGATATGTTGAGAGAGTGTGTGCTGGATTTTAGAGGCTCTTGGGATGATCACCTACCGTTAGTCGAGTTCGCCTATAATAACAGCTATCATGCGAGCATCGGGATGGCACCCTATGAGGCACTGTATGGACGCAGATGTCAATCCCCCATTAGATGGGAAGAGGTTGGTGACAGACAGATTTTCACTCCTGACTTAGTGCAGCAGGCATCTAAGGACGTCCAAGTGATATGTGAGAGATTACGGACAGCTCAGAGCCGACAAAAGAGTTATGCTGGCAAGAGACAAAGACCACTAGAGTTTGATGTGGGTGAGTCAGTATTTTTGAGAGTTTCTCCTTCGAAGGGTATTATGAGATTTGGTAAGAAGGGCAAGCAAATCCTAGATATATCGGACCCGTAGAGATTTTGGAGAAAGTGGGAGATAGGGCTTATAGATTGGCGTTGCCACCAGAATTAGCAAGCGTTCATAATGTCTTCCACATCTCTATGCTTCAGAAGTATCACTCGAACCAGACACATGTGATAAGATATGAGCCGTTGGAGCTCAATGAGAGTGTGACGTATGTTGAGAAGCCGGTTCGGATATTAGATAAAAAAGAGAAGGTGTTAAGGACAAAGACGATCCCCTTAGTGAAAGTGCTTTGGCAATATCACACTTCGGAGGAAGCTACATGGGAATTAGAAAGCATTATGCAAGAGAAGTACCCGGAGTTGTTTTGAGACAACTTGGTTCTAATTTGGAGGACCAAATTCCTTGAAGGAGGGGAGGATTGTAAGACCCTTAATTTTGGTGTAATGTATATAATTATATGATGTACAAACAAGTTGAATTATGTATGAATCATAAGAAATATATATTTTAAAGTTCTAAGTGTGAATGGATGTTGAAATGATTAAGTATGAGTTTGAAATGAGGAAATCTGCAGAAAAATGAAGTAGGATGAAGGCCAGATCGATCCCATGCAAGGAGAGACTAATTTCATGGCCTAAAGAAATGCAGAATTAAGCAGGTTGGAAAATGCAGATCGATCCCTTGGTCAAGTAGATCGATCTCCTTAGCTCTCAGGTTGGAGCAGATTGATCTCCCCTTAAGACCAGATCGATTTCCTTAGCTCTCGACCTGAAACGGATCGATCCTGTCCCATTGAAGCAGATCAATCTTATTCACTAAAGCAAATCAATCTCAAACCCCCAACAGATCGATCTCATGCCCTAAAAATGTTATGAAAATGAGGGATTTAAGAGGACCAAATCGATCTCCACCCAATACAGATCGATCTCATCAAGCAATTTCTATAAAAGGAGTAGTTGAAATTTGTAATTCACAGAAAAACAACCCCATGTCCTCTATTTTCAATTAAAAATCTAGTTTTCTCTCTATAAATCATCCCATTTCAAGTAAAATTTGAGGAAGGACCATTAGATATAAAGTTGTTCATATCCAAGAGAAGAACAACATACTTTGGAATCAAAGCCTCATTTGTTGGATTGACAGAGCAAAGGACATTTTCATTTGGAGTAAGAAGAGAAACTATATTGGTAAGTTTCTAATACTTCAGCCCAAGTACATTTATCTATTTATTGATTTTGAAGTTGATTTGTATGTGTATTGATGGTTAAAACTACCTAGGATGTGATGGAACTAGTGTGACCTAGAAAATAGAATGAGTTAGTGTGAGAAAATGTGATTTGGATGAATTGGTTATTTATGGATTATGATAAGTTATTATCGAAGTAATGTGAATGATTTGAGATGATTAAATGAAGTTATATTGTGAGGATAGTCAATTTATGAAAATGAGTATATAAGATGCTTGATAAAATGCCATAGTGAAGAAATTGATGAAATATGAACACTGTTAGCTTAATATCGATTTAATATCGATATAGTATGAATCAATAGGCCTAAAAGAATCAATAGACTCGAGATATGAGTAGAGCAAGAAAAACTAGGCCTTATAAGTGTTAATGGAGGCTATAGGTTGAATCGACTATTGCAAACACAAGAGTTGTGTAGTATTGGACTAAACTGGTGCGATATACGATTGTGTACAGTTCCAGAGAGTTTGTCGGAGACGAATCGAACCGCACAAGTAAGCAGCTCTAAGGGAGTGGAATCACGCGACACAATTCCAGGTAAGGGAATTCTGTAAGTATATAGAGATAGCTGCTCATACTTTGAACTCATGGGTGAATATAGGGTGTTGTAAATTGCATGATTGTTTAAGAAAATGATTATTGATATATGTGAATAGCTGTAAGTATTTGTATGGGATTTGGTTTTGAAGTGGATTTTATAAAAAGGGATAGTAAGGCTAATAATTGCATGAATCACGTGTTTTGATGTTTACAAAAACACATTGCTTTGTTTTGAACCAAATAACGGATAGGCTGGCTAATGTTTGAATGCTTTTGAGAATTAGCACATGTGAGGTGCTAAATACGGTTTTGAGATTGTCTTGGTTGTTTATTAGCCGCCTATCGTGTTTATGTGAATTAAATCATGCTGGAGCCTCGCTCGCACCGGATTTTGATGCTTTCACTTGTATAAAACGTGCTGGAGTTTAGCTCGCACCTTGATTTGACTGTGATGATGTTTTGTAAACCATACTGGAGCTATGTTCGTACGTGGTTTCTTCACGTTTTTATGCATAAATGTTGTATTGGAGCATTGCTTGTACGAGGATAATTATTAATGATGTATGAATCGTGCAAGAGCTTAGCTCGTACAGGTTTTCACACTGTGGTATGTATGATACCGTGGTAAAGGTAATACGAATTGGTGTTTTAGGGAATCCAAAAGGGGCGAGCAAGGCCATGAGGGGCTAAGACCTGACATAAAAAAAGTACTCCCACATACACTTGAGACTGAGTAGGTTACACGTGGTATGGGGTAGATAAGACTTACGGATGGCACCCCCAACCATGATATGGGTCCGCGGGGTACGATGTACTATGTATATCACATAGAGTACGCTGTACCGCTTGGTGGTTACGTGATTTGAAAAGCCTGGAGAAAAACTAACCCACCTTCGTTCCAGCATGATACCCCGCACACCGAGATCCGTGTGGTCTGGGATGATTTACGACATAGTTGGCCAACATAGTCCATTGAGATATAGTGACTTGTTTCACTTGATATTACATAGTACCACATGGTTTTTATACACTGAGTGTGACTCGTGTTTTCTAGGGTAGACCTGAGGGAGGGGTCGAGCCTTATGGGATTTTATTTGAGAAATGATGATTATATTTGTGACAGAGAAATGATTGTGATGAGATTTTTATGTGTTTTGAGAAAGAGGTGAACTTTAAAGGGTGTTTCTTAATGAATTTCCCTTTTATGACGAGATTTGATAAAGATGAGCATAAGAGGTTTTACATGATGACGATTTCCATGTTTTATATGCCCGTTTTCCATGTTTTCTGTACATGATATATGTATATTCATACGACATAGATTTATTTCCTCATGCTCTGACTATAAATGATTTATGCATAACACTATCAGCATGTAGATAGAGTAGTTATCTACCATGCTTGCATTCTTTCCTTACTGAGCGTGTGGTTGCTCATCCCTCTCTACTTTTACCCTCTACAGAGCGTACATAGCAGCCCAGTGAGGATTGAGGTGTTGTATTTTGGACATCCGCTGCTTCCATCGCCATAAGGTATACACACAGGGATTCTTTTTGTATTTAAACATGTAAAGGCACAGTAGTCATGTTGTATTGTAATGTAGGGGATGTAAAAGTTAGAAAAACGAATCAAGTATAAGTGTATAACTTAACTTTCAAATGAATGACGCTTCTTTTGAATTAAGTTGAGAATGAATAATGAGTGATGATTATTATTGACTCACAGCCCAACTGTGTAGTGGTGAGTTTGTTCACAATCGAGTAAGGAAAGGAAAATGCGAAAAATTTATAGTGATTTTCGGTTAAAAAGGATAAAATGGGTCATGACAGAAATAATGTAAGCAGGTAGACAGCTACACTATCTATGTGCTTATAATGACATGATATCAAAATCATTAATATCTTGAGCCTGAGGTAGGTCAAAACCATGCCGCATGAATATGTATATAGTATATGAAAAACTCATAAAAAGCAGGCATGATATCAAATGGAAAATCAACATATAAAATATCTCATGCTCATCATATGAAAACTCACAATTCAATTAAATCAAATCTAATCCCGCCCTTCGGGAATACCCTGTGTAAAAATCACATTTCCTTTTAAAACAAAGTCACGGGTGTCACCCCTCCTTCGAGTCTACCCAAGTCTATCAATAAAACATGATATCATGTGAAGCATGTAGGTTACATTTCGAAAACAAATTAGGAATAATGTCCATGTATAAATGTCACGACCTAAAAATCATAGTAAATTTTTTGTTTTTCTTTCATATTTAATTCTTACCTTCCTCTCATCGTGACCATCCTACCAACAGTTGGACTATGATTCGGTGTTAGTCCCCTCACACTACTTACCATTCCATTTCCATGTTACATTTACACATTAGGATTTTTCTATCCTTTGACTTTAACTAATTTGTTCACAATTGCATTTACAAAACCTTACATCCCTGACGTCATATACGTTTACAAGACCATACAAGTGTGTATACCTTTTCTTGATGATGGGAAGCAGTGGATACCAAGAATGCAAGTCATCAGCCGCTCACTATCTCCTACGAGTGCTCTGAAAAGAGGGGAAAATAAGGGGGTGAGCAACCACACGCTCAGTAAGGAAATTATGCAAGTAAGTAGATAGCTCTACTATCTACATGCTCATAATGCCATGCCCTTAAATCCACTTCTTTTCGTTTAAAGCTCATGCACACATCAATGCCATAGTTTATAAAAGCTGTTCGTGCTTATGGAAATCATGTAACTCATGCCTTAATGGCATCTCATGTAAAATAATAAAACACATGAATTAAATCAAAATCATGCATTTGCAATTAAAGCATGGATAACCTCCTCATGCTAAAACCTTTCCTTACATGAATTATAAACAATTATGAAAAATACATCATGCTGAGTTTCCACAAAACCTTCACGCATACCCATATGCCACACCATGAATGTCATGTAGAACCAGTTTACTTCACGCATGGGTTAAATAGCATGGAAATAACATCATGCAAGTTTCAGTTTAAATCCCAGTTTCATTCTCATCAAATCACATCTTAGTCACACTTATCAGGACTCAACCCTTCCCTTGGGTGATCCTGATCCACATAAAATCATTTATTTCCAAGCATTTTTGAAAACATTGAAAATTTCATGTATTCACAACAAAACCAATATCATCAGTCAGGATCCAACCCCTCCCTCGGGTGGTCCAGCTTCAGCCTGGCTAACCATATACAATAACTTCTTATCATTTCTCTGCCCTGACCTGATCTAATCTAAGATAGTAGGCTCAATCTGTAGGCTAGCCATATATCCATCATCAACTTACTTAACATTGATACTGAGCTCGACGAATTGTCCTAACAATTCCCATTCTCTGACCATCATATAGGACACCATACCTTTCCTACTGAGGGCATCTGCTACCACATTCATCTTACCCAGATGGTATAAAATTTCGCAGTCATAAACCTCCAGGTGCACTATCCATCTCCTTTGTCTCATATTCAGCTCCTTCTTATCAAAAAGATACTTAAGACTCTTGTGGTCAGTGAAAATCTGAAATTTTTCACCATATAAATAATGCTGCCATATCTTCAGAGCAAAAGCTACTGCGGTTAATTCCAAATCATAAGTGGGATAGTTTAGCTCATGAACCTTAAGCTGGCAGGAACCATGAGTGACCATCTATCATTCTGCATCAGCACACAGCCCAAACCCTGGTGAGAGGCATCACTGTATACTGCGAACCCTCCTAATCCACTCGGGATGGTCAAGACTAGTGCGGTAGTTAACCGATGCTTGAGTTCTTGGAAACTCTGCTCACACTGACCAGACCATTCAAATGGGACATCCTTACGTGTCAATTTGGTCAATGGAGCTGCAATCCAGGAAAACCCCTCGACAAATCTCCGGTAGTACCTTACCAATCTCAAGAAACTCCAAACCTTTGTCACTGTCCTCCGTCTGTCCCACTTCAATACTGCATCAATCTTGGACGGATCAACAGATACCCTGTCCTTAGATACAATATGTCCGAGGACAACAATCTGATCCAATCAGAATTCACATTTACTAAATTTCTCATATAATTTCTTCTCACAGAGAATCTCAAGCATAATCCTCAAATGCTGCTCGTGCTCCTCCCGAGACTCAGAACAGATTAAAATGTCAACAATAAAAATAATAACAAATCTTTCTAAATACTCTCGGAAGACATTATTCATCATACTCATAAAAGCAGTAGGGGGCATTAGTCAGTCCAAAAGGCATCACCAAAAAATCGGAATGCCCATATCGGGTCTTGAAAGTTGTTTTCGGTACATCAGCCTCCTTAATCCTTAGCTGGTGATAGCCCGATCTCAAATCTATCTTGGAAAACACTTAAACACCTCTCAACTCATCAAACAGATCATATATCCTTGGCAGGGGATACTTATTCTTGATCGTCGCCTTATTCAGAAGTCGATAATCTATACACAGACGGAGACTCCCATCTTTCTTTCTAACAAATAATACTGAGGCACCTCACGGAGATACACTCGATCTAATGAACCCCTTATCGAATAGTTCTTGCAACTATTTCTTCAGTTCTTCCAATTCGACCAGTGTCATTCGATAAGGTGGCTTAGATATAGGCTGAGTGTTGAGTACCAAATCAATGGTAAACACAATTTCCTTCTCCGATGTTAACCCTAACAATTCATCCAGAAAAACATCGAGAAACTCACATACTACAGGAACATCCTGAAAACTTTGCTTTCTCGACTATTATAAAAAATAAAAGCAATGTAACCTTCATAAAAATATGTCAACAGAAAATTTTTAAACATATCGACACCTTATAACTTCACCGAACTTCATACCATACGTTTCATTTTTTATTAACAAAACATACATCAAATTTATCAGGTAAGGAGAAGGTTACAGTCTTAGTGTAGTAGTCTAGACTTACCGGATTGGCAGCTAGCCAATCTATGCCCAAAATTACATCAAAGCCATACATATTTAGTAAAACTAGATCTGCTAACATTATCCTATCTCCTACCTTGATTTCATAATTTTTACACACCATATCAGTCATATGTGATTCATGCATGGGTGTGCTTATGTGCAACATGTGATCTAGAGACTCAGGTTCTAGATGCAATTTACATGCAAATTGTGGGGAAACAAAAGAGTGTGTGAAACGTGGGTTAAATAAAACATGTGCCTCATGATTACAGACAAGAAGTATACCTCTAATAGTTTTAAAAGAGGTGTCGGTTGTCTCCCTGTCGATGGCAAATACACGTCCCTGTGAGACAAGCTTCTTACTCTTATCCGTGGTGGCGACCCTTCTCTGTGGGGCCTGTATCTGGGGAGCCTGTCGCTCGATTTGCCTTGGCTGCTCCCGAAGCTCAATGGGCTTCATCTGCGGATAGTTCTTAATCTGATAGCCCACCTTTCTGCATCTAAAGTAAGAAATCGTGACCCCATGGTAAGGCCCACCATGCTGCCTGTCACAGTTCTTGCATCGTCAAAATTCAATCTCGGGGCCTTGGGTGGTGCCTGTACTAAAAATAGGGGTCTTAGCACCCGGGACTCGTCAATCTGCTGTCTCTTTGGCTAACCCCACCTCAGCTCAAATCAGGATCCCTCTGCTCTCTTTCCCTTATCTATGCTTTTACTTCTGGCCCCATACTCTGTTTAAGTCATGTCCAAACCTCTCTCAATTTCCTGAGCCTATCCCAAGGCATCCCTAAAATTTCTAACCCAGAGTCCCAACAATCTATCAAGGATCCCCGATCTCAAGCCTGCCAAAAATCTCTCGGTACGACGCTCGGGTTCCCTAACTATCTCAGCGTCATACCTTATCAGGATGGTGAACTAGTTCTCGTACTCATCCACTGTGATGCTACCCTGAACCAGATTTAAAAATTTTATCTGCATCTTTTTCTAAGTCATGCGCATAATATATTGGGTCCTGAATGCATTAAGGAAGACATCCCAAGAAATATTCGACTGACTATTTGCCAAAACTGTCTGTGTAGCCATCCACCAAAACTTGACCTGGCCCCTCAACATATAGCTAGTCATAGCCACCCTCTCTCTGTCTATACACCCCAAATACTGAAAGGTTGTCTCGATATCCAATAACCATCCCTCGACCTTAACTGAATCTTTAACCCCAGTAAACTCTAAGGGGTTCATCTTAAGAAAGTCTCGTAGTCTCTGAGTATCCCTATCATCTCTAGGCTATGGGACTGCAGGCAGAGGAATTGGGGCTACCAGAGGAGCCTGGGGTGGAGGAGGTGGGGGAGTAGGTGCGGGTGTAGTAGCACCAGTACTAGAAGTATTTGCCCCAAATTACTAGGCAAACATAGCAGTGAGTGCACTAAGCCCCTCTCCCATACTTTGCATACCCTGCCCAAGTCTCATCATTCTAGTATTAGGGCTCTTGACTGAAAGGGGTTGTGCCTACCTCTGTGGACGACCCCATCTCTCGCTCATTGTTTAGTGATCAGTTACCTGTGTGTAAACCAAGGTTTTAGTCATAACTTTAAAAGATATACTCACTTTATAACCAGACAAGCATAGACAATTGGGATGTAATCTAACTTCAACTAGTCGACACTGACAGTACTAGACAACTTTTGCGCCGATACCACGTAAACTGTCATGTCCCGAAAACGTGGAAATATGGGCTAATTTTTCTTTTCTTAATTTCTTATTTAAGTTGTAATCCTATCAGTGCTAATTACTTAACCTTTCATTTTACGAAAATTCACCGACATAACAGTTTATTTATGAACTTACCTCCCTGCAATGTTTAAACATAATTTGTATCTGTAACCAATTGATTTTAATCTCTTTTCATAATTAACAATGATTCTCGTAACCATTATATTTTATTATACAAACTGCTAGTTGATAACTTTACATACAGATTTGCCTAGATTACGTCGCAAAATATGCTTTACAATCCATTCCCGATGTTATATAGGATGTCTGGCAGTAAATACAAGAGTATACATTTTCGTGTACCGGAGGTAGCTTGGGGAGGGTACCGCGTGCACCAGCCTACATCAACTACATGACAGGTGTAAAAGTGATCACTGCAAATAGTCTGGAAAAGTAGAGAAAATGGGTGAGCTCTTCAAGCCCAGAAAGAAATGCGTTTAAAACAGTCTAAGTGAGACAGTATGCTAAAATCGAATACCTTTGCATAAATCCTTGGCAAACAAATGTATATATATATATATATATATATCAAAATATGCTTACTTAAAAGGTAAGTCAAACAATTTTCAAATCACATAAATCACATATCACTTTTCTTTCGAAGTCATACAGAATCTATTATGGAGACTAATACACATAGTAAGCATAAGTCATGTTCATACAATCTCAACCTCCGAAGATAGAGTTAATCAAATTGAGTATGTCACAACCGACTTTTTTCCCTAAAATCACTACAAATGTTTCACTTTTTCACTACCAGTTCCAATAAAATAGTTGGGCTATGAGTCGACATCAGTCCAGTCACTATATTTATCTTACCATCCATTTTCTATAGCAGTTTAACAGTAGGATCGACAGTCAGTAAACTTTATACGGAAGCATTTCATAACTATAGACACACATGTTTACATCCCGTAAATATTTCATCCATGTACATTACTGTGTTGTTACATGTCCAGATATAAAAACTAGATAATTGTGTATACCTTCTCGTACAATGGAAAACTACGAGCAATAGGAATGCAGAACTGGCGTTGACTCTCGATCTATGACAAGTGCACTATAGAGAAGGGAAAATGAAGGGATGAGCATAACTTGCTCAGTAAGGCAATTATGCAAGCCAATAGATAACTACACGATCTATGTGCTCATAATGCCATGCAGTAAAACAGTTTAGTTTAGTGCAGTAAAATTAGTTCAGTTTGGTTCAGTAAAATCAGTTCAGTACAGTAAATCAGTTTTCAGTAAGTTCAGTGCAATAAATCAGTTCAGTTCAGTGCAGTAAAACAGTTCAGTTCAGTAAAATCAGTTCAATTCAGTTCAGTCAAATCAACTCAGTTCAATAAAACAGTTCAGTAATTCAGTAGAACAAGGTTCCAACCCATCCCTAGGGTTTACCTTGTCTCAGTATAAAACATGTTCAGTTTTATCAGTATAGTAATATATGAGATTATGAGAGCATAGGCAGGATTCGGTAAACAGTAGGGAGTATGATCATATCCAGTGGATTCCAGGCATCACGGATCAGGTGTGCGGGATATCCAATTGCTTAGAGAGGTGGGTTAAATCCTACCCGTCAGCCAATCAATTCAGTACAGTTCAATAGTCAGAAGACTTAAGCATGGTACAACATACTCCGTGTTACTTACACGGTACAACGTACTCCATGGACCCCAGTATTCAATATCCAGTGCCATGTTTCAAAATCCAATACGAGCAAAGTCAGTGTGACAGTCTACACGAGGGCTCTAAAACGGTTTTACTCATCTCATTATTTCAAAATCCAGTGCGAGTCCTTGAGTGTGACTCTCAGTCAACACCCCGCTCCAACACGATTTCATTTACAGTTCATATCATAAACACGACAGATGGCTCAATTCTAGTGAAAACAGTACTCAAAACGAGTTTAGTACGTAAAACAGTGTAAAACAATGCAAGAGGGTTAAATTCCTGTATGGTCAACCATCATGGAATTTCTCCCACTCAAGCACGCTTAACTTTGAAAAATGTGTAATTTAATGCAGATAGTAAAATCTTGAGCCAGTCTATCATTACACTATTACAAAACAGTATTTTACGAAAAAGACACTAAAATATGCACTTCATGCATTTTTAAATTCTTGCCATTCCCAGTGGCATTTTGGTAATTTTCTTATACTTTGGTTTTTATTTAGATTTTTCAATATCTATATACTCTATAGTATTTAATTGTATACGTTTGGTAAGAAAATACATTCAACTATCTCTAACAGCTCGTATAAATCCCTTACTTGGATTTCAGTCAAATGCACTTATAACTTTTTCACTTTTTCGTATATCGATCTATCCGGCTCCTGATATGTCTTCCGAAGCTACAAATAGTGATCTACCATGTCAATCCATCTTTATAACCCATATTCCACTTTCATTATGGTATATTTAAATTATTGGGCCTGAATACTCTTACTGGGCCTTACTACTCCTTAATGGGCCTAACCTTACCTTAAACTCATTCTCACTTCACTATTCATTCTATCAAAACCTATTGGGCTCACCAGGCCCATTAACACTTATTGAGCTTATCCGAGATCCATTGGCCTTATTTGGTGATTGCACCATGTGCTTGGCCTATGAAACCTCTCGGCTATGGATCGTGTACCGAACATCATCACGCCTAACCATGCTGATTAGCCACACCGTGGCTTGCCATGCTTGCCTAGCTCTCTTAGGCATTTTGGCAAACACTTGGTGTGCTTGCCTTAAGCTTTTCCTATTATTCATGTTGGCATTTTATCAAACACTTTATATGCCAACATCATACAACCATCCTTATGAACAAATTGATTAAAACTAATCATGCAAGAATCATGTATACATGCATATCAACCTATACATGTCTTAAAATCACATGTTTACCCATTAAAACACAAATACAAACTTTCGGCCAACATGTGTTCCTAACCTTAGGTGATGTTTTACCATACAATTCATACACCAATCAACTCCATATAATTCATAGATCAACATATATGAAGTTGGAAGATTGAAAACTTACCTAGCTTATAGCTCTTCACTTAGCCGAAACTTTGCTTAATTTTTGCCCCCTTCAATATGGCTTCTCAATGGATGATTCCAAGATATGTTTTTCCTCTCTCAATATGGAACAACTTTCATGCAGATCACTTATTCTAAATATGTCTCTAGGTAGGTGATTTCTAGAGAGAGAAAGCTTGAATATGGTTTGGTAATGGTGTCTCCTTATTTACCGAAAATTATGGGATAAAGAAGACAATGTGTTAGCTGCATTTTATAGCCTAAAGACTTAGCCATTAAGTTACAAATTCAGCTATCTTATTTGACTTTTAAAAAGTTTAGGTGATAGTTACCAAATTGGATTTTGCAACCTTTGTTTAGGTGATGGTTACCAAATTGGATTTTGCAACCTTTACTAATGGGTTTTAACTTTTGGGCTTTCGGTTTGGGCTTTTCTTTCGAGCTTTTGGACTAAAATTTTTTTTACCAATTGGGCCTTAAATTTACTTCATATTAGGCCCAACAATTCGACCCATTGGGCTTTCCAAATTTGGCCCACACTTGGTATACCTAAATGGGCTTTAAAAATTCTAACTTTGGCCCATTGCGTTTTACCCGTTAAATTTAATCTGAAATTCATCCAAATAAATTTTTCCATACTTCAGGGGATGAAGATCTTGTGTTTTAACCAAAAATATTTTTTCCTTACTTTTTAACCTCACTTAGGGTAAATTCTAACCATGGTTAGTCAACTATGATCAAAGTTCACTTTTCTTAACTACCATTGACTTTTCTTGACCATTGAGCACATTTGACTTTCTTAAAATTTTGAAAGTGTCATATCCTATAGTTTACACTCTCGTCTTTGCATTTTAGCTGTTTTCGGGAGACGAATATATCAAATACCCCTCAAACAGATCATTTCAAACTCGTTTAACCCCTTTTTGACAATTTCACTTCTTCAACCTTATTGGGACTAAACCAAACTAACTTTCCTTCTTGGACCCTCTATATTTTGATGTTTTGAGTCCTATTCTTCAGTCGGAATGGTTGAAATCCCTACGGTTTAGCCTGAGCTCACTTTAGCTCACATTTGGCTCTTTAATGCTTTTAAAGCATTTTCTACTCTTACTTAGACTTGGAATTGTAATGCCCTCCTTGTTATGATTCCAATAACCTATATCCATGTTTACCATGTTGAATCATAAGTGGTACAATGTAAAAATTAAGGGTCTTACAGAGTACCATGGCCATGGTAAGGGGATTGTAGACTGGATTGGGGTCGTACAACGCCCTACGCCACTAAGGACCAAAACAAACAATGCACGAAGTGGCTGAAGATAAGGCATCGAGTGGGTAACACATGCACAATGTGGTTAAACATGCACCACAAAGGACTGAACATGCAAGATGTGGTATAAGGCATGCACCACGAAGGACCACACTCCACACGGGCCATGCATGACAGATATCATGGACTACACGTTGCCTTAGTCTCAAAACGAAACTTACAAATCCTTTTTCAGGTTTATTAACCTGTATACTAACAAAATCGAATTTTATATTTCAAAACTGCGTATTTATGAAACCTTATTCTTAAAACTCGTTTCCATAACAAAACTTGCAAATTTCAAAACATTTTACAGTTGCCAGAAAGCACATTCGGAGAGCTTAGTAAAGTTGGTTTTTCTTTCAGTTTTTGGCTTATGCAAGAATAGTGCTTTCCCAGCTATCGAGTACATTCTACATATGAATTCTTACTTCAAACATATTTGTATCTTAAAAATAAGGTAACGGGATACCAATACTACTTTAAATTACATCCCTTACCTAAACGAGGTTGGGGCAACACTTAATTGACAGGTATCGAGTTTACCTCATTTTATGTGCCAATACCTCAAACTACCCAAAACAGTTTCAAAACCATCAAATGATACTCAAAACCATCTTAACATATTTAAATATACATTATCTTACATAAACTTCATTAAATTTGGCCATTTTGCCAACTTTCCTTACTTTCTCGATTTTACCAATAAAAGTGCAGGTTTAAGCTATTTTTTATAATTTCTTTTCTCCTAACTTCAAACTTATAAACTTAATAACCTAAACACTTATCCAAGTCTAAAATCAACACACCACAACTTGTCAAATTATCAAACTTTCATATTTTTACAGTTATCCACTAAACTGAGCTATAAACTGAACTTTTCAGTATTAAACAATCATTCTACAACATCAAATTCAACCAAATTTTAGCATTTCCTTAACATTTCAAGGCTAGCTGAATTCACCCTATACACTAAAAATTACTTCTCAATTTTCTACTTTAGCAAAAAATCATTCAAATTCACCAAACAACAACATATCTAACATTCATCATCTTCCACCAACTTCTCACCTTAATTGACCAAATTTGACCACTTCTTCTTGCTCCAGCAATGATTCTCAGCTTCAGAAACAGTCAGATTCTGCCCCTATTCTTCTCTCTAGTTTTTTTGCCTAGCAAACGAGCTTGTTTAAGGCTAGATTTTTTTATATGTTGTAGAGGACTTTTCAAGGAAGATTTAATCCTTCTTGATTGAACTCTAAAAGTGGCTGGAAGGTGGGCGAAAAAATTACACAAGTCAGATTAGCCAATGATGCTTATGGCAACTTGTGGGAGGTGTTTCTCTCAGGTTTTAGGTCGGTTGGAGAAAATCTTGGCTATCTAGAAAGAGCATGAAGTGTTTTTTTATTCTAGAGAAGACCAGGCTCAAAACCCTTTTGGATGGGCTTCAAATTGGGCCATTTTGTTGAGCCAATAGATGTTGGGCCTAGGCCTGCCATGTAAGACCCATATTGTTGTATATAAACCTTATGAAATGCATAAGTATATACATGTACATGCTATGTGAAACATAAATGATATGTAAGACCCCGTATATGTATAATGGTAATGTGTGTAATTGGATCAAATAATATGAATGGACTTGTAATGTGAAGTATGATTTATGTAAGTCCATGGATTTATGTGTAATATAAATTGTAACGTACATACAAGTTTCATGGAGTATGAATATGAAGAAATGAGTTATGGCAAGTGATGGAGGTGATTGAAACTCAAAATAAGTAATGTGGTAAAATGGAATGGAGTTATGCTTCCATTTAGTTTTATGTAGCATACCTTGGAACATACAATGAATGCACACAAGTTTTAATGTGCATAAGGTATGAATGGATGCCATCTTCGAGTTGTAAAGGTGGATGGATGAGAAAATAGCCATGGCAATAGATTAAGGCTGTGTTGGTATGAGTTGCAGCAATGAAACTGCAGGAAATCTGGAAAACATGAGGCCCAGATCGATCTCATAGGATGAGAGATCGATCTGAAAGAGCCAGAATGCTCTTATTTGGGCGAAAGAATTGAGCAGATCGATCTCCAATGGAGCCAGATCGATCTCTCAAGCATTCTGTAAGTGAAAAGATCGATCCTCAAGCACCCAGATCGATCTCATGCTTCGACAGATCGATCTCATTCTTCAACAGATCGATCTCATTGCTTCGACAGATCGATCTCAGGCTTAAAAATACCGTGAAAAAGAGGGATTTTAAGGGACCAGATCGATCTCCTCTTGGACCAGATCGATCTCCTCAAGTCATTTCTATATAAGGAGAGCTGAAAATCTGGAAATCCCGAAAAAAATACCAAACTTTACAATTTCAACCCCAAAAACCCAACTTTCCCTCTCTAAAATCAGCCATTTTCAGTGAGATTTGAAGAGAGATCATTAGAGGCAAAGTTGTTCCCATCAAAGAGAAGAACAACATAGTGAGAGGGCATTTTCCCATTCTTGGAGTTGAAGGAGTTAAGGGCATTACCAATTGGAGCAAGAAGAGAAATCATATTGGTAAGATTCTAACACTCCAATCCAAATGCATTAGCTATTTAATTGATTTTGGAGTTGATTGATAGGAGTATTGATGGATAAACTACTTAGGAATGTTGTGAAATTGGTGTGACCTAGAAATATAAAATGGGTATAATGTGAGGATATGTGGGATTGAATGAACTTATGGTTTATGGCATGCTAAAGTTGTCACTGGGATAATATTTATGATTTTAAACGGTTAAATGAGATTACATTGTGAGTGTGAAGGAATTGTGAAAATGGGTATGAATATGATTGATAAATGCCATAGTGAGGGGATTCATGAAAGATGAACGCTATGAGCTTTATGTCGATTTGATATCGACTTCGAATAAGTTAATAGGCCTGAGAAGATCCATATAACTCGAGTTATGAGTAAAGTAATGAAACGAGGCCATATAAGCGTTAATAGAGGCTATAGGTTAAATTGACTATAGCAAGCGCAAGGGTTGCAATATATGGATCGAATATAATGCGGGATACAATTTTGTACAGTCCCGAAGAGTTCGTTGAAGGCGAATCGAATCGTACGAGTAAGCAGCTTAAGGAAGTGGAATCACGCATCGCGATTCCAGGTAAGGGAATTTTGTGAGTATATAGAGGTAGCTGCTTGTACTTTGAACTTGTGGGTGAATATTGGGTGTTGTATGAAATGCATGAATTGCTCAAATAAATGATTGATGGTATTCGTGAATGATGATGAGTATATGCGTGGTTTTGGATTTGAAGTGGATTTTATGAAATGGGATAGTAAGGCTAATAATTGCATAAATCTAATGTTTTGATGTTTTTCCAAAACGAATTGCTTGGTTTTAAGCAAGCTTGTAGATAGGTCGGCTAGTATTGTATGGTTGTTGTGGAAAAGCATCTGTGAGTGCTAAACCCGAAGTGCCGGGATTGATAAATTGTATATGAGCCGCCTATCACATTTGTATGACATAAATCGCGCTAGAGCCTCGCTCGCGCTGGATTTCTATGTTTTCATTTGTATGAAACGTGCTGGAGCCTAGCTCGCACCTTGATTTGGAAACTATAATGATATTTATAAACCGTACTGGAGCTTCTGCTCGTACGTGGATTGTGAGTGGTTGTCTTATGAGTATAACCGTACTAGAGCTATGCTCGTACGCGCCTCTTTATGAGAAGATGCATGAGTCGTGCTAGAGCTTTGCTCACACAAGTTTTCACAATGGGATACGTATAAGGTTGTGAAAGTGGGTAAGATCCTTAAGCCTTACATCCTTAAGCCAACATCCTTAAGCCCAAAGAGGCGGGGAGGCTCTGTTAGGCGGGGAGGCTCTGTTTGGTGGGGAGGCTCTCTTATGGTGGGATCCTTAAGCCAACATCCTTAAGCCCAAAGAGGCGGGGAGGCTCTGTTAGGCAGGGAGGCTCTCCTACATAGGTACAGTAAAGGTAAGATCCTTAAGCCCTACATCCTTAAGCTAACATCCTTAAGTCAACATCCTTAAGCCCAAAGAGGCGGGGAGGCTGTGTTAGGCGGGGAGGCTCTGTTAAGCGGGGAGGCTCTGTTCGGTGGGGAGGCTCTCTTAGGGAAAGGATCCTTAAGCCCTACATCCTTAAGCCAACATCCTTAAGCCCAAGAGGCGGGGAGGCTCTGTTAGGCGGGGAGGCTCTGTTCGGCAGGGAGGCTCTCCTTCACGAAATATGGAAAACTCTTGGTATGGGGTAGATAAGACCTAGGAATGGCATCCCCGATCACGATATGAGTTACGGAGTACGCTGTACCGTGTATATCACATGGAGTACGATGTACCGCATGATGGTTATGTCATGAGAAAGTCTGGCGAGGGATAATCCATCTTCGTGCCAGCATGATACCCCGCACACCTGGATGCGTGTGGTCTGGGATGATTTATGATGTAATGATTCACATAGGCACTTTTGATATAGTGACCTAGATTTATACACATGCGTGAATTGTGGAATGTAAATGTGGTTGTGGTTTGTGAGTTGTTTTGGTGGTGTTATGGTGTTGGTTTAAAAAGGAAGTTTCTTAAAGAATTGCCCTTTAATGAATTTAAATGAGATTGAGCATGAGATGATTTATACATGATGTTTCTACCATGTTTTATATGCCAATTCACATGATTTGATACATGATATATATGTATATTCACATGGCATAGTTTTATTCCTCATGCTCCTACTATAAACGATTTATGCATAACACTATCAGCATGTAAATAGAGTAGTTATCTACCATGCTTGTGTCACGACCCAAACTACCCAAAAATCAGAGTTAATTTTTCGCGTTTTTATTATTTTCTTACTTAAATTCTCACATGTCCTCGAATCGTGACCAACACTCCACTTAATAATTGGGCTGTGCGTCAATGCCAGTCCCACCATACATCTACCCTAGTACTTATTTCTTCTCCAGTCATTTATAATTATTTACATTATTTATACATCCCCTAAAGTTACTTACAAACATGTTACTGTGCTATGCTTATGTAGATACAATAAGTACAAGTGTATATACCTTGTGTTGATGGGCAGCAGCGGATATCCAGAATGCAGTACTGAGTCGCTTCAACTTCAACTGGAAATCATATGTGGGAGAAAATGAAAGGGGTGAGCACATCAAGCTCAGTAAGGCAATCCTACGAACAAGTAGGTAACCATACTACCTACATGAACGTAGTGCCATGCATAAACCACCCTTTCTCCACACATTTTAAAACAAATGCTATGAATTATGATGTTATGTAAAACACATTACACGGAAAATCAACATGCAATTATTGCAAATTCTTTCTTTCTCAATTAAAATTTTCACCATAAAGTCAGGACTCGACCCCTCCGGCGGGTGATCCTGACTCAAACAAAACCATGAAAACAGTTTACATTCACGTGGGTTTGAAAAGCATGGAAATACACATCATGCACATTAAATTAAAAACCCAGTTAAAATCATCGAAATCGTCGACATGCGAGACGAGGCAATATCTGTATAATGGTAATAACCAGGACTATGGCCATATCTGTCCTCGGGAGTTCCTCAGCTACACGGATCCTAGTGTGCGGGTTCTCCCCATGATCGGGAACCGCCCGGGTGGTGGGTCAATCCATCCCGTCAGTCTTATCCGATTTCATGCATCCGAAGATGCTAATGTATAATATCGTGACGGCCAACCCCTGCCCGGCCAACCCCTGCCAACGGCCATGGCAACCCCTCTTGGGCCCATCGACAACGCTGGTGGTCTAACAACGGGTGGTCCAACAACGTCAACAAGTCCAACGTATCACGAAGATACCACACGGTACATCGTACTCCATGCTACTTGCACGGTACATCGTACTCCGTGGACCTACAGCCTTATCCCTCGTTCGGGCTCATCAGCTGGATCTCCAACCCTTATCCCTCGTTCGGGCTCATCAGGTTATTTTAACATGCCATGTCTCAAAACGCACGTGCGAGCCTATTTAATCGGTGACACACAGTCAACCCGATGCTCCAAGCACGGCTTGTCGTATGATCTCTGAAAATTTGTGCGAGTAATTTTATTGTGACGGCCAACCCCTGCCCGGCCAACCCTTGCTCGGCCAACCCCTGCCAACGGCCATGGCAACCCCTCTTGGGCCCATCGACAACGTTGGTGGTCAACAACGGGTGGTCCAACAACGGGTGGTGCAACAACGTCAACAAATCCAGTAAAACTAGTGCGAGCTAGGCTCAGCACTCTGTATATAATCATGTGAAAATCTTATAAAATCTGGTGCGAGTTAAACCCTCGCACCCTGTCATGAAAATCATGTAAAATCTGGTGCGAGTTAGACTCTAGCACCGTGTCACGCAAAAGCATGTGAAATCTGGTGCGAGTTATACTCTAGCACCTATGCATGTAAAACTCTAGTGCGAGCTCTCGCTCCAGCACTAATGCATGCATCACACAAATCAAACATCGTGCGAGCTGAGCTCTAGCACGTCACATGTAAATAAAAACATGTAGGCGGCTCGGTTATTTCCAAATAGTTTTCACAGAATCACATCAATTAAGATATGCAATGCTATGCATTTTTCTTTAAAAGTGAGCCAGCCTACTCATGCATGTGTTGAAATACCTCCAGAACGAGCAGGAACCTCTTGTCCTTGCTCCTCCCAATTTTTCCTAAATTTTTAGAATTTTACCCTTAGCAAGGGTATTTTAGTAATTTTGCCCATACGGGGCACTAAAATTTTTCTTTGACCTCTAGACCCTTCAATTAATTTTAAAGGACTGCACATGAATTTAAAATTGCGTACTGTTACCTCTAGCAGTCCGCAGAATTCCCTTACCTCGATTCTCGTCGAGTCTGACCTTTTTCTTTTCCATTGTCGTCTCGTCGCGCAGTCCGATATGCTCCCAATCAGACGCCCGGAACTGCGTATTAATATTCCTCAGGTCAGATATTATACAATTTAATTGTACTTAATCTTTTCTGGGCTTAATTTAAATCGCTGGGCCCATTTACCCCTATTGGGCCCGATTGCACCTTAATGGGCCTTAATCGGCCTTAAGCCCGTTTTCCACTTAATTTTCTCTTTATCGAGGCCTATTGGGCTCATTGGGCCCACCAATAATTTATTGGGCCTCGTACTAGCTCTTGAATAGCTAAATTCACTATTTACGACAATTATCTAAATTTCCATAATTTAATTCAATTTATGCGGAAATTAAATTAATATCACGCATAACGAGGTAATTATCGTAAATAGGGGTCACTTACCCGAGATTCCATGCTAGTCCGTAAATCGAGGCTGTCTCGAGCCCTCGGTGGATGCCAATCGTCGAGCTACACAATTAATTACATTTTCGGGTAAATTTCTAGTCGGAAATTAATTAAATAAAATATTCCGAAATTTAAATCGGTCAATTCGACCGCTTACCGACTTACCCGAAGCTCGATTGCATCATAGGAATTTTCCCCAATTTTTTTCTCTTTTTCCTTTTTCTCTTTTTCTCCTTTTTTCCCTTCTTTCTTGGCTGAACCGGTTCAGACCGGTTCAGACCGGTTCGGACCGCCGGTTCAGCTCGGTCCGGTTGGGTTCACTTTTGGCTGGTTCAGGCCGGTTCAACCGGTTCAGTCTCCCTTTAGTCGTGCCGGCGCCGTCCGGCCGGTTCTCTGGCCGATTCCGGTGCCAATCGGCGCGCAATCACATGGGCTTCCATAATCGGGCCTCGGCTGGGGTCGAATCGCCTCCGTCGCTGGCGAATCAGCTCTTCTCCCCCGCGGCTGTTTCCTCCCGATCCGACGGATTCCGGCGGTTTCGCCGGTCGGTATTGGCCTCAAAAGGATCGGCTCTTCTTCCTGGTCACGCCGGTGCCCCCCGATCGCCCCCAGCTGCCGTGGATCGCCGGTACCGACTCCGTTTTCCCCGCGGGCTTCTCTCCCTCCGTTCGGCTTCCTCCGGCGTCGGTAAGCTGCACCGCCGGTACCATCGTGTTCGTCGGGCGTCGGGCTTCCTTTTTCGGTGGGCGGCCTGGGACAAGGATCGCCGTTGGTCGTTCGGCCTCTTCCCCCGACACGGCTTCCGTTTCTCTACTTTTCTGTTTCTGTTTCTTTCTTTCTCTCTCCCCGACCCCCCCTTTTTTTTTTCAATTACTTTTTTTTTATTAATTTTATTATTTTAATTTTTATTTATTTTAATTATTTTACTATTCATTAAAATATATTATAATACCCAAAATATCTCTTAAAAATTATTATTTAATTCTAAATTTATCAATTTAATTTTTATTTAATTTATTTATTATATTTTAACCTCATTTTCGGGTATAATTTTCCCGTACTTTCTAAATATTGTCCCGGGTGACTTTTCAGTATATTTTTCGATTATTTTCGGGATTATTTTTCTGTACTAAAAATTCCAATTAATCCCGATTAATTTCAATAAATTAATATCTTGATCAATTTAACCCGAAATAAATTTATTTCACTTTTATTGACCAAGATTTCTTAAATCCATATTTTTAATTAAATTTCTTTATCGAAATTATACCGGCTTTTGGTCTTTTGACCATTTTGCCCTTACACGTGTTCGGGATTAATTTAACCCGACTTCCTTCATACGTCCCCCATCTTTTCTTATTTAATTTTTGTATTTTAATTAAATTCGGGTCTTACAACTCTCCCCCACTTAAGGAATTTGGTCCTCCAAATTAGAACCAAGTCATATGAGTCCATATACAACTCCGGGTATATCGATTGTATCATACTCTTAAATTCTTATGTGACCTTCTCCGGAGTGTATTACTACCAAAAGACTTTAATTAGGGAGATTATCTTAAACCCCAATACTTTCTCTTTCCTATTTAATGCCCGAATCAATCTTCTTCAATATATTTGTATTTTCCTTAAATTGAACCTTTGGAGTTCATATCCTATCACCTCTGCCGGATCTGGATAGTACTGCTAAAGTATCAAAACTGAGATACATTGTGGGTGCCTGTTAATTCAAGCGGTAACACCAACCTACAGGTCTTATCTCCCACTTGTCCAATCTCTCAAAATATTCCATCCAGCGTAACTTAATTTACCTTCTTCCAAAAGTTCGCTATGTCCTTTTTCTCTTAGGACAATAAATATTTCAATCATATTAATTCACCAAGGGTGAATTCCAATACTTGTCTATCTGCTCTGAGATGTTCTTAATCTCTCATCCTTAACTAAACATCCTCAGAGGCCTAACATCCAAAGTCAAAATAATTATATCTGTCACCCACTTTTTCTTATCCAATTTGGGGAACAACCCCTACAGCCATACACTGTCTCATATCTTGTTATCCCGATACTCAACTGCCAACTGTCACCATTGGCTAATTCAATTAGAAATCAGCTGATCATTCCAGGAGCTTATAAAATCCATGGCACAAGCTTTCATCGGATCCTCCAGAACATGTACAGTCCTCTCTGACTGACCATTTGTCTGAGGACGAAAAGCTGTGCTTAATACTCAGTCGGGTTCCCATAGCTTCCTGAAATATCCTCAGGGGTAGAAAGTGAAGCGGGAATCCCTATATGATATCATGCTCACTGGAACGCTACATAATGTTCCGCAACTGCCTTACACATAAATCCTCATACACACTCTGAGTATCTGGGGAGTTCATAACCAGAAGGTGGGTGGACTTAGTCATTCTGTCGGCTATCATCCAAATAGCCTCATAATTCACCTGGGTCCTCTGTAACCCATCACGACATTCATGAAGACTTGCTCTCATTTTTTCGTGCCGTGTCGATATAGGTAGGTGCTGCAATAACTCTGCAGACTTTTAATACTCTACCTTTCTCTGCTGACACACTAGGCACTTTTCCACAATCTCTATCATGTCTCTTTTTATATCTGACCACCCATACCCTTTTCAAGATTTCAATATATTTCTTTACTTCCGTATGCACTGTATATCCCGAAGAGTGAGCTTCTGACAACATTACTATCTCATCAACTGTGGTCCTGGGGAGCACTCATACTGTCTCGGAATCCTCAGTAACTCATCATCACCCACTGTGAACTCTATCACTGTACCCTTCTGAATCAGACCCAAACTATCGACATCCGGTCGATCATCACGCTAAGCCTGGCAAATCCGGGCACTCTCATCCGGTTCTAATCATCAGGCTAGCTGTCACACAATCACTGTCATCATCAGAAGGGATCACATCCAAACTGAGGCTCATAACTGCATCCCGCAGCTCCCGCTCCCTGACCATCATATGTGGTACCATCCCGAGGCTCTTTCTACTCGAGGCATCAGCCATCACATTAGCCTTTCCTGGGTGGTACAATTTTTCACAAATCAAAATCTCTCAGAAGCTCTATCCCACTATGTATTCTCATATTCGCCTCTTTCTGTGAAAACAGATACTCGGGCTTTATGATCAGTGCATATCCACCATTTCTCACCCTGTACATAATAGTACCATATCCTCGGTACAAATACTGTTGTCAACTTTAAATCATGGGTATCTTCCCATTGTACATCAATACACAGCCCCATCATAATTTTGAGGTATCCATACTCACTGAGAACCTTTTGAGCTGTTGGGTATGGTGAAATTAATCACGGTGGTCAATTCATACTTCACTACACCGAAATCCATATCACATCTATCATTTTAGTTATCATCTCATTTCAGGATCACGTTTTCTTAATTAAACGTGTCAACCAAGTATATCCTTTTAGAACTCGCAGCAATCCTCCGCAAAAGCAATTTTCCAGTTGTCGCTTATAAATCGCCCTAGACTTTAACTACACCCAGCATATCACCGTTACTGCTGATTACAATTCGGTCCAATCCTTGACTTATTTACGCATAGCGTACAAGATCCTTCTCAACCGCTTACGTTTTCAGGTACTAACCTGCGTCACTTCCTTTCCTTACCTTAACGGCACCTATTAAATTTTTCTATGTTAGTCTTTATGATTTGTCGAATTTTAATATTCCTATCGTCTTAGTAAGGGTATCCTAATGCTAACGGTATTTCTTACGCCGATCGATTTCACGTTATAGGATATATATATATTTTTAGACGCTGTCAAATCTTCAGGCGGGGAGGTATTTTGAAATACCTTTATTAGCCTTCAGACTTAACCACAACTACTGGTTATGGTTATACCCATCTTTGTCCTTGGTTATAATTTGTATTCGCTACTAATTGTTTAACCTCAATTACTTCGCATATTAAGGATATTTCTTATCTAGCATATATCTCTACTCCAATACACCTTGTACTTAGGATCTATCTTATCTCAAAGATTATCTCCTTAGTGTATCAATTATAATGAAACTCTCGTCATTATTCATTTCGTAAGTACATCCTTTACTCCTTTGATTTTCAACTGTTGCACCCCTGTTTTCAACTTAAAATCTCCATAGCCATATTCCGTTAATTAATCCTCCTCTATTGGGGTACTCATTTATCAGTATTGTCCAATGATGTAGGCATTCATGCCTTTTACTCACTTATATTCGAATGAAGGCGGTATGATTAAATATGTGGCACCAGGATCAATAAATATATGTACTTCATTATTCATAACAAGTGTGGTATTTTACACCACATCCATGAAACATCAATAGTGTCCTGGTCCAAGACATCCTTTCGCCTTCGTCCAACAGCCTACTTTCCTTTTTTTTTTTTTTCTCTTCGGCTATGCCCTCCCTTCTCGTTGTAGCTATACCAACGAAATTTTTCTCCGTTTTCTTTACTTTTCTGTGGGGCGATCTCGCTCAACTCTGAGCAAATCCTAAATCAATGGTCCGTCTTACCACATTTAACGGCCATTTCATCAATATCATGTAGGTATAAACCTTCCTTCCGTGGTATCCACCACACATCTCACACTGCTTACAGTGATCACACTGCTACTCTGCTTCGTAGCAGGTCGGGGTTCTCTAATCACAATACCCCTCAAAAGTGCTAAAATTGGATGCACTCGGGCCTTACCAATCATCTTAGCCCATAACTCATCAAATCGAGTCTTTTACCAATTTCCATTTTCCCATTCTGACATTTCTGTCATTTCTCGATTCTCTTTTCTGTCTCCATTTCCGCCCTCATTACCTTTCCCAATCTCAAAGGCGTGCAATTCATGTTCTTATTTACCAACTGTAAATCTGCGCACTGCCTCGATATAGGTAATCTCTCACGGGCCAATCGGACTCTAATAGAAAATCTGAGCCCTTTCATAAACTTTTAGACATCTCGACTGTCACTTGTTCATTTGTCGAGGTAATATCTGCCCAGAATATAATCGAGTTTCATACCCATAATTAAATCAAATCCCCTGGGTCAGAGTATTAACTTTTATCCGAAATTTTCTTTAAAGAGTGTCCGGGATAATTCTGTCACCGGAATACATCCATAAACATCTCTCATCTTAGCTCTGGATGTTTAACACTTAAGATGGGTCGAGCGGGTTTTCACCAATGCTCCGCTGCGCCCTCTGATCTCATTCATAATCGGAGCAATTTGCTCCTCAAAATAATCTCCACACTCCGCTCCAATCTCGCGAAGCTTGTCTCAATACTGTCCGATCTCTCTGTCGGACTCTGTGAGGCATGCTCAACATTAGCCTCCATTTTAATTCCATCCTGATTCTCATAATCAAACTCAGCACGACTTAGCAGACTCAGGTCTACCTCTACGACCTCTGCCTCGTGCACTATCTCATCAAGCGCGACTCATATTAGGCATTCCTGCATTCTCAACCATTTCTTAGTCAAGCCCATCTCGATATACACTATTGTATCTAACTAAGCACAGTAACACGGGGATGTAATTTCCTAACTTCTGACACTGACACACATCAGACCAATTATGCTCTGATACCACCTTTATATGTCACGACCCAAACTACCCAAAAATCAGAGTTAATTTTTCGCGTTTTTATTATTTTCTTACTTAAATTCTCACATGTCCTCGAATCGTGACCAACACTCCACTTAATAATTGGGCTGTGCGTCAATGCCAGTCCCACCATACATCTACCCTAGTACTTATTTCTTCTCCAGTCATTTATAATTATTTACATTATTTATACATCCCCTAAAGTTACTTACAAACATGTTACTGTGCTATGCTTATGTAGATACAATAAGTACAAGTGTATATACCTTGTGTTGATGGGCAGCAACGGATATCCAGAATGCAGTACTGAGTCGCTTCAACTTCAACTGGAAATCATCTGTGGGAGAAAATGAAAGGGGTGAGCACATCAAGCTCAGTAAGGCAATCCTACGAACAAGTAGGTAACCATACTACCTACATGAACGTAGTGCCATGCATAAACCACCCTTTCTCCACACATTTTAAAACAAATGCTATGAATTATGATGTTATGTAAAACACATTGCACGGAAAATCAACATGCAATTATTGCAAATTCTTTCTTTCTCAATTAAAATTTTCACCATAAAGTCAGGACTCGACCCCTCCGGCGGGTGATCCTGACTCAAACAAAACCATGAAAACAGTTTACATTCACGTGGGTTTGAAAAGCATGGAAATACACATCATGCACATTAAATTAAAAACCCAGTTAAAATCATCGAAATCGTCGACATGCGAGACGAGGCAATATCTGTATAATGGTAATAACCAGGACTATGGCCATATCTGTCCTCGGGAGTTCCTCAGCTACACGGATCCTAGTGTGCGGGTTCTCCCCATGATCGGGAACCGCCCGGGTGGTGGGTCAATCCATCCCGTTAGTCTTATCCGATTTCATGCATCCGAAGATGCTAATGTATAATATCGTGACGGCCAACCCCTGCCCGGCCAACCCCTGCCAACGGCCATGGCAACCCCTCTTGGGCCCATCGACAACGCTGGTGGTCTAACAACGGGTGGTCCAACAACGTCAACAAGTCCAACGTATCACGAAGATACCACACAGTACATCGTACTCCATGCTACTTGCACGGTACATCGTACTCCGTGGACCCACAGCCTTATCCCTCGTTCGGGCTCATCAGCTGGATCTCCAACCCTTATCCCTCGTTCGGGCTCATCAGGTTATTTTAACATGCCATGTCTCAAAACGCACGTGCGAGCCTATTTAATCGGTGACACACAGTCAACCCGATGCTCCAAGCACGGCTTGTCGTATGATCTCTGAAAATTTGTGCGAGTAATTTTATTGTGATGGCCAACCCCTGCCCGGCCAACCCTTGCCCGGCCAACCCCTGCCAACGGCCATGGCAACCCCTCTTGGGCCCATCGACAACGTTGGTGGTCAACAACGGGTGGTCCAACAACGGGTGGTGCAACAACGTCAACAAATCCAGTAAAACTAGTGCGAGCTAGGCTCAGCACTCTGTATATAATCATGTGAAAATCTTATAAAATCTGGTGCGAGTTAAACCCTCGCACCCTGTCATGAAAATCATGTAAAATCTGGTGCAAGTTAGACTCTAGCACCGTGTCACGCAAAAGCATGTGAAATCTGGTGCGAGTTATACTCTAGCACCTATGCATGTAAAACTCTAGTGCGAGCTCTCGCTCCAGCACTAATGCATGCATCACACAAATCAAACATCGTGCGAGCTGAGCTCTAGCACGTCACATGTAAATAAAAACATGTAGGCGGCTCGGTTATTTCCAAATAGTTTTCACAGAATCACATCAATTAAGATATGCAATGCTATGCATTTTTCTTTAAAAGTGAGCCAGCCTACTCATGCATGTGTTGAAATACCTCCAGAACGAGCAGGAACCTCTTGTCCTTGCTCCTCCCAATTTTTCCTAAATTTTTAGAATTTTACCCTTAGCAAGGGTATTTTAGTAATTTTGCCCATACGGGGCACTAAAATTTTTCTTCGACCTCTAGACCCTTCAATTAATTTTAAAGGACTGCACATGAATTTAAAATTGCGTACTGTTACCTCTAGCAGTCCGCAGAATTCCCTTACCTCGATTCTCGTCGAGTCTGACCTTTTTCTTTTCCATTGTCGTCTCGTCGCGCAGTCCGATATGCTCCCAATCAGACGCCCGGAACTGCGTATTAATATTCCTCAGGTCAGATATTATACAATTTAATTGTACTTAATCTTTTCTGGGCTTAATTTAAATCGCTGGGCCCATTTACCCCTATTGGGCCCGATTGCACCTTAATGGGCCTTAATCGGCCTTAAGCCCGTTTTCCACTTAATTTTCTCTTTATCGAGGCCTATTGGGCTCATTGGGCCCACCAATAATTTATTGGGCCTCGTACTAGCTCTTGAATAGCTAAATTCACTATTTACGATAATTATCTAAATTTCCATAATTTAATTCAATTTATGCGAAAATTAAATTAATATCACGTATAACGAGGTAATTGTCGTAAATAGGGGTCACTTACCCGAGATTCCATGCTAGTCCGTAAATCGAGGCTGTCTCGAGCCCTCGGTGGATGCCAATCGTCGAGCTACACAATTAATTACATTTTCGGGTAAATTTCTAGTCGGAAATTAATTAAATAAAATATTTCGAAATTTAAATCGGTCAATTCGACCGCTTACCGACTTACCCGAAGCTCGATTGCATCATAGGAATTTTCCCCAATTTTTTTCTCTTTTTCCTTTTTCTCTTTTTCTCCTTTTTTCCCTTCTTTCTTGGCTGAACCGGTTCAGACCGGTTCAGACCGGTTCGGACCGCCGGTTCAGCTCGGTCCGGTTCGGTTCACTTTTGGCCGGTTCAGGCCGGTTCAACCGGTTCAGTCTCCCTTTAGTCGTGCCGGCGCCGTCCGGCCGGTTCTCTGGCCGATTCCGGTGCCAATCGGCGCGCAATCACATGGGCTTCCATAATCGGGCCTCGACTGGGGTCGAATCGCCTCCGTCGCCGGCGAATCAGCTCTTCTCCCCCGCGGCTGTTTCCTCCCGATCCGGCGGATTCCGGCGGTTTCGCCGGTCGGTATTGGCCTCAAAAGGATCGGCTCTTCTTCCTGGTCACGCCGGTGCCCGCCGATCGCCCCCAGCTGCCGTGGATCGCCGGTACCGACTCCGTTTTCCCCGCGGGCTTCTCTCCCTCCGTTCGGCTTCCTCCGGCGTCGGTAAGCTGCACCGCCGGTACCATCGTGTTCGTCGGGCGTCGGGCTTCCTTTTTCGGTGGGCGGCCTGGGACAGGGATCGCCGTTGGTCGTTCGGCCTCTTCCCCCGACACGGCTTCCGTTTCTCTACTTTTCTGTTTCTGTTTCTTTCTTTCTCTCTCCCCGACCCCCCCCTTTTTTTTTTTCAATTACTTTTTTTTTTATTAATTTTATTATTTTAATTTTTATTTATTTTAATTATTTTACTATTCATTAAAATATATTATAATACCCAAAATATCTCTTAAAAATTATTATTTAATTCTAAATTTATCAATTTAATTTTTATTTAATTTATTTATTATATTTTAACCTCATTTTCGGGTATAATTTTCCCGTACTTTCTAAATATTATCCCGGGTGACTTTTCAGTAAAATGTTCTATTATTTTCGGGATTATTTTTCTGTACTAAAAATTCCAATTAATCCCGATTAATTCCAATAAATTAATATCTTGATCAATTTAACCCGAAATAAATTTATTTCACTTTTATTGACCAAGATTTCTTAAATCCATATTTTTAATTAAATTTCTTTATCGAAATTATACCGGCTTTTGGTCTTTTGACCATTTTGCCCTTACACGTGTTCGGGATTAATTTAACCCGACTTCCTTCATACGTCCCCCATCTTGTCTTATTTAATTTTTGTATTTTAATTAAATTCGGGTCTTACAGCTTGCATTATTGCCTTACTGAGCGTGTGGTTGCTCATCCCACTCTATTTTCCCCCTACAGAGCGTGCATAGTAGCCCAGTGAGGACTGAGGCGTATTATTTTGGACTCCGCTGCATCTCCATCGCTGAAAGGTATATACACAGTGATTCTTTTTGTATCTAAACAATGTAAAAGCACAGTATTCTTTTGAGTTGTACTTATGGGGGATGTAGATGTCAGTAAAACATGTATTCGTACAAATACACGATTAAATGCACATGTATGACATCGTTTTAATTAATTGAGAATGAATGAGATGTGGTGTTTATTATTGACTCACAGCCCAACAGTGTGTGGTGAGTTTAGTTCATGACCAGGTAAGGTAACAGTAAAACGCGAAAAATTTTCAGTGATTTTCGGTTAAAGAAAATGGAATTGGGTCGTGACATGATATAAGTCCATAAGTTGATATACACACTTGTGATATAAGTTTGTGATGTACACACAAGTTTCATTATGTATGAATGTGAAGAAGTGGACTTTTCTCAATGATAAATGAGAATAGAACTCAAAATGAGTAGTGTGGTAAAATGGAAGGAAGTTGCATGAGTTTCATAAAGCTTTATACTTCCATTTGATATATACTGTATACCTTTGGTTATACAATGAATGCACATAAGTTTTAATATGCATAAAGGATAAATAGATGTCATTTTCAAGCCTTAAAGATGGTTGAATGAGAAAATGACTATGGCAGCAAAATCAAGTATGTTTGGTGTGAGTTACTGCAGAAAAGTGCAGTAAAATCTAGAAAATATGAATACCAGATCGATCTCATAGGAGGAAAGATCGATCTGGAAGAGCCAAACCGATTCTGTTCGAATAATGAAACGGGGCAGATCGATCTCCAATGGAACCAGATCGATCTCATGCAAGAGAAGATCAATCTCCTTAAGGTTCTGTGTCGTGCAGATCGATCTCAAGCTAGGAATAGATCGATCTCATTGAGCCTGGAAGGTCGATTTCAAGAGGAAAAATGCTGAGAAGATCGATCTCTTGGGGTAGTAGATCGATCTCATCAAGGCAATTTCTATAACACAGGATCTACTGACCTGCATTTTATAATTCTATATTTTTTAGAATTATTTGTGCTTAATTTCCTAATTAATTATTTAAATCCCCAATTTATTTTGTTAATTATCCCCTTTATTTAATTAAAATTCTCATGTTTGCAGATAAATTAAATCCGGATGAATTTTGAATATTTCGATAGAAAATGGACCGAAATTGGGCTAAAATTGAGATTAAACCACGTGGACAACACGAGCCATGCCACCTAGCACATCCAATTGGACAAGAAGACAGATGACATGGAAATATTTTTTTCAAGGAGCCAATGGTGTGAAGACAAGTGGCCAAACAATGCCAACTCATCTAGGACGTAGAAATTACAATTATACCCCTTTTGTGTGTATAAATAAGACATGGAAGCAATTGAAAAACTAGGTAAGGTAAGTAGGAGTAGGAAATATAATGTAATTTAGGAGTAGAAGTAGATGTAAGTAGGAGTAGTGTAAGTTAGGAGTAATTTTAGTTTAGAAGTAGTGCTAGAGTAGCTTAGTTAGCTTAGTTTAGTGTTTATGTTTAGAGCTTTTCCCGAAACCATTTCAACTTTACTGTTCATTCATCTTCATTTTATGAAAAAGTTTGTTTCATTATCTAGTTTTCTTGGTATTTCATTCGCAATCACTTTCCATCTTTTTCATGTTCTCGGTTTGGTTATAATGAGCTCTTTTATTCTTCAAGTTTTATTTTTACATAGCATATTGTTCCAAGTGTAACTCTCAGTTTTGCAAATGAATTGCTTAAGTTTTTAGTTGATAAACTTTTATTTCTCCTAGGTAGCTCTCGGTTTCCCTTAATTTTCCAGTTTTATTTTTTTTCATTGCTCTCGGTTTACCATGAATTAGCTAAAGCTTGCTGGATACTTTTAAACCGTGACTAGTGGAGAGGAGTTGGCTGGTTGTGGTGTAAACTCGAGAGGACAACAGCAGCAAGCAATCCGAGAGCAGCAGTAGCCATAACCGAGAGTTCTCCTCTGTTCTCCCCTGTTATATGTTTCCATTACTGTCCATGATGATATTTCCCATGTACTGTGTGCACCTTGTTTTGTTACAAGGTAGACAGATCCTTCAAGCCTTGACAAATCATAAGTGAGAGTTGCAGACCTGGACAGCAGTTGGAAGTGGAGAAGAATAGCAGCTATTGTGCAAACCTTGGCTAGAAAATAAATGGTACAACAACATGCCGAGGATGAGTCCTGGTGCAGTGAGATGTGCAAGCCGAGACATGGAGCAACGACTAGAAACAGCACCATCCAGCAGCAACCATTTGCTGCACCTGGAAACAAAACATTGAACAGTCGGGTCAGCAGTCCAGTGCACGAACAAGTAGCAGATAGCAGAGGACAGACCGAGAGCAGGAGCTGGACGTGTAGAGCAGGTCTTGGCAGGCTGGCGTGTTGGAGCTTGGTTGCTGACGGTTGGTAACGTGAGATGCTGTGTAGAGCAGGAATGGTGCAACACACGAAATCGAGCAGAGTTGGTGAGATTGCAGAGTAGGAAACAGCAGCACGCCTGGAGACAACCAACCTTAGACCAAACCAGAAAATGAAAATATGAAGACATAAATAGTGAATGGAGGGACATGAGGCTGGTTTAAATTTGTTAAGGCTTTGTTTGGCTAGTGCATAGTAGTTAATTAATTCATTTTCATGCATTGTTAGTATAGTTTAATTTCAATTTAATTTGTTAGCTTAGTTTAGAGTCTTTAATTAAATTGCATGTTAGTATTCTTGCTTAGTAGTATAAAACTTAGTTTTAATTAGGTTGATAGTTAATTAAGTGTTCATTTAGAATTAGATTAGGGGTAAATTTATTTCATTAAATTTTAGTTTAGTTTAAATTTTATTTTCATTATTGCATTTTATTTTAATTGCGTTAATTAGTTTTAACTGTTTTAATTATTTTCGTGGGTATTTGCTTTTAATTGCGTGGAGCATTGTAAGTAATTTTGCTCGGTTTTATTTAGTTTTTATTATTTTATTGCTTTCCAGTAATTTTAATTTTAGACTTAGTAGATGACCCACCTTCAATTTCATAATTTGCTAGAATATACTTAGGGTAAGATTAACCGGTAGTTAATTAGGCTAACTAACTTCTCTGAGAGACGATAACTTGGGACTCAAATCCCATTATTACTTGTACGATCCGTGCACTTGCGGATAATACCTTCAGGGCGTGTCAAGTTTTTGGCGCCGTTGCCGGGGAAGTTTTAATTAGTCGTTAATTAATATCGGTGAAATTATGCTTAGGTGTAATTCTAGCTTGTAAGTATTTAGGTTGTAAATACTTAGAGGTTTAATCTAGATTAGTTAATTGAAAAATTAAAATCAAAAAAAAATTGAAAAATTAAAAACTTAAAAAAAAAATTCTAAGGACTTTTAGATGTTTGTACGTATAGAGCCGGGAGTTATGATAGCTTTCCTCTAGATCCTGAAATTGAAAGAACCCTTAGGAAACTTCAAAAGGATTCTAGGAAATTTATAGCTCCGCTGCAAAACACTATGGCAGAAAATAGGGAAATTAGAACCGTTGGAGATTATGCAATGCCGATGATTGAAGGATATTATTCCGGCATTAGGCCACCAGCTGTCTCTGCAAACAACTTCGAAATTAAGCCTGCAATCCTTCAGATGATCCAGACTTCTTTACAGTTCAGTGGATTTCCACACGATGACCCACATGCTCACCTTGGGTAATTCCTGGACTTGTGCAACACGTTCAAACACAATGGATTATCTGATGATGCGCTTAGGCTTAGATTATTCCCCTTCTCACTTAGGGATAGGGCGCGACACTGGTTAACCTCCTTGCCTCCAGGATCCATTTCTACATGGGACGAGTTAGCCCATCAATTTCTAGCTAAGTTTTTTCCTCCCTCTAAAATGGCCAGACTCCGTAGTGATATATCTTCCTTTGCCCAGTTTGACTCTGAATCTATTTACGACGCATGTGAACGATATAAGGAGCTTCTTAAGAAGTGCCCTCACCATGGCCTACCTTTATGGCTGCAAGTCCAAACCTTCTACAATGGACTTACAACCCAAAATAGGACTATTGTTGACGCTGTTGCGGGTGGAGCGCTAATGTGTAAAACTAAGGAGGAAGCTTACGAGCTCTTAGATAAGATGGCTGCTAACAACTATCTATGGTCCTCAGAGAGGCAATTACCAAAGAAGTCGATGGGTATTTATGAGCTCGACACGCTGTCTACCTTGACCTCTCAAATCGCTAATCTTACGAAGAAGGTAGAGTCGCTCAGTACCCAACATAATCCTTCCACTAGTCCTAACCCTGTGTATTTTGTCAAAAGTCCTTTTCTTTCATGCGAAATGTGTAGTGGTACACACTCTGTTGATAGGTGTCTGCTTAACTTAGAATCGATTCAGTATGTTGCCCCCTAAGCAACAGAATAACCTTTTTTCAAACACCTATAATCCAGGGTGGATGATCCGTCCTAACTTTTCATAGAGCTAAAACCAAGGGCAAACTTCTAGCTCTAGATCTGTAGGACCCCCTAGTTTTCAAGCTCCATCGATTCAAGTACCACCACAGTATCCATTTCCATACCATCAACTATCCCCACCCCAATTTCATAATCATCCACCTCACTTCCATCAACTACCACCACCACCACTTACGCAGCCACAACTTTACCATGCACCAGCAGCTGAAAAGAAGCCCTCACTTGAGGAAATGTTTACAACGATCCTGCAAAATCAAGCAGCTTCAATTAAGAACTTAGAGGTTCAGGTAGGACAAATAGCGATAGCTCTTAGTCAACGTCTTCAAGGGACCCTTCCCAGTAACGCTGAAGCTAATCCTATTAGGCAAAGGGAGGGTAAGGAACATGTTAAATCCATCATTCTTAAGAGCGACAAAGAGCTAGATGAGCCACCAGTTAAGTCCAATCCTGTTGAGCCCATAGTTGAAGAACTCATAAGTCCCAAAGAAGTAGCTCAGAAAGAGCAAGAACCTAAAGATCAGGCTGCAAAGGAATCCAAGTTAAGTGTTTCTTCATCTATACCTTCTTCTACTTCACAGCCTTCCTTGTACTCTACTGCTACACCTGTTACCACTACATCCCTTCTAGTTAGACCACCAGTACCTTTTCCTCAGAGGTTTCAAAACCAAAAGCTTGACCAACAATTTGCCAAATTTCTTGAGATATTTAAGAAACTTCACATCAACAGTCCTTTCGCAGATGCCAAGTTATGTGAAGTTTTTGAAGGACATCCTCTCTAGGAAAAGAAGATTGGAAGATTATGAGACGGTGGCCTTAACTGAGGAATTTAGTGCCATTATCCAAAGAAGATTACCCCTCAAGCTCAAAGATCCCGGGCGTTTTACCATACCATGCACTATTGGAAATTTATTCTTTGGTAGAGCCCTGTGTGATTTAAGAGCTAGTATAAATTTGATGCCTTTATCTATCTATCAGAAGTTAGGAATAGGGGATGCCAAGCCCACCACAGTGACCCTCCAGTTGGCTGATCGATCAATTAAATATCTGAAGGGGGTCATTAAGGATGTGTTAGTAAAGGTGGACAAATTTGTTTTTCCTGCGGATTTTATTCTTTTAGACATGGAGGAAGACAGGGAAGTCCCCATTATACTAAGCTGACCTTTCCTAGCGACTGGTAGAACCTTAATTGATGTACAAAAAGGGGAGATAACTATGAGAGTCTTAAATCAGGAGGTGATATTTTATGTTTTCAAACCTTTAAAGCTCCCTGATGACTCTCAAGAGTGTTTTAAGATGGATATTGAGGAGGATTTACGTCTTCAGCACAAGAAATCTGAAAGAATGAGGGAAGTAGATAGAGCTCAAGAGGATTTAACTGTTAACATTCTGTCACCACTTTGGTTGACCCTCCTACTCTTCGCCCTGCTGTTGAGTGTTGTTTTCTTCAGCTGCATTTGAAGTGGCTGTGTTTTTCTTTTCACTTTGTATATAGTTCATTTTTCTTTTTCTTTTCTATTATTTCTTTCTTTGTTTATGTTGCAGATTTCTTTTCCAGCATTACGTTTTCAATCAAGCTCAGTTGTTCATCATCATCAGAAAGGGGAGTACTCTGTTCTTGAGCTTAAATTCTTATATTATCTGCACACTAAGGACACTGTGCACTTTAAGTTTGGGGGAGGGGATATCACTTGAGCAATTTTGTGAAAAATAGGAAAAATTATAAAATTTTTTTGAAAATATAAGAAAGAATTTTTAAAATTTTTTCGATAATATGAGCTTAAATTGTTTGATTTTGGGATGATTTAGTGCTTAGTATGTAGTTTTCCCATATTTCGATGATATGACCCCATGATTTAGTCTGACTTTGATTGACTGAGAAGCATGATTATAGAAAAGCATGAAGTTGAGTTCTTGAATTTTTCTTGATTCTGATTGTGATTTCCTCATTTTATGCACATGTCATGTCATGAATTGGTATATTTATTTAGAGAAAGCTTATGTGTACATAGGATTGCATTTATTCAATTGATTTGATGTATCATATTCTAGAATTTATTTGATCTAATCTCGAGGTGAAATATGAGATCACACTTAATTAGGGAGATGATTTAGGTCATCTTTGGATCGTTTGAGCCTTTCTAGCCTTCCTTGTACATATGCTACCCCTAGTCACCCATCTGGGCCAAATAAGCTTTTCTCTGTAAATATTTCGGCAAAATTTTCCTTAGCTTAAATACTTTTTTTTCCTATTCCTTACCCCAAAAGCATGAAAATTCATTAGGATATATTGTGAGCTATATGGATATTAAGTGATAGTGAAGGAGTATGCAAAAAAAAAAAAAAAATTGAAAAAGAAAGAAAAAGAAAAGGAGAAGAAGAAAGAAGAAAAATACAAAAATAGAATAAAAAGTTTAGTGAAATAAATAAGTTTGGGGGAAATGATTTAAGCTCTTACATTAAGATCCTAGAAGTAATGCATGTTAAGGGGTAATTAAACCTAAATCGACTTTATCATACCTTAGCCCCAACCTTACATTACAAGCTAATGAAGTCCTATTGATCTTTGATTAAGAGTGACTACATTAGTGGAGAGAGAAGTGAAAAGCAAACTTATGAGAATGATCACATGTCATTGATTTTGCATTCACTGTGTTTGCATAATCTGATCCGGGGCAATGTACTGTAAAGTGCTTAGACATTTTTCACACACTCACGAGGAGTCCAATTTGGCTTAGGACTTATGATTGAATGATTCTGAATGTTGGACTTATAATTGTGAGTCTTTAAGATCATAGTCTGTACTTTTTCTTTGAGGATGATATTGGGGAAATTATTATGTTTAGTACTTGTCATTCCTACAATTATTTTGTTTTGCTTGGGGACAAGCAAAAACTCAAGTTTGGGGGTGTGATAATTCTATATTTTTTAGAATTATTTGTGCTTAATTTCCTAATTAATTATTTAAATCCCCAATTTATTTTATTAATTATCCCCTTTATTTATTTAAAATTCTCATGTTTGTATATAAATTAAATCCGGATGAATTTTGAATATTTCGGTAGAAAATGGACCAGAATTGGGCTAAAATCGAGATTGGCCACGTGGACAACACAAGCCATGCCACCTAGCACATCTAATTGGACAAGAAGACAGATGACATGGAAATATTTTTTTTCAAGGAGCCAATGGTGTGAAGACAAGTGGCCAAACAATGCCAACTCATTTAGGATGTAGAAATTACAATTATACCCCTTTTGTGTGTATAAATAAGACATGGAAGCAAACTAGGTAAGGTAAGTAGGAGTAGGAAATGTAATGTAATTTAGGAGTAGAAGTAGATGTAAGTAGGAGTAGTGTAAGTTAGGAGTAATTTTAGTTTAGAAGTAGTGTTAGAGTAGCTTAGTTAGCTTAGTTTAGTGTTTATGTTTAGAGCTTTTCCTGAAACCATTTCAACTTTACTGTTCATTCATCTTCATTTTATGAAAAAGTTTGTTTCATTGTCTAGTTTTCTTGGTATTTCATTAGCAATCACTTTCCATCTTTTTTATGTTCTCGATTTGGTTATAATGAGCTCTTTTATTCTTCAAGTTTTATTTTTACATAGCATATTGTTCCAAGTGTAACTCTCAGTTTTGCAAATGAATTGCTTAAGTTTTTAGTTGATAAACTTTTATTTCTCCTAGGTAGCTCTCGGTTTCCCTTAATTTTCAAGTTTTATTTTTTTTCATTGCTCTCGGTTTGCCATGAATTAGCTAAAGCTTACTGGATTCTTTTAAACCGTGACTAGTGGAGAGGAGTTGGCTGGTTGTGGTGCAAACCCGAGAGGACAACAGCAGCAAGCAATCCGAGAGCAGCAGTAGCCATAACCGAGAGTTCTCCTCTGTTCTCCCTTGTTATATGTTTCCATTACTGTCCATGATGATATTTCCCATGTACTGTGTGCACCCTATTCTATTGCAAGGTAGACAGATCCTGCAAGCCTGGACAAATTGTAAGTGAGAGTTGCAGACCTAGACAGCAGCTAGAAGTGGAGAAGAATAGCAGCTATTGTGCAAACCTTGGCTGGAAAATAAATGGTACAACAGCATGTCGAGGATAAGTCCTAGTGCAGTCAGATGTGCAAGTCGAGACATGGAGCAAGGAGTGGAAACAGCACCATCCAGCAGTAACCATACGCTGCACCTGGAAATGAAACATTGAACAATTGGGTTAGCAGTCCAGTGCACAAATAGGTAGAAGATAGCAGAGGACAGACCGGGAGCAGGAGTTGGACGTGTAGAGCAGGTCTTGGCAGGCTGCCATGTTGGAGCTTGGTTGTTGATGGTTGGTAACGTGAGATGCTGTGTAGAGCAAGAATGGTACAGCACACGAAACCGAGCAGAGTTGGTGAGATTGCAGAGTAGGAAACAGCAGCACGCCTAGAGACAACCAACCTGAGACCAAACCAGAAAATGAAAACATGAAGACATGAACAGTGAATGGAGGGACATGGGGCTGGTTTAAATTTGTTAAGGCTTTGTTTAGCTAGTGCATAGTAGTTAATTAATTAATTTTCATGCATTGTTAGTATAGTTTAATTTCAATTTAATTTGTTAGCTTAGTTTAGAGTCTTTAATTAAATTGCATGTTAGTATTCTTGCTTAGTAGTATAAAACTTAGTTTTAATTAGGTTGATAGTTAATTAAGTGTTCATTTAGAATTAGATTAGGGGTAAATTTATTTCATTAAATTTTAGTTTAGTTTAAATTGCATTTTGATTAAGTAGTTTAATTGCATTTTAGGTTAGTTTAATTGTAGTTTAATTAATCTTGTTTTGTTATTTTCATTATTGCATTTTATTTTAATTGCGTTAATTAGTTTTAACTGTTTTAATTATTTTCGTAGGTATTTGCTTTTAAATACGTGGAGCACTGTAAGTAATTTTGCTCGGTTTTATTTAGTTTTTATTATTTTATTGCTTTCCAGTAATTTTAATTTTAGACTTAGTAGATCACCCACATTCAATTTCATAATTTGCTAGAATATACTTAGGGTAAGATTAACCGGTAATTAATTAGGCTAACCAACTTCTCTGGAGGACGATAACTCGGGACTCAAATCCCATTATTACTTGTACGACCCGTGCACTTGCGGATAATACCTTCAGGGCGTGTCACATTTCACGGGAAAAAACCAAAACCTTTCCATATTTTGACACCGAGAGACCTAAATCCCCCTCTAAACTATAAACACTTTCCATAGAGGTTGGAGGCAAGTTTATTTCATCAAAGTTGTTCATAGAGTGAAGAAGAACAACATAGTTAGAAGCTAGAAGTTGAGGTGATCCATTTAAGGGAGAGAAGGAGTTGTTCCCCCAAGTGTGCTAAGTGGAGAAAAGCTGAGATTGGTAAGATTTCAATATCTCAATCTCATATATGTTAATTTATATACTTGTGTAAATAGATTGGTATATAAATTAAGGGTTGAAACATCTTAGAAGTGCTAAACTATCCATGACCTAGAAAATGGCTAAATGAGTTAAAATGAAGAGTTATTAAGTAGTCATGGATTTGATGATGATTTAAGCATGCCTAGAGGTTATTAAGCATATATATAGATGCTTATAAAATGAATTGATGAAGTTCATGTGTTAGAAACAAAAGTGGCTCGAATTGACTATATGTGGTACTTGATGAAATGCCACAATGAAGTGAAAATCATGAACTTGAGGTATTAAGATTGTAATACCGATTTAATACGAATCAATAGACTCGAGGAGTCTAAGGGATTCCTAAAAAAGAGTTATAGACTCGAAATGGACTTGTAAGAGGATAAAGTCCACTAAGGCATAAAAAGGGCAAATGAGATGTAAATGGTTAAATGCATTGATTTGAATATCATGCATGTGAAATAAAGTATATGACAGTGTACTGATGTGTGTGATACACAATTTCACCTACGGAAGATAACGGTGGAGTTGATGTGACCGGATCACAAGCGAGTAGAATCAAAGAAAAAGATTCAAGCGTGATTCGAAGTAAGGGACTTATGTAAGCTATAGAGATAGCTATACATATGTTTTCTTATCTGCTGTGTGAATCGTATGTGATAATAGATAGATACCGATATATCTAGAGGAAAACTACGTATGAAAATAAGTCGATAAGCATGTGTTGCATGACTTCTGTGATTGTTGTGAAAAGAGATTTTTCAAACGTTTTGAAAAAGAACAATAATAGACAGGCTTCATTTTTAACCAATTGTATGAAATGTGTAGACAGAGTGATCGAAGGGAGTTACCCTCTCACTCATGCTTAGTGAAAGGAGCTATTCTATTTCTTTACTATGTGGAGTCGTGCTGAGCATGAGAGGCAAAGGTAGATTGACAAGCCCTGCTCGTACATTGTTTTCCAAGGGATTTTGAAAAAGTAAATAAGTGTTTGATGCTTCGAGGATATTGTGTGTTTCACTCGAGAGCTCGCACGTGATTTTGAGAGATAGAAATGGGTGATAAGGATCCATGGGAGTACGATGTACCGTTAGCGTTAGCCATGGGGTACAATGTGCCGTGACTATCTGTGTGAAACTGTGTGAGATCTGTGTGAGATCTGTGTGATATCTGTGTGATACTGAAGGGATGGTTGATCCACCTCCCTAAGCATGGGGTTCCCGTACACTTGATCAGTGTAGCCTGGAATCCGACTATGGCCATAAGTCTGCAAAAAGTTGCACAAGTCTATATCTGTGTGATACGATATTGTCACTACTGTGTGAGGTGACGGACATCCTCCTTTGCTATGTGTCTGGGGGTGGGATGACCCATGATTTATGTCTCAACATGTACCGATTTACAAAGTATAAAGTATTTTCTATATGTGATCTGTGTGAATCGAGTATGTTGTGTAAACCTATGTGGTATTGAAATATGATCTGCATGAAGCTATGTGTTTACTGTGTGAAAAGTGATTTCAAGTGTGAACTATGTGCAATTTTAAACTCAATGGTTTTGTATGATAAACTGTGTGAATATGCACATAATCTATCTGGCAAATTAACGGTTTCGCATTGATGGAAATTGATTTAAAGAACATGCATATTATTCTATAAGGAAATGTGAGTATGGATTTTAGCATGTAGATAGTGTAGTTATCTACCTGCTTGCACATTTTCCTTACTGAGCGCGTTATGCTCACCCCCTTATTTCCTCCTCCACAGATACTATGCAGTAGTGAGTACTACAATCGTCCCTGATATGGTATTCTCTAGTCATCCAGCAGTACAGAGAGGTATACACTATGTGATGATATGAAAGAGAAATTTTGTATCTTGTAAATTAATGCACAGTCTAGTAATGTGTTGTACAAAAGGGGATGTATAGATAATAGGAACTGATGTAAATGCTTCCGCATATGTTTTAAAAGTCCAGTTTCTATTTCAATTTGTTTAATTTCATTGATGAAACTATAAATGAGTAAGATATGGATTGGATTTGACTCACAGCCTAACTGTAAGTGGTAACTGTTAAGGTAAAAAGGTCGCGGAAGAGGATCGTGACATGCCAGCAGCCCTATTTTTATAAAATCCATAAAAAAAATATTTTCAGCCCATTTTCATCCAAATTTTGACTTTCAAGTGTTATACTAAGTCTCTAGTATGTCCCATAAAAATTTGGGGCTCACTTGTTTAAGAAAAGTTCCCCGTTTAAGCCTATTTTGCCCAATTTGGTCATTACCGATTGAAATTGCTTAAGGTTTTTCGGTTTCCTTTAAAATTTAATTTGACTACCGAGACCTCAAGATTTCTACTTAATTTTCATTCCCCAAGTCAATTATACCTTATGTTAACTTCCTATGGCCTCGGAATAATTTTTACAACTTTATAGAATTTATTCCGAATTTATTTCACTTACTTGGCCTAATTGCTCAGTTTAGTGTTAACTCGAGTTTTTACTAACTTTTTCACTTCTAATACCTTAGTTTCACCTTCTAATCACCAAAGCATACTTATACTTACAATATTTGAGAGGTACTTAAACTTAAAGCCTTACCTCAATTTTTATGCCCCGAGCTTCGTGCCACTATCCAGAGTGCTTTGGTTATTCTAAGCATGTATAGTATTATTCCGAGTATCTTAATTGCTTTCTTGTTTCCAAATAAATAATGAAACAAAAAATTTCGGCTTTCACATTACCATATTTATCCCAAAGTGTTATAATATGTGCGAGATACTTGGTTAAATAAGTATAAGGGGAGATTTTTTGTTGTTTAGATGAATAAAGTAATGCATTTTGTTACATTACAACTAATGGGTACGTTCAAATTTTTTTTAAGATTATGTTGATTTTCATAATTAATTCAATTTATTCATTATATTATATGTTTTCAGATTTGATTAGAGCAAAGAATGTGCACTCGAAGTTAAAGAGACACCTTGGATCGTCTTAAAAGAGTTTGAGACGTTTTAGACAATTATAACTCTTTGATTGAACTGTAACATATGGAGATGAAGGCTTCATTTGAGAAAAGTCTTACTATTATTGAAAATAACTTCAGCCCATCATTCTTTAATGAGTTGCGGGGTTTCGCGCAAGAAGTGCATTGAATATGATTTTGAGAGAGGTACAAGAGATTGCCTTCTGTACACAAAATTGCTAAATGCGCTTGGGATTTACAACCAATTCCCTTATTTTTGTGCATTCACATTAGTCAAAGTTACACTTAATGAAGACCAAAGTTGATGAGATGCTTCAGTTAACCGTTGACGTTGAGTGGTAAATTTTTTTTAGACGGTTCAATACATGTGGTCGAGTAATTGGCCTTGAAAAAAAAACTTGAGAGAATTAGGTGATTCGGAAACAACATTCATAGTTCTCCGATTGAGAAGGCTAAGATAAACAATCGTTTAGCATTGAAATCGAACACAGTAACTCTACAAGATCCTTCATATTTTGAGACTGTTGAGTTTGGTTATGATAGCACTATTTCATCAATCACAACAAGTTAAATGAAACTGACGAAAATGAAGAAATTACTCGTTCATCATTCTTTCTCAATAAAGATATGTAAACACATTCATAGTATTGTTGATGTTAAGTTAGATAGACACTTCAGATTTCGAATTATCATTAAGTTGCTGAGCATAGGTGTCAATGCATGGCCATAAGTGTGATGAGATTTTATTGATGAATTAAGTACAAGCTAATTATATGCGTCTATATGGATGTCACAAGCGTATTGATGGATTGATATAATCCTTGTTGTGTTTTGACACAATAGCTTGCAAGGATAAATGGATGACTTTACTTGTAAGACCCGAAATTATTTAAAATACGAAATGAATGAGTATTCGTGAAGAGAAGTCGGGTTAAATTAATCCCGAACACGTGCAAGGGCAGAATGGTCAAAAGATCGAAAGTTGGAATAATTTCGATAAGGAAAAATTAATTAAAAATATGGAATTGAGAAATCTTGGTCAATAAAGGAGAAATAAATTTATTTCGGGTTAAATTGATCAAGATATGAATTTATGGAAATTAATCGAGATTTTTAGTTCAGAAAAATAATCCCGAAAATAATCAAAAAATATACTGAAAAGTCATTCGGGACAATATCCAAAAAAAATACGAAGAAATTATACCCGAAAAAGGGTTAAAATAAACTAAATAAATTAAATAAAATTAAATAAATGAATTTAGAATTAAATAATAATTTAAGGATATTTTAGGGGATATTTGGGTATTTTTAATGTATTTTAATGATTAAAATAATAATAAAAATAAATAATAAAATAAATAAATAAAAAAAGAAGAGAGAAAAAAAAGGGGAAATCTGAAAACGGGTCGGGGAGAGAGAAAGAGAAGCAGAGACGAAAAATGAAAACGGAAGTAGCTGACCGAGGGAGACCGACGAGCCATCCGGCGGTCGACGGCCAGGCCAAGGGCCGAAAAAGAAAGAGGAGAGGCCGGCGGTCTTCAGGCCACCGGTGACGCGGGCCAAGGACGTCGGAATCCAATAGAAAACGGAGGAGAAGGCCGCGGGAAAGAAAGGGTCACCGACGGCGAACGGCGGCGAATCGGGCGGAACCGAGGCCCGATTCCGGAAGCCCAGGCCACGGCGGTCCTTTCTGCACCGGTATCAGCCGACAAAATGACGGGAAACGCCGGCGACGGCCAAGAGGAGGAAAATGGGTCCGACGGCCGAGGGAGAAGAGCCGAACCGGCAGCGATCCGACGAGCTTGACCCAAACCGAGGGCAGATCTGAGATGCGGATGACCCAGCGGAGCGATTGGTGGCGAGAACCGACGGAGAACCGACCGGCAAGGCGGTGAACCGGTCGAACCGGAGTGAACCGGGGTGAACCGACGGGTCTGAACCGGTCCGAACCGGACTGAACCGATTCAGCCAAAAAGAGAGGAAAAAAGGGAGAAAAAGGGAAAAAGAAAAAGAGAAAAAATTGGGGAGAAATCCCAACGATGCAATCGAGCTAGGGGTAAGTCAATAGTGGTCGAAATTGACCCGATTTAAATTTCGGAGTATTTAATTTAATTAATTTTGGGCTGAAAACTTACCCAAAAAAATTGTGGAATTGTGTAGCTCGACAATTGGCATCCACCGAGAGCTCGAGACAGCCTCGAATTTTGTACTAGCATGGAATCACGGGTAAGTGACCCTTATTTACGACAATTTACATCGTTATGCGTGATATGAATTTAAATTCCGCATAAATTGAATTAAATTATGAAAATTTAGATAAATTGTCGTAAATAATCGATTTAGCTATTCGAGAATTAGAAGGAGGCCCAATAAATTATTAGTGGGCCCAATGAGCCCAATAGGCCTCGATAAAGTGAAAATTAAGTGGGAAACGGGCTTAAGGCCGATTAAGGCACATTAAGGTGCAATCGGGCCCAATAGGGGTAAATGGGCCCAACGATTTAAATTAAGCCCAGAAAAGATTAAATACAATTAAATTATATGTTATCTGACCTGAGGAATATTGATACGCAGTTCCGGGCATTTGATTGGGAGCATAACGGACTGCGCGACGAGATAACAATGGAAAAGAAAAGGTCAGACTCGACAGGAAAATAAGGTAAGGGAATTCTACGGACTGCTAGAGGTAAACTTTACGCAATTTTAAGTTCATTGCAGTCTTTAAAAAATTACCTGAAGGGTCTAGAGGTCAATTAATAATTTTAGAGCCCCGAATGGGCAAATTACTAAAATACCCTTGTTAAGGGTAGAACTTACAAATTTAGGAAAAATTGGGAGGAGCAAGGACAAGAGGTTCCTGCTCGTTCTGGAGGTATTTTAACACATGCATGAGTAGGCTGGCTCACTTTTAAAGAAAAATACATAGCATTGCATACCTTAAACGATGTAATTTCTGTGAAAACTATTTGGAGATAACCGAGCCGCCTACGTGTTTTTATTTACATGTGACGTGCTAGAGCTCAGCTCGCACGATGTTTGATTTGTGTGATGCATGCATTAGTACTGGAGCGAGAGCTCACACTAGAGTTTTACAAGCATAGGTGCTAGAGTATAACTCGCACCAGATTTCACATGCTTGTTCGTGACACAGTGCTAGAGTCTAACTCGCACCAGATTTTACATGATTTTCGTGACAGGGTGCTGGAGTTTAACTCGCACCAGATTTTATAAGATTTTCATGTGATTTATATATATAGAGTGCTAGAGCTTAGCTCGCACTAGTTTTACTGGATTTGTGGAGTAGCGCTGTCTACCCTTGGAGTCAGCCAAAAGGCCCAACAGGCTCAAAACACATTGTAAGTGGGTGAGAGTGAGGGATGAGGTTGGCGGCCTTGTGGGGATGTAAAGCGGGCTCTGTCGATTTTACTTGATTTGATGAGAGTGCTGAGCATCGCTCGCACTGATTTTATGAGAACATGCGATGAGCCGTGCTTGGAGCATCAGGTAGACTGTGTGTCACCGATTTAATAGGCTCGCACCTGCGTTTTAAGACATGGCATGAGTATTGAGAAACAAAACCTCTCTGTGGGAAGCAGGCCATTTGGGCTGGAGTACCTAGAGTGATATGGGTCCATGGAGTACGATGTACCGTGCAAGTAGCATGGAGTACGATGTACCGTGGGGTATCTTCGGATACGGTATCTTTGTGATACGGGTATCTTCGGATATGGTATCTTTGTGATACGGGGTATCTTCGGATACGGTATCTTTGTGATACGGGGTATCTTCGGATACGGCATCTTCGGATGCGTGGGATTAGATAAGACTGATGGGTTGGATTGACCCACCTCCTGGGCGGTTCCCGATCAGGGTGAGACCTCGCACACTGGGATCCGTGAAGCTAGAGGGACTCACGAGGACACATATGGCCAGTCCTGGTTATTGCCATTATACAGATATTGCCTCGTCTCGCATGTCAACGATTTCGATGATTTAAACTGGGTTTTTAATTAAATGTGCATGATGGTTATTTCCATGCTTTTTAAACTCATGTGTGATGTATACCGATTTTCATGGTTTTGTGTGAGTCAGGATCACCCGAAGGAGGGGTCGAGTCCTGACTTTATTGTGAAAATTTTAATTGAGAAAGAAATGATTTAAAATAATTGCATGTTGAATTTTCTGTGCAAACTCGATTTACATAACATCATAACTTTCATATCATCTTTTTTAAATGTGTGGAGAAAGGGTGGTTTATACATGGCACCACGTTCATGTAGGTAGTATGGTTACCTACTTGTTCATAGGATTGCCTTACTGAGCTTGATGTGCTCACCCCTTTCATTTTCTCCCATAGATAATCTCCAGTTGAAGTTGAGGCGACTTAGTACTGCATTCTGGATATCCGCTGCTGCCCATCAACATAAGGTATATACACTTGTACATATTGTATCTACATAAGCATAGCACAGTAACATGTTTGTAAGTAACTTTAGGGGATGTATAAATATTATAAACAATTATAAATGACTGGAGAAGAAATAAGTTACATGGTAAATGTATGTGGGACTGGCATTGACGCACAGCCCAATTTGTTAGTGGAGTGTGGTCACGATCAGGAGACAGGTAAGAATTTAAGTAATAAAAATAACAAAACGCGAAAAATTAACTTTGATTTTTGGGTAGTTTGGGTCGTGACATTACTAGATATTGATCATTTTATATCATCACGGTATAGCGCCATACTTGTCTATTTATCAGTGAGACAGTGACTGACATATCTCTCACTTAGATCTTCATCATCTTCATCGTTGCAACAAAGATAATTACTATTAAATTTGTAAATAACTGTTATTTTCTTCATGTATGGATCATGGTATATGCTATGTTATATTTTGTTCAATACTTTTAGATTTGATACATATTTAACTGAATATGATTTGCTACAGGTTTTTATGGATTTGAGAACACCAATACCTCAAATTACGTGTAACGAGCATAGGCATTGACCTGTGTCACAACCCCTTTTCATCCTTTTCACTCGAAAATCACCATAAATTTTTTTGCTTTTTCATTTCCTTTCCTGGTCGTGAACAACTCTCACCGATAACAGTTGGGCTGTGAGTCAGTATTAATCATCATTACCATTCATCTTTCACTTAATCAAGAGCAGGTACATGTATTTAAAAGTTTAAGTTCTACATTTATACATGTTTGCTAACACTTACATCCCGCAATTACAATTCAAAATGATTACTGTGCTATTACATGTTTAGATACAAAAGATTTCCTGTGTGTATACCTCTTAGCGATGGAGAGCAGTGGATATCCGAGTACAACACCTCAGTCTTTCACTAGGCTACTATGTGCGCTCTGTAGAGGGGGAAAATGATAGGGATGAGCAACCACACGCTCAGTAAGGTATCTTTAATATCTAGAGCATGAGGAAATAGTAAAACTATGCCACATGTATATATATATATATCATGTACTAAAAAACATGTAAATAGGCATGTAAACATGGAAAACCATCATGTAAAACTTCTCATGCTCATCATAATAAAACTCATCATAAAACCATTCCTCAAAGTTTAATATCAAATCAAAACTCAGTAAAACTCATCGTAACAACTTATCATCCTTTACAAAACATCTCACAAGGTTCGACCCCTCCCTTGGGTCTACCCTGGACAATACAAATCATACGCAGTATATAAAATCATGTGATATCATGTGAGACAGGTGGTCACTATAAAATCGAGGACTTTGTTAGCCAACTATGTCATTATCATCCCAGACCACACGGATCCCGGTGTACAGGGCATCATGCTGGAACAGAGGTGGGTTAGTCCTACACCAGACTTTTAAATCAACATCATAACCTCACGGTACAGTGTACTCCATGTGATATACATGGTACAACGTACTTCATGGACCCATATCATGGTTGGGGGTGCCTGCCATAGGTCTTATCTACCCCATGCCATGTATGATCTACTCAGTCTCAAGTGCAGGTGTCAGCATCTCATCTATGTGACTAGCAGTCTACATAAGGCATCCAGCATGGCTCGTGCGAGCATCTCATCCGTGTGATACAAAGTCTACACGAGGCATCCAGCATGACTCATTACATATCATAGTGTGAAAAGAACCCAGTGCGAGCAAAGCTCTAGCACGGTTTCAAGCATCCTCATTAAATATCCTCGTTCGAGCAACGCTCTAGTACTATTTTACGCATAACAAGCAATGAGAAAATCACGTACGAGCATAGCTCCAGTACGGTTATATGCATAAAGAAACCAATGGAATTCCACATACGAGCAAGAGCTCCAATACGGCTCATAAAACATCACATAAATCTTATAGGTGGCTCTATTCCAACAAAACGCGTTCAAACCATAGTTAGCACCAGACTCGTGCTCTTTCACAAAATTATGAAGTCAAATAGCCAGCCTATCCGTAGATTTGTTTAAACCAAAGCAATGTATTTCGTAAAAATGTCAAAACATGATGTTTATGCAATTATTAGCCTTACTACCCCTTTTGTAAGATCCACTTTCAAAACTAAAATCATCTATATCCAAAATTGTTTGTAGAAATCATTAATCCTTCCTAGATAACTGAGCGATTACAAAGCCCTATAAGCACCCTCAAAATATGTGTAGCTACCTCTAAATACTCACAAAATTCCCTTACCTGGAATCGGGTCGAGTGATTCCACTTCGTTAGAGCTGCCCGATCGTGTAATTAGATTCGCTTCCATGATATCTCCAAAGCTGCACAAATTACTTATCACATCAATTGAACCCAATATAGCACAATTCTCACATGTATTATAGTTGATTCTACTTATTGGGTTCATTAACACTTATACAGTCTCACTTTCTCTTAAGCCCTTTCTCAATTGCATGATTCATTTCTTGAGAATCTTTTAGCTCCATCAAGCTTATTGGTCACACTAAATCGACATTAAGCTCTTAATGCCTCTAGTTCATCATTTCCTTCACTATGGCAATTAATCAAACACCTCTTATGTCCATTTCCGTTTATCATCCATTCCAACACATATATATCACAAGGTTATCTTAAAATCATTTATACATGCTTACTAACATCTCTACATGTTTAAATCATCATCCACTCCATGCCATTTCAACTTTCTCTCACTAAACCTATTCTAGGTCATGGTTGTTTAAGCATGTATATGAACATTTTAGCCAATATTATATACATCAATCAACTCATCAAAATGTCTACATTAACATACTAGAAGATGGTGTATAGAAATCTTACCTAGCTTGACTTTTTCCTCTTTTTGCCAAAATGGGGAAAAACCTCTTTTCTCCTTTCTCCTTCAATCCAAGGTTTGAGCTTCTAATCTTTGACTATGTTGTTCACTTCTTCACTAGGAACAACTTTTCTCAAATAGCTTTTTCCTTAATCTTTTTGGAAGGTGGGGATATCCTAGACTGAGAAAACTAGGTTATTTTTAGGTTAAAATGGAAGATTTTGGGATTTTTGGGGACGAAGACTCAACAGTCAGGTCCTTTTTATAGAAATCGCATTACGAGATCAATCTCCAAGGTGGAGATCGATCTCCCCTTACTTAAATCCCTTCAGAATTTGACAATGCATGCTAAGGGATCGATCTGCCTCTTGGATGAGATCGATCTGCTTAAAGGGATAGGATCGATCTCGACTAGGCAGAAAGCTTCAGAGATCGATCTGACCTTAAGAGGGGATAGATCTGGCCTATCTAGAGGCTATTAGAGATCGATCTACCTTATTAGAGGAGATCAATCTGGTCCAAACAAAAGCAATTTGATATCGATATGCTTCGAGTGAAAGATCGATCTCCCTCTTCCAGAATGCGTGGCATTGTGTTTCTAGGCCATGAGATCGATCTTCCTTGCAATGGAATCGATATGGCCTTCATCCTGCAGCATTTCAGCTACAATTTTCCAGATTTCTCAAAGTTAAACTCATATTTAATCACTTAAACACCCAATTTACATTTCATTCACACTTAACACTCAAAAGTATCCAATTCTTCTTATTCATTTATCGCGTAACTTGTCTGTATATCGTGGAAATCATAAGATTACATATAATTTTATGGGCCTTACAACGTGACCGTGCTCGAGAGTGGGAGGTTTCATATGTATCTCGAATTGAAGATTTCAAGTTGTTGTTTTCGTTAAACACAGATGTTGCCACTCAAGAAACAATCGAACTAAAGGAACCATGATGTTCAATTCTTTCTTCTTATATTTTTGAACTTAAACATTATCTGTTTTTCATTTATGAGAAACTTATTTCTTTATTCCTTCATTCTCATTATGCATTTTACTTATTAACATTTATATATACGTGTGAAATCATTTCAAATATAAAGATTAACACAATGAAAAATAGATTAACATTTTTATATACTGGTATAAACAAAACATTGGTAGAAATATATACAAAATCTAATATATCCTCCTTTTATGCTTAACATAAAATATTGGTGAAAGAGTTAGGTGTAATGCAGTAGAAGTTAGGTGTAATCAATAGGAGCTGGGTGTGATGCAATAGGAGCTGACTCTTATTGCGAAACCGCCTCTGATATAGTAGAACATGGAGGAGGATGTGATCATTGAGCCCATCACACAAATAGAGGTTGAGATGTTGATGTTGGTGTTGGTGAAAAAGTTGGCTATGTTAGTGTTGGAACTACTCTTGATGCAGTAGGGCGTAGAGGTCGATGTTCCTTTCGAAATGGTCATCCCGAAACTCATGTCGGTACATGTCGAGGAGCTATCTTTAGTGGAGGTGTAAGACGTAGAGGAAGCTTAGAATGTGTCATTGTATGTCGAGGAGCAACCTCTGTTGGTGAAGGAGCTAGTCAAACACCACTACTACTTACCCATATTGCCAGCCTAGGCAACATGTCGTAAATTTGAAACCCAATTTTTCATACTATTATTTATTTAAAAGCTAAGATGAGAAGTTTAAGACTTACTGAAGTATTAATGTAGGGCATGGAGTAACCGAGACACCCGAAATAGTGGCACAAAGCTCGAGGCAAGAAATCTGAGGTAAGATCTTAAATTGAAGTATTCTTCAAGAAAGTATGTTTATGAGTATGCTTTGGTGGTTAGAAAGTGAAACTAAGGTTTTGGAAGTGAAAAAGTTAGTAAAACTCGGTTAGCACTAAACCGAGCAATTGGACTCAAAAATAGAAATAAATTTGGAATAAATTTTAGAAATTAGTAAAAATTATTTTGAGGTAATAGGAAATTAAAATTGAGTGGAAATCTTGAGGTTTCGGTGATCAAATTAATTTTTAAAGTAAACCAAAAACCTTAAAGATAATCGGGCAAAATGGGCTCAAACGGGAAACTTTTCTTAAATAAGTGGGCCCAAAATTTTTATGGGACATACTAAGGACTTATTACAACACATGAGAAGAGTAAATTTGGAAGAAAATAGGTTGGAAATATTTTTCATGGATTTTACAAAACAGGGCAGTAAGCTACCCTGGCCCAAGAATCTGTAGGCCTATCAGAAATGGCTCAATTTGAAGAACTTCTGGAAGGCCTTAAATCCTAAGTTTCTTCAGAATAACATTTTACTTCATGCTCTTTCTAGAACACTAAAAACCACCTAAAATTGACTTAAAACGAGAGAGAACCCCTCCTCTCAAGTTGTCGTATACATCTTCCTTGGTTCGAGATTGTGAAATTTTTTTGGCCACTTTTAGACATCTGTCAAGAAGTATTAAATCTTACCTCTTAATTCCTCTATAACATAAAAAATCCAGCCATAAAGGAGCTCGTTTGCTATGTGAAAAGTTAGTGAGAAGAACAATGGCAAAATCTGCCCTGTTTTGGGGTAAGAGAGAAATTTAAATTTATAAGTTTTTGGTTGGTTTTTGAGGTTTTTTTATTGGTTCTAAGTTGTATACATGTTGATTTACAGTTGAGAATCTTTTTTGAGGCAAAAAAAAGTGGTCAAAGTTGGTCACCAAGGTAAGAAGTTGATGGAAGATGATGATTTTGATTTATGTTGTTGTTGGTTGTTTTTGGATGATTTTTGCTTAAGTAGAATTTGGAGAAAATTTTTCTAGGAGCATGTATAGGTTCATCCAGCCCTTGTTTGTTAGGGTAAGGATGAAATTTGGTTGAGTTTGGTGTTGTAGACTATTAAATTAATACCGAAAAAATCTGGTTTATAGCCCAGTTCGGTGAAAATTTGAACAGTGTGAGAATTGGCAATTTGACATGTTGACAAGTGTGAATTGAAGACTTGAATAAGTGTTTCAGTTGTTGAGTTTATGAATTTGAAGTTAAAATAACAAAATTATCGAAATAAGTTTAAACCGACACTTTAATCGGTAAAACTGAGAAAATGGGAAAAATGGCCAAAAAAGAGACTGATTGACCCCATTTAAGTTATAATGTATAAGGATATGAAATAAAGGTGATTTGGGATACTAATTGGGTTGTTTCTAACAACTCGAGGTACCGACACATAAAACGAGGTAAACTCGAGACCCGACAATTTAGTACTACCCAAGCCCCGTTTAGGTAAGGGATGCAATTTAAAGTAGTGATGACTTCTTGTACCTATTTACATTGCATGAAATGATTTAATAAATGTATGAAGAACCTTCAAGGGAAAATTCGAGCCATTCCAATAGGAATTTTCGAAAATAATAACCCCGATTTAATCCTAAAATCGAGCTTTTTATCCATAATATATAAGTTTTTATATATTAATATTTCATATTCGAAGCCATACGATTTTATGATTTAAGTTCAATATGATTTTAAGTAAGTATGGAAGTAAGTAAGGAAGTAAGATTTTTTTGAGACTAGAGGCTACCGGGTAGTGTTTGCTTTGTGCAAGTCATGCCCGCTACTTGTGGTGTTCGGCTCTGCCATCTGTAGTGTCTGTTCTGTTTCACCCATGTAGTGCTTGTCTTCACCTTTATGGTGTTTGTCTTCACTACACATAGTGCCTATTTTGTAGTATCTCGTGCCCGCGTAGCACACGAGTATATATGGTACCCACATGGTGAGTGTCACTGGTGCCTGTGCCTAGCTATGTGCTAATTTATTCAGATACTATGCATGTATTGCTGTAAGACCCTAATCTAGTTTACAGCCCCTACCATGGCCATCGGTACCTTATTCCCTATACGAAAGATGATTTATGTTTGCATGATAGCTATACGAACTTAGCCTAGTCTCTACGTTTTAATGTAAGAGTAAGTAAGTATGTAAGTAAGTACGTAAATAAGTAAGTAAGTACATATTTTTAGGGTTGTCAGGATTATTTTAATTATCTTCCTTACTGAGCTTTATCAGAAGCTCACCCCCCTTTTTCTCATTTCAGATTACCTGCAATAAAAATGTCCAACTGCTTACGGAGTACTCAAGTAGGCTGGTGAATTTAGAGCCTCCCAGATGACTTTCAGTACACACTCAGGTATATCCCCTGATGTTTATTTTTAGACATTAGTAATGTATAGATACTGAGTTGTAAATACTTTTGGGATGTAATATATTTTACGGATTGGTGTATAAATGTCACACCCCACTTTCGAGTGTCCTTTATCCATACTTACACTACTACGGTTGGGCTGTGAGGCGATGCAATTACTAAAGTTCCAAAAATTTACAGCGAAAATATTTAAAATTTAATTCACACTCCCAGGTGTGTAAATATACAAAATTAATTATATAATAATATCTTTACATAACATCCCCATAAAACTGTTACATTTCTAAGGTATAATTGTGCGATACAAGATAATAGATACAAAATACTCTTGTGTATACAAATCTTATACCTTTACGATTGGTGGGAGTTGTCCAACACAAAAAGAGATCTAGAGACCACCGCACCACCTTACTTCTCAGTATCTGGAGGGGAAAAATAGTGGGATGAGCAAACCATAGCTCAGTAAGGAAATGAATGTTAGTAAGTAGATATCGTGCTACCTACTAGCCCATGCATGTATAAACCAAAACCAGGTTTTCATTATAAATGGAAATGTTATTAGAAAATGCAGTTAAACATATATTTCTTATTTGCCATTTTCATGTAACACAAATATTCAGTATTTCCACTTAAAACATGTTTCATAAAACAGTGCTCTCACGACACAAGTGTTTAATTCAAAGATTTATCAAATACACAAAATCTCTTTCTTTTCTGAGTTCTACTCAATCTTTCGAACCTCTGAGAAAGGCATGGAATTTTCGACAATCAAATATCCATGACATATGGCCATAGTCAGTGATCTCAGGCCTTGTTGATCAGGTGTGCACAAGGCATCACTACGCCTAAAGGGGGATGGGTCAGTCCTACCCTCCGTCTCATCTCAATCAACCTCATCTCCTCACATACTCACGGTATAAGGTACGCCATGTGTCATCTACGTGATACTCGTACTCACGTGCACCCAGCATGGTACATAGTATACCAACGGATAACTACACAGTACTACGTCCGACCGTGGACCCAAGTCCATACTCCAACTCCGATGGACTTTTCATCCTGAGCCATGTCTCATATACCAGGCGAGCAATCAGTGTGACACATAGTCATCGCAAGGCTCCAGTGCGGTACAATTTATTGTTAAGGCCCAACCCGTTCCAAGGCCGTCGGTTGGCATCCCCTTGGGTCCCAGACAACTAGGTTTACCTCAACTCAGTAAAAACATGTGCGAGCTAACACTCCAGCACATTATCATTATAAAACCACGTGCGAGTCATGCTTCAGCACGGTTTATCCAATCATGCAGACGTATGCGAGTCAAACTCCAGCATAGTCAAAATCATTAAAACAGGTGTGAGCTAAAGCTCCAACACCATTTCACATCTCAAATCTGATAGGTGGCTACTTTTTCTTTTAAAACTAAAAACATGTTTATTTATGCAGCATGCCTTTCCATGCTAAAACATGTAAAACTAGCCAACCTATCATTATCATTTCTCAATCACAAATTCAATACAAAAATGAGAAAACATTGAAATCATACATATCTTGCTATTTCCTTACCCCATCCCATTTCTCAATACATATCTATCATAGTACATGTCATGCTTTCATATCATTTCATAGAATTGTAGTATCATACTAATTCTAGCGATATATCTATGAAATTGCTGTAAAATACGTACGAACATCTCTATAGCTAACACACAGTCCCTTACCTCGAATCGTACGCGTATTTCCTCCGTCACATTTGCTCCGTTCGCGATCCGGGTTAGCCGTGTTCCACGTTCTTCCAATCTACACACATAACCATTAAGTCATTTCTTTTCTTTCTCCCAAATATTCTCATTGTCACTTATTCTCCCATTTATACCTTTCAAGCCTTTAAATCATACATCACTTTCCATTTGTATCACTTATCTCATTAAACTATTTCTTAAGCTTTCCATAGATTTTCCTCTTCTTAAATTTCTCTTAACATTACTCACTCACCACTACAAATCATTCTTATCAACATTTTGCATACCATTCAACCCATACAATGTCTAGAATCCTTATTTAAAGCTTGAGGGTTGAAGAGCTTACCCTTTTTTTCTTAGCCAAACTTGTGGTAGCCACAACTCCTTCTCTTGGTCACACTAATGTCAGATTTTTGGGTATGTTGTTCTCCTTGCTCCAAGGAATAACTTTTCCTTCTTGAGCTTCTTCCAAAATTGGCCAAAATGTGGTGATTTATAGAGTGAGAAAGCTTGGGTTTTGAGAGAAAATGGCAGGTGAGGTTTAGTGGGGGAAGAGTTTTGAGTTTTCATCTCAATCCCGTGCTCTTTTTATAGATGTATGCTTCTGAGATCGATCTGGTCCTTGCAGAGATCGATCTATGCACGTTTGGTAGTCCTTTTCACCTAACATAACCACTCCCAGATCAATCTTCTCCCTTGATGAGATCAATCTGTCGAAGGGCAATTTTCCTCTTAGAGATCGATCTGCCTCTTGTAGGAGATCGATCTGCTCTTTATAGAACCCTTAAGGAGATCGATCTGTCGAGGCTTGAGATTGATCTGTCTCAAACAAAGAGTTAAGGAGATTGATCTGTTTGCCTTAAAATCGATCCTCTCATTACAGAATGCTTAGCAGATCGATCTGGCTCCATTGGAGATCGATCTGTCTTGCTCCATAGCTCAAAATAAGTTCATTTTGACTCTTCCAAATCGATCTCTCATCCTATGAGATCGATCTGACCTTCATATTTTCCAGATTTTTTGCAGTTTTTTTGCAGTAACTTCACTCAAAACATCTTAAATTTGTTGTGATGGTCATTTTCTCATTCATCCACCTTTGAGACTTGAAAATGTCATTCAATCACACTTTGTACACATTAAAACTTGTGTGCAATCCTTACATGACCAAATATATACAACATATAACTAAATGGGAACATAAAGATTTGCACCACTTGTGCAATTTCTTTCCATTTTACTCCACTACTCATATTTTCCATTCCACTCACATTCATCACATGTTTAAGTCCATTTCCTCATATTCATACATAATGTAACTTGTACGTACAATCACCAACTCTCATTACAAGTGTGTACATTTAACTTATGGACTTTGCATCACATATACTTTACATTACTAATACTTTACAATACTTCATGAATTCATTTACATATGTACAAGATTAAACCTATACGGGGTCTCACATTCTCCCCTACTTAGTAAATTTGGTCCTCCAAATTGAACCAAGTCTATTCCTCGAAAAGTTGGGGATATTTCTCTTTCATTTGATCCTCCAACTCCCATATAGCTTCTTCTGATGTATGATGTTGCCACAAAACCTTAACCAATGGAATCGTCTTGTTCAGCAACACCTTCTCTTTTCTGTCCAATATTCGGATCGGTTCCTCCACATACGACTTATCCTCCTTGAGCTCTAATGGCTCATAGCTAATGACATGTGTAGGATCCGGATAATACTTCTGAAGCATTGAAATATGGAAGACATTGTGGACTTCTGCTAGCTCAGGTGGTAAGGCTAGCCTATATGCTCCATCTCTCACTCTATCCAAAATCTCGAAAGGACCAATATAACAAGGACTTAGTTTTCCTTTCTTCCCGAACCTCATTATTCACTTAGAAGGAGATACTTTTAAAAATACGGACTCACCCACATCAAACTCAAGTGGTCTCTGTCTCCTATTAGCATAGCTCTTTTGTCGACTTTGAGCCGTTCACGACCTCTCACATATTAGCTGACCATCTTCTAAGGCTTGTCTAACCAAATCGGGAGCGAGCAACTGTCTGTCACCAGCCTCTTCCCATCTAATGGGTGATTGGCATCTACGACCGTATAGTGCCTCGTAAGGGGCCATACCAATACTTGAGTGAAAACTGTTATTGTAGGCGAACTCAATCAATGGCAAGTGATCATCCCATGAAACTCTAAAATCCAGCACGCACACTCTCAACATATCCTCTAGGGTCTGAATAGTCCTCTCTGACTGACCATCTATCTGAGGATGAAAAGCAGTGCTAAAGCTCAATTGGGTCCCCATCACTTCCTAAAAATGTCCCCAAAATTGAGAAGTGAAGAGGGATCTCGATCAGAAATAACACTCACTAGGACTCTATGTAATCTCACGATCTCCCGTACATACAAGTTCGCCAATGCACTCAAAGTATCTGTAGATCTCATGGCTAAGAAGTGTGTCAATTTTGTTAATCAATCTACTACAACCCATATGGCATCATGGTTCTTACGGGTTCTCAGTAACCCCATCACAAAATCCATGGTGACGTGCTCCCACTTCCATGTCTGTATCAGTAGAGGTTGTAATAATCCTCCTGGTTTCTGATGCTCAACTTTTACTTGTTAACAAATGAGACATCTAGCGACATACTTAGTTATGTCCCTCTTCATTCCAGACTACCAATACACCTTCCGGAGATTTTGATACATTTTACTACTCCTCGGGTGTACAGTATATCTCGATGAGTGAGCCTCTGACAAGATCAACTTCCTCAACTCTGGATCTTTAGGAATACATATTCTATTCTCGAACCTTAATACTCCATCTAAACTCAATACAAATTTTGTACCCTTACCCTTTTGGATTTGGCTAATCACATCAATACACCATTGATCAATCTGCTGAGCTTACCGGATTCTCTCAATCAACTTCGGTTCTAATCTCAAGCTAGCAATAATCCCATAGCTGCCAATCTCAGGTAGGGTTATATCCAGATTAAGGTTCATGAATTGTTCCAACAACTCGTGCTCTCTAACCATTATATGTGATACCAACCCGAGACTCTTCCTACTCAATGCATCGGCAACCACATTTTTCTTCCTCGGGTGGTACAAAATCTCATAATCATAGTCCTTGAGGAGTTCTAACCACCTTCTCTATCTCATATTTAACTCCTTCTGTGAGAATAGATACTTCAGACTCTTATGATCCGTAAAGATCTGAAATTTCTCACCATACAAGTAGTGGCGTCATATCTTCAATGTAAATACTATGGCCGCCAACTCCAAATCATGAGTGGGGTGGTTCTTCTCATGCTCTTTTAGATGTCTAGATCCATAAGCTACTACCCTTCCATCTTGCATCAAAACATAACCCAATCCTTGATGTGAAGCATCCGTATAAACAGAATAGTTTCCTGAACTATTAGGGATGATAAGAACTGGCGCGGTGGTTAATCTCCGATTAAGTTCTTGAAAACTCCTCTCACATGCTTCATCGCACATAAACTCTATATTCTTCCTCGTAAGACATGTTAACGAAGAAGCCAATCTAGAGAAACCCTCTACAAATCTCATGTAGTAACCAGCCAAACCTAGAAAACTCCTAATCTTTGTGACTGTCTTGGGTTGTTCCCACTGAACAACGGCCTCAATCTTGGATGGATCTACTGACACCCCATCCTTCGATACAACATGGCCCAGAAACGAAATCAGCTCTAGCCAAAAGTCACATTTACTAAGTTTGGCGTACATCTTTCTCTCTTAGAGGGTTTGCAAAACAATCCTTAAGTGCTGTTCATGATCTTCCTTGGACCTTGAATACACCAATATATCATCAATAAAGACGATTATGAACTGGTCCAAGTATGGCTTGAATATCTCATTCATTAGAGCCATAAAAGTTGTTGGCGCATTCGTCAACCCGAAAGGTATCTCTAGGAATTCTTAATAACCGTAGCGGGTGTGGAAAGCTGTCTTGGGCACATCCTCCTTCCGAATCTTCAATTGATGATACCCAGACCTCATATCTATCTTAAAAAAGATCTGCACTCCCCAGAGCTGATCCAATAAATCGTCGATGCGCGGTAAGGGGTACTTATTCTTTATGGTAGCCTTGTTCAACATCTGATAGTCGATACACAACCTGAGGCTCCCATCTCTCTTCTTCACAAACAATATCGGAGCTCCCCATGGTGAGACGCTCGGTCTTATAAACCCCTTATCTAGCATATCTTACAATTGCTTCCTTAATTCCTCTAGCTCAACTAGAGCCATCCTATATGGTGACTTGGATATTGGCTCGGTTTCGGGTGTCAAGTCGATACCAAATTCCATTTCTCTATCTGGTGGCAATCCCGATAGGTCGTCTAGAAAGACATCAGGGAATTCTCTAACCACTGGAATGTCATCCATATCCGGATGTGTTTTGTCCAAATCCACCACATAAGCAATAAAACCTTCAAAAAAACATTCAAGTCATTTATACCAATGTACTTTACTTGTCACAAAATTCAAGGTTTGATTTCTTCTCTTAAAATCTTACAACACATTCTTCGGGTAAAGAAAATGTAATGGACTTAGTGTGGCAATCTAAGACAGCATGATTGGTAGCTAACCAATTCATTCCCAAGATTACATCAATGTCATACATATTTAACAAGATCAAGTTGGTTGTCGCACACTTATCTCGCACCCTTACCTTACAATCCTTATACACTTGTTCAGCTAATTGACTAACTCGCATTGGTGTACTTATTAGCAAAGTTCCATTTAGGTGTGTGGGTTCTACAAGTTCTGTTAACTTTGATGCACATGCAGGGGATATAAAAGAATGCGTAGCACCAGAATCAAACAAAGCTATAGCTTCCAAATTGAAGATTAAAATTATACCTTTTATCACCTCAGAAGAGGTATCAGCTGATGCCTGGTCTATCGCATACACCCTACCTTGACCCATAACTTGCTTTCCTTTTTCTTCAACCGTGGCTCTCTTTTTTGCAGGAGGTGTAACTGTAGGGGCTCTCATTGGCTCCTTACCCCTCTGTGGGACTACCTCAACTGCCTCTGGACATTCCTTTGCATAATATCCGAACTTGCCACATTTGAAGCATCGTGTACTCTGAAGATGACAGGGCCTACCACCATGATATCGGCCGCATATTTTGCACTGATCCGTAGTCGGTTGGGGTCCACCAATCACTATACCCCTAGCTGGTGTATCAGTCAAAGGCATAAAAGGTTTAGCAGATTTTTTCTACAACTCATCTGCCTCTCTCCGACGCTTACTCAAAAATCTCCGACCAAGCTTGGCATTCTTGCCATCTCTCAGCTTCCTCAGACCCTTATCCTTACCCCAACTAAACTCAAAAATCTGCAGGTCATAATCCTGCTCACATAAGTAGGCTCGTCGCATAGCCTCTCTATACGTAGCGACATCAAACGGGGCCAACTTCTCTCGAATCAAAGGCCTCAGTCCATCCACAAATCTGCGGACCCTTGTAGCTTCACTCCTGATAGAGTTCGGATCATATCGACCTAGTGAGGTGAATCATGACTCATACTCATCCATTGTTTGATTTCCTTGAGTCAGATTCAGAAACTCAATCTGTAACCTACGTCGAGCGGTATCTGGGATGTATTGCTCTCTAAAAACGCCCAAAAAAGTATCCCACGTGATAGCCATACCCTGAGCTCTCAACATGGGCTTGGTGGACTTCCACCAGTGCTCTGCTTCGCCTCTTAATACAAAGGCCACAAGCGCTACTCTCTCCGTAGCCGAGCATCTACAGAAGTCGAATAACTTCTCCATCTTACTGATCCAGTCCTCAACCACTGCTGGATCCTTTACCCCGCTAACAGAAGGAGGCTTGAAATCCATGAAATGCCTCAACCTCTCCATATCATAATCATATCCATACCCTAAATCATCATCATCACACTGTTGTGGGGCTACTGGAGGAGGTACTGGTCGAATATGGGGATCTCGTGGCTTAACCAGTTCAGGTGGTGCAGGTGCAACATTCTCAGGTTCAGGTGCAACTGGTGGGGGATTCGGTGCAGCTTATCCCGCTATACCAGGTGTACCCTCAAACCTAGCCAAAATTTAACCCATCATGGTCATCATAGTGTACATGTCTTCCTCTAATCGGGCTATCCGAGGATCGAAAGCCTCTATCTGTTCCTGGGGCTCATGACTAGAGGACGACCTATTGTGCCTCTCAGTCCTGTCATTCCGACCTTGTGCTCTCGAGCTCTCTCCCCTCTTGCGGTGTCTCTCAGGCATATTTCACAAACCTAATAACTTCCTGTATTTATAAAAAACTTTTAACTCACTATCAGCTCCGTATACACATTTGTATCTAAATATCACACAGTAACTTGGGAATGTATGTTTCTTAGTCCTAAACATCGACTCACATCAGACCAACCATGCTCTGATACCAAATCTGTCACACCCCACTTTTGGGTGTCCTTTATCCATACTTACGCTACTACGGTTGGGCTGTGAGGCGATGCAATTACTAAAGTTTCAAAAATTTACAGCATAAATATTTAAAATTTAATTCACACTCCCAGGTGTGTAAATATACAAAATTAATTGTATAATAATATCTTTACATAACATCCCCATAAAACTGTTACATTTCTAAGGTATAACTGTACGATACAAGATAATAGATACAAAATACTCTTGTGTATACAAATCTTATACCTTTACGATTGGTGGGAGTTATCCAACACAAAAAGTGTAACGCCCCGAAAATGCGAAAAATAGGGCAAATTTAAAACTTTTCACTTATCAAATCACAATTGAGGGTGTATTCATGTGCAGTGTCATACATCATCATACTTATCATGCCTCAGGATCTAATCATAAAATAGTATATATCATATCATATACAATTACTCAATTCTGAGTTAATTAATCGTAATACATCCCATACATCTTTGTACAACAAGTGTCTGTAAATATAACTCTAGTCTGGATACATGAATATTAAATATCTACCTCAATACAGAAAATATGGCCTGGAGCTCAAGTCCTCCACTAGCCTCAAATCAGTACGTCGCAGGGAACTCACTTCACTTAAAGAAATCTGGAAGGGAAGAAAACAGGGTAAGTTTCTAAATCGCTCAGTAAGGGGGGTAAGGAACGCATTATCAAAGTAATGATTTACACACACAATCATTTATTTCACAGTTGAAAACTCAGTAGAAAATGTAGCATGAACTCATTAAAACATCATGTAAAACATGAAGGTACATACTCAGTACAAATCACAGTTACAATCGTGTAGAAATCAAGATGCGATAACGGCTTTTCTCTTTAAAACGTGATAAAAATCACTGCAATAGTAATGCACGTGGCACAGCCACCAAATACACGTGGCACAGCCACAGATTAAGATTCGCACGTGGCACAGCCACCAAATACACGTGGCATAGCCAAAGATTAAGATTATGGGTCATCTCACATTACCAGAACGAAGGAATATCAGACTTACATGCTACTAGAGCAATGTCCGACGTGTACTCAAATGACACACCTGAATCTCAAGCAATAGCCATTATAATAAAAATCATTTTGCCTTCACGTAAAGCTCAAAATGGTTTTCTATCATAAAACTCATTTCAGACCGCTTTGTACTCGACACAAAACCTGTTAAAATCGAGCTTCAACCGGTAAAATCACGCACACATTTTCTCAAATCTCAGTACGCCTTAACATAGGGCCCAAAACACTTTTTCTCATTTTAAACACAAAATGGTTATAAAACGTTTTCGCATACAGTTTACAACTCATAAAGGTTGGGCTCCAACCAGCTATAAAATCGTGTGCATTTCTCATTCACAACACATAAAACATGCTTGTTTTCTTAGTTGAAAATCATGCTACAATGTTATCACAAAACACATACACAAATGAGTTTAGTTTTCCCTTACCTCTTTGCACCTCCTATAGTGCAATCGTTCCCCCGTATCACGGACTAGCCTCGCATTCCACTCTGGAACTCCCGAGCTGTCCAAACGATGTTAAAAACATCATTACATCGACTCAATTACACTATCGAGTATATCTTTGCTCATATTTCATAAATCCCTCAATCATCCAATTTTTTTTCTCATAACCCTATCACACTAACATTCTCATCTACAACATTTTAACATTCTACATCTCTCATACCATATTCTATGCTAATTTCACCACATTGCCTCAATTTCTGATTTATAGTTAAAATTCCCAAAATTACCACAATTACATAATAACACCTCTACTCCAACAAAATCATAGTTTCATCAATCCCTAATCATTTCCCAACTATTTCATCACAATGCCTATGCTCACAATCACCAAAATCACTTCAAATACCAAAGAGCAAAGTTTAGAAAATTACCCAAACGTGTGGGGTGCTTATCTCTTGGCTCGATTCAATCCGTCTTTCGATTTTCAAGTATGTTGTTTTTCTCTTGATGAGGAACAACTTTCCTTCTTGCCACAACCCTCGATTTAGATGAAAATGGTTGATTTGAAAGAGAGAGAAAGCTAGGGCTCGGTTGAAATAGAGGTTTGGAAGAGAGAGAAAAGATGAAATGCAAGAAAACATAGGGGTCCTTTTATAGACGGAGGGTAGGAGATCGATCTAGCTCTTGATGAGATCGATCTGCATTTGAATTTGGGGACGATTTGGGGTAATTTTATGCCTAGGAGATCGATCTGTCGTGGGGTAAGATAGATCTCTTAATGGCTTGATGAGATCGATCTGCTCCTTGAGGAGATCGATCTTCTCCTAAACAGAAACATTCTGAGATCGATTCCTTCCTCATGAGATTGATCTCTTCAATACAAAATCATAAGGAGATTGATCCTCTTCCATTGAAGATCGATCTGTTTCCTTCCTTGTCATTTTTAGCCCACCAGATCGATCTTTCTTCTCCAAGATCGATCTGACCTCATAGTTTCCCACTTTGGTTGGACACTTGCACATAAATCTCCAATATAATTTCCACAATTCACTACTTTGATTATTTCTCATTCATTACTTATACATTTCACGCAGCTCAATAAATTACACTTCAAGTTCATATTACATAACTAAAATATATCTAAAATTCTCAGATCTCACAAAAAGACATCCAGAGACCACTGCACCGCCTTACTTCTCAGTATCTGGAGGAGGAAAATAGTGGGGTGAGCAAACCATAGCTCAGTAAGGAAATGAATGCTAGCAGGTAGATATCGTACTACCTACATAGCCCATGCATGTATAAACCAAAGCCAGGTTTTCATTATAAATGAAAATGTTATCAGAAAATGCAGTTAAACGTATATTTCTTATTTAGCATTTTTATGTAACACAAATATTCAGTATTTCCACTTAAAACATGTTTCATAAAACAGAGCTCTCACGGCACAAGTGTTTAATTCAGAGATTTATCAAATACACAAAATCTCTTTCTTTTCTTAGTTCTACTCAATCTCTCGAACCTTTGAGACAAGCATGGAATTTTCGACACTCAAATATCCACGACATATGGCCATAGTCAGTAATCCCAAGCCTCAATAATCAGATGTGCACAAGGCATCACTTCACCTGAAGGGCATTGGGTCAGTCCTACCCTCCAGCTCATCTCAATCAACCTCATCTCCTCATATACTCACGGTATAAGGTATGCCATGTGTCATCTACACGATATTCATACTCACGTGCACCCAGCACGGTACATAGTATACCAACGGACAACTACACATTACTACGTACGACCCTGGACCCAAGTTCATACTCTAACTCTGATGGAATTTTCATCTTGAGCCATGTCTCATATACCAGGCGAGCAATCAGCGTGACACACAGTCATCACAAGGTTCCAAAGCGGTACGATTTATTATTAAGGCCCAACCCGTTCTGAGGCCATCAACTGGCATCTCTTTGGGTCCCAAACTCCCAGGTTTACCTCAACTCAGTAGAAACATGTGCGAGCTAACACTCCAGCACATTATCATTAAAACATGTGTGAGCTAAAGCTCCAACACCATTTCACATCTCAAATTCGATAGGTGGCTACTTTTCATTTAAAACTCAAAATATGTTTATTTATGCAGCATGTCTTTCCATGCTAAAACATGTAAAACTAGACAACCTATCATTATCATTTCTCAATCACAAATTCAATACAAAATTGAGAAAACATTAAAATCATGCATATCTTGCTATTTCCTTACCCCATCCCATTTCTTAATACATATATATCATAGTACATGTCATACTTCCATATCATTTCATAGAATTGCAGTATCGTACTAATTCTAGCGATATATCTACGAAATTGCCGAAAAATACGTACGAACATCTCTATAGCTAACACACAGTGTCACGACCCTCAACTTACCAAAATACGTACAAATTTTTTTTGACATTTTCATGCATCATTTATTATTCGTCCTTACCTCAATCGTGAACAGCAACTCTCCTCAATAGTTGGGCTGTGTGTCGACGTCTAACTCACTCCACCATACCAATTCAATTTGCATATATTTATGAGTAAACACTTGTATAAAGGTAGATATCAGAGTTATTACATGTGTTTACATTGTTTTACATCCCCAATAGTTACATACAAAATGCTACTGTGCTATCGTAAGTTTAGATACAAAATTACAACAGTGCGTATACCTTACGCGATGGGATGCAGCATATTACCAAAAGGTAAACGCCTACAATCACGCTCACTCTATACTCAAATCTCTGTAAAGAGAAGGAAAATAAGGGGGTGAGCAAACCACACGCTCAGTAAGGCAATCATGTGAACAGGTAGATACTGCACTATCTACGTGATCGTGATGCCATGCTCAAAAGCATTTAGTTCATCATTTATCTCAAAACATGAGTGTATGATTGTGTTAATGGTATGTAAAGCATTCATGCTATTAAAATCCAGTGCACAGTTCAATTCAAAGTATGGTATAAATCATCATGCATAGTTCACAATAAAGCATGGCATTACCCATCATGCATTTTTCTCAAATAAGCATGGCATTAACCATCATGCATTTTTCACAATAAAGCATGGCATTAGACATCATGCATTCGTGCACTTTAAAAACCATTAACATCGATATCTCAAACCAAGTCCACACTAGTCAGGTCTCAGCCCCTCCCTCGGACTGTCCTAACCCAAAATCATTTCAAACGTGGATTTATTTTCAAAGCATTAGACATGTGAGATAGGCAATTCAATAATAAGTAATAACCTCAAGGTCTATGGTCATAACCTGTGATACCGACTACACGGATCAGGTGTGCGGGATATCACCACTATCTGCTTCCACACTGGAGGTGGGTCAAATCCTACCCGTCGGTCCATAGCAAATCTCGTCCGAAGATGGCACATCACATCTCAACATGGTACATCGTACTTCATGCTACATGCACGGTTCAACGTACTCCATGGACCCAATCAACACATCATATCATGCCACATCTAAAAATGCACATGTGAGCCTATTTAATCGGTACGACCTCTTGTCTACCCGAAGCTCCTAACATGGCTAATCAATCACGTCAAAACAATGCACGTGTGAGCCTATTTAATCAATGTGACACCCAATCTACTCGAAACTCCAAGCACAGCAACAAACAAGGTGGGCATCTAGTGCGAGCGAAGCTCCAAGCACCATGCCAAAATCAGTATGAAATCCATGTGAAAATTAGTGCGAGCTAAGCTCCAGCACTCATGTGTATAAAACACGTCAAATCTCATGCGAGTAACACTCTAACACGCTTTCATTCTCACGAAAACCATGTAGGTGGCTCAAATCTTTGCAAAGCATGGTTAACAAATCAAAACAACTCATTTCTTTTGCAAATCATTTCAAATATCAGCCAACCTACCAATCGTTTGCTAAAAAGCAATAAAACATGACTTTCAAAGAAATATGCTTTTGTTTTCATGCACATTTCTCAAACACCTAACTTTTTCCCTTCAATCACCCAATTTCATTTCCTAACATCTCATGCATTCTAGCAAAGCATTTATGCACCCAAATTGTGCACAGATATCTCTAAGAGTCCACACAAATCCCTTACCTCGATTTACTTGGTGTGACTCTTTTCCTCTTAGCTTCTCATGCTCTTGGCTCAACTCGCTCCTACGTATCTTCGAAAGCTGCAATTTATTCATCATACGTTCGAGTTAGTATTGCTAACTCTCATTCAACTACACATTCCACCCAATGCCTTAAACGCTCATTTTACCCTTTTTGGGTAAGCCTCTCTATTCATTCCATATTATTATCTTAAAATTATCTCCTCAACACCATTATCATCTCAAGATATCCCATTCATCATTTATTCCACCACATTGCACTTCTCACACTAACCCATTTCTAGGTTATATTCATTTCATGGTATTTTAGGTAGTTCTACCCACAATGTGCACACCCAAATCAACTTCATAATCATCAACTAGACAAATGTACTTAGATTTGTGCACTAGAAACTTACTTCTTTGGATTTCCTCTTTGCTCCAATTAGAAATGCCCTTTGTTCCTTCAATCCAACAAATGGGTAAATTCCTCCCAACTATGTTGTTCTTCTCCTTGATGTGAATAACTTTGCCTCTAATAGTATTCCCTCAAATCTCCTTGAAAATGGTTGGATTTAGAGAGAGAAAACTAGGTTTTGGGTTGGAAAGGGAAGGAAATGGTTTTGTCCCGAAATCTACAGATTTTTAACGCCTTTTTTATAGAAATAGCTTGAGGAGATCTGTCACGACCCTCAACTTACCAAAATACATACAAATTTTTTGCATTTTCATGCATCAATCCTTCCTCGATCGTGAACAACCACACACTTAGCAGTTGGGCTGTGTGTCGACGTCTAACTTACTCCACCATACCAATTCAATTTGAAACATTATTTATGAGTAAACACTTGCATAAATGTATATATATCAGAGTTGTTACATGTGTTTATATAGTTTTACATCCCCAGTAGTTACATACAAAACGCTACTGTGCTGTCTAGTTTAGATACAAAATAATCCAAGTGTGTATATCTTTAGCGATGGGATGCAGCGGATTACCAAAAGGGAACGCCTCCAGTCACGCTCAATCTATACTCAAATCTCTGTAGAGAGGGGAAAATAAGGGGGGTGAGCAAACCACACGCTCAGTAAGGCAATCATGCGAACAGGTAGATACTGTACTATCTACGTGATCGTGATGCCATGCTCAAAAGCATTTAATTCATTGTTTATCTCAAAACATGAGTGTATGATTGTGTTAATGGTATGTAAAGCATTCATGCTATAGAAATCAAGTGCACGTGTCCACTCAAAGCATGGTATAAATCATCATGCATAATTCACAATAAAAGCATGGCATTACCCATCATACATTTTCACAATAAAGCATGGCATTAAACATCATGCATCTGTGCACTTTTAAAAACCATTAACAAATCAATTCATCACTGGTCAGGTCTCGGCCCATCCCTCGGGCTTTCCTGACCCACAATCACTTCAAACATGGATTTAATCTCAAATAGCAGTAGACATGTGAGATAGGCAGTTCAACAATAGGTAATAACCTCAAGGCCTATGTACATAACCTGTGATACCGGCTACACGGATCAGGTGTGTGGGATATCACCACTATCTGCTTCCACACGGGAGGTGGGTCAAATCCTACCCGCCGGTCCATAGCAGATCTCGTCCGAAGACGACACATCATAACTCAACACGGTACAATGTACTCCATGCTACATGCACGGTACGACGTACTCCGTGGACCCAATCAACACATCAGATCACGCCACATCTCAAACGCACGTGTGAACCTATTTAATCGGGGTGACCTCTTGTCTATCCGAAACTCCTAACACGGCAAATTAATCATGTCAACATAATGCACGTGTGAGCCTATTTAATCGATGTGACACCCAGTCTACTCGAAGCTCCAAACACGGCAACATACAAGGTGGGCATCCAGTGCGAGACAAACTCGAGCACAATGCCAAAACAATATGAAATCCATGTGAAAACTAGTGCCTCTTGCACTCTTTCATACTCACGAAATCATGTAGGTGGCTCAAAACTTGCAAAATATGATTAACAAAACCAAAACACACTCATCTCTTTTGCAAATCATTTCAATGTTAGCCAACCTACCAATCATTTGCTAAAAAGCAATAAAACATGATTTTCAAAGCAATATGCTTTTGTTTTCATGCACATTTCTCAAACTCTCAATTTTTACCCTTCAATCACCCAACAACATTTCATAGTCTCATGCATTCTAGCAAAACATTTAAACGCCTAAATTGCGCACAGATATCTCTAAGAGTCCACACAATTCCCTTACCTCGATTTACTGGGTGTGACTCCCTTCCTTTTAGCTTCTCACGCTCTTGGCTCAACTCGCCTCGGCGTATCCTCGGAAGCTGCGATTCATTCATTAAATCGATTGAGTTAATGTATTTAACCCATAATTGACCTCACTAGTCAATATTATTCACTTATGCATTTTACAAATGCCTTAATCCACATTTTACCTCTTTTAGGTAAATCTCACAATTTATCCACTAACCACATCTTAAAATCATACCACAACACTATAAATAACTTTTACATATCTCATTCATCATTAATCTCCATACATTCCACTTTCTCACTCTAGACCATTTCTAGGTCATAATCATTCCAATGTATTTAGATAGTTTCTAACCATCCATACTCATGCCAAACAACTCCAAAATCAATTAATTAAACAATGTACCATAGTTGGAGTGTTAGAATCTTACCAAATTTGATTTCTCTTCTTGCTCAAATGGCAAAGCCCTTAACTCCTTCAATACCAATAATGGGAAAATGATTTCCAACTATGTTGTCCTTCTCTTCGATAAGAACAACTTTGTCTCTAATGGTCTCTCTTCAAACCTCACTGAAAATGGCTGATTTTTGAGAGAGAATGTTAGGTTTTTGGGTTGAAAGTGGAAGGTTTGTGTTTTTCCCGAAATTTTCTGATTTCCAGCACTCCTTATATAGAATTAGCTTGAGGAGATCGATCTGGTCCAAGAGGAGATCGATCTGGTCCCCTAAAATCCCTCTTTTTCACGGCATTTTTAAGCCTGAGATCGATCTGTCGAATCATGAGATCGATCTGTCGAGGCATGAGATCGATCTGCTCCCAAACAGAGAGCTAAGGAGATCGATCTGGCTCCATTGGAGATCGATCTACTCTATTCTTTTGCCCAAATATGAGCATTCTGGCTCTTCCAGATCGATCTCTCATCCCATGAGATCGATCTGCCCTTCAAAATTTTCAGATTTTCTGCAGTTTCCTCTGCAACAACACTTACTAAACATCCTTAATTTGCTACCATGATCATTTTCTCATTCATTCATCTTTGAGACTTGAAAATGGCATCCATCCTCACTTCATACACATTAAAACTTGTGTAGAATCTTTGTATGACCAAGGGTACTTAATATAAACAAAAATGGAAATGCACATCTTATGCAATTCTACTTCCATTTTACCAAACTATTCATAATCCATTCTTTAAGTCCATTTCTACACATTCATACATAATGAAACTTGTATGTACGATTACCACTCTCATTACAAGTGTGTACATTACTTATGGACTTACATCACATATACTTCACTCATGAATTTATAGTACAACTCTATTTACACTTCTATGTATATATATACCCTTATACATATACGGGGTCTCACAAGATCGATCTGCACAAGGAGGAGATCGATCTAGTCCCCTTAAATTCCTCTTTTCCACTGCATTTTAAGCATGAGATCGATCTGTCGAAGCTTGAGATCGATCTGCTCCAAACAGAGAGCTAAGGAGATCGATCTGTGTGCTCGAGATCGATCTTTTCATTACAGAATATTTAGGAGATCGATCTGGCCCCATTGGAGATCGATCTGCCCAATTCCTTTGCTCAAATATAAGCATTTTAGCTCATCTAGATCGATCTCTCATCCTATGAGATCAATTTGGCCTGCCTAATTTCCAAATTTTGTTGCAGTTTCCTGCAGGAACTTATACCAAAACATCCTTAATTTGCTTCCATGGTCATTTTCTCATCCAATCATCTTTGAGACTTGAAAATGGCATCCATTAATACTTCATACACATTAAAACTTATGTAGAATCCTTGTCTAGCCAATGGTCCATGATATAAACCAAATGGAAGTGCACAACTTATGCAAATCTTCCTTCCATTTTACCACACTACTCATATTCTATTTTACCCACATTCTCCACATGTTTAAGTCCATTTCTTCATACTCATTCATAATGTCACTTGTACGTATAATCACAACTCTTATTACAAGTGTGTACATAATCTTATGGACTTACATTACATATACTTCACATTACAAATGTATCATCATACTTATGATTTCATTACATTTCTATGTACCAATATACAATTATACATATACGAGGTCTCACACAGTCCCTTACCTCGAATTGTACGCGTATTTCCTCCGTCACGTTTGCTCCGTTCGTGATCCGGGTTAGCCGTGTTCCACGTTCTTCCAATCTACAAACATAACCATTAAGTCCTTTCTTTTCTTTCTCCCAAATATTCTCATTGTCACTTATTCTCCCATTTATACCTTTCAAGCCTTTAAATCATACATCACTTTCCATTTGTATCACTTATCTCATTAAACTATTTCTTAAGCTTTCCATAGATTTCCCTCTTCTTAAATTTCTCTTAACATTACTCACTCATCACTACAAATCATTCTTATCAACATTTTGCATACCATTCAACCCATACAATGTCTAGAATCCTTATTTAAAGCTTGAGGGTTGAAGAGCTTACCTATTTTTCTTAGCCAAATTTGTGGTAGCCACAACTCCTTCTCTTAGTCACACCAATGTGAGATTTTTGGGTATGTTTTTCTCCTTACTCCAAGGAACAACTTTCTCTTCTTGAACTTCTTCCAAAATTGGCCTGAATGTGGTGATTTCTAAAGTGAGAAAGCTTGGGTTTTGAGAGAAAATGGCAGGGGAGGTTTGGTGGGGGAAGAGTTCTAAGTTTTCATCTCAATCCCGTGCTCTTTTTATAGATGCAGGCTTATGAGATCGATCTGGTCCTTATAGAGATCGATCGCTGCACGTTTGGTAGTCCTTTTCACCTAACATAACCACTCCCAGATCGATCTTCTCCATTGATGAGATCGATCTGTCGAAAGGCAATTTTCCTCTTAGAGATCGATCTGCCTCTTGTAGGAGATTGATCTGCTCTTTACAGAACCCTTAAAGAGATCGATCTGTCAAGACTTGAGATCAATCTGTCTCAAACAGAGTTAAGGAGATCGATCTGTTTACCTTAAAATCGATCCTCTCATTACAGAATGCTTAGCAGATCGATCTAACTCCATTGGAGATCGATCTGTCCTGCTCCATAGCTCAAAATAAGTTCATTTTGACTCTTTCAGATCGATCTCTCATCCTATGAGATCGATCTGACCTTCATATTTTTCAGATTTTCTATAGTTTTTCTACAGTAACTTCACTCAAAACATCTTAAATTTGTTTTCATGGTCATTTTCTCATTCATCCACCCTTGAGACTTGAAAATGGCATTCAATCACACTTTGTACACATTAAAACTTGTGTGTAATCCTTGCATGACCAAATATATACAACATATAACTAAATGGGAACATAAAAACTTGCACCACTTGTGCAATTTCTTTCCATTTTACTCCACTACTCATATTTCCCATTCCACTCACATTCATCACATGTTTAAGTCCATTTCCTCATATTCATACATAATGTAACTTGTACGTACAATCACCAACTCTCATTACAAGTGTGTACATTTAACTTATGAACTTTGCATCACATATGCTTTATATTACTAATACTTTACAATACTTCATGAATTCATTTACATATGTACAAGGTTAAACCTATACGGGGTCTCACAATAAATGGTTCTAGAAGTAAACAAATGCTGATGATGTAGTTGTGAAGTATGTGGAGTTGAAAAATAATAAGTTTAAGAAATAAAATCAACTGGTTGTGGATACAAAATGTAGTTACAATCATGTTTATTGCAGAAAGGTAGGTTAACATATAAGAGGGCATACTGCCAAAATTAAGACAAACTCTAAACGATTAAAAGAATATGTAAAGGAAGAAATTAAGTAACCTACACTGTACAAAGAAAATAAGAATTAAAGGAAAAAGTTAGCCCCTATTTTCGTGCCTTCGGGGCGTAACAGTAAACGTTATATAATGTTCGTCTTAATATGTCCACATCGTGATTCGATCCACTCATTATCTCAATGCAATCCCGTATTGCTTTCATACACGCTACAAGATAATAACAATATATAGTAAACGAAATGAATGACTTATATAATCATTGGTTGACTCTCATAATCGGTCTATGTGTAACGACCCGCGACCCATGAAAATTCAAAATTTTTTTTTATTTTAACTTATTCCTTTATCCATATAGACTGCATTCATGTACAATGTCAATCCTTTCAGCTTGCTTATTTATCTATGATTATATATTTAACTTTAAAATTTAAATCTATATGGCCGATAGAAATTTCGACAGCACAACGACTTATATATAAGTCTGCCCACCTACAATCAAGGCGATTTAACAACTCTAGCTATCCACAACTATCAGACATGCTTTCCAAATCATATCATCCAATCATTCCATACATTTCAATCATATCTAGTTATTTCAAAAATCAATTCCCAAGATAACTCATTTCATTCGTCCTCACATAGATTACATCCAAACATATTGTTTACAGTAGGTGTCTGTGCTACACAAAAAGTGTTTGGTGAAGAGATACAAATGTATACCTCACGCGTGTACAAAAAGTAGCCTGGGGAAGCTCGTAGCCACCAGCCTACGTCGTGTACGCAGCAGGTAGTAGTTGTAGATCACTGCAAATAATCTGAAAGGTAGAGGGGTGAGCTTCGGGAAAAGCCCAGTAAGTAATGCATTTAAAATTATCATAGTGTCTAAAACATACAAAAAAACAAGTTAATATTAAAAGATAGTATTTCTTTGCAAACATCACATAACTTCCAAAACACGTAAAACGAAAAATATATTTAACAAAAACATTGTTTCGAAATAAGAAACCCTAACAGACGGATCCAAATCTTTCAGAATATACGAAGCTTTAAAAGCATTGCTAAATATAAAACATATATCGAAAAGTCAACATCTTAAAAGCAGAGATCATATCGGATGGAGACTAGGCTGGCCTATATAGCTGTCACGCGATAATAATAGTCATTCTCCGTAGAGGGAAGAAAAATTAGATACCTATGGCCATGGTAAGGCTGTAGACGTGATCAATGTCGTACAGCAAACAGACACACCTGAAGGCGATAACAGACACACCTGAAGGCGGTAAACAGACATGCCACAAGGGCAGAAATCATATACGCCATGAAGGCGAGCATAACATGTGATAACTTATAACATAGGTGACTTTTAGTCTCAAAACATGTGATAATTTCATACATATATTGAAAATCAGAACATCTTATTCAAAAGATAGATTCAGAAAACATGCTCGAAAAATCTTGCATTTAATTTCATAAAGTTTTCCTTCAATTCAAAAATTATGACCGAATGAAACATAGGCTTGATAGGTGTGAAACTTGATTTTCATTCGAGGGTTAGTTTGAACTAAAGAAACAAATCTCTTAATAAATTCTAACCAGTTATTGAGAAGTTGAGTAAACTTGAACGTTTTCATAAATCGAGGTTTGAGAAAAAGGAATATTATTACCATCTTAAAGTACACCCCTTACCTCTACTGGGTTTAAGACGCTATTTTCCCAGGACCCAATATCACCTCGTTACTCGTGTCGATTTCCCGAGCTGTCTAAAATAACACCAATTCATCACAGATAGGTAAAACTTACTTAAATACATTCAAACATGCATTTACATCCTTAAATTAACCATTTTCGACCCCTTTTTGCTAACTTTGTTCATTTTCTCGATTTTATCGATTTAAGTCCCCGTTAAGCTTCCTATACAAATTTCATTATCCTACTCCCATATTCATCCTCAAAATAACTTAATTACAACATCCACATATCCTTTCTATACTTATCGTCAACTCACACCGCTAAATTTTCATCTTACGATTTTTCGCTATACTAAACTTAAAACTGAAATTTTCGATATCTTCTTTAATATATTCACTTAAAAATAACTCACATACATCATAAATATAATAAACCCCTTGCTGGCCAAAACCCTATTTGTTCTCAAAATTATTTTCCATCACTCTTACACAATAACAAAGTCCGCAAAATAATCAAATACATACTTAGTTTATTATCTTCAACACTCATCATTTTCTCTTACCTTCAATCCAAACAAATCACTTCAACACTACTCTAAATCAGTGCCCAGCTGTAAATTAACAAACATTCAACTTAGATTTACTCAAAAACACAAGAAAACCCCAACAAAAATCATCAAAAATCTAAATCTCTACTTACCATGAACAAGACAGTTTTTTGTCCAGTACTTCTCTCTAACTTTTCCCATAGAAAATGGACTTGGTTTTTATTGAAATTTTTATATGTTTAATACGGTTAAGATAGGAAGATTTGTTCTTTCTAGATCAAGATCATAAAACTATCGGAAGAGGCTCACAAAAATCGCACAAGCAAAGTTTCAAAATGATACCTACGGGAAGAAGATAGGATTGGTTCTATCTCAGATTTATCCTAGTAGATGAACTCTTTATTTTCTGGATTTTTTCTATGTTAGAAACCACTCATAGGGTAAGATTTTTCCCTTCTTGGCTATTGCCTGATTCTGGCCGGAAGGCCCTTGAAAAAATTTCACAATGAGGAGTGTACAGTAACATTTCGAGAGAAGAAGGGGAAAGAAGACAAGGAGGGTTCCTCTCAATTGGATAATGATATTTGGGTGATTCCAGTGCCCATAGTTAGATTATTAAGTGTAGTTAAATTCTGAAGGAGATGGGAATTTTTTGACCATTGTATGAGTTTAAAATCCAATGGTTTCCACTTAAGGGTCAGGTTGACTGTGCGGGGCAGATTTTCTGCCCTGTTTTGTAAGATCCCAAAAAATTATTTTTAGTCTAATTTCTCCCAAAATTTCACTTCGCCAATATTCTATAATGTCTCTAATATCTCCATTAAAAATTTTGGGGTCACTTGTTTAAGAAAATTTTCCTAAATCGAGCTCATTTTCTTGACTTGGTCAATACCGAGCTAAACGATTTAAGCTTCCTAACTCACTTTGAAAATTCATTTGGCCATTCAATCCTCATCCTTTCCACTAAATTTTAATTTTCCCAAATCAATATGACCTTACATTAACTTTCCATGGTCTCGGAATAATTTTCTTAAATTTCTATAATTTATTTGAATTTATTTTCTTAACTAAGCTCATTTTCCCAATTAAATATAAAACCCGAGTTTAACTAACTTTTTCACTTCCAATGACTAAATCTTCACTCCTAGATATCATTTCATGCTTGAATATGTAATTCTTAATGTATTATCGGGCTTAATATGTTACCTCGGTTTACGTGTCATCGGGCCTCACGTTATTGATCAGAGTGCTTTGGTCTTCTTTGGGCCTGCATAATATTATTTCGAGTTTTCTTAGTCACTTCTCAATACTTTAATAATAAGTACAGTGGAAAAATTTGGGTTTCACACTATGCAGGAATGTTAATATATGTACAGAATTTTGTACAAACCAATAAGAAATACCATGTGCACACTTGCTCGAGGTATTGCACTGGCTACCTCTATGCTCCTCAATGATCACGTGATATTGCCACTTATCTAGATATTGATGTAGGAATTAATAATGCACATCATATTCTGACATGTTGGAACCTTCTTTAACTCGAGATGGGGTGAGAGATGGATAAGGAATGTTTTGCGCGTAACCCTATTGTCATAAAACCCTATCCAAATGATACAACTCCACAATGTACCCAAACTAATGCACCCGGAGAAAAATGTGATCACCAGTAAAGGATGATGGGTCATTCAATTTGCATAAGGCTCTTAGCGGACCTAATGACATTGTAGATCGTCTAGTCGCTACCTCAAAATGTGAAAATGCTCCATGTAGCTACGTGGCTTTCGTCGTTAAGCCTAAAGCAACTCCTTAATGTATGACAAGTCTAGCGTTAAACCAATGTCGAAACATTCCCGTATATCCATGCGTAAATAAAAGAAAAGATTAATTTAAAATAAAAGCTTAAGCTCATAAATCTTAGAAAAGAAAGAAATTTTATTAAAGATATTTGGAATATCTGAAGCAATGTCATATAACCAACCATCTGATGCTTTTTTGACCTGCTGGCAAGGCCTAAGCATTTATATGTAAATGTCAAGCATGTTGCACCTAAAGCAACTCCACCAACAATGATTAAGTCCTCTAAGAAAGCTTAGCACACTACTGATACATGCATTGCATTCTTATCAACAAAAAATAGTGCATCCAAATAGATTAGCAAGAATATGTGAGTTGCGCACTATTTTCTCCTCACTTGTGAAGTCAATCACTTCTAAGAGCTGATCCCTTAACCACTGCATCCTAACCTGTGGTCCTCTAGCAGCAATCATCTCAGAATATGCCTTAAAGTGAGTGACACCAAGCACATGTACAAGCATCTCATTAGCTTCCATAACGGAGAGATGCTTAAACGATAAGATCTGACCTACCACTGGTATACCCCACAATGTAGACTCATCATCCAATGTGATAGTCCTCTCCCCCAAAAGGTAAATGGAAGGCGTTTCTCCCCGATTGCCACCTATAAAAAAAATGTTGATATAATGATCTTGTTGAACGTACCATAACTATAAAAAAAATGTTGATATAATGATCTTGTTGAACGTACCATAACTATAAAAAAAATGTTGATATAATGATCTTGTTGAACGTACCATAACTACAATACAACAACGGTGCCAACCTTAATTGCTCGATCTTGACCCAGACTGTCGCTAACTCCCATATGACAGTCATAAACCTACTTTTTTACTGTGATTGATTACTTTCAAGTCTCCTTACTCCAATATTAAGACCAAATAAATAATTATAATATTATTATCAATCAAATATAAATATATTAATAACAAAAAATACATAAAAACTTTCAAAATACCTTCTTCTCCCAAATGGTTGCAATAATGTGAGATCCAAAACTAGTCCAAATGGATTTATCAACTAAAGCACTAGGATATGATGCGACAGCTGGTGCCTCATTAGATACATGCAACTGCTACCTAACATATGCAGCTTGTGCCTCACCAAATACAGGTCCATGCTACCTAGACATGGTAGCTAATACCTCAATCACAATGTTTTGTCTCCTCTCAAGCGTAGTTGGTCACCTCCTAAATGGACTAGATGAAGGGTCACTACTATCACGTACCAATCCTCTAGATAATCTGGCTCCTAGTGTACGTACCATTTACAAGACTTTTAAAATAAATAGTATAATTATATAATACACTTGCAATTGTGGGTATTAAACAAATGCAAAAGTATATACATGGATTTAATATATTGTAAAAAGTTGTATATATCTATATATCATAACCATGCCATTATACTGCCTCACGAAAGCAATGCTTTTGTAAAAATTAGCAACCGAGAAGCAAATCAATCACAAATTGAACTCATTGATAATAGGAAATAAGAAAAATAAATAATTCAAGATTGAACTTTGAGTCTTTGATGTTCAATCCTGAAATAAGTATTTCACACTTTTCTAGAAAATGATTAGTATGTAGGAAGTAGTTAAACAATTCACATCCTAGGTTTCAAAAGTTACATTATTGTCATCTTATTATATATAAAGTTCTTTTCCTTACTTTCAAGAGCAAAAACCAATATTATTGCTTTAAGAAGCAACCAAGAATAGAATTGAAACTCTCAAATAGCTTCATTAATATCTTTAAATAGTCTTGTTAAAAGAAAAATAAAAAAAAATGCACTTAACTTATAAACATAACTTATTAATATCCTTAAGAAGCAATGCTTCCCTGGGGTATTCTTATATAAGTTAAGTGTATTTATTTTCAATTTTATTTTAACAAGCCTTATTTAAAGATATTGTTGAAACTATTTAAGAGTTTCAATTCTATTCTTAGTTATTTCTTAGTGCCTCACGAAGCAATGATTTTGTGAGGCAAAACTTCAATGAGGGATTCGACGCTGACAACTTTGGGTTATAGGTCTCAATCCAACAATAAACCCTTAGATTCATTTCGCTCTTCAAACCCAAAATGCAATAAAATCATAACCTAACTTAAGAGATTCAAAACTTACCTTAGATTCTTGTAAATTTTGAGGAGATCCAAGAAAGATTGAAGAGTGAAGAGAATGAGAGGTAGTGAGGATTTGGAGCGTTTAGGGTAGAAGAGGATAGAATAGGTAGATGATTTGATTTCATAGGTGTGATGAGTAGTTTTAGAAAGAGGATTTTTAGGCTTTTAGGTTTTAACAGTAAAAAAGGCGTGTGGCATGAGGGGTATGGGGTGAATAAAATTTCTTGAAAGGTTTCCATGTTTCCCTTCCTTTCTTTTCCTTTTCCTATCCTACCCTTAGCCCCAACATAACATTAAAAAAAAAAAAATTTAAGAGTATAAAAATTCAAGCTAGTCAATTATCCATACATGTTAAGAAAATGGAAAATCTTGAAAAAGGCCTTTTTGAAACAAAAATATTTAATTATCGGTACCATTGCATACTATAATAGATTAAAAGAAATGAAAATTTAAAAGTTAGTTGGCATTGTTTTTGTTTCCTGTTTTCTCTTTTTTGTTTTCATTTTTTTTTAAACAACAGTAAAAACATATTTAGTAATGCATTTCAATTTCAAAAAACAAAAATGACAACAAGAATTTTCAAAAATATTAGAAAATAAGAACTAATTCTTATATTTTCATTTTTTAGAATTTCTATTGTTTTCATAAATATGTTTTTTTATTTTTGGTACTGTTCCCAAGTGGACAATGTATATATGTTAATATAATATTAATACATTTTCATAATAAAAACCATATAATAAAATTACTTAATCTTTTAAATAATATTAAAATTTAATATAAATATTATTTAATTAAAAATAGTTTGAAATTCTTATACTAGCAATTAAACATAAATTATATTAAACCATAATATCATAAAATTATCTAATTTAAACTTGTATAATAATTTATTGAAGATATTATATATTTTAAATAATATCATTTATTATAGTTTTGATATGTTAATGCTATGTACTATTATCCAATATAATTAATTATAATTTTACCAATTAATGTTATTATTTAATATTATATTTTCAATTAAATTTAAAATATATCACTACCAATATTCAATATTTTAATATTATTAAAAAAGTTAATATCTTAAATAGTCATCAAAGTTTGTGCAATATTTTAAATTGGTTTCTAAACTTTCAAAGTAATTATTGGCCCTCAAAGTTTCGAATGCAACTTAATTAAGTCCTTCCATTAATATTTCTATCAATTTTAATGTTAAATACTAGCTAGAATCATGTGTCAACAAACATGGCGCTCATTAGCATGCTAACGTGTATTATTTAGTAAAAATATTACTTTTCGAGTTAATATCTTCAACGGTCCCTAAAGTTTATACGATATTTTAAATTGATCACAAAACTTCAAAAATAACATATTGATCTTCAAAGTTGTAACAAACCAAAAGAATTTGAATACCCTTAACAATTCTACCCTTTCAAGAGATATACATATCCCGATATTATACATACATATGGCTCTAACTCATTGAACATTTCTCATTGTTGCTTAGAACATATAGAATTCCTTTTAAAGGCATTTGAATTCTCATAGGTAATCTTCAAATAGAAGCTTCTACTTGAAATTCGATTAGTATAGATATGGTAATCAAATTGCTTTTAAATATCGGTTCCTCTTGAGCTAGGAGAATTCAAATACCCTTAGCTTCAAGAGATGTACATATCTTTATATTTATATGTACATATGGAATTTGATTAGTCCAGATATGTTAATTGAATCACTTTCAAAAGTGACATACTTGTTCCCACAAAAATAAGGTGTTGGTGAGAAAAACAAGAATCGAGAGTATCACCACAACAAATAATTAGCAAAGGTTGTCAAATATATGTGGCTTTTAAAAGGAACAAAACACATTCGAATACTGAGGTTTTTAGGGGTTATGGAAGGCAAGGTACTTACATATATTTAGAGGAAATTAATCAAAGCATGAAACGTTTTTCACCTTTCTCGTGCAGGATGGTATTCGAATTCTACATATTAGTTTCTGTATTGGAAAGCACGATTATATTTTTATATAGGTTTATACGTATTGGTATCGAATACATAAAAAAAGTATTCGAATTCTCCAAATCAATTTTTGACTTAGGAGAAACGTACATATATACATATAGGATGTACATATCACTATCACAAAATGTACATATTCTTTCATAGGTTTGGACTTATATATATATTCAATACCTTAAAAAGGTATTCGAATTCCTAATATTATTTTTGTTCTCTAACAAGGCTTGTCAAGATAGGTATTCAAATTCCTTAGATTAATTTCTGAATTGGAAGAACCATACACATGTTCATATGCGATGCACATAATATCTCTATCACAAAATGTACATATCCTTTAATAGTTTTGTAGATTTAGGTATTCAAATTCCTGATATTATTTTCTAGTCTTTTAACATGGCTAAATGTATTCGAATTTGGGAGTGAGGGTATTCGAATTCTCTAGATCCAGTTGAAACTAATATGTCAATTTTGAAAGTAATTCGATTATCATATTCTAGCTAATCGAAATTCATTTGAACATAAGAAGTTTTAAGATCACTCATGGAGTAAATTGTACTTGTGATCCCTATAGTTTGGATATTATAACAAATTGATTCCTAGATTTTAAAACGTAACAAATTGATCTCTAACATTACATTTTTAAATCTATCCTTCTATTACTTAAACCATCAATATTGCTCTTAAATGCTAGCTGGACTAAACGTATGCCTGTCGACTCTCTTAAAATGATGACACAAGATTTTTTTTATTAAGTTGGAAATATTAAAATTTATATAATATAAAAGTTCTTTCCTTCACTTCAGACATGCTTTTTCTCTGTTTAAAAAAATCAGTATTCTCCTTCTCTATCAACCAAGGAGATTTTCGACCACCATAAACGCCAAATACCGCCATGATAGTTGTCAAACCTTGTCGGAAAGTGATCAAATCCTTCAAAAATTAACTTTAATGCCCTCTTAATCCTAAATTCCTAATCAAAATTCCCTAAAATACTTGATTTTTTCTTAAATTTATACAAAAACCAACTCCCATTGCCTCTGAAAACCCATTTCTCCTTCACTTTAAATTGACACTAAGGATGTAACCCGAATAGATAATTGACATTAAAAAGCCTTAAAATCATTTAAGGAACCTATACCAAAAACCTCAAAATCCCAAATTATGCAAATTCCATTCATGGAAGAAATGTTTGGTAGAGAAAGACAATTATCAAAACTTACCAGATTTTTTAAATGAGAAATGTGAACAGAGACTTCCTTCAAACATTCAAACTTGCCAACCTTGATTCTTTAAAAAGCATAATAATAAAATGAAGCTTTTAAGCCCAACTATAAAGAAATGTTAAAAAACAAAGTGACAATAACAGCAACAAATGCCTATTTTGTTCTTGAGAAAGTGCAAGAAAAATGTAAAATTGATTTCTTTTTCTTTTTTTCAAATTGAAAAAATGCTCTAAGCTTCATATTTCTTTTTGTTTCCAAAAATCTTTCTCAAACCAACAGTATTTAAAAAAAAAAATCCAACTTGCACTTTTCATTTCCCATGTTTTTCTCGTAAAACCAAACACAATTGCGAAAATAACAATTTTAAAAAATAAAAATAAAAACAGAACACTGAACACCAAAACTTGTCAACTAAAATGGCGAAAAAAACACACCAAAAAAACAAGGCACCAAATTGAACCATCAAAAGACAAATATCTAAAATATGTAAATAGAAAAAACCTCAAATGTTGAATAAGAAAAAAAAAAGGTAAAAATCTACTCAAAAGAAAATAGAAAAGAAAAGATAAATGTTTAGACCTGTGAAATAACAGAAAAGTTAAAAACTACTCAAAACAAAACAAAAAAAAAAAAAAAAAGAGAAAAGAAAAGATAAATGTTTATACCTATGAAGATCCATTCACAAAGAATCCATAATTAAGCGTTTAAAAAAAATAATAACTTTTCTTCAATGGATGGTAGAAGCCCCGACTTTTTTTACAAAGTGGTAAATGCTTTACGTTTTTTTTTTTTTTTTTTCAAATTACATTAAACAGGTAAACATTTTATCATGAGCGAGCTAGACAAATTCGTTGTCCACATGGAATCCAATTGGCATTTAATGACTACAATAGCGATTTAAACTGATGAAAAGACTTATTTATTACAACAATATAATTTTAAAAATCAATTTATTACATTTTTAAGTTTAAGACCAAAACAATATAAGACCAAAAATAAAAGGACCATGAATGTAATTTACTTTTACTCATTAGAATTCAAATACCTTCCAAAGGAATTCAAATGCCTATATGTTCCAAGCATGAAGGAAATGCGTACATTGTATTACAATCAAATATACATATAATATTAGAATATGTATATATCTTGAAAGAGCAAAATTTCTCAGGGTTTATTGCAACTCTGAAAACTAATATGTTATTTTTGAAGTTTGAGGATCGATTTAAAATACTACACAAACTTTGAAAACTATTTAAGATATTAACTCGAAATATAATATTTTTACTAAATAATACATGTTAGAATGTTAGCTGACGCCACATTTGTTGACAAGTGGTGCCAACCAACATTTAACATTGAGATTAACAAAAATCTTGACGGAATGATTTAAATGAAATACATTTGAAAATGTGAACATCGATATGTTTTTAAAAAAATTTGAGAACCAATTTAAAGTATCGAAAAAACTTTGAAGACAATTTAAAGTATTAAATCATACTTGAGAATATTTAACATAAAATAATACTATTTTAAATTAAATATAATAAATTTTAATAATTATACAACTTATTATATATCAGTTAGTTTAATAAATATTACTTAATAATTTAATATTATTACAATTAAATTGAACAATATTATTAGATATAATTTATAATTTATTTATTCATATTATTATTTAGTATATAAAATTTTAGAAATTTGTTAATCTCAATTATTATCTGATAAAAATTAATATTAAAATAATTATTTACTATTATTTTTTATTAAATTATTTTTTAAGTAATTATTTTGTTTAATATTATATTTAATGATAATATTATTTAAATTATATTAAATTTTAATATAAATAAACGAAGACATTTAATATTAGTATTCAACAATTTAAAATAATAATATTTAATATTATATGCATAATATTACTTAATAAATATATTATTATTTTATTTAATTACTTAGTAAATAGAATTATCATATCTGACTCAATTTAAACATTTGTTTTCAATACGTAACAATATTAACCAAACATATTTTCTATTTCTAAAATTTCAAAATAAAACAATTTTTTTAAAATCAATAAACAAAAAAGAGGAAACTCCCTAAACAACCCCTTAATTATGAATTTTATTATTAGAATAACTTTTAATTTGTAAAATACTTATACTAAAAAATAGAGCAAAATGGAAAGTAAAGAAGCCATGGGGCCTCAGGCACAACAAACTAGCTTTTCCTTCTTTTATCAGAAACAATGAGAGAATGTTACAAGATACAATGTAACATGATCATAAAACTTCTTTCTCAAGTTTCAACACAGCCATGAAGGCTTCTTGCGGTACATCTACTTTACCTATTGCCTTCATTCTTTTCTTCCCTTCAGCCTGTTAACAAAGGATTAGGGGGAAAAAAAAACGAGTATTAGTAGTGAAGGAGTAACTAGAGCATAGTATGCAGAGCGAGCGAGATTCATGTTTATATGATGCAGAATAGAAGTGTCAGGGAAAAGTTAAGATTACCTCTTGTATGCTACTTCAATCTTCTATCATTTTAGGTCATAGTTTTAAGACTTTTTGACTCTTTTCGGATTTAATCTGTTAGTCTAGGAGTACTTTAAGTCTACATGTACTGAACCAGTAGCCATTATACTCTTTTTTGACTATTCAAAGCAATCTTGCATTGAGTTTCGATTTTTTTGGGACCTTAACCGCTCCATGTACTAGTGTGTTCCGAAGCGTTCTAGAATGTTTTCACATTCATGATGCATCTTCATATGATTCTCCACTTCGACAAAGTGTTACCTGAAGCTTCACTGAGAAGTTTATAACACTAACAACTCATTTGAAGCTTAGACTTGGGTATGCATACCCATGAACACTTTAGCATAATTTTGCGGGTATAGGTCAACATTCCAAGAACAAATAGCTTTCAAGTAAGGTTCAGAATTGAAATATTATCAGGCAAGCATATTATAGCCTAATACAACCAAATAGGCCAACATACTTTTAAAGTGCTTTTGAATGTTTTTATATAACACTATACTTTCAAATGAGTCTCTAGTTCAACAAAGTGCTGCCCGAAGTTTTAGTATGGAGTTCATAGCACTTACAACTCTTTTAGGAGCTCACACTTGGATAAGAACAATGAAATTTAAAAATGCAGGAATATATATATATATGCAAATAATAGAGCATATTGATTATTGTCGGATGTACATGAGGATGAAAAGCATCCAAGGAATATTAAAATAAAAACATATAAGTGTAATCTTTAGAGTATATGTCAAAAATAATCAGAGACAGAGTGGAAAGCCATGAAAAACTATTCATGTAACAGGGAAATCACACAAGAACTTTTAAAATGAGAAACTTTTAAGCATAGGAGAATTAGAGGCACAATCTCATAATCATCCTCATATAAATATGTTCTGATGGAAGCAACGACCTTATGAATACAAAATTACATGTTTACTATTTTAAGTATGCGCTTAAATTTCCATCAAGAGACGACGTTTTTTAAAACTCAAGGAAATCTCCAACCATACAAAAGACAAATGAAGAGCCATACATTTTGACATATCAACATAGATTCTTATTGATTGGTTATAAATTTAGGATGTGAATACCGTATTTTTTTAGTATTATATTTTTTAACTTCGTGAAAACCTTAGTAGTATAGAACTTGGGTTGTGCCTATGATAAAAGAACTTGTTTTTGCTACTAATGAAATTTGAGCAAATGTTTTTTCAGGACATTAATCAAAATATGGGATGAACAAGTAAAGTGGAAACAGTTATGGAATCTCTCCTTTGTATTTGGTAATTTCTTTCTAAACTCTTGTACATCTGTATAACAAGTTTGTTAACAGAAGGAAAAAAAAGAAAAAACTACTCTTGAAATCTCACCCAATAACTTAAAAGGTTTTTGGTGCATTTGATTTGTGTCTGAAGCTTACTTTTAACATCAGTATCCAAATCCACCTCCTTCTGACTAATTGTTTAGCTATATATAATCATTTGGTTAATTTAATACATTCCACAAGATCAGTATCCAACTACACCTCTCTTCTGATTGTATAAACTTGACCCGGTTTAACTCCAACTATTAACAAGGTCCAACTGTGACTCTTGGAAAAGTGATCAAATAGCCAGATAACATACGTCAAGTTATAATGTCTATCAGTTCACAAGAGCTAGCTGGCTTTGATTACGTAAAATGACTGTGATAAGCTCCTAAAAGTTCTCTATATCTTTCTCACTATGGATGAAAATGTCTGTCAAGACCTTATAGTTAATGGTTATATAGTAAGTTTGCAAATACCTTCTCGGGTCAGTACACTGGCCTCAGTATGAAGGTAAGATAATCAGAAGATGAAAGGAATTAAATAGAACAAGCAAATAGCATTTGCTTATCAACAAAAAACTATCATCCAATATTTACCCTATTGCACCTCAACACAAATATTTTTGGTTTAAGGGGCAGGAAAGGATAGGAGAACATATTGTGATCCAATGCCATACTTTGAGAGGTAAATAAATGCACCTGTTTCTTAAGGAGTTTCTTTTTTCTTGAGATATCCCCACCTACAAAGAGAAGTTAAATACAAGTTGAATCATCAAATTTAATCTCATAATTCATCTAAGATCCATTTCAGAGACTTAAAACTGTCAGTTAAAAGAAGAGTAAGAATTGCTGATCTAATATTACCAAGGGAGGAGGAACTCGCCAGTAAAAGCATAAATCTACTTAAATAAATAAAGCATTAAAACAATCAAAAATAATTTTGTTAATAGCAAATCTATCATAGCATCTGATCTAATGAGGGAAGATTTTCATGATAACCATATGATAGGTTGCAATAAGATGATTAGACGTCAAGTAGCAATCTTCAATTTGAATAACATTTTTGAAGCATCTTGCAAATGAAAACAGATAATTCAAGTTTGAGTAATGACATTCAGGCAATTGACAAGCCAAACAACCCCACACATCACCACATTGACAAACAAGAATACATTCCAAAGTACACTTACCATAGCATTTGGCCAAAACATCCTTTCTAATTGCTGACAAAGATTCACTAGCAATTACTTTCGAACCTATGCATGCCTGATGAGTATATAGCACACAAATTGGAACTGAATTAGCATGTCGTTAATCTAATGACAAACTTGAGGAAGTAGGCACTCAATGATAGGTTAAAAAATAAAAAAAAATAAAAAACACTTCATCGAAAATGAAAATTTTCCCACTGTTTGGCAATGGTTTTCTGCTTTTCTCATTTCCTTTCTTATTTTTAAATATACATAACCAGAGTTAACAGAAGCTGACATTTTTTAATCCCAATGCCTGAGTATAAATAGTAGATAACGGACAATACAAGAACTTCAATGATATGTATATGGATCAATGTACAGTATATGATAGAAAACTCCAAAGCAACCTTGCTTGACCTGAAAAGTCTAAACAAAAAGCCTGGGTGCATGTGCTTGCCATCCACGGTACAGTAAACGTACTGGAAATAGCTTTTGTTTTTTTGGTTAGGCGTGTTGGGGTGGAAAAGTAATGAAAAAAGTTGAAAATGCTTATTTCCAGGTCATTCCAAGCATTTGGAACATTAAATAAGCAGAGGACAACAATGAAAAAAGTTATGACAACATTATATCAAGAAAGAGTTGTGTAGGTCAAATTAAATTATTTTAAAATTGGTTCCAAAAAGATAAATGACTCAACCCTCCTTAGCTGTTAAATGAAGGAATCAGTGTGCTTTACCCTTTGTTTCAATGTGAGTCCAAAATAACTTGCCAGCATAGTAGTAAAACTTAATAATGACAGCAAAACTATTATAGCAGTCTAAATATATTAAACAGTTATGACTTCTAGACAAGGTCAAGTATTGAAGCATGCATTCTTTCATCCAATCGAAAAAAATCTGCAGATAAATGACACAAACAAGCAGCTTCTGCACATTATGCAGTTTTTAAATGATAACATAGTACCGGATACTTCACAAGAACTGATTAAAAGGAGAATAAAACATCTCATCATAAATATTTAACAATATTTTAAGCTTATGCATCTTACTTGAATTGGCACTTTAAACATTTGTCGAGGTATAAGCTCCTTCAGCCTCTGAGTCAAAGCCCTCCCAACAGCATATGCCTACAAAAGGTACCTGATATAGATTAAACTGTTTTTTCGACATACAGAATCTGAAAAAGAAAGAAAGCTGCCTAAATCCAGCTCACAATGAAAAGATGAGCCTCACCTTATCCTTGTGCACGATAGTGGACAATGGTTCCACTGGATCACCATTAATCAGAATTTCAAGCCTTATCAATTCACTTTCCTTATACCTGGTAGTCAAGTAAATGATTCCACTACTGTGAACATGGTGTAAATTGCAAATTTGAAAGACTTGATTTTCCGAAATGAAAAGTTTTAATTAATTTTAAGAAATCAATAACTCTCCAACATGAACACATATACATCAGCCAATTCAATATGAGGAGTATTTTCCTTTCAAGAAAATGTAAAGCAATTAAATTTGGAAGAAAAAAAATTATTCCGGAATTAATACTGATTAGTGCCTAAGATACCATGGAGAAATGATAAGATACAAATGGGACAAATGTAAACCTAGGAGAGAAAGAAGGTCCAAAAAATTGAGAACATGAATCTGAAAGCTTATATCTAGTCTCTGAGAAACAAAAGTAGTTATATGGTCAACTGAAAATTGTCAAGAATCGTACTCCAAGAAAACTGTTTTAATTGATTTGTTACTTTTGGAAATCTGTAAATATTTGTATCCCTAGAATTAAGGTTAGAGAATCACTCAATTATAGATTCTAAACTAATATCTCGGATTTTGGGTGATATACCTTCCTATTTGGTTAGAGTTCTTTGCATATAAATAGGATACCCATGTACAGTTTTATTTAAGCCTTTCAATACAATACTTTGATTTTCTACAAAAATCATTATTTCCAACAAACCGATAAAATAGAAAGTATCCAAAATTACTAGTTCAATTCCCAAATTCCCCCTATTATACCTTAACCTTTCATTTGTCATTCAAGATAAAATGATTGTGATATCGAATAAAAAACCACTTAAATAAACTTCTAAAGTAGTTAATAGCAGTGAAATAAGGAAAGCCATTTACAACACTCAAAGTAAAATATCACAGCTACTGTTACATGCACTCACCCAATGAAAGTATATTCCATGCTAGCATATCCCTTACTTCTGGATTTTAACTGGTCAAAGAAATCACCTACCATCTGTGAAATGAGAATACACAGGGACTGAGCGAAAAGAATAAATGAAAATTCTACATAAAAAATGTTGATGCCATCTAAAGAGAGATTTAGCTGAGAGCAAAGCAGGATGACATCAACAAGGAAAGCGAAAATATTACCTCTGCGAGGGGTAACTCATAGACGATGGATGCTCTGTTCTCAGTGATAAATTTCATTTCTTTGAATTCTCCTCTTCTTTCTTGAGCCAATTCCATCAGCGAACCAACATAGTCCTTTGGAGTAAGCATCTCAATCTGTACATGTTACTTCATAATATAGAATAGCATATAAATTTACAAGCTTCAAAGAAGCTCAATTAAATGCGAAATTCCACACTAAAAGAATTAATAAATATGTTAAAGATACAAGAAATAACCTTAACAAATGGTTCCTCAATCGACCTTCTTTGTCCAGGTTCAGGAAGCAAAGATGGATTCGAGCACTCAACCTTCAATAATATTCATATTTGAATGGGAGTAAGTGTGACAAGAAAGATTCTTAAAGTTAACCAGTTTCTAGTACAGCACAAACCAACATATCAATTTATCAACTTATCAATCAGAAACATAATAACAAGCTTTCCATTAGCAGAACATTAACTATAAATACTTGCCATCATAGAATAATGTGAAAGCCATCAAGTACAAAGCAATATTCAATACACTTGCTACCCCTACAAAAAAGATGCCATTGATGCTTGAAACAATAATTCAAAAAAAGTTGACATGCTTCCAGCTATTGCATGCTTGCCCAATAGAATAGGACCAATAGGCTGGCTAAGGCCAAAGCACTTGACTATGAAAGAAATTGTCAACAAAACTAATATATCACTACTTATTCTACTTTTCCTTATACTCTTTTTATGGTGGGATCAGAATATTACGATTATGTTAAGAAATGCAGCATCTAATTCAAGCTAGATCAAGATAAATTCAAGAATCCTCCGTAAATTAGTGTCCTAGTACAGTTTTAGCATTGAGACAAGAATACATGTAAAATTTGATTCCCTCTGAAATCAAATGGTGAAGAATATTTTTTCTACATAACGAACACTAAGGTAATTTCCCAAGTGATTCTATAATATGTTACATCATCTAGAGTAAATTCTAATAAAATGACTATACTGTCCATAAAACATAAGAAATTTTTTCATTAACAATTGAAATCTGTCTTCTTATTGGTGAGTTTCACATGAGCACAGAATGCCAAATACTCACAATTCTATTTTTGTCAGGAGAGAGAGAGAGAGAGAGAGAGAGAGAGAGAGAGAGTCACTAATATTTCTTCCCTTCAATGCAAAACATCATAGATGATGCAAAAGAAAACCAGCATGACAATGCAAATTTGTTACGATTAATTTTATCAAAACTCCAGAGTTTCTTCTTGATGAAAAGACATAATCAGCTATGATAATGCATCAGCTTCCTGGCAACATTCTTGAAATATAATTTAAATAAAAAGTGTAGTAAGGGTTGAGAAGAAATTACGGTATCACCATTTACACAGTTCACTCTATACACAACACTAGGAGCAGTGGTTATTAGGCTCAGATTGTACTCCCTTTCAAGTCTTTCCTGTTACAATATGTTAGAGCGAACACAGAATTTCAAAAAATCATCACCAGAATTTGAAGATTTAATGATAAGCAATGGGGTGACACAATTATAAATAAATATGAAAGGAGAACTGCAGGAGCAAAAAGATCATGCCTGAACAATTTCCATGTGGAGAAGACCCAAGAACCCACATCTAAAGCCAAAACCCATGGCACTTGAGGTCTCAGGCTCAAACTACATATTTAAGACCAAAACCATAACAAACAGAAAAATTATCAGATTGAGTAATTCATCAGGGAACAAAAAAAATATCAATACTGATAAAATATCTCAAATTCACATCATAACATCCACAATAAGGTTGATGCGGTTTGCAAACTGAAGACACTTCAGAAATGAAAAACAGATGTACATATCGCATAATCCATGCAGTTTTCACCTTGAAAACGACTCAACAAATGCATCAGACAAAACATTCCACAAAATTAAGTCAGGAGTGCGCATAACTCAGAATTAAAAGATTAAGAGAAAACCATAAGGCATTCCCTATTTCTTTCAAGCTGTGGCTTTAGGTTTTTTTTTTTCAGAGAAAATAAAATGATAAATTAGTTTTTGTAGCTTTAGCCATAGTTATTAGACCAGTTGGAGGACCAGTTAAACCAATGACCCAACACCAAAAACTTGTCCAGTTCTATTATTAGATCAGACTTACAATTAACCTACTTCAAACCATGTTGAACCAACAGTTAAATTAATAAACCAATGAACCAGTTGGGCTTTGTTAAACAGAACGGATTTGAAATTTGCTTAGTGACCCTTAATACTATGATTAATTTAGGTTAATAATATTGTTGGGTAATTTAGGCCATGTTCCAATAATAGTTTGATTTAGTATAATATTGTTTACTGATTTACTACTGACATCTGATGAGGAATGTTTCCTCCCTAAAGTCAGCTATTTCCTTTCCCAACTTCTTTCGTTTTGTAAGGCTGATGTGTATATACTTTTCCCACGTATATTTCCTCGATTACAATGTATATACAAGTAGAAAAATAAAAAAATAGAAGACATTTTTCTCTTCTCAATTTCTTCACGGTATCAAAGCCCCAGTAAATTACTGTATTACAAAAATTCTGTATGTCCAGTGGAGCAGAAGCTTCAATGTCAGAGATCTCCTCCAGCCAAGGAAGAGATGTCACTACTAGTCTTAGTCTGAGTATTCCTGATGTACCGGTGCTTCAAATAACAACGCATAAACCCAATGGACAAGAAAGGGACAGCCATGGGAACATAGCTGCAACCACCGAAGCTCCTTGAGCCACTCAGCCACTCAGAAAACATAATCCCACAGCAACCATCAACAGCTTCTGGAATTGTTGCCCACAAAGGTAACCTTCTTAGTGCCCTTAGTGCAAAACAACAAAAACCAAAATCGTGGATTGTGGATTCAGGAGCCTCAAATCTGATGTCAGTTCAGATTCCTGACGGATCTCTTTCTCGAGTTATTGGAAATGGGAACAGTGGTTAATTCAATGGAGACTACGAATGGTGAAAAAAGGGTCAAAGTTAAGAAAAGACTAAATAAAACTCAGTAGGAAGTCATTCGAAAAGATTTGGCGGCATGAGAGTTGGAAGACCACATTGTCTTGGATAGGAATGAATGAAGGAGGAGAACTCATGTTAACTTGGCGTGAGTTCATATAATAGTTCTCGTAGCCTACCCCAATCTATCGAGATAGAGGCTCTAATGATGATGATCGCTAGATGGATTAACTTTTTAAAATATTTATGTTTTTTAAATATCTTTATGAAGGAAAACATAGAATAAAATGAAGAAAAACAGAGAGGATAAAAACTCTCCTCAATATTATTGATAATCTGAATTACATCAGTTTTTAAATAGAAAAGAGCACAAGATTTAGTTCCTAGAATTAAGGAGCAGAAATAGTAACAGAAGAAAATTCTAATTTCCTAATTTTATGGGATCAGATTTCCTGATTCTATGTGATCAGATTTCCTAACTTTCCTACACTCCCCCTCAAGTTGGTGCATAGATGTCAATCATGCCCAACTTGCTTATTAGATGTTCAAAGTTAGGTCTTGCAAGTCCTTTAGTCAAAATATCAGCTGTTTGCTGACTAGAAGGTACAAACGGCAAGCAAATAGTTCCAGCTTCAAGTTTTTCCTTAATGAAGTGTTGATCAATTTCAATATGTTTCATCCTATCATGCTGGACAGGATTGTGAGCAATACTTATTGCAGTCTTGCTGTCACAGTACAGCTTTAGAGGAAGTTCCACGGTCTTCTTGAGTTCTCCAAGGATTCTATATATCCACAATACCTCGCAAATCCCTTGAGCCATTGCTCTAAATTCAGCCTTTGCACTACTTCTGGCTACAACACTTTGCTTCTTGCTTCGTCAGGTATCCAAGTTTCCCCACACAAATGTGCAATACCCTGAAGTAGATCTCCTGTTAGTTACTGAACCTGCCCAATCTGCATCAATAAATACCTCAACACCCCTATGATTAGTCTTTTTGAAAAATAGACCTTTCCCAGAAGTAGACTTCAAATATCTCAAAATTCGATAAACTGCCTCAAGATGTTCTTCATAAGGTGCGTGCATGAATTGGCTTACAACACTGACTGAGAAGGCAATATCTGGTCGAGTATGGGATAAATAGATTAGTTTACCAACCAATCTATGGTATCTACCAGTATCAACAGGAACACTTCCCTCTTCCCAAAGCTTCATATTGGGATCCATGGGAGTTTCAGCTGGTCTGCAACCACTCATCCCGGTTTCCTTTAAAAGATCAAGAATATATTTTCATTGAGAGACAACAATTCCTTTCTTTGAACGAGCAACTTCCATGCCAAGAAAATATCTTAACGCTCCCAAATCCTTGATCTTGAATTCTAACGCAAGGCTTTTCTTCATTCTCTCCATCTCAATCACATCATCACCTGTGAGAATAATATCATCAACATAAACCATTAGCACAACTACCTTTCCTTCAGAAGAGTACTTAAAAAACGAGGTATGATCAGCTTGTCCTAGAGAATATCCTTGTTTTCTGACAGATTGTGTAAACTTTTCAAACCAAGCCCTCGGAGACTGTTTGAGGCCATATAAAGATTTTTTTAGTTTACACACTCTTAAGCCAAAATTCTCCTCAAAGCCCGGTGGACTACCCATGTACACCTCTTCCTCCAAGTCACCATTGAGAAAAGCATTTTTCACATCTAGTTGTTGCAATGGCCAATCCAAATTAGCAGCAATAGATAAAAGTACTCTTATTGTGTTCAATTTTGCAACAGGAGCAAAGGTCTCAAAGGATTGAGACAATTTTGAGTATGACACAAATTTAGACAAAGGATGACTAGTACAAGATCTAACCCCTTTACGAAGAGCTATAGGAATGTCAAGATCGGAAGACTCAAATTGATTGTTAGGAAGAGAAAGAGAAGTACCTGAAACAGACTCAAATTGTTGATTTGTCCTTGGTTCAAAATCATGGTTGTGTTGTAGAGTCAATTCATCATTCCTTTTCTTATGATTCTTCTTCAAGTAAACAATCCCTTTCCAAGTTTGATCACCTTCCTTGAATCTATTGCCTGTTGCTTTAACAGAATTATCATGTTGAGGCAATATAGTAGGCTGTCCCTTATTTTCAGTTTCCAAAAAATGTTTTTCAGAATTCTGATTTTTAGATTGCTTTTCCAATGTAGGCCTAGTCTCAAAAGAAACATCGCTCATAGTGAGAGGAGTTTCAAAGAATGAATCTTGACCATTTGTTATAGGTGCAGAGGTACTAGACTCAGAATCTTGTGTGAGAAACATATTATCTAAGAGAAAGACATCACCTGTGTTAACCAATAAATCTTCCTTAAAATTCTCCCCCTGAAGATGAATATCCTTAAAAAATGGTTGTTTTTCAAAAAAAGTGACATCCATTGTGACAAAAAAAAAATTTTGATAACGGGTCAAAACATTTATAGCCTTCTGAGTTGGAGAATAACCAATGAAGACACATTTTATAGCTCTGGGTTCAAGTTTTCCAATTTTTTTATGTTCATGAACAAAAGTTGTACAACCAAATATTTTCAGAGGTAGATCAACAAAGAGTCTCACAGTTGGAAAATAATTTTTGAGAACTTGAAAAGGAGTTTGAAATTATAAAACTTTGGAGGGCATTCTATTTATTAAGTATGCAGCGGTTAAAACAGCCTATCCCCACAAATACTTAGGAACTTTAGTTGTAAAGAGTAATGCACGAGCAACTTCCAACAGATGTTTTTTTTTTTTTCAGCGACACCATTATGTTGGGGTGTATCGATGCAAGAACTATGATGAATTATCCCTTTTTCAATAAAAAAAAATTCCCCAAGATCATGTTAAAAAACTCCTTCCCATTATCACTTCTGAAAACTTGTTTGTCTGAAATTGAGTCTGCACCATATTGTAAAAATTTTTAAAAACCCGTTCAACCTCTGATTTTTCTTTCAATAAATACACCCAGCAAAGTCGAGTATGATCATCCGTAAATGTGATGAACCATCTCTTGTTAGAAGGTGTACTTATCTTATTAGGACCCCAAACATCACTGTGGATAATAGTGAAAGGTTTCGATGGTTTATATGGTTGTGAAGGGAAAGATGTACGGTGGTGTTTTGCAAATTCACAATGAAAAAAGGATGCATCTTTATTGCCAAACAAGTTAGGAAACAAATGTTTTAAATATTTAAAACTTGGGTGGCCTAATCTTAAATGCCATAACATAATATTATTATTATTAGAAACAGAAATAGATTCAAAGCAGGAACCTATGGGATGAGATTGTCCCCTTGATTCAAATCCATCATCAAAGAAGTAGAGTCCTCCACTCTGTTTAGCATTGCCAATCATCCTCCCCGAGGTCAAATCTTGGAACACACAATGAGTTGGGAAAAAATTAGTTCGACAGTTTTGATCACGGGCTAGCTTACTGACAGACAAAAGATTACAAGAAAGTTTGGGAACGTGAAGAACATCGTGAAGAGTGAGTAATGGAGACACTACAATAGAACCTTTTCCTGCAATGGCTGAAAGAGAGCCATCTACAAGGACTATATGAAGAAAAAAAGTTTGACAACCCTGTCATATGATCGATTGCGCCTAAATCGATGATCCAGGTGCAATTGCAGTTGACACTAGTGAGAGCTGCTTTTAGGTAATTACCTTTTTCAACTAATGAGCAAGAAGGAATTTTTTAAGACTCGAGAAGCTTGCACAGTTGGTCTATCTGCTCCTTGGTAAAAGGAAACGAACTTGAAGAAGATTGCTGCTCTTGATCTGAGACACTAGCTTGAAGTGCACGCCCCTCTCCACCGGGCCTCTTCTTCCGGTTTTGAGACTTGCCATGAATTTTCCAGCATGTTTCCCGCGTGTGCCATGGGCATTTGCAATGGTCACACCATGGCCGTTCAAAGTGCTTACCACCCTTCTTCACTCCCTCCTGAAAACTCCTAGTGACGAGCAGAACTTTCTACTTCTGAGTTTGTAGTAATAGGAGCAGATTTGTTGTTAAGCATCACACTCTGCCTTGCTTCTTCTCTCCGAACCTCTAAGAAGGCCTCACGGATTGTTGGCAGAGGATTTTTCCCTAAAATTCGACCCCGCACTTCATCTAACTCCTTGTTAAGACCCGCCAAAAACATGAAGACACGATCATTCTCCTGTCGTTTTATAAACCGGATGCTATTATTCGTGCACTCCCAGACATCATCATAACAAAGATTTAACTCCAGCCACAAGGTCATAATTTCGTTGTAGGAGGAGGTTACATCTCGGTCACCTTGTTTTGCATGCCAAAGTTTGGATTTTAAATCAAAAATCTGTGAAGAATTCTCCAGATCAGAATATGTATCCCTAGCTGCTTCCCAAACATCTTTGGCCGTCGGCAAGTACATGAAGGGCTTGCCAATTGCGGGTTCCATTGAATTCACCAACCACGCAATAATCAAAGAACTTTATGCTTTCCAAGTCTTGAGAGTCGAATCTCCATCTGCAGGTTTTGTCACTTCTCCTGTCAGATATCCAAGCTTCCGCTAGCCTTCTAAGATCAAGCGAACGGTTTGCGACCATTACGTGTAATTTTTTCCATTTAGACGATGAATATTTAATTGAAGCGAATTAGTGGATCCCTCTAAACCATTGAACAAGATGGAGGAGTTCATATTCGAACTCGCGGTGCTTTCTCCTGACGCCGTTGAGTCCTTGCTGGTCACACCGGTTAAAGCCGTCTTCCATGAATTCTGGTTCGCCATAGATAATCCTTAGATCAGAACCTAGAGCTCTGATGCCATGAAGGAAAATATAGAATAAAATGAAGGAAAACAGAGAGGATAAAAACTCTCCTCAATATTATTGATAATCTAAATTACATCAGTTTTTAAATAGAAAAGAGCACAAGATTTAGTTCCTAGAATTAAGGAGCAGAAATAGTAACAGAAGAAAATTCTAATTTCCTAATTTTATGGGATCAGAGTTCCTAATTCTATGTGATTAGATTTCCTAACTTTCCTACACTATATTTACCCGACTAAACTCCGCCTATGTTTGACATAGCCGATCCCAAGCCCTTATAAACGAGGAGGGTTAGCAGTAGGTTTGGACAACCAGCCACTCAAAACATGTCCAATTCTTATGAGATGAACCACTACATGAAATCCGTTGGGGCATCCCCTACTCAACGACGTGCTGGACCAGAGCCCAGGTGCAGTGAAAAATGTGCAAAGGTGGCTAGTGGTCGCTCGGAAGCAACACGACACATCGACGCCTGGATTTGACGCCCAATAAGTAAAGGTTCCCACATCATAATGGACGGTGGTGGGTAAAGAAGTTAGTCCATAAGCTTAGGTTAGGATCTTGAAATATAGGTACACTTAATGGTAAGTTAATGGAGATTTGTGAGGTTATGTGTAGGAGGAGAGTTAATATCTTACGTCTCCAGGAAACCAAATGGGTTTAGGAGAAGGCTAAGGAGATAGCACCTTGGCAATATAAGCTTTGTTATACGAGGAAGGATAGAAACCGAAATGGTATAGGTATCATCATAGGCAAAGAGTATCAAAAAGGTGTTTTACAAGTTAAGATACAAGGGGATAGAATTATTTTGGTTAAGCTAGTTCCAAGAAGGAACGTTTTGAATGTTATTAGCGCATATGCATCACAAATAAGACTTGCTAATACTAGTAAAAGTCAAAAGTCAGTTTTGGGATGATTTAGATAAGATAGTACAAGAAGTACCTATAAGAGAAAACCTTTATATTGGTGATGACCTTAATGACCATGTAGGTACTAATAGAGAGGGTTTTAAGAATGTACATTAGGGTTTTAGTTACGATTTAAGAAAAGAAGGTGGAGATACTATTATAGATTTTGCTTTATTTTATGACCTAACCTTAGTGAATACACTGTTTAGGAAGAGAAAATCTCACCTAATAACCGTTAAGAGTGGATCGAACGCAAGTCAGATAGACTTCTTTTTTACTAGGAGGAGGGATAGATGTAGTTATTTGGACTGCAAAGCTATCCCAAGTGAGTGTTATTGCGCAACATAGACTGCTAGTCCTAGAGCTAAAAAATCATCAACGACATCATACAAATCAAGAAAGAGCTACAAGGATTTGATGGTGGAAGCTAAAAGAAGAGTGTCATGCAGCATGTAGAAACAGTTGGACCCAGAAAGAAGACTGGACAACAGAGGAGAACCTCGATACAATGTGGAACAAGATGGCAAAACACATTCGGGAGGTGGGCAAGGTGATATTAGGAGTATCAAACGGAAAAGCACTGACTGGAAAGGATGCAACATGGTGGACTGAATCAATTAAAGAAGCTATAAAGGCTATTATAGGGCTTTAAAGACAAACAACACCGAAGAGAGCTTCAAAATACTAGCAAGGAAGGAGGCAAAAAGGGATGTGGCAAAAGCTACGGCAAAGATTGTGAAAGAGATTTATAAGTTGGACACAAATGAGGGAGAGAAAGAGATTTATAAGTTGGTGCTCATCTTTGATACATTTCACAACTCCTAAATCTTGACTCCTCTCTCTTGCTTATATCACAACTCCTAAATCTTGACTCCTCTCTCTTGCTTATATATATATAAGCAAGAGAGAGGAGTCAAGATTTAGGAGTTGTGAATATATATATATATATAAGCAAGAGAGAGGAGTCAAGATTTAGGAGTTGTGAAATGTATCAAAGATGAGCACCAAAGAACTCTAATTAAGGACAATGATATTAAAGAAAGGTGACATGATTATTTTCACAAACTATTTAATGACGGATAAAGCCAAATTGTGGACAATATCCTAGTGCCTCCCGAGGATTTGATACGATACTTTATATATAGAATCAAAGAGACGAGGTAACGGAGGCACTAAAGAGGATGAAGGCAGTGAAAGATATTAGGTTTGATAACATTCCTATTGAAGTTTGGAAATGCCTTGGAGAGGTCGTAGTTAGGTGGTTGACAAATTTTTCTAATAAGATTTGGCGCACTAACAAGATGCTTGAAGAATGGAGAAAGAGTGCGTTGATACCTCTCTATAAGAACAAGGGAGATATTTAAAGTTACTCCAATTATCGAGGAATAAAACTAATGAGTCACACAATGAAATTATGAAAAAAAATGATAGAATGAAAATTAAAAAAGACTGTAAAGATATCCGAGAATCAGTTTGGTTTTATGCCTGGACAGTCAACTATGAAAGCAATACATTTATGTAGACAACTTGTGGAGCGTTCTCGAGGGCAAGGAAAGGATGTTCATATGGTCTTTATAGACTTAGAGAAAGCATACGATAAAGTGTTTAGGGAGGTTATGATGGTCTTTAATGAAAAAAAGAGTTCCTGTGAAATATATTAAAATAATTAAGGACATGTATGGAGATGGGAGGACACGTGAGGACATGTCGAGGGCAAACGAGTGAATTCCCTATTACAGTAGGGCTACATCAAATGTCAGCGTTAAATCCATTTTTATTCACTATAGTAATGGACAATTGACAAAATCCATCTACGATACGGTACCTTAGTGTATGATGTTTACAGATGATATTTTCCTGTGTGCTGAAACTAGAGTGGAGGTTAATACCAAGTTAGAACAGTGGAGACAGACGTTGGAGTCAAGAGGATTAAGATTAAGCAGAGTAAAGACTGAATACATGGAGTTTAAATTCAATCTAGACAAAGAGGAAGATAGAAATATGGTGATTCTAGATTGGGTGGTGATCCCTAAGCGGGATCATTTTAGATATTTAGAGTCAATCGTACAGATGGATGGAGAGATTGATAGTGATGTGACCCATAAGATACAGGCTAGTTGGAGCAAGTGGAGAAACGCTATAGGGATGTTGTGTGACAAAGGAATTCCTATAGGGTTGAAAGGCAACTTTTACAAAAGACTTGTTAAGCCAACATTTCTTTATGACAATAAATGTTGGGCAACTAAAGAATTACATACACAGAAGACGTGTAGCAAAATATGAATGCTGAGATGGATGTATGGATATACGCAAAAAGATAGAATGAGAAATGAGGACATTCGCAAAAAAGTTGGAGAGGCACCTATCAAAGACAAGATTAGTGAAAGTCGATTACGTTAGCTGGGACACATACGACGTGGACTTGTGGATGCTCCAGTTAGAAGAGTGGACGCTATTAATGATGTAAAATGGGAAGACCGAAAAAGACTTGAAAGGAAGCAATTTAGAAAGATTCGACGGAATGGAAGTTAAAAGAACACATTGCATTAGATAGGAATGAGTGGAGAAGGAGAATTCATGCTGACAACTTGGCATGAGTTCGTATATTGGTTCATATAACCTAACCCAGTATTGGGATAATGACTCTAATGATGATGATGACGATGACGATGGTGATCATAATGATGATGATTTACCAGACTAATCCAATGGTTGAACCATTGATCCAGTGACACAACACTTTGAGCAGTTAAATTTCTGGTTTGGTTCAAATAACTATGGTTTCAGCACTAAAAAAACAAGCTTACGCCTTAGAGAAGAGGACACCGAAATCTGAAGATGTGTTCTTTGAAAATCTCTACTAGGACCTAATAACTCTTCAGCTTCCCTATCCTACAATCTTCAGGTTTATTATTACCAATCCAATTCCTAAACCTAGGAAGAGTGAGAAACAAATCAAACTTGAGAGTTGTTGTACTGAAAGCTTTGGCGTGACATTTCCAAATTATAAGGTATGTTTTCTAGATATTTCAAGCATTATCAATTATTTTGAGAATCTCTCAAACTTTAGTGCACAACTCAAGAATTTTAATAAATGAAAAAGTTTTTTTTTTCCATAGGCAAACAAGAATATCATTTTTTACATCCCTTCACAATAATCCAATCACCCATATATCGTCCTGAAAAGAGCAGCCAACAACACTTGAAACCGAGCCAAAAATCCCAACCACACCGCCAACAACCCAGATTGAGATCCAATCCAGACAGCCAGCAGGCTAGACGCAACCTTCTGCAACCAAACTGTACCTCCTCAACTCCAAGTATACACATGAAGACCAAAGATTTGTGAGAAGGTAAAGTTCGGTTCTACTCCCAAGCAGCACCGTGATTCTGAACTAGGTTTAAAAACCAGGAACTCACTTCAAGTAACACTAAGGTACTTCCTATTGACTCTGAGTTTGACAATTTAGATGCTCCCATTGCAAAGAGTTTAGGAGAATAAAACTCTTCCTTAACTACTTGGTCAAGAGGATGTTGGCACCAAATAGAGTTGACTTTCTTTTTCTTTTTCCTTGAATGGTGGACAGTAATTCTGCCTTTCTCTAATTATTCAACATGCATTCTCAGATTGAATAAGAAAAAGAAAAAAATTTCTCTCAAAATCTTCAATTATGTTGTTACCTTCAACGCAGCATCATTTAGCTGCAGTTTTTCTAATGCATCACGCAACTCAGGAAACCTACCAACAATACATTAGATAAAAATGAATGATGCTAGAGATACAGGCACCTGCACTGACATTTTTCAAATTTAAGAGAAAAAAGGAAATAGAATAAATACTGGTCTGCATCAACAGGAAATAGGCCACAAAACACCATTGGCGTGGCTTCCTCATATCCAGGTAGCGAGCTTTCTGCCCTTCTACCAAAGTGAGTAATAGTGTCACCCACTCTAGCATCTGCAACAGACCGTATTGATGCCGAAAGGTACCCTACCTGAAAGGTATAAAATATTACAAAGGCAGAAAGGAGAAGAAAAAAAGAATTGAAAAAAAAAGAAAGCTCACATTAAGATAGAGAAAACATAAAGTGTATGAAATATATTACAATTTATAATATGAAAACTATATTCAGAAACCTTGAATGATGAGGTTTCAAATATATTTTCTCAAGTTTGAAATTTGTCCCTTTACCATTGAAAGATTCAAAACTAGATCCAACTAGTCTCTACCTTTGAATAACAAACCATCACTCTAGTCTCCCACAACAAAATTACCAGGAACAATGAGATTTATACATAGGTTATCAACAAAATTACCAGGAACAATGAGATTTATACATAGGTTATCTAGAAAATTAAAAAGATATTCATCACCATCTAAGATCTACTCTAGTTTATTTTCCTCAAAACAACGTCATCCACCTCTAACTTCCTCTATTAGCTCTCATCATTTCACCTATAATCTTATCCCCACCAATACCTGGTCCTTCTACTAATAACACAAAGCACATAATATAACATAAATTTTCACACAGAATTGAAAAGTTGCATCTTTACCATCGAAAGATTTGAAACTTGATACAACTAGTCTCTAACTTTGAATAACAAGCCATCGCTCTAGTCTACCAAGAAATCAAATTTACTAGGAATAATGAGATTGATACATAGGCCATCTAGAGAATTAAAAAGTGATTCATCATCATCATCAAGATCTCCTCTAGTTTAATTTCCTCAAAAACAACTTTGTCCACTTCTAAGCTTCCTATATTAGCTCTCATCATTTCACCCATAATCTTGACCCCCTCAATACCCGGTCCTTCAACTAATAACACAAAGCACATAATAACACAATTTTCACATAAGATTCTTACTTCACCACCTTTACTCAACTACTATGATCAAAAGGCTAGCACACATAAATACTCCAAAAGACAACATTTGAAGTCAAGATGCACAAGGAAAATAAAACAATATTTTACTAAAACTTTTGAGAATGCATAGAACTCACTCTAGCTGCAGAATGAGCCTTACGGGGAGAAAGAGGGAGGGAGAGAGAGCAAGCAGAAAACAGAATAATAGCATTTGAGGAATGTAGATAATCAAAGTACTGTACTAAAAGACTTAGGCTCTGTTTGGTCCACTGAAAATGACTTCTGAAAAATAATTTCTATATTTTTCTAGTGTTTGGTTGGCAGAAAATTAATTGACCAACGGAAAATTAGGCTATTTTTTTTGGAAATTGTCTTACGCTATTGAAAGGGGAAGACATTTTTTGAAAAGTAGTTGCTTTTGTATAAGATTATTTACCAAGCTCGGGGGTATAATTCTACTGAATTGAAACATTGGATATGATTTTTTAGACTTTGATTTAATTTAACTTTACATAAAATAATATTATATTAATACGAATATTATTTATTTAATTAGATTAAAATTTTTAAATATTAAAATATTAACATTAAAAATCTTTCAAAATTTTAATTTTAAATATTTTTTATATTATTAATATTAAATATTTTTATTATTTCGATAATAAACAATATCGTATTATATAATATTATTATTATTTTAATAATAAATAATAAATAATAATTTTAAATAATATATTTTCTTAAAAACATTTTTATCAACATTTTACTAATAAATATAAACAATACCTTTTGTATGATTTTAATAATAAATATTTCAGTATAAAATATAATCATTTTAATAGTATAAATATTTTTAATACTTCAAACAATAAATATTAATATATTATTAATATTATATATATTAAAATAGTATTATTACTTCAAATTTTAAAAAATATTAATATAAGTAATAATAAATTTTTTTAAATTTTTAATAATATAATATTTTATTATTAAATATTATTTTCAAAATAAGATTTTTTTAATATTAATAAATTAATTAATAATTAATAAATAGTTTCTAATATTATATTAGTTATATTAATATCATTTGAAAAAAGAAAACAGATTTTCCAAAAAACAACCAATCAATAAAAAATATTTCTCAATGACTCATCCAAACAACGGAAAATCTTCTATTTGGTTTATAAAAATATTTTATATTTTCCTTTTCTATTTTCATTTCTTGAAAACAATTTTCATTTTCTATTTTCTAAATATTGAAAAACATGTTTGGTACACAAAAATGAAAACTTGTTTTTGAAAATCAAAATTATGAAAATGCTTTGGGTATCTATATTTTCAAAACAAAAAAAATGACAAACAATAACTAAAAAATTAAATTAAATTACCACTTTTGACCAAAAAAAGTTAAATGTAACTAAATAATAAAAATAAATTGCAAATGAAATAAACACTAGAATTCAAATTACCAGAGCTTAATATAGACCTTTCCTCACTCAAAATCTGAATGGATTTTCTGTCTTACCTACTCTCCATCATAACCACGTTTTTCGTTGTTCCTTGCATTATATTAGCACAAAACTATGTTATATCATATTGCATTATAATGGATTTTCATTATATTAATACGATTTTCCCGTTTTTCATTGACAAGAATTTGAGTTGGATAAAATCTTCAATTTCGTATAGTTTTTAATAAAGCAAACAATCAATAAAATGAAAAAAGTTAGTAGAAGAAAACCTGACGGAATGAAATTCGTGGCTGATTGTTGATGCTTCATTGCAGAAAATCAGAGAAAGAAAGAGAAGAGCGAGCGGCTAAAAAATTTAAGAGAAAAACTTTTATATATGATACGTTTTTGCTTGCACAGTGATTCAAACCCAAGACTTCAGTGAAGTTTAATGCAGATTTAAAAAAATTTAAAGAATCCGTGTTTTCCCATTCTCCATTTCTCACCAATTGTTTTCATTGAAAATACTGAAAACAACTTTTTTGCGTTTTCTAAATTTGGCTCATTTTCATTTTTATTTTTCAAAAGTTTGGTTTCCATTTCTTCAACCAAACATGTTTTCTCTCATGTTTTCTATTTTTTGTGAAAATGAAAACAAAAAACATCTTTACTTTCATGAACCAAACACACAATTTTCTGGAAAACGAAAACATTTTCCATAAATTATTTCCTAAAAGTCATTTCCAATGAACCAAAAGGAGCCTTAAATAAAACTATATAGGGGCATCCTATTTATATACAAAAGACTCTAAGCAAATAGGAAAGTATATTACCCATAATCCTAGATATTATTCTCATTAATATAATCTATTATTGAGTGATTCTCTAACCTTAATTCTAGGGATAAAAATATTTATAAATTTCCTAAAATAACAAATTAATTAAAACAGTTGACTTTAAGTAGATATATCCACATACAATTCTCGACACTCCCTCTCAAGCTCGAGAACATTGTCCATTCCTAGCTCAGTTACAATCTTGTGGATGAGTGGATTATTAAGTCCCTTGGTTGGGACATCTACTAGCTGTGATTCACTCAGTACATAGAGTGTGCAAATGAGACCACTGTCAAGTTTCTCCTTGATGAAGTGTCAGTCAACTTCAATATGCTTCGGTCGTGCTGCAGAGGATTGTATGCAATGCTAATTGCATACTTGTCACAATAAAGCTTCATAGGGCCATCCCACTTGAGTCTTAGATCTTCAAAAAAAATCTTCTACCATAGTAGCTAACATACACCTTGCGCCATTGTCAAAAATTTTGACTCTACAATTGATCTCGCCACTGCATTCTACTTTTTGGTCCGCCAAGTAACTAAATTTCCTCCCAAAAAGGTGCAGCATCTCCTGGTGGATCTTCTATCAACCATTAAGCTTGTGTCGTCTGCATTAGTGTAGGCCTCTAAAGTGAGCTTGCCACCTTTTTTGAATAAAATCCCCTTTCCTAGAGTTCTCTTGAGATAGTGCAATATTCTGTAAACTGCATGCAAGTGGAGTTCCTTGGGGTTCTGCATGAATTGGTTACCACACTAACTGCATAGGCAATATCGAGCCGTTAGTGGGATAGGTAGATTAGTCTGCCAACCAATTTTTGATATGATTCTTAGTCTAGGGCACTCTCTCCCTATGCTTTTCCAAGTTTATGAGTAGGATCAATAGAGTGCTAGATGGTTTGCAAACCAATTTTCTTGTGTCTCAAAAGATTGAGGACATACTTATGTTGATAAAAATCCCTTGTCTCGACTGTGCCAGTTCAATACTCAAGAAGTATTTCAAGTTTTCTAGTTCCTTAATCTCAAACTCCTTTCCCAAACACCTTCCCAAGTTCTGCCTTTCCTTTTCATTATTTCCATCACTATGATGTCTTCAACGTAAACAACGGGAGCAATAACTCTCTCTGAACCTAAGTGTTTTAATACGATGTGATCCCCTTGGCTCTGCTTGTACCCCATGGAAATGCATTACTTTAGCAAATCTCCTAAACTAGGCTCTTGGTGACTGTTTTAGGGCATATAGTGCCTTCTTGAGCTTACAAACCTTATTTGCAGCCACGTTTTTATTGAATCCAGGTGTATTTCCAAGTAGATTTCCTCCTCAAGATCTCCGTGCAAGAATGCATTTTTTACATCAAACTGTTGTAAAGACCAGTCAAAGTTAACTACTAGAGACAGAAGATTTCTCATCGCGTTCATCTAGGCAAAAGGGGCAAAGGTTTCTCGGTAATCTATTCCATGTCTGAATCCTTTAGCCACCATCCTAGCTTTGTCCCTCTCAAGTGTTCCATCTGCTCTATACTTGACCATAAAGACACACTTACATAGCACCAGTTTCTTTCCTCTCGACAACTCCACAATCTCCCAAGTATTGATCTTCTCTAGGGCCTGCATTTCAACATTCATAGCATTCTTTCAATTTTCACAATTTAAAGCCAGTAATAATTTTATGGGAATGGATATTGGGTCTATGTTTGTAAGAAAACTTTTTGTGAGATGGAGAGCATTTTTCAAAGGACACAAAGTGGGCTATTGGGTATAATAGATGCTTTGTGCACTCTCTGGTTCCTTTCCTAAGGAAAGGAATCACATTGAGTAGGAAGCTAGAAGATATTACCTAATTTCTAGGATTTGGGTCTGATGATTGGCTTGGCCTTGGTTCAAGAGTTAGATTTTTCGTTCTTGAGTAAACCAATGAGAGCCGGTTGTTAGTAGTAGTCTTTCCCCCATCTGTTTGTGAATCAAGTTATAAAGAGGGCTCATTTTGGGTTTGTGAAGGAGGAGGCTTAGGTTGCTCAATTGTAACTTTAGGGGAGGTTTTGGTCTTGGGTTGGAACTTAGAAGATGATGGTGGCAAGTCAAGAAGAAAGAAGTCTCGATCCTTATCTTTCAAAAATGTTATCTCCCTATGAAGATAGGGTTAGGTGAAATATGGTTTTATTTCAACAAAGATAACATATGCAGAGCTGAGGAGTTTTTTAGTAGGTGGGTGATAGCACTTGTACCCTTTCTGTGTTGAAGAGTATCCCAACAAGACACTCGGTAGCTGTAAGGTCCAACTTTCCTTTATTTTGGCTATGGACATAAACAAATGAGACACACCCAAATACTTTAGGAACAAGATGATTTGTTACGCTGAGACCAAGATAAAAGTGAGACAATACCTTTACTGGACTCTTGAAGTTTAACACTCGAGATGATAACCTATTTATGACATGTGTGCTAATAAAAACTGCTTCCCACCAAAAGTGTTTTGGCAAATTTTTCTAAAATAATAGTGCTCAAGTAGTGTTTAGAAGATGGTCATATTTCCATTCTTCAACTCCATTTTATTAGGGAGTAGAGACACAAGATGAAATGAATAACCCCATTATTGAATATATGGGGAAAGTGTTTGGTTGAAAAATCTTTTGCATTATCCGACCTAAAGCTTCTGACTTGGACCCCAATTGGTATTTTATCATGAAAAAGAAGTTTGGGAGGATATCACTCATATATGATTTTGATTTAAGCGGAAATAACCGAGTAACACTTGTACAATCATCAATAAATGAAACAAATCAACCTGCCCTAGAAATAATTGAAATTTTGGATGAACCCCATATATCACTATGAATCAACTCAAAAGGAAAAAGACTTTTGTTATTGGTGGGAAAGGTTGCACGTCTATGTTTTGCAAGTTCACAAACATCACAATGAAATTGCTTATTGACTAGTCCTTTGAACAATGAAGTGAACATAATCTCAAAGGTTGACATAGAAGGATGTCCTAGCCTATAATAGTGAAGCCAAATTGTGTCTTTATTGGTGAGGTATTGTTCACAAAGGTAGGGTTAAGGGCTGATCCCACTTACCAACCTTCGGTTTCTTAGATTCCTCAAGATAAAATAATCCATCCTTCTACTTAGCATGTACAATCATCATTCCCAAGACCTGGTCTTAAAATAGACAATAAGATGGAAAAAAGGTTACTTTGCAACTCATATCATGAGAAAGTTTGGATATTGATAAAAAATTGGTGGACAATTTCGGAACATGTAGGTCATTTGTCAAAGTAAGGTTTGGATTTATTCTTATTTCTCCCACGCTAGCTTCCATGGTCAAGGAGCCATTGATAGTGGCAATTTTCCTACTGCTAGAACAAGGTGAATATGAATTAAGTCCTGAGAGGAATGAGTCACATGATCCATGGTTCCTGAATCAATAATCCATGAATGTTTAAGGGATCTATCCAAGGAGATTTCTAAGCTTCTCAATCTCTTCTTCGTTGAACTCCTTCGATTCTTTAGTCTTTTCCTCTCCTTGGGGTGCTACAGAATTGGCTCGCCCGCGCATTTTTGCTACTACTTGCTTTTGTTTCCCTATTCCTTGGTTCAACCTCCAACACATCTCCCAAGTATGTCTCGGTTTCTTGCAATAGGTGCACCACATATTATCACGGTTATCACCACCCGTTGGTTTGGAAATTGCTCCGGTTGATTGCTCCTTGTTTGATCCACAACCTTCTCCAATAGCCACCATCATTGAAGCTTCAACTGGTTTGGTCTCAAGCATCACACGCCGCCTAATCTCTTCAGCTAATATAATTGAAACAACCTCATTTAGCAGTGGTAAATCATTGCTGCCTAAAATTTGGACTCTCACCTGATCATACTCCGCATTGAAACCTGCTCGAAAGTCATAAGTCTGATCTTTCTCAATAAAAGCCTTCAACGTATCTGCATCACCACTATTTTTCATCTCTATAACAAAATAGTGATCTATCTTTTGCCACAATCCTTTTAGAAGATTACCATACGTTGTTACCGTCTTATTCCCCTATTTGGTCAAAGTCATTTTGATCTTCAACTAGTAAATTTGAACCGCATCTTTAATTTTTGAGTAGGTATGTCAAATAGACTCCCAAACGTCTTTTGTCATCGGTAATAATATACAAGTATAGCTGATTTTGGGTGCCACAGAATTCCAAAACCATGCCATTATCATGGAACCTTCCTCATCCCATACTATATTGTTCGAGTCCTCCTCCTTCAGTCCAGTCCCCAAGATGTGACTAATCTTTCCTTTCCCTTTTGGTATAGTCCTGACCAATTGAGACAATGTAAGACAATTTTTTCCATTCAACCGATCGGCGCATTGATTTGTTGTAGCTCTCCCTGTGGCAGAACCCCTTGAATAGCCAACGTTTCCTCTGTTGCGGGAACTAACCTCAGTTATGGCATTAGAGATATTAGGTGACGGCCAAAAAATGGATTATAGGGAAGAATGGTTATGAAGGCCGCTAATGGGTTCAATTGGCAATGAAGGTCCTGGTTGAAATTTGGCGATGAAGGTCAACAAAAAAAAAAAAAATCCCTAGGTTTCTAATTGAAATCTCTGATACAATGTAGATAAAGTATTGTATTGAAATATTAAAATAAAACTGTACAGAGGTGTCCTATTTATTTATGAAAGACTCTAACCACATAGGAAAGTATATCACCCATAATCCTAGATATTATTCTAATTAATAGATTCTATGATTGAGTGATTCTCTAACATTAATTCTAGGGATACAAATATTTACAGATTTTCTAATTAAAACAGTCAACTTTGAGTAGATATTCCCACATACAATTCTCGACAAGGAACATATAGAGCTAAACAAACCATTAATAAAAATCAATTTACCTCACCCGCGTACAATTCCTCCACCTGCATCTGATTGGGAGAAAGAACTCCAATTTCATCAACAAAATAATCCTGCATTACAAGACCTAAATTATAACAATTCTTATATAATGGATTTAAGAAGTTATACGCTCTTATTAGAAGGCAAAAAGAACAAACAAGATAAATAATTTCATTTTACCTTAGTACTGGCCATAAAATAAATTCTGTCACCCTTCTTTATCCTCCCATCTATGACTCGAAAATAGACAATAACACCCCGATATGGATCATAGTAGCTGTGGGACAACTAGCAATTTAAGTAACTCAAGGCAATGACAAACATTATGAAACCTGAACAAGAAAACTTTGTACAAAGAAGACAACAACACTTGTAAGTGTCACATAAGAAATGAGTTATGGCATGACAAGAAGACACTTTTCAATTTAGTAATCAATTATTACATTAGAAGTTCAAAGTAGTCAATTTTGAAGAAGGCATCTAATGCAGTGTGTAGAGAGAAATAATAAAAATTTCCACATGCTACTTGACTAAGAAGCTAGTTGAAAAGAACATAGGACATTACAGTTAGCGATTGCCATTTATGATGTGAATTTACATAGAATCTATCATTAGAACTCAAGAGCATAGAAACATTATGGGAGGACAATTATATTTCATGCAGTGAAAGAAAGATGTTCCAACTGAATGCGGGACATAATCAACAAATGATCAGTAGAGCATAATGAAATGTGTAGTTGATATCAACAATATGTTCAATGAATGAAACAGAGTCAGAAACATACCTATCAAATATTAAAGCTCTTAGAGGATTCTTAGCACCATCACGAGGTGGTGGAATCCTTTCAACAATCGCGTTAAGAATTTCAGTTATACCAATTCCCTCCTAAAGGAAAAAAAATAAAAAAATAAAAACTATGTTTAGAACTACAAAATTCTACACATAAAAAAAGTAGTTGTGTGTGAAAAGAAAGCAAAACAATCCTAAACTAACCTTTGCAGAGCAGCATATTGCATTGCTACAATCTAAACCGATAACCTACAAAGAAGTTCCAACTTAGCAGTAGTTCCAAAGCATTCACACTGATAATAAAATTTTTAGGATTAGTAAAGCCAGCAGCTAGAACTGTTGCTCACACACACAGCACATATGCATTAATTTCTTAACAGACCAACCTCTTCAATCTCCCTGATAACAAGATTTGGATCAGCACTTGGAAGATCTATCTTGTTTAGAACCTGTATAAAGAAAAAGCAAATGAATCATCCCATAAATAACATCACTAATCTACACCATTACTACAAAGGCAAAATGGATCTGAACTCCCAGGAGAAAATATCAAATAAACAATGAAACTTATTAAAAACATGCTTCATATAAATGGAGAAACACATTCCCAGTTCTCAACATATATCACATATTTACTAATTGGAATGAGGCAAGCAAAGAACCAAGTGAATATGAATAAGAGATGATGAAAATAGGGAGAAACAGACAATGATGGGAAGTAAGAGTTTGAAAGAATTTCTAATTCTTTGAGAAAGATAACAGAAAAAAGAGGAAACACAAATTAATAATTATGCTGATGGATGTCAGAGGCATAATGTCCATTATACAAAGGGGAAAAAAAAAAGAGGAGTAAAACAGAATAGAATCATAAGCCTTAAGCACTGTTTTGGTAGACTTCTTTGATTCAGGGCTGAAGAGGAGCCATCCTGATTTTCTGCTTGGTTGCCGCTAACAACATTGTAGCTTTTCTTTCAATGGCAAATGTTGCTTATGCTTGCAGCACTATTACAGTTTTAAGGTTTTCCTTCTTTTTATCAAATTCATTGTCTAATTACTAGGACCATCTAAGTCACTAAAATAGCTTTTGGGGTCCATATTTTGTTCAATTTAGTTTATATTTTGTGGTCCAAATAAGTATATTGTAGTATTCCTTTCATGGCAAATGTTGCTTATGCTTGCAGCACTATGGCAATTTTAAAGTTTTCCTTTTCTTTTTAAAATTCACCATCTAATTACTAGGACCATCTAAGTCACTAAAAAAAGCTTTTGGAGTCCATATTTTGTTCGATTTAGTTTATATTTTGGGGTCCAAATAAGTTTTGCAACACAATAATTATAAACCATTATTGTAATTTTACAACAATTTTATGTTTTAAGCCTAGAAAGAAAATTCAAACTGATTTCTAAAATACTATGAAAAAAAAGTTCTCAAATTCCCAAATAAGCTCATATCCTTCTAATCATACCCAATTGAACCCTTAAAGTACCATTTTTGTTTAATTGAACCCTGATTTGGATGGAAAATGTTAACATCCATTTTCTTCGCCACATCAAGCTCTACGTGGATGTTATTTATGTCACATCGATGTCTAAATGGCACACACATGGTACAATAAGAGCTCTGCAAACACTGATGTGGCATTCTTGTAAGTGACTGCTAATGCCATGTAAGCACCAAGTAAGCATGAATTTTCATTTTTTTTTCCACTAGGCTGCTTATATGGTAAAGATAATAGCCAAGTAGATGCTGAAGTGGCAAAGACAACAGATTTAAAAGGGTTATCTATAAAGGCTTAACTAAACCAAAAAGGGAACTAGAATGGCTAAATTAGGCACAAGAAAAGAATAGGGCCTTCTCTAGGAAACTTCATAAAGTACAAGGGCTCTTTTAGTATTTTAACCTTTCTTAAACATATTAGTGTGAGGCTAATCCCTTGTTTTGTCATTTTTTTTTAATATCATTTGTGTAATGTAAAGACTAAACCATATCCGGATTGCTCGGATTTTCATTCTCTAATTAACATGTCCCAATTTCTCCAACAAACCTGCCTCAAGTTCTGTAACCTATTCTGTGCCATAACATGTCATAGTCGACATCTTCCAAGATTCAGAATTGGTGCAAGGATCACCTTTGTACTTTATGAAAGAATATAGTAACAATAGCCATAACACAGGCATGGTTAATTAAAATAATCATGTTTGTTGTTTCCATAATTTAGTCATCCCAAAGCAATCAACTAAATTCATAATGCCAACTTACTAAGTTGAAAAAACAAATGACAAAAACTCACAGGGATAATTTCGAGGTTGTTCTCCAAGGCCAAATATACATTAGCCAGAGTTTGTGCTTCCACACCCTACAATAGAATAAACTTTTGTCCATAATACCAGTAATAGCAACAGCGCTAAGGTAGTGTATGTATTAGTTAGCACATTTGAAAATTGGATATAAATGGATTTAAATTTCACTATAATATCCTCAAAATAAAAGTACAAGTAAAATAAGAACTATAAAATGATTACAGCATTTAAAGAGCTTAAATTATCAACTCAAAGCAATGGCAAGAATAGAGTAACCTGAGAAGCATCTACAACAAGTAGAGCACCTTCGCATGCAGCAAGTGATCGAGAAACCTAGATAAAAGTGGGTGTCAAAGAGAAAGAAGAAAATTATCAAATTCGAGGAAATAAACAAAAGCAATTAGGATTATGTTTGTCCCCACAAGCAAAAGAAAAATGTTTCCATATATCATTCCCAACAATCATAACTTCATCATCTACCACATATTCTCAATCAAATTCCTAGTTCAATAACATAACCACCTTATTCCACCTTGCATAGCATAGCACATCATCTAAAATGGTTTAGTCAAGCAAATGTGGTAAGGATAGCTTATTTTATGACTGAAAGAGCCTTCTGAACTTAACTTTGAATCATAAAGAATAAAGGCACTTATATATTGCAATGTCAAGCACTAACAAATTTTGTATATGCCATCTGCTACATCAAATTGAGATGAGCTACCTCATAAGAGAAGTCTACATGCCCTGGAGTATCAATTAGATTCAGGCAATATGGTTCATTTTTAAACATATAACGCATTCGAGCTGCCTGCAAGTAGATTGAAGTATAATTAGTTGGACATCAACTTTTAGGAAGAATTTGAAAGAAAACCAAAAATAAAAAAAAAAAAGGTGCATAAAAGCAATAGATAACGTCAAAACAGATCCCATGATCGGCAAGCAAACATATCTTTATTATCCTTGAGAAATCAATATGAATGGTAGCTCTGAATTAGATCATTATATTGTGTCCGACAACCTGGAATGTGAATTTATTAGGAAATGTGCAAGATTGACCAAAAGAGACAATTTCCGGCTTCTTTGACTTGCTCTACAATAAGATGGGCAATTCGAGTATAGAGGACAACCTTAAATGGAGACTTAGTAAAAAAGATTTTTTGAGGCGATAAATATCTAATAAGCGGTGAAGAAAATTTTAAGTGAACAGAAGGAGAGCTGACTTTGGGAACTAGTTTGAAGGACATATAACCTAATAAGACAGCATTTTGCTTGCAGAGCATCTCGAGAAGGGCTTTGTCAATAAATATCCTCCAAAAAAGAGGGAAATGTATTCTAAATAGTGCTTTCTATGTATTTCATTATGTTTTATGTTTTTTGGTTTAATAGACACTAGGGCAGGGATGCACAAGTTGTTTTAGATTTTATTCATATTACCTTGTAATTAGCTAAGTCTCCTCTTACATTTCTCAATTAGCATTTTCCAATGTCAACCAGTGTAATAAGAAATCTGAACAGTGCAAGGCCCATTATTAGAACTAAGGAAACCCCTCTTCCCATTTTTATGCAAAGAGAACATCCAATTATATAATACTATTATATTTCCAAATCCACAAATTTAATTTACACGAACACTAAGGATAACTATATAATCAAACACACATTCACGCACATATAAACAATCTGCAATACACACAGATTGAAAAGCCACACTGAAAACTAAAGCAGTTTTGAACTCAATTTCTAATTATAACAAGGATAACTTCGCCTCAATAGACACACGGCAAGAGAAACTCCAACTGAGCACATAGGAAAGCTACAGAGAAAACTGAAACAGTTTTGAACTTGAATTTTACACTCCTAACACAAAAGTTTAATAAGCACAAAAGAGAAACAAGTTTTTATCTTTTTTTTTTCTTTGAAAGTAATAACAAGTAAATCCTAGTAATATATTGACATGACATAAGGGTATTAAAATCGGACAAAACACTTTGCAGCACTTGATTTTACGTAACAAACGGGTTCTGACTTCCAAAAACCAACCTGAAGTTTGATTGTAATGCCCCTTTCTCTCTCCAAGTCCATGTTATCAAGAAACTGCTCTTTCATTTCTCGTTTCTGCACAGTACCCGTCATCTGAAGCAACTTGTCCGCCAAAGTTGATTTCCCATGATCAATATGTGCTATGATACAGAAATTCCTAATGTTGGAAACAGGGACCTTCAAGAGACGGTCCTGCCCAACTTTGGCACCCAATTCTGCGTTATATTCAAATAGCTCTTTCTTTGCCTGCGCCTCAACGCTCTGGCAGAAGACTCGAGACCGGGAATATTTGGAGAGGCGATGAGTTGCTGAGATGGGAAGTGCGGACCTTCTCCAATGGAGCTGCTGCTGGCACTGCCAAGCGTTTATGGATAACAAGGCTGTTAGCCCAGAGCATAGCTCCTTAGCCATTTTTTTCCTTTCCCCGAGGCTCTTTTGGTTAGTGACTTAAATTTATTAGTAGCGATTTTGTTTTTTTCAATCTAAAATAATTTTTTTTCCTAAAATTTATCCCTTAAAATTTTTTTCTTGAATAAAAAATAATTTTATGATTCAAAATAATTTTTTCTCTGAATCAAACGCACCCTTATTGAAATTCAATTTGTGTGAGGCGGAGGTTGTTTTGGTCCACAAAATCGGAACACTCCGACCTTTTCCCTTCGCTCCAATAAGTGGCCCACCGCCAGCCTACCTCGATCAATTTAATAAAATTCAGAGAAATTAATAAGAAAAAAAATACTCTTCACAATCTATTTTTTATAATTTATTTTAGGTTTAAGGGTAAAAAAAATCTTTGGATTTATCTTTGGATTTTAATATAATTATCATTTAAACTTTTGACATTTTTTTAATCAATTCAGTCTTAAAACTTTAATTTTTACGCAATTAAATTATTTCATCAATGTTAGTTTGCATCAAAAAATTTCAAAAAATAAAAATTCTTCTAAATACCCTTTTTAAATTTCTTAAACTAAATTTCACCGAAATCCTATATAAATGATAAAAAGATGTTAGTTCCGTTCATAAAGGATTCATTTCAGGTAAAAATTAAAAATTAAAAGTTTAAATGATTACAAAAAATGTTAATAATTTAGAAAATAATCATATTAAAATTCAAGGGCTTTTTTTAGAATCATTTTACTCTCAAATCCTTCGACTTTGTGAATTTCAAAGAATATTAAATTTTCGCGCTTGGTTGCAACGTGAGGAATATTTGATTTTTATATTTAATTCAATGAATTTAATATTACTAAAAATGAATAAATAATTGATTTAAAGTGAATAACACTTTGAAGAAAGTTATATTTAACATATTTATTTTTTATTTATATGTTTATTTATTTATTATTTAAGCTTATTTATTTAACAAATGTTAATTAATTAATTCATTTGGTTATAAGATATTTAATATGTAAATTATTTTGATTTGTTTAATTATTTAAACTATTCATTTGTAAGATGTCAATTAATCTATTTACTAAATTAATATATTTATTTAATTGGTTCATTTGTTTATAAGATGTTTAATATGAAAATTATTTAGATTTATTTAATTAGCTAAGCTATTCATTTGTAAGATGTTAATTAATCGACTAAATTAACATAATTATTTAATTGGTCCACTTGTTTATAGGATGTTTAATATGTCAGTTGTTTTGATTTATTTAATTAGTTAAGCTATTAATTTGTAAGATATCAATTAATTTATTTACTAAATTAACATATTTATTTAATTGGTCTATTTGTTTATAAGATGTTTAATATGTCAATTATTTAATTGTGTAGGTAAAGGCTTGTAATATCATATAAGTTTAAAGAAAAAATGGATACCAAATGCAAATAATAGATGGTAAAATATGAACAAAAATCATTTTGTCTTGGAATCCTAAAAAACCTAAGGAGGAGGAGGGAAAGAGTCTCTTTTACTCTTTATTTTTTTCCATTTTAGTATTATCAGAATTATTAGATTTCCAATGTAGGGAAATATGGAAAGCAAACAATATAATTTTATTACGAAAAAACAATTTTTTTGGCCGGAATCTTAAAATCCTTGAATCAAACAACATGGATTTTAAGATTACCGACGGAATTTTATTTTTTTAATCAAATTCCTTTGTTAAGTTGTCAATTTTTTCTTGCATTAGAAATATGATATTCCCAATAGTGCCAAAATAGGAGAAAATAAGGGAAAATTAAACCCTCTCATCCTAAGGTATTTTATTTTCCCCCAGGAATTTAATTTTTGTTCCAAATTTGCCCTTAACCTATTTCATTTGGGTTAACTTTATCCTTTGACATAAAAGATATTACATCTTAAATAATTATATATATTAAAATAAATAAATGTGTTAAATAACGAAAAATATTTAACATCTTAAATAATTAAATAAGTAATTTGATATAATAGTACCTTAGCTAGGATTTGTAAAAATTACAACTCTAAATAAAACACTTATTAAAACCTTTTTTAGGCTTTAAAACCTTTTTCTTAATAATATTTAATGCTTAATTTCATTACATTTGAATATGATTTGCAAGTTTGCAAGTATTGAAGTAATGTTTCTTATTTAAATCGGTGATCTATAAATGTTGAGATCACTTAAATTTCAAGTTTTATAGTTTTTTTTTTATTTTGATAAATTTACATAGAAGAGATAAATGGACTTAATGCCAAATGGATAATAAAAGAAATCTTATAAACAAATTTCATTTTCATTAATTCAAAATCAATTTAATAGTAATAACTTTTAAATAAATATAATTTACTTTATAAAAAACTTTATAAACAAAAAGACCAAATAAATAAATAAATATGTTGGATAAATTAATTAATTAACATTTTAAATAAATAAATAAGTAATTTAAATATAATTATTTTCATGTGTTTTTCACTGTACATTAACTAAATATAATTAAGGGTTTTATACTCAAATATGTATTTAGGTAATCTTAAATTCCCCAACCAACTATAAAAATATTATTTTCCTTCAAACTAAACTAAACACAAGTCTAAAATTCTGAAAATTCCCAAATGTACAATGTTTTACTAGTAATCATATTCGGAAAGGTAATCTAACTTTTCGCAAACTATACATCCCCTTATTTTAATATCTAAATACCCTTGAATGAAATAATTTTATTACCCTTCACAACTAAAATTTTCTTATAACCTAAACTTTTCCATTATTCTTCATTATCTTTCCTTTCTACTCAGTTCTTATTTTCTTCATCTCAAAATTAACCCTAAATCCAACTTTTAATCAATTGAAAGAGAAAATACAACATAATTCGAATAGTTTGATGAAACAAGATAGCATGACTAAAACAACAAACCCAAATAGCATGAAGAAGTTTTTCAAAGTGGTGTGTTTAAAAACTTTTTAATCTTTTTGATACTTTCAAAAACACTTCTTTGCTCTTGGAAATAAATTTCTAGCCCAAAAATCTATTTTTGAAAACTTTTTTGGGAATCCAGAAGGCTATTTCTAATAACACAAAAGAGTTTTTGAAAATGGACTTTTGGGAACCCAAAAGTTTCAAAAAAAATAGGCTTTCGGACTAATATTTTTCCTAAATTATTATATTTGATAACTAATTGAAAGATAATGTTTTTACTTTTGCAGAATGATAGAAGATTAGTACTTTTTTCTTTAAAAATTACAGTTTCATCCATTCGATTGCACTAATTTATTTACTATGGACAAGCTATAAAAATCTTAATGCTAATATCATTTTTAATACAAATAAGACAGAAATAGATTAGCAACTGTAGAATGTGTAAGTTTTTACTAGTCAAGAAGCCTTTATTAACATTGTTGTTGAGTGTGAGAATAGTGCAAATCAAGTATAATGGACACCAGGATTTACGTGGTTTAGTAGGAATGCTACGTCCACAAACTTGCCATGTATTCACAGGTTACAAGACTCTTGCTAGAACTTGCCACATATCCGGGCAAGACCAAAGTGCAAATAAGCTATGAGGAGAAAAACATAATGAAATATGAGTTAAGCTTAGGTAGTAAATACAAGATAAAAGGTCTTTTTGCCTTAGAATAGAGGCATATATAAGCTATGAAAGTGCTTATATCGTGCCATGTGTCACCATCTTATGGAATATGTCTGTTTAAATGAAATCAATCTATTTTCAAGCCATAAGACTGAGATGACAAGGAGAATGGGCATGGTTTGAGTTAGCCCTGTTGGGCTAGGCTTCATACGACTCTCTTAGTTGAATCCATCCAGAACACTAAGTCTCCCATTAGATTGGAATTAAGCATCAATTTTGATCTTAACTTGTTAAATGACTTGAATAAAACTTTGACGTATTATTGTTATCACCCTGTCTTTGGCGAGCACATTTCTATGATGTTGTGTTTGCTTTTTTAATTAAAAATAAAGCTTTTTGTAGTTGTCCTTGTCCTTGTTGGGCTTGCCTTTTTGTTTTTGAAGTTGTGAAGATTTGAAAAAATTTTGCTATCCATGAAGTGTTGTTTTTTATCTTCAAGTTTTGGTATGGAGGATTTTTCTTTTCTAAACTTTGGTTGTTCTTTATTTGTCTCAATTTTAGCTTGGCTATATCTTGCTTCGTTCTTTCCTTGCTTTGTACTAGCTTTGACAACTACTTTGATTTCCATTTGATTGCCTTCATGCTCTAAGCTTTAGCCTTCACTTATGATCTTGTGTAGTTTTGATTCTTTGTGTGCCTGAAGCCTAGCTTAATAGCTTTCGCTCTTAATTCCCTGCATGCCTCGAGCTCTAGTTTAATTGCTTTCACTCTTAATAGGACTCTTAATTGCTTGAATCCCTCTTAATAACTTCCATTATTATGAGGACTTATATTCCTTCGCATGCCTTAAGCTATGACATAATAGCTTCTACACTTAAGAGAGCAGTAGTTTTCAACACACCTCAAGCTCTAGGTTAGTGACTTCTAATCTTATGAGGACTTTGGTTGATATCGGCCAATGGGATACACTTCCTTACCATTTACACACTTGAGCTACATATGTTGAGTTTAATATACTTAATATTGACCAAGGGTGTAACGCCCCGAAAACGCGAAAATTAGGGCTAATTTAAAATTTTCTCTTATAACTTAATTTCTTACTTAAGGTGTATTCTTGTGCAGTGTCAGTTTATAACTTATCATTTAATTGTTAACCTTTCTTATATTCAATAATTCCTATTTTACCATTTCACGAATTTCTAACAGCATAACCTTTATACATAACCCTATCCACTTGCAAGTTTCCAAATTGACAATATATAGCCACAAGCAGTTAATTTTACCTATTCTTTCTAAAAATTTATACTCGAGCATCCATAAAATGCTTATAATATTCATTCATCTCTTAATCTCAGTATGCAATGTAGCATCATAGGCTACATATATCTTCATTCCCACACGTATACAAAAAGTGATTACATCCCAAAATGTTTATTTACATATAAGTATCTGTACTGTACATGATATTTGGATATAAAGTGAAATATATCTGCATGTACAAAAAGTAGCCTAGGGAGAGTCGCGTCCATTAGCCTACGTCGTGTACGCGGTATGCAAGGGAGTGATCACTGTAAATAATATGGAATGATGGAAAAGAGGGGGTGAGCTTCCGGATTTCCCAGTAAGGAGTGCATTTAAAATAGTAATAGCATCCAAAACATTTAATAAAATGATGATGCTAAAAATAAAGTACATTTTTTTATTAGAACCGCTAGAAAACATAGAATAGCATACTTAGTACATATCATTTTTATATAGCAAAAATATACATCATATATTTCTTAATTCAAAACAAAACGTCAAAGTCACATATAAAAACGAAACATAATGAAACATAATTGCAAAACTATACATAAATCATAATCAAATCGTACTTAAAAACGATACACAATGTCGAAACGTGGAGACTAGGCAATCAATATTGTTGTCATGCAGGTAATAAATATATCATCCTCAAAAGATGGCATCCTTCGAAGAGGGAATGGAATACCCAGCCCGTTCATAGGCCGTCGGCTAGCATTCCCTTGGGCCCTTAGGTCGACCCCCAAGTTTACCTTGACTCACACGCTATAGAAAGCATTTAGTCTCAAATCATGCTTATTATCATACTGAAATCATTTTTAAATTTATTTGCACAATAGCTTACGAAAATCATGCCTGGGAAATCATATATACATACTTGTCACACAAATAATCATAGTTATAAAATTGTACAAAAATCATGCACTCGTAAGTAAGCAAATATGAGTTTAAGGTTGTTTGAAATTCGCGTTTATTTTACTAAAAGGGTTTCATGAAATTTTTTCGTTAACTAAGGGTTTTCACGTATTCTTAAATATCAAATAAATATTTATCTACAGGCAATGAACAACATTACCACAATAAATTACATCCCTTACCTATACAAAATTGGGGTAGCACGTATCGCTCGGATATCGGCTCGCCTTGATTTGCATGCCTACACCTCTAGCTGCCACAAACAATCCAGTTATATCCAATTAGTATCTAATTGATCTTTATTTACATTCACATACATTTTAGAATTTAAACGTTGGTAACTGACCCCTTTTCGCCAACTTTTCCTACTTTTTAAGTTTTACTGATAAACGCGTTGGTGTTAGCTATTTCGATAAATTATTTTCCTTTAACTTTGAACTTATCAACTTATTAGTTTAAACACTTATTCAAGTCTCTAGTCAACACTTTACAACTTATCAAATTGTCAAATTTTCACACTTTTACAGTATTCGATTAAACCGAGCTATAAACCAAACTTTTAGGTATTAAACTAACATTCCACAACACTTAATTCAATCAAATTTCATCTTCTTTATATTATCCAAGGGCTAGCTGAAATTCAAGTTCATTCTAGGAAATATATCTTCAAATTCTACTTTAGTAAAAATAACCTAAAATTATTAAACATCAACATATATCTCAATCATCATCTTCCATCAACTTCCTCACCTTGTTGACCAACTTTGACCTCACTTTCTTCCTCCGCAAATGTTTCTCGGCACATATACAAGTATAAAACTTATAATCACCTTAAGAAAGCTTAAAAACTAATTAAGAAATCAAAATTTCTAAGTTTCTCTTACCTCTGAAATAAAGCAGATTTCGACCCTATTTTTCTCTCTAATTTTTCACCTACCAAATCAACTGGTATTGTAAACTGCACGAAATTATTCGGTACTTTTTCTGGAGTGATATAAAAAGAAAATTAAGTATGCTTAATTTAGGATAATTAATTTAAAATCATATGTTGAATTTTAGTGTGAGAGACTTGGACGAAGTTAAATAATTAAAATATTAAAAATTGAAAATTTGATAATTATGAAGTGTAATAATAAAATAATAATAATAATAATGATAATAAATAAATGAATAAATAAATAAATAATATATATATATATGTAAATAAATAATAATTAAAGTAAAACAGTAAAATAATTTTATGGGTTTGGTGGAAAATTTCCACCAAAAGACTGATGGTACACTGCCAGAGGACAAAGCACCCGCGCCCTCCTGCACACACTCATGCTCTCCTACACACCCACTTCTCCTGCCATACTCATACGCCTCCCTCCATCAATCTTCATCACGCCAGACCCCATGATTCACTCCCCATTTCTAGCGTTGATCTTTGCAGTAAAAAGGGAGAACCACCGAGGAGATTAAAGCTAGCAAGTTGGGAGGGAAAGAAGGAAGTTTTGAATGCAGAGGAGTGCTCGGGAAAGATAGACCCAACACATGAAACAGAACTGTCAAGCGGTCTGATTAGGGGGAGAAATGAGAGGGGAATTGGTAAATAGGAGACCTGACAGAGGGGAGGTGTGATCGAGAGGCAACCGGCGCACGCCTGAAACAAACCAGAAGGAGGAAAGGAAGGACAAACCTCTCGGCCAGCAGTTGCAAGAGAAGAACTGGGCTGAAGTAGTATGCGGAATAGAGGAGTCTCGTCTTCTGGAACCGAAGTAGGATGATGAGTGTTGATCGAGAGAGGAAGAGGGTGCAGAGAAGTTCAGGACAGCTGCTGGTTTCAAGGGCTGTTTTGTTTCAGTGTAGTTAGAGACTAGAACAGAGGATCGAAACAGGGATCGAGAGAGGGGAGTGGCCTGTACCTGAGGGCTAAGGGTGAAACAGTGAAGGGGACGAGTGGAAGGAGAGGGTGGGAAGCTTGTTGCCAACAATTCTGATTCAGGAAAGAAGACCTGGACACATGGAGGGAAATGCCAGCAGAAAATCGATGACCGGAGCTGAAACAGAGGTGAACAGGGGCGCTGGAAATAGTGGCAGGTGGAGGACGTCGGAGCTGGCCGATATGAGTAGGAAGAGGGAAGACCGAAAGGGAAAGGAGAAGGAAGAGTAGTGAGGTGTGATGCTTCGCGGGAAAGAATGAAGCAAATCGGTCAGGGAGGCGATGAACAGGAGATGACGAGAGAAAGAAAGAAAGTGGAGAAGGAAGAAGAGAAAAGAAAGAAAAGGGCGCGAGATTCAAATGCCCGAGAAGAAAAAAAAAGAAGAAAAGAAAAGAGAGAGTATATATATATATATATATATATATATATATATATATATATATATATATATATATATATATATATATATTTGAGAATAGAAAACGAGCTACAGAGGTTTGAAAATTGGAAAAAATCTAGGGAAGATAGTTTGAAAATATTTATTTAATAAATTCGATGAAATAACACTAGTAAATCGGACTCACCGACTCGTAACGTCGAGGTAACCGAGGACTACGGACAGTCATCGAGGTAAATAAAATTTCGTGTGCTGCTAGAGATAAATTGTACGTATTTTCTAATGCTTTGTCGATATAAATTTAGGTCGTATTTCTAGTGTAGAAAAATATTCACGAACTGCTAAAAATATCTGCGTATATTTTTTTGGTATTTGAGACTGTGAATTTTAGGGCAAAAAATTTTAGTCACCTGAACTATAGAAAATCTTAGGCCGAGTTTTACCATTCTGAAATTTTAGGAAAAACTTTTAAACTCCGAAAATTACCCTGATTTTTGGTATAGTATTATTTAGCATATTTAAATAGCTATTTGAGTAGTTTTAAAATTATTTGTGAAAAAAGCTAAAATTTCGAAATTATATTGAAAAACCATGTATTGTGGATTTTAACTAAAAAATGGCAAGAAGAACCCCTTTTACTCTATTTTATGCACTGAAACGAGATTTTAAAGTATTTTATGTTAAAACCGTGCTATTCAAATGTGCAGTGCTGTGTGATCTTGCACGAATCAGTTTCACATGATTTAAGTATTTTGATGATAAAACCGTGCTAGTCAAACATGTATTGTTGTGTGATCTTGCATTGACTTGGTCGCACGTGATTTGAGGTAAAAAGACGACGATGAAATTATATGGAATTGTGGATGATGAAATTATACTGAATTGTGAATGATGCCGAGGTCTATGGAGTATGATGTACTATGTTGTGTGCATGTGTGTACGATATACCGTGTTACTGTAAAATAGTGTATTGTGTGAGCCGTTTAGGTAGCTGACCACTCCCACGGCACCTGACATCCCGGCACACCTGATCAGTGATTGCCCGGAGTCACTGACATTGGTCAATTGTCCTACCGATTTCTGTTATAGCACGAAATGTCATGCCTCGTCTATTTAGAATTACTAAAATGAAAATGAGAATTGTGTTGTGATTTGAAACTGTGTATTTCACTACTTGAAGTTTCGGAATTGTGAAATCGTTGCAGTAAACTGTGAAGATACTATTCTTGATTTCCATTTCTGATTTTATTGAACTGAAAATTCTCAGTATATTTTATGAGACACTCATTTGTGGCATAAGTATATAGGTAGTGTATTTATCTACCTGCCACATGTTTTTCTTACTAAGTATGTTGAGCTCACCCCCTTATTTTCCTCCACAGAGCCCATCGATAACTTGGACCACTTCCGTTAATAGGGCATTTCGTATAGTTGTGATTCCGTTGAGTATATTTCTGCGTCGAAAGTAAACCCAATTTTAATAAATTCTTTTGTATCTATTTTTTTTTGTAAGTATAGTAATGTAGATGAGATGTGCTTGGAAAAATGTGAACATATTTTTTTTAAATTGCCATTAAGAAATAAATTTAACCAGACTGATTTATTGATTCTGATCTAATATCGACTTGTAGCCCAATCGAAATGTCCGTAAATTCGGGTCGTTACAGAAGTGGTATCAGAGTAAGGTTGGCCTGATACGAGTCGATATTAGAAGTAAGAAAAATTTGAAAGGTTCACATCCCCAACATTACTGTACATTATTTAGATACAAACAGGTATACCTAGCTGTATTTTATTGAAAATCGTGTCAATTAATGAAGGAAAACTGATCGATATGACTGATTAGTATTACAGCCATATTGGCAGATGGAAATGAATTGTTCCTCGAGGCCGTAGAGATAGGCCTGAAAGGTTTAGTGAACTCTTGTATGAGTGTACACCTCATAGTTTAATTGAAAACTCTAAAGTCCGCTCCTTAAGATTCGAGCGGGGTATGGAGACAATAATGACATTGTGGTCAAGTGATAGGGGCACAATGATAATAATAATTGTGATTAAAGGATGATTGTGACTCAGAGAAAGATTGGGAAAAATTTATATGGACTCATAGGGTATGACTGTGAACTTAATAGACTGAGGCAAATTCGAAAGGTTGAGCCTCCATTTTTCGATAAGGTTAAGAATTCAATGATTGCGGGAAATTAGATAAATGAGATGGAAAAACCCTATGAAATTTTGTAGTAACTTTAACGAGAAAGTTGTTTTTGCAACTTTTGTGTTAAAGAATTGGATAAGCTACACAGATTTTTAGAGTGCACTACTATAGAGAAAGTAGCCTTGTAGCATCAGTATCAAAATGGAAAGTTAAGTTCGAGGAAAAACCCTCAATTTAATCCGAGAGCCGACCTTAGAGAAATACATGAGATATGTTTCTGGAGGCTTTTAAACGACAACACATTCCAGATAAAGCATATTGGAAATTATAAATGAAATGTTTGAAATCGGACATAAGGTAACAAGTCCGAGAATGAACACGAAACTAACTTTATGGTTTTGGAAGAAGTATAATCCAGATAAGTAGAGATGTGAAACGGAGGAAGTCTAGGAAACTCGTAGGAGGTACTAAGATCCTCAATCGAGCTAAATTAGTCATATTGGATGTTATTTTGAGGAAGCAGTGCGCAAGGCGCAACTGTGATGATATGAAATGTATATTTCGAGGTTACTAAGAAATGAAAAGGTAAAGAGAGTGACAGAAAAGAGATATACTAAGGAAGTAGTGATAATGATAGAGTAAAGTCACTGTAACTGGAAAAATGAATTATAGAACTAAAAGTATAAGTGAAGGTCACACTGTTTATATGATTGATAAAGATAAGGTGTGTTCGGAGTAAAGAAACACCCCTATAGACATAGAATTTTTCGACTCATATTTAGACGATCTGTCAGAGTTACCACTAGATCGAAGGATGAAGTTTAAGGTGATTTAGTACTTGATATCGAATTTATTATTCAAACCACTGTATTGAATAGTTTCGACTGAATTTGAAGTGCTGAAAAAGTAATTACAAGGATCATATGATATAGGGATTACCATACTGAATGATCCGCTTTGGAGTGTACCGACAATAATTGTTAAGAAGATCCAGAGCCTTTCTAGGTCGCTTTGTATAAAAAAAAAAAAGGGAGTCAATTGGATCCTCCCAAAATAGAGATTATAGATCAGAGGGAAAAACTCAAAACTGTTAAGATAATTCAGAGTTTGGGGTATAATGAGACTTTGGAATATGAATTACGTATCGAATCTAAGGGTTGTAAATTGTATATGCTTATATTTCAAATGCGAGACTTAATTGGAATAAGGAAAGAGTTTTGTTATAATTGATACATGAAATGAGACAAGTTTTGAAGTGTAATAAATTTTGGATACAAGATTATAATTGGAATGAGAGATGCACACAAAGTATGAATATTTTTGGGTATGTGAAATGATTCGGATCGAGCGATGTGAATGAGAATAAGTTCTGACTAAAGGATAAATGTGAAATTGTGATAAATTATGGTATCCTACTTTCTATTGGGACTGAACCTTGAACCCTTATATCCATAACCAGTCATGTGGTCACGTCTGATGGCTAATAAAGGTATTTCAAAATATCTCCCCGCCTGAGAGACTTGACAGCGTTTAGAAGTACTCATAACCCATAAATTGAAATTGACAGTCGTGATATCCGTGTTTGAAGTCAGGATACCATTACTAGTGCAGTGAAGAATTATGGAATTCTATTGATCATAAAGGTTGATATATTGAGTTTCACAAAAGTTATCTAATACAAGAAAAAGAAAATGACTAGCGTTAGTGTTTTGAGCAGAAGTAACTTCGAGATGGTGTCATGTATATTGGTCAGGGACATGAGTTATTGAAATATTTAGTGAACCTCAACTTGGATGTGGTCATTTTCTTGATACCGACATTCATTACATGGTGATTAGCCTGAGAGATGAAACTAGACGTGATTGATCGAATTGGACAGGCACAACATAATGATAAACACAGTATTGATGTGGCTGGTTAAACCCAGATGGGTGCTGCAACTAGCATGAGTATTGATACTGTTAATTATTGAGATTTAAAAATAAAATTGAGTACCAAATGATCTATAGTTAAAGGAATTGATGTCGTTAGAGACTCATTTATAGAGATATACCCCACATTCGGAGAATGGTAAAGATTTATCAAATCTCCTGAAGGTATCTTGGTAATCAGGGACAATAAGAGATATCACCGAATTGTGACTAAGTATCTCATATGTCAGCAGATTAAGGTAGGGTACCAGACTATGAGGTCATTACACAATTTACCCACATCAATATGGAATTAAGAGGATGTGCCCAAGATTTTAAAGACTTCTGAAAGGACCTTTTGCCATTACCAGAGTTTGTATATAATATCATATACCACTTAAGTATCGGAATGATACTGTATGAAGCGTAGTATGGTCAAAACGACGTTCACCGATTGGATGGGTAGAAGTGGGTGAAAGAAAGATATTTACTACCGATTTGGTTAAGCAAGCTTCTGAGGAAGTATAATTAAGTTGTGAGAAACCAAGAACAGCTCAAGGTAGGCAGAAGAGTTATGCTGAACAAAGATAAAGACCCTTGGAATTTCCAATCGGAGATTCGGTGTTTCTGGAAGTTTCACCTTCCAATGGCGTAATAAGGTTTGGGAAGGAAGAAAAACTAAGTCCTCGATATACTGGAACTTTTGAAATCCTAGACCGAGTGAGAGACAAGCTAACAGATTGGTGTTACCGTCGAAGTTATCAAGTATTCACAATGTCTTCCATGTTTTAATGCTACGTAAGTACCATCTGGATCCCTTGCATGTGATCAAGTATGAACCACAGGGGTTAAGGAGGACGTGACTTACGTAGAAAAGCCGATTCGGATTTTGGAGAGGAAGGAAAAGAAATTTTGGTCTAATACGATTCCTTTGGATAAGGTTTTATGGCAGTATCACACTTTGGAAGAGGCTATGTGGGAATTAGAAAGCTTAATGCGAGAGAAATACCCACATTTGTTTGAGGACTGATATATTTTTAAATTTGGGGACCAAATTTCCTAAGGTGAGGAGAATGTAAACCCCATGAAATTATTCGGTACTTTGTCTAGAGTGATATAAAAAGATAATTAAGTATGCTTAATTTAGGATAATTAATTTAAAATCATATGTTAAATTTTAGTGTGAGAGAGTTGGACGAAGTTAAATAATTAAAATATTATAAATTGAAAATTTGATAATTATGAAGTGTAATAATAATAAAATAATAATAATAATGATAAAAAATAAATATATACATATGTAAATAAATAATAATTAAAGTAAAACAATAAAATAATTTTAGGGTTTGGTGGAAAATTTCCACCAAAATGTAAGACCCGATTTTATTTAAAACACGAAATGAGAAAAACATCAAATGAAGGATTGAAATGGAATTCCCGAACACGTGCAAGGGTAAAAAGGTTAAAAGATCAAAATTCGGTATTTATCGTGACAAGAAAATTTAATTAAAAATATGGGATTGAGAAAGCTTGACAATAACGAAGCAATAATTAAATTTTAGGTTAAATTGATCAAGATATGAATTTATATGAATTAATCGAAATTTTCACTTCAAGAAATTAGCCCAAAATAATCGAAAAATATACCAAAAATACGAAATAAGACCGATAAATTCATTTAATTGGTTAAATGAATTAAATAAAAAATTTTAAGATATTTTTGGGATTTTAATAATATTTTAATGAATAAAATAATAATAAAAATAAATTATAAATAATAAAATAAAATAAAAAAATAATTAAAAAATAAAATAGAGAAATCGAGTTTTGCGATTTCTGAAAAAGCCCGACGAAGCTCGAGGGAGCCGAGCCCCCTTTGCCGGCCACCGGCGAGCCCAGAGGAGTGGCCGACAAGGGAGAGGTAGCCCAACCAAGCCTCGTCGGCGTTGGTAGATGGAAGGAACGGCGATCGGCGAGGGAGAAACCGAGAGAAACCGACGGGGGAGGAAAAGAGAAATCCATCCATTTCGTCGGCGATCTAGCCCCAACTGACCCTTGCCGACGGTTCCCCAGGCGCAGGCGACGGATTAGTGGCAGCACCAGCCAGTAGAACGGCCGACAACGTTGTCAACGACGAAGGAAAAGAAACGGTACCCACACCGGAAGGGTGAAGGGCCGGATTGGCCACTTTACGGCTAGCCATGACGAAACCGAGGGCAGATCCGTGCACCAGACGATTTTGCGGAGCTGCTGGCGGCGAAAGCCGACAAAAAACCGATCGGCGAAGCCTCGAACCAGTCGAACCAGACTGAACCGGCTGGACCGAACCGGTTTGAACAGGACTGGACCAGTTCAGCCAAAAAGAAAAGGAAAAAGAAGAAAAAAAGAAGAAAAAAAGGGAAAAAGAAAAAGAGAAAAAATTGGAGAAAAATCCCAATGATGCAATCGAGTTACGGGTAAGTCAGTAAGCGGTCGAAATTGACCGATTTAAATTTTGAAATATTTAATTTGATTAATATTCGACTGAAAGTTTATCCAAAAAAAATTTAATTGTGTAGCTCGACAATTGACGTCAAACGAGAGCTCGAGACAACCTCGATTTACGTACTATCATGGAATCTCAGGTAAGTAACCCTTATTTACGATAATATTGCATCGTTATGCGTATTAAAAATTTACCGCATAAATTACGGATTTAAATTTCGCATGAAATAAATTATATTTTGGAATTAGAGATAAATTATCGTAAATAATTAATTGAGCTATCCGAAAATTTAGAAACAGGCTCAATAAATACTGATGGGTCCAATGAGCCCAATAGGCCTCGATAATGTAAATAGTAAGTGAAAAACGGGCTTAAGGTCGATTAAGGCCCATTATGGTACAATTGGGCCCAATATGGGTAAACGGGCCCAATGATTTAAATTAAGCCCAAAAAATATGAAATACAATTAATTGTATTGTATTTGACCTGATGTATATTTATATGCAGTTCCGGAGATTTGATTGAGAGCAAATCGGACTGCATAATGAGACATCAGTGAAAGGTCAGGCTATACAGAAAAATGAGGTAAGGGAATTGTGTGAGTAGCTAGAGGTAGCTATGCGTATTTTAATATCTTTTGTATACACTGAATATGTATGTATACACAGAATTTGTATAAAGGTCTTAGAAATAAATTAAAGATTTTAAAGACTCGAAATAGGTAAAAATGCTATTTTACCCCTATTGAGGGAATTCACCTAAGGATGGTGAAAGCATGACATGCAGGATTTAAGGAATTTTCAGATTTAAGGAATTTTCTTGGTTTTTAAGCAAAACAAATCGATAGATTGGCCAGTAATTGTATAAATTTCACAATATAACACTACGTAAGTGTTATTAAGATTTATGAAAATTCTTTGGAAAACGGGCCAACTATCAAGTTTAAATGGAAACAGATAATACTGGTGCATAGCTCGCACTATATCTGCGTTTGTGAGTGTGCATAAAATGTGCTAGAGCGGTTGCTCGCACCGACTTGTGTGACATCATATTCATGAAATGTGCTAGAGCAGTTGCTCGCACTGATTTTATTATTGTGAAATACATGAGAGGTGCTCGAGCCTAGCTCGCACTCTGTTTTGACTGTTTTGACTTGATATGCATAAAAAGGTGCTGGAGCGATTGCTCGCATTAGTTTTAATGATTTGACATGCATGAGAGGTGCTGGAACTTAGCTCGCATCCTGTTTTGATATGATAATTGCATAAAAGCCGTGCTAGAGTATAACTCGCACGAGATTTGATTTATTTATACATAAAGCCGTGCTGGAGTGTAACTTACACGGGATTTGATTTATTGATGCATAACACCATGTTGGAGCTTGCTCGCACGAAGTTTTATATTAATTTATAACTCATTTTAAAGTTGTACTGGAGTGCTACTCGTACGCAGATTTTACTGATCTTTATGAAACCGTGCTAGAGCTTCGCTCGCACGACATTTTTAGATATCATGAATATGCATGGAGTCGTGCTAGAGCTTAGCTCGCATAAGGATTTATATGACATGCATATAGCCGTGTTGGAGCCTCTTGTAGACTGTGTGTCACAGTGAGATGATATGCCCACATGTGCATACTGAGACAGAGATGGTATGGGTGGATAAGACTTATTGCAGGCACCCCTGATTGAGCTTGGGTTCACAGAGTACGTTGTACCGTGTATGTCATGCGGAGTACGCTGTACCGTGGAGATTGTTGGAGTGGAGTGGTATTAGCCACGAGGTAGCAAGCCTTGCCCTCGCAATCCTGATGTTATGTTGTTCTAGCAGGTAGGACCGATCCACCCCCCGTTTCAGCTGTGATACCCCACACACTAGGTACCGTGTAGCCAGGGATCACTAGGTTATGGCCATAGTCCTCGTTGTTACTGATATAGTCACCTACTTGTATCACATGATATAACTTGTGGTCTCAATAGACCAGGATAGACTCGAGGGAGGGGTCAGGCCCCCGATTTTATGATTTTCTACTGTGATTCTAGATTTCAAATGATTTTATGACATGTGACCCTAAAAGAAGGGTGATTTTATGACATAATTTTATAACGAGTTGTTTTTATGAGTTTTGAGAAGTATTTATGAGATGCTTAACCCTTTCGGGTTATTTTATACTGCAGTTTTAATAAAGTGATTTAAATGCAGTAACATGATGAGTTTTCCATGCGTTAATGATAAATTCATGAAAAGAATTGTTTCTCATGATTTGTTTTACATGGCATGATCTTGATTTACCTCATGCTAAGTATGATTTAATGATGTCACATAAAATGCCTTTAATGCATGAATTACATGATTTCTATATGCACAAATAGTTTTGATAAACTGTTATTGATGTATGCACGGTTTTGTGCTTGAGAATTTAATGAAAAGAAATGGATTTTAAGGGCATGGCATTATGAGCATGTAGATAATGGAGCTATCTACTTACTTGCATAATTGCCTTGCTGAGCGTGTGGTTTGCTCACCTCTCTTATTTTCCCATCTTTTCAGAGCACTCGCAATAGTTAGTGAGCGACTGAGGACTTGCATTCTTGGTATCCGTTGCTTCCTATCGAGAAACAGGTATACACATTTGTATGGTTTTGTATCTAAATATGTAAATGCATAGTACTCTAAACGTATATGATGTCCGGGATGTAAGGTAATGCAAATACCATTGTGTATGTATTTAGTTAAAGTCAAAAGATAGCAAACTCTGATATGTGAATGTGATTATGGAAATGGAATGATAAATAGGTGAGAGGTGACTAACACCGAATCATAGCCCAACTGTTTGTAGGATGGTCACGATGAGAGAAAGGTAAGAATTAAATAATAAACGAAAAAATGAAAAATTTACTCTGATTCTTAGGTAATTTAGGTTGTGACACAAAAGACCGATGGTACACTGCTAGAGGACAGAGCACCCACGCCCTCCTGCACACACCCATGCTTTCCTGCACACCTACTTCTCCTGCCATACTCATGCCCCTCCCTCCATCAATCTTCATCATGCCAGACCTTATGATTCACTCCCCATTTCTGGCACTGATTTTTGCAGTGAAAAGGGAGAACCACTGAGAAGATTAAAGGTAGGAAGTTGAGAGGGAAAGAAGGAAGTTCTGAATGCAAATGAGTGCTTGGGAAAGACAGACCCGACACATGAAACAGAATTGTCGAGTGGTCTGATCAAGGGGAGAAAGAAGAGGGGAATTGTTAAAGAGGAGACCTGGCAAAGGAGAGGTATGATCAAGGGGCAACCATCGCACACCTAAAACAAATTGAAGGAGGAAAGGAAGGCTGAAACTCTCGGCTAGCAGCTGCAGGAGAAGAACTGAGCTGAAGCAGTAGGCGAAACAGAGGAGTCCCATCCTCTGGAACTGAAGTAGGGTGATGTGTGTTGACTAAGAGAGGAAGAGGGTGCAAGGAAGTTCAGGACAACTGCTGGTTTCAAGGGCTGTTTTGTTTCAGTGTAGTTAGAGACTGGAACAGAGGATCGAAGCAGGGATCGAGAGAGGGGAGTGGTCTGTAACAGAGGGCTGAGGGTGAAACAGTGAAGGGGACGAGTGGAAGGAGAAGGTGGGAAGCTTGCTGCCAACGATTCTAATTTAGGAAAGAAGACCTGGACACATGAAGGGAAATGCTAGAAAAAAATCGATTACCGGAGCTGAAATAGAGGTGAACAGGGGCACTGGAAACAGTGGCAGGTGGAGGACGTCGGAGCTGGCCGATATTAGCAGGAAGAGGAAAAATCGAAAAGGAAAGGAGAAGAAAGAGTAGTGAGGTGTGATGCTTCGCGGGAAAGAATGAAGCAAATTGGTCAGGGAGGCGATGAACAAGAGATGGTGAGAAAAAGAAAGAAAGAGGAGAGGGAAGAAGAGAAAAGAAAGAAAAGGGCGCGAGATTCAAATGCCCGAGAAGGAAAAAAAAGAAGAAAAGAAAAGAGAGAGTATATATATATATATATATATATATATTTGGGAATAGAAAACGAGCTACAGAGGTTCGAAAATTAGGAAAAATCTGGGGAAAATAGTTCAAAAATATTTACTTGAAAAATTCAGAGAAATAACACGAGTGGACGACTCGCAATGTCGAGGGAACCGAGAACTACAGACAGTCATCAAGGTAAGGAAAATTTCATGTGTTGCTAGAGATAAATTGCACGTATTTTCTGATGCTTTGTAAATATAAATTTAGGTCGTATTTCTACTATAGAAAAATATTCATGAACTACTAAAAATATCTGCTTATATTTTTTGGGTATTTGAGACTGCGAATTTTAGGACAAAAATTTTTAGTCACCTAAACTGTAGAAAATTCTAGGCCGAGTTTTACCATTATGAAATTTTAGGAAAAAGTTTTAAACTTCGAAAATTACCCTGATTTTCGGTATAGTATTATTTAGCCTATTTAAATAGCTATTTGAGTAGTTTTAAAATTATTTGTGGAAAATGTAAAATTTCAAAATTATACTAAAAAATCGTGTATTGTGGATTTTAATTGAAAAAGGGCAAGACCAGCCCCCTTTACTCTATTTTATGCGCTGAAACGAGATTTTGAAGTATTTGAGGTTAAAACCGTGCTATTCAAACGTGTAGTGCTGTGTGATCTTGCACAAATCTATTAGATGAGATTTAAGTATTTTGATGATAAAACTGTGCTAGTCAGACGTGTATTGTTGTGTGATCTTGCATTGATCTGCTCGTACGTGATTTGAGGCAAAAAGGCGACGGGGAAATTATATGGAATTATGGATGATGAAATTATACTGAATTGTGAATGATGCCAAGGTCCAAGGTGTACGATGTATCATGTTGTGTGCATGTGTGTACGATATACCGTGTTACTGGAAAATAGTGTACTGTGTGAGCCGTTTGGGTAGCTGACCACTCCCACGGCACACCTGACATCCCGACACACCTGATTAGTTTACTCTAAAAATTTATTTAACCACCAAAACCTCAATATTTTCACTAAATTTTAATTCTCTAAGTCAAATATACCTTATATTAATTTCTTATGGCCTCAGAATAATAATGTTTTTACGGATTTATGGAATTTATTTCGAAATTATTTTAATTACTAGGCTTAATTTCTCGATTTAGTACTAACTCAAGATTTACCAACTTATTTCACTCCAGTCACTTTTATTTCACCTTCCATCCATAAAATCATGTTTATATGAATGTCAATTCTTAAAGAACTCTTACTTTGACACTTTACCTCAATTTCCATGCCCCGAGCTCAACTCTCCATCATTCGAGCTTTTAGGTTCCTTCGGGCCCTACATGAACACTTAGTTAAGTTTTGAATTTCTCTTTTAGCTTTTAAATAAACAATAGTATGAAAAAATTTTGGTTTCACATTTCTCCCCACCTTTTAGGAAATTGGTCCTCCAAATCCAGCTAGGTCTGTAAAACAAACGGGGATACTTTTCTCTCATAAGGCTCTTCAGCTCCCAGGTTGCTTCCTCTACTGAATGGTGCTACCAGAGAACCTTTACTAATGGAGTTGTCTTAGTGCGAAGTACTTTCGCTTTCTTGTCAAGGATCTAGATAGGTTCTTCCATATAACTCATATCTCCCTGAATGTCTAAGGATTCATACTCGATGACATGAGAGGGATCCGGATTATACTTCCTCAACATGGAGATGTGGAAGACATTATGCATCTCAGAAAGCTGTGGTGGTAAAGCTAACCGGTAGGCAACGTCTCCCACATTCTCTAATATCTCAAACGGACCAATGAAACAAAGACTCAACTTTCCTTCTTTTTTTTTTTTCGAAGCGCATGATACTCTTAATCGGAGATACCTTAAGAAACATGGAGTCCTCAACCTGAAATTCAAGTGGCCATCTTCGCACATCGGCGTAACTCTTTTGTCGACTCTGAGCAACCCTGAGTCTGTCACAAATAATCTGAACACCTTTAGCTGCCTATTCCATAAGATCAGAAGCCAAAATCTTTCGGTCACCCACTTCTTCCCAAACCACTAGTGTCACACCCCGTTTCCACATTTAAATCATTATTATTCATCCATAACACACACATAACGGAGCAGACAACACTGATGGTTGGGCATACGAGCCGATATTGACCTTACACACTTAAATATAAAACGTACATGATAATTGAATTTCTTTATTCATATATATATATATTTACATACGTACGTTTACATCCCAGTAATTTTTTATTTACTTAACTGTGCCTTACAAGTTTAGATACAAAATCAAAAGAGGTGTATACCTTCGTGCAAAATGGAGTATGGGCTGTCAACTGCTCAGGACTATCGCAGCTCTCAAGACTTGGGTAACTCTGTAGAGTTGAGGGAAAAAAAGGGTGAGCTACAACACGTTCAGTAAGGAATCACGCAAGCAGGTAGATAACTATACTACCTACATGCTCGTGAATCATGTCATGCAGAAAATCCTTACTTTCTCAATCCCAACCGAATTCACAAAACCACACACGTATGCATTATCAAAGCCATGTCATATCACAAACGTATTTTTCAAAACACATGTTCTCATAAAGCTGATTTAAATCAAATAGGAGACAAATCAAAAATCTCAAAATTTAAATAAAAAATCATATAAGTATGAAGACAAAGCAGAGCATATGGAAGCAAAGTAGACATATGACCATAGTCACTGGACTCCATGCAATCACTGATCAGGTGTGCATGAATGTCCCTGGATGGCTGAGGGTAGGGGGTCAGTCTACCCATCAGACAACAAACAAACAACACGGTACGTCATACTCCATGTGCGTCCACATGGTACATTGTACTCCGTGAACCCCAATATCTGAAATTAGCGAGATTAGGAGTGCCCGTCCTACGGGTCTTATCATCCCATCTCCAGCTATATCCATATTGAGTCTCCAAAATGCACATGCGAGCATATCAATTAGTGTGACACACAGTCTACACGAGGCTCCAGCACGGCCCTATCAAATCACGTGCGAGGATCAGTGCAAGCTCACACAGCCTACTCAACGTCTTCAAACACGATTTTATGCACATCACAAAATCACAAACTAGTGCGAGCAAAGCTCCAGCACATTATCAAGCATAAAACATATAGAGTTTAGTGCGAGCAAAGCTCCAACACTACTTTAATCTCAAATTTGATAGATGACTCGATGCACATAAGGGGTGTATAAACCAACCTCAACCACAAAAGGTAGTACCCACTTGAGTGAGAGAGAATAAGTCCCATCAAATTACTCATCAAGCACAAAAATCTGAAAAACATGCAATTTAATGCAGATAATCAAATTGTGAGCCAGTCTATCATTTTAGTTTCACAAAACCTCTTTTTTTTTCACATGTAAAATGTCGAGTTCATACACGTTATGCATTTCCAAATTTTCCCAGGTCTAGGGGTATTTTTATAATTTTTTAATATTTGGGTACTATCTAGAAATTTCATATCCATACTTTATACGAAAATTTAAGTGTATGTAAACAACGATAAAAATACGTACAGCTATCTCTAAGAGCTTACGAAATCCCTTACCTCGAAATGTGTCGACTACAAATTTTAAATTCTTGATCTCTCCGGATCACGCAGTCTAATTGGCTCCAGACGTATCCTCGAGAGCCAAACCCTTCCTTGGTGGCACGTAAGTCGAGATCCGCTCAAACTCGTACACGTCACCTACCATTTTTTTCCCGTTACATAACAATATATATTTAAACCGGTTAATTTTGGTCTAATATAAATTCAAATTAATTATCCAAAAAATAAATCGATCGATTTTTGACCACTTACCAGTCTACTGCTATGCCGCGGTAATACTGAATTTTTTTCAATTTATTTCTCTCCTTTGACTGAACCGGTTTGCTGGAAAGAGGTTTGCTGAAAAGAGACTGAGGAGATACGGGAGAGGACAGTTAATCCTCCCATGTATCCGGCCATAGCTCCTACTAAGGGAATTATGATTGGAGGGCCACAGCCTACTACATAGCAGTGCAACAAGTGTGAAAGGTACTATGGTACTCAACCAAGTTATGGACATCCTGCGGTATGTTTCAGATGTGGAAAATCAAGGCAAATGATCATTGATTACTCAAAGATGACAGAGAGAGCCCCACAGAAAGGCAGGGAGCCAGCTGCTCCGAGTAGGAGGGCTACAGCTGAGGAAAAGGGGAAGCAGGCAGTGGGTGTGAGTAGAGGGCGAGCACACGCGCTGGACAGGACACTACGGATCAAGCTTCGGATGTGGTCAAAGGTATCATTCAAATCTTTGATTTAGAAGCATTCGTATTGTTTGATCCTAGTGCCACACATTCTTTTATTTCACCATCCTTTGCATGTAAATTGTTAAAGAATGTACGATCCACAATGCTAGATAAGATGTTGATGATATCTACCCCTATGAATGATAGTCAATTGACTGAGCATATAAATAGGAGTTGTAAGATAAGGATAAGAGGTGAAGAAATGGCAGCCAATTTAATTTTATTAAATATGAGTGATTTTGATGTAATCCTAGGGACGGATTGGCTGGCTATAAACCATGTTGTTATGGATTGTGATGCTAAAACCTTAATGTTTTCAGGATTAGACAATCTTATTGTAAATTTTGATGAAAAGAAATGAAATGACATGATCTTTATAAATGAGAAAAGTATGATTTAAATACATAATATTCAAGAGATGAATTTGTTTATCAATTACATATGTGTATGTGATGAATTGTGTTACTAACGATGGAAAGGATAATGTGAAAGATATATTGCTTATGTGATTGAGACGGATAAGGCACATTCGGAGTTGATAGACATCCCAGTGGTCAGGGAATTTTCAGATATCTTTTCGGATGAACTACCAGGGTTACCTCCAGATAGGGAGATGGAATTTAGTATAGACTTGGCACCTGGTACAGAGTCGATATCTAAGTCATCGTATAGAATGGCTCAAGTTGAGTTGGAAGAATTAAGGAAGCAATTACAGGAGTTGTTGGAGAAGTGGTTCATTAGGTCGAGCGTCTCACCTTGGGGAGCACCGGTTCTGTTTGTAAGGAAGAAGGATGGAAGCCTCTGACTGTGTATAGATTACTGGTTGTTGAATAAGGCCACCATCAAGAATAAGTATCCCCTTCCACGTATCGATGACTTGTTCAATCAGCTTAGAGGAGCACAAGTCTTTTCCAAGATAGATCTGAGATCTGGGTACTATCAGTTGAAGATACGGAGTGGAGAAGTACCCAAGACAGCTTTTTGCACTCGGTATGGACATTATGAATTTATGGTTATGCCATTCGGGTTGACGAATGCTCCCACAGCTTTTATGTCGTTGATGAATGAGGTATTTCACTAATATTTGGATCGATTTGTTATTGTGTTTATCGATGATATACTGGTGTACTCAAGGTCTAGAGAGGAGCATGAACGACACCTAAGGATAGTGCTGCAGACCCTTTGAGAGAAGAAGTTGTATGCTAAACTCAGTAAGTGTGACTTTTGGTTGGAACAGATCTCTTTTCTGGGCCATATAATATCGAAGGATGGAGTGTTAGTGGATCCATCAAAGATTGAGGCAGTGACACAGTGGCAGAGACCCCAGACAGTGACAGGATCAGAAGTTTCCTGGGTTTAGCAGGGTATTATCGAAGGTTTCTATAGGGATTTTCGAGGTTAGCTGCTCCTTTAACACGTCTCACGAGAAAGAATGTGGAGCATGTGTGGTACGATAAGTATGAGGAAAGTTTTCAGGAGATTTCTCGGTGTATACAGATGCTTCACACCAAGGACTGGGCTGTGTGTTGATGCAGGATGGGAATGTAGTGGCCTATGGATCAAGGCATTTGAAAAATCATGAGAGAAACTACCCAACCCACGATTTAGAGTTAGCGGTCGTAGTGTTCGCATTGAAAATATGGCGCCACTATCTTTATGGTGAAAGATTTCAGGTTTACATAAATCATAAGAGCCTTAAGTACCTGTTCTCACAGAAAGAATTAAACATGAGACAGAGGAGATGGCTCGAGCTTTTAAAGGATTATGACTGTGACATCTTATACCACCCGGGTAAAGTGAATGTGGTTGTTGATGCATTGAGTAGAAAGCATCTCGGGTTGGTGTCATTCATGATGGTCAGGGAACACGAGCTGTTGGAATAGTTCACGAACCTCGGTTTGGATATAACCCCGCTTGATGCTGATAGTGGATTTATGATAGCTAGCCTGTAGTTGGAACCGAATCTGGTAGATCGAATCCGATAAGCTCAATGAGTTGATCAGCAGTACAGTGATATTGTCGGGTAGATATAGAGAGGTACAGAGACGGACTTTGAGTTAAGTTCAGATGGATTGTTGAGGTTCAAAGATAGGATATGTGTTCCTGATGATGCAGAGATCAGAATATTGATCTTGATAGAAGCTCACTCATCGAAGTATACGATACATCCAGGAAGTATCAAGATGTATCGAAACCTTCGAAAGGTTTATTGGTGGTCTAGGATGAAAAAGCATGTTGCTGAATATGTTGCTAAGTGTCTCGTTTGTCAGCAGGTGAAGGTAAAGCATCAGAAGCCTGCAGGGTTATTGCAGCCTCTACCAATACCGACTTGGAAGTGGGAGCACGTCACTATGGATTTTGTGATAGGATTATCGAGGACCCACAGAGGTCAGACGCCATATGGGTGATTGTGGATCGGTTGACGAAATCAGCCCATTTTCTAGCTATGAGAGCTACAGATACTCTAAGCCAGTTAGCAAACTTGTATGTGCACGAGATAGTGAGGCTACATAGAATTCTGGTGAGCGTTGTTTCTGATAGGGATGCCCGCTTCACTTTCCACTTCTAGGAACGTTTTCAGGAAGCGATGGGGACCCAGTTGAGTTTTAGCCTGCATTTCATCCTCAGACAAATGGTCAGTCTGAGAGGACTATATAGACCTTGGAGGATATGTTGAGAGCGTGTGCATTGGATTTTAGAGGCTCCTGGGATGACCATTTGCCACTCGCAAAGTTCACCTATAATAACAGTTTTCACTCAATTATCGGGATGACACCATATGAGGCATTGCATGAGCGTAGATGTCATTCCCCTATTGGATAGGAAGAGGTTGGTGACAGTCTGATCTTTGCTCCGGACTTGGTTAGACAAGCCTCTAAAGATGTCCACTTGATTTGTGAGAGGTTACGGATAGCTCAGAGCAGACAAAAGAATTATGCTGACAGGAGACAGAGATTACTAGAGTTTGATGTGGGTGAGTAAGTGTTTTTGAAGGTCTCTCCTTCGAAGAGGATTATGAGATTCGGGAAGAAGGGAAAGTAGAGCCCTCGATGTACAGGGCCATTTGAGATACTTGATAAGGTGAGAGATAAGGCTTATAGGTTGACATTACCACTAGAGTTGCCAAGTGTTCATAACGTCTTCCACGTATCCATGTTAAGAAAGTATCATCCTGACCCGACGCATGTAATAAGGTATGAACCTTTGGAGCTCAATAAAAGCGTGACGTACATTGAGAGGCCAGTTCGGATATTGGACAGAAAAGAGAAAGTGTTGAGGACAAAGACAACTCCTTTGGTGAAGGTTCTTTGGCAACATCACACGGTGGAAGAGGCCACATGGGAATTGGAGAGTTTGATACGGGAGAAGTATCCCGAGTTGTTCACAGAATGATTGGTTCCAATTTGGAGGATCAAATTTTCTAAGTGGGGGAGAATGTGAGACCCCGTATAGGTTAAACCTTGTATATATATGTAAATGAATTCATAAGTATGGTGATATACTTTTAATGTGAAGTATATGTAATGAAGGTCTATAAGTTTAATGTACACATATGTAATAAGAGTTGTGATTGTACGTACAAGTTGTATTATGTATGCATATGAAGAAATGGACTTGAACATGTGAAGAATGTGAGTAGAATGGAAAATGAGTAGTGTGGTAAAATGGAAGGAAGATTTCATAAGTTATGCACTTCTGTTTGGTCTATATCATGTACCTTTGGTTATACAAAGATTTCACACAAGTTTTAATAGGTATTAAGTATGAATGAATGCCGTTTTCAAGCCTCAAAGGTCAACGGATGAAAAAATGACCATGACAGTAAATTAAGGATGTTTTGGGGGATGTTACTGCAGAAAATCTGGAAATATGAATGCCAGATCGCTCTCATAAGATGAGAGATTGATCTGGAAGAACCAAAATGCTCTTATTTTGAGCTATGGAACAAGACAGATCAATCTCCAATAGAGCCAGATCGATCTCCTAAACATTCTGTAAAAAAAAGATCGACTTCAAGGTAAGCAGATCGATTTCCTTAAGCTCTCGGGTTGAAGCCAGATCGATCTCATCCTAAGCCTGATCGATCTCCTTAACGCTATTACTTGAGATAGATCGATCTCCTGCCTTCAAATGCCGTGAAAAAAAAAGAGATTTTAAGAGGACCAGATCGATCTCCACCCAGGGCAGATCGATCTCATCAAGCTGAATCTATAAATAGGAGCAATTGGATCTGCAGATTTTGGGAACAATCAACTCCTTTCACCTTCTAATCCAAAAACCTAGATTTTTACTCTTTAAATTTGACCATTTTCAAGAAGATTTGAGGGAAGGCTATCAGACATAAAGTTGTTCACATCGAAGAGAAGAACAACTTAGCTTGGAGGCATTTTCCTCATTAGTTGGATTTAAGGAACAAGGTGCATTTTCATTGGAGCAAAGAGGAAATCAAGGTAGGTGAGTTTCTAAGGCAAATACTCGAGTACATTTGTTTGGATATTGATGTAGGGAATGATTGGTACACAATGGTAGAAACTACTTACAGTAGAATGAAATCCACCATGACCTAGAAATGTTCTAGTGTGAGAAAGTGGAATGTATTGAGATTAATGATGGATGAGATATTTTGAGGTGATAATAGTGTTATGGGTATGATTTTAAGTTATTGTTAGTGAATAAATTGTGAGATTTACCTAAAAAGGGGTAAAATGTGGAATAAGGCATTGGTAAAATGCATAAATGAATTATATTGACTAGTGAAGTCAAAATGTGAGTTAACAACATTAACTCTAGTGATTTGGATAAATGAATCGTAGCCCCCGAGGATACACCGGAGCAAGGCGAGCTAAGAGCGCATGAAGCTAATAGAAAGAGAGAATCGCACTCAAGTAAATTGAGGTAAGGGAATTGTGTGGACTCTTAGAGATACCTGTGCGCAATCTGGGCGCTCAAATGTTTTGCTAGAATGCATAAGATACTAGGAAATGATATTGGGTGATTGAAGGGTAAAGAGTTAGGTTTTGAGAAATGTGCATGAAAACAAAGGCATAATGCTTTGGAAAATCATGGTTTATTGCTTTTAGCAAGTGATTGGTAGGTTGGCTAATATTTGAAATGAATTGCAAAAGAAGTGAGCTATTTTGGTTTGTTAACTATACTTTACAAAGAATTAAGTAACCTACATGGTTTTCATGAGAATGAAAGCGTGCTAGTGTGTCTCGCACAAGTTTTGATGTGTTTTATACGCATGAGTGTTGGAGCTTAGCTCGCACTAATTTTCACATGGATTATATACTGGTTTTGGCATGGTGTTGGAGCATAGCTCGGATTAGATGCCCACCTTATTTGTTGCGTGCTTGGAGTTTCGGGTAGACTGGGTGTCGCATCTATTAAATAGGCTCGCATGTGCATTTGTGATATTTTGACATGTTGTTAGTCATGTTAGGAGTTTCGGGTAGATAAGAAGTCGTACCGATTAAATAGGCTCACACGTACGTTTTAAGATGTGGCGTGATATGATGTGTTGATATTGGTCCTCGGAGTACGTTATACCGTGCATGTAGCATGAAGTATGTTGTACTATGTTGAGATTTCGTTATGCCGTCTTCGGACGATATCTGCTATGGACCTACGGGTTGGACTTGACCCACCTCCCGTATGGAAGCAGATAGTGGTGATACCCCGCACACCTGATCCGTTTAGTCGGTATCGCAAGATATGGCCATAGTCCTAGAGGATATTTCCTTTATTTTATTGCCTATCTCACATGTCTATTGCTTTGTGAATAAATCCATGTTTGAAATGATTTGTGTCAGGACAGTCCGATGGAGGGTTTGAGTCCTGACAAGTGTTGGATTGTTTTGAGATGACAGTTTTATTAATGGTTTTAAAGTGCACGTACGCATGATGTGTTTTCCATGCCTTAATTGTAAAATATGCATGATGGATATTCCATGCTTTAAATTGAATTGTGCACTGGATTTTAATAGCATGAATGCTTTACATACCATTAACACAAGCATGAACTCATATTTTGAGAAAATGATGAAATGTATACTTTGAGCATGACATCACGGTCATGTAGATAGTGCAGTATCTACCTGTTCGCATGATTGCCTTACTGAGCGTGTGGTTTGCTCACACCTCTTATGTTTCCCCTCTCTACAGAGCTTTGAGTATATAATGAGCATGACTTGAGGTGTTCCCTTTTGGTATCCACTGCATCCCATCGCATAAGGTATACATATTGGTGAGATATTTTTGTATCTAAACTTTCCATAGCACAGTAGCATTTTGTATGTAACTATTGGGGATGTAAAGCAATGTAAACACATGTAAACAACAACTCTGATTTATTCATACAAGTGTTTACTTATAAATAATATGCAATTTAAATTAGTATGACGGAATGAGATAGACATTGACACACAACCCAACTGTTGAGGAGAGTAGCTGCTCACGATCGAAGAAAGACGAATAATAAATAATGCATGAAAATACGAAAAATTTGTATGTATTATAGTAAGTTGAGGGTCGTGACAACTTTCTCCTTCCTATCTAATATCTGAATCGGCTTCTCCACATACATCATATCCTCCTTGAGCTTCAATGGCTCTTACTGAATTACATGTACCGGATCCGAAAGATATTTTCGATGCATAGAGATGTGGAAGACATTATGGATGCCTGCTAGCTCAGGGGGTCACGCTAGCCTATAGGCCTTATCTCTCACTCGATTTAAGATCTCAAATGGTCCGATATAGCGATGACTCAATTTACCTCTCTTTTCGAACCTTATAATACCCTGGGAGGGAGAAACTTTCAAAATACAGGTTCACCCACAGTGAATTTTAGAGGTTTATGCCTCGTGTCAGCATAGCTTTTCTGCATGCTCTGAGTTGTCCTCAATCTATCACATATCAATTTATGAGATCTTAGAATTTTGCACATATCCAATTATGTAATGTGAACTTGAAATGTAATTTATTGAGCTGAATGTAATGTACTCTTACATTAAGGTGGTATGGAATAAATTTTTAAGTGATGAATGAGTCATGAATGAGATTTTATGTTAAGTGTTTAACCAAAGTGTGAAACTATGAGGCCAGATCGATCTTGGAGAAGAGAGGATCGATCTGGTAGGCTAAAGTGACAAGGAATGAGGAAATTTAAATGAGCAGATCGATCTCCAATAGAAGAGGATCGATCTCCGTATGATTTTGTAATGAAGAGATCGATCTTATGAGGAAGGAATCGATATCATGAAGCATTCTGTAAGGAGAAGATCGATCTCCTTAGGGAGCAGATCGATCTCATGAAGTGTTCTATAAACAGAAGATCGATCTCAAAATTGGAACAGATCGATCTCATAAAGCCATGAAGAGATCAATCTCACCCCACGACAGATCGATCTCCTAGGCATAAAATTGCCCCAAAATGTTCCCAAATTCAAATGCAGATCGATCTCATCAAGGACCAGATCGATATCCTACCCTCTGTCTATAAAAAGACCCAGTGTTTTCCTGCATTTCATCTTTTCTCTCTCTTCTGAACCTCCATTTTAGCCGAGCCCTAGCTTTCTCTCTCTTCTAAAGTCCCCATTTCCGTCCAAATCGAAGGTTGTAGCAAGAAGGAAAGTTGTTCCTCATCCAAAGGAGAACAACATACTTAGAAATCGAAAGACGGATTGAATCGAGGCAAGAATTGAGCACTTCACAAGTTTGGGCAAATTCTAAACTTTGATCTTGGATTTTAAAGTGATTTTTGGTGATTATGGTTGTAGGCATTGTGATTAAATAGCTAGAAAATGGTTAAGGATTGATGAAACTATGATTTTGTTAGACTAAAGGTAACATTAGGCAATTTGTGGTAATTTTGGGAATTATGACTATAAATTGGAATTGAGACAATAAGGTGAATTTAGCATGGAATATGGTGTAAGAAATGTAGAATTCTGAGATGTAGTGGATGAGAATGTGAATTGTGATAGAGTTGTGAGAATTGAGTTATTTGAGGTGTTAATGAGAATATGAGCAAATGTGTGCTTAATAATGTGATTGAGTTGGGTTATTGATGTTTTTACATCGTTTGGACAGCTCGGGAGTTCCAGAGAGGAATGCGAGACTAGTCCGTGATACGGGGGAACGATTGCACTATACGAGGTGCAAAGAAGTAAGGGAAAACTAAACTCATTTGTGTGTGCGATTTTGTGATTGTATTGTAGCATGAAATGTAATTTTGAGAAAAGCAAGCATGTTTTATGAGCTATTGCACACAATTTTATAGCCGGTTGGAGCCCAATTTTATTGAGTTGTAAACTAAATATGAAAATGTTTTACAACCATTTTTAGTTTAAAAAGTGAAAAATGATTTGGGATCTACATTAAGGTGTACTGAGATTTGAGAAATGTGTGCCTGGTTTTACCGGTTTAAGCTCGGTTTTATATGTTTTGTGTTGAGTACAAAACGATTTGAGATGAGTTTTATGAGAAAAACCATTATGAGCTTTACGTGAAGGCAACATGATTTTTATGATAATGGCTATTGGTTGAGAGTTAGGGGTGTCATGTGAATACACGCCGGGCATTATTCGGGTAGTATGTAAGTCCAACATATTTTCTCCTACTCTGGTAGCGCTAGTTACGTACCTAGCCTCATTTTACACATGAGAGTGTATTTGGTGACTGTGCCACGTGTGGATTGTGTTTGGTGGTTGTGTCACGTGCGAATTCTATTTGGTGGCTATGCCACCTGCATTCTATTGAGGTGATTTTTATCACGTTTTAAAGAGAAAAGCCATTATCACATCCTGATTTCCATATGCTTGTGACTGTGATTTGTACTGAGTATGTACTCCAGTGTTTTTACATAATTTTAGAGAAATGAGATGAGAATGATATTTTAATGAGTTCATGCTATCTTTTCTATTGAGTTTCAACTGTGAAATAAAATGATTGTGCTGTGCAAATCATTAATTTATCAATGAGTCCCTTACCCCCTTACTGAGCGACTTAGAAGCTCACCCTGTTTTATTTTCCCCAGATTTTTTCAAGTGAAAAGGGTTTTCCTGCGACGTACGAAGCAGTGGCTAGTGGAGGACTTGAGCTCCAGTCCATATATTTGTATTTGAGGTATAATTTACATTTCATGTACCCAGACTAATGTGTATTTACAGACACTTGATGTACAATTATTTATGGGATGTATTAGGATTAATTAATATTGAGTTGAGAAATGGATATGATATGGTTCTGAACACTTGATGATGAGATCCTGAGGTTTAAGTTGTATAACTTATATATATATATAATGATGCATGACACTGCACAGGAATACACCTTTAATTGTGAATGAATGAATAAAAAGTTTTAAATTTGCCATATTTTCTACTCTTTCGGGGCGTCACAGAGTTTTCTTGGTATAAGAGCTTAGGGTGTTTAGTACTGTCAGTGTCGGTTAAGTGAAATAGAATACATCCAAAGTGTCTGTATAAGTCTGGTCATGAACTGAAATTGAGTATTGAGATTTCAATCAAGTTTAATATGTACGCACAGGAAATGTATTGAGACTGAGAATGAGTGGACGACGAGGTCGTTCGAGGAGGCAGGTAGAGCCACCTCCGCCACCTGCCCCACAACCAGAGAGTCCTAACTCTCAAATTAATCGGATTGAGCATGATGTGCAGCAAGGTTTTGAGCAAATGACAGTGCTATTCGCGTAACATTTTGGAGTGAACACCTCAGGTACTACTCCTACACCACCACAAGGACCTCCCGTACCCCCAGTACAGATGGACCCGGTACCTCCCGTCACTCAGCCTGATGACAGAAGTATGGCCCAATTGAAGGACTTTTTGTAAATGAATCTGCCCGCATTCAAAAGGAAAAAGGATCCCGTAAAGGCTAAAGAGTGGCTGACTGAGTTGAGAGTCATATTTGACTATTTGGGGTGCACGGACATTGATAGGGTCAGTATGAGCGCTTATATGTTGAAAGGGAGAGCTCGAGATTGGTGGGGTACTACCTAAGGTATTCTAATGTCCAGCTAAGATGTGATTAGCTGGGACGGGTTTCAGACAGGTTTTTGAGCCAATACGTACCACAGGCCGCTCAGAGAAAGAAGCAGGCAGAGTTTTTGAATTTGGTACAGGGCGATATGTTTGTGGATGATTATGAGAGCCAATTTACCGCTCTATTGAGATATGATCCAGAGACCTTAAAAAATGAAGAGCTCCGCACAGAGAGATTTGTGTATGGATTGAAGCCTATCATTAGAGATCGCTTGATAGGGCTATGTATTACTGAGTTTGGAGATGCTCTGAGACGAGCACAAGATCGAAATTGTACAATCCCGGAACGAGTCCAGTGCAGGGATTCGGGATAAAGGCAAGAGGCAATCGATTTCCCAGGCAGAGGTTCGGATAGGTTCCTTCAGAAGAGGGAGGATTGAGGTATAGAAGGGCAGATTTGAGAGACCCAGAGCTTATCCTATCATCAGAGAGACCCCTCGAGATGTCAGGCCTGAGATAAGGGTTTACAGAGATTATGGCCGATCGCATGAGGGGAGTTGTATTGGGTTGATCCATGGATGCTTTAGATGTGGAGACATGAGTCACAGAGTGAAAGACTATCCTCAACCTCAGAGACCACATGCTCCAGAGCCTACTAGACAGCAACCTCAGAGGGTGAATCCCCCGAGATGGGCTACTGCTGTAGAGAAAGGGAAGAAGTTCGTTACAGTGGGACGTGTGTTTGCACTGAACAAAGAGACAGTGGACACTTCTGCAGAAACTGTAAGAGGTATACTCTTTGTCTGTAATCATAAGGCTCATATATTGATTGATTCAGGGTCCACGCATTCGTTTATTTCTGAACATTTTGCATGTAGATTAAATTTGAAGTTTGAACCTTTAAAGTATATACTACATGTAAATACCCATATGCGTGAGTCCCAGAGAACCGAGTTGATCTGTAGAGGATGTGAAATAAAGGTAGGAGATAGAGTAATGTTAGCAGATCTAATAATGTTAAATATACATGGGTTTGATGTAATTTTGGGAATGGATTGGCTGGCAACCAATCGAGTGAGTTTAGACTGCTACACTAAGATTATAACTTTTTCCCTACCTGAACCTTACAATGTACATTTGAAATATTGAGGAAATGAATGTGTAGAATTTTTATAAGTAATTTGAAATCTTGGTGTTACTTTTGAGAGTACTAAATTTGATCATTCATGTGAAGGTTATGAAACATTCATCTCAGATGATGATTGGGAACATCCGAGGATTGAGGATATACCTGTGGTATGTGAATTTTTGGATGTTTTCTCAGATGAGTTACCAGGTTTACCACCAGAGAGAGAGCTAGAGTTTACCACTGATTTGGTACCAAATACTCAGCCGATCTTTAGACCTCCATATAGGATGGCATTAGTGGAACTTGAGGAATTGAAGAAACAACTATAGGAGTTATTGGATCAAGGGTTTATTAGACCCAGTGTTTCACCATGGGGAGCACCAGTTTTATTTGTTAAGAAGAAGGATGGTAGTCTCAGATTATGCGTAGACTATCGATTATTGAATAAAGCCACGGTGAAGAATAAATACCCATTGCCCAGGATTGATGATCTACTTGATCAGCTGAGAGGGACCTCAGTCTTTTCTAAGATTGATTTGAGATCGGACTATCACCAATTGAGGATTAAGGAAGAAGATATTCCGAAGATGGCCTTCAAGATAAGGTACGACCATTATGAATTTCTAGTGATGTCCTTTGGATTGACGAATGCCCCTGTAGCCTTTATGAGGTTAATGAACGAGGTGTTCAAGGACTATCTAGATAATTTTGTGATAGTCTTTATTGATGATATCCTGGTGTACTCTCGGTCTTATGAGGAGCACGCACAGCACTTGTGGTTAGTACTTCAAATACTCCGAGATAAGCAATTGTATGGAAAGCTTAGTAAGTGTGAGTTTTGGCTGGATCAGATAGCTTTCCTTGGTCACATAGTTTCAGAGGAGGGAGTATCAGTTGATCAAACTAAAGTGGAGGTTGTGGTTAATTGGGAAAGACCGAGGACAGTTATAGAGGTACGAAGCTTTTTTGGTTTGGCAGGGTATTATAGAAGATTTGTGGAAGGATTTTCCAGGATTGCCACTCCTTTGACCAAGCTCACACGCAAGGAGACTCCGTTCATATAGACTGAATAATGTGAGGTCAATTTTCAAGAATTGAATAGGAGATTGACAGCGGCACCTGTGTTGACTATTCCTGAGGGATTAAAAGGATTTTCAGTGTATAGTGATGCCTCGCATCAAGGATTGGGGTGTGTGCTTATACAGTATGGAAGAATGGTTGCTTATGGATCGTGACAATTGAAAAATCATGAGTGGAATTACCTCACGCATGATTTGGAGTTAGCCGCTATGGTATTTGCCTTGAAGATCTGGCGACACTACTTATATGAGGAAAGATTCCAGATCTTCACTCATCACAAGAGTTTGAGATATCTCTTTGATCAGAAAGAGTTAAATATGAGACAAAGGAGATGGATGGAACTCCTTAAGGATTATGACTGCGAGATTCTATACCATCTAGGTAAGGTGAACGTAGTTGCTAATACCCTGAGCAGGAAGAGTATGATATCTGCTATGATGATCAGGGAATGGGATTTACTGGAGCAGTTCGCCGAACTCCGGATTAGAGTTAAAGAGGTAGAGATTGGATTTTTGGCTAGCCTGCGAATAGAACCCAGGATCATGGATCAAATTAGAACTGAGCAGCGCAGTATCAGAGGTTGATAGATATGGTTAGCCAAGCTGAGTAGACTTCGCAGTCGGATCTCACAATCAGTGAGGTTGGATTGTTGAGATTCAGAAGACGGATTTGTGTACCAGACGATGATACCCTGAAGAGATAAATATTGAGAGAATCCTTCTGCTCGCGATACATCATGCACCCAGGGAGTACTAAAATGTACCGAGATTTGAGAAATATGTATTGGTGGAGTGGTATGAAGCGAGACGTGGCAGATTATGTGCCCAGATGTTTAGTGTGCCAGCAAATGAAAGCTGAGCATCAAAAGCCTAGAGGATTATTGCAGCCTTTACTTGTGCCTACATGGAAATGGGAGCATGTCACCACGAACTTTATTATGGGTTTACCGAGGACCCAAAGAGGTCATGATGCGATATGGGTTATAGTGGATAGACTGACAAAAAGTGCCCACTTCCTTGCCATCAAGAGCACAGATACTATGGATGCCTTAGCCGAGTTATATGTCAACGAGATAGCTAGATTACATGGGGCTCCAGTGAGTATTACTTCTGATAGAGATTCCCAATTTACTTCCAGATTTTGGACCCAGTTTCAGGAGTCCATGAGATCTCGATTGAGTTTTAGTACTGCTTATCATCCTCAGACAGATGGTCAGTCAGAGAGGACTATTCAGACCCTGGAGGATATGTTGAGGGCGTGTACGATGGATTTTAAGGGATCATGGGATGATCACCTGCCCCTAGCAGAGTTTGCGTACAATAACAACTATCATGCGAGTATTGGAATGGCACCTTTTGAGGCTCTATATGGTAGGAGTGTAGATCCCCTGTAGCTTAGGAAGAAGTGAGTGACAGAAAGATAAATGCTCTCAAACTTGTTGAACATGTTGTACAGAGTGTGAAGCTCATATGTGAGAGATTACGAGCTGCACAGAGTACACAGAAAAGCTACGCGGATGAGTGTAGACGTCCACTCGAGTTTGATGTTGGTGATGCAGTGTTTCTAAAGATATCATCGAGTAAGGGTATCATGAGATTTGGAAAGAAAGGGAAATTAAGTCCTCGATACATAGGCCCCTTTGAGATTCTTGAGAGGGTGGGAGAGGTAGCCTATAGGTTGGCATTACCCCCACAGATATCTGAAATACACAACATCTTCCATGTAGCTATGTTGAGGAAGTACCACCCAGACCCTTCTCATGTCATAGAGTATGAAGAGATTGACATACAAGAGGACATGAGCTACACTGAAGAACCCGTTCGAATTCTCGATAGAAAAGAGAAGGTGCTTCGGACTAAGAGCATCCCATTAGTGAAAGTTTTATGGAAACATCACTCAATGGAAGAGGCAATGTAGGAATTGAAGAGTCTCATGAGGGAGAAGTACCACCATCTGTTTGACGAGTTGAGTTAAATTTGGAGGACCAAATTCTTTTTAAGGTGGGGAGGACGTGAGATCTGAGAATTTTGCACATATCCAATTATGTAATGTGAACTTGAAATGTAATTTATTGAGCTGAATGTAATGTACTCTTACATTGAGGTGGTATGGAATGAATTTCTAAGTGATGAATGAGTCATGAATGAGATTTTATGTTAAGTGTTTAACCAAAGTGTGAAACTATGAGGCCAGATCGATCTTGAAGAAGAGATGATCGATCTGGTAGGCTAAAGTGACAAGGAATGAGGAAATTTAAATGAGCAGATCTATCTCTAATGGAAGAGGATCGATCTCCGTATGATTTTGTAATGAAGAGATCGATCTTATGAGGAAGGAATCGATCTCATGAAGCATTCTGTAAGGAGAAGATCGATCTCCTTAGGGAGCAGATTGATCTCATGAAGTGTTCTGTAAACAGAAGATCGATCTTGAAATTAGAACAGATCGATCTCATAAAGCCATGAAGAGATCGATCTCACCCCACGACAGATCAATCTCCTAGGCATAAAATTACCCCAAAAATGTTCCCAAATTCAAATGCAAATCGATCTCATCAAGGACCAGATCGATCTCTTACCCTTCGTTTATAAAAAAGACCCAGTGTTTTCCTGCATTTCATCTTTTCTCTCTCTTCCAAACCTTCATTTTAGCCGAGCCCTAGCTTTCTCTCTCTTCCAAAGTCCCCATTTCTGTCCAAATCGAAGGTTGTAGCAAGAAGGAAAGTTGTTCTCATCCAAAGGAGAACAACATACTTGGAAATCGAAAGACGGATTGAATCGAGGCAAGAGTTGAGCACTCCACAAGTTTCGGTAAATTCTAAACTTTGATCTTGGATTTTAAAGTGATTTTTGGTGATTATGGTTGTAGGCATTGTGATTAAATAGCTAGGAAATGGTTAAGGATTGATGAAACTATGATTTTGTTGGACTAAAGGTAACGTTAGGTAATTTTTGGTAATTTTGGGAATTATGAGTATAAATTGGAATTGAGACAATGAGGTGAATTTAACATGGAATATGGTGTGAGAAATGTAGAATTCTGAGATGTAGTGGATGAGAATGTGATTGTATTGTAGCATGAAATGTAATTTTGAGAAAAGCAAGTATGTTTTATGAGCTATTGCACACAATTTTATAGCCGGTTGGAGCCCAATTTTATTGAGTTGTAAACTAAATATGAAGATGTTTTACAATCGTTTTTGGTTTAAAAAGTGAAAAATGATTTGGGCTCTACGTTAAGGCGTACTGAGATTTGAGAAATGTGTGCTTGGTTTTTTCGGTTTAAGCTCGGTTTTACATGTTTTGTGTCAAGTACAAAACGATTTGAGATGAGTTTTATGAAAAAAACCATTATGAGCTTTACGTGAAGGCAACACGATTTTTATGATAATGGTTATTGGTTGAGACTTAGGCGTGTCATGTGAATAAATGCCAGGCATTACTCTGGTAGTATGTAAGTCTAACATATTTTCCCCTACTCTGGTAGCGCTGGTTACGTACCTAGCCTCATTTTACACATGAGAGTGTATTTGGTGGCTGTGCCACGTGTGGATTGTGTTTGGTGGCTGTGCCATGTGCAAATTCTATTTGGTGGCTGTGACACGTGAGGATTGTATTCAGTGGCTGTGCCACGTGCAAATTGTATTCAGTGGCTGTGCCACGTGCCGATTGTATTTGGTGGCTGTGCAACGTGCATTCTATTGAGGTGATTTTTATCACGTTTTAAAGAGAAAAGCCATTATCACATCCTGATTTCCACATGCTTGTGACTGTGATTTGTACTGAGTATGTACTCCAGTGTTTTTACATGATTTTAGAGAAACGAGATAAGAATGATGTTTTAATGAGTTCATGAAACATTTTCTATTGAGTTTCAACTGTGAAATAAAATGATTGTGCTGTGCAAATCATTAATTTATCAATGAGTCCCTTACCCCCTTACTGAGCGACTTAGAAGTCACCCTGTTTTATTTCTCCCCAGATTTCTTCAAGTGATGAGGGTTTTCTTGCGACGTACGGAGTAGTGGCTAGTGGAGGACTTAAGCTCCAGGCCATATTTGTATTTGAGGTATAATTTACATTGCATGTACCCAGACTAATGTGTATTTACAGACACTTGATGTACAATTATGTATGAGATGTATTAGGATTAATTAATACTGAGTTGAGAAATGGATATGATATGGTTCTGAACACTTGATGATGAGATCCTGAGGTTTAAGTTGTATAACTTATATATATATATAATGATGCATGACACTGCACAGGAATACACCCTTAATTGTGAATAAATGAATAAAAAGTTATAAATTTGTCATATTTTCTACACTTCCGGGGCGTCATACAACTGGACATCCTTAGAGGCTTGTTTCACCATATCGGAGTAAATATCTTTCGATCACCCATCTCTTCCCATCCAATGGGAGAACGACACTTGTTACTATACAACGCTTCGTAAGGTGCCATTCCAATACTCGAGTGATAATTGTTGTTGTAGGCGAATTCGGCTGATGACAAATGCTCATCCCAAGAGCCTTTAAAGTCTATCACACAAGCTCTCAACATATCCTTCAGAGTCTAAATGGTTCTCTCTAATTGACTATCTATTTGAGGATGAAAAGTTGTATTGAAACTCAATCAGGTTCCCATAGCTTCCTGAAAATGTCCCTAAAAGTGGGATGTGAAGCGGGAATCCCTATCAGAGACTATGCTCACTGGAACACCATGTAGCCTCACAACCTCTCATACATACAATTTCGTGAATGCACTCAAAGTTTCCGTAGCTTTCATAGCTAAGAAATGGGTTAACTTCGTCAATCGATCAACGATCACCTAAATAACATTATGGTTTATTCTAGTCCTTAGTAAACCCATGATGAAATCTATGGTGAGATGCTCTTATTTCCATGTCGGTATCAGTAGAGGCTGCAATAACCCTGCATGCTTCTAATGCTCTACCTTAACCTGCTGGCCTACCAGACATCTAGTAACATAAACAGCAATATCCCTCTTCATACCTGACCACCAATACAACTTTTCGGAGGTTCTGATACATTTACTGCTCCCCGGATGCAAGGTATACCTCGAAGAGTGAGCTTCAGCCAAAATTAGTTTCCTCAACTACGGATCATCGGGAACACATACTCTGCCTCTGAACCTCAGTAACCCATCGGTGCTCAACTCCCAGCTGGTACTGGCACCCATCTGTATCTGACTAGCCATATCGATACACAAGTGATCCACACGTTGAGCATGTCTGATCTAGTCAACCAACTTTGGTTCTAATCTCAGACTAGCTATATCCAGGGATTTAAATTGCGGTTGCGTTCACGTTTTCGGTTACGTTGCGTTTATTGTGGTTTCGGACATAACGGAGATTATTGCGGTCATAACGGTCATCGCGGTCATGAATTTTTTTTAATATCGCATAACTTTTTTAACGGACGATAACGATAATAACGGTCGATTGCGATAATAACGACCCTCGATAGTGGTAATAACAGTCGATAACGGTAATAACGGTCATCGATAACGGTAATAACGGATCAATTAGGTTATTGTGGGTGTGACATCCGTTATTTCACGCATAGCGGTAACGGCCACTGCCGCTACCGCTATATAGCGGCCGCTATCTCGGATAACGGCCGTTATTTAAAACCATGGCTATATCACAATAGGCCTCCATATCAGAAGAGGTCGTATTTAAGCTGAGGCTAGCAAACTGTTTTAGCAACACGTGTTCCCTAATCATCATATGAGATACCATCCCAAGGCTTTTTCTGCTCAATGCATTAACAACCACATTAGCTTTACCTGGGTGGTATAAGATCTCGTAGTCATAATCTCTCAGAAGCTCTAACCATCTTCATTGCCTCATATTCAATTCCTTCTGTGAAAACAAGTACTTGAGGCTCTTATGATCGGTATACACCTGAAATTTCTCACTGTACAAATAATGACGCCATATTTTAAGTGCAAACACTACGACAGCCAACTCTAGATCATGGGTAGGGTAGTTCCTCTTGTGGTCCTTTAACTGACGGGATCCATAGGCAACTACCTTCCCATCTTGTATCAATACACAGCTCAGTCCCTAGTGTGAAGCATCAGTGTATGCAAAGAAACCTCCTGAGCTGGTTAGAATGGTGAGAATAGGTGCGGTGGTCAGTTGAAGTTTCAACTCCTGAAAGCTTCTCTCACAAGCAGCATCCTACTCTAACATAACACTCTTTCGAGTGAGACGAGTCAAAGGAGCAGCCAATTTCGAAAAGAAAACCCTCTATAAACCTCCTATAATACTAAGCTAAACCCAAAAAACTCCAGATCTCAGTAACTGCCTTAGGCCTATCCCACTCGACTATAATTTCTATCTTGGACGGATCCACTGATACCTCGTCCTTCGACACCACATGGCCCATAACTTATATTTGTTCCAACCAGAAGTCATACTTACTGGGTTTAGCATATAATTCCTTCTCTTTGAGGGTTTTAACACAATCCTTAAGTGCTACTCATTATCTTTCCTCGACTTCGAATACACTAAAATGTCATCGATAAAAACGATAACAAATCTGTCCAGGTATGGCTTGAACACATCATTCATCAAAGCCATAAACGCTGCAAGTGCATTAGTCAACCCGAAAGGCATCACCAAAAATTCATAATGGCCAAAACGGGTATGGAAAGCCGTCTTAGATACATCCTTTCTCTGGATTCTCAACTGATGGTACCCAGACCTCAGATCAATCTTAGAAAATCATATCACATGTTTCTCAGTTTTCTCTACCTGAGAAAACATTATTTCCTTATAATAGCAATATAAGATAGCATGATTTGCAACCAACCAAATCCATTCCTAATATTACATCAAAATCAAACATATTTAATAGGATGAGATCTGTTGTCATGCTCTTATCACCTATTTTCAACTCACAATCTTTACACACCATTTCAATCACTTGACTATCTCTTAAGGGTGTGCTGATTAACAGCCTTCTACCTAATAGCACAAGCTTCACAAAATTTGACAATTTAATTGTAAATGAGGGGGATATAACGGATGAGTGGCACCAGGATCAATTAATGCAAATGTTTCAAGATTAAATACCAAGATAGTACATTTAACCACACAAGACGAAGTATCTACCGTGTCCTGATCCAATGCATACACATGTCCTTGGCCAGCAGTCTGCTTCTCCTTCTCTTCAATTGTGGCCTTCCTTCTCTGGGGTAGGGTTACAATAGGAGCTTTTTGTGGCTCCTCTCACCTTTGCAGAATAAGGACTGTAGATTTCGAGCAGTCTCATATCAAGTGGCCCGTCTTTTTGCATAAAAAACATGCTTCAGATGCTTGGTAACATCACTTACCACCATGAGGTTTCCTACATACTCTACGTGGCTCAATAGTAGGACAAGGTTCACCAATCACTATACCCCTGGACGGAGCTGAAACTGTCGGAATAGAGGGCTTCACTGTCTTACCCCAAAATTTTCCAAACTTTGATCGTTTCTCAAATGACCTCTATGTTACGCCCGAAAACACAAAAAATGGGGCAATTTTAAAACTTTTTAACCTATTTAACTGAGTTGTGTTCCTGTCTATGTCAATTTCTTAACTTTTATCATTTTATAAAAATTCGACAGCATAACGGCTACATTTTGACTTAACTCAATCTGCAAAGTTTAAAACGCAGTTATAATTTTCAACCCATATCCGCAACACAATTTCAATTCTCATCTTAGGATCTCATAACATCCACAACATATATTTATTCTGCGTAATAAAAACTCTATACATAAATATAATCCTTTACAACTATTACATCCTGACTGTCATATACATTAGTGTCTATGCTATACATCGTGTCTGGAACAAAAGTAAAGTTATAACTCGTCGCTACAAATGATCTAACGAAAGGTCGGATTGCCTCGTCCACGACCTTTAGCGCATGAACGCAGTAGAATCACTATAGGTAATCTAGAAGATGGAAAGGAAGGGGGTGAGTTTTTCAAACTCAGTAAGAGATACATTTAAAATAGCTTTAAATACTCAAAACATGGTAAAACTCATGAATTTACAAATCAGCATACATATGCAGTGGAGTAGAGATGCTTACATTTCATAAAAGCAGTAAAAACATGCTTAAAAATCATCGGTTTACACATATACATCGTTTTCGTAAAATGTATCATGCTGAAATCATAGTGTATAGTGTAAACATACATAAAGCATCTTAAAAGCTCAAAATGCATGAATCATATCACACTGTCACTTTAAAAAGTGAAATCATGCTATCACAGGCATAATTCGTAAAACATTCTCATGACTACCTTTAAAATTTCATTATAGAAAATTTGTATTCAATAGCAAATCATAAAATAGGTAGCATGAAATGTGTGAAAACATATATATATTTATATATATATATATCATTCTGTCAATTCATCGTGGAGCCAGGCATAATCATATATTAGTCCCGAAAGACATCATACATCAGGTCCCGTCGGACGTTCATCATAGGTACATATGGTCATTGTACAGGGGAGCCGTAGAACTGGATCAGGGTTGTACGTTGCCCTATCTCTCGTGCACCACTAAATGGGGACTATATGCACGAACTCACGTGCATCACCAAGTGTGGACTATACGCACATTTCTCATATCAAGTCAGAGCCTGCCCGTTCCCTGGCCGTCGGCTAGGTAGATCCTCGATCGTCTCCATACGCTACCCTATGTATGCGAGATCGACCCTATATCTTCTGACTATCATAATATCATGCCTTTTTACCCCACAAAAATCATTTTGGGCCTCTTAACCATTTTATCAAATCATTTCGGGTCTCTTACCCGTTTTATCAAATCATTTCGGGCCTTTTCCCGTTTCTTGTGGAAAACCATAGTTTCAAATAATTTCTTGGGACTTTAACCCATGTAATCATAAAAACATAATTTGTAAACCCCTTCGGGACTTTAACCTGTATCATGAAAACATTGCTTTCGTAAAGCATTCTCGGGGCTCTTCCCCGTCATTTCATGAAATCAAACCATGTTTTCTTATTCATGTGACGTAAAATGTATCTCATGCATGTAGCAAACAAATTGAAAAACTCGGGAAACGGTTTAGTTTTGGTTTCTAAGATATTGCAGCATATTTCATAAAATCTCATTCAACTAACATGCATAAAGTCATTGGTAAGGTAGGTGGAGCACTAACGCTACTCTAAATTATATCCCTTACCTCTTAGAGACTGATGTAGAGCACTTTTCTCAATGCTCGGGTTTACCTTGTAAAATGTGTCGATAGACCGAGCTGCTGCAAAACAAGTTCAACTTATCACATATGGCTTAAATTCATTTCAACATATCCAAAAATGTGATTATATCGAAGCTTTGACAAAAAGTTGACTTTTAATCGATTTTACTCTTTTTGTTCGGTTTTATCGGTGTAAACCTCATTCAATCGTATTTAACTTGTTTGGCACTTTTAAATTCACTTTCAATGCCTCCACATGTTTAACATTTCCAGCAACTAGTTTCACTTCATACAAAACCTTAAATTATCGATTCTTGCGTTATTTCGATAATTCGCCTAATTAAACACTAAACCGAACCTTTGCAGTATAATTTTAACTGTAAATTCATTTTAATTACATCTAACTTCATCATTCCAGCAGCTAAATCATGCTGGCAGCAACTAAATTGAATCATCTAAATTAATTCATCACTTTCCTTCAACAAAAATTCCATTAAAAATCACAAATTAACAACCTATCTCATCATCATCACCATACCTCAACTTCTTCACTCTTTTGACTAACTTTGACTTCGATTTCAAGCTTCCAAACTTCCACTAAACTGTAATAAAACATGTATAGAGCTTAGAAGTGTTCAGAATCATCCAAAGAACTCATCAAATTCATCCAAAAACTCCATTTTTACTTACCTCGAAACAGGGTGATTTTTTGTCCTGTTCTTCTCTCTAACGTTTCAGGGGGTAAACGACTTCAATTATGTCTGAATTTGTTATATGTGGTAGAGGGGAGGAAGAGGAAGATTTCATGTGAAGGGACCGTTGCCTGAAACTGGCCGGAGGATGGCCGAAAAATTCACTCCAGTCAGGAGCAGAGGTAACGCCTATGGCAAGGATGGGTAAGGGATATCTCTCCGGTTTCAGCTCCAATCTAGATGAATTTTACCTTTATATAAAGCTTATCCAGTTTACTTTCAATATAAAAAATATCAGAGGCAAAGAAAATCTAGAGGGTCATCAAATGGGATTGTTTTCATTGGCTGACAGTTTACTCTAAGCAGGGGAAATGACTGTTCTGTTTTATAAAATTTTCCAAAATTAATCCTGATCAGATTTCTTCAAAATTCCATTTCTATATTGTTATAATATGTATATAGTATGTCCCATAAAAATTTGGGGGCTACTTGTTTAAGAAAAATATCACGAACGAGCTCATTTTGCACGATTTAGCCAATACCAAGCAAAATGGAATTAAGGTTTTGATTCACTTCAAAAATTCATTTGGACCCCTAAATCTCCATATTTCTCCATGATATTTATTTACCATGTCAATTCCACCTTATATTAATTTTCTATGGCCTCAGAATAATTTTCACGAATTTCTAGAATTTTATACGAATTTATTTCCCTTATTAGGTCTATTTTCTTGATTTAATTTAAAACCTGAGTTTAACTCACTTTTTCATCTCCAATCACTTAGTTTTTCTTTCTACACATCATTTCACGCATGAACATAGAATTTCTAAGTAATTCTCGGGTCTAAGACCTTACCTCGATTTACGTGCCATCGACCCCACACTAGAACCGAATGCTTTAGTTGTCTACGGGTTGCAAAACGTCACATTGAGCTATAATTTACTTCTCATAAGCATCATAATATGGAAAATATTAGGTTTCACACTCTACCCTTCTCTGAAACTTCTATACTCCACAGTTCTCTTTCTATCCTTACTGAACTAACCAAATTCAGGGGCATGCTGCTCAGAATCCTATTCACACAACTGAGCTTTACGCACTGCCTCCTCGTAAGTCAGAATATCTAAAGGAGCTAATCTAGCTCTAGTGGATGGTATCAACCTATCCATAAACTTCGTGACTTCTCTACCTTTACTACTCATAGTGTCAAGATCATACCTTCTCAGAGACGTAAACCGAGACTCATACTCGTCTACTAATCGGCTACCCTGAGTCAAACAAAAGAATTTCATCTGTAGCCGTTTCCTAACAGTCTCCGAAATATATTGCCTCCAAAAAGCATCGAGAAAAATCTCTCAAGTCACTATTTGGTTTCGGTTCCTCAATATAGGCTGGGCGGATTTTCAACAATGTTTCGCTTCGCCTTCCAACACAAATGCAGCAAAGACCACCTTCTCGATTTGGGAACACTCAAAGTACCCATGCACCTTCTCTAATCTATTTACCCAGTTCTCTATTGCTACCAGATCCTTGACCCCACTAAACGATAGTGGTTCAAGTTTCTGGAACTGTCTCATCCTGTCTAACTCACAACCATGCCCTACCTCGTTAGCTCTCCCCTGTGGAGCTCTTTGAGGCTCTGCTAAGGCTGGTGGTGGTACTGGAGGTCTAACAGGTGAATGTGCTGCCTCAGGCTGTACAGGAGGGGGTGGTATCGAAATAGGTCGGGTAGAACTAGAGGGGTCAGCGGTGTGGGGTACAGGCGTGACAGGGGCTGCTGCGGGTTCACTCATACCCTGCAGACTCTCTAATCTATCCATCGTCCGTCCAAACAACTATGTCATTTTCTCCACAGTCTGCTCTAACCTCACCATGCGTATCTCAGTAGTCTCTACTGGATCATAAGAGGCATGGCCAGAAGATGATTCAATACGTCTCTCAGGCCTGTCTCTCTACCCTCGAGATCAAGAACTTTCCCCTCGACTGCGGTGTCTATCAGTCATACTGATGATTTTCCATTCACATACAATCAATTCATATTACACTAACAGCCCGGTATACACATTTGTATCTAAACAAGACACAGTACCAAAGGGATGTAAACTTTCCTAACGACTTATACTGACTCATATTCAGACTAACCCTACCCTGATACCAACTTCTGTCACACCTTGTTTCCACATTTAAATCATTATTATTCATGCATACCACACACATAACGGAGCAGACAACACTCTGATGGTTGAGCATACGAGCCGATATTGACCTTACACACTTAAATATAAAACGTACATGATAATTGAATTTCTTTATTCATATATATATATATTTAGATATGTACGTTTACATCACAGTAATTCTTTATTTACTTAACTGTGCCTTACAAGTTTAGATACAAAATCAAAAGAGGTGTATACCTTCGCACAAAATGCAGTGTGGGCTGTCAACTACTCAGGACTACCGCGGCTCTCAAGACTTGGGTAACTCTGTAGAGTGGAGGGAAAAAAGGGTGAGCACCAACGCGCTCAGTAAGGAATCACACAAGTAGGTAGATAACTATACTACCTACATGTTCGTGAATCATGTCATGCAGAAAATCCTTACTTTCTCAATCCCAACCGAATTCACAAAACCACACACGTATGCTTTCTCAAAGTCATGTCATATCACAAACGTATTTCTCAAAACACATGTTCTCATAAAGCTGATTTAAATGAAATAGGAGACAAATAAAAAAATCTCGAAATTTAAATTAGAGATGATGTAAGTATGGAGACAAAGCAGAGCATATGGAAACAAGTAGACATATGGCCATAGTCACTAGACTCCATGCAATCACTGATAAGGTGTGCATGAATGTCCCCGAATGGCTGATGGTAGGGGGTCAGTCTACCAATCAGACAACAAATAAACAACACAGTACGTCGTACTCCATGTGCGTCCATATGGTACATTGTACTCTGTGAACCCCAATATCTGAAATTAACGAGATTAGGAGTGCCCGTCCTACGAGTCTTATCATCATATCTCCAGCTATATCCATACTGAGTCTCCAAAATGCACGTGCGAGCATATCAATCAGTGTGACACACAGTCTACACGAGGCTCTAGTACGACTTTATCAAATCAAGTGCAAGGATCAGTATAAGCTCACATAGACTACACGACGTCTCCAAACACGGTTTTATGCACATCACAAAATCACAAACTAGTGCGAGCAAAGCTCCAGCACGTTATCATGCATAAAACATATAGAGTTTAGTGCGAGCAAAGCTCTAACACTACTTTAATCTCAAAATTGATTGATGGCTCGATGCACATAAGGGGCATACAAACCAACCTCAACCACAAAAGGTTGTACCCACTTGAGTGAGAGAGAATAAGTCCCATCAAATTACTCATCAAGCACAAAAATCTGAAAAACATGCAATTTAATGCAAATAATCAAATCGTGAGCCAGTCTATCATTTTAGTTTCACAAAACCTCTTTTTTTTTTCACATGTAAAATGTCGAGTTCATGCACGTTATGCATTTTCAAAATTTTCCAAGTCTAGGGTATTTTCGTAATTTTCCCATATTTGGGTACTATCTAGAAATTTCATATCTATACTCTATACAAAAATTTAAATGTATGTAAACAACGATATAAATACTTACAACTATCTCTAAGAGCTTACGAAATCCCTTACCTCGAAATGTGTCGACTGCGAATTTTAAATTCTTGATCTCTTCGGATCACGCAGTCTAATTGGCTCCAGACGTATCATTAGGAGCCAAATCTTTCCTTAGTGGAACGTAAGTCAAGATCCGCTCAAAGTCGTACACATCGCCTACCTTTTTTTCACTACACAGCAATATATATTTAAACCGGTTAATTTCGGTCTAATATAAATTCAAATTAATTATCCGAAAAATAAATCGACCGATTTTTGACCACTTACCAGTCTACTGCTATGCCGAGGTAACACTGAATATTTTCCAAAATTTTTTTCTCTCTCCTTTGACTGAACGGGTTCGAACCGGTTCAGACCCTTTCACACTGAACCAGTCCGAACCGGTTCAGGTGGATTTTTGCCATTGTCAGCTCTGTCGATCGGCTCTCGGGGTGGTTCAACCACCGTTCGGCGCACCTCGGCCTGGGGAACCTTCGACTTGCAGGGCTGAGGTCGAATCGACGCCGGTGGCCACCGTTTTTCCCTTATCTCCCGCGGGTTCTTTTCTCGCTGATCTCCCTTTTCGACAGTTCTCACTGCGCGTGCCGACGTCCAGTCACTCCCTAGGTGTCGATCGTCCCTTCGCCGCCCCTCTCTTGCCGGAGGTGAGGCACAGTGGTTTCGGTTTGGGGGGCTTCAGTTTCTCTCTCTTTTTTTTTTCCAATTTCTTTCTTTTATTTTTTATTATATTATAGTCAATATAATACAATATATATATATATATATATATACCAAAAGATCTAAAAAAAATACATATACTAATAATACAATATCTTATAGTTTAAAATATAATAATAATAATAATAATAATAATAATAATAATAATAATAAAACCAATATTATTATTATTATTATTATTATTATTATTATTATTCTCATAGTATATTTTATACACTAAAATTTACACACCCTTGTACATATATTTTATTTAATTTATTCTACAAAATATATGTACATTTTGTTTCATTTTATCGCATTTATTTATTCCTCGAAAATATATTTTTTCTATATTTTCGAGGTAAATTGCCAAATTGAGTAATTTCCAGGTTATTACTTTCAGACTAACTTCCCTTCTTGGACTCCCTATATTTTTGCGTTCTGAGTCCATATTTTCAATAGGTTTAACTTAATTTCATTCGGTTTATTCCGAATTTACCCAAGTTCTTATTTCGATACTTTAAAACTTATCGGTACCCAATTTAATTATTTATACTCGAAATTGTATTATTTCTTCTTTATTGATTAATATATCATATTTACACGATTAAAACGATATATTCATATGGAAATAATGCAGAGTTCAGGTCTTAAAACTGGAGATTTGCATCTCCTACCTTATAAGGCCTCAAAAGGTGCCATCCCGATACTAGGATGATAATTATTATTGTAGGCAAACTCTGCAAGGGGCAAATGATCATCCTATGAACCCTTAATATCCAATACACACGCTCTCAACATATCCTCCAAGGTTTGAATGGTCTACTCGGACTGACAGTCAGTCTGATGATGATTGGCAATGTTCAAATTCAGCTGAGATCCTATGGCTTCTTGAAAATGAGTCTAGAATCTGGAGGTGAACCTGAAATCCCTATCAGATGTAATACTCACGGGAGCCTCATGTAACCGAGCCACCTCTCTAACATATAACTCTGTCAAGGCACTCAAAGAATTTGCGTTCTTAATGGCAAAGAAGTGGGCACTCTTAGTCAATATGTCTACTATCATCTAGATTGCATCATGACCTCTCCAGGTCCTCGGTAAACCCATAATAAAGTTCATCGTTATATGATCTCATTTTCACGTAGGCACGGGCAAAAACTTAAGTAGTCTTGCAGGCTTTTGGTGCTAAACTTTAACCTGCTAACAAACCAAACATCTGGCCACATATTCTACCACATCATATTTCATATCAATCCACCAATACACCTTACGCAGATCATGGTACATCTTGGTACTGCCTAGGTGCATGGTGTAACAGGCACAGTGAGACTCTCAAAATCTCCTGCTTCAGGGTATCATCGCTCAGAACACAGATACGACCCTGACCCTCAACAAACCATCATCACTAACCGAAAAGTCTGATTGCAAGCTCTGCTTTGCTTGGCTAACCATGTCCTATAATCTCTTATCATTTTTCTGCCATGCTCTGATGTGATCCAAAATATTGGGCTCTATCTGTAGGCTAACCATAAATCCAACATCCGCTTCCTTAATACTGATACTGAGTCCGGTGAACTGTTTCAATAAACCTTATTCCCTGACCATCATGATAGAAACCATACTCTTCTTACTCAGGGCATCAACAACTATGTTCGTTTTACCCGGATGATACAAAATCTCGCAGTCATAATCCTTAAGGAGGTCTATCCATCGTTTTGGCCTCATATTAAGCTCATTTTAATGAAAAATGTACTTTAAACTCTTGTGGTCAGTGCAGATTTGGAATCTCTCTCCATATAAATAATGTCGCCATATTTTCAAAGCAAGCACCACTGCAGCTAACTCCAAATCATACGTGGGGTAATTTCGCTCATGGTTCTTAAGCTGGCATTAACCATAAGCGACTACTCTCCTATGCTGCATGAGTACGCACCCCAGATCTTAATGGGAAGCATCACCATATACTGTGAAGCCTTCGGATCCACTCGGAATGGTCAGAATTGGTGTTGTAGTCAATCTCCACCTAAGCTCTTGAAAACTTTGCTCACACTGATCAGATTATACAAACAGAACATCATTACGTGTAAGCTTAGTCAATGGAGCTGCAATCTGGGAGAATCCTTCAACAAGTCCCCGGTAATACCCTGCCAATCCTAGAAAGCTCTGAATCTCTGTAACTGTCTTCGATCTCTCCCACTTAAGTGCAGCCTCTATCGTAGACGGATCAACTGACACCTTATCCTTAGATACAATATGACTAAGGAAAGTCATCTAATCTAACCAGAAATCACATTTACTAAACTTCTCATACAACTGCTTATCTCAGAGTATTTGAAGCACAATCTTCAAATGTTGCACGTGCTCCACCCGGGACTTAGAATATATTAGAATATCATCAATGAAAACTATTACAAACCGATCCAGGTAATCCTGAAACACATCATTCATCATATTCATAAAAGCAATAAGAGTATTAGTTAGACCAAAGGGCATCACTAAAAACATGTAATGGCCATATCGGGTTCTAAAGGTCATTTTTGGAACATTCTCCTTCCTTATCCTTAATTGGTGATAGCCTGACCTCAGATCAATCTTAGAAAATACTGAAGCCCCTCTTAACTGATCAAATAAATCATCTATTCTGGGCAGGGAGTATTTATTCTTTACTGTAACATTATTCAACAATTTGTAATTTATACAAAATCTGAGGCTACCATCATTCTTTCTGACAAATAGAACCAGAGCTCCACATGGTGACACACTGGGCCTAATAAAACCCTTATCAAGCAACTCCTGCAACTGCTTCTTCAGTTTTTCTAATTCAACCAGTGTCATCCTATAGAGAGGTTTAGAGATTGGCTGGGTATCTGACACTAAATCAATAGTGAACTCCATCTCTCTCTCTGGTGGTAAGCTCGGCAACTCATCTGGAAAACTACCGGTATAACTTCTATACTTGGATGCTTCCGACTGGTATCGGAGATAAGTGCGATATAACCTTCATATCAGTAATTTCAAAAAATTATAAATATATCATAAGATTTCATAAACTGAACATCACATATTTTATTTCTTAATAGCCAAACATACACTGAATTTATTAGGTAGGGAGAAGGTTACAGTCTTAGTATAGCAGTCTAGACTTATGCGATTGGTAGCTAACTAATCCATACTTAAAATCACATCAAAACCATGCATATTTAACAAAACTAGATATGCTAACATCACCCTGTCTCCCACCTTAATTTCATAATTCTTACATACCTTATCAATCATTTGAGATTCATGCATAGGTGTACTTATATGAGCATGTCTCTAAGTGCAAATTGTATGCAAATTGTTACAAAATAAACGAGTTGTGGACCTAGGGTCAAATAAAACATGCACTTCATGATTACAGATAAGAAGTTTACCTCGAATAGTCTCAGAAGAAGTGTCGACACTCTCCTTATCCAAGGCGAACACAGGCCCCTGAGTGACAGACTTCTTACCCTTCTCAGCTGTGGTAACCTGTCTCTAGGGGTTTGTCTATGGGGCTGCTGTCGTGGAGGATTTTGAGGCTGTGGAGTCTTAAGCTGTGGGCAATCCTTAATCAGATGACCCTTATCTCTATACTTAAAGTAACCGCCCGTAACCCGATAGCAGAGACCACAATGCTGTCGACCACAATCCTTACAAATCTCAATACTCTGTCGAGTGCCTCGAGTGGTCTCAGTAGTGCCAGAAGGAGTCTTAGGCTTATCAGCCCTCACCCAAGACTCATCAGTCTTCTGTCTCTTAGGCGAACCCTTCTTATACTCTGTTCGAGATGCCTCTGACCTTTTACCCTTATCCTTAGTCTTTCCCTGAGACCCATACTGTGCCTAAGTCAGATCAAGAGCCTTCTCTATCTCCTGCGCTTGTCCGAGAGCATCCTTAAAATCAGTAATACAGAACCCCAATAATCTATCTTTGATCGTCGATCTCAACCCGTATAAAAATCACTCGATGCAGTGCTCCTCATCTCTAACAATCTCGGGGTCATATCTTATCAAAGGAATGAAATGATTCTCATACTCATCAACTATCATACTACCCAGAACTAAATTAAGAAAATCTTATTGCATCTTCTTCTGAGCAGTACGAGGAACATACTGGGTCTTAAAAGAACCTGACACTCTTTCTAAATGAACCCTTACTGACTATATATAGATCTTATAACTTCTTTGTACAATCATGTTATTGATGGCAAACAAATATATTAAACTCTTTATCAAACCTAAATTTCAAAACTGTACTATCGATTATAGTCAATAAAAAATTTTAATCCTTTATTTTCTTACCATGCTTTCTTGCACCTATTACTCTTATTTTTACATATATAAATCTCAATTACTCAAGAAAGTGAAAAGGCCTACATTGCTTATTGAGATTCCTATCACAAATAATTTTTCTTTCATCCTGAATTGCTTTTGTAAGGATTTTAGGTTTATTGTGATTTTCTACAATCCAAGAATTTTTTGTAAGATTGGCTTGGTTTTGCACTGATAAATGTTCTACAACTCTATCTATTTTACCACTCTTTTTTATAACTATTACTTTTATAATTCCAATTTATAATAAAAATCACAATTTTAGGAGAATATGCAAAATTGCACTATTGTGCTAACAACTATATTTCTATTGAATATTTCTCCTAATTGAATACATAAAAAATATTAATTACCTAAATAAATGCTCATTCACCAAGTTTCATTCAATGGTTTCCATTTATTGTCAAACATGTAAGGTCACATTGTCTTGGTTTATCATGTCATACATGAAGAGAAACAACAGATTAGAAATATAATGAAACCAAAATCACCAAGATCATGCAACAAAATTGCTTTCGGGATAGAAATTTACCTTTTTTCTATGTTGCTTGTGTAAGGAGGTTCAACTTTATGATATTGCAGCCCAGGAACAACCTTCAATTTATCGTTAACTTAAGAATCCTAGTTAAGAGAAACATTCGAACGGTATCCACACGAGTATGATGTAAAATAGGACCTTAGCCTCGGACAGAGGGTGGTTGGCGACAAAGGGAGGAAGGAGGAGATTGTTTCATGAGTACTAGCTTCAAGAGGTAGAGTGTAATGCCCGTAATTTCACACGTATTGATGAAGATATGATGTTTATGTACGTTGTTACAAAAATAGCTTGAGAAGCTATGATGTATGTATATGTATTGTTACATGAGTATAAATGATAGGAGGATGTAAGGATTTTAGAAATTTAATGAACCATCCATGATTTCAAGTAGTGTGCACAAGTTTTATTACCTATGAACTATATGGACTGGATGCCAATATACATTAATTGTGCACGAAATGCAAATTGAGGTATGAACCAAATAAGGGTGAGTATGCAGTTGGAAATCTGCAAAAAAATGCAGGAATGGGGGTGTAGGGGATGAGAGATCGATCCCATATGAAGGAGAGATCGATCTCCGCTCATGAAATGCTAAGAATTTGTTAAATGGAACGTGGCAGATCGATCTCATGGGAAGGCATATCGATCTCCTTAAGTCTCTATCTTAAAGGAATCGATTTTTTACAAGGCATAGATCGATCTCCTTAACTCTCGGCCTGGAAGAGATAGATCTCCTCTAAGGCGACATATCGATCTCCCCTTCACAAAATAGATCGATCTCATCAAGAAAATAGATCGATCTGGTAGTGGTTACATTTGGTAAAAAGGACTACCAAACCATACAGAGATCGATCTCCACAAGGGTCAGATCGATCTCATGTCTCTGCATCTATAAAAAGGGCACGTGATTGGATTGAAAAATCAGATTTCCTCCCACCAAACCCGCACCTGTCATTTTCTCTCTAAGAAACTAAGCTTTCTCACTCAAAAAATCACTACATTCCAACTAGAATCTGAAGAAGCTCAAGAAGAGAAAGTTGTTCCTTGAAGTAAGGAGAACAACATACCCAAAAATCACACATTGGTTTGACCAAGAGAAGGAGATTTGGCTACTACAAGTTTGGCTAAGGAAAAAGCTAAGTTAGGTAAGCTCTTCAACCTTCAAGCTTTAAATATGGATTTCTAGACACTTTATGGGTTGAATGACATGTGAAATCTTGATAGGAATAATGAATGTAGTGATGAATGAGTAATATTAAGAGGAAATTTATGAAGGAAAATCCATGAAAAAGTGATGAAAAACTTAAAATGAGATATAGTGAGATAAATGGAGACGGTAAAATATGATTTGAAGGTTTGAGAAGTATGAACAGATAGATGAAAAGACAATGTGTATGTTTAGTAGTAGGAAAAGAAAATAACTTAATGATTTACACGTGTAGATTGAAATACGTGAAACATAATTAACCGGATCGCGAACGGAGAAAACGAGACGAAAGGAATACAAGCGCAATTTGAGGTAAGGTACTGTATGTTAGCGATAGAGGTATTTGTATGTATTTTACAGCAATTTTAGTAGTTATGACGCTAGCGATAGTATGTTAGCTATTGAGCTATGAAATGGTATGAGATTATGAAATGTAGTATGATATATATATTGTGTGAATATGGGATGTGGGAAGGAAATCAGTCTGGCATGCATGTCTTTAATGCTTTTACATCTATACGATGTTTTTTGATGTTTTCTCAACTATGTGCTGATTTTGTGATTGAAAAATGATGATGGATAGGTTGGCTAGCTTTACATGTTTAGCATGGGACGACATGCTACGTAAATAAACATGTTTTGAGTTTTTAAAAGAGAAAATAGTCACATATCGGATTTGAGATGTGAATTGGTGTTGGAGCTCCATCTCACACTCGTTTTAATGATTTTTGACAATGCTGGAGTTTCACTCGCATACATCTACATGTTTTGATAAACCGTGCTGGAGCGTGACTCGCACGTGATTTTATAATAATAATGTGTTGGAGTTTTACCTCGCACATGTTTCTATGTTTTTGATGTGTCGTGCTAGAGTTTAACTCACACGATGATTTTTTAGAGAAGCGCTGGAGCATTGCTCGCACCATTTTTTAGTGAGTTGAGCTGATACAGTGCTAGAAGTTATTGCTAGCACTGAGAGATACTGCGCTGGAGCCTTGTGATGACTGCCTCTTACTTTGATTTGCTCGCCTGGTATATGAGATATGGTTCAGGATGATGAGTCCATCGGAGTTGGGTGGATGGACTGGGTCCATTGTCGTATGTTGAACTGTGTAGTTGTCCGTTGGTATACTATGTACCGTGCTGGGTGCACGTGAATACGAGTATCGCGTAGATGACACATGGCGTATATTGTACCGTGAGTATATGTAATATGATTAGGGAGATGATATTGATTGAGATGAGCCATAGGGTAGGACTGACCCATCCCCCCTTCAGGCAAGTGATACCCTGTGCACACCTGATCAGTGAGGCTTGAGATCACTAACTATGGCCATATGTCTTGGGTATTAGTTTGCCGAGAATTCCATACCCGTCTCAGAGATAAGAGAAATTGAGAAACTAAAAAAAAAAAGATTTAATGAAAGGAAATAATTTGAGAAAGAGAAAAGAGATTTGATAAATCTCTTAATTTAAAAACTTGTGCTATGATAGTATTGTTTTATGACATGTTTTTAAATAGAAGTATTGAATTTTAGTTTTTATGAAAATGCTTATGTGAAAAGCATGTCTAAATGCATTTACTAGTGATATTTCCATTTATATTGAAACATGATTTTGTTTATGCATGTTGGGCTATGTAGATAGTACAATATCTACCTGTTAGCATCATTTTCCTTACTGAGCTGTGGTTTGCTCATTCCACTATTTTTCCCTCCAGATACTAAGTAGGACAATGCAATGGTCTCTAGATCCCTTTTTGTGTGGGACAGCTCCCACCAGTTGACAAAGGTATAAGAATTGAATACACAAGAGCATTTTGTATCAATTATAATGTATCACACAGTTATGAATTTCAAATGTAAACAGTTGTATGAGGATGTTATGTAAATATAAATTATTATACAATTGATTTTGAATATTTACACACGCCTGGGAGTGTGTGAATTAAAATTTTAAATTTTTTCGCTATAAGTGTATGGAATTTAATAATTGCATTGACTCACAGCCCAATCGTTAGTAGTATAGGTATGGATAAAGGGCACCCGGAAGTGGGGTTTGATAGATTTGGTATCAGAGCTTGGTTGGTCTGATGTGAGTCGATGTTTAGGACTAAGAAGCATACATCCTCAAGTTACTGTGCAATATTTAGATACAAATGTATATATGGAGCTGGTAGGGAATTAAAAGTTTGTTATAAATGTAGGAAAGTTAGCAGGTTTATGAGTTATGCCTGAGAGACACCGTAAGAAGGGAGAGAGCTCGAGAGCTCAGGGGCGGAATGATCGGACTGAGAGGCACAGTAGATCGTCCTCTATTCATGAGTCCAGGAATAGATAGAAGCTTTTGATCCTCGGGTAGCTCGATTAGAGGAAGATATGTGTATGGTGATGACCATGATGGGTCAAATTATGGCTAGGTTTGAGGGTGTACTTGGTTCAGCGAGACAAGCTGCACCAAATCGCCCAACAGTTGCACAGGAACTTGAGAATGCTGCACCTGCACGACCTAAACCGGTTAGGCTACGAGATCCCCTATTCGACCAGTACCTCATCCACTTGCCCGACAACAGTATGATGATGATGATTTGGGGCATGGATATGATTGTGATATAGAGAGGTTGAGCCATTTTATGGATTTCAAGCCTCATTCTTTTAGCGGGGTAAAGGATCCAGCAGTGGCTGAGGACTGGATGAGCCAGATGGAGAAATTATTCAACTTTTGTAGATGTTCGACTACAGAGAGAGTAGCGCTTGCGGCCTTTGTATTGAGAGGCAAAGCATAGCACTGGTGGAAGTTCACCAGGCCTATGTTGGGCACTCAGGGTACAGTTATCACATGGGATATGTTCTTGGGTGCTTTCAGAGAGCAATATATCTCGAATACTACTCGACGTAGGTTACAAATGGAGTTTTTGAATCTGACTCAAGGGAATCAAACCGTTGATGAGTACGAGTTATGATTCACCTCATTAGGTCGATATGATCCGAACTCTATCAGGAGTGAGCTATTAGGGTCTGTAGATTTGTGGATGGACTGAGGCCTTCGATTCGAGCTAAGTTGGCCCCGTTTGATGTTTCTACATACAGAGAGGTCGTACGACGGGCCCAGTTGTGTGAGCAGGACTATAACCTGCATATTTTTTAGTTCAGTTAGGGTAAGGATAAGGGTCTAAGGAAATTGGGAGATGGTAAGAGTGCCAAATTTGGTCAAAAACCTATGAGTAAGCGTCAGAGAGAGGCAGATGAGTCACAGAAGAAGGCTGCTAGACCTTTCATGCATCCGAATCAAACACCTGCCAGGGGTATAGTGATTAATGGACCCTGACCGAGGACTGACTAATACATAGTATGTGGCCGATATCATGGTGGTAGACCTTGTCATGATCAGGGTACACGATACTTCAGATGTGGTAGGCTTGGTCATTATCCAAGAGATTGCCCAGAAGCAGTTGAGATAGTCCTACAGAAGGGTAAGGAGTCGAAGAAAGTTCCTACAGTTACACTTCCTGCAAGGAAGAGAGCCACAGCTGAAGAAAAAAGGAAGCAAGTTGTGGATCAAGACAGGGTGTATGCGATAGACCAGGCATCAGCGGATATCTCTTCTGAGGTCATAAAAGGTACAATTCTAATTTTCAATTTGGAAGCTATAGCCTTATTTGATTCTGGTGCTACGCATTCCTTCATATCACCTGCATGTGCATCAAGGTTAACAGATTTTATAAAACCCACACTCTTAAATGGGACTTTGTTAATAAGCACTCCAATGAGAGTTAGTCAATTTGCTGAACAAGTGTATAGGGATTGTAAAGTGAGGGTAGGAGATAAGTGTGCGACAACCAATCTGATTTTGTTGAATATGTATGACATTGATGTAATCTTGGGAATGGATTGGTTAACTACCAATCATGCTGTCTTAGACTGTCATTCTATGTCCATTACATTTTCTCTACCCGAAGAATGTGTTGTAAGATTTTAAGAGAAGTAATGAAATCTTGAATTTTGTGACAAGTAAAGTGCATTGGTATATAAATGACATGAATGTTATTTTGAAGGTTTTATTGCTTATGTGGTGGACTTGAACAAAACACATCTGGATATAGATGACATTCCAGTGGTTAGAGAATTCCCTGATTTTCATACGACCTACCAGGATTGCCACCGGATAGAGAAATGAAATTTGGTATAGACTTGACACCTGGAACAGAACCACTATCCAAGTCACCATACAAGATGACTCCAGTTGAGCTAGAGGAATTAAGGAAGCAGTTACAAAATATGCTAGATAATGGGTTTATAAGATCGAGCGTCTCACCATGGGGAGCTCCGGTATTGTTTGTGAAGAAGAGAGATGAGAGCCTCAGGTTATGTATTAATTATCGAATGTTGAACAAGGCTACCATCAAGAATAAATACCCCTTGCCGCGCATCGACGATTTATTAGATCAGCTTCGAGGAGCGCAAATCTTTTTCAAGATAGATCTGAGGTCTGAGTATCATCAATTGAAGATTCGAAAGGAAGATGTGCCTAAGACAGCTTTCTACACCCGCTATGGCCATTACGAATTTTTGGTGATGCCTTTCGGGTTGACGAATGCGCCAGCAGCTTTTATGGCTCTAATGATAGTATTTATAGATGATATATTGGTTTATTCCAGATCTAGGGAAGATCATGAGCAACACTTAAGGATTGTACTACAAACCCTCCGAGAAAGAAGGTTATATGCCAAACTTGGTAAATGTGACTTTTGGCTAGAACAAATTTCTTTTCTAGGCCATGTTGTATCGAAGGATGGGGTGTCAGTGGATCCATCCAAGATTGAGGCTATTGTTCAGTGGGAACAGTCCAGGATAGTCATTGAGATCAGAAGTTTTCTGGGTTTGGCAGGTTACTATAGGAGATTTGTAAAGGGCTTCTCTAGATTGACTGCTCTGTTGACACGTTTTACGAGGAAAAATATGGAGTTTACGTGGGATGAAGCATGCGAGAGGAGTTTTCAAAAACTTAAGCGCAAATTAACCACCGCGCCAGTTCTTATCATCCCGAGTAGCTCAGGAAACTACTCTGTTTATACAGATGCTTCACACCAAGAACTGAGTTGTGTCTTAATACAGAATGGAAGGGTAGTTGCTTATGAATCTAGACAGCTGAAGGATCATGAGAAGAACTATCCTACTCACGATTTAAAGTTGACGACCGTAGTATTTGCATGGAAGATATGGCGCCACTAGTTGTATGGTGAGAGATTTCAGATCTTTACGGATCACAAGAGTCTTAAGTATATGTTCTCATAGAAGGAATTAAATATGAGACAGAAAAGGTGGTTAGAACTCCTCAAAGACTATGATTGTGAGATTTTGTACCACCCGGGGAAGGCGAATGTGGTTGTCGATGCATTGAGTAGAAAGAATCTCGGGTTAGTATCATATATGATGGTTAGGGAGCACGAGTTGTTGGAATAATTTACGAGCCTTAGCTTGGACATGACCCTACCTGAGATTGGCAGTTATAGGATTATAGCTAGCTTGAGATTAGAACCGGAGTTGATTGAGTGAGTCCGACAAGCTCAGCAAATGATTAATGGTGTAATGATATGATTAGTCAAATTCAGAAGGGTAAGGGTACGAAATTTATATTGAGTTCAGATGGAGTACTAAGGTTCGAAAATATAATGTGTTCCTAAGGATTCAGAGCTGGGGAAGTTGATCTTATCAGAGGCTCACTCATCAAGATATACAGTACACCTGAGAAGTAGTAAAATGTATCAGAATCTCCGAAAAGTGTATTAGTGGTCTGGAATGAAAAGAGATATAGCTGAGTATGTTGCTAGATGTCTAGTTTGTCAGTAGGTTAAGGTAAAGCATAAAAAATCTGGAGGATTATTGCAACCTCTACCGATACCGATATGAAAGTGGGAGCACGTCACCATGGATTTTGTAATGGGGTTACCGAGAACCCATAAGAACCATGATGCTATATGGGTTATAGTAGATCGATTAACGAAATCGACACATTTTTTTACCATGAGATCTACAGATACTTTGAGTGCACTGGTGAACTTGTATGTACGGAAGATAGTGAGATTGCATGGAGTCCTAGTGAGTGTTGTTTCTGATAGGGATGCCCGCTTCACTTCCCACTTCTGGGGACATTTTCAGGAAGCGAGGAGGACCTAATTAAGTTATAGCATCGTTTTTCATTCTCAGACAGATGGTCAGTTAGAGAGGACTATACAGACCCTGGAGGATATGCTGAGAGCGTGTGTGCTGAATTTTAGAGGCTCATGGGACGATCACTTGTCACTAATTAAGTTCGCCTACAACAACAGTTATCACTCAAGTATTGGTATAACCCTCTACGAGGCACTATATGGTCGTAGATGCCGATCACCCATTGGTTGGGAAGAAGTTGGTGACAGACAATTGCTCGCTCCCGATTTAGTTAGACAAGCCTCCGAGGATGTTCAGATAATATGTGAGAGGCTGCAAACAGCTGAAAGTCGACAAAAGAGTTATGCTGACAGGAGACGAAGACCACTTGAGTTTGATGTGGGTGAGTCTGTATTTTTAAGAGTATCTCCTTCTAAGGGAATAACGAGGTTCGAGAAGAAAGGAAAACTAAGTCCTCGTTACATTGGTCCTTTTGAGATTTTGGATAAAGTGAGAGATATAGCATATAGGCTAGCCTTACCACTTGAGCTAGCAGAGGTCCATAATGTCTTCCATATTTCTATGCTTCGAAAGTACTACCCGAATTCGGCACATGTAATTAGCTATGAGCCATTGGAGCTCAAGGAGGATATGTCGTAAGTAGAGAAATCGATCCGGATATTGGACAGAAAAGAGAAGGTATTGCGGAACAAAACGATTTTATTGGTTAAGGTCTTGTGGCAACATCATGCATCGAAGGAAGCCACTTGGGAGTTAGAGGACCTGATGAAGGAGAAATATCCCTAACTTTTTTAGGAATAGACTTGGCTCAATTTGGAGGACCAAATTTTTTAAGGAGGGGAGAAATGTAATGCCCGTAATTTCACACGTATTGATGAAGATATGATGTATATGTACGTTGTTACAAAAATAGCTTGAGAAGCTATGATGTATGTATATGTATTGTTACATGAGTATAAATGATAGGAGGAAGTAAGGATTTTGGAAATTTAATGAAACATCTATGATTTCAAGTAATGTGCACAAGTTTTAATACCTATGAATTATATAGAATGGATGTCAATATACGTTAATTGTGCACAGAATGTAAATTGAGGTATGAACCAAATGAGGGTGAGTATGCAGTTGAAAATCAATCTGCAGAAATGGGGGTGCAGGGAATGAGAGATCGATATCATATAAAGGAGAGATCGATCTCTCCTCATGAAATGCTAAGAATTTGTTAAATGGAACAGGGCAGATCAATCTCATGGGAAGGCAGATCGATCTCCTTAAGTCTCTGTCTAGAAGGAATCGATCTTTCACAAGATACAGATCGATCTCCTTAACTCTCGGCCTGGAAGAGATCGATCTCCTCTTCACAAAACAGATCGATCTCATCAAGAAAATAGATCGATCTGGTAGTGGTTATGTTTGGTAAAAAGGACTATCAAACTATGCAAAGATCGATCTCCATAAGGGTCAGATCGATCTCATGTCTCTGCATCTATAAAAAGGGCATGACATTGGATTGAAAAATTAGATTTCCTCCCACCAAATCCGCACCTGTCATTTTCTCTCTAAGAAACCAAGCTTTCCCACTCTAAAAATTACTACATTCCAGCTAGACTCTGAAGAAGCTCAAGAAGAGAAAGTTATTCCTTGAAGTAAGGAGAACAACATACCCAAAAATCACACATTGGTTTGATCAAGAGAATGAGATTTGACTATTACAAGTTTGGCTAAGGAAAAAGCTAAGCTAGGTAAGCTCTTCAATCTTCAAGCTTTAAATATGGATTTCTGGACACTTTATGGGTTGAATGACATGTGAAATCTTGATAGGAATAATGAATGTAGTGATCAATGAGTAATTTTAAGAGGAAATTTATGAAGGGAAATCCATGGAAAAGTGATGGAAAAACTTAAAATGAGATATAGTGAGATAAATGGAGAAGGTAAAATATGATTTGAAGGTTTGAGAAGTATGAACAGATAGATGAAAAGACAATGTGTATGTTTAGTAGTGGGAAAAGAAAATAACTTAATGATTTACACGTGTAGATTGAAATACGTGGAACATGATTAACCCGGATCGTGAACGGAGCAAATGAGACGAAGGGAATACAAGCGCGATTCAAGGTAAGGGACTGTATGTTAGCGATATAGGTATTTGTACGTATTTTACGACAATTTTAGTAGTTATGATGCTAGCGATAGTATGTTAGCTATTGAGCTATGAAATGGTATGGGATTATGAAATGTAGTATGATATATATATTGTGAAAATGGGATGTGGGAAGGAAAACAGCCTGACATGCATGTTTTTAATGCTTTTACATCTATACGATGTTTTTAATGTTTTCTCAACTATGTGCTGATTTTGTGATTAAGAAATGATGATGGATAGGTTGGCTAGCTTTACATGTTTAGCATGGGATGGCATGCTACGTAAATAAACATGTTTTGAGTTTTTAAAAGAGAAAATAGCCACCTATCGGATTTGAGATGTGAATTGGTGTTGGAGCTCTAGCTCACACCCGTTTTAATGATTTTTGACTATGCTGGTGTTTCACTCGCATACATCTACATGTTTTGATAAACCGTGCTGGAGCGTGACTCATACGTAGTTTTATAATGATAATGTGCTGGAGTCTTAGCTCGTACATGTTTCTATGGTTTTGATGTGTCGTGCTAGAGTTTAACTCGCACGATGGTTTTTGAGAGAAGTGCTAGAGCATTGCTCGCACCATTTTTTACTAAGTTGAGCTGATACAGTGCTAGAAGCTGTTGCTTGCACTGAGAGATACTGTGCTGTAGCCTTGCGATGACTGTGTGTCACGCTGATTTGCTCGTCTGGTATATGGACATGGTTTAGGATGATGAGTCCATCGGAGTTGGGTGGATGGACTGGGTCCACGGTCGTACGTTGAATTATGTAGTTGTCCGTTGGTATACTATGTACTGTGTTGGGTGCATGTGAGTACGAGTATTGCGTAGATGACACATGACGTACATTGTACCGTGAGTATATGTGATATGATGAGGGAGATGATGTTGATTGAGATGAGTCGGAGGGTAGGACTGACCCATCCCCCCTTCAGGCAAGTGATACCCTGTGCACACTTGATTAGTGAGGTCTGAGATCATTGACTATGGTCATATGTTATGGATATTAGTTTGCCGAGAATTACATACCTGTCTCAGAGATAAGAGAAATTGAGAAACTCAGAAAAGAAAAAGATTTGATGAAAGGAAATAATTTGAGAAAGAGAAAAGAGATATTGTGATTTGATAAATCTTTTGATTTAAATACTTGTGCTATGATAGTATTGTTTTATGACAATTTTTAAATGGAAGTATTGAATATTAGTTTTTATGAAAATGCTTATGTGAGAAGCATGTCTAAATGCATTTACAAGTGATATTTCCATTTATATTGAAACATGGTTTTGTTTATGCATGCATGGGCTATGTAGATAGTACAGTATCTACTTGTTAGCATCATTTTCCTTACTGAGCTGTGGTTTGCTCATCCCACTATTTTCCCTCTCCAGATATTAAGAAGTAGGACAGTGCGGTGGTTTCTAGATCATTTTTTTGTGTTGGACAGCTCCCACCAATTGGCAAAGGTATAAGAATTATATACACAAGAGCATTTTGTATCTATTATAATGTACGCACAGCTATGAATTTCAAATGTAAACAGTTGTATGAAGATGTTATATAAAGATAAATTATTATACAATTGATTTTGAATATTTACACACGTCTGAGAGTGTGTGAATTAAAGTTTTAAATTTTTCCGCTCTAAGTGTATGAAATTTAGTAATTACATTGACTCACAGCTCAACCGTTAGTAGTATAGGTATGAATAAAGGGCACTCGGAAGTGGGGTGTGACATAGAGTGGCTATATTGTGTGTTCTCTCTACTTTTTTCAAACTTAATATTGTTTATATAATGTCTCTTAACAAAACTTTAAAAAGGCCTTAGCCTTAGACTAACTAGATTGGGTCCTTTTGGGCTTTTTAAAGTTACTCCAAATCCAATTTAGATTAATAATTTGGACCAACTATGAATTATTAAATTAATAATTTATAATTATAATCTCATTATACCAAAATATCCTTTAGTCATCTTGGGCTAAAATCACCATTAATAAAATCTCAAATTCTGATAAAATTGAGAGTCCTAGTCTAACAAGGATTCTCACCAAGAAATCTAATCTCATTAGTACTCTTTATGTGTCTTAATTAAATTAAAACTCATACTTGGAATTACTAATTATAGTAAGAATCCTTAGGGGTGTAAAACGGGCTTAAGCCCGCGGGTTGATCCGTAAAAACCGCGGGCTTTTAACGGTTCGGTTTATTAAAATTTAACCCGTTTAAAAAACGGGTTTATACGGGCTTACCCGACGGGTCAGTAATTGGTACGGGTCAACCCGTACGGGTACGGGCTGACCCGCGGGCTATTGGGGTGACCTAATTCGGTAATCTAAATCTAATTATTCCTAATTCCTAAATCTCTCCTCTCCAGCTCCACTCCACTCACAGCTCACTCAACTCAACCTTACCTTCGCAAATCGCAAATTCATTCCCACTGGGTCTTCCTGAATCCTGATTTCCTCGAAACCGACGGCCGACATCGACGCTTCCATCTCCGTCGCCTCCTCTTCTCTAATTTCCCGTCGCATCCCAGTCTCAGCTCTCCTCATCGGCTCATCCGAGAACTCCTACCTGTCGTCAAGCTCTCCTCATCCAGGTACTGAAGTTAACTGGATATTCTTGTATCTGAAAAAGAAAACTCAATATCAGAATTTGAAAAAAATGGTGTAGTTATATTTTGTTTGACAAGATTTACTGTGGACCGACAATGCATGGTTAATTAACATGATTGTGTTTAGATGTCTACATAGTTGGGTGGTGAAAGGTTTTTAATTTCAATCAGGATTGGATGTTTGATCGATGAATTGTATAGTTACTGTTGATCTTTATATATAGCTTTTAACTTAATGATGAGATTGATGTGCTCGATGACAATTTGAACCTCAGTTGAATCTTATTGCGTTGCTGGTGATATATAGCTTGGTACACACCATTTTATTCTATGACCTCTTCACTTTAGAACTAATCTTGGCCTAGACATTGAAATTATGCGCCTATGGTAGCATGTTCGTTTATAAATAGTTCTGTATTAACTATTAAGTAAGCACGCATGCTAGTAAGCACGCATGCTAGTAAGCAAGCAGGATTGTGATCTATTCATCCATCTTGAATTTGAGCCGTGTAGTTGCAATATTTTCAGATATTTACCTTGTTAAATGAGTGGTCGATCAACTACCTGGGTTTGGTTAGCTTTTAATCATTCAATCGGTTGGCAGTAGGATGTGTGTAATAATGAAAAGAAAATAAAACATTTTGAGGAGGGAAAAATAGGGAAACATAGATAATTTGCATCAATGGTTAGAAGATCATTCACAGATTCATTCATAAATGCCTGGACTTCTTATATTGGAATGTCTGGTCATCTGCTTTCTCTGTTTTTCTTTTCTTTTCTCTACTATTAGTGAACCTGAAATAGTGCGATGTGTTGTGATATTGTCTTTGGTCCTGTAATTGAGGTATTCCGATATTTATATTTTCCAAGTGGCTATAGCAATATATAATAATTTTAATGCCTATATGTGAAAAGGAAAGAGAAAAAGAGATTTATTCGCCTCCTGCAGGATTTAGACAAAACATTACATTGATTCATGTCTTTGCCATTGCTCGGGCAATTTTGCTAGGTCCAACATAAATACTATTTTTATGAATAACTTCTCCAGAGAGGGGTTGATCTTTAGGACTGAGCTCAGGGTAGATGTGCTGTGATTTTCCATTAAGCTGTAAATCCAACAGAACACCTTTAAGTGGTTGAATAGAAAGCCTATTCGCTCCCAAATAAAGGCTCCAGCTGAACCCTGAAGATAGCCACTTCAAAATTGATTTTCCATGTGTCTTGACATTTTTGACAGCCAATAGAACAGAAAGTATATATTCATATGCAAAAGGAATGCAGCCAGGTACCTTTTCTGAAATCAAGAATGGCATTCTCCAAGTGAGCAGCACATTTAAGCCAAAACCAGGGAAGTTATTTCCTTTAAAACACCAAATTCTGCAGTTTTTATGACAGATAAACTAGTTCCCTAGTTAGCTTTTATACAGACTTTAAACAAAGGAGTTTTATATGTGAAGCCTGTACAAAAACCCAAACCCTGTGGCAAAAACAAAGATTCTTCAGATACACAAACCCTGTGGCATATAAAACTAGTATAGTTTTTATATCACACGTCATAATGGAGATAAATGAAAGGATTGAACCCAATAAAGTTCTAGAAATAACTTTCAGTAGACTCAAATAGTCAGTCAGTTACAGAAGTAAGATCAGACAATATTAAAACTATAAGACTGTCATATCATCATCATAAGACTATAAGACTGTCTTAATAAAAATTGAATCCATGGTCAGAAATAGAAAATAAATAAAATAAAGAAGTATGAAAGAGGAGTTATCTAATCTAAACCAAAGAAAGCAATGTATCTTTACATGAAACACATGATTGAAACTAAAATTCCTGCATGCTGTAATTGGATTGCAACATCAAATTCCTGCATGCTGTAAGCTTAGTGTTTCTTTTTTTTTTTTGAACACTTGGTTGTTTTTTCTATTTGAGAAACTATACTACTATGTGGAGTATGTTACTAGTATGACCGTATAAATTTATTCCTCTGATGTTGACTTACATGTCATATTTATGTTTTGTTTTCATGATTGATTTATCATTCAAAGGTTGCGTGTTACTTAAATGTTAATTGAGATTTTATTTGGTGTGTTATTGACAGTGTTGATAATGGCATCTCATTCTCAAAATCAGACTCTACATAGTGATAACATTAACTTTGCTAGTGATAATGATAATGAGGATGGTGTTAATGAAGTTGAACATGAAGAATGTGAGGTTGGAACTGAAACTGAAGTAACTGAAAATCAATCAAAAAGAGTTAGAAAGAATACTTCAGAAGTGTGGCAATTTTTTGAAAAACCAGTTATCAATGTTGATGATGGTAAACCACGTACTAAATGTAAAGGGTGTGGGATAGTATATAATGCGGGTCTTGGTCAATATGGAACTTCATCTCTAAGGCGTCATGTGCTTTCATGTAAAAAGATAGCAGTTTTAAGGCAAAAAGATATGTCTCAAATGATAATTGACTATGAAGGAAAGGTGAGAAGTAGAAAAATTGATCAAAAAGTTTTTCGAGAATTAGTAGCTAAGGCAATAGTAAGGCATGACCTCCCTTTTTCATTTGTTGAATATGATGGAGTTAGGGATGTGTTGAAGTATTTGAACCCTGAGGTGAAATTTATTTCTAGGATCACTGCTGCCTCTGATGTTTGGAACCTTTACAAGGAAAATAAAAAGAAATTGAAAGAATGCTTGGCTCTAATTCAAGGTAGAATATGTCTCACTTGTGATTTATGGACAGCTTACACTAATGAGGGGTACATTTGCTTAACTGCTCATTATGTTGATTTAGATTGGAAGCTAAGTAGTAAGATTCTTGCTTTTTGTGATATGCAACCTCCACATTCGGGATATGAATTATCTAAAAAAGTAATGGAAATTTTAAATGATTGGGGGATAGACAAGAAAATTTTTTCCATTACTTTGGATAATGCCTCTGCTAATGACAACATGCAACTCAATTTAAAAGATGTGCTTTGTTTGCAAGAGAGCTTATTATGTGATGGTGAATTTTTTCATGTTCGATGTTGTGCCCACATTTTAAATCTTATTGTTCAAGAATGTTTGAAAGTAGCTTCTATTGCCAATGAAAAAATTAGAGAAAGTATTAAGTATGTGAAGGGGTCAGAAGCTAGAATGAAGAGTTTTGAAGAATGTGTAAAAAGGGTTTCAACTTTGAATAATTCATATTTAGTTTTGGATGTCCCAACTAGATGGAACTCTACTTACTTGATGCTTGAGAGTGCTTTGAAATTTAAGCGTGCATTTTCTATGCTTGCATTAAATGATAGAAATTATAAGCATTGTCCATCAAGTGAAGAGTGGATGAGGGGAGAGAAAATTTGTGAATTTTTGAAGCCATTCTATGAAATCACGAATATGATTTCGGGAACTAGTTATCCAACCGCTAACTTGTATTTTGCTCAAGTTTGGAAAATTGAGATGCTTTTAATGGAGTACTTGGGTGGAGATGATGATATGTTACAAGGCATGGCTTTTAATATGAAGAAAAAAATTGACAAATATTGGAGTGAGTATAATGTTCTACTTGCAATGGCAGTGGTTCTTGACCCTCGTGTGAAGTTTACAATGTTGAAATGATGCTTTTTGAAAATTGATCCTCAAGGTTTTCAAGAGAGGTTAGATGTAGTGAAAATGAAGTTATTTATGCTTTATGAAAATATGCAAAGAATACTTCTAGCTCATCACTTGGTCAAGGTCAAGGTCAACCAAGTGAAACTTCACTTACCTCTTCTATTCGAATGGATTCTATTTCCCATTCAGACGTAAGTATAAAAAATAAACACATATATCTTAAATATTATATTCATCTTATTGTTAACTTCAATTTATCAATACTAACTTTATATTTTTTTTTTATTTTTTGTTAATTGAATTTGAATAAAATGCATCAATATAGGTATGGATGGATTTGGCAAATGATGAAGATGATGTCCCAAGTTCCAAGTCCCAATTGGAAGTATATTTGGAGATGCAAAAACTTGATTTTTCCACTAATAAAGACTTAGATGTCTTGAATTGGTGGAAGGATCACAGTTTTAGATTTCCCATTTTGGCTAACATGGCTTGTGATTTGATGAGTATACCAATAACTACTGTGGCCTCCAAATCAGCCTTCAGCATTGAGGGACGTGTACTAAACAAGTATAGGAGTCGTCTTCTTCCTAAAAATGTTCAAGCTCTCATTTGCACAAGTAGTTGGCTACATGGTTTCATATTGAGTGGTAATTTATTTTTATTGAATAAATATTTTTTTTACAAAATAATGTTATTGTAGAAATTTAATAATTGAAAATTTTATTTTATAGGTTGGGAAGATGATGAGGAAAATAAAGATGAATTGGTGGAAGAATCAAATGATTCAAATCATTTGAATAATGAGATTAACTGACAAGTTTAATGTTATTTGATGTGAAGTTTAATGGATGCTTGTAGATTTTATGACTTTTAAACTTATTTACTACTCGTTATTTAATTATTTAGACCATAATATTATGTCATGTGTAGCTTGTATTTGTAATGAGAGTATGTTTAATGGATATTATGTTTGTGGATTGTATTTTTATTGGAATTAATATGATAATATTTGTAGAATTCACATTTTTATGACTTGCTTGCTTATGATGTAATATATTGCTTATGCTAATATATATATATATATATATATATATATATATATATATATATATTACAAACCCACAATTTACTTTTGTACATAATATAATTGCTTTATGTGACTAACTTACCATTTGAAATTAAGTGGAGAACTCCAAATCATTTTGGCTTTTCCTTTGAACTTGTTATATTTGATCATGAATGAACTAATATTCCTCTTGTTAAAAAAAATTCAAATTAAACTTTGTATTTTAGTCACAAATCTTTGATTTTATAACAATTTTGATTAATTCTCAAAGCTCAATAATCAGTTAACAAATTAAAATCATACTTAATTAAGCGTTTAGGTTCAATTCATTATTTTTTAAAACCCGATTCCTTATTTTCCAAAAAAAAATAACAAAATTAGCCTGCGGGCCGATCCGGCCCGCATTAAAATCGGACCGATCTTCACAAATTTGATCCGTTTAAATGCGGGCCTAAACGGGCTCAACCCGTTTAAACCCGTAACCGTATTAATCCGTATCGGTCCGCACCGTTCGGCCCGTTTTACACCCCTAAGAATCCTAATCACACTTGAAGTTTTACTCATAATAGAATTCTAGTTGGAATAAGATTGTAGTCTTATTAGGAATCCTACTTGTACTAAGATTCATCACATGAATCCAACTCCAATTAACTTGTTTTGGTCATTCTCTTATTGTGTGTGACCGTATAGGTCTCCATTACGTTCGTAGTGATTTGGAATCTTATCCATAAATCACAAGTCAAGATTGGCATCTAGAAATGCATTATGGCTACCCAAGTAATGAAATTGTCGGTGAGTTGATGGCAACCTTTCCATGAGCAATTACAATATAATTCGATCCTTTCGTCACTTAATATCTCAGTTATACATAGAGTATAGTATGTGTCAGCTCTATTAAATTTTAACTATGTTGTTTCTCAATCTTAAGATAAATGACTCAATCAAATGAATTCAAAATCTCATCATGCATGACATTTGTATAGTAGTTATAGATTTCCAATCATCCATCTCTATTGAGAGGCCTTGAGATATAAACTCTTGACAAATCCTATCTTGATCACTCACAACTCTCATATGATTCACGATATACACAATTATTGTCTTACTTGCAACTCTCATTGGGCTACATTTACTAACATCAAGTACACCAATCTACATAAAGGATACCATGGTCATCTCAAGTTTAAGGATTACATATACTATTGCCATTTGAGAACATCTAATGACACTTAATATAACAATCCACATAAAGTTCTCAAGATGGGTCAATTCAATGTAGTAATTCACAATGATCACCCCATGTGTTGATTTGGATATCACCATATCTATGACTTATGAGATTAATTGCCCAAAGGAATCCAACATTTGTTAGTCTTACTGTATCAATGATGTCCTTTCTCAGTTATATTACGACTAAGGATATTTAAAAATATTATTCTTTGCACCATAAGGATATCATAATCAAAGTCATTAATTTGATTCCCTTGGTACAAATCTGCTATTTTAGAGACTTTATCATTTGATTATAACTTGAGCAAATTAAATATGGTCAACAATAATAAATAAATGCCATGTATTCTTAAATAACATAAACAATCACAATTTCATAAGTGTGATATAAGTTCGAATCCAATTGGCTCATGGAATATACACTAGTAAAACATTCTCCACACCAAGCCAAAGAAACTCTGCATATAGTTGTAACAATTTGTAGATTAAGATGTCAACTGTGATTAGCTTAGCTGCGTGATTACGACTATACTACTGCATAATCATTAGTACCATATCAAATTTCATTAAAGATTGTACTTATCCGAACAAATTACTTCTGCATGACTTGGATTTAATTTTTGATAAAAACCTCGCTATTGTTTGTATTTTTTCTTTTTTCAGAGGAAAAGGAATACAAGCTGAGTAATCAACTCTTTAACATCATCAATCATCCCTAGTATATAAAATTTCCCAGCATCTTTTGTTTTATGAAGAACAACAAACATACAGCTTACTATCATAATATCCGTATATCTTCCTTTTACCAGAAAATGAAGGAAACAATTGCTCTATCAATTGAAACTTCTTTTGTTTATTGAGGAGAAAAATCAATTGTATAAATCTTTTGTTTACTAAAATGGGGGGATACTGTTCTGTAAATGTAACGTCTTTTGTATGAATGTTAATACTCTATATAAGTACAAATCTGATCACATTCAGCTACTTCCAAAAACAGCTTTCTTTCCTTATGTTTATCTTATGCCATTTCTTAAAAATCCCAAGTTGGGAAAAAAAAAAAAAGACATAAGACGAAATGATCCTTCTAAAGAGAAAAGATTTACTTTTTTGAGCGCCCAAAAAGCAAAAATAAGCCCAATAAACAAACTTCTTACTCCTCATAAACCCGTTTCTATTAATGAATAATTGTGAAAAATGGTACCTTCAATCTAGACAATGTTGCTGGTGAGGTTTAAGCATCAACAACTCCGAAACAATATTTTCTTCGCTTTAGTTCGTCGGATGAATGGGAAACTTCCATTTCATAGCTTATCATCGATAAAGAGATTTTATCTGGTTGATTTTGATATTGCTAATACTTTTTGATGAACCAGAAATATTGTGCTATTAACCCTGGGAATTGACTTGCTTTACAGAAAACACATGAAACGCAAAAATCACCTTGAATTGTAACCCGAATAGAAGATAGGGAATACATTCAAGTAATATAAGGTATAATCGATTTTCTATTTGAAGGAATTGAGACCTTAGGGCATAGTTGACACGCGTCAAAAAAGGTGTTGAGAAATAATGGTGACAGCTCACCTTCAAGTGACATTAGAGTTACCCATAGGCACACACTTTTTAAGGACAGCTCCTTGTGGGCATGGCGGTGGTGGTGCTGCTACAAGCTTCGATCAATCAGCCCAACCTTTAAAAAAGAACTTCATTTTTCTTTGCTTTCTTTTCTCTTCTTATACTAATTTAATCAGCAAAATCCTCTCTGTCAAATTCCTCAATTTATTTAAACTAATTAAAAAAATTCAAGTAAAGGAATAAAAAAGGAAAAGAGAAATAACTATTTTTGGTAAATTGATGCTTTGCTTCGTCTTTCAGTCTCAACTGTTCCACGGCTTCCTTTACATCATCTCGGTTATTACAGGTCCGTCGTAACTCTTTTCTCTTTTGTTTTTTTATTTTTATTTTTTGTTCCTGAATTTATTTTAATTTATACTAGTTTTTTGAGTTATACTTGTTTAGAATGAGAAAGTGATTGAGATCTGAAACTGATTTTAAGCTTTTATTTTGCTTAATTTCCTCGAAATGGGTGTTTAAGGAGAAAAATGGCTCAACTCAACTAGTCAAGACTAGATCCAAGCCAAGGTTTTGCCTTTTATTATTACTTTGTTTCCAATAATTTTGTTATTTTTCCTTTGCTTGAGTTCTAGAGGTTGACTAAATGCTATGAAGCTTAGTTCTCTTTTGTTTGCAATGAAACTGACTTGTAAAATCCAAACTTCTGCAGAAAACATGCACTAAACCTTCTTGGTTCGGCCCGGGATATAGTCGTTTTTGTATGGATAATTTTGAGAGTATGGGAGAATGTATAATTTTAAAATAAGCTGGTTTTATCAATTCACCCCTTTCTTTCGAGGTAATATATATTATCATTTATATATGATGCTTTCCATTGGCTTGTAATCTCTGTTTTTTTCACTCTTTTCCTCCCGCTCCTCTGGGTATTCATCATTTATTCATCACTTAGTTTACCACTGATTGTCTTCTTTGATGTTTTTCTAAACTGTGATATTTTGTTATCTGCAGAGTAACTGATGAAGCTGTATGCAATTAAAGGTTGCTGATAATAAGAAAAAGAACTGATTGATCTCGTTTTGTTCTTCTACTAAATGTATGTCTGGTTTCTCCTACGAGTTGATTAACTGATTGAATGACCCTCTATTGTTGCTTTACGTATTCTGATGTCTTCATTTTATTGCTTTGGGGCATGTAGTTCAATGAATTGTCTGATTTACTCATGCTAACGTCATTCTTTGAGTTCTTTTGGCTTTGTGCTTGAACTTTTCTATAAGTCTCATGTTCTTCTACGGCATGAGCTACGGGGTTATTAATTTGTTTGAAAAAATGGCACTTGGTGCACGTACTCATAATCTTGTATGGTTCTAAATATTTAACAGGTGGTTGTGGATTATTCTAAATAGTATATATGATTATTTATACCTTGAACTAGTTAATCTTACCTATGGTGTGCATGTGTGTTTGGGTGTGCTATTCTTCTTTCATCTTAGACATGTCCGGTAATTAAGAGTGAAAGCTTTACTCTCTTCGGAGTTGGTCACTCGGTAAAATTCTGATTGAAGTGACACAAATTCTTTTTTCTTTTTGGTTGAACAAAAATTGAAATACTCTATGTTATGACATTTGTATGTATAACATGGTAACCTTTGCTTGCATGGGTAATTGGGTATAACTCGAAGTGATATTATTTGAGTTAGTTCAAATAGGTTTACTAAAGATGGGAATGCAGGCGTAATTGCCAAAAGGAATAACTAACTTTAAATAAATACACTATGATGTTTTTTCCTGTTAAATGTTGGTTCTAGCGTGCTGCATAACATCACTGAATTACTTGCCATTTGGGATTTTTTGTCTATTTTGAAGAAGAGGGGAGGGGGGGACCGTGAAATGCTATTGAAGGATAAAGAAAACATGACTAATAGATACCTTAAAGTTGGGTCCTATGCTAGTCTGCTTTTATGAGGCACTGTATGCTAACCATGCCCATATCTTCAATATATATCTACACACTCTCTCTCACACACACACACACGATTATATATATATATATATATATATATATATATATATATATATATATATATATATATATATATGAGCTTACCTTGGGTATTTGTACCACCTCACAACACATACTAAATTGATAGTGCTAAAAGTAACATATTTGATGGTTATAAATGTTAAAATGACTGGCCCTTTGTGTTGCCTTTATGATTTGAGGTTTTTGTTAGGAATTCGAGGTCATGGGCCAGAGACTGGTTTTTGGTTTTTCCCAACAAAATTGTACATGCCAATAAGCACACTGTAGATGATGCCAATAAGTACTGTAGATGTAGCGTGAATTATAGGTCAAATCTGAAGCATGCTGAATGCATGAATGACTGGTTTCAGTTTGAAGTGCTTATCTTCAATCGAGTTCCATTTTAAACATGACAACATAATTTAGTTTCTAATTTTTTTTTTTGAACTTATATTTTCCGTGATCTGCTCATGCATATTTTTCATCTCGACCAATTTATGTTGTATTTAGAGTTCTTGTCTGTGTTCTTAATATCTACTTATTTTAATACATTCAGAAATAAGCAGAATGGCAGCTGAGCTGGTCAATTTTGCCACAAGTGAGAAACTGGCCGAGATGGACTGGTCAAAAAACATTGAAATTTGTGAGTTAGTTGCTCGAGATCAAAGGTAGTTTTTCTTTTCCTTTTTTTTTCCAAATGAAAATGACCACCAAGAGTTTTGTTAAAATTGATGCTTCAGTTCATTGTTTTGGTTCACTATATTCCATTAGAAATTTTATTTTCGTTGGTTTTGTTTTATGCTTTCTATATACAGGCAAGCTAAAGATGTTGTTAAAGCAATTAAGAAACGATTGGGGAGCAAAAACCCAAATACTCAATTATATGCTGTATTGGTTAGTATAGGTTATTTTTGCTTAATAATATTAATCGGACCTTATGTTGTTCTATAGCTTGTAATTGCATTAACACTTAATTTTGCAGTTATTGGAGATGTTGATGAACAACATTGGTGAAAATGTTCATAAGCTGGTGATTGATACAGGAATACTCTCTATTCTTGTGAAGATAGTGAAGAAAAAGGTGTAAATTTGTTTCATTTCTATGACTGTTTGCTGTTCGCTGATTTCTTGCATCTCTTATTGATTCTTTTTTTTTTTTTGTTATTCTTTCTATCTTGCAGTCTGACTTGCCAGTACGAGAGAGAATATTTCTGCTTTTAGATGCTACACAGACATCCCTTGGTGGTGCTTCTGGAAAGTTCCCTCAATACTATTCAGCATACTATGATTTGGTGGTAGGTACAAATGTGAAACATGTGTAACCCCCATACTTTGTACATTTTGATGGGTTAGACAAAAAAAATCCTCTTTGGGAACCTAGGGCTAAGGTTATGAGTTGTGCCACAATTTAAGATGCTTTTTTCTTCATTTAGGCATAGTAATGATGCTAGTCAAAGCCATTATTAATAGATTCAGTTTGAATCATATGATTGCTGCATTTTATGTGCTTATTGTTTATATTTTTTGAATAAAAAATCCGTAGCTTAAGTATACACACTTCATGAAACTATAGTAGTTTAATAGGTATGGGTATGTTGTTAGAATTGCTGTTATTGTGATTTTTGTAATTTCTTGTTGATTGTGATGGAACTGTAAGCAAGATGGCCTGCATTATACTTTGTTTGTAAGCCATGTTACGCTCAAGTTTAGTAATTCAATTTTTGCTAGCAATTTACTTTTGCTTCTTTTTGCCCTTCTTTCTTCAGTTCTGTTTATTATATGTGGATTCCACTCCTAAGCCACCTCCTCAACCTAGACCATAAACAAACTTCCATTAAACCTGGATATGTTCATTTCTAAATGCTGTAAAAGATGTCTGCCACTCTTTCACTATCTTTTACTATCTTTCTTTTTTGTTTCCTCCCCTAGCAAGTTCTAAATTGTGTTATTTCCTGCTTCCTTTAAATTTCTGCAACCCTTTAGTCACCAAAAATCCTTAGAAGTTGAGTCTCTAAGTTCTGCAAAAATAATAACGCCTTCAACTGCACATCTATCTTATTGAGTACAAATTTCTGTTTTACATTAAATGATATGAAATCCTTTTGTATAGATTCTGTTGAATCCATCTTTTGTCAATACCTTTTATGAGACATCTAGAAGAGTCCATTTTTTTAAACATTTTTTGGTTTGGTTGACTGGTTGTATGACTGTTAAATCTTGATTCTTGGGAGTTATTAAAGATAACGAAAAGAATAAGAGCAGGCACGGTTATAGAAGCAAGTAATCCTTTAGGAATCATTATTACTTTTACATCTATTTCAGAAGACACTAGTTATTTTTTGTTAGCCAATGAACGGATTTAAAGAGGAGTGAGTTTCTAGAGAATCAAGTTTGTGATTTTAATGCATATACTTGATGCACAGTCGTTTTGAGCACATTCATACCTTTCTCAGATGCTTGTTGTGAAATGCGGCTTGGACCATAAGTGATGTAGAATTGTATGTCTCCTCTAATGTCCATTTCATGCATCTCAAGACATTGGTGCTATCCATGAGCTATATTGTAAAAGTTCCAAGTTCTTATTATAGTTACACCTTAGATGATACTTTATGACATTAGTACATATGTAACTTTTTCTATTTAGCTTTCTCAAAGCATAGTTATAAGAAAGATGAGCAGTAGAAACTGTTCCCCTAGTTTCTAGTCAGCTTTTCAGTAGTTTTTTTTTTTTCTCTTTCCCCCCCCCATAACTTCCCATCATCAAAAACTGTGCCACCTATGGATATATGCTTCATAAAGCCTGGTGTGTCATCAAATAGCACTTATAATCCAACACTATATATATTGAAATGTTTTCCTGACTGTAATAAAACTCTTGCATAAGTAATTTTCCATTGTTTCATTCCAGACAACATGTGTAATTGATAGTTACATTTCTAGTGAATATGAAGGTAACTGCATGTTTCTATTTTTTACCTTAATCCTTTCAGAGTGCTGGAGTAGAATTTCCTCAAAGGCCTCATGCTACAACGTCAAATCCACCTACTTCACTTCCAATTAAGAATAATTCACTTAATGGGGAACTTGCCTCCGCCAGACCTGATGCAGTTGCACAGCGAGCAGAGCCTCAGATTGTGCCAGAGTCCAGGTAAACTATATTCTTATTTTAGTTTTGTGTGTGTGTCATTTGTCTTATCTTTGACTTGTTATTGCATTGCATAAAAAGATCATTCTTTTTTCCTTTTTTAGCTCTACACTGTACTGAAGGTTAAAATATGAATTTTATTTATCTTATCTAAAATTGCAATGGGTCCTCAGATTATAGATAAAGCATAGGAACACATTTAAGCTTCTTTCTTTATTGCCTAAAATGCTTTACTCATTCTGGACTGTGGGATGTTGGTTTTTTTTTGGCTTTATCTGTATTAGGTTTCTGTCAAATTTTATTTTTTAAGCTTCCTAATGGCTAAATAGATTGCTAATACTTGAAATGTTAGATATTTGGTTCTATTATAACAATTACCTCTCCTGGGAAACAAAATTCCTCAAGTCTATTTTTATTTTACCACAGCATCATTCAGAAGGCTAGCAATGCGTTAGAGGTTTTAAAGGAAGTCCTTGATGCAGTTGACACTCAAAACCCGGAGGTATGGGTGATATTTCCATGCTTACATGCCTCATGATTGATGAATTTTATTACCCTGACATGCATGTATGAAATTTTGACTTGGGATCTGTCATTTTGACGGCTATGTATGCTTTTTTAGGGTGCAAAGGATGAGTTTACACTTGACCTTGTGGAACAGTGTTCATTCCAGAAGCAACGAGTGATGCATCTTGTGATGAGTTCTCAGTAAGGCTTCTTTGAAATTAGGAGCACAGTCCATTTTGAATTCTAAGAAACCACCAACTATTGTGTTGACATGTCCTTCCAAGTACTAGACTTGCAGTGAGTGAGAGGAAAGAGAGACTTTTACTTTCTTTCAAGTTCCTCTATTTGAATGGCAAGGGAAGCAATGGGTGCGTGTTCTGGCTATATTATTTTTACTTGCGAGTGACAGGGTAATCTATTTGGCATGCAGTTTAGCGTGGCAAAAGGAGTGTGGTTATTTGGATGAATGGAGAGGGAGAGCCAAGTGGCATGCAGTTCCATGGCAAATAAAATACCAATTAGGAAAGATATATGTATATATATATTTTTGTGAAAGTGAAACTGCCTTCTTACAATCAAGTAAAAATTTTATGATTATATTCTAGTTGTCCAACTTGGAGATAATTTGTTTCTCGTCTTGAGTTTTTCAGATTTTCAGTGCAGAATGCATATAGAAATCTAGTAATTTGGTATTGCAACTTAGTTGGATGCTGTGTTTTATTTATTCAGGGATGAGAAGGTGGTTTCTCGAGCAATTGAGTTGAATGAGCAACTCCAGAAAGTTCTTGTCAGACATGATGCTCTTCTATCAGGCAGGTCTGCTGTTTCAAGTAGGCCAATATCAACTGTAAATCATTTTGACCAGGAAGAAGAGGAAGAAGAGGAGCCAGAACAACTTTTTAGAAGGTTTGTCTATCTTTTAATGATTCAAACCTTCCTAGAAAATATATAAAGCTCTCTTTTCTTTTTATTGGTTTTCTTTTTGAGACAATGGTGTTAGGTTGGGTGACAAAATCTTCTAAAAGCTTAAGCTTATAGGAAAGGATCCTATTATTATATTGTAGCCTTGTTGCTTAGACTTGGATAATTGTGTCAGAATGTCTGACTTGTCATTGCCTTAAATATAAGACAAAGGGACCGCTAAAACAGGATCCAAAAGCAGGATACAGGCACATGGACTTGTTACAAATTTAATAATTTAGGAGATATTTATTTAACTTTTTATGTATGATTTGTTTGATATTAAGCGATTAATGATCATTTTAATTTAATGAAGAGGATGGAAACGGTTTTTCCTTCGGTTAAAAGAAAAAAAAAAGAATGATAATTGTAATGAGCCTTTTTTCTTCAAGCATTAATCCAAAAATGAGTGGAGGTGGAGAATTTATGTTGACAACTTAGCTTGAGGTCATAGATTGGTTTATATAGCCTACCGTAGTATTGGAATAAAGGCTCTAATGATGATGATGATGATGATTAATCCATAAATAAGCTTTTCCTGTTAAAAAAAATGGATATTTGAGTTTGAGTTTAAAAACCAGTAGAGCCCCAGGTTGCTAAAGGCTCCAAACCTCATTCTACGTTAGACCTTAAATTTTCCAGATTTCTTTTTGTACTACTCTTTTTTTGGCACCTTTATCCCGCCCCATCTCTCTCTTTCTCTCGGTACTCTTCAACTGTATTTTCTGACTGCTGCTGCTTTCTCTTATTTTTTCCAGCAATGTAGACCTAAAGTCACCCGCCCATCTTCCTTACCTTCTACTTTCTCTGTCTGTTATCTTCTCTTTCTTTTTGGGTTTCCTGCATGGGAGTAGTCCAGTGAAAGTAAGAGTTGAGAAAATGAAGTACTAATTGATGCTAACATGTAGCTACCCTTTGCTGCCAGTGTGTCTTAAAGAGTTTTTGCTATGTCAGACACATCCAATATCTTGTTTAGGATTGTGTCGTGTCAAGATGGGTGTGCCTCCATTTTTAATGAGTTTGAGCAATATAGTATTTATGTTCTAACATGTCATCTTGTTTAGGATTGTGTCGTGTCAAGATGGGTGTGCCTCCATTTTTAATGAGTTTGAGCAATTAAGTATTTATGTTCTAACATGTCAACTTAGATGCAATCGGATGAATGATTAATGGTTTGCTTGTGTATCCAAGTGTATGAGGAAGTGCATGCTAAAGAAGGATTAAATAAGCACCGCACACAATAGGCAATGAGACTCTAGGTTGAGAGTTTTATGCCATGTTACTTTCGGTGACTAATTGTGTCAAAAGCTTAAGCTAATTGGAAAGGACTCTAACTATTGTATTTCTAGCTCTAACAGAAGGAATATTGCTGTATAGAGGGATAATGTTTTGGTACTCTATAGTTCTTCCTATTATTTCTTGTTTGTTGATTGTGTATATATTGACAAATTCTTTCATTTCAACTAAAACTTCATAGGATACGAAAAGGGAAAGCATGTGCAAGACCTGAAGATGAAGAGTGCTCTAAAGAGCAGCCACACTTAGGTTTGTTTGGATCACGCATTCTTGGAGAAAAAGAAAGGCTAAACCGTCCACTTATTCGACCATTGTCTTCGGAACCATCATGTGAAAACAATGCAAATCCTTCAGCTGTTGCAATTCCTCCCCCTCCTGCAAAACACATTGAGAGAGAAAAATACTTCAAGGAGAAAAAGGTTGATGGTTCTGCCGTGGCTGGTCATATGAGAGGCTTGTCTTTACACAGTCGAAATGCTAGCAGTTCTCGTAGCGGGAGCATGGATTTTAGTGACTAACTATAGGTTTGTGCTTTTACAATTTATATTTGTGGTCAGTTTCTTACTTTCTTACAAATGAAGATGGATTTTCCTTGCTAGTGCTTGTCAGGTGTTGGTTAAAAGAATGACTGAACCTACCTCAGGATATTTAATCATGTAAAATGCTCTTACCATCAGGCTTCTTATTTGGTGTTGATTTGTGCGTTGTGGCTGGCCGTTATTGTTATTTTCATTCAGTTGTTGTGGCGTCTATTTTTTTTTAATAAATATCCATTTTTTTTATAGGAGTTGCCTGTAAAGAGGATTTGTTGCCAAAGAGTTTTAGTACATACTTCTTTGATGGCATGGCTTAGATCTTAAGACTCATTAGTGAAAGCACAGTTTAAACTTGCAAACAAGCAAGGTTCCTTCCCACTTTTGAAGCAAAAATACTGCGAGGAAGGAGTTACGAATTTAGGATTTTTTTTTTTAAATTATTATTTTATTAATATGGACATCCATACCCAAGTTTAGGGTAATCTCCTTTTAGTCAAAGGTTTCCATGATGTTGCTAGTATGAGGCATTTTGCAACACGTTGTAACTTGCAGGTGTACTTAAGGTTTTTACTTGTATCATATGAAAATTTCGTAAATATTTTTTTTGGGGTAAGATTAGACTGCTACAATCTTTTCTCTAGAACACCATCTTCTTCAATATCAAGGTTGTTTATGTTTTCCTTTTGTTTTAATCGAATTATTGTTTTTATTCGATTAAGTTTATATTTCAAGGTTGGTTATAGAATTAGTTTTTATTGTTTAACGGAAATGCTTTGAAAGAATTTTTATTTTGCTAATTTGTTTTAAAAATTAAATTAATAAAAATTTTAAAGATATAATTAAAAAATATATTTAATATTCGGAATTTGAATGATGTTTAAAGATTAGTATTATTAGAGCTTTTTCATTCAATACTTTGCTATTTAAATATTTTATTATATAGATATTTATTTAATTAGTTTAAAATAAGAGAAATTAGAAATTTAAAATATAATTTAATTTAATTATATTATATTGTTAACTTATTTTAAAAAAACTCTAACATGACTTATGAAAGCTGAAACTGAATTGAATTTTAAATCTATGGAAATTCTCTATAATGGACAAAAAGTAAATATTAAATATAGAAATATTGCTAAATGTGTTAATGACTAATTAAGACTCGCGTATACTTGAATTATTGATATTATAAATGCATTTTTGGTGTTCTTTAAATAACCTCCAAGTCTTGAATAATAAAAAATATACCTGTCATAACCAAGATATCAATACTATTGGTAAAAGTATCAATTTGACTAAATTATGCTTCAAAAGCCTCGAGACTTTATGTCAAGTCCGCTTTCGGGAACCCTTCTATCCATACATTCTCTATTACGGTTGGGCTGTGAGAAGATGCAATTACTAAAAATTCATTCATTTACAGCGGAATATTTAAAGCTTTAATTCACACTCCCAGGTGTGTGTGTAGATACACAAAATTAATTGTGTAAATACCATGTGCTTACATATCATCCCCATAATACTGTTTACAATTCCAAGATATAACTGTGCGATACAATATATTAGATACAAAATACTCGTGTATACAAATCTTATACCTTTGCGGATTGTGGGAGCTGTTCAACACAAAAGACTTAGAAATCACCGCTCTCTTACTTCTCAGTACCTGGAGGGGGAAAATAGTGGGATGAGCAAACCACGGCTCAGTAAGGAAATGTATGCTAGCAGGTAGATATCGTACTACCTACATAGCCCATGCATGCATAAACAAAAACCATGTTTTCGTTATAAATGGAAATATTATACGAACAATGCATTTAATCATATATTTCTCAATAGCATTTTCGTGTAAATCAAATGTCAAACTTCCATTTAAAACATGCTCATAAATAGTGCCCTCATGGCACGAATGTGAAATCAAAGATTTATTAAAAACACGAAATCTCTTTCACTTCTCAAATCATTCTCTCTCGCAATTCTCTTTCTTTTTCTGAGATTGTCTCTGTTTCTCGATTCTCTGAGATAGGCATGGAATTTTTCGGCAATCAAATATCCACGACTTATGGCCACAGTCAGTGATCCCAGGCCTCACTGATCGGGTGTGCACAGGGTATCACTTCGCCTGAAGGGGGATGGGTCAGTCCTACCCTCCGGCTCATTTCAATCCACCTCATCTCCTCGTATACTCACGGTGAAGATACGTCGTGTGTCATCTACGCGATACTCGTACTCACGTGCACCCAGCAGGGTACATAGTATACCAACGGGTGACTACACTATTCTACGTACAACCGTGGACCCAAGTCCATACTCCAACTCCGATGGACTTTTTATCCTTAAACCATGTCTCATATACCAGGCGAGCAAGCAGCGTGACACACAGTCAACGCAAAGCTCCAGCGCGGTACGATCTATCGTTAAGGCCCAGCCCGTTCAATTGGCCGTCGGCTGGTATCCCCTTGGGTCCCAGACCCCCAGGTTTACCTTAACTCAACAAAACAGGTGCGAGCAAAGTTCCCGCACTTTCTCAAAACCCTCGTGCGAGTTAAAACTCCCGCACGGTACATCAAGGCTTTAAACCGGGTGTGAGCTAACGCTTCAACACCAAATCTCATCTCAAAACTGATAGATGACTATTTTCTCTTTTTAAAACTCAAAACACGTTTACTCATACAGCATGCCTCTTCATGCTAAAACATGTAAAATTAGCCAACCTATCATCAACGTTTCTCAATCATAAATAACAATGTAAAATTGAGAAAATCATTGAAAACATGCATATCATGCTATTTCCTTACCCTATCCCATTTCTCAATACATATATACGTCATAGTACTTTGCATACTTCCATATCATTTCATAGAATTAAAATATCATACTAGTTCTAGCAACATATCTACGAAATTGCTGTAATTACGTACGAACATCTCTATAGCTAACACACAGTCCCTTACCTCGTTTTACTTGTGTGCAACTATCCGCCTTTATGCTTCTCGCGTTCTCATCTCGACTTGCTCCGGCGTATCATCCGAAACTGAAATTCATCCACCAACATTTGAGTTAATGTTTCTAACTCTTATTCAACTAAGCATTTATCCAATGCCTTAATTACACATTTTTACCCTTTGTGGTAAATCTCCCAATTTGTCCTAATATCAACATTTCCAAACCATTTCCAAAACATACTCATCCACTCAAGATATCTCATTCATCATAAACACTCCCACACTCCACTTTCTCACACTTGACTATTTCTAAGTTATATTTATTTCATACCATCCTAGGTAGTTCTATCCACAATATGCACACCCAAATATCTTTATAAGCATTAACTAAACCAATGTACTTGGATTTGTGCATTAGAACTTACCTCATTGGATTTCCTCTTGCTCCAATTAGGACTGCCCTCTATTTCTTCAATCCATCAAATGGGGAAATGCCTCTAGACTATGTTGTTCTTCTCTTTGATGTGAACAACTTTGTCTCTACTAGCCTTTCCTCAAATCTTACTGAAAATGGCTGGATTTAGGAGTGAGAAACTAGATTTCTTTGAGTTGAAGTGAAATGGAAATGTTTGTCCCGAAATTCTGATGATCCAACTGCTCCCATTTATAGTTTTGACTTGATCAGATCGATCTTCCTTGGGTGGAGATCGATCTGTTCCTCAAAAATCCCTCTTTTCTGAGACGTTTTAAAGGTATGAGATCGATCTGTCGAGACTGGAGATCGATCTGCTGTCAAACAGAAGCTTAAGGAGATCGATCTGGTCTTACGGGAGATCGATCTGCTTCCAACCCGAGAGCTAAGGAGATCGATCTGCTTCCTTTGGAGATCGATCTGTTCCCTTCCATTTCTCACATAAGGGCATTCTGGCTCTCCCAGATCGATCTCTCATCCTATGAGATCGATCTGGCCTTCACAAATTCCAGATTTTCCTGCAGTTTTTCTGCAATAACCCTTACCAAACACCCTTAATTTGCTACCATGATCATTTCCTCATTCATTCATCTTTGAGACTTGAAAATGGGATCCATCCTCACTACATACACATTAAAACTTGTGTAGAATCTTTGTATGACCAAATATATACGATATTACTCAAATGAAAATATACACTTATGTAAATCTTTCCTTCCATTTTACTATACTACTCATATTCCATTTCGATCACATTCTTCTCGTATTCAAGTTCATTTCTTCCTACTCATTCGTAATGCAACTTGTACGTATAATCACAATTCTTACTACGAGTGCGTACATAATCTTATGAACTTACATTGCATACACTTCACATTACAATACATCATCTTACTTATGATTTTATTTACATTCCCATGTTCCTATATACATAGCTATACATATACGGGGTCTCACATTCTCCCCCACTTAGAGAATTTGGTCCACCAAATTAGAACCAATTCAATCTGTGAATAACTCGGGATACTTTTCCCGCATCAAACTTTCCATTTCCCATGTGGCCTCTTCCACAGTGTGATGTTGCCACAAAACCTTAACCAATGAAATCGTCTTGTTCCGCAACACCTTCTCTTTCCTGTCCAACACCCTGATCGGTCTCTCGACATACGACATATCTTTCTTAAGCTCCAACGGCTCATAACTACTTACATGTGTCGGATCCGGGTAGTACTTCCGAAGCATAGAAACGTGGAAGACATTGTGGACTTCTGCTAGCTCAGGTGGTAAGGCTAGCCTATATGCTCCTTCTCCCACTCTATCCAAAATCTCAAAGGGACCAATGTAACGAGGACTTAATTTTCCTTTCTTCCCAAACCTCATTATTCCCTTAGAAGGAGATATTTTCAAAAATACGGACTCGGGAACATCAAACTCAAGTGGTCTCTGTCTCCTGTCAGCGTAGCTCTTTTGTCGACTTTGAGCTGTTCGCAACCTCTCGCATATTATCTGAACATCCTCGGAGGCTTGCTTCACCAAATCGGGAGCGAGCAATTGTCTGTCACCAACTTCTTCCCAACCAATGGGCGATCGACATCTACGACCGTATAGTGCCTCATAAGGGGCCATACCAATACTTGAGTGATGACTATTATTGTAGGCGAACTCAATCAATGGCAAGTGATCGTCCCATGAGCCTCTAAAATCCAGCACACACGCTCTCAACATATCCTCCAGGGTCTGTATAGTCCTCTTGGACTGACCATCTGTCTGAGGATGAAAAGCGGTGCTAAAACTCAACTGGGTCCCCATCGCTTCCTGGAAATGTCCCCAAAAGTGGGAAGTGAAGCAGGCATCCCTATCCGAAACAACACTCATTGGGACTCCATGCAATCTCACTATTTCTCGCACATACAGGTTCGCCAGTGCACTCAATGTATCAGTAGATCTCATGGCTAAGAAATGTGCCGATTTCGTTAACCGATCTACTATCACCCATATCGCATTATGGTTCTTACGGGTTCTCGGTAACCCCATCACAAAATCCATGGTGACATGCTCCCACTTCCATGTTGGTATTGATAGAGGTTGTAATAATCCTCCTGGTTTCTGATGTTCGGCTTTTACTTGCTGACAAATGAGACATCTAGCGACATACTCAGCTATGTCTCTATTCATTCCAGACCACCAATATACTTTTCGGAGATTTGGATACATCTTACTACTCCCTGGGTGTATCGTGTATCTCGACGAGTGTGCCTCTGATAAGATCAGCTTTCTCAGCTCTAAATCCTTAGGAACACATATTCTATCTCTAAACCTTAGTATTCCATCTGGACTCAATATAAAATCAGCACCCTTCCCTTTTCGGATTTGGCTAATCATGACAATACACCATTGATCAATTTGCTGAGCTTGTCGAATTCTCTCAATCAACTCCGGTTCTAATCTCAAGCTAGCAATAATCCCATAGCTGCCAATCTCAGGTAGGGTCATATCCAGACTAAGGTTCGTGAATTGTTCCAACAACTCGTGCTCTCTAACCATCATATGTGATACCAACCCGAGACTCTTCCGACTCAATGCATCGGCAACCACATTTGCCTTCCCCGGGTGGTACAAGACCTCACAATCATAGTCCTTGAGGAGTTCCAACCACCTCCTCTGTCTCATGTTTAACTCCTTTTGTGAGAATAGATATTTCAGACTCTTATGATCCGTAAAGATCTGAAATCTCTCACCATATAAGTAGTGGCGCCATATCTTCAACGCAAACACTACGGTCGCTAACTCCAAATCGTGAGTGGGGTAGTTCTTCTCATGATCCTTCAGCTGTCTAGATCCATAAGCTACTACCCTTCCATCTTGCATCAAAACACAGCCTAGTCCTTGATGCGAAGCATCAGTATACACCGAGTAATTTCCTGAACTGTTAGGGATGACAAGAACTGGCTCGGTAGTTAATCTGCGCTTAAGTTCCTGAAAACTTCTCTCACAAGCTTCATCCCATGAAAACTCCACACTTTTCCTCGTAAGACGTGTCAATGGAGCAGCTAATCTAGAGAAACCCTCTACAAATCTTCTGTACTAACCAGCCAATCCCAGAAAACTTCTGATCTCTGTGACTGTCCTAGGTTGTTCCCATTGAACAACTGCCTCAATCTTGGATGGATCTACTGACACCCCATCCTTCGATATAACATGGCCTAGAAAAGAAATCTGTTCTAGCCAAAAGTCACATTTGTTAAGCTTGGCATATAACCTTTTCTCTCGAAGGGTCTGCAAAATAATCCTTAAGTGCTGCTCATGCTCTTCTCCAGACCTTGAATACACCAATATGTCATCAATGAAAATAATTACGAATTGGTCCAGGTATGGCTTGAATACTTCATTCATTAGAGCCATAAAAGCTGCCGGCGCATTGGTCAACCCAAAAGGCATCACTAAAAATTCGTAATGGCCATAGCGGGTACGAAATGCTGTCTTGGGCACATCCTCCTTCCGGATCTTCAATTGATGATACCCAGACCTCAGATCTATCTTGGAGAAGATCTGTGCTCCCCGAAGCTGATCCAATAAATCATCAATGCGTGGCAAGGGGTACTTATTCTTGATGGTAGCCTTGTTTAACATCCGATAGTCAATACACAATCTGAGGCTCCCATCTCTCTTCTTCACAAACAATACCGGGGCTCCCCATGGTGAGACGCTCGGTCTTATGAACCCATTCTCTAACAACTCTTGCAGCTGTTTCCTTAATTCCTCTAACTCAACTGGGGCCATCCTATATGGTGACTTAGATATTGGTTCGGTTCCAGGCGTCAAGTCTATACCGAATTCCGTTTCTCTATCAGGTGGCAATCCTGGTAGATCGTCTGGAAAGACATCAGGAAATTCTCTGACCACTGAGATGTCCTCCATATCCGGATGTACTTTGCTCAAATCCACCACATAAGCAACAAAACCTTCAAAACAACACTCAAGCCATTTATACCAAAGTACTTTACTTAATACAAAATTTAAGATTTCATTTCTTCTCTTAAAATCTTACAACACATTCTTCAGGAAGAGAAAACTTAATGGTCTTAGAACGACAGTCTATGACAGCATGATTGGCGGCTAACCAATCCATTCCCAAAATTACATCAATGTCATACATATTCAACAAAATCAAGTTGGCTGTCATGCACTTATCTCCCACCCTCACTTTACAATCTTTATACACTTGTTCAACTAATTGGCTAACTCTCATTGGAGTACTTATTAGTAAAGTCCTACTCAAGTATGTGGGCTCTACAAAACCTTTCAATTTAGATGCACATGCAGGTGATATGAAGGAATGCGTAGCACCAGAATCAAACAAAGCAATAACCTCCAAATTGAAAATCAAGATTGTACCTTTTATCACTTCAGAAGAGGTATCAGCCGATGCCTGGTCTATCGCATACACTCTGTCTTGACCCACAACTTGTTTTCCTTTTTCTTCAGCCGAGGCTTTCTTTCTTGCAGGAGGTACAACTGTAGGAACCCTCTCTGGCTCTTTACCCCTCTGTGGAATTGCCTCAACTATCTCCGGGCACTCTCTGGCATAATGTCCAAATTTACCACATCTGAAACATCGGGTACCCTGAAGATGACATGGCCTACCACCATGGTATCGACCGCATAACCTACACTGATCTGTAGTCGGTCGGGGTCCACCAATCACTATACCCCTGGCTGGTGTCTGAGTCGGAGGCATAAAAGGTCTAGCAACCTTTTTCTGGAACTCATCTACCTCTCTCCGACGTTTACTCATGAATTTTCGACCAAATTTGGCACTCTTGCCATCTCCCAGCTTCCTCGGACCCTTGTCCTTACCCCAACTAAACTCAGAAATCTGCAAGTCATGATCCTGCTCGCATAACTGGGCCCGTCGCACTGCCTCTCTATATGTAGCGACATCAAATGGGACCAACTTCGCTCGGATCGAAGGCCTCGTCCATCCACACATCTACGAACTCTGATAGCCTCACTCCTGATCGAGTCCGGATCATATCTGCCCAGTGAAGTGAATCGTGACTCGTACTCATCAACTGTTCGATTCCCTTGAGTCAGATTCAGAAATTTCATCTGTAGTCTCCGTCGAGCAGTATCTGGGATGTATTGCTCTCTGAAAACGTCCAAGAACATATCCCAAGTGATAACCATTCCTTGAGCTCTTAACATCGGCCTGACGGACTTCCACCAGTGCTCTGCTTCGCCTCTCAATACAAAGGCCGCAAGCGCTACTCTCTCCGTAGCTGAACATCTACAGAAGTCGAATAACTTCTCCATTTGACTGATCCAGTACTCAGCCACCGTCGGATCCTTTATCTCGCTAAACGAAGGAGGCTTAAAGTCCATAAAATGCCTCAATCTCTCCATATCGCAGTCATATCCATGCCCCAAATCATCATCATGCTGATGTGGGGCTACCGAAGGAGGTACCGGTCGACTATGAGGTTCCCGTGGCCTAGCCGGTTCAGCTTGCGCAGGTGCAACATTCTCAGGTTCAGGTGCAGCTGCTGGGGGATCCGGTGCAGCCTGTCCCGCTGTACCAGGTGTACCCTCAAACCTAGCCATGATCTGACCCATCATGGTCATCATTGTGCGCATGTCTTCCTCCAATCGAGTGATTCGAGGATCAGAAGCCTCTATCTGTTCCTAGGGCTCATGACTAGAGGATGATCTACTGTGCCTCTCAGTCCTGTCATTTTACCCTCGAGCTCTCGAGCTCTCTCCCCTCTTGCGGTGTCTCTCAGGCATAACTCACTAGCCTGATAACTTTCCTGCGTTATAACAAACATTTAATTTACTACCAGCTCCGTATACACATTTGTATCTAAATATCGCACAACAACTTGGGGATGTATGTTTTCTTAGTCCTAAGCATCAACTCACATCAGACCAACCATGCTCTGATACCAAGCCTGTCATGCCCCGCTTTCGGGAACCCTTCTATCCATACATTCTCTACTACGGTTGGGCTGTGAGAAGATGCAATTACTAAAAATTCATTCATTTACAGCGGAATATTTAAAGCTTTAATTCACACTCCCAGGTGTGTGTGTAGATACACAAAATTAATTGTGTAAATACCATGTGCTTACATATCATCCCCATAATACTGTTTACAATTCCAAGATATAACTGTGCGATACAATATATTAGATACAAAATACTCGTGTATACAAATCTTATACCTTTGCGGATTGTGGGAGCTGTTCAACACAAAAGACTTAGAAATCACCGCTCTCTTACTTCTCAGTACCTGGAGGGGGAAATAGTGGGATGAGCAAACCATGGCTCAGTAAGGAAATGTAAGCTAGCAGGTAGATATCGTACTACCTACATAGCCCATGCATGCATAAACCAAAACCATGTTTTCGTTATAAATGGAAATATTATACGAACAATGCATTTAATCATATATTTCTCAATAGCATTTTCGTGTAAATCAAATGTCAAACTTCCATTTAAAACATGCTCATAAATAGTACCCTCATGGCACGAATGTGAAATCAGAGATTTATTAAAAACACGAAATCTCTTTCACTTCTCAAATCATTCTCTCTCGCAATTCTCTTTCTTTTTCTGAGATTGTCTCTGTTTCTCGATTCTCTGAGACAGGCATGGAATTTTTCGGCAATCAAATATCCACGACTTATGGCCACAGTCAGTGATCCCAGGCCTCACTGATCGGGTGTGCACAGGGTATCACTTCGCCTGAAGGGGGATGGGTCAGTCCTACCCTTCGACTCATTTCAATCCACCTCATCTCCTCGTATACTCACGGTGAAGATACGTCGTGTGTCATCTACGCGATACTCGTACTCACGTGCACCCAGCACGGTACATAGTATACCAACGGGTGACTATACTGTTCTACGTACAACCGTGGACCCAAGTCCATACTCCAACTCCGATGGACTTTTTATCCTTAAACCATGTCTCATATACCAGGCGAGCAAGCAGCGTGACACACAGTCAACGCAAAGCTCCAGCGTGGTACGATCTATTGTTAAGGCCCAGCCCGTTCAATTGGCCGTCGGCTGGTATCCCCTTGGGTCCCAGACCCCCAGGTTTACCTTAACTCAACAAAACAGGTGCGAGCAAAGTTCCCGCACTTTCTCAAAACCCTCGTGCGAGTTAAAACTCCCGCATGGTACATCAAGGCTTTAAACCGGGTGTGAGCTAACGCTTCAACACCAAATCTCATCTCAAACTGATAGATGGCTATTTTCTCTTTTTAAAACTCAAAACACGTTTACTCATACAGCATGCCTCTTCATGCTAAAACATGTAAAATTAGCCAACCTATCATCAACGTTTCTCAATCATAAATAACAATGTAAAATTGAGAAAATCATTGAAAACATGCATATCATGCTATTTCCTTACCCTATCCCATTTCTCAATACATATATACGTCATAGTACTTTGCATACTTCCATATTATTTCATAGAATTAAAATATCATACTAGTTCTAGCAACATATCTACGAAATTGCTGTAATTACGTACGAACATCTCTATAGCTAACACACAGTCCCTTACCTCGTTTTACTTGTGTGCAACTATCCGCCTTTATGCTTCTCGCGTTCTCATCTCGACTTGCTCCGGCGTATCATCCGAAACTGAAATTCATCCACCAACATTTGAGTTAATGTTTCTAACTCTTATTTAACTAAGCATTTATCCAATGCCTTAATTACACATTTTTACCCTTTGTGGTAAATCTCCCAATTTGTCCTAATATCAACATTTCCAAACCATTTCCACAACATACTCATCCACTCAAGATATCTCATTCATCATAAACACTCCCACACTCCACTTTCTCACACTTGACTATTTCTAAGTTATATTCATTTCATACCATCCTAGGTAGTTCTATCCACAATATGCACACCCAAATATCCTTATAAGCATTAACTAAACCAATGTACTTGGATTTGTGCATTAGAACTTACCTCATTGGATTTCCTCTTGCTCCAATTAGGACTGCCCTCTATTTCTTCAATCCATCAAATGGGGAAATGCCTCTAGACTATGTTGTTCTTCTCTTTGATGTGAACAACTTTGTCTCTACTAGCCTTTCCTCAAATCTTACTGAAAATGGCTGAATTTAGGAGTGAGAAACTAGATTTCTTTGAGTTGAAGTGAAATGGAAATGTTTGTCCCGAAATTCTGATGATCCAACTGCTCCCATTTATAGTTTTGACTTGATCAGATCGATCTTCCTTGGGTGGAGATCGATCTGTTCCTCAAAAATCCCTCTTTTCTGAGACGTTTTAAAGGTATGAGATCGATCTGTCGAGACTGGAGATCGATCTGCTGTCAAACAGAAGCTTAAGGAGATCGATCTGGTCTTACGGGAGATCGATCTGCTTCCAACCCGAGAGCTAAGGAGATCGATCTGCTTCCTTTGGAGATCGATCTGCTTCCTTTGGAGATCGATCTGTATCCTTCCATTTCTCACATAAGGGCATTCTGGCTCTCCCAGATCGATCTCTCATCCTATGAGATCGATCTGGCCTTCACAAATTCCAGATTTTCCTGCAGTTTTTCTGCAATAACCCTTACCAAACACCCTTAATTTGCTACCATGATCATTTCCTCATTCATTCATCTTTGAGACTTGAAAATGGGATCCATCCCCACTACATACACATTAAAACTTGTGTAGAATCTTTGTATGACCAAATATATACGATATTACTCAAATGAAAATATACACTTATGTAAATCTTTCCTTCCATTTTACTATACTACTCATATTCCATTTCGATCACATTCTTCTCGTATTCAAGTTCATTTCTTCCTACTCATTCGTAATGCAACTTGTACGTATAATCACAATTCTTACTACGAGTGCGTACATAATCTTATGAACTTACATTGCATACACTTCACATTACAATACATCATCTTACTTATGATTTTATTTACATTCCCATGTTCCTATATACATAGCTATACATATACGGGGTCTCACACTTTAAAACTTACAATTCAACATAATCTAGTCATTAAGAACCAAGTCCTCCTTTCATCATTGAGTTAGTCTCATTTTGTATTCTTTATGAGCTTAATTTGCGATCACCCGCTTTCCTTAGAGGTTTCAAAAGGTTACCAAATTACCAAAATTTTTGTACGAGGAAAAAATTACCCTTGAGAGCTTAAAATTGTGAGGTTTAGATGGTCACTTTTATGTGGGGATAAAGGTTACTCCTAAGCTTTTGAAAATGAAAGTTGTAAGATTATTTCTAAGTCCTTGAAAAGAAAAGTTGTGAGGTTATTCTTCAACCCTTGAAAAGAAGATTGTAAAGGTTATTCATGAGCTTTCGAAAAAGAGTGTGTTAGAAGATTTACTCTGATAGATTGGAACTCCTTGAGAAGAAGCTGAAGCGAGAGGATGCAGGCACAAGGAAGGCCAAATCTCTACAAATCTCCTTGTTTGTTTTTCTCTTCCCTTAACTTCATTTAAATTTAAGTATATTTTAGATTGATAGTGATTAAATTGAATTCGTGGAAAGAATTTAGAATTAGTTGAAATTAGTTTAGAAAACTGGTTCACCCTCTTTTCAATTTATTTAAGTCAATAATTGGTGTAGACTCTCTATTTTTATCTAGGGTTTTAATTCTAAATAAATGAGTTGATTAGTTAGGTGATCTTATTAGTCTAAACAATAAAGATAATTTAGTTGATATGATTTCATTCACATTAAGATTTGTTTAATTAATATAAGGATAATTTTACTAGGATAATTTTTAAATTATAAATATTGTTTAATTTGGATTATTATTTAATTCATTGATTAGGATAATTATTAATTATGTAATTAACTCTTAGGATCACTTAGAATAATTGTTTACCATTAAGTTTAGGGGTTAATTATGTAGGGCAATTGGGATTTTAGGGATAAGACTATTTTAGATTATTAATTAGGATTAATTTAAGATTAATATGAGATAAAATTTTAAAATTTGGATTGAATGAAAATACATGAGTCCTAATTTAATTGGAATCAAATGAAAATCTTATAAAAGAACAACACCAAACTGAATCAGGGGATTTTCGTCAGGGAATTATAACTCTTAGATTAATAATATTTAATTTAAATTATTGATTAAATTTTAAAGGTAAAAAAATCCTTAAACTTGGTAACTTATTAAGCGAGTTTTTAAAGTGTATTACTAATTTATCATTCCCATAATTCCCACATCTTTATTTTTTTTCCCACAATCCCTTTATTTTTCCTCTTATATAAGGTGTTTTTTTGGTTTATAAAAACTAAATCTTAAATCATAAACCCTAATTCTTTCACTTTTATATTTAGAGTTTTTATTTATTTTCTAAAACTTAAATTTTAAATTGTAAATTCTAAATCTCTTCAATTAGGTCTTAAAGTTATTGATGTTGCCTCCTAAAACGACAACGGGGTGATGATTTCCACGTATTCAAGTCGCGCTAACGACAAAGAGATGACGTCAATGCGATTTCTTCCACGTGTTCTTCGTGTGTATATCCTGCAAAAACAACGAAAATCAGAGGGCGCATGGATTGGTCCCTGCACGCGCGCTCCGATGATTAAGTTAGAAAGCTGAGTTTCTTTATATGAGAAGAAGAGAATTATGTTCTTCCAAAGTCAAGAGGGTTCTCTTTTTTTCTTCTTTTTTCTTTCCTCTTTTTTCCAGTACTCACCTGGGGTATTTATAGGTTTCTTCCGGGTCGGTTCGGGATGAGGCCCAGGCGCGTGTCTGGGCCGCGACAGAGTCATTGGGTACTCTGTCGCGGTTCGGAGCTAGACAAATTGCGGCTGAGTTCAGCATGCGGCAGAGTACATATGAACCTCTGCCGCGGTCTATGAGGTAGAGCTCTTTCGCAGTGCAGGCGGTAGAGGTATGTCACGATCTATGCGGTAGAGGTTTATTGCAACCTAACGTGTCGCGCAGAAGCTATGCGACAAAGTCTCTATCGCCTAGAGACTCTGTCGCCTACCAAGCAACTGTGTCGCGTGGAGATTCTGTCGCCGTAACAGCCACGTGGCTTATCTTGTGTTTGACACGTGGCGGCCTCTGGTTGGTAAATCACTATATCTGTGGACTCTGGTGATAGGACTACCATTAATTGCTCCCCACTCTTTGGTAGGAATTTTTCCTGCGAAGAGGATTTGGGTTCGGATTTGCTGTTCTTGGGCCATTCGTTGTTTTTGGGCCATTCGCTATTCTCGGGCCAGTGCGGATTCCCGCTCGTGTGTTGACGCAGCCGCGCCTCTATATATACTAGGTCCCTACCATCATTGTCGATACTGAGTTCTCTCGCAAAAACAGCTCCGCTGTATATTCTCTGAACACTCTGTCGCCACTCTCCCGCACCTCTGTCGCCACTCTGCCGCAGCTCTCTCGTGTAAAGCCTTACTGTGTCGCAAGTCTACCGCCAGTCCGAAAACTCTGTCGCCAATTCTTTTTTGCTGACTTCCTTTGTTTAGGTAAACTCTGTCGTCCGTAATTATTTTTGATTTTCCCCCGAACTTCTAAAATGGCTGGCCACGGTGTAGGGAAACAAATAGATCTAGGAGTCAAGTTGACTTTAAAGGAAGCCGACATCCAAGACCTTGTGTCTAGGTTTCCTTTGCCCAAGGGATACTCCTATAGACTTCCAAACCCTCAAGAAAGCGACATACGTCGCGTGTCCGACGAGATAGTTATTTTTAGGGCAGCCTTAGAATTAGGATTCCGCTTTCCGTTATCCGACTTCGGAGCTTCTTTCCTTAGGACGCACAGGATATCCCCTGGACAACTGCATCCTCATGCATGGATGCAATTAGTAGGATTTACTGTGCACTGTTGTCTAAGGGGTGTTTCTCCATCTTTTCCCCTTCTTGATGTATTTTTTAGATTTCGAGGCAGCCCCGGCTTAGTGCCTTATTCACTTCAGCGGGTGTACCAGCCTGGCTTTGAGAATAGGTTATTCGAGAAACCTGCTAACAAGCTTCACGATTTTGAATCGGAGTGGCTTGTCGTGGAAACACCTGGGGGCCTGGATTTCCCTACTCGTTGGGAGACTAGGCGTGAAATCCCCAAGGGCCCCCGAATTTCTACGCTTAGGGAACAGTTATCCCTGGATGTCAATAGGTTACTGGTTGATCGTCCCCTTAGCCTTGACAGTCTGTTATCAAATGAAAATTTGATTTTAGCTGGCTGGGGTGTGGGTCTGGTCCCTATTGTCGGACCTTCTGTTCCTCCTTCGGATCCTCCATCTTTAGTTCCCCCCGAGTCGAACCCCGAACCTCTAAGGCCACAGGAAGATATAGGGAGCACCAACGTAGAGTCTAGTTCTGGCAGCGAACCCTTAGCTGACCTGACCGGCTGGGAAGGGTTCGGCTCAACTTTCATGGTGCTCCCTGACGACGATACAATAAATATAGAGTCCCTTCAGGAGCATTTTGATTCTCCTGATGGTAACTTTTTATTCTTTTTACTGCTTGCTGGTTTGGATCATATTTTTTGACCACTTATCTGTTTTCTTTCTTTTTTGCAGAAATGAGTCACTTTCGACGATCACTGGCGCGTCAAGTCTCGGAGGCCGGTCCGTCTAGCGATCCTACTAGAAAGAGGCCTCGTTTAGCTGACGATGTTCGTAGCGAGGCATCGATCCCGCCTCAGTTGCCTCGGGCCCGAACCCCACCCGTTTCCAGACACGAGATGCCCCCTCCTCCCCCGAAACAAAGAGATACCACTAGGGATAGAGGGAGAGTTCCTTCATCGTCACGGGGGGCTTCTAGTTCATCTGGACGGTCTCGTTCGGAAGAGCGCGCTGAATGCAACATAATTCCATCCCAGCGAAAGAACCGGAGGCGCTTGTATGTCGAGTCGTCGATGGGGACTAGGCCAATCCTCCCGAGGATAGGCCCTATCGATGGGAGGTCTTACCCTGTGGACGGTGGTTTTATCATGAGAGGAGCCGAGTTTCGGGTTTACCCGAGAGTTCGCGACAACGATACCTTGGACACTCCCGGGGTGGCTTCTCGACTGAGTTGGGCCACTATTCTCCCAAGGGACGAGGCTAGGATATTCAGGAACTATCCGGAGGGGGAGGACTTGGCTGATATGGAAGTAATGAGGGTAATTTTCGTATTCTTTTTCATTTAACTTCTTTTTGCTGTGCTTTTGAGTTTGACTTTTTGTATTTCTTTGCAGCTGGCTCAGAGGACCGTGGCCAATAACGCTCAACACCGGGCCTATCGGGAGCGAGCTGATAAGGAAATTCGGGAGTTGAAGGACAAGGTCATGGAGCTATCGAACACTGTCAACAACTTGTCCAAACTTTCGGACGTGGTACGAAACTTAGAGGAGCAGCTCTCGAAGGCACGGCAGGATTTGGACCAGGCCAAGGGGGATCTTACCGTCGAGGCGGCCCGATCAAGTAAATTTCATGAAGATCTCCAAGAGGCCCACGCCGAACTGGACCGTATGCAGTCCAACTACGGGTCTTTGCTTACTCGTAATCAGGAGCTCGAGCATTACGTCTCCGAGTTAGAAAGTCGGGCTACTCCTTCACTGACCCGAGTGGAGATTGATGACATCAGGGCGGAAGCCGTGAAGGAGTACCGCCTTTCTAAGGATTGCTTGAGGTGGAAGGAGGATTTTTCAAATCCCTATGTGAAATACGGATTTTACCTCGCTCGATCATGGTTAGAGAAGCATAGGGAAGGCGAAGAATTCCCCGAGCTCCAGTATACGGACGAGGCGATGCTGTTCGAGGCCCCTGACTTGACTAAGTATGAACCCGGGGCTGAACCTGCGGATGAGGTTTTCAAGAGGACTGCCCAGGACGATCTAGCCAACCTCACCGGTCCTTGGGAGCCTGTGGACCTGGAAGATGCTCCTGAGCCTATTGGTGCTCTCCTTGACTTGGACGGGGAGGAGGGTCAGCAGTCCTTAGGAAACGAGGGTCCGTCTGTAGCTGATCCCCAGCCTCCTCCTGAAGATTAGACAGCTGTTTTTGTTTTTTGTTTTTCTTTTCAAATATTCTGTTGTCGTGTTGTTTTGATTTTTTGCTTTTGTTAAATGTACTCGTAAAGATGTACTTGTAATATTTTTTGAATGAAATGGAGTCCAAGTGTTATTCATGCCTCGTATTGTATTACTTCTCTCTTCTCTATTTGTTGTTTATCATCCTTTGTCTGTTTGTTTATTTTACTTGTATGTATTTGTTTTGAATGTATTCGTGTATGCTCCCCAATTCTTGGTAGAAAGATACACTTTCAGAAAGAATTTTTCGTATAGATATATCGTTTTCTGAGGCCTGATTATTATGACGCGAGTGCGTCTTCAGTTTTTACGGCCTTTATGTTTTTATTACCTGGCCACAGGGACGCATAGCTTCTCAGGCTCTTATGGCTAGTCGGATCTTTCGCGCCTGGCCACAGTGACGCATAGCACCTCAGGCTCTTATGGCTTGTCTGAATCTTTCACACCTGGCCATAGTGACGCATAGCGTCTCAGGCTTTTACGGCTCGTCTGATTTTTCACGCCCGGCCACAGTGACGCATAGCGCCTTAGGCTCTTACGGCTCGTTGAATCTTTCACGCCTGGCCACAGTGACGCATAGCGCCTCAGGCTCTTACGGCTCGTCTGATTTTTCACGCCCGGCCACAGTGACGCATAGCGCCTCAGGCTCTTACGACTCGTCTGAATATACACCTGGCCACAGTGACGCATAGCGCCTCAGGCTCTTACGGGTCTTCTAAATATACACCTGGCCACAGTGACACATAGCGCCTCAGGCTCTTACGGTTCTTCTGAATATACGCCTGGTCACAGTGACGCATAACGCCTCAGGCTCTTACAGCTCGTCTGATTTTTCATGCCCGGCCACAGTGACGCATAGCGCCTCAGGCTCTTACGGCTCGTCTGAATATACACCTGGCCACAGTGACGCATAGCGCCTCAGGCTCTTACGGGTCTTCTGAATATACGCCTGGCCACAGTGACGCATAGCGCCTCAGGCTCTTACGGCTCTTCTGAATATACGCCTGGCCACAGTGACGCATAGCGCCTCAGGCTCTTACGGCTCTTCTGAATATACGCCTGGCCACAGTGACGCATAGCGCCTCAGGCTCTTACGGCTCTTCTGAATATACGCCTGGCCACAGTGACGCATAGCGCCTCAGGCTCTTACGGCTCTTCTGAATATACGCCTGGCCACAGTGACGCATAGCGTCTCAGGCTCTTACGGCTCTTCTGAATCCTGTCACAAGATTTAGATATATAAAAGCTGCAGCTGTATAGCAAAAGAACAATCTGCATAATGATTGGATTATAATCTCTAGTGACAGTGTAAACAACTGACAGTAATGTGAGAATATAACGTTTAAGAAAGAAAATATAATGATTAATTCAAATACAATTTTAAGTGATTCGAATTCCATGTTTTCCCTATTTTCTTCGCTTGTAGAGTCTCCAGGATACAGGTGTTGGGCCCAATCTTATGCTTGATTCTGAATGGACCTTCCCAATTAGCTCTGAATTTTCCATCTGCTTTCAAGGCGTTCGTGATATGCGACTTTCTGAGCACCAAATCTCCTTCGGACATTGGCCTATCCCTCACCCGGCTATTATAGTAGTTGGCCACCCTCTGATGATAGGATGCCAATCGAATAGCGACGGTTTCACTATGTTCATTAAGGAGATCCACGTTTTCCCTTAGTGCTTGTGAATTCTCTTCCTCTACTAAGGGAACCATCCTGGGTGACAGTGCTCCAATTTCCACGGGGATCAATGCTTCAGTGCCGTACACGAGACTGAATGGCATTTCTCCAGTCGATACCCGACTAGTGGTACGATATGCCCATAAAACACTAGGCAATTCGTCCACCCACGCCCCTTTAGCTTTGTCTAACCTGGTCTTCAGCCCATGAAGAATAGTTCGATTACTGACTTCGGCCTGTCCGTTAGCTTGAGGATATGACACAGAAGAAATCCTTAGCTGAATGTTGAGGCGTTTACAAAATTCACGGAAGGCATTACAATCGAATTGCTTTCCATGGTCGGCATTCAAGATGCGTGGGATCTCGAATCGACAGATAATGTCTTTCCACACCATTGCCTCGACTTTCTTCTCCGTGATTGTGGCTAAAGGCTCTGCTTCAATCCACTTTGTAAAGTAGTCGGTGGCAACAAACAGGAATTTTCTTTGGCCCGTGGCTAATGGGAAAGGCCCCAGAATGTCCAACCCCCATTATGCAAAAGGAACCGACTGTATCGTACCCTGGGAGGGAGTCACTGGGGCTGTTGTGATCGGCGCAAACCTTTGGCATTTGTCACACCTGCGGGCTTTGTCCATTGCATCTTTTTTCAATGTCGGCCAGTAGAATCCCGATCGCAGTATCTTAGCAGCAAGGGCTCTAGCTCCTAAGTGTTCACCGCAAATTCCTTCATGCACTTCGGCTAGGACATAATTTGCTTGTTCCGGCCACAGACACTTTAACAAGGGTGACGAATATCCCCTTTTATACAGTTCCCCGTTGATTAGTGTGAACTTCGCCCCTTGTATCCTTAAGCGACGAGCTTCGTCCTTGTCTTGGGGGAGTGTACCCTCAGCGAGATACTGCTTGAATGGGGATCTCCAGTCATCTCCCGTTTCAATGTCACACACATCGACCTCTTCAATACTAGGCCGTTCGAGCCTCTCCACCTTCACTATCCTGCCTCTTGTCTCATTGGTAGAGGCTAACTTGGATAATGAATAAGCGTGTGTGTTTTCAGACCGGTTAATTTGTATCAGTTGGAAGCTCTTAAAAGTCTGAGCCAGGGACTAGACTTTCTTCAGGTAAGGGGCCAGAGTTGGTTCTCGAACCTCATATTGCCCGTTGAACTGGTTTACCACCAATTGAGAGTCACTATATGTTAACAAGTGGTGAACCTGCAGCTTTTCTGCCAGCCTCATCCCGGCTATCAAAGCCTCATATTCGGCTATGTTGTTCGAGCTGGGGAACCCAAACCGTAAGGAGTATTCCAGGGATTCCCCTCTGGCGATACCAAGACCACACCCGCTCCGCTTCCGTTGGCACTTGATGCCCCGTCGACATACAGTAACCATGGTTGAATTTTCCTTCTACCGCTGTCGCTCGGGCTGGTGCATTCTACTATAAAGTCTGCCAGAGCTTGACCTTTGATAGCCTGCCGGGGTTGGAACGTGATATCATATCCTCCAAGTTCCACTGCCCATTTCACTAGCCTCCCTAAGCATTCAGGCTTCTGAAGGATTTGCCTTAACGGTTGATCCGTCAAGACAGTGATGGGGTGTGCCTGAAAATAGGGGCGCAACTTACGCGAGGCCATCACAAGGGTTAACGCTAGCTTTTCGGCCAGCGGATAATGGGTCTCCGGGTCTAATAGTATCTTGCTCACATAGTAGATGGGGCGGTACACCGTTTCGTTCTTCTTTAGTAGCACCGCACTGACGGCGAAATCACCGACTCCCAAGTACATATACAATTGTTCTCCTTCCAGGGGCCTTGTCAATAAGGGTAGCTGCTTCAAATATACTTTGAGGTCCTCAAAGGCCTTTTGACAATCTCCAGTCCATTCGAAGTTCTTTCCTCCCCGCAGAGTTTTGAAGAATGGCAAGCTCTTTTCTGCTGACTTTGACAAAAAGCGATTCAGAGCTGCTATTCTGCATGTCAATCTCTGGACATCTCTTACGGTGGTTGGGGGTTTCATGTCGATGACTGCCTGTACCTTTTCGAGATTTGCCTCAATACCCCTGTCAGTGATCATGAAGCCCAAGAACTTCCCTGACCTCACCCCGAATGAACACTTCTCGGGATTTAGCTTCAAATTGAATCTCCTCAGTACCTCGAATACCCGGGACATCTGATGAGCGTGAGACTCTCCTACTCGGCTCTTAATGATCATATCGTCCACGTAGGCTTCCATGGTATTTCCTAGAAGATTTTTAAATACTTTGTTCACCATTCGCTGATATGTGGCTCCAGCATTCTTTAAACCGAACGGTATTACCCGATAGCAATATGTTCCGTCATCAGTTATAAAAGAAGTTTTCTCTTCATCTTCTAGGTGGAGCATGATTTGGTGATATCCGGAGAAGGCGTCTAAGAAGCTAAGTTGTTCATACCCGGATGTTTCATCCACTAGTCTGTCTATCCGGGGTAGGGGGTACGAATCTTTAGGGCAGGCTTTGTTCAGATCAGTGAAATCTACACACATTCGCCACTTCCCACTAGATTTCTTTACCATTACCACGTTGGCTAGCCACTCGGGGTAGTAGACCTCTCGAATGAATCCGGCGTCTAGGAGTTTATTCACTTCTTCAGTGATTGCCTTTTGTCTTTCCGGGGTAAAATTTCTCTTTTTCTGCTTGACAGGTCTATGCCCGGGTGAGACGTTAAGCTCGTGGCAGATCACTTCGGGATTGATCCCGGGCATATCAGTCGGGGTCCAAGCAAAAATATCCGAATTTCTCCGCAGGCATTCAACTATCTCGCTTTTTACTTGTTCGTTTAGCTGAGTCCCGATGAATGCCTTCTTTTCTTCAGCCCCCCGGATTAGCTCAATGGCTTCTGTTTCTTCTACAGGCTGAGGCTTGGGCGGATCCTCTATGCACAAAGTCTCCTTTCTCCGTGCTCCTTTGTTAGCGGTAGAAGCGATATAACAAGTACGGGCACTCCTTTGATCTCCTCGTACTTGCCCGACTCCGTTGGGAGTGGGAAACTTCATTAACAGATAACAAGAGGATATCACCGCTCTCATGTCGTTCAGTACGAGTCTACCCAGGATTATGTTGTAAGCAGCGGAGGTTGACCTTACTACCATGAATAATACTTGCCGGGTCACATCCTTCGGGTTTTCTCCAAGAGTCACAGGCAACTCTATGGACCCGGCCACCTTCACTCTTTCGCCAGTAAATCCGTATAGTGGAGTCACAATAGGCCTAAACCTATCTGCGGATATGCTCATTTTTTCGAAGCAATTCCAATAGATTAGGTTTACTGAACTCCCGTTATCGACCAGGATTCTGCCCACCGGGTGTTTTGCCAATACTGCGGATATTACCATGGGGTCATCATGGGGCATGACAATGTTACCCTTGTCAGCCGGAGTGAACATGATAGGTTCTTCATCCGCTCTTTCCTCCATTACAACGTTAACCTGGTACGCCTGCCTGGCGTAGCTTTTATGGGAAGCAGAGGAGCTTCCCGCTATCGATTCCCCTCCTGCAATAACATTTATTGTCGGGGCAGTAGGTTCGTTGTTCGACTGATTGGCACGGGGGATCATAGGCCTAGCTGCTTCATTCCTTAGCCTATTTCTTCCGTTATCATTATTGGGCACAGTCCGTGGACGGTCATTCCTTCGATCGCGTGGAGGATAACGGGGTCTTTCACTTCTCCACAGGAAGCGGTTGATTTTCCCCTCTCTAGCCAGTCTTTCTAGCTGATCCATTAGGTCCCTGCATCTCTCCGTAGGGTGGCCGTGAGCACAATGGAATTCGCAGTAGGCATCAGAGTTTCGCCCTACATCTCCAATCTTCTTCTTGGGGAATTCCAACAATCCTGCACCTTCGATAGCTGCTAGTATCGCGGTGCGAGGCTCATTCAGTCTGGTATAATCTTCATACCTGAGCCTAGGGGCTTTGTCCGCTCTAACGGGTCTTGGAGAGCTTCTCTGGGGTACATCCTTTTCTCTCTTTTTTCCTTCTCTGGTCTCCCGGGGAGGTACCATCTTCATCACTTCTTCCTGAGCCACATATTTATTGGTTCTGGCGAACAGGTCGGAAAGTGTCCGTGGTTGGTCGAGGGAGAGGGATTCTTGCAACTTCTCAGACTTCGTCCCTTGCAACATTGCAGCCATGGCTACTCCTACGGGCAGATCTTCAACCTCTAAGGTTGCATCTCGAAAGCGATCTACGTAGCTCTTCAAGGATTCTTTATTTCCTTGTTTCAGAGTGAGTAGGTAAGTAGCGTCTTTCTTCCTCTGGCTATTAATCATGAAGACTTGCAGGAATTCATTTCGCAGTTGGTCGAAGGATGAGATGGAACCTTCGCTCAACCCATTGAACCATTTCAGAGCGTGCCTGGACAATGTAAGTGAAAAAGCCCTGCATAAAATTTTGTCCTCCCATCCATGCAGCAGCATGAGGGACTCATAACTCTGTATGTGGTCATAGGGGTCGGCTTTGCCTGTGTAAGTGGCCATAGAAGGCATCTTGAACTTCTTCGGCAAAGGTTTATTCATGATCTCTGGACTGAACGGAATCCTCCTCTTTTGGCTATCGTCCGGAGACACCAGTTTCTTCTTTTCCAGAATCCTTTGGACGACTTTCTCCACGTTTTCTGACCCTTGGACTGAGTATGCTCCCCTCTCTTCGGGTCTAGAAGAGTCCGACTGGTAAGCACCACTTCTAGCGCCTCCCATTCCGTGACTCGACCTTTCGAGACAATCTCGGGGGTCAGAACTCCTCTGTCTTCGACGCTCCCCGGACCTATGTTCTCCTAACTCATGCTCAAACTCCGCGGGAGAAGTACCGCGCCATGTGGGAGAATTCTGCCACATATAGATCGCGGGAGGACTCTGTCGCCTTCGGTCCGCGGGTGAGCTCTGCCGCCTGTCTGCTGCAGGGGAACTCTGTAGTCTATGGTCCGCGGGTGAGCTCTGCCGCCTATCTGCCGTGGGAGAGCTCTGCCGCCTGAGGTCCGCGGGCGAGCTCTGCAACCTATCTGCCGCGGGAGAGCTCTGCCGCCTGCGGTCGGCGGGTGAGCTCTGCCGCCTATCTGCTGCGGGAGAACTCTGAAGTCTGCGGTCCGCGGGTGAGCTCTACCGCCTGTCTGCTGCGGGAGAACTCTGAAGTCTGCGGTCCGCGGGTGAGCTCTGTCGCCTGTCTGCTGCGGGAGAGCTCTGACGCCTGCGGTCCGCGGCTGAGCTCTGCCTCCTATCTGCCGCGGGAGAGCTCTGACGCCCGCGGTTTGCGGGTGGGCTCTGCCGCCTATCTGCCGCGGGAGAGCTCTGACGCCTGCGGTCCGCGGGCGAGCTCTGCCGCCTGTCTGCTGCGGGTGAACTCTGCCGCGTTGGGTCAACGGCAGTATTCACTTCCCGTAACCTTGCCACAGGGTGATTCCTTTGAAATGCGGTAGAGTTCGATATCAGTCTGATGGTAGTATTTTGTGCTCCTTCCCTTTGCCCAGCATTCACCAAGGTGGAGGGTTCACCTCCCTCTTATGTTTGCCTTGGAACGTTTTCCCCCACCATCTGCTGCACTTTAGGGGGTAGACTGAACTGGGGGAGAGTGTTTCTGAAAAAGTTCACCATAGCCTTCAACGCTGTCGTTGTCTCCTCATTCTGACGTCTTAGAGTTTCAAATTCCTCCAGGGAAACGAAGGCCTGCCTATGGTCTTTTTCTTTCCCTCTCCATCCTTGCTCTGACCTGACAGGGGGACTTACAGAATTCTGCTCCCCTGTCTCCTCTGCTGCTGTAGAACGTGTCCTCACCATTTTAATAGAAAATCTGGCTTTTTGTCCTGATTCCCACAGACGACGCCAATTGATGTTGCCTCCTAAAACGACAACGGGGTGATGATTTCCACGTATTCAAGTCGCGCTAACGACAAAGAGATGACGTCAATGCGATTTCTTCCACGTGTTCTTCGTGTGTATATCCTGCAAAAACAATGAAAATCAGAGGGCGCAGGGATTGGTCCCTGCACGCGCGCTCCGATGATTAAGTTAGAAAGCTGAGTTTCTTTATATGAGAAGAAGAGAATTATGTTCTTCCAAAGTCAAGAGGGTTCTCTTTTTTTCTTCTTTTTTCTTTCCTCTTTTTTCCAGTACTCACCTGGGGTATTTATAGGTTTCTTCCGGGTCGGTTCGGGATGAGGCTCAGGCGCGTGTTTGGGCCACGACAGAGTCATTGGGTACTCTGTCGCGGTTCGGAGCTAGACAAATTGCGGCTGAGTTCGGCATGCGGCAGAGTACATATGAACCTCTGCCGCGGTCTATGCGGTAGAGCTCTTTCGCAGTGCAGGCGGTAGAGGTATGTCGCGATCCATGCGGTAGAGGTTTATTGCAACCTAACGTGTCGCGCAGAAGCTATGCGACAGAGTCTCTATCGCCTAGAGACTCTGTCGCCTACCAAGCAACTGTGTCGCGTGGAGATTCTGTCGCCGTAACAGCCACGTGGCTTATCTTGTGTTTGACACGTGGCGGCCTCTGGTTGGTAAATCACTGTATCTCTGGACTCTGGTGATAGGACCACCATCAGTTATTATTATTAAAAAATATATAATGCAATAAAAAAGTAGAAGTAACTGTTGTCGTTGTTATTATTATTATTATTATTATTATTATTATTATTATTGTAGCAATTTTTCATGGATTTGACAATTGGTGTCGTAGTTGATACCAAATTCATAAAGGGGTTTTATGTGGGAGTTGCAGATAGTACTATATTCATAAAGCTGACAATTTTATTTTTTATTTTTTGGTATTTTGCCATCAAGCGTCGGCAAAAATGCTAGATAGTATTTTCCTTAACAAGCAGTCGACTGTCTTGGTAAAAATTATTCTGTTTTATATTTTTTTTAATAGGGACTCGAATGCTATCTGCGAATATTCGACTGTTCATAAAAATAAATTATAAAATTAATGAGAATAAATATAAAAATATTAAAATAAAAATAAAATTATAACAATTAATTATAAAATTGATGAGAATTATCATAAAATTGATGAAAATAGCCCAAAAAGACTAAAATAAGTATAAAATTATGACATGCATTGTAAAATTTATGAGATCTCTTGTAAAATTTATGAGATTCGGCGTAAATTTTATGACATCTATCATAAATTTTATAAGATTAATCGTAAAATTTATGAGATTTATCGTAATATTTATGAGATTACTCATAAAGTTTATGAGATTTATCATAAATTTTATGAGATTTCTTGTAAAATTCATGACATTTTTCGTAAAATTTATGAGATTCATTATAAAATAAATAAGAGTAAGCGTAAAAATATTAGAAAAAGTATAAATCTATAATAATTAACTATAAAATTAATGTGATTCATTGTAAAATTGAAGAGAACAAACGTAAAAACACTAAAAAAGCATAAATTTATAATAATTAATTGTAAAATTAATATGATTCATTGAATATTTGATGAAAATAATTGTAAAAACATTATAAAAAGTATAAATTTATGATAAAACAATTCTAAAATTATTAAAAAAATCGAATACCCACATATGGCATTTAACTACCCCAGTTATTTTTCTAGCCAGAGTGTTCCTACCATCTAGGCTTCTGGGCAAAAAACCCTACAACACTATCTGTCTAACATACTCTCTCTTTTCAATTGTCTCTTTCTAAATTAAAATGGACCACCCTTATTATGATGTGTAAAATAAGGTAAGAAACTACTATATTTAATATATTAGATAATTTGGTTTCATACTGAGGGTGTCGTGACCCTTTTAACTTACATTTATACCATTATTTATCACAGTTTACGACTTACTCACATTGATTTGGTTAGGCTGTGAGTCAATGTCAGCCACTCGATTCTTCCTTTTTTAACGTTCACTTCATGCCATAATGAAATAGGTTGATAATTGTTTTTCTTAACTATAAATATATACGTAGTTGTATTTACAATAATTTACATCCCCCATGTTTATAAAATGTATTACTGTGCATATACATGTTCAGATACAAAATTTACTAATGTGTATACCTTATATCAATCAGGAGCTGTGCCAATGGATGCGGGAGGATGGCAGCGAATGCACTACTGAAAATAAATCTGTGGAGAAAGGAGAGTAAAGGGATGAGCTAACATGCTCAGTAAGAAAAATATGTAAGCAGTTAGATAACCATACTATTTACATCCTTAAAATATCACCCTTATGCATGAAACATACGCATCTTTCAAAACACAGTAACCTTTACTCAAAACTGATATAGATAGCGATCTTTTCGCTATAGACATATATATATATATATATATATATATATATATATATATATATATATATATATATATATATATGAAAAACTCATGTTGTGTAAAAACCATTTTAGAATTTCACATTTTCAAATAAGACTTTACATATTTCACAGCTGTTCGGAAATAGAAATTCAATAACTGATTCTGATCAGCACATTCATACAGTTATAGTAAAGCAGATAGCGAATCTTCGCTACACCTTCAAATATATCAAACTCATTCGGAGTGAACCCTTTCATAGTTCAAATCAAAATGCACATTTCATAAAACGTTCAACAAATAGAAATCCATATCGGATTCAATAACAGATGAGACTAGGCAGGGATATACATTTCATAACATCAAATGACATATGACCATAGTTAGTGATCCCCAAGCAATTACTAGCTAGGTGTGCAAGGGTGGTTCGGAAGCCTTTCGGCTCATGCAAATCTGAAGTCCGAAGACTAGTGGTACGGTACAGTGTACTCTGTGTTGTCTACACGGTACAACATACTCCGTAACCACAACATCATACACTGAAGGCTGCGGGGTGCACTAATTAGAGACTTATCACCCTAACCTGAAATCATCAACCATTGTCTATCTCAAAATCCAATGCGAGCAGGTCAGTGCAAGATTACACAACAATACACGGCGGCTCCAGCATTGTTTTACTCATAATTCATATCAAAATCCAGTATGAGCAATTTAGTGTGACACAGTCTACACGAGGGCTCTAGTACTGTTTTCATTCTCAATATCATTTAAAACTCTGTGCGAGTAGAGCTCTAGCACTACTTCATGCATAATCATGAAAAATCTCACGCGAGCAAAGCTCCAGTACGATGTTATGTATAAGTCATGTAAAATATAGTGCGAGCAAGGCTCCAACACCATGTGTAAGACCCGATTTTTATTGTATTTCCTTATGATTCACACATTGTATGGATATTGTTATATGTTAATGGAATCATAAGACGAATGATTTTGGTCATATAAATATGAATGAAGTAGTCGAATGTACGTAAAATTTGAAAACGAACAGTTCAGGAATTTCAAATTAAATTTATGAGATTTGAATTGTCCGGACAGAGGTACGAATTTTAAATGAGAAATTATAGTGGGTTCAAGAAGGAAAGTCAGCCTAGATTGGTCCCGAACGTGTAGAAGGGTAAAATTATCAAAAGATAAAAAATTCGGTATAAATTCGATAAGAAAATTTCATTAAAAATATGGATTTAGGAAATCTTGATCAATAAAGGAGAAATTATTGAATTTCGAGTCCAATTGATCAAGATATGAATTTATTGGAATTTTTTAAAATTTTCACTTTGGAAAACTATCCCGAAAATATTGAAAAAATATACCGAAAAGACAAAACAAGACTGATAAATTTATTTATGGATTAAATGAATTAAATATAATTTTTTTGAGATATTTTGGGATTTTTAATATTATTTTAATGATTAAAATAATATTAAAATAAATTATAAATAAAAATAAAATAAAATAAAATAAAATAAAATAAAAAAATAGAAACTGAAATTGGAAAATGCGAAAGGAAGGAAAACGAAGCGAAGAAGGCGAACCCGAGGAGATCACCAGATGAGCCACCACCGGCAACCCAGCGGCCAGGCGAAGGGTCGAAAAAGGAAGAGGACGACCGTGCGACCTTCCTGCCACCGAGACGCACCCCACCGCGCTGAAATCCGGTGGATCGAAGAGAGGAAGCCGTATAGGGAGAGAGAGAGGAACGGCGGCCACCGGCGTGATTTGGCTCCGATCGAGGCTAGCCGAACGTTCCCCTGTCTAAGACGAGTCGAAAGGCGACAGCGGTACACCGGGAACCGGCCGGACGACGTTGGAATGGAAAAAAGGGACTAAACTGATCGACGGTTCAGTGAGAAAGCTACTGTGCTGAATCGGACTGGACCGGTTCAGCCAAGAAAGAGAGGAAAAAAGGAGAAAAAGAAAGAAAAAGAGAAAAAAGGAAAAAAAAGAGAAGATTTTCGGGGATACACTGGACTTCGAGTAAGTCGGTAAGAGGTCAAAAGTGACCGATTTGATTTCTGAGAAATTTATTTAAATTATATTTGATAAAAAAATAACCCGAAATTAAATATAAAATTATGCAGTTCGACGATAAATTCTGAACGTGAGCCGATCGAACTTCGATTTACGCACCATCGCATAATTTCGGGTAAGTAAAACTGATTTACGACAATAGTATGATTATTGCACAATTGGAATTTATTTTGCAGATTCAGATTAATTACTAAATAAAAATAAATTATATTAGTATTTTTGAATTAATTGTCGTAAATGATATACGGGCTATCCAAAGAGTTTGGAACGAAGTCCAATGGGTATTGAGAGCCCAATAGACCTGAAGAAGGGATTTAATAAGTGGAAACGAGCTGAAAATGGGTCGAGACCCATTAAGGTGCAATCGGGCCCAATAAAATAAAACGAGCCCAATACTTTAGATTCGATCAGTAAGAGTGAAATACTAATAAATATATTAGAATTGACCCAAATACATGATTATATGTAGCTATGTAGACTTGATCTGGAGCGAATTTGGATTGAGAAACTTGGTATTGTCGAGACAGGATAAGCTTGTCCGTGATTCCAGGTAAGGGAATTTTACGGACTGCTTGAGGTAACTTTGCGCAATTTTGACATCATTTACATTCCCTAAAATTGTTTGAAGGCTCTAGATTTAAAATAAGAATTTTAGTGCCCCGATGGGCAAATGACCAAAATACCCTTGTGAAGGGTAAAATTTTCAAATTTAAGAAAAGTTGAGAGAAGCAAGAACAAGAGGTTCCTGCTTGTTTTTGAGGTGTTTTGACACGTGCATGAGTAGGCTGGCTAACTTTTAAATAAAAATGCACAGCATTGCATATTTTCAACAATGTGATTTCTTGTGAAAATTGTTTTGAGATAACAGAGCCGCCTACGTGATTTTATGAAAGTGTGACGTGCTAGAGCTCAGCTCGCACGAGTTTTGATTTGTGTGATGCATGCACTAGTGCTGGAGCAAGAGCTCGCACTAGAGTTCTACATGCATTGGTGCTGGAGTCTAACACGCACCAGATTTTCATATGATTTTCGTGACAGGGTGCTGGAGTCTAACTTGCATAAGATTTTCACTTGATTTTTATAACACAGTGCTGGAGCCTAGCTCGTACTAGTTTTACATGATTTTGACAGAGTGCTGGAGCTTAACTTGAACTAGATCTTATGAGATTTTATAATACGCGTGCTAGAGCTTTGCTCGCACGAGATTTTCCTTGATTTTATTAGAGTGCTGGAGCTTTGCTCGTATGAGATTTTCCTTGATTTTATGAGAATACTGGAGCATCGCTCGCACTAATTTTATGAGACATGCGATGAGCCGTTCTTGAAGCGTCGGATAGACTGTGTGTCACACCGATTAAATATGATCGCACGTGCGTTTTGAGATAGGCATGATTGTGGATATGAGATATGGGTCCACAGAGTATGTTATACTATGCAAGTAGCATGGAGTACGCTGTACCGTTCTGGGATTGATTATGTGACATCTTCGGATGCGAGTGGCATCTTCGGATGTGAGATATCAGACAGGACCGATGGGATGGACTGACCCACCTCCCGGGGCGGTTCCCGATAGTGGTGAGACCCCGCACACAAGATCCGTGTAGCAGTGAGATCATGAGTATATGGCCAATACTCCTGGTTATTTGCCTGAGATATATATATATTTATATATATATATATATATAGTGCCAAGTCTCGCATGTTGTTACTTGATGTTTTGAAAATCATGTTTGTGAACTTTTGTGTGAGTTTCGATCACCTGAGGGAGGGGTTGAATCCTGACTGAGATGTGATTTTGATAAGAATGAAACTGGGATGTAAATTGAAATTTGCATGACGTTATTTCCATGCTATTTAAAAAACCCAGACGTGATGTAAACTGGTTTTACATAACATTCATTGTGTCGCATGTTATTATTGCTTTGAAAAGCATCTGATTTCATGATTTTGTGTGAGTCAGGAACACCCGAGGGATGGGTGGAGTCCTGGCTGTGTTGTGAAATTTTAACGAGAATGAAATGATTTAAATGAATTTGCATGTTGAGTTTTTTCATGCTCTTTGAAATCCATATGTGAACTTGTTTTACCTGACATAATGAATTGTAGCATCTATTTTAAAATGTGTGGAGAAAGGGTGGTTTATGCACGACACCACATTCATGTAGGTGGTATGGTTACCTACTTGTTCGTAGGATTGCCTTACTGAGCTTAATGTGCTCACCCCTTTCATTTTCTCACACAGATCATTTTCAGAAGACTTTGAGGTGACTGAGTACTGCATTCCTGATATATGCTGCTGCCTATCATTTTGAGGTATATACACTTGTACATATTGTATCTAAATAAGAATAGCACAGTAACATGTTTGTAAGTAACTTTCATGGATGTATAGACACGGTAAACACTTGTAAATGAATGACAAAGAATTAGTTAAAAACTCACGTGTTTACCTCTCTTTTAATAAGGAATTAAGTTATATGGTGAATAAATGGTAGGACTGGCATTGACGCACAACCCAATTGTTAGTGGAGTGTGGTCACGATCAGAGGACAAGTAAGTATAAAAGAAAAATGAAAAATTTACTCTGATTTTAGGTCGTGACAAATGGTGGTATCAGAGCGAGATTGGTCTGATGTATGACAGTGTCAGTATTTAGGAAATTATATCCCCGTGTTACTATGCTTAGTTAGATACAATTATGTATATTGAGATGGGTTTTAACTAAGAAATGGTTGAGAATATAGTAATATATGCATTATGCCTGTTACCGGACGTGGTAGAGGAGGTAGAGCACGAGGAAGAGGCCGTAGAGGTAGGCCTGAGCCTGCTAGTCGTGCTAAGTCGACTCATGAGACTCATGAGGAGGTTGAGGTGGAGACTAATGTTTAGCATACTCCACAAGGTCCTGTAAAGAGACCAGATAGTATTGAGACACTTCACGAGCATGGAGTGGAGTATAAAAAATATTTTGGAGTTATTTACTCAGTCTATACAAGTAATTGAGGATAGGTAGGGTAAAACCTGAATAGATGCCTCAGATTATAGAGATTCCCCCACCCCTCCTGTATTTACCGAAGTAAAGAAACCAATAGTTACTAAGGACTGGATGAATGAGATAGCGAAGTTGTATGGGTTCTATCGGTGTATGTTGACCGAGAAAGTGACTCGATGCGTTTATGTTGGAAGGCGAGGCGGAGCATGGATGAAAGTCCGCTCGACCTATCTTAAGAGTTAGACATCTAGAGTTGACATGAGAGATAATTCTAGATGCATTTCGAGTAAAGTATTCCCAAATACTGCTCAAAGGAAGTTACAGATGAATTTATGAGTTTAGTTTAGGGAAACCAAGTTTATTGATGAGTATGAATCTCAATTTACATCCCTGGGTAGGTATAATCCGACATTATGAACAGTGAGAATTGGAAGGTCTGAAAGTCATGGAAAGACTCAGATCATCTATCAAAGTTGATTTGCTCGTTAGATATCACTATTTATGATGAGGCAGTGCGCAGATCACAGTGCGTGAATAAGATTAGGAATTGCATGCCTCTGAGTTTGAGAAAGGTAATTACGGCCGAAAATAGAGACAAAAAGGAATTAGTGGATAACAGAGATGTCATAGCGGGAAATAGGCGATTTTGTAGAAAATTTAGAGTTAGTGAGTTATGGGGTAAGATGATCGGTAAGCCCCAGTGTATCCAGTTTCAGCGTTTACACGGATATTGTGATTAGAGGATCCCGACCTTCTAATGGGCAGTGTTGGATGTGTGGTAGTTACCACGAAAATAGGCAGTTGAATGATGGAGAGTGTATGCTTTGGACCAGGACACTATTGATTCTTCATTTGATGTGGTGTAAGGTACCATCTTGATTGTTAATATTGAAGCAATTATTTTAATTGATCCTGGTACTACACATTTATTCATATCGTTGTCAATTGCATATAAATTAGTGAAATATGTGAAGCCTATATCATTTGGCGAAATGCTGATAGTTAGCACCCCAATGAAGGATGGTTTGCTAATTGAATATGTCGGTAGAGATTGTAAGTTGAAAGTGGGGGAAAGAAACATGCGGAGCAATCTCATTCTATGAAATATGAGTGTTTTGATGTAATATGGGGAATAAATTGATTGGCTGCAAACTATGTTGTTGAAATTGCTATTCTAAGATAGCGATGTTTCACCCTAGAAAAGTGTACAGTAAGTTTTAACAAGTAATGAAAGAGTTTTGTTATAGTTGATATACGAAATGAGATAAGCTTTGAGATGTGATTGATCTTGAATACAAGATATATTGGAATAAGAGACGTATGCAAGGTAAGAATATCTCTGATATGTGAAGTAATTTGGATTAAGAGATATGTAGTGAATATGAATTGCAACCAAGGATAAGGGGTGGATATATCCACAACCAGTCTATGTGGTTAAGTCTGAAGGTTAATAAAGGTATTTCAAAATACCTCCCCGCCTGAAGACTTGACAGCATCTAAAAGTACACATAACCTATAAATTGAAATCGACAGTCATAATATATACATTTAAAATTGGAGTACCTTTACTTGTACGATAAAGAAATATAGAATTCGATTAATCATGAAGGTTTAAAAATTAAAATTTTATAAAAGTCGCTAATATAAGAAAAAGGAAATGATGCGGGTTAGTATATTGAACAGAAGCGATTTCGAAATGACATTTGTTCTATAGTAGTGAGCTTAAAAGTTGAAAACTAGACTTGATTTATCGAATCTAATAGGATCAATGTAAGAATAAGTATTTCGTTCTACTATTGATGATCCATTGGGTTAGTTGCGAAGAGTGCAAATTTTTTAGATCGATTGGAAGTCTGGGTTTTATCCGTTGAGAATTTGGAAAGTGGATGTGCCCAAGACAATTCTTTGTAATCGTTAGGGAATTGATGAATGAGATATTTAAACTTTACCTGGACCGATTTGTTATCATCCTTATTGATGATATTTTGGGGGTATTTAAAGTCCAGGGCAAATCATAAGCAACAACTGAAAATTGTTTTTATAGATGATTTGTTGAGAGTTCTCGAAATGGACTACTTTGTTGACACGTTTAACTTAGAAAAAAAGTTGTAATTGAATGGGATGATAGACGTGACAGGAGTTTTGGTGTATTGAAGTATGAACTGACCACCGCATTTATTTTCACTATACCCAATAGCTTAAGAGGTTTCTCAGGGTATATGGATGTCTTGAAACCAAGATTAGGCTGTGTGTTGAATCAAAATGAGATGATAGTCACGTATGGATCCAGACAGTTCAAGGATCATGAAAGGACTATCCGACCCATGATTTAAAGTTGGCAATGGTAGTATTTGTACTGAGTATATGGCACTATTATGTACACGGTGAGAAATTTCGGGTATGCACTGGTCATAAAGGCTCGAGTATCTGTTTTCACAGAAAGAGTAGAATATGAGATAACATAGAGGGTTAGAGCTTCTGAAGGATTATGATTGTGGAAATTGTACCACCCAGGAAAGGCTAATGTAATGGCTGATGCCTTGAGCAGAAAGAGCCTCGGGATGGTATCACAGATGATGGTCAGGGAGCGTGCTAGAGCAGTTGTGAGCCTTAGTAATGATGTGATCCCTTCTGATGATGATAGTGATTGTGTGACAGCTGGCCTAAGATTAGAATCGGATTTGAGTGATCAAATTTGACAGGCTTAGCATGATGATCAGCAGGGTGTCAATAGTGTGGGTCAGATTCAGAAGGGTACAGTGACAGAGTTCACAGTGTGTGATGATGGCTTACTGAGGTTCGATACAGTATAAGTGCTCCCCAGGACCACAGTTGATGAGATAGTGTTATTGTCAAAAGCTCACTCTTCGGGATATACAGTGCATCCGAGAAGTAATAAATTTATCAAAATCTCAGAAAAAAGGGTATTAGTGGTTAGGTATGAGAGAGATATCGAAGAGTTGTTGCGAAGTATCTCGTATGTAAGTAGATTAAGGTAGAGCACTAGAAATCTACAGGATTATTACAGCCTTTATCAATTCTGACATGAAAGTGAAAGCAGGTTACCATGGATTGTGTGACAGGTTACAGAGGACCGTAGGAATCACGAGGCGGTTTGAGTGATGGTCGATAGATTGATTGAGTCTACCCATTTTCTGGTTATGAAGCTATAGATACTCTGAGTTCGTGAGTAGATTTATAGAAGTAACAAGATTGTGGAACAATATGGAGCATTCCAAGGAGTATTGTATCAGATAGAGATTCTTGCTTCACTTCCCACTTCTGGGAACATGTTTCAGGAAGCCATGGGAACCCAGTTGAGTGTGAGCACAGCGTTCCGTCCTCAGACAGATGGTCAGTTAGAAAGGACTGTACGGGTTCTGGAGGATATGATGAGAACGTGTGCAATTGATATTAGAAGCTCTTCGAATAATCATTTGTTATTAGCTAAATTATCCACAACGATAGTTATCACTTGAGTATTGATATGGCATTGTGTGAAGCATTGTTTGGCCGTGAGGGTTACTTTTTCGAATGGATAGAAAGAAGTGGGTGACAGATAGAAAATTGCTCCCGATCTAGTATGAAAAGCCTCTGAGGGTGTTCAACTGATTGTGAAAGAATGAGAACACCTCAGAACATATAGAAAACTTATGCTGACAAGAGAAGGGGATCGTGAGGATTCATCGAGTGTGAATCAGTGTGTTTAGAAGTTTCTCTTTCTAAAAAGTATAATGAAATTCAGGTATTAAACAGGAAGGAGAATGTGTTGAGGGTTAAGATGATATCCCTAAATAAAAGTCCTTCGGTAGTATTTCACTTCGGAGGAATTTAAATAGGAGCTGGAGAGTAAGAGTATGATATGTGTGAAGTATCCGGAATGATTTACAGACTAATTTGGTTCTAATTTTGAGGACCAAATTTCTTAAGTGTGGGAGATTATGTAAGACCATATTTTTATTGTATTTCCTTATGATTCACACATTGTATGAATATTGTTATATGTAAATGGAATCATAAGACGAATGATTTTGATCATATAAATATGAATGAAGTAGTCCAATATACGTAAAATCCGAAAACGGACAGTTAAAAAATTTCAAATTAAATTTATGAGATTTGAATTGTCCGGATAGAGATACAAATTTTAAATGAGAAATTATAGTGGGTTCAAGAAGGAAAGTCTGCCTAGATTGGTCCTGAACGTGTAGAAGGGTAAAATGGTCAAAAGATCAAAAATCCAGTATAAATTCGATAAGAAAATTTCATTAAAAATATGGATTTAGGAAATCTTGATCAATAAAGGAGAAATTATTGAATTTCGAGTCTAATTGATCAATATATGAATTTATTGAAATTAATAAGAATTTTCCCTTTGAAAAACTATCCCGAAAATATTAGAAAAATATACCGGAAAGACAAAATAAGATTGATAAATTCATTTATGGATTAAATAAATTAAATATGATTTTTTTGAGATATTTTGGGATTTTTAATATTATTTTAATGATTAAAATAATATTAAAATAAATTAACAATAAAAATAAAATAAAATAAAATAAAAATAAATAATAATAATAATAAAAAGAAACTGAAACTTGAAAACGCGAAAGGAAGGAAAACGAAGCGAAGAAGGCGAACTCGAAGAGATCACCGGACGAGCCACCATCGGCGACCCAGCGGCCAGGTGAAGGGTCGGAAAAGGAAGAGGATGACCGGGTGACCCTCCTGCCACCGAGATGCGCCCCACTGGCGTCGAAATCAGGCGGATCGAAGAGAGGAAGCCGCGAGGGAGAGAGAGTGGAACGGCGGCCACTGGAGTGATTTGGCTCCGATCGAGGCCAACCGAATGTTCCCCTGCTAGAGACGAGCCGAACGGCAGCAGTGGCACACCGGGAACCGATCGGACATGCCGAAACAACAAAAAGGGACTGAACCGGTTAGCGGTTCAGTGAGAAAGCTACTGGGCTGAATCGGACCGGACTGGTTCAGCCAAGAAAGAGAGGAAAAAGGGAGAAGAAGAAAGAAAAAGAGAAAAAGGAAAAAAAATGAAAAATTTTAAGGGATACACCGTACTTTGGGTAAGTCAGTAAGAGGTCAAAAGTGATCGATTTGATTTTCGAAAAATTTATTTAAATTATATTTGATCGAAAAATAACCCGAAATTAAATATAAAATTGTGCAGTTCGACGATAAATTTTGAACGTGAGCCGATCGAACTCCGATTTGTGCACCATCGCATAATTTCGGGTAAGTAAAGCTGATTTACGACAACAATATGATTATTGCGCAATTGGAATTTATTTTGCAGATTTCGGATTAATTTCTGCATAAAAATAAATTATATTAGTATTTTTGAATAAATTATCGTAAATGATATACGGGCTATCCAAAGAGTTTGAAACGAAGCCCAATGGGTATTGAGAGCCCAATAGACCAGAATAAGGGATTTAATAAGTGGAAACAGGCTGAAAATGGGTCGAGGCCCATTAAGGTGCAATCGGGCCCAATAAAGTAAAATGGATCCAGTACTTTAGATTCGATCGGTATGAGTGAAATACTGATAAATATATTAGAATTGACCCAAATACGTGATTATATGCAGCTCCGTAGACTTGATCTGGAGTGAATTTGGACTAAAAAACCTGGTATTGTCGAGACGGGATAAGCTTGTGCGTGATTCCTAGTAAGGGAATTTTACGGAATGCTAGAGGTAACTTTACGCAATTTCGACATCATTTACATTCCCTAAAATTGTTTGAAGGGTCTATATTTAAAATAAGAATTTTAGTTCCCTGAATGGGCAAATGACCAAAATACCCTTGTGAAGGGTAAAATTTTTAAATTTAGGAAAAGTTGAGAGAAGCAAGAACAAGAGGTTCCTGCTTGTTTTTGAGGTGTTTTGACATGTGCATGAGTAGGCTGGCTAACTTTTAAACAAAAATGTACAGCATTGTATATTTTCAACAATGTGATTTCTTGTGAAAATTGTTTTGAGATAACAGAGCCACCTACGTGATTTTATGAAAGTGTGACGTGCTAGAGCTCAGCTCGCACGAGTTTTAATTTTTGTGGTGCATGCATTAGTGCTGGAGCAAGAGCTCGTACTAGAGTTCTACATGCATTGGTGCTGGAGTCTAACTCGCACCAGATTTTCATATGATTTTCGTGACAGAGTGCTGTAGTCTAACTCGCACAAGATTTTCACTTGATTTTTGTGACACAGTGCTGGAGCCTAGCTCGCACTAGTTTTACATGATTTTGACAGAGTGCTGGAGCTTAGCTTGCACTAGATCTTATGAGATTTTATAATACGCGTTCTGGAGCTTTGCTTGCATAAGATTTTCCTTGATTTTATGAGAGTGCTGGAGCATCGCTCGCACTGATTTTATGAGATATGCGATGAGCCGTGCTTGGGGCGTCGGGTAGACTGTGTCACACCGATTAAATATGCTCACATGTGCGTTTTGAGACAGGCACGATTATGGATATGAGATATGGGTCCACGGAATACGTTGTACCGTGCAAATAGCATGGAGTATGCTGTACCGTGTTGGGATTGATTATGTGGCATCTTCAGATGCGAGATATCAGACAGGACCGACGAGATGGACTGACCCACCTCCTGAGGTGGTTCTCGATAGTGGTGAGACCCCGCACATAGGATCCGTGTAGCAGTGGGATCACGAGTATATGGCCAATACTCCTGGTTATTTGCCTGAGATATATGTATATAGTGCCAAGTCTTGCATGTTGTTACTTGATGTTTTGAAAATGATGTTTGTGAACTTTTGTGTGAGTCTCGATCACCTGAGGGAAGGGTTGAATCCTGACTGAGATGTGATTTTGATAAGAATGAAACTGGGATTTAAACTGAAATTTGCATGACGTTATTTCCATGCTATTTAAAAAATCCAGACGTGATGTAAACTGGTTTTACATGACATTCATTATGTCGCATGTTATTATTGTTTTGAAAAGCATCTGATTTCATGATTTTGTGTGAGTCAGGAACACCCGAGGGATGGGTAGAGTCCTGGCTGTGTTGTGAAATTTTAACGAGAATGAAATGATTTAAATGGATTTGCATGTTGAGTTTTTCCTTGCTCTTTGAAATCCATATGTGAACTTGTTTTACCTGACATCATGAATTGTAGCATCTATTTTAAAATGTGTGGAGAAAGGGTGGTTTATGCACGGCACCACGTTCATGTAGATGGTATGGTTACCTACTTGTTCGTAGGATTACCTTACTGAGCTTGATGTGCTCACCCCTTTTATTTTCTCACACAGATCATTTTCAGTAGACTTTGAGGTGACTGAGTACGGCATTCTTGATATCCGCTGCTGCCCATCATTTTGAGGTATATACACTTGTACATATTATATCTAAATAAGAATAGCACAATAACATGTTTGTAAGTAACTTTCGGGGATGTATAGACACAATAAACACTTGTAAATGAATGAAAAATAATTAGTTAAAAACTCATGTGTTTACCTCTCTTTTAATAAAGAATTAAGTTATATGATGAATGAATGGTGGGACTGCCATTGACGCACAACCCAATTGTTAGTGGAGTGTGGTCACGATCAGAGGACAGGTAAGTATAAAAGAAAAACGAAAAATTTACTCTGATTTTGGGTCGTGACACCATGTCATCCATATATCATAGAAATCTAATGCGAGTGAAGCTCCAGCACTACTACTTGTACAAATTAAATCAATTCTCGTGCAAACTAAGCTCCAGCACGATTTGTTTCCACATAAATCTGATAGGTGGCTCAATTCCGTTGAAAATAGCTCCAAAATCAGAGTTTTACACATAAAACGATGCTACATAGAGCGATGGGAGTGGCTTCCCATAAGGTTGCCATCATAAGATTACTCCCATCTCAGCACGCTTAACTTCGTAAAATGTGTTTTTATATGCAGACTGTAAAAACATTAGCCAACATATCCATATGTCACTGGAAACAAACTTTCATGCTTAAAACACTGAAAACATGAAATTTGTAAAATCATGCTTTATCGACTCTTTTCGGTGCAACTTTCCCTATAGTAATACTAGGCCATTTCCTAGATTTTTCAGTAACTACATCTTCTATTGTATCTAATCTCATATTGTCATTTATAAAATTACGTACAGCTATCTCTAATAGCTAATATAAATCCCTTACCTAGGTGCGGGTCGATCGAGTCACGATCCTAGTACTTTCAGTAAATCAGTTCAATGGGTCCCAATTTGTATCCTCTGGAGCTACATAATATCATAAATCACTGATCATTATCTCCCACACACACGTATACAGTCTTTCTAGACTTTAATTTTGATTCTGGGCCCAATTACTCTTCTTAGCTCATTTTCACATTTCTATTCATTCTTTTAAAGCCTATTTAGCTCATTAGGCCCATTTACATTTATCGGGATGTCTTAAGCCTTTTCTAGTCTCTTCGGGTAGTTTCCACAATTATTTTTGATATTCGATTTTCAATTATGAATATAAAATAATTTATACGAAATTAATTCGTAACTATTCAATTAATCTCTAACTCGTATAACTTTATAAATTATAGTAAGGGAGATTCACTTACCTGAAAATTCCATGATGGCAAACAAATCGAGGCTGACTCGAACACTTGTTCGTCGCCTACTGTCGTGCGGTCTATCGTTAAACCGAGCCATCACTGATTTTTTCTCTTTTTTTTCTTTTTTTTCTTTTTTTTCTTTTTCCTTGGTTGAACCGGTTTGGATCGATTCAGTCCCTCTTTCCACTGAATCGATTTTAACCGGTTCAGTGCCATCTTTACCGTTCGGACACTTTTTCGACCGGCTCTTCGTCGGCATCCACTTCCAGCAAGCTTGTTCGGCCTCGTGATGCATGGATCTGGTGGTGGCCAAGCTTGGGCCCGCTGAAAAGTGGCTGGTTCGGCCCTTCTCCTCTGGCCGTCGCTGCCATTTCCTTCTCCTTCGCCGATCGGTGCCTCTGGGTTGCCAACGGTGGCGATATGGCCCTCTACTGGTCGGTGGCGAGGTGCTATCCCTCCCTCCGGCCTCCATTCGCTCCATTTCTCTCTTCTCTCGCTGGTGAGGATGGACCGGGGAAGGGAACCGATTTCCTTCCTCTTCGCGTTCTTTTTATTTTTCTTTTTCATTTTCAGTTTCTTTTTTTTTTCGTTTTCAGTTTTTTTTTTTTATATATAATATAATATATTATTCTTTAATACACTATAATACATATATATATATATATATATATATATAATATCTTATAATATAACATTATTATAATAATAATATTACAAAATATCTTATATTATTATAATAATATTATATTATCATAATGTATTTTTTATACATTAATATCCACAAGCATGTACATATATATTATTTAATTTATCTCGACAAATATATATGTACAACATATTTTATTTTTTATTTCTCAGAAAATATTTTAATTTATTTATTATTATTTTTTTGAAAATAGTTTTTCATATTTCCGAGATAAATTCTCGATGTAGAAAAATTTCGGATTTTCACAATAAATTCATAGCTTGATCAATTGAACTTGGAATTTAATTATTTCTTCTTTATTGATCAAGATTTCATGAATCCATATTTACAATGACAACTTCTTGAGGAGATTACATCGAATTTTGAGTCTTATAGAGGGATACAATTGTAATTTTGGTTGCTTTATGAATAGAGAAAAATGTAATTTAAATATCTTATTACCTTTTAAAAGGATAAAATTATAATTTACTTTATAGTTCATTGAATATAAGTTTATCTGTTGACAGATTAAACCATTATTAACATATTTTTATTAATTCTTAGTATTTATTCAAATTTTCATGAGATATTCAATATCTCATAAAATCTCATGACCTTATAATAAGATAGATATTTTGTGTCAACAAACAAACCCTTTTCCTCTCTTCATTCTACCTTATGTCATCATTATCTTTACGCTTATTACAGTAGCCTTGCTGTTTCCTGCACCTGTACTCTTGCTCCTACATAAAACAACATTGTCCAGCCCCTAAACTTCTTTTTGCATCTCCCCCGAATCACCACTGCTATACTACGCTTCCGCTGCACTAAGCTCCATTGCATCTGCTGCCATTACTCATCCCTTTTGTGTCGCACTATGTTCATCTCTGTTGCGTTGGCTTGTTGCTATGAATCAGTGTGAAAGGTTCCAAACTACTGGCTGTTGGCATGATTCACTGCTGTTGTTGTGGTCTTGGTGCGTCCACGCCATCTCGCTACTGCGTCCAACACCGTCCGTTGCTGCTGCCACGTCCTTGTTCCACTGCATCAACACCAAGTTACACCATTGTGTCCCTGCTACACTGTACGCCACCATTTTGTTGCCAAGCTCCTCTCCTTCCTAACACCTGTCCTACTGCTATGGAAGAACTGCTGCGTCATCGCTAGTGCTGCCTTTGGTGAGGAAAGAATAAGAAAGAGGTATGTGAAGACCATGTTAGAGTATGGCCCATAAGTCAACTAGATTTGGATCAAGTTATTTATTTAAAAAAAATGTCCAAAATGATCTAATCTAGTTGGACTAAGGTTAAGACTGTGACCCCGTATATGTACAGTTGTATATAGGTACATAGAAATGTAAATGAAATCATGAGTATGATAATACATTCGTAATACAAAGTATATGCAATGTAAGTTCATAAGATTATGTACGCACTTGTAATAAGAGTCGTGATCGTACGTACAAGTTGCGTTATGAATGAGTATGAAGAAATGAACTTAAATACGAGAAGAATGTGATTAAAATGGAATAAGAGTAGTGTGGTAAAATGGAAGGAAAGATTTACATAAGTGTATATTTCCATTCGGGTAATATCGTGTATATTTGGTTATACAAAGATTTTTCCACAAGTTTTAATACGTACTAAGTGTGATTGGATGACATTTTTAAGTCTCAAGGTGGGATGAATGAGGAAAGGAATATGAAGGTAAATTGAGGAAGTTTTGAAGGGAGTTGTTGCAGAAAAACTGCAAGAGATCTGGAAATGTGAAGGCCAGATCGATCTCATAGGATGAGAGATCGATCTGGAAGAGCCAGAATGCTCTTATGTGAGTAATGGAATGGAGCAGATCGATCTCCAAAGGAATCAGATCGATCTCCTTAGCTCTCGGGTTGGAAGCAGATCAATCTCCCCTAAGACCAGATCGATCTCCTTAAGCATCTGTTTGACAGCGGATCGATCTCAAGCCTCGACAGATCGATCTCCTGCCTTTAAAATGTCTTAAAAAAGAGGGATTTTTAGAGGACCAGATCGATCTCCACCCAAGGAAGATCGATCTCATCAAGTTAAAACTATAAATAGGAGCAGTTGGATCTGCAGATTTTTGGGATAAACCATTTCTTTCCACTTCAACTCAAAAACCTAGCTTTCAACCTCCTAAATCCAGCCATTTTCAGTAAGATTTGAGGAAAAGCTATTAGAGACAAAGTCGTTCACGTCTAAGAGAAGAACAACATAGTCTAGAGGCATTTCCCCATTTGTCGGATTGAAGGAATAAAGGGCATTTCTAATTGGAGCAAAGAGGAAATCCAATGAGGTAAGTTCTAGTGCACAAATCCAAGTACATTGGTCTAGTTAATGATTATGAAGTTAATTGGGTGTGCACCTTGTGGGTAGAACTACCTAGAATGGCATGAAATGAATATAACTTAGAAATGGTCTAGTGTGAGAAAGTGGAATGTAGAAGTGTTAATGATAAATAAGATATCTTGAGAGGATGATTATGTTGTGGGCATGGTTTGGGCATGTTGATATTGGGATAAAATTGTGAGATTTACCACAAGAGGTAAAATGTGTATTCAAGGCATTGGATAAATGCTTAGTTGAATAAGAGTTAGAAACGTTAACTCAAGTGTTTGATGGATGAATTTCAGTTTCGGATGATACGCCGGAGCAAGTCGAGATGAGAATGCGAGAAGCGTAGAGGAGGATAGTTGCACACAATAAAGTGAGGTAAGGGACTGTGTGTTAGCTATAGAGATGTTCGTGCGTATTTTACATCAATTTCATAGATATATTGCTATAGCTAGTACGATATTATAATTCTATGAAATGATATGGAAGCATGAAAAGTACTATGATGTATATATGTATTGAGAAATGAGATAGGGTAAGGAAATAGCATGATATGCATGTTTTCAATGTTTTTCTCTAATTTACATTGACCTTGATGATTGAGAAATGTTGATGATAGGTTGGCTAATTTTACATGTTTTAGCATGAAGAGGCATGCTGTATGAATAAACATGTTTTGAGTTTTAAAAAGAGAAAATAGCCATCTATCAGTTTTGAGATGAGAGTTGGTGTTGAAGTGCTAGCTCACACCCGTTTTAATGCCTTTGATGTACCGTGCTGGAGTTTTAACTCGCGCGAGGGTTTTGAAAAAGTGCGGGAACTTTGCTCGCACCTGTTTTATTGAGTTGAGGTAAACTTGGGGGTCTGGGACCTAAGGGGATACCAGCCGACGACCATTTGAACGGGCTGGGCCTTAACGATAGATCGTACCGCGCTGGAGCCTTGCGATGACTATGTGTCACGCTGCTTGCTCGCCTGGTATATGAGACATGGTTTAGGATGAAAATTCCATCGGAGTTGGAGTATGGACTTGGGTCCACGGTCGTACGTAGAACAGTGTAGTTATCCGTTGGTATACTATGTACCGTGCTGGGTGCACATGAGTACGAGTATCGCGTAGATGACACACAGTGTATTCTTACCGTGAGTATACGAGGAGATGTGGTTGATTGAGATGAGCCGGAGGGCAGGACTGACCCATTCCCCTTCAGGCGAAGTGATGCCCTGTGTACACCTGATCAGTGAGGCTCGGGATCACTGACTATGGCCATATGTCGTGGATATTTGATTGCCGAAAATTCCATGCCTATCTCAGAGATTCGAGAGACAGAGATAATCTTAGAAAAGAAAGAGATTTACAGAAAAAGTGAATTAAGGGAAGAAAGAGATTTTAGTGTTTTTGATAAATCTCTGATTTCACATTTGTGCCGTGAGGGCACTATTTATGAGCATGTTTTAAATGGAAGCTTGATATTTGATTTACACGAAAATGCTATTGAGAAATATATGTTTAAATGCATTTTTCGTATGGTATTTCCATTTGTACTGAAAACATGGTTTTGGTTTATACATGCATGGGCTATGTAGGTAGTACGATATCTACCTGCTAGCATACATTTCCTTACTGAGCTGTGGTTTGCTCATCCCACTATTTTCCCCCTCCAGGTACTGAGAAGTAAGAGAGCGGTGGTCTCTAGGTCTTTTGTGTTGAACAGCTCCCACAATTTCGTAAAGGTATAAGATTTGTATACACGAGTATTTTGTATCTAATTTATCGTATCGCACAGTTATATCTTGGAATTGTAAACAGTATCATGGGGATGATATGTAAGCACATGGTATTTATACAATTGATTTTGTATATCTACACACATACCTGGGAGTGTGAATTAAAGATTTAAATCTTCTGCTATAAATGAATGAATTTTAGTAACTGCATCTTCTCACAGCCCAACCGTAGTGGAGAATGTATGGATAGAAGGGTTCCCAGAAGTGGGGTGTGACAAAGACCTTTTTAGGGTTTTGCTAAGAGGCACTATATAAGTAACATTAAGTCAAAAAGTTTTGACAGAATGTTCTTAATAGCCATTTTGCCTCTTGGAGCTAACACTCACAAAGACAATTCCCTTCCTCCACCCTTTTGCTGTTTGCTGCATCTTGTGCCTTGCAAAGGTCCCGTTTTATGTCCTACTTGTGTGGATACCATTAGAGGGCTTATCTCAGCTAGGAGTCTTGAGTTAACGATAAACCGAGGGCAGTTAGTAGGTTGTCAAATTCAAAAGTTAAACTTCCCTATACAAGCAACACCAAAAAGGTATGATTCTAGCCCGAATGCAATTTTGTTGCATGATCTTAGTGATTTTGATTTTGTTGTTTTTCTAGGCCGTTGCCTTTTTCATGTATGACATGATAAACTGAGACAACAAAACCTTACAGTGGTATCCAAGCCAGTGTGCAAACACCATTCGAGATAGCAGGTTTGGTTGGTGACGGTGCCTGTTTTTATTGTAAGTTGTTACAGGTTTGAGTTTAATTTTCAAAATTTATTTGGGCAACCTCAAAATAATTTTAAGAAAATTATATATTTAAAGAAACCATGTAGGCTATGATGTAAGCTATGATTGCAACTTTTAATATACTTATTGGAGCTGTTATCTAGGTAGTTGTCAAAATTATTTGATAAAAACCTACAGGCTTTAATTTAATATAATTGAAATTAGAGTAATTTTCAAAATTGTTGTTGACAGAAACCCTGCAAGTTTTAATCTAATATGTTAGAGCAGTTTCCAAAATAGTTGTCAAAATTGTTGAACAAGAAAATTTAAAAAATAATATTATTTTTTATTTTAAAAAATATTTTAATTAAAAATAAATTAGGATAAAAAGGGATAGTAAGGCTAATAATTGCATAAATATCATGTTTTGACATTTTTATGAAATACATTGATTTGGTTTAAGCAAACTTACGGATAGGCTAGATATTTGATTTCCATGATTCACGTAGTAGCACGAGTCAGTGCTAATTTTGATTTATAATGTGTTTTGTTGAAGTGGAGCTGCCTATCGGATTTATGTGAGTTAAATCATGCTGGAGCTCCGATCGCACTGGATTTTGATGTTTTGATATGTATGAAATGTGCTGGAGCTCGACTTGCACCCTGTTTTGAGTTATGATGTTATATAAACTGTACTGGAGCTTTAGCTCGTACGTGGTCTTCCATTGATTTTCTTATGCATATAACCCTACTGGAGCTATGCTCGTACATGAGTTTCTCATTATTTATTATGCATAAAGTCGTACTAGAGCGTTGCTCATACGAGGGAATTTATTGACGATGCATGAATCGTGCTGGAGCTTAGCTCGCACTAGTTTTCACACTGTGATATGTAATGAGTCGTGCTGGATGCCTCGTGTAGACTGTGTGTCACATGGATGAGATGCTCGCACGAGCCGTGCTGGATGCCTCGTGTAGACTGTTAGTCACACAGATGAGATGCTCGCATGTGCACTTGAGACTGAGTAGGTTATATATGGCATGGGGTAGATAAGACCTATGGCAGGCACCCCCAACCATGAGATGGGTCCACAGAGTACTTTGTACCGTGTATATCACATGGAGGCTGTACCGTGAGGTTATGATGTTGATTTGAAAGTCTGGTGTAGGACTAACCCACTTTCGTTCCAGCATGATACCCCGCACACCAGGATCCTTATGGTCTGGGATGATAATGACATAGTTGGCCAACATAGTCCTCGATATATATAGTGACCACCTGTCTCACATGATATCACATGGTTTTATATACTGAACATGATTTGTGTTGTCTAGGGTAGACCCGAGGGATGGGTCGAAGCTTATGGGATGTTTTGAGAGATGATGTTTTGATAATCATGAAATTTATGACTTGAGAAGGATCTAATGAATTGTACTGAGTTTTGAACTGGTGTTGAATTCTAAGGAATGATTTTATGATTGGTTTTATTATGATGAGCATGAGAGGTTTTACATGATCTTTTCCATGTTTACATGCCTATTTTCATGTTTTTCAATGCATGATATATGTATATACATGTGGCATAGTTTTATTATTTCCTCAAGCTATGGATATTAATGATTTTTATGCATGATATTATAAGCATATAGATAGTGTAGTTATCTGCCATGCTTGTATTATTGCCTTACTGAGCGTGTGGTTGCTCATCCCATTCACTTTCCCCCTCTACAGAGCGCACACAGTAGCCTAGTGAAGGGTTGAGGCGTTGTATTTGGATATCCGCTATTCTCCATCATTAAGAGTTATACACACATGAATTCTTTTTGTATCTAAACATCTAATAGCACATTAATAATTTTGAATTGTAATATGGGGGATGTAAATGTTAGCAAACATGTCATGCATATGTATATAACTTAAATTTTCAAATATATGTTGTTCGCTTTCGATTAATTGAAAGACGATTGATGAGTGATGATTAATACTGACTCATAACCCAACTGTCATTAGTGAGAGTTGTTGATGTCCGGGAAAGGAAATGAAAAAGTGAAAATTTTGTGGTGATTTTTATATGAAATGGATGAAAAGGGGTCGTGACAGAGATTAGTATCAGAGCTGAGTTGGCTTGATATGAGTTGGTATTAATAAGTAGGAAAGTTACATCCCCATATTCTGTGCTTTTGTTTAGATATAACTGTGTATACCGAGATGGAATGAGACTAATAAATGGTTATGGATACAGGAAATTAGACATTATGCCTGTCACACACCGAGGTAGAGGGGTAGGTGCACGTGCTAGAGGCTGTAAAGGTAGGCCTAAGAGCCGTGCGGAGCCACAGACTGATCAGGCTCCACAGGACCTTGTTGAGAGACTAGGGGATATTGAGGGACGCTTCGTTAGGATAGAGTGGAGTATTGAGAGCCTTGTGGAGATAGTCACACAGGCGTTGGGTGCTGGCGATAGATGAGGTCCAGCTGTGTAGCCTACTACTGGACAGGCAGCTGTAGAGGCAGAGAGGCCTCAAACTACAGAGACTATCCCACCACCCCCAGTTCAGGATACAGCTTCCCCTATCGCTCCACAGCTGAACGAAAGTGATATGGGATATGATTGTGAATTGAGTAGGCTATGAAAGTTTAAGGAGTTGAAACCTCCAGTATTTAGAGGGGTGAAGGACCCGATTGTTATAGAGGATTGGGTTTATGAGATGGAAAAATTGTATGGGTTCTTCAGATGCACATCGACTGAGAAAGTGGCTTTTGTTGTATTTATGCTGAAAGGTGAGGCAGAACACTGGTGGAGATCCACCGTATCTATTTTGAGGGCTTGACACTCCGAGATCACATGAGAGATATTCTTGGAGGCCTTTAGGAGGTAGTACATCCCAGCCACAACACTAAGGAAACTGAGGATGAAGTTTATGAATTTGGTTCAGGGGAACCGCTCCGTTGATGAGTACGAGTTGAGGTTCATATCCTTGGGGAGGTATGACCTTGATATGTTAAGCAGTGAGGCTATGAAGGTCCAGAAGTTCATGGATGGACTGAGACCAGCCATCAGATCTAGATTGGCTTCATTCGACATCCTCACCTACGAAGAGGCAGTACGTAAGGTGTAATTATGTGAACAAGACTTTGAGCAGAGTGCCTCCGAGTTTGGGAAGGTTAGTGTCAAGAGAGACAAAGACCAAAAGAGATCTGGGGTTGATAGAGTAGTCAAGAGAGGAGGCAAGAGACTGTTTGAGAAGAGGCCTAAGATTGAGGAGGTGCATGAGAGAGCTGCTAAACCTCATGTGTACCCAGCTCTAGCTCCACCGAGGGGTGTAGTTATTAGAGGACCACAACCTACTACCAATTAGTGTAGGAGATGTGGTAGATTTCATGGTACCAGGCCTTGTCCGTCGACCCCCGTTGTGTGTTACAGATGTGGGAAACCGGGACATATTGCGAGGTATTATCCAGAGATGAAGGAGATCGCCCCACAGAAGGGCAAAGAGCCAAAGATTGCTCCGATTGAGATAGCTGCTTCGAGGAGGAGAGCTACAATTAAGGAAAAAGGGAAACAAGCGGTAGGTAGAGGATGAGTACATGCACTGGACCAGGACACCGCAGATGCTTTAACAGATGTAATTAAAGGTACCATCCTAATTTTTGATTTAAAAGCATTTGTGTTATTTGATCCTGGTGCCACACATTCCTTTATATCGCCTTCCTTTACACATAAGTTGTTGAAGCATGTAAAACCCACACTGTTGGATAGAATGCTGATGATTTCTACACCTATGAATGATAGTTAATTGACTGAGTATGTATATAGGAATTGTAAGTTGAGGATAGAGGAAAAGATATAGCAGCTGATTTAATTCTACTGAGTATGAGCGATTTTGATGTAATCTTAGGAATGGATTGGTTGACTGCGAATTGTGTTGTCATGGATTGTCATGCTAAGATATTGATGTTTCCAGAGATAGATAAGCTTATTGTGAGCTTTGTCGAAAAGAAATGAAAGAACATGATTATTGTAAATGAAAAGAACATAATTTTAATCCATCATATTTGAGAGATAAATTTATTTATTAATTATGAATGTTAATTTGATGACTTATAGTGCTAACGGTAGAAAGGATAATGTGAAGGGTTCATTGCATACATGGTTGACATAAATAAGGCACACCCGGAATTGAGAGACATTTCAGTAGTTGTAGAATTTCCTGATGTCTTTTCGGACGATTTATCGGGCTACCACCTAATAGGGAAATGGAACTTTGCATAGAGTTGGTACTTGAACAAAGCCGATATCTAAGCCACCGAATAGAATGGCGCCGATTGAGTTGGAGGAACTAAAGAAGCAGTTAAAAGAGTTGCTAGAGAATGGGTTTATTAGACCGAGCATCTCACCTTGGGAAGCTCCGGTTCTATTTGTAAGGAAGAAAGATGGGAGCCTCTGACTGTGTATAAATTACCAGTTGTTGAATAAGGCCACCATTAAGAACAAGTACCCCCTTCCACTCATTGATGATTTGTTGGATCGGCTTCGGGGAGCAGAAGTCTATTCTAAGATAGATCTGCGATCAGGGTACCATCAGTTGAGGATATGGAGTGGAGATATACCCAAGACAGCATTTTGTACCCGTTATGGCCACTACGAGTTTTTGGTTATGCCATTCGAATTGACGAATGCCCCCGTAACATTTATGGTTTTGACGAATGATGTATTTAAGTCATACCTGGACCAGTTTGTAATAGTGTTCATTGACGATTTATTGGTTTATTCCAAGTCCAGGGAAGATCATAAGGAGCACTTGAGGATAGTTCTGTAGACCCTCCGATAGAAGGAGTTATATGCTAAACTCAGTACGTGTAACTTTTGGTTAGAGCAGATCTCATTTTTGGGCCATGTTGTATCGAAGGATGGGGTATCAGTAGATCCATCCAAGATTGAGGCAATTGTATAGTGGGAACAACCCAAGACAGTAACTGAGATCAGAAGTTTTCTAGGATTGGCAGGTTATTACCGGAGATTTGTTGAGGGTTTCTCCAGACTAGCTGCTTCATTGACACGCCTCACGTGGAAGGATGTTAAGTTTGTGTGGGATGAGACATGTGAAAGGAGTTTTCAAGAGCTTAAGCGTCGGTTGACCACAGCTTCGATTCTCACCATACCTACCATCTCAGGAGTTTTCTCTATGTATAGGGATGCATCACACCAGAGACTAGGCTGTGTACTTATGCAGGATAGGAAGGTAGTTGCCTATGGATCTAGATAGTTGAAGGATCACGAGAGGAACTATCCGATTAACGATTTAGAGTTGGCGGCCGTAGTGTTTGCATTGAAGATATGGCGCCATTATCTCTATGGTGACAAATTTCAAGTGTATACGGATCACAAGAGCCTTAAGTATCTATTCTCGCAGAAAGAGTTGAATATGAGACATAGAAGATGGCTCAAACTCTTGAAGGATTATGATTGTGAAATCATGTACCACCCGGGTAAGGCGAATGTAGTTGTCGATGCTTTAAACAAGAAGAATCTCGGGTTAGTGTCTTATATGATGGTTCGGGAACATGAGTTGTTGGAGGAATTTGTGAACCTCAATTTGGATGTAACCTCACCTAATATAGAAAGATTTGATGTTGTGGCTAGTTTGAGATTGGAACCAAAGTTGATTTGTCATATTCGACAGGCTTAGTAGAGTGATCGACAGTGTACCGATTGGTTGAGTCAGGTACAAATAGATGTGGGTACTGATTTTGAACTGAGTACAGATGGCTTATTGAGGTTCGGGGGCAGAGTATGTGTTCCCGAGGATCCAGAGATCAGGACATTGAATTTATTAGAGGCTCATTCATCGAAGTATACGATACATCTGAGGAGTACTAAGATGTATCAAAACCTTTAGAAGGTTTATTGGTGGTCGGGAATGAAAAGAGACATTGCTGAATATGTGGCTAGATGTCTTGTCTATCAGCAGGTGAAGGTAGAGCATCAAAAGCCTACAGGATTATTGTAGCCTCTAGTGATACCGACATGGAAATGAGAGCACGTCTGTCAGACCCACATTTTATATAGCTTGTTCCTTATGATTCCTATGTGTATGAACACTCTATTATTATAGTTGAATCATAAGAAGAGTATTTACTAGATTTAAAGTGTTAGTAAAATGATTTAACACGCAAAAGCTACATAAAAAGCCTAAAGTGAGCTATAAGAGTCACAGGCTAAACAGAGTGGATCTAAATCATTCTGACTAAAAATAAGAATTTAAAATGAAAAAGTATAGAGAGCTAATGAAGGAAAGTCAGCTTGATTTAGTCCCAAACACAGAAAACAAGAATAAAAGCTAAAAAGGGTAAAATGGACCTTTTTGGCGAGTTAAGGTATTTAAGGTGTTTCGAGCGAAATTATCCACCGAGAACGGTTGAAACATAAAGAAGAGAGTGTAAGACATAAGATATGACACTTTCAAAATTTTAAGAAAAAGTCAACTTGGTCAATGGTTATGGAAAAAGTCAACTATAGTTAAGAAAGTGGACTTTTACCATAGTTGACTAATCATGGTTAAAAATTTACCTAAGTGTGGAGAAAAAATTGAGAAAAAATATTCTTGATCAGAATACAAGATAATCATCCCTGGAAGTAAGGAAAATTTATTCGGAAGGATTCCGGATTAAATTTAATGGTTAAAAACTAATGGGCCTAAGGTGAAAATTTTAAAGCCCATTAAGGTATACTAAACGTATATCGAAATTCTTAGGTACCTTAGACCGAATTGTTAGACCAATTGATTGGCCAAATATTGAGACAATTAAAGGCCCGAAGTATGGTGAAAATTTTAGCCCGAAAGCCCATTAAGAAAGCCCAAACCAAGAAGCCCAAATGGAAAGCCCATGAGATAAATATCTAACCATAGTTAAAGCTTAACATGACTCATAAGGTGACTCATGACTAAGGCTTAGGAAGTCAAGTATAATGGCTGGAAAGTAAGGCTTAAGGGCTAAGTAAGTGGCTTATAAAATCAGCCACACCATTGTCATCTTCATCACACCATTCTCGGCTACACAAGGAAACCATTGAAATACAATTATCCAAGCTTTCTCTCACTAGAAATCACTAGGAATTAGGCATATTTGGAACTTGAATCCTTCATAGAAGTTGTTCCAAATTGAAAGGAGAGTGACATATGTTGGAATTGGCTATCAAGGAGCCATAGAGTGCAAACCGTGAGCCTCCAAAGTATTCGGCCAAGTGTAAACACAACAATTGGTATATTTTCAAGTTTTCAATTTCATATATGTTAATGTATGAATGATTTTAAGTATATTGGTATATGTTTTAAGCTTTGAAACATATGAAATCACTATGATATTGGTTAGGCCGAGAGTGAGTAGTGAGATATTGATTAATGTCCGTATGATTTTAAGGCATAAATGGATTAATGTACATGTGTTAATGATTATGGTGTAATTAGAACTAATCAATTTGATTAATTAATACATGTAATTAGTTGGCAATCAAGGTGTTTGATAAAATGCCTAAATGAACTATATGATGTTTAGGAATGTTGCCAACCAAGTGTTTGTGAAAATGCCTAAGTGAATTGGCTAAGGAAAGGGACATGGTCGGCATGCCATGGTGTGACCGACGGCATGGATAGCTCTTGGCCATGGCATGTGGCCGAGAGGCCCAATGGGCCAAGCCCAAATATTTTAAGCCCAATATGATGTAATGGGTCTAGGACAAGCCCAATAAGAGTTGGTGGGCCCCATAAGCCCAATAGGCCCAATGAAAATGAATAGTAAAATGGAAATGGGCTTAAGGCATATTAGGCCCATTAAGGATTATTAAAGCCCATTAAGGGAAATAGACTGTATTTAATATGAAATACAGTAGGAAAAGTGTAATTAACCTGATAAATGGTTATATGCAGCTCTAGAGATTATTGGAGGAGCAAATCAGACTGCTGAAACGAGCAGCGCAGAGAAAGTGAAATTTCTCGAGTGATTGCAGGTAAGGGACTTTTGTGAGTAGTTAGAGATACCCGCACGTATTTTCGTCTGCTTTTACAGTCACTTAAAAACTCCGAGGGTCGGAGAAAGTGAATAATAATTATTGTGACCCGATAATGGCAAATTACGATTTTACCCATAGTTAGTCAAAAAGTTAACTTTTGTGAAAAGTTGTTAAAAGTATGGAAACCACCATTTTGAGTGTTTTACTGCTGTTTAGCAGGAGAATAAATAGATGGGCTAATTATTTTAAGGTTGATGTGAATTAAGCACACTTTATAGTGCTGATTTTGATATTTTGTAAATCATCCCTTTTTAAAGAGCCATCTATCATATTATGTGAGAATGAATCGTGCTGGAGCACAGTTCACACTAGATTTCATATATTTTCCACATACATTAGTGCTGGATTATGATTCGCACTAGATTTCCATGACATGCATGATAGAGTACTGGAGTTCGTACTCGTACTCAGTTTTATATGATATATGCATGAGAGACTGCTGGAGAGATTAGCTCGTACTCGAGTTTTACATGAGATGCATGACAAAGTGCTGGAGCGTTGTTCGTACTCGATTCTTCATGATTTATACATGACATAGTACTGGAGCTATTGCTCGTACTTGATTTGATGATATTGTGCATAGTATGGTACTGGAGCTGTTGCTCGTACTTGATTTAATACATGAACTATGCATTAACCTAGTTGCTGGAGGTTTACTCACACTAGAGTTGAGTTTGTGATGTGAAACAGTGTTTGATGGGAGTGTCGACTGTGAGTCGCGCTCAAAGGCGCGCACTGTATGTGATATATAATACATGTTGAAATCCATGCTTGATTCCTTGTGTAGACGGAGTGTCACACTATGTGAGAGGATATCCGCATGAGGATACTAGAGACGTGGTATGATATTCCATGGTTTGAGAGCTAAGACCTATGGCAGGCACCCCGATTGTGATGTAGGGTCTACGGAGTACGTTGTACCGTGCGAGTGGCATGGGGTACACTGTACCATGTGGTGTTGTGGAGTTGAGGAGGATATAGCTGGCGGTTGTGATGGACTGACCCCCCTCCCATTGCAGCAGTGATGCCTTGCACACCGAGTACTGTGTTGCTTGGGATCACATGTCTGATATGATCATAGTCCTGGATACTATTTACATTTTCACCACAAAGTCTCGCATGATATATCACTTGATTGACTGATTTAATTATGGACAGACCTGAGGGATAGGCCGGACTCCGATTTTGTGTTGTGAATGATTTAAATGCCATATTTACTATGATTTAAATATACATGGCATGATTTATCTAAAGGCATTGTGATATTATAAAGATGCATTGTTTTACAATATATGCCTACATTTGAGAAAAAAAGCATGATTTTTGTACATGGGATTTAATCTGTACAAGTATATATATATTTTAAATACATGCTTTTAAAGTGAGTAAAGGAAATAATGTTTTCAAGGCATAGCATTATTTTGAGTAGATAATGTAAATATCTACTTGCTTGCCTGATTTCCTTACTGAGCGCATTGTATGCTCACCCCCTTTCTTTACATATCTCTACAGAGCATCAGCAGTAGAGCGAGTGCTATTGTGGGATAGTGTTCCTGAGTCCCCCGTTATTTCCTATCGACCGCCAGGTATACAGATTTTGTATGGTTATGTATCTAAACATAGAAACAACACAGTGATGTATACGATATATATTATGGGGAATGTATTTGTATTAGCTTTTATATAATCTCACATGTATTATAAAAGCAGTTACAGTTAGTAACAGTATATTGACATATATGTATGATAATGGATGATATGGTAAGCGAGGATTCTGACATCGAATCACAGCCCAACCATTGATGAGAGGAAAAGTAAGTTAAAAATACGAAAAATTTGTAGTGGTTTTTGGTTAAGTCATGGATTGAGAACGGGTCCTGACAACATCACCATGGATTTTGTGATGGGTTTACCGAGGACCCGCAGAGGTCATGATGCCATTTGGCTTATTATGGATCAGTTGATGAAGTTAGCCCATTTCTTAGCTATGAGAGTACCGATACACTAAGTCAATTGGCGAACTTGTATGTTCGAGAGATAGTTCGGTTACATGGTGTTCTAGTGAGCGTTGTTTATGATCAGGATGCCCGTTTCACTTCCCATTTTTGGGAACATTTTTCGAAAGCGATGGGGACCCACTTGAGTTTTAGCACCGCTTTTCATCCTCAGATAGATGGTTAGTCAGAGAGGACTATACAGACTTTGGAGGATATGTTGAGAGTGTGTGTGCTGGATTTTGGAGGCTCCTGGGATGATCACCTATCGTTAGCCGAGTTCGCCTATAATAACAGCTATCATGCGAATATTAGGATGACACCATATGAGGCACTGTATGGATGTAGATGTCGATCCCCTATTGGATGGGAAGAGGTTGGTGACAGACAGAATTTTACTCTCGATTTAGTGCAGCAGGCCTCTGAGGACATCTAATTGATATGTGAGAGATTACGGACAGCTCAAAGCCGACAAAAGAGTTATGCTGATAGGAGACGAAGACCCTTGGAGTTTACGGTGGGTGTATTCTTGAAAGTTTCCCCCTCGAAAGGGATTATGAGGTTTGGTAAAAAGGGAAAGTTGAGCCCTCGGTATATTGGACCCTTTTGAGATTCTGGAGAGAGTGAGAGATAAGGCTTATAGGTTGGCATTGCCGCTGAAATTAGTAGGTGTTCATAACATCTTCCACGTCTTTATGCTTCAGAAGTACCAGCCAAACCCGACTCATGTGATAAGATATGAGCCGTTGGAGCTCAATGAGAGTATGACATATGTTGAGAAGCCGGTTTGGATATCGGATAGGAAAGAGAAGGTGCTGAGGTCGAAGATGATTCCCTTAGTAAAAATTCTTTGGCAATATCACACTCCGGAGGAAGCTACATGAGAATTGGAAAGTATGATACAAGAGAAGTACCCGGAGTTGTTCTCAGGTTAACTTCGTTCTAATTTAGAGGATAAATTTCTTGAAGGAGGGGAGGATTGTAAGACCCGTAAATTTCTATGTAATGTTTATTATTATTAAATGTACAGACAAGTTACATTACATATGAATTACAAGAAATAGATGTTTGTAAGTTCTAAGTGTGAATAAATCGTAAAATGACTATAGAATCAATTGGATGGAAGCTTAACTTAGAAAATTTGGGAAAATTGCAGCTAGAATACTGCAGGAAGCAAGGCAGATCGATCTCATGCGAGGAGAGATCGATCTTATGGCCTAAAAAACACAATGCCAAGCATTCTGCAAAAGGGAGATCGATCGTTCACTCAAGCAGATCGATCTCAAGTTGTCTCAGGTTAGACTAGATCGATCTCCTCCCATAGGCAGATCGATCTTCATTGGCCTCTGGATAGGCCAGATCGATCTCCTCTTAAGGCCAGATCGATCTCCAAAGCCTTCTGCTTGAAACAGATCGATCTCATTACCTTGAGCAGATTGATCTCATGCATTTCAACAGATCGATCCCCTGCCTGCAAATTGTCAAAATTATGAAGGATTCAAGCAAGGGCAGATTGATCTCCCCCCTATGGAGATTGATCTCTAAAGGCATTTCTTATAAAAACTGGGCAGTTGGATCTGCATTTCACGGGAACAAATTCATTTCCTCCATTTTAAACATTAACCTAGCTTTCTCACTCTAAAAACCATCACATTTCCATAAAGATTTGAGAAAAAGCTATTAGAGCAAAGTTGTTCATTGTGAAGAGAAGAACAACATAGCTTAGAATATACACTTTATTTGTTGTATTTAAGAAGCAAAATAGTCTTCAAATTTGGAAAAGAGGAAAGTTAAGCTAGGTGAGTTTCTAATACACCGACTAAAAATATATTTATCTAGTTGTGGTTGTGAGTAGATTGGTGTATGTATTGATGATTGAAACTACCTAGAATGTAATAGAACAAGCATAACCTAGAATGAGTTAGTGTGAGAAAATGTGATATGGTTGAGTTGATGATAAATTGCTTATACCAAGGTGTTAGTGAGGTGATATATATGATTTTGAGATGATTGAATGAAACTACATTGTGAGATTAGTCAAGTGATGAAAATAAGCATATGAGGTGTTTGATAAATTGCCATAGTGAAGTAAATGATGAACTAGAAACACTATGAGCTTAATACCAGTTTAATGTGAATCAATAAGCCTACAGAATTCAATAAGCTCTCGAGAAATAAACAGAGTGATCAATTGGACTTAAGAGGAAATGGGGCTTTATAAGTGTTAATGAAAACTATAAGTTAAATCGACTATAGTAAACACAAGAATTTTAATTACATTGGATTAAATTGATGTGATTTGTAATTTCGTGCAGTCCCGAAGATTTCGTTGGAAGCGAATCAAACTGCATAATCAGCAGCTCTAAGGAAGTGGAATCACTCGACGCGATTCCAGGTAAGGGAATTTTGTAAGTACTTAGAGATAGCTGCACGTATTTTATGGGCGTATGTAGGGCTTTGCAATTGCTTGGTTATCTAGAAAAGAATTAATGGTTGGTGTGAACGATTACGAATATATATGATTAGATTTTGAAGTGAATCTTACAAAAAGGGATAGTAAGGCTAATAATTGCATAAATATCATGTTTTGACATTTTATGAAATACATTGCTTTGGTTTAAGCAAACTTACGGATAGACTGGCTATTTGATTTCCATGATTCACGAAGTAGCATGAGTCAGTGCTAATTTTGATTTAGAATGTGTTTTGTTGAAGTGGAGCCGTCTGTTGTATTTATATGAGTTAAATCGTGCTGGAGCTTCGTTCGCACTGGATTTTGATGTTTTGATATGTATAAAATGTGCTGGAGCTAAGCTCGCACCCTGTTTTGAGTTATGATGTTATGTAAACTGTACATGAGCTTTAGCTCGTACGTGGTCTTCCATTGATTTTCTTATGCATATAACCGTACTGGAGCTATGCTGGTACGTGACTTTCTCATTATATATTATGCATAAAGCCGTACTTGAGTGTTGCTCGGACGAGGGAATTTATTGATGATGCATGAATCGTGTTGGAGCTTAGCATGCAATGGTTTTCACACTGTGATATGTAATGAGTCATGCTGGATGCCTCGTGTAGACTGTGTGTCACACGGATGAGATACTCGCACGAGCCGTATTGGATGCCTCGTGTAGACTATTAGTCACACGGATGACATGCTCGCATGTGCACTTGAGACTGAGTAGGTTATACATGGCATGGGGTAGATAAGACCTATGGAAAGTACCCCCAACCATGAGATGGGTCCACAGAGTACTTTGTACCATGTATATCACATGGAGTACGCTGTACCATGAGATTATGATGTTGATTTGAAAGTCTGGCGTAGGACTAACCCACCTTCGTTCCAGCGTGATACCCCGCGTACCGAGATCCTTGTGGTCTGGGATGATAATAACATAGTTGGCCAACATAGTCCTCGATATATATAGTGACCACCTGTCTCACATGATATCACATAGTTTTATAGACTGAACGTGATTTGTGTTGTCTAGGGTAGACCCAAGGGATGGGTCGAAGCTTGTGGGATGTTTTGAGAGATGATGTTTTGATAATCATGAAATTTATGACTTGAGAAGGATCTAATGAATTGTACTGAGTGTTGAATTGGTGTTAAATTCTAAGGAATGGTTTTATGATGGGTTTTATTATGATGAGCATGAGAGGTTTTACATGATGATCTTTTCCATGTTTACATGCCTATTTTCATGTTTTTCAATACATGATATATGTATATACATGTGGCATAGTTTTATTATTTCCTCAGGCTCTGGATATTAGTGATTTTTATGCATGATATTATAAACATGTAGATAATGTAGTTATCTACCATGCTTGTATTATTACTTTACTGAGCGTGTGGTTGCTCATCCCATTCACTTTCCCCCTCTACAAAGCGCACACAGTAGCCTAGTGAAGGGCTGAGGCGTTGTATTTGGATATCCGCTGTTCTCCATCGTTAAGAGGTATACAGACAAGAATTCTTTTTGTATCTAAACATGTAATAGCACAGTAATCATTTTGAATTGTAATATGGGGGATGTAAATGTTAGCAAACATGTCATGTATAAGTATATAACTTAAATTTTCAAGTATATGTTGTTGGCTTTCGATTAATAGAAAGACGATTGGTGAGTGATGATTAATACTGACTCATAGCCTAACTGTCATTGGTGAGAGTTGCCCACGATCGGGAAAGGAAATGAAAAAATGAAAAATTTGTGGTGATTTTTAGATGAAATGAATGAAAAGGGGCCGTGACATTATTAGAGGAGAATTTAGTAAGGGATAAAGATCCCATAAAATAACGCTTCGATTCAGCGAAAATTAGACTAATTTTTTGGTCAATGATCAGTGTAGCGCTTAATAGCTTTGGTTGACCTTATTTGGTCAATTGGTTTAATAATTTCTTTTAGTCCTAGTCCCATTCAAATGTGTGTGATGAGATCTCAATTCAAACTCCAACATATATCATATCATGCATCGAATTAACCTTAACTCATATAATTCGTCAATTAGTTACAAAAGAATGTCATAAGATACATGCTATACTTGACATTTAATACAACTTAATGACTACATTTGATACATATTATAGCCTATTGTTACATCCTCGAAATAATTACATAAGCTGTGCACCTACATGTCCGAAATACAAACAAAGATATATAACCTATGTATATACCTTCAAAAAGAATGTAGCAAGTGGCAAGGAGATGTGCCTTTAGCCAACTCGAAAAACGACATGCTCTTTATGTCTAGCACAAATAATTTGTGGAGGAGAGTAAGGGGGTGAGCTTTATGCCCAGTAAGAGTACATGCAATGTGAGACCTCATGTATGTATGACCTTGTTATATGTTAATGGAATCATAAGACGGATGATTTGATAATATAAATGTGAATGAGATTGCAAAGAGAATGCATGAATACTCATGAATACATGAAATGGCTAAATAAGGGCTGAAGTGGCCACAAATTAAACGAATGGAACTCAAAACCTTTCGAGTGAATATAAGGACTCAAACACTAAGTGATAATATAAGGCCAGTGAGTTCTAAGCATCTTTTACGATTCCAAGCAGTACAAACAACTCACATTATATGTGAATTATAAGAAACGAACCTTTCCATGCTCTAAGTGGGAATAGAATGCAAAATGACTAGTGAAGCAATCAAATGCAATTTTTCCTTTAAAATTCTGGAAACATTTACAGCAGGAATTCTCCAAATGAAGGCTAGATTGATCCCCTATTCAAAGCAGATCTATCTCAGTTTGGTTCTGTCTTGAAAGGATCGATCCCCTCCTAAGTGCAGATCGATCCCCATGTGATTCTGTCAAGAGCAGATCGATCCCATCCCATGAGCAGATCGATCCCACAGCCTATAAACTGAATGCCGAAACGGTTTAAAGTAAGAGAAGGTCAATCTCTCACCCTTGGAGATCGATCTCATAAGGCCAATTCTATAAAAGGACCCGACATTCAAGGCCTCTTTCCTAAAACATCAAACATCCCTCAATTTTCACAAAGTAACCTAGTTTTCTCACTCTAGAATATCATCACCTTCCTACTAGATTTGCGAGAAGTTGTATGAGGCAAAGTTGTTCATTATGATGAGGAGAACAACATAGTTTTAAATCAACATTCAAGTTGTTGGATTGAGGGAGAAAAGTCTTCCCTTAAGATTTGGCCAAGTGAGGAAGTATAAGCCAGGTAAGTTTTCAATACACCAACTTCAAGTTTTTTTATCTATGCATTGTTATGGGTTATTTGGTGTATGTATGGTTAGTTGAAACTACCTAGAGTATGATGAATCCTTTATGACCTAAAAATGGGTTAGTGTGAGAAAGTGAGCTATAGTTGAATTATTGATGAAGTGAGCATACTATGGTGATAGTGATGTTAAATGCATGATTTTGAGATGATTTTAGGGAATCAACTAATAGGATTTGATGAAGTTATGAAATGTGCATAAGAGGTGTATGATGAAATGCCTTAGTAAAGGAGAGTGATGAACTTAAGGCACTTTAGGCTTAAGGCCGACCTAATATGAATTATTAGACTTAATGGGTCTAATAGATTCTCGAGAAATGATTAGTACAATCGAAATGGACTTAAGAGAAAGTAAGGCCCAAATAAGTGTTAATGAACTCCATAAGTCGAATCGACTAGAGTAAACGCAAGAATTGTATTATATTGGGTTAAATTGATGTGAAAAGTAATTTCGTACAGTTCCAGAGATTTCATTGGGAGTGAATTGGACTAAGCGATCGAGCAGCTCTAAGGAAGTGGAATTACTCAACGTAATTTTAGGTAAGGGAATTTTGTGAGTATCTAAAGGTTGTAAAGCCCGTAATTTAATATGTACTCCTTATGATTTTGTGATGTATGAACAAGTCGCATTTGATATAAATCATAAGGAATGAATGTTTTTAAGTTCCTAATGTGTATGGAATGCAAAACGGGTTGTTAAGCAAAATTGATATGAATGTAACAGTGAAATTTTGGGAAACAATTACAACAGAAGAAGAGCAATCGATCCCTCATTCAATGTAGATCGATCTTGGTTAGGTTCAGGGTAGAACAGATCGATCTCATTCAAGGGCCAGATCGATCTCCTTATGGTTCTGTGTTAACCAGATTGATCTCATATTAAAGAGCAGATCGATCTCCTAAGCATAAAAAGTCAAATTCTGAAGAGATAAACACAAGGCAGATCGATCTCTCACCGTTAGGAGATCGATCTCCATGGGCAATTCTATATATACACGACTCTGCACTTCTATTTTCTAGAGAGCAACAAACCTTCGTTGAACCAAAGTAAAACTAACCTTTCTACTCCAAAAATCTTCATCTTTCAAGTAGTTTTGAGTAAGATTCATTTCAACAAAGTTGTTCCTAGTAAAGAGTAGAACAACATAGTTGGAAACTAGAAGTTGGAATCAAGGATTGAAGGAGCGAGGTGAATTTTCCTAAATTTGGCAAAAGAGGAAAGATCAAGCTAGGTAAGATTGAATACACCAACTTCATATATGTTTAAATTGGGGTCTTGGTGAGTTGATTGGTGTATATTTGATTTGTTGAAAATACCTTGATCATGTTAAATATCCATGACCTAGAATTGACATGAATTTGAGAAAATGATGAGAAAGTTGAGTAAGCATGGATTTAAGGATGAAATAAGAAGGTATGTATGATTGTAAGATAGTTTTATGAAATACATAAATTGAAATAGATGAGAAATGAAAATAAGTATATGAGATATCTGGTGAAATACCATAGTGGGAGAAAATGATGAAATGGAGACATAGGGAGATCATGCCAGTTTAAATTGAATCAGTAGACTTGGACGAGTCTAATAGGTTCTTGAGAAATGAGTTGTAAAATTGAAAGGGGCTTAAGAGAGAGTAAAGTCCAATAAGTTGAAATAAGGCCAAATGAGTCTAAAATGAGCTAAATGCATTGATTTAGATTCATGCAAGTGAAAACTAAGTATATTAAGGTATACTGATGTGAGTGATTATTAACAGCTTTGGAAGTCATATTGGAAGCTAATCGGACTGCGAGAGTGAGCAGCACCGAGGAAGTGAGGTCACGCGACATGATCCGAGGTAAGAGAATTTCTTGTGTAGCTAGAGGTAGCTACACGTATTTTGAATAGAATTACAATTATTGTATTGTTTATGAATTCCGTGTATAGAAAAGGTTCGATAGGAATCGATAATGGTCAAATTGTGGTATTATCCAAATTGAAGGGTAAAAAGCTTAGGAAGCATGTTTGTGACTAGTTTAGATAGTTGCATGGATAAACTGACTAATGTTTTCCTTTATATGCGAAAACATCAAATTTTAATGCCGATTTGATTTGATTGTGTGAAATTTCATTTGAAATGAGCCATCTATCGGTTTGTGTGAAAACCTTTGGTGCTAGAGTAATACTCACACTAGATTTTATGAGATATGCATTACATAGTACTTGAGTATATTCTCGTACTTGATTTTAAATGCGATTTGTGCATGATAGAGTACTGGGAGCATTGCTCGTACTCCATTTTATTGATTCATGCATGATAGAGTATTGGAGCATTGCTCATACTCAGTTTTACATGATATAGTGCTGAGAGTATTGCTCGCACTAGATTTATATGACTTATGCATGAGGTCGTGTTGAGAGTTTACTCACACGTACCGAATTTTGAAAGAGAGAGCATGAAACAACTGTGTTGGGAGCCTGTGATGACTGTGTGTTGCATCGAGTATATGCTCGCACGTGTAAATTTTGAGATATGGTTGAGGGCTATCGAAGCTATTATCCATAGTATGCAGGCTAAGGCTTATGGCAAGCACCTCGACTATGAGGTATATCCATAGTATGAGGGCTAAGACTTATGGCAAGCACCTCGACTATGAGGATTGGGTCCATGGAGTATTTTGTATCATGTATGTCACATGGAGTACGTTGTACCGTGTGTACACGATGTTATTGAGTTGTGAGCTAACGGTAGCAAATTTGACCCACCTCCTGTTACAACAAATATGAGACCTCGCACACCGAGTACTGTGTAGCCTGGGATCATGAAAAATGAGTTATGATCATAATCTTGAAACTTGTAGTCGCCTATCTCATTTCATTCACTTGAGATTTCTTGAATGAATTATCACATGATTTTATAATCTGAACATGTGACTTTGTGTGTGAAGAGGGTAACCCATGGGATGGACGAGGCCCAGATTTCCATGTTTTTACATGATGAAATGCCATACTGTTTTGATTTAATTGAAATGACATGATAAAATATGACTTACACTAATTACATGAGAAATGCACTGTTTTGCATAAACTGCTGAGATTATTAAACCAACATGTTTTCAGTTTCATAGCTGATGATTTATATCTATATGTATATATTGCATAAATATTTCAAGAAAGACACATGCTTTAGATATGAATCGATAAGGAAATGATTTTAAGGCATGAGCATTGTATTTTGTAGATACTATGGTTATCTGCTTGCTTGCCTTATTTTCTTACTGAACTGTGAGCTCACCGCCTTTTTATTTTCCACTCTCTACAGAGCATTCACAGTAGGTGGACACGACTGAAAACTGGTATTCCTTGATCCGCTGCATATACATCTTATAAAAGGTATACGCATTCGAACGTTTTGTACTGAACAATGTAAAAGCACAGATATATAAACAAATGTACTGTAAGATCCTTAATTTTGGTGCAATGTATATAATTATATGATGTACAAACAAGTTAAATTATGTATGAATCATAAGAAATATATATTTTAAAGTTCTAAGTGTGAATGGATTGATAAATGAATGTCGAAGTGATTAAGTATGAGTTTAAAATGAGGAAATCTGCAGAAAAATGAAGTAGGATGAAAGCCAGACCGATCCCATGCAAGGAGAGATTGATCTCATGGCCTAAAGAAATGCAGAATCAAGCATGTTGGAAGAGGCAGATCGATCCCTTGCTCAAGCAGATCGATCTCCTTAGCTCTCGGGTTGAAGTAGATCAATCTTCCTTTAAGACCAGATCGATTTCCTTAGCTCTCGGCCTGAGACAGATCGATTCTATTCCCTTGAAGTAGATCAATCTTATTCACTAAAGCAGATCAATCTTAAGCCCTCAACAGATCTATCTCATACCCTAAAAATGTCGTGAAAATGAGGGATTTAAGAGGACCAGATCGATCTCCACCCAATGCAGATCGATCTCATCAAGCAATTTCTATAAAAGGAGCAGTTGAAATCTGTAATTCACGGAAACAACCCCATTTCTCCATTTTCAATCTAAAACCTAGCTTTCTCACTCCTAAATCCACCCATTTTCTTAAAGATTTGAGGGGAAGCTATTAGATACAAAGTTGTTCATATCAAAGAGAAGAACAACATAGCTTGGAGTCATCACCCCATTTGTTGGATTGAAGGAGCTAGGAACATTTTCATTTGGAGCAAGAAGAGAAAGTAGATCTGTAAGTTTCTAATACTTCAGCCCAAGTACATTTGTCTACTTATTGATTTTGGAGTTGATTTGTATGTGTATTGATGGTTAAAACTACCTAGGATGTGATAGAACTAGTGTGATCTAGAAAATAGAATGAGTTAGTGTGAGAAAATGAGATTTGGATGAGTTGGTGATTTATGGATTATGCTAAGTTGTTATTGAAGTAATGTGAATGATTTGAGATGGTTAAATGAAGTTACATTGTGAGGATAGTCAATTTATGAAAATGAGTATATAAGATGTTTGATAAAATTCCATAGTAAAGAATTGATGAAATATGAACACTATAAGCTTAATATCGATATAGTATGAATCAATAGGCCTAAAAGAATCAATAGACTCGAGATATGAGTAGAACAATAAAAACTAGGCCTTATAAGTGTTAATGGAGGCTATAGGTTGAATCGACTATAGCAAACACAAGAGTTGTATTATATGGACTAAATTGATGTGATATACGACTTTGTCCAGTTCTGGAGAGTTCGTTGGAGACGAATCGAATCGCACAAGTAAGTAGCTCTAAGGAAAACGGAATCACACAACGCGATTCCAGGTTAGGGAATTCTGTAAGTATATAGAGATAGCTGCTATTACTTTGAACTGGAGGATGAATATAGGGTGTTGTAAATTGCATGATTGTTTAAGAAAATGATTGTTGATATGCGTGAATAGCTGCAAGTATTTGTATGGGATTTGGTTTTGAAGTGGATTTTATAAAAAGGGATAGTAAGGCTAATAATTGCATAAATCATGTGTTTTCATGTTTTACGAAAACACATTGCTTTGTTTTGAACAAAATAACAGATAGGCTGGCTAATGTTTGAATGCTTTTGTGAAATAGCACATGTGAGGTGCTAAACACATATTTGAGATTGTCTTGGCTGATTATGAGACGCCTATCATGTTGATGTGAATTAAATCATGCTGGAGCCTTGCTCGCACTGGATTTTGATGCTTTCACTTGTATAAAACGTGCTGGGGCTTAGCTCGCACCCTGATTTACATTATGATGATGTTTTGTAAACTGTACTGTAGCTTCTGCTCGTACGTGGATTTCGAGTGGTTTTCTTATGCATATAACCGTATTGGAGCTATGCTCGTACGTGGTTTCTTCATGTTTTTATGCATAAATGCCATACTAGAGCATTGCTCATACGAGGATAATTATTGATGATGCATGAATCGTGCTAGAGCTTAGCTCGCACAAGTTTTCACACTGTGGTATGTATGATGCCGTGGATAAGGGTAATGCGAATTGGTGTTTAGGGAACACAAAAGGGGCGAGCAAGGCCATGGGGGGCTAAGACCTGACATTAAGAAAAAAATACTCCCACGTGCACTTGAGACTAAGTAGGTTACATGTAGTATGGGGTAGATAAGGCCTACGGTTGACACCCCTAACCATGATATGGGTTCGCAGAGTACGTTATACAGTGTACATCACATAGAGTACGTTGTACCATATGGTTGAGAAACTGATGAGAAAGTCTAGTGAAGAACTAACCCACCTTCGTTCTAGCATGATGCCTCGCACACTGGGATTCGTGTGGTTTGGGATGATTTATGACATAGTTGGCTAACATAGTCAATTGAGATATAGTGACTTGTCTCACCTAATATTACATAGTACCACATGGTTTTTATTCATGAGTGTGATTGTCCAGGGTAGACCCGAGGGAGGGGTCGAGCCTTGTGGGATTTTGATTGAGAAATAATAATGGTATTTGTGATAGAGAAATGATCGTGATGGGATTTTAATGTGGTTTGAGAAAGAGATGAATTTAAAAAGGATGTTTCTTGAATGAATTTCCCTTTAGTGATGAGTTTTAATGAGACTGAGCATGAGATGGTTTTACATGTTGATATTTCCATGTTTTATGCCTATTTAGATGACTTTCAATACATGATATATGTATATACATGTGGCATAGTTTTATTTCCTCATGCTCTGATTATAAACGATTTATGCATAACAATATCAGCATGTAAATAGAGTAGTTATCTACCATGCTTGCATTATTGCCTTACTGAGTGTGAGATCTGAGAATTTTAGATATATTTTAGTTATGTAATATGAACTTGAAGTGTAATTTATTGAGCTGAGTGAAATGTATAAGTAATGAATGAGAAATAATCAAAGTAGTGAATTGTGGAAATTACATTTGAAGATTTATATGTTAAAGTGTGAAACTATGAGGCCAGATCGATCTTGGAGAAGAGAGGTTCGATTTGGTAAGTTAAAAATGACAAGGAAGGAGGAAATTAAGTAAGCAGATCGATCTCCAATGGAAGAGGATCGATCTCCTTATGATTCTGTATTGAAGAGATCGATCTCATAAGGAAGGAATCGATCTCAAAATGTTTCTGATTGGGAGAAGATCGATCTCCTCAAAGAGCAAATCGATCTCATGAAGCATTCTATAAACTAGAGATCGATCTCATAAATGGAGCAGATCGATCTCCTGAAGCCATTAAGAGATCGATCCTACCCCATAACAGATTGATCTCTAAGGCATAAAATTACCCCAAATCATCCCCAAATTCCAATGCAGATCGATCTCATCAAGAGCCATATCAATCTCCTACCCTCCGTCAATAAAAGGGCCCCTATGTTTTCATCATTTCATCTTTTCTCTCTCTTCCAAACCTCCATTTCAGTCAAGCCTTAGCTTTCTCTCTCTTCCAAATCGCCCATTCCTGTCTAAATCAAGAGTTGTGGTAAGAAGGAAAGTTATTTCTGACCCAAAGGAGAACAACATACTTGGAAATCGAAAGACGAATCGAATTAAGGTGTGAATTGAGCACTCCACAAGTTTGGGTAATCTCTAAACCTCGATCTTTGATTTTGAAGTAATCTTTGGTGATTGTGAGCATGGGCATTGTGATGAAATAGTTGGGAAATGATTAGGGATTGATGAAACTATGATTTTGTTGGAGTAGAGATGTTATTATGCAATTATGGTAATTTTGGGAATTATGGCTATAAATTGGAATTGAGACAATGTGGTGAATTTAGCGTGGAATATAGTACGAGAAATGTAGAATTTTGATATTGTAGTTGGTGAGATTATAAGTTGTGATAGAATTGTGAAGATTTAAGTTAATTGAGGTATTATTAGAAAATGAGCAAATGTGTGCTCAATAATGCGATTGAGTTGGGTTATTGATGTTTTTAACATCGTTTGGACAGCTCGGGAGTTTCAGAGTGGAATACGAGGCTAGTCCATGATACGGGGGAACGATTGCATTATACGAGGTGCAAAGAGGTAAGGGAAAACTAAACCATTTGTGTATGTCTTTTGATGAACTGTTGTAGCATGAACCATGATTTAAGAATACAAGCATGTTTGCTGTTATGTTGTGATATGATTGCACATGGTTTTTATAGTCGGTTGGAGCCCACTGTTTTATGAGTTTATAAGCTAAGTGTGAAATTGCTTTATAAACCATTGAGTTTGCGTGAAAAGTAAATTGGGCTCTACGTTAAGGCAATATTTAGATTTGAGAAAATGTGTGCGTGTTTTGCCAGTTGGAACTCGATTTTAATATGTTTTGTGTTGAGTACACAAATGTTTTAAATGAGCTTTATGAGAGAAAACCATTATGAGTTCTACGTGAAGGCAAAACGTTTTATAAGATAATGGCTAATGAATGAGACTTAGGCGTGTCATGTTGAACACACGTCGGGCCTTGCTTTGATAGCATGTAAGACCAATATAGTGGGACACTTGGGAATCGACCCAGGGACCACGGGCCTTGTTCTGGTAACATGTAAGTCCGGGCCTTGGTCTGGTAGCTTGTAAGTCTGATATTCCTCCGTTTCTGTAATGAGAGATGCCTCCGTTTTGATAATGTGAGATGACCCCCGTTCTGGTAATGCTTGGTGGCCTTGCTTTGGTAGCATGTAAGATCGAGAGAGTGGACCGCCTGGGAACCGACCCAGGGACCACGTGATAGTGTGCATGAGGCGAGGCATTGCTCTGGTAGCATGTAAGGCCAGGCCTTGTTCTGGTAACATATAAGTCTAATATACGATGCATACGACCATATTATCGACGTTCCCTCTTACGAGGATGCCTTGGATGCGCACCCAGAGGAGATTATATATATTTAATGTGCCATGACGAATTTTATATGAGTCTCGTTTTACACATGAGTTATGTTTTGTTACTTTGTCACGTGCTATTTACTGAGGTGATTTTATCACATATTTTGAGAAAAGCCATTATCGCATATATTTACACATGCTTCTGAATGCTCTAGATTGAGCCTTTTTACCTTCATGTTTTCACATGATTTATGAGCTATGAGATGATGATGTTTTGAGAACTTTCATGCTACTATTTCAGATGAGTATACTGAGTTTCATATACAAATACATATTTGTGATGTGTGATATGGTTTATATAACTGAGTTCCCTTACCCCCCTTACTGAGCGATTTAGAAGCTTACCCTGTTTTCTTCCCCCTCAAGATTTCTTCAAGTGAAGTGAGTTCCCTGCGACGTATGGATTTGAGGCTAGTGGAGGACATGAGCTCCAGGCCATAATTTCTGTATTGAGGTAGATATTTAATATTCATGTATCCAGACTAGAGTTATATTTATAAACACTTGTTGTACAATGATATATGTGATGTATTAGGATTAATTAACTCAGAATTGAGTAATGTATATGATATGATATATACTAATTTATGATGAGATCCTGAGGCATGATAAGTATGATGATGTGTGACACTGCACAGGAATGCACCCTTAATTGTGATTTGATAAGTGAAAATTTTTAAATTTGCCATATTTTTTGCGTTTTTGGGGCATGACAGAGTTTTCTTGGTATCAGAGCCAGGTTGCTCAGTACTGTCAATGTCAGTTAAGTGAATTAGAATACATCCCAAGTGTCTGTAATTATCTGGTCATGAATTGAAATTGAGGATTGAGATTTCAATCTATTCTGATATGTACTCGCAGGAGACGAGTTGAGATAGAGAATGAGTAAACGACGAGATCGTTTGAGGAGGTAGGCAGAGTCCCCTCCACCACTTGCCCCACAACCAGAGAGTCCTAACTCTTGATTTAACCGGATTGAAACCAATGTGAGGGAGGGATTTGAGCAAATGGCAGCGCTATTCGCGCAACATTTTGGAGTTAATGCCTCAAGTAATACTCCTACACCACCACAAGGACCTCCCGTACCCCCAGTACAGATGGACCTAGTGCCTCCCGTCACTCAGCCTGATGACAAAAGTATGGTTCGACTGAAGGACTTTTTGAAAATGAATCCACCCGCATTTAGGGGAAAGAAGGATCTTACAGAGGCTGAGGAATAGCTAACAGAGTTGAGAGTTATATTTGATTATCTGGGGTGCACCGATGCTGAGAGAGTCAGTATGAGTGCCTATATGTTGAAAGGGAGAGCTCGAGATTGGTGGGGTACTACCCAGGGTATTCTGATGTCCCACCAGGATGTGATTGGTTAGGAAGAGTTTTAGGCAGCTTTCAAAGCCCAATACGTACCACGAGCTACCCAGAGAAGGAGGCAAGCAGAGTTTTTGAGTTTGGTACAGGGCAACATGTCTGTGGATGATTATGAGAGCCAATTTACCGCTCTGCTAAGATATGACCCAGAAACCTTCAAGAATGAAGAGCTCCGTACAGAGAGATTTGTGTATGGATTGAAGCCCATCATTAGAGATCGATTGATTGGGTTGTGTATTACTGAGTTTGGAGATGCTCTGAGACGAGCACAAGAGATTAAGAGGGGAATTGAAATTGTACAATCTCAGAGTGAGTTCAGAGCAGTGACTAGGGACAAGGGTAAGAGGCCAGCGATGTCCCAGGCAGATGTTCGGAGATGTTCCTTCAGGAGAGGAAGGATTGAGGTATAGAAGGGCAGATTGGAGAGACCCAGAGCTTATCCTATTATCAAGGACACCCCTCGATATGGCAAGCCTGGGATAAGGGTTTGTAGAGACTATGGCTGATCGCATGAGGGAAGTTGTACTGGGTCGATCCGTGGATGTTTTAGATGTGGTGACATGGGTCATAGAGTGAAGGACTATCCTCAACCTCAGATACCACATGCTCTGGAGCCTACTAGACAGTAGCCTCAGAGAGTGAATCCTTAGAGACGGGCCGCTGCTGCAGAGAAAGGGAAAAAGCCTGTTACACAGGGACGTGTGTTTACCATGGATAAGAAAACTGCAGACACTTCTGCAGAAACTATAAGAGGTACACTCTCTGTCTGTAATCATAAGGCTTATGTGTTGATTGATCCAGGATCCACACATTCGTTTATTTCTGAGCATTTTGCATGTAGATTAAATTTGAAGGTTGAACCTCTAGAGTATATACTACATGTAAATACCCCTATGCGTGAATCCCAGAGAACTGAGTTAATCTGTAGAAGATGTGAAATAAAGGTGGGAGATAGAGTAATGTTAGCAGATTTAATAATGTTAAATATACATGGGTTTAATGTAATTTTGGGAATGGATTGGCTAGCAACCAATCGAGTGAGTTTAGACTGCTACACTAAGATTGTAACTTTCTCTCTACCTGAACCTTATAGTGTACGGTTGAGATATTGACGAAATGAATATGCAAAATTCTAGTAAGTAATTTGAAATTTTAATATTATTCTTGAGAGTATTAAATATGATTGTTCATGCGAAGGTTATGAAACACTCATCTCAGATGATGAGTGGGAACATCTGAGGATGGAGGATATACCTGTGGTGTGTGAATTTTCGGATGTTTTCCCAGATGAGTTGCCAGGTTTGCCACCAGAGAGAGAGAGCTGGAGTTTACCATTAATTTGGTATCGTATACTCAGCCTATCTCTAGACCTCCATACAGGATGGCATTAGTGGAACTTGAGGAATTGAAGAAACATCTACAGGAGTTATTGGATCAAGGGTTTATTAGACCCAGTGTTTCACCGTGGGGAGCACCAGTCTTATTTGTTAAGAAGAAGGATGGTGGTCTCAGATTATGCGTAGACTATCGATTATTAAATAAAGCCACGGTGAAGAATAAATATCCATTGCTGAGTATTGATGATCTACTTGATCAGCTGCGAGGGGCCTCAGTCTTTTCTAAGATTGATTTGAGATCAGGCTATCACCAATTAAGGATTAAGGAAGAAGATATTCTAAAGACGGCCTTCAGGACAAGGTATGGCCATTATGAATTTCTAGTGATGTCATTTGGATTGACGAACGCCCCTGCAACATTTATGAGATTAATGAACGAGGTGTTCAGATACTATCTAGATAAGTTTGTGATAGTCTTTATTGATGATATCCTGGTATACTCTCAGTCATATGAGGAGCATGCGCAGCATTTGTGGTTAGTACTTCAGATACTCCGAGATAAACAACTATATGGAAAGCTTAGTAAGTGTGAGTTTTGGCTGGATCAGATAGCTTTCCTTGGTCATATAGTCTTAGAGGAAGGAGTATCAGTGGATCCAAGTAAAGTAGAGGCTGTGCTTAACTGGGAAAGACCGAGAACAGTTATTGAAGTACGAAGCTTCCTTGATTTGGCAGGATATTACAAAAGATTTGTGGAAGGATTTTCCAGGATTGCCGTTCCTTTGACTAAGCTCACGCGCAAGGAGACTCCATTCATATGAACTGATCAGTGTGAGCTCAATTTTTAGGAGTTGAAGAGGAGATTGACAGTGGCACCTGTGTTGACTATTCTTGAGGGATCAGGAGGATTTTCGATGTATAGTGATGCTTCTCATCAAGGATTGGGGTGTGTGCTTATGCAGCATGGAAGAGTGGTTGCATATGGATCGTGACAGTTGAAAGACCATGAGCGGAATTACCCCACGCTTGATTTGGAGTTAGCCGCTGTGGTATTTGCCTTGAAGATCTGACGACACTACTTATATGGGGAAAGATTCCAGATCTTCACTGATCACAAGAGTTTGAGGTATCTCTTTGATCAAAAGGAGATAAATATGAGACAAAGGAGATGGATGAAACTTCTTAAGGATTATGACTGCGAGATTTTGTACCATCTGGGTAAGGCGAACGTAGTTGCTAATGCCCTGAGAAGAAAAAGTATGATATCTGCTATGATGATCAGGGAGTGGGATTTACTGGAGCAGTTTGCCAAACTTCGGATCAGAGTTAAAGAGGTAGAGATTGGATTTTTGGCTAGCCTGCGAATAGAGCCCAAGGTCATGGATCAGATTAGAACTGGACAGCGCAGTGATCAGAGGTTGATGATATGGTTAGCCAAGCTGAGCAGACTTCGCAGTCGGATCTCACAGTCAGTGAAGATGGATTGTTGAGATTCAGAAGATGGATTTGTGTACCGGGCGATGATGCCCTAAAGAGACAGATACTGAGAGAATCTCACTACTCGCGATACACCATGGATCCAGGGAATACTAAGATGTATCGAGACTTGAGAAAAGTGTATTGGTGGAGTGGTATGAAACGAGACGTGGCAGAGTATGTGGCTAGATGTTTAGTATGCCAGCAAGTGAAAGCTGAGCATTAGAAACCCGGAGGACTACTACAGCCTTTACCTGTACCTACATGGAAATGGGAGCATGTCATCATGGACTTTATTATGGGTTTACCGAGGACCTGAAGAGGTCGTGATGCGATATGGGTTATAATGGATAGACTGACCAAGAGTGCCCACTTCCTTGCCATCAAGAGCATAGATACTGTGGATGCCTTAGCTGAGTTGTATGTCAGCGAGATAGCTAGATTACATGGGGCTCCAGTGAGTATTGTTTCTGACAGAGATTTTTGATTTACTTCCAGATTTTGGACCCAATTTCAGGAGTCCATGGGATCTCGATTGAGTTTCAGTACCGCCTATCATCCTCAGACAGATGGTCAGTCAGAGAGAACTATTCAGACCCTAGAGGATATGTTGAGAGTGTGTACGATGGATTTTAAGGGATCATGGGATGATCACCTGCCCCTAGCAGAGTTTGCGTACAATAACAGCTATCATGCGAGTATTGGAATGGCACCTTTTGAGGCTCTATATGATAGGAGGTGTAGATCCCCTGTAGCTTGGGAAGAAGTCGGTGACAGAAAGATAAATGCCCTCGAGCTTGTTGAGCAAGCTGTACAGAGTGTGAAAATCATATGTGAGAGGTTACGGGCTTCACAGAGTAGATAGAAAAGCTACGCAGATGTGCGCTGATGGCCACTCGAGTTTGATATTGGTGATGCAGTATTTTTGAAGGTATCACCGAGTAAGGGTATCATGCGATTTGGGAAGAAAGGGAAATTGAGTCCTCGTTACATAGGACCATTCGAGATTCTTGAGAGAGTGGGAGAGGTAGCCTACAGATTAGCATTACCCCCACAGATGTTTGGAATACACAACGTCTTTCATGTATCAATGTTGAGGAAGTACCACCCGGACCCTTCTCATGTCATAGAATATGACGAGATGGACATAAGCTACACTGAAGAACCCGTCTGGATTCTCGATAGAAAGGAGAAGGTACTTAGAACCTAGAGTATCCCATGAGTGAAAGTTTTGTGGAAACATCACTCAATGGAAGAGGCAACGTGGGAATTGGAGAGTCTCATGAAGGAGAAATACCCCCATCTATTAGACGAGTTGAATTGAATTTGGAGGACCAAATTCTTTTTAAGGTAGGGAGGATATGAGATTTGAGAATTTTAGATATATTTTAGTTATGTAATATGAACTTGAAGTGTAATTTATTGAGCTGAGTGAAATGTATAAGTAATGAATGAGAAATAATCTAAGTAGTGAATTGTGGAAATTACATTTGGAGATTTATATGTTAAGGTGTGAAACTATGGGGCCAGATCGATCTTGGAGAAGAGAGGATCGATCTAGTAAGTTAAAAATGACAAGGAAGAAGGAAATTAAGTGAGCAGATCAATCTCCAATGGAAGAGGATCGATCTCCTTATGATTCTGTATTGAAGAGATCGATCTCATGAGGAAGGAATCGATATCAAAATGTTTCTGTTTGGGAGAAGATCAATCTCCTCGAGGAGCAGATCGATCTCATGAAGCATTCTGTAAACTAGAGATCGATCTCATAAATGGAGCAGACCGATCTCCTGAAGCCATTAAGAGATCGATCCTACCCCACGACAGATCGGTCTCTTAGGCATAAAATTACCCCAAATCGTCCCTAAATTCAAATGCAGAACGATCTCATCAAGAGCCAGATCAATCTCCTACCCTCCATCTATAAAAGGACCCCTGTGTTTTCCTGTATTTCATCTTTTCTCTCTCTTCCAAACCTCCATTTCTGTCGAGCCTTAGCTTTCTCTCTCTTCCAAATCGCCCATTCCCATTCGAATCAAGAGTTGTGGCAAGAAGGAAAGTTGTTGCTCATCCAAAGGAGAATAACATACTTGGAAATCGAAAGACGAAACGAATCGAGGTGTGAATTGAGCACTCCACAAGTTTGGGTAATCTCTAAACCTCGATCTTTGATTTTGAAGTAATCTTTGGTGATTGTGAGCATGGGCATTGTGATGAAATAGTTGAGAAATGATTAGGGATTGATGGAACTATGATTTTGTTGGAGTAGGGATGTTATTATGCAATTATGGTAGTTTTGGGAATTATGGCTATAAATTGGAATTGAGACAATGTGGTGAATTTAGCGGGGAATATAGTACGAGAAATGTAGAATTTTGAGATTGTAGTGGGTGAGATTATGAGTTGTGATAAAATTGTGAAGATTTAAGTTAATTGAGGTGTTAATGAGAAAATGAGCAAATGTGTGCTCAATAATGCGATTGAGTTGGGTTATTGATGTTTTTAACATCGTTTGGACAGCTCAAGAGTTCCAGAGTGGAATACGAGGCTAGTCCGTGATACGGGGGAACGATTGCACTATACGAGGTGCAAAAAGGTAAGGGAAAACTAAACCATTTGTGCATGTGTTTTGATGAACTGTTGTACATGAACCATGATTGGAGATGTGTTGTGATATGATTGTGCACTATTTTTATAGCCAGTTGGAGCCCATTGTTTTATGAGTTTATAAGCTAAGTGTGAAATTGCTTTATAAACCATTGAGTTTGCGTGAAAAGTAACTTGGGCTCTACGTTAAGGCAATATTGAGATTTGAGAAAATGTGTGCGTGTTTTACCAGTTGGAACTCGATTTTAATATGTTTTGTGTTGAGTACACAAATGTTTTAAATGAGCTTTATGAGAGAAAACCATTATGAGTTCTACGTGAAGGCAAAACGTTTTATAAGGTAATGGCTAATGAATGAGACTTAGGCGTGTCATGTTGAACACACGTCGGGCCTTGCTTTGATAGCATGTAAGACCAATATAGTGGGACACTTGGGAATCGACCCAGGGACCACGGGCCTTGTTCTGGTAACATGTAAGTCCGGGCCTTGGTCTGGTAGCTTGTAAGTCTGATATTCCTCTGTTTCTGTAATGAGAGATGCCTCCGTTTTGATAATGTGAGATGACCCCCGTTCTGGTAACGCTTGGTGGCCTTGCTTTGGTAGCATGTAAGATCGAGAGAGTGGACCGCCTGGGAACCGACCCAGGGACCACGTGATAGTGTGCATGAGGCGAGGCATTGCTCTGGTAGCATGTAAGGCCAGGCCTTGTTTTGGTAACATATAAGTCTAATATACGATGCATACGACCATATTGTCGACGTTCCCTCTTACGAGGATGCCTTGGATGCGCACCCAGAGGAGATTATATATATTTGATGTGCCATGACGAGTTTTATATGAGATTTATTGCCTAGTCTTGTTTTACACATGAGTTGTGTTTTGTTACTTTGTCACGTGCTATTTACTGAGGTGATTTTATCACATATTTTAAGAAAAGCCATTATCGCATATATTTACATATGCTTGTGAATGCTCTAGATTGAGCATTTTTACCTTCATGTTTTCACATGATTTATGAGCTATGAGATGATGATGTTTTGAGAACTTTCATGCTACTATTTCAGATGAGTATACTGAGTTTCATATACAAATACATATTTGTGATGTGTGATATGGTTTATATAACTGAGTTCCCTTATCCCCCTTACTGAGCGATTTAGAAGCTTACCCTGTTTTCTTCCCCCTCCAGATTTCTTCAAGTGAAGTGAGTTCCCTGCGACGTACGGATTTGAGGCTAGTGGAGGACTTGAGCTCCAGGCCATAATTTCTGTATTGAGGTAGATATTTAATATTCATGTATCCAGACTAGAGTTATATTTATAAACACTTGTTCTACAATGATGTATGGGATGTATTAGGATTAATTAACTCGGAATTGAGTAATGTACATGATATGATATATACTAATTTATGATGAGATCCTGAGGCATGATAAGTATGATGATGTGTGACACTGCACAGGAATGCACCCTTAATTGTGATTTGATCAGTGAAAAGTTTTAATTTTGCCTTATTTTTCACATTTTTGGGGCGTCACACTGAGCGTGTGGTTGCTCATCCCTCTCTATAGAGCATACATAATAGCCCATTGAGGACTAAGGCGTTGTATTTTGGACATTTACTGCTTCAATCGCCTAAAGGTGTACATACAGGGTTTCTTTTTATATCTAAACATGTAAAGGCACAGTAGTCATTTTGTATTGTAATGTGGGGGATGTAAAAGTTAGAAAATGTGTCATGTATAAGTGTATAACTTAACTTTCAAATGAATGACCCTTCTTTTGATTAATTTGAGAATGAATGATGAGTGATGATTATTATTGAATCACAGCCCAACTATGTAGTGGTGAGTTTGTTCACGACTGGGTAAGGAAAGGAAAATGCAAAAAAAATTTGTTGTGACTTTCAGTCAAAAAGGATAAAATGGGTCGTGACATGTACGGTCGAGAATGTATATGTACTAGGATTTGTATTAATGTATATGTGTTACTTTTAAGAAAAGAGTACTTACAATCAATAGAATATTTGTATTGACATGTATGTATATTATGGAATGAATGTGGTTGAGGTGACTAATATTGAATCATAGCCCAACGGTTTGGTGTTGAGTTATGATAGAAGGAAAGGTAAGTAAAATGTAAAAAATTTGTGGTGGTTTTGGTAGGTCACGGGAGGGGCGGTCATGACAGAATGGTATTAGAGCAGAGTTGGTCTGATGTAAGTCGGTATTAGTAATTAGGAAAGTGTACATCCTCATATTACTGTGCTTCGTTCAGCTAAAATTATGTATACGAGATGGGAATCAGACTAATTAATGGTTATAAATGTAGGAATTAAGCCATTATGGCAGATACTACCCCAGGTAGAGGGGCTAGTGGTAGGGCTCAAGGCCGTAGAGGTAGGCCTGAGACCCGAGATGAGACGACAGGTCCCACTCAGGTACCAAAGAGTATTGAGGCATGCTTCACGAGATTAGAGCGTCGCTTTGAGATGGTAGTGGCGTTACTGGCACAGACTTTGCTAGGAGGACAGGGGCAGGATACAAGGACTACGCCTAGAGAGGCAGCTGCACCTGGTACACCTGTATGACTAGCTCAGACGCTACAACCTACAGATACTCCTACACCTCCACTAGCACAGGATACACATTCTCTTGTTGCTCCATGACAAGTCGTAGTGCTTTGGGGTATGGTTGTGAGCTCGATAGACTGTGATAATTCCAGAAGCTTGGACCCCCGATGTTTAGAGGGGTGAAGGACCCCGTGGTTGCAGAGGATTGGTTGGGAGAGATGGAGAAACTTTATGGATTCTTTGAGTGTATGATGATTGAGATGGTTGCATTTCCTGGGTTCTTACTAAGGGGATCAATAAAGCATTGGTGGAAGTCCACCAGGGTTATATTGAGAGCCTGACACTCGAAGATCATGTGGGATATCTTTTTGGATGCCTCTAGGAGGCAGTATGCCCCGGACATAGCTCAGTGGAAACTACAAATGGAATTCTTGGGGTTGAGCCAAGGGACTCAGTTAGTGGACGAGTACGAGGCACGATTTATATCCCTAGGTAGGTATGACCCCAAAACCATGAGTAGTGAGACCAAGAAGGTCTGTAAATTTATTGATGGACTGAGGCCAGTATTACGGTCTAGACTGGTTCCATTTGACATCTCTACCTATGATGAGGCAATGCGTAGGGCGTAACTCTATGAACAAGACTATGAGAGAAATGTCTCTAAGTTCAAGATAGTTGGCAAGGGTAGAGACTGAGATAGGAAGAGGCCGGTGAGTGACAATGCCAGAGGTTTCATATATCGAGGAGGGAGAAGACTCTTCAGTAAGAGAACAAGGATCGAGGAAGTACATGAGAAGACTGTTAGATCTCCTGCATATCCAGCCATAGCTCCAGCTAGAGGTGTTATGTATGAAGGACCGAGGTCGACCACTGAGTAGTGTAGCAGATGTGGTAGATTTCATGGCGGTAGACCTTATCCTATTTCTAGTAGATTGTGCTTCAGATGTGAGAAGCCAGGGCATATGGGGAGAGTTTGCCCAGAGGTTATCGATATTGCCCTATAGAAGGGCAAGGAGCCGGAGAGAGCTCCAGTTGATACGTTTGCTCCGAGGAGGAGAGCGAAGGCAGAGGAGAAGGGGAAGTAGGTTATTGGACGAGGGCGAGTACATGCCTTGGAATAGGTCACTGTTGATGCTTCGTCAGATGTGATTAGAGGTAACATCCTGATGTATGTTTTAGAAGCGTATGTTCTAATTGATCCTGGTGCCATGCATTCATTTGTATCACCTTCATTTACATGTAAGTTAGCAAAATATGTAGAGCGTACACCTCTAAGTAGGATGATGTTAATTAGTACGCCTATGAATAACAGTCAGCTAGTGGGGTATGTATTAAATGGCTGTAAGTTAAGAGTAGGGGAAAAGGATATGACAGCCAATCTAATATTGTTAAGTATGAGTGATTTTGATGTAATCTTTGGAATGGATTGTTTATTTGCAACCCATGCTGTGTTAGATTGTTATGCTGAGATAGTTATGTTTCCTAACCCTGAAAAATATGTTGTAAAGTCTGATGAAAAGAAATGAAAGTAGTAGTTATAGTTACTATAAATTATGTACTATGCTGACTGAGAAATGAAAATATTGAAGGTTTCATTGTGTATATGGTTGGTATGGATAAGGCACATCCGAAGTTGGTAGATATTCCTATGGTTAGTGAATTCCCAGATGTCTTTCCGGATGCATTACCAAGATTACCACCAGACAGAGAGATGGAGTTCTGTATAGATTTGGTGCCTGGTATTGAACCTATCGAAACCACCGTATCACATGGCCTTAGTTGAACGGGAGGAGCTCAAGAGACAGTTATAGGAGCTGTTGGATAGGGGTTTCATCAGACTGAGTGCTTCGCCTTAGGAGCACCGATTTTGTTTGTGAAGAAGAAGGATGGAAACCTCCGATTGTGTATAGATTACAGATTGTTGAATAATGCCACCATCAAGAATAGGTATCCCCTTCCGTAAATTGATGACTTGTTAGATCAACTTCGGGGAGTACAGGTCTTCTCTAAGATTGATTTGAGGTTTGGGTATCATTAGTTGAGATTTCGGAGTGGAGATGTGCCCAAGACAGCATTTAAGACCCGATATGGCCACTATGAGTTTTTGGTTATGCCATTTAGATTGACGAATACTCCCGTAGCTTACATGGCTTTGATGAATGATGTATTCAAGCCATATTTGGATCAGTTTGTTATCGTCTTCATTGATGACATATTGGTATACTCAAAATTCGAGGAAGAGCATGAGAAGCACCTCAGAATTGTATACGAGAGTAGAAGCTGTATGCTAAACTCAACAAGTGTGATTTTTGGTTAGCACAAATCTCATTTTTAAGATACGTTATGTCAAGGGATGGTGTATCAGTAGATCTATCCAAGATTGAGGTTGTACTTCAGTGGGAACAGCTGAAGACAGTCATCGAGATCAGAAGTTTTTTAGGTTTAGTAGGATATTATTGGAGATTCGTTAAGGGATTTTCGAAGTTGGCTGCTCCGTTGACACGGTTCACTTGGAAGGGTGTAGTATTCGTATGGGATGAAGATTGTGAGAGGAGTTTTGAGGAGTTAAAGTGTCGATTGACCACCGCTCTGATTCTCACTATCCCTATCAGCTCAGAAAGATTTTTAGTGTATACCGATGCTTTGCATCAGGGATTGGGCTGTGTATTGATGCAGGATGAGAGGGTAGTTGCTTATGGATCCAGACAGCTAAAGGACCATGAGAAGAACTATCCGACCCACGATTTGGAGTTAGCTGCAGTAGTGTTTGCTTTGAAGGTATGGCGCCACTACTTGTATGGTTAGAAGTTCTAGATTTTTATTGACCATAAGAGCCTCAAGTATCTGTTTTCACAAAAAGAGCTGAACTTTAGATAGAGAAGATGACTAGAGCTTTTGAAGGACTATGATTGTGAGATACTTTATCATCCATGTGAGGCTAACATTGTAGCTGATGCGTTGAGCATGAAGAGCCTTGGGATGGTATCGTATATGATGGTCAGGGAACATGAGTTGCTAGAGCAGTTTGCTAGCCTCAGTTTAGGAGTTGTGCCATCTAACATGGATATGGACTGTATGATTGCTAGTCTACGCTTGGAGCCAGATTTGTTGGACAGGATCATACAGGCTCAACAGACTTATCCGTATTGCATTAATGTGAGTAGTCAGATACCGAAAGGTGTAGTGACTACTTTTGAGATAAGTTCAGATGGACTACTGAGGTTCAGATGCAGATTATGTGTTCCCAAGGACCCAGAGCTCAGGAAATTGATTTTGTCGAAAGCTCATTTGTCGAGGTACACGTTGCGTTCGGGGAGTAAAAAGATGTATCAAAACCTTCAGAAGGTATACTGGTGGTCGGGTATGAAGAGAGATGTGGTAAAATTCATGGCAAGATGTCTCGTGAGTCAGCAGGTGAAGGTAGACCATTAGAAGCTGTAGGGTTATTGCAGCCTCTACCTATATCGTCATGGAAATGGGAGCATATCACTATGGATTTTGTGATGGGTTTACTTAGGACCTGGAGGAATCATGATGCGATATAGGTAATCGTTGATAGACTGACGAAGTCCGCTAACTTCTTAGCTTTGAGAGCTACCGATACTCTGACATTGACAGAGTTGTATGTACTCGAGGTAGTGAAGTTGCATGGTGTTCTAGTGAGCATTGTCTCGGATAGGAATTCTCGCTTCACTTCCCACTTTTAGGAACAATTTCAGGAAGCCATGGGAACCCAGTTGAGTTTAAGCATCGCTTTCCATCCTTAGACAGATGGTTAGTTAAAGAGGACTATACAGACCTTGGAGGATATGCTGAGAGCATGTGTGCTAGATTTTAGAGGCTCCTGGGATGATCACTTGCAACTAGCCGAATTTACCTATAACAACAGTTATCATTCGAGTATTGGGATGGCACCGTATGAGGCTTTGTATGGCTGCAAATGTTGTTCCCCTATTGGTTGGGAAGAAGTGGGTGACCGAAAGATTTTTGCTCCTGACTTGGTTACACAGACCTCTGAGGATGTCCAGTTGATTGTTGAGAGATTGAGGATAGCTTAGGGTAGACAGAAGAGTTATGCTAACAGGAGACGAAGACCACTTGAGTTCGCAGTTGGTGAATCCATATTTTTGAAGGTTTCTCCTTCCAAGGGTATAGCGAGATTTGGGAAGAAAGGCAAGCTGAGTCCTCGCTACATTGGACCCTTTGAGATACTCGATCGAGTGAGAGATAATGCATATAGGTTGGCTTTTCCATTAGAGTTATCGGGAGTGCATAATGTCTTCCACATTTTGATGTTTCGAAAGTATCATCTAGATCCAAACCATGTGATTCGGTATGACTCCATTGGAGCTTAAGGATGATCTGACATATGTAGAGAACCCGGTCCAGAAACTAGATAGGAAGGAGAAAGTGTTACGGAACAAGACCATCAGGTTAGTTAAGGTTTTTTGGCAGTATCACACTTTAAAGGAGGCTACTTGGGAGCTAGAGAGTCTGATGCGAGAGAGACACCCCTAGTTGTTTGAAGAGTAACTTGGTTCTAATTTGGAGGATCAAGTTTATTCAAGGGGGGGGGGGAGGATTGTAAAGCTCATAATTTAATATGTACTCTTTATGATTTTGTGATATAGAATAAGTCACATTTGATATAAATCATAAGGAATGAATGTTTTTAAGTACCAAATGTGTATGAAATGTAAAACGGGTAGTTAAGCAAAATTGATATGAATGTAACAGTGAAATTTTGGGAAAAAATTACAGCAGAACTGCAGCAGAAGAGGAGCAGATGGATCTTGGTTAGGTTCTGGGTAGAACAGATCAATGCCATTCAAGGGCCAGATTGATCTCCTTATGGTTCTGTGTTAAGCTGATAGATCTCATGCTAAAGAGCAGATCGATCTCCTAAGCATAAAAAGTCAAATTCTGAAGAGATAAACAGAGGGCAGATTGATCTCTCCCTATTAGGAGATTGATCTCCAAGGGCAATGCTATAATATACACGACTCTGCACTTCTGTTTTCCTGAGAGCAACAAGCCTTCATTGAACCAAAGTAAAACCTAACCTTTCTACTCCAAAAATCTTCATCTTTCAAGCATTTTTGAGTAGGATTCATTTCAACAAAGTTGTTTCTAGTAAATAGTAGAACAACATAGTTGGAAACTAGAAGTTGGAATCAAGGATTGAAGGGGCAATGTGAATTTTCCCAAATTTGGAAAAAGGGGAAAGATCAAGCTAGGGAAGATTCAATACACCAACTTCATATATGTTAAAATAGGGTTCTTAGTGAGTTGACTGGTGTATATTTGATTTGTTGAAAACACCTTGATCATGTTAAATATCCATGACCTAGAATTGACATGAATTTGAGAAAATGATGAGAAAGTTGAATAAGCATGGATTTAACAATGAAATAAACAGGTATGTATGATTGTAAGATAGTTTTATGAAATACATAAATTAGAATAGATGAGAAATGAATGAGATATTTGGTGAAATACCATAGTGGGAGAAAATGATGAAATGGGGACATAGGGAGATCATGCCGGTTTAAATTGAATCAATAGACTTAGACGAGTCTAATAGGTTATCGAGAGATAAGTTGTAAAATCGAAAGGGGCTTAAGAGAGAGTAAAGTCCAATGAGCTGAAATAAGGCCAAATGAGTCTAAAAAAGGTTAAATGCATTGATTTAGATTCATGCAAGTGAAAGCTAAGTATATTAAGGTGTATTGATGTGAATGATTATTAGCAGCTTCGGAAGTGATATTGGAAGCTGATCAAACTGCGAGACTGAGCAGCACCAAGGAAGTGAGGTCACGCGACGTGATCCAAGGTAAAGGAATTTCGTGAATAGCTAGAGGTACCTATACGTATTTTGAATAGAATTTCAATTATTATATTGTATATGAAATTTCTTGTATAGAAAAGCTTTGGTAGGAATCAATAATGGTCAAATTGTGGTTTTATCTAAATTGAAGGGTAAAAAGCTTAGGAAGCATGTTTCTGACTAGTTTTGATAGTTGCATGGATAAAATGGCTAACGTTTTCCTATATATGCGAAAACAACACATTTTAGTGCCGATTTTTTTTTGATTGTGTGAATTTCATTTGAAATGAGCCATCTATCGGTTTGTGTGAAATCCATTAGTGCTAGAGTAATACTTGCACTAGATTTTATGAGATATGCATCACGTAGTACTTAAGTATATTCTCGTACTTGATTTTAAATGCGATTTGTGCATGACAGGGTACTGAGAGCATTGTTCGTACTCAGTTTTCTTGATTCTTGCATGATAGAGTATTGGAGCATTGCTCATACTCAGTTTTAGATGATATAGTGTTGGGAGATTGCTCGGACTAGATTTATATGACTTATGCATGAGGTCGTGTTGGGAGTTTACTCACACGTACTGGATTTTGAAAGAGAGAGCATGAAACAGCTGTGTTGGGAGCCTGTGCTGACTGTGTGTCGCACCGATTATATGTTTGCACGTATAAATTTTGAGATATGGTTGAGGGCTATCGAAGCTATTATCCATAGTAAGCGGGCTAGGACTTATGGCAAGCACCCTGACTATGAGGTATATCCATAGTATGAGGGCTAAGACTTATGGCAAGCACCTCGACTATGAGGATTGGGTCCATGGAGTACTTTGTACCGTGTATGTCACATGGAGTACGTTGTACAACGAGTACACTATGTTATTGAGTTGTGAGCTGACGGTAGAGGATTTGACCCACCTCCCGTTACAGCAAATGTGAGACCCCGTACACCGAGTACTGTGTAGCCTGAGATCACGAAAAATGAGTTATGATCATAATCTCGGAACATGTAGTCTCCTATCTCGTTTCATTCACTTGAGATTTCTTGAATGAATTATCACATGATTTTATAATCTGAACATGTGACTTTGTGTGTGAAAAGGGTAACCCGAGGGATGGGTGAGGCCCGGATTTCCATGTTTTTACATGATGAAATGCCATATCATTTTGATTTAATTGAAATGGCATGATAAAATGTGATTTAAATTAATTACATGAGAAATGCAATATTTTGCATAAACTGCTGAGATTATTAAGCCAGCATGTTTTCAGTTTCATAACTGATGATTTATGTATATATGTATATATTGTATAAATGTTTCAAGAAAGACACATGCTTTAGATATGAATTGATAAGGAAATGATTTCAAGGCATGAGCATTGTATTTTGTAGATAGTGTGGTTATCTACTTGCTTGCCTTATTTCTTTACTGAGTTATGAGCTCATCCTTTTTTTATTTTCCCCTATCTACAGAGCATTCACAGTAGGTGGACACGGCAGAAAACTGGTATTCCTTGATCTGTTGCATACCTATCTTACGAACGGTATACACATTCGAACGTTTTGTACTGAACAATGTAAAAGCATAATTATATAAATGAATGTACGGTCGGGGATGTATATTTACAAGTATTCGTATTAATGTTTATAAGTTACTTTTAAGAAAAGAGTACTTATAGTCAATAGAATATTTGTATTGACATGTATGCATATTGTGCAATAAATGTGGTTGAGGTGACTAATATTGAATCACAGCCCAACGGTTTGGTTTTGAGTTATGACAGAAGGAGAGATAAGTAAAATGCAAAAAATTTGTGGTGGTTTTGGTAGGGCAAGGGAGGGGCGGTCGTGATAGAGGTAGCTGCACATATTTTGAGGGTATTTACAGGGCATTATAATTGCTTAGTTACCTAGAAAAGAAATAATGATTTGTGCGAATGATTTCGAATATAGATGAAAAGGCGATTTTGCCCCTCGGAGTTAAATTTTACAAAAAAAAAGGTAGTAAGGTAAATAACTGAATGAATATCATGTTTTGATATTTTTATGAAACATATTGCTTCGATTTAAGAAAATTGATGATAGACTGGCTCTTTGATTTCATTACCTCATGAAATAGCACGAGTTAGGTGCTAACTTTGGTTTTGAGTGTGTTTGTTGAAATAGTGCGGCCTATCAGATTTAGGTGAGTTTAATCATGGTGGAGCTTCGCTCACACTAGATTTTGATACTTTAATATGCATGAAATGTGCTGGAGCCTAGCTCGCACCATGTTTTGAGTTAAGATGTTTGTAAAGCCGTACTGGAGCTTTTGCTTGTACGTGGGTTTCATTTATTTCTTATGCATATAACCGTACTGGAGCTATGCTCGTACGTGATTTCACCATTGTTTATCTTGCATAAAGTCGTACTGGAGCGTTGCTAGTACGAGGATTTTTATCGATTATGTATGAAATCATGCTAGAGCTTTGCTCGTACTGGGTTTTTCACACTGTGATATGTATTGAGTCATGCTAGATACCTCGTTTGTAGACTGTGTGTCACACGGATGAGATGCTCGCACGAGCCATGTTGGATGCCTCATGTAGATTATTAGTCAGACGGATGAGATGCTCCTATGTGCACTTGAGACTGATTCGGTTATGCATGGTATGGGGTAGATAAGACCTACGACAGGCACCCCCGATCATGAGATGGGTCCACGGAGTACGTTGTACCATGTATATCACATGGAGTACGCTGTACCATGTGGTGATGATGTTGATTTAAAGTTTAGCGGGTAGGATTAACCCACCTCCTGTTGCAGCATGATACCCCACACATTGGGATCTGTGTGGTCTGGGATGATAGTGACATAGTTGGCCAACAGAGTCCTCGATTATATACAGTGACCACTTGTCTCACATGATATCACATGTTTTATATTCACTGTACGCGATTTGTGTTATCCAAGGTATACCCGAGGGAGGGGTTGAACCTTGTGGGATGTTTTTAAAGGAAGATATAATGTTTGTGATGAGTTTTACTAAGTTTTGATAAGGTATTAGATCTTGAGAGAATGAATTATGATGAAATCTGTGATTTGAGATGAAATTGATGAGTTTTATTATGACGAGCATGAGATGTTTTACATGATGATTTTCCATGTATTTACACGCCTATTTTCATGATTTCAGTGGCATAGTTTTAATATTTCCTCATGCTCTAGATATAAACGATTTTTATGCCATGGTATAATCATGTAGATAGTGTAGTTATCTACCTGCTTGCATTATTGTCTTACTGAGCATGTGGTTGCTCATTCCTTCATTTCCCCCCTCTATAAAGCGTACACAGTAGTTAGTGAGTGGGTAAAGAGTGCATCTTGGTATCCGCTGCTTCACATTGTCGAGAGGTATACACACTGTGTGAGATCTAAGAATTTTAGACGTATTTTAATTATGTAATATGAGCTTGAAGTGTAATTTATTGAGCTAAGTGAAATGTATATGTGATGAATGAGAAATAATCCAAGTAGTGAACTGTGAAAATTATATTTGGAGATTTACACGTTAAATGTTTAACCTAAGTGTGAAACTATGAGGTCGGATCGATCTTAAAGAAGGAGAGATCGATCTGGTGAGTTAAAAATGACAAGAGAGGAGGAAAGTAAGTGAGCAGATCGATCTCCAATGGAAGAGGATCGATCTCCTTATGATTCTGTTTGAGAGAAGATCGATCTCATGAGGAAAGGATCGATCTCCAAATGTTTCTGTTTGGGAGAAGATCGATCTCCTCAAGAAGCAGATCGATCTCATGAAGCCATTAAGAGATCGATCTCACCCCTAGACGGATCGATCTCCTACGCATAAAATTGCCTAAAATCGTCCCCAAATTCAAATGCAGATCGATCTCATCAAGAGCTAGATCGATCTCCTACCCTCTGTCTATATAAGGAATCCCTGCTTTCTCCTGTAATTTCATTTGCTCTCTCTTCAAAACCCCATTTTCACCCGAGCCCTAGCTTTCTCACTTATCCAAAGCACCCATTTTGGTCCAAATCAGAGGCTGTGGCAAGAAGGAAAGTTGTTCCTCATCAAAGGAAGAACAACATACTTGAAAATCGAAAGACGGATTGAATCGAGGCAAGAGATAAGCTCTCCATAAGTTTTGGGTAATTTCTAAACCTCGATCTTGATATTTGAGATGATTTTGGTGATAATGGTTGATGGCATTGTGTTGAAATAGCTGGAAAATGATTAGGGATTGATGAAATTACAATATAGTTGGAGTGATGACGATATTTAGCAATTTTGGTAATTTTGGGAATTTTGAGTTATAAATGGAAATTTAGACAATGTTGTGAATTAGCATAGATATTGTGGCATGGGAAGTGTAGGATGTTGAGATGTTGTGAATGAGATTGTGGATTTTGATAGAGTTATGAGAATTGAGAGATTTGAGGTGTTATGAGCATTTATGCTCCATTTTGAGAATTGAGGTGACTGTGATGATGAGTATTGATGTTTTAACATCGTTTGGACAGCTCGGGAGTTCCAGAGTGGAATGCGAGACTAGTCCGTGACAAGGGGGAAACGATTGCACTATACGAGGTGCAAAGAGGTAAGGGAAACTAAACCATTTGTATATGTGATTTGTGAGCTATTATAGCATGATTTGCGATTTATAAAACAAGCATGTTCGATGTGTTGTGTTTTGATGAGAATGCACACGATTTTTATAGCCGGTTGGAGCCCAATGTTTTTATGAGTTTATAAGCTACGTGTGAAACCGCTTTATAAACTGTTGAGCTTGTGTGAGAAATGAATTGGGCTCTACGTTAAGGAAATATTGAGATTTGAGAAATGTGTGCGTGTTTTGCCAGTTGGAACTCGGTTTTAATATGTTTTGTGTTGAGTACAAAACGGTTTTAAATGAGTTTTATGAGAGAAAAACCACTATGAGTTCTACGGGAAGGCAAACCAGTTTTATATGATAATGGCTATTGATAAAGACTCAGGTGTGTAATTTTGAGTACACACCGGGCATTGCTCTGGTAGCATGTAAGCCCGATTCTTCTCCGTTCTGGTAACGTGAGATCCCCTATTCTATGGCTGTGCCACGTATATTTGGTGGCTGTGCCACGAGTGAACCCTATTCTGTAGCTGTGCCACGTATATTTGATGCCTTTGCCACGTGGGATCCCCTACTCTGTGGCTGTGCCATGTATATTTGGTGGCTGTGTCACGAGCGAACCCTATTCTATGGCTGTGCCACGTATATTTGGTGGCTTTGCCACGTGAGATCCCCTATTCTGTGGCTGTGCCACGAGCGAACCCTATTCTGTGGCTGTGCCACGTATATTTGGTGGCTTTGCCACGTGAGATCCCCTATTCTGTGGCTGTGCCACGTATATTTGGTGGCTATGCCACGTGTGAATCTAAATCTGTGGCTGTGCCACGCACAAATTTAAATCAGTGGCTATGCCACGTGTGTTTGGTAGCTGCGCCACGTGCATTATTATTATAGTGATTTATCACATTTATCGAGAAAGCCATTATCGCATTATTTTCACATGCTTGTTACTGCTCTATATTGAGCCTTTTACTTCATGTTTCCACATGATTTTGAGATATGAGAATGTTGTTTTGAGAACTTTCATGCTATGGTTTTCAAATGAGTATACTGAGTTTCACATGCAAATAAATATTTTATGATGTGCATTATGGTTTATATAATGAGTCCCTTGCCCCCTTACCGAGCGATTTAGAAGCTCACCCTGTTTTCTTTCCCCCCAGATTTCTTCAAGTGAAAAGGGTTTCCCTACGACGTACGGAGTAGTGGCTAGTGGAGAACTTGAGCTCCAGGCCATTATTGTGTTTTGAGGTATCATTTATCTTTTCATGTACCCAGACAATTATTGTAATTACAGACACTTGATGTATAACCTTGTATGGGATGTATTAGGATTAATTAACTTAATATTGAGTAATGTATATGATATGATATATACTATCTAATGATGAGATCCTGGGGTATGATATGCATGATGATATATGACACTGCACAGGAATGCACCCTTAATTGTGATTTGATGAGTAAAAAGTTTTTAAATTTGCCATATTTTTTGAGTTTCCAGGGCGTGACACACTGGTTTTCATTTTGTATCTGAACATGTAATAGCACAGTAATCATTTTGGAATGTCAATGGGGGATGTAAACATTTGTAAACATGTATAAGTATTAATTTCAATTTATAAAGTATATGTATTTGTCTTTGAAATAAATTAAAAGGTATGGCATAGTTGATGGTAAAGTGTGACTAATACTGATTCATAGCCCAACTGTTTGGTGGTGAGAATGTTCACGACCGGGAAAAAAAAAGTGAAAAATTTGTAGCGATTTTTGGTGAAAAATGGGTCGTGACATGCAAAGGGAAAGGTAGAAACAATATGTATACTTAGTTCAAAACATATTAAGGAAGACTTAGTTCAAAACATACTTACTTCAAAGTACACTTAATTGGAAGCATATCATATGAGTCTTATAAAACTTGAACATGGATGTAAATCATGTCAAACATGCTTGGATGCTTTCTTACAAGTCATAGCTTAGAAAACATATAACTTTATACTTTTGAACATAGGTTAGAGACTAGGTGGTTTATCCCATAAGTAGTGTGTAACTTACATACCTCCCGAGAGGAGCCTTTAAAAGGAAGGTTAACCCATGGCATTGTTAGTGTTTCCTGTACCCTATTACACCGGTAAGTACTGGGAATGCTGTTGACTTGTCCAAGTCATATAGCTATACTTACTTAAAGGCAAAAATGCCATATAAAATGGGTAAACGATGAACGCCCAATAAGCATTTAGTAATGATGGCGTTAACATCTCTTAAAACATATATGAAAAAGTAATTAACATGATTCAAAGTCTTAACAAGCATAGTCATAGCTTCCAAATCATAGTACATAGGCAAGTGGGATAGTCATCCCATGGAATCATACTTCCAAAGCTTAAACATAGTGGTCCCACTCTTAAACATGCTAAACTCATTTTAAGGAGACAATTTCAATGCAATCATTTGGTTAAAATAGCTAAAACAACTTTCAATAAGCAATTTCGTAAAATAAAGGTCTTTAATGCATTTGGTTGCATCTCCTTACTTAATCCATAAAATTCATAAGCTTATCAAAACATACATTTATTGACTTAAACCCAAAACATGTCATTTGCATGAAAGTGTAGTGTTTAGCACAAAACATAATGAGGGGATCGATCTTAACATAAAACATAAGAAGGAGATCGATCTTGGGAAACAAAGGGATTGATCTTAAAGTGGTAGAATGCTTCTGTTTTCTTAAAATATAGGCATGTGGATCATTCCTATCATGGAGGAGATCGATCCCTCATCATCCGAATGTAGAAATCTAAAAATTTTCATATGAGGGATTGATCCCTTGCCTTAAGGGATCAATCTCTTAATGCAAAATATGCATTCTCAATAAGCTTTTCCAATTTAAAATGATTCAAAACATTATAAAACATAGCATGCATACTAAAAACCAAAATGTACCCATATCTTTACATGAAATCCCTTACTTAGGGCAATTGCAGCTCTTAGCTTTGGTCCTTTAGCACCAAACTTAGGTTAGGCAATGAATGTATATTGCCCAACTCCTTCCACTAAGTTTTTAGCTGCAAATGCCAAATCAAACAAGCCTTAATTATCATACACTTACTTACTTAGACCTCAGCATAGTTAAATGCCACTTAAACCTTATTGAGTTACCTATTTCTTCTTATTCTTAATCAAACAACTCAACCTTAATGCTCTTATAGGCTTTCTTAGTCATCCAAAGGCCATAGCTCATACCACATAGGTCATGTATTGATTTTAACACAACATTAGCCTAAATAAGAGTCATAAGCTTTATTTCATTAAAAATCCTATTTCCTTACCATCATGCCTACTTATTTCATTTCTTAAATCCTACATACATACCCTATATGAAATTAAACACTAAATCTTCAAAGATTAACATCTTAAAACACAAAAATCATTCTTAACTTAACCTTCTTCCTTGCCAAAACCATAGCTTAAGCCCTCAAATAGTAATGGCTTAAATACAACCTATAAAAACACCTTAAGAACCTTGGGTTAACATAGATATTCAAAGATTTGAAGATTACAGCTTCCTTTTTATCTTACCTTAGAGATCTAAATATTCTCATTAGTTCTTGAGTCCTTAAACAACCACTTTTCAGCTTCAAACTGAAATATGTTGATGATAAAGCTGAGGTGATGATTTGGTTAGAGTCTTGGGGTTTGGTTCCTATTCTTTCTTTTTTTTTTCTTTCTCTTTTTTCTTTTCTCTTCCTTTTCTCTCTTAGGGTTGAAATTGTAGAAATGAGGGAGAAATAGAGAATGGAATTGGGATAAAAATGTCTGATTGAGAGCAGGTAGAGTAGAGGATCGATCCTTTGCTTTGGGGGATTGATACCTCTGTGCTATTTTAATTTTCATGGGCATTCTGCCAAAGGGGAATTGATCCTTTTAAGTGAGAAGATCGACCTCTTAGCCCCAGAATGCTTTCCTAGAGCATTGCACCAAATAGGGATCGATCCCTCAAGCAGAGGATTAATCCCTTAGTTTCAGAACCTAAAGTTTAGCTGAAAATGACTTAAAAGCATTTGGTTATATTCCCATTCATTCTTCCAACTTCAAAACGTACAATCTTTTTTACTTATGTTAGTTTTAAATTGATAATTAATTTTGAAATGACAAAATCTTGATCATGATGGTTTAAATAATTTAGACTGTAAATTTACTCAACATTTCACAAACCATATTATGAGCTTTATGTTTTGATAAGACCATAATTTCATTGTAAAATCCTAAATTGGTCTTAATATATTTTTAGATTCAAAGCTTAAGTAATTTTCTCATTGATTTATTGAAAATATCTTAGAAAATTACTTGGTATATTTTTTGACTTAATTTCATGCACTTCAAACTAAAAGCAATTTATAAGAAATTGAAAATCATTTAAAATATTTTTCATACTTCAAACTACCCAGAAACTTGATTTTCAAAGCAAAAGATCAATCCCCTAAGAAGTGAGGATTGATCCTTTGTTAGTAGAAAGCTTCTGGAATTCAAAATGATATAGAGGGATCAATCTCCTAGCGTTTGGCTGTGAAAAATGCAGGTTTTAAAGAAGAGAGGATCGATCCCTCTATGAGACAAGATCAATCCCCTAGTATGCTGGAAGGCTCCAACAATCATTTTTGAAGGGTTTCAATGGGAAGAAAAACATTAATGCTTCACCAACCCAATGGCCATATAAATATCTGCATTTAAGAAGTTGGTAGCAAGAGATACAATCTAAACAATTTTTTGAAGCTCAAACATATAACTCTCAAGCTATTGTATTCATTTTTGATCTTATTTACTTGTGCTAAATATTTGTAATCACCTACCAAGTGAGATTCTTTGATTGCTTCACTCTAAATACTCATTCTTGATCTTATTTACTTGTGCTAAATCTTTGTAATCATCTACGCAATGAGGTTCTTTGATTACTTCACTCTAAATGCTCTTTCTCATTATTGTGATTAGGAGAGTGTTACCCTTGTGAGGATTTTATTGTAAGAGATTGGGTAGCTACGTAGTGAAGTAGGTGGAAAAGGTTTCTTCCTAAACCTAAGTAAAAGAAAGTGTAAGAGGTTATTCCTAAACCTTGAAAAGGAAAGTGTAAGTGATTCACTTGAAGTGGAATCGACTTCTTGACAAGAAGAGAGGACATAGACAAGTGATTGGCTGAAAAATTTATAACTCTTGTTTTTGCTTCTCTTGTCTCTTCACTTTTTACTTATTGCCATATTATGAAATTATTAGCATAGAAAGACCATTAAGTTAGAGAATTTGATTAAAATCAATTCACCCCTTCTTAGTTGAGCCAACAATCGATATCAACGCTTCGACTATTTGATAAAAAATGAGTAATTTCCATAGGGCTCAAAATAACATAGTTACTAGTCTAGTAGAAGAGGGGTACTCAACCGTAAGGCCTCCATTATTTAATAGTTGTAACTGTAAGACCCAAAAATTTACATGTAATCTTTTTGAGTTTGTGATGTATAGACAAGTCACAATTAATATAAATTATGAGGAATGGATGTTTTGAAGTTGTAAAAGTGTATGAAATGTAAAATGGATGGTTAAGTAAATCAAATACCAATGTAACAATAATTGGGATGGAAAAGTACAACAAAACTGCTTCAGGAAGGGAGCAGATCGATCTCCTTGGCAATACAAATCAATCCCATAGGTTAAAAATGAGGAAATAAAGCATCTATAAGGGACATATCGATCCCTTAGCAAGACCGGATCGATCCCTCAATGATGCTGATCGATCTCATGCAAGTTTTGGCTGAAGCAAATCGATTTCCTTAAGGCTCGGGTTACGACAGATCAATCTCAATGTAAGGTCAAATTGATCTCTTTAAGGTTCTGAGTTATACAGATCGATCTCGTGCATAGGGGCAGATCGATCTCATTAGGCTTGAAAGGTAGGTTCTGAGGTGAAAAGTGTAGGGAAGATCGATCTCATGTAGTTAGCAGTTCAATCTCTAAGAGCCAATTCTATAAATACAGGGTTCTACACTTTAGCTTTTCACGAGAAACATTATTCCATTCAAAACCTAAACCTAAACCTAACCTTTCAAAACTAGAAAACTTCAGTTTGCAACCAGTTTTGAGTGAGATTCAGTTAAACAAAGTTGTTCTTGGTGAAGAGGAGAATAACATACTTGGAAACAAGAAGTTGGAATCAAAGATTGAAAGAGCAAGAGTGATTTTACCAATTTTGGAGAAAATGAGGAAATTTCAGCTAGGTAAGATTCTGTGAGATCTGAGAATTTTATACATATCTAGATTATGTAATGAGAACATGAAGTGTAATTGATTGAGCTAAATGTGATGTACTCATATATTGAGGTGGTATGGAATGAAATTTCTTAAGTGATGAATGAGTAATGAATGAGAAATAATCAATATAGTGAATTATGGAAATTATATGTGGAGATTTTATGTTAAGTGTTTAACTAAAGTGTTAAACTAGGAGGCCAGATCAATCTAGGAGAAGAGAGGATTGATCTGGTAGGCCAAAGTGACAAGGAATGAGGAATTTAAGCGAACAGATCGATCTCCAATGGAAGAGGATCAATCTCCTTATGATTCTGTAATGAAAAGATCGATCTCATAAGGAAGAAATCGATCTCACGAAGCATTATGTAAGGAGAAGATCAATCTCCTCAAGGAACAGATTGATCTCATGAAGCATTATGTAAACAGAAGATCGATCTCCTCAAGGAGCAGATCTATCTCATAAAGCCATTAAGAGATTGATCTCACCCTACGACAGATCGATCTCCTAGGTATAAAATTGCCCTAATATGCAGATCGATCTCATCAAGGACCAGATCGATCTCCTGCCCTTTGTCTATAAAAGGACCCTTGTGTTTTCCTACATTTCATATTTTCTCTCTCTTCCAAACCTCCATTTTAGCCGAGCCCTAGCTTTCTCTCTCCTCCAAATCGCCCATTTTCGTTTGAATCAGAAGTTGTGGCAAGATATAAAGTTGTTTCCCATCCAAAGGAGAACAACATACTTAGGAATCAATGGATGCATTGAATCGAGGTGTGAATAGAGCACTCCACAAGTTTTGGGGTAAATTTCTAAACTTTGATATTGGATTTTTAAGTAATTTTGGTGAGTATGGCTCTAGGTATTGTGATGAAATAGCTAGGAGATGGTTAGAAATTGATGAAACTATGATTTTGTTGGAGTAAAGATAACATTATGCAATTTGTGGTAATTTGAGATTTTTAACTATAAATTGGAACTAAGACAATGAGTTAAATTTAGCATGGAATATGGTATGAGGAATGTAGAATTTGGAGATGTCATGGAAGAGAATGTGAATTATGAGAATTGGGTTGTTTGAGTATTTAACGAGAATATGAGCAAATATGTGCTCGATGATGCGATTGAGATAGCTTATTGATGTTTTAACATCGTTTGGATAGCCCGAGAGTTCTAGAGAGGAATGCGAGGCTAGTCCGTGATACGAGGGAACAATTGCACTATACGAGGTGCAACGAGGTAAGGGAAAAACTCAAAGCCTATTTGCGTATGCGTTTTGTGATAATATTGTAGCATGAACTTAGATTTGAGAAAACAAGAATGTTTTGTGAATTGTGAATGAGTAGTTGCACACGATTTTATAGCTGGTTGGTGCCCAATTTTTATGAGTTGTAAACTGAATATGAAATTGTTTTACAACCGTTTTGAGTTTAAAAGAGAAAATGTGATTTGGGCTCTATGTTAAGGCAAATTAAGATTTGAGAAATGTGTGTGTTGTTTTGTCGGTTTGAGCTTGATTTTAACATGTTTTATGTTGAGTACAAAACAATTTTTGAAATGTCTTTTATGGGAAAACCACTATGAGCGCTACGTAAAGGCAAATCGATTTTATATGATAATGGCTATTATTGAGACTTAGGCGTGTCATGTTGAATACACATTGGGCCTTGCTCTGGTAGCATGTAAGTTCGATATCATCCTTCTGGTAACGTGAGATGACCCCCACTCCGTGACAGTGCTGGTGGCATTGCTTTGATAGCATGTAAGATCGGGCCTTGTTTATTAGCATGTAAGCAAGTCTACAGCGAACCATGATCATGGGTGTTCTATTGTCGACGAAATCCCTCGATTGGGGATGTCCATCGAGGGGACGAGTTCAATCGTTTTGATGTTCCATGACGAGTTTTATATGAGTTTTCTTTGCCTAGTCTCATTTTACACATGTTATTGTGTTTTGTGGCTGCGCCATGTGCATTAATAATGCGGTGATTTTCATCACGTTTTACAAGAAAAGCCATTATCGCATCATGTTTTATACATGTTTGTTCCACATGCTTGTGACTACTTGTAACCATGGTTTTTGTGTTAAGCCATTGATGATCATGTTTCTAAATGAGTTTTGTGAATGAGTTGAGATGATTTTTTAAATTTTCATGCTACGTTTTTCATTGAGTTTAACATGTGAAATAAAATGATTGTGCTGTGCAAATTATTTTCTTATTGATGAATCCCTTACCCCCCTTACAGAGTTATTTGGAAGCTCACTCTGTTTTTGTCTCCCCCCCAGATTTTTGCAAGTGAAGAGAGTTTCCTTGCGACTTACGGAGTAGTGGCTAGTGGAGAACTTGAGTTCCAGGCCATATATATATTGTGTTTGAGGTATAATTTATCTTTTCATGTACCCAGACTAAAGTTGTAATTATAGACACTTGATGCACAATGAAGTATGGGATGTATTAGGGTTAATTAACCTTAATTCGAGTCATGTATATGGTATGACATATAACTATGAGATGATAAGATCTTGAGGTATGATATGTATTATGATGTATGACACTGTACAGGAATGCACCCTTAATTGTGAATGGATGAATAAAAAGTTTTAAATTTACCCTGTTTTTCGTGCTTCTCGGGCATCACAGAGTTTTCTTGGTATCAGAGCTTAGGGTTTTTTAGTACTATCAGTGTTAGTTAAGTGAAATAGTATACATCCCAAGTGTCTGTATAAGTCTGGTCATGAACTAAAATTGAGGATTGAGATTCAATCAAGTTTGATATGTGCGTGCAGGAATCGTGTTGAGATTGAAAATGAGTGGACGATGAGGTTGTTCGAGGAGGCAAGCAGAGCCACCTCTGCCACCTACCCCACAACCAGAGAGTCCTAACTCTCGATTTAACTGAATTGAGACGGATGTGCGGCAGGGATTTTGTCACGACCCGAATTACCTAAAAATCAGAGTAAATTTTTTCGCTTTTTCATTTATTATTTAATTCTTACCTTTCTCTCGTCGTGACCATCCTACAACACAGTTGGGCTATGATTCGGTGTTAGTCACCTCTCACTATTACCAATCCATTTCCATAATCATATATCAGAGTCTACTATCCTTTTGACTTTAGATAAACACATACCCAATGGTATTTACATGACTCTACATCCCCGACATCATATCCATTTACAGTACTGTGCATTACATATTTAGATACAAAACCATACAAATGTGTATACCTGTCTCTCGATGGGAAGCAGCAAGCAGCAGATATTAAGCATTCAAGTCCTCAGCTGCTCAATAATTATTACAAGTGCTCTGAAAAGATGGGAAAATAAGGGGGTGAGCAAACCACACGCTCAGTAAGGCAATTATGCAAGTAAGTAGATAGCTCCACTATCTACATGCTCATAATGCCATGCCCTTAAATCCATTTCTTTTCATTTAAAATTACACGCACAAAGTCATGCATATTCAATGCCATAGTTTATCCAAAACTATTTGTGCATATATAAATCATGTAACTCATGCATTCAAAGCATTTTATGTGACATCATTAAATCATATTAAGCATGAATTAGATCAAGATCATGCAGTCTTTTATGCCATGTAAGACAAAACATGGATTTCAAATGAAAGCATGGAAAACTTCACATGCTACTGCATTTAAATCAAAACATTAAAACTGCAGTTAAAACTAACCCTTCCGGGTCCATCTCATAAAACAATTCAATAAAATTCATTATAAAACTCCGGTTATAAAAGCACCCTTCTTTCAGGGTCACATATCATAAAATCATATGAAATCATAAATTCATCAAATCGGGGGCCTGACCCCTCCTTCGGGTCTACCCTGGTCTAACAGACCACAAGTTATATCATGTGAGACAATAAGGTAATTATCAGTAACATCGAGGACTATGGCCATATCCTAGTGATCCCTGGCAACACGGTACCTAGTGTGCGGGGTATCACACCTGAAACGGGAGGTGGGTCGTCCTACCCGCCAGAACAGCATAACACTAGGATTACGAGGGCAAGGCTTGCTGCCTCGTGGCTAATGCCACTCCACTCCAACAATCCCCACGGTACAGTGTACTCCGCGTGACATACACGGTACAAAGTACTCCGTGAACCCAAGCTCAGTCAGGGGTGCTTGTAATAGGTCTTATCCACCCATATCATCTCTGTCTCAGAATGTACGTGTGAGCATATCATCTCACTGTGACACACATTCTACAGGAGGCTCCAACACGGCTATATGCATGTAATATAAATCCCTGTGCGAGCGAAGCTCAAGCACGGCTCCATGCATATTCATGATATCTGAAAACCTCGTGCGAGCGAAGCTCTAGCACGGTTTCATAGAAATCAGTAAAATCTACGTACGAGCAGCGCTCCAGTACGACTTAAACTGATTATAATTTCAATTAAAATCCACGTACGAGCAATGCTCTAGTACAGATATGCATAACAACTCAGTGAAAATCTCGTACGAGAAAAACTCCAGTACGACATTCAAATGAATTATGAAAACCATATAAAACTTTGTGCGAGCAAGCTCCAGCACAAATGAATGCTCAAGTAAATCAATTCTCGTGCGAGTTACACTCCAGCACGGCTTTATGCATAATTAAATCAAATCTCGTGCGAGTTACACTCCAGCACGGCTTCATGCATAATTAAATCAAAAACAGGATGCGAGCTAAGCTCCAGCATCTCTCATGCATATTAAATCAGTAAAACTAGTGCGAGCAATCGCTCCAGCACCATTTTATGCATACCACGTCAAAACAAATCAAAACATGTCAAAACAGAGTGCGAGCTAGGCTCCAGCAGCTCTCATTTCACAATAATGAAAATCAGTGCGAGCACCATGCTCTAGCACATTTCATGCATATGATGTCACAAGTCAGTGCGAGCAAGCGCTCAAGCACATTTATGCACATTCACAAACGCAAATATAGTGCGAACTACGTGTCGACACTATCTGTTTCCATATAAACTTGATAGTTGGCCGTTTTCCAAAGAAATTTCCATTTAAATATTAATAACACCTACGTAGTGTTATTTTGGGAAACTTATGCAATTATTGGCCAATCTATCGCTTTGCTTTGATTAAAACCAATAAAATTCCTTAATCATCAAAAATCCTTAAATCATGCATTTCATGCATGTCATGCTTTCACCATCCTTAGGTGAACTTCCCTCAATAGGGGTAAAATAGACATTTCACCTATTTCGATCCTTAAAATCATTCAAACCATTTTTAGGATCATTATACAATATCCATGTATACATACATACTCAGTGTACAGAAAAACTATTAAAATATGCGTAGCTACCTCTAGCTACTCACACAATTCCCTTACCTCATTTATCTGTACAGTCTGACCTTTACATCGATGTCTCGTCACGCAGTCCGATTTGCTCCGAATCCAAATCAAATCTCCGGCACTGCGGATAAATGTTCATCAGGTCAAATACAATGCAATTTAATGTATTTCATATTTTTCTGGGCTTAATTTAAATCATTGGGCCCGTTTACCCATATTGGGCCCGATTGCACCATAATGGGCCTTAATCGGCCTTAAGCCCGTTTACCACAATTTATCGAGGCCTATTGGGCTCATTGGACCCATCAATATTTATTTAGCCTCGTTCTAAATTCTCAGATAGCTTATGAATTATTTACGACAATTTATCCAATTTTTCAGAATTTATTTCATTTATGCGTAAATTAAATCCGAAATTCATCAACACGCATAACGATGCAAAATTGTCGTAAATATGGGTTACTTACCCGTGATTCCATGATAGTACTCAAATCGAGGCTGTCTCGAGCTCTCAGTGGATGCCAATTGTCGAGCTACACAATTAAATATATTTTCGGGTAAACCTTCAGTCGATTATTTATCAAATTAAATATTCTAAAAATTAAATCGATCAATTTGACCGCTTACCGACTTACCCGAAACTCGATTGCATCACAGGAATTTTTCCCAATTTTTTCACTTTTTCTTTTTCCCTTTTTCTTCCTTTTTTCCCTCTCTTTTTGGCTGAACCGGTCCGGTCCGGTTCAACCCGGTTCGGACCGCCGGTTCGGTCTGGTCCGGTTCGGTCGGTTCAGTCCGGTTCGGTCAGTCCAGGCAACATTTGGTCGTGCCGGCGTTGTCCGGCCGGTTCCCGGTGCCTCACCACCGCCGTTCGACGCGTCTTCGCATGGGCTCCCTAGATCGGGCCTCGGTTTGGTTCGAATCGGCGCCATCGCCGGCGAATCGAAGCTTTTCTCCCGCGGGTTCCTCCTCCGTTTTCGACGATTTCCGCCGTTCTCGACGCGCGTCTGGGCTGCTGGAGGTTCGCCCGAGGTCGGTCGACCTTCGCCGACCCTCACCGGCCCCCCAGCCTCGCCGGTGGTGGCTCGTCCGACGTCTCTTCCTCGGTTTCGCCTTTTGCGTTTCTTCTTCTCTGTTTCTGTTTCTCGCGATTCCAATTCGCGTTTTTTTTTTCAAATTATTATTTATTTATTTATAATTAACTTTTAATATTATTTTATTCAATAAAAAAATATTAAAATGCATAAATATCCTTAAAAAAATTATATTTAATTCATTTAATCTGTAAATAATTTTTTCAGTCCGATTTTACCTTTTCGGTATATTTTTCGATTATTTTCGGGATTATTTTTCGATAAAAAAATCCCGATTTATTCCAATAAATTCATATCTTGATCAATTTAATCCGAAATTTAATTATTTCTTCGTCATTGATCAAGATTTCTCATTCTCGTATTTTTAATTAAATTTTCTTGTCCCGATTAATACCGAATTTTGGTCTTTTGACCATTTTACCCTTGCACGTATTCGGGAATGTCATTTAAGTCCTTTTGCATTTTTAAATGCACTCGAAAATATCGGGTCTTACAATCTCCCCCACTTAAGAAATTTGGTCCTCCAAATTAGAACCAAGTAATATGAGTCCATAATTAACTCCGGGTACATCTATCGTATCATATACTATCATCCTCAAGTGACTTTCTCCGGAGTATAATTCTACCATCATACTTAACTAGGGAGATCATCTTAAACTTCAATACTTTCTCCTTTCGTCTAATGCCCGACTCGATTTCCAATCATACGTTATACTTTCATTGAGCTAACTGTTGGAGCTCATATCCGATCACATATATCGGGTCCGGATATTATTTTCGAAGCATCATAAGATAGGACACATAGTGGATGCCTGCTAATTCAAGTGGTAATGTCAACCTACAGGTCTTATCTCCCACTTGTCCAATATCTCTATCCGAATCTCGTCATGTCCTTAAGACAATTAACTGCCAATAATATTGATTCACCCTCGGTGAATTTCCAATGATTCCCTGTCTCTTGTCAGCATAGCTTTTCTGTCTGCTCTGAGGTGTTCTTAATATCTCACGAATCCACTGAACATCCTCAGAGGTTTGTCTTACCAATTCGGGAACAATTCTCTATCTGTCACCCACTTCTCTTATCCAAATCAGGGAAACAATCCCTACGACCATATACTGCCTCATTTAATCTCATCCCGATACTCAAGTGACAACTATCATCACTGGCGAATTTGATTAGTAGCAGCTGATTATCCCAGGAGCTCATAAAATCAATGGCACACGCTCTCATCACATCCTCCAGAACCTGTACAGTCCTCTCTGACTGACCATCTGTATGAGGATGGAAGCTGTGCTAACACACAATCAGGGTCCCATAGCTTCCTGAAAAACATTCCCCCAAGTGGGAAGTGAAGCGGGAATCCCTATCTGATATCATGCTCCCTGGAACGCTACATATTGTTCCACAATTTTTTCCATGCACAAAAATCCGCCTACACACTCAGAGTATCTGGGGATTTTCATAGCCAGAAGGTGGGTAACTAAATCAATCCATTGACTATCACCCAGATAGCCTTGTGATTTATCTCGGGTCCTCTATAACCCATCACGATATCCATGGTAACTTGTTCCCATTTTCCGTGTCACTATAGGTAGAGGCTGCAATAACCCTGCAACTTCTTTTACTCTACCTTACTCTGCTGACATATGAGACACTTTTCCGCAATTCTCTACAATATCTCTTTTCATATCTGACCACCAATACATTTTCCAGAGATTCAAATATATTTATTATTTCTCGGATGCACTGTATATCCCGAAGAGTGAGCTTCTGCCAATAATATTATCTCATCAACTGTGGTCCTGGGGAGTACTTATACTATCTCTGAACCTCTGTAAGTCATCATCATATACTGTGAACTCTGTCACTATACCCTTCTGAATTTGACCCATACCATCGACACCATGCCGATCATCATGCTAAGCCTGGCAAATCCTGTCACACAATCCGGTTCTAACCTCAGGCTAGCTGTCATAAAATCACCGTCATCATCAGAAGGGATCACATCACTACTGAGGCTCACAACTGCTGTAGCAGCTCAGGCTCCCTGACCATCATATGTAATACCATCCCGAGGCTCTTTCTGTTTAAAGCATCAGCCTTTACATTAGCCTTTCCTGGGTGGTACAATATTCACAATCATAATCCTTAGAAGCTCTAACCCTCTTGGTTATCTCATATTCTACTCTTTCTGTTAAAATAGATACTTGGGGCTTTTACGATCAGTGCATACTTGAAATTTCTTACCATTTAAGTGGTGGCGCCATACTTTCAGTGTAAACGCTACGGCTGCCAACTCTAAATCATGGGTCGGATAGTTTCTCTTATGGTCCTTGAACATATATGGATCCATAAATGGCTATCTTCCCATTTTACATCAATACACAGCCCAATCCTTATTTTGGTATCCATTCACACTGAAACCTCTTGAGCTGTTAGTCATGGTGAGAATACTTACGGTGGTCAGTTCATTACTCCAATATACCAAAACTTTACCGAAGCTACTTTCATATATATCATAACACTCGTATGAAATCTTTTTTTTCCAAACGAGACGTGTCAACTGAGCAGCCCATTTCAAGAAACTCATAACACCTTGTCTGTAAGACAGTTTCCTATTACTACTCATTCTCTTCCCTGCACTTCGAATACATCATAATATCATCATTAAAAATGACAACCAATCGGTCCAGGTAAGGTTTAAATACCTTATCGTAGTTGAGTTCCACTCAATATTCAATCACCAATATCCTTGACCTATGTACGCATAAATGTATAAAGTCGTTTTGAAATAGCTTCTGGTCAAGCTACTAACCCGCGTCATTTCCTTTTTCCTTATAGTAACGGCTTTTTATAAATTTTTAAATTTTAAACCTTCATGATTAATGAATTTCTATATCTTTTTATCATACCAGTAAAGGTACCCAAATTTAAATACATATCTAGCGACTGTCGATTTCTTTTTTATAGATTATGCGTGCGCTTCCAGACGCTGTCAAATCTTCAGGCAGGGAAGTATTTTGAAATACCTTTATTAACCCTTTTGACTTGACCATATCGACTGAGTGTAGATATATCTACCCCTTATCTTGGTCGCAATCCATATGCACTACATATTAAAGATATCCTGATTACTTTGCATATCAAGGACATCCTTACCTTGCATACATCTCTTATTCTAATATATTTCGCATGCAGGATCTATCACATCTCCAAGCTCATCTCCTTTCATATATCACTTATGACCAACTCTTTCCTTACTTGTCAAACTTATAATTCACATTTCAGTGTTGTTTTCACCACTATTTTCAGTTAGTGAAAATCGGCTAACCATCATCCTCATGCCTAAGGGTATAGGCTTTACATTTTTCACTAACTTGTAAGTAATTGAAGGCGGTATAACTAAATGCGTGGCACCAGGATCAATTTAAAATAATTACTTCATTATTCACAACCAGTGTGGTATCTTTCACCACATCATATTAATCATCAATGGTGTCCTGGTCCAAGGCATACACTCACCCTCATCTAACATTTTATTTCTGTGGTAACTACCACACATCTTACACTGTTCACATTGCTACTCTGTTATACTGTTACGTAGCAAGTCGGGGTCCTCAAATCATAATACCCCTCGTAAGTACTGTAATTAGATATACTGGGGTTTATCAATCAACTTACCCCGTGATTTATCAGCTCTAAGCTTTTTACCAATTACCTTTTTCCATTCTGACATCTCTGTCATTCTTTATTCTCTTTTTGTCTTTATATTTTGGCCTTTACTACCTTTCTCAATCTCAGAGGCGCGCAATTTATAATCTTATTTACATAACTGTAGTCTGCGCACTGCCTCGGCATAGGTAGTGATGTCTAACGGGCAAATCGGACTCTAATTGACAATCTGAGTCCTTCCATGAACTTTCAAAAATCTCGACTCTCACTGTTCATCGTATCCGAGTCACATCTGCCTAGGAATATAAACTGAGTATCATACTCATCACTCAACATGTTCCTCTGGGTCAGAGTAAAGAATATCATCTGTTATTTCCTTTAAGCAATGTCCGGGATATTCTGTCTCCCGAATACATCACGAATTATTTCTCATGTCCATTTTGGACGTCTAAATCTTCAAATGGGTCGAGCGAACTTTCATCAATGTTTCGACTCGCCCTCATACATACCCTGAGCAATTAGCTCGCAAAATATTCTCCACACTCTGCTCCAACCTCGCGAAGCGTATCTCAATACTGTCTGATCTCTCTGTCAGACTCTATCCGATCTCCTTATCGGACTCTGTGGGGCATGATCAACCAGCCTCCACGTCAATCTCATCTCAAGTCTCATGTGGCGACTCAGTACAACTCATGGGCCTACCTCAATGGCCTTGAGCTCGTGTACTCGCCTCTCAACCATAGCGGCTATCAGTCAATGAGTCTATTCTTGCATTTAAAACCAAATTCTTAACTGCACATCCATCTCGATATACACAACTGTATCTAAGCAATGCAGAGTACATGGGGATGTAAACTTTCTTAACCACTAACACCGACTCATATCAGGCCAACTCAAGCTCTGATACCATTAAACCTGTCACGACCCGAATTACCTAAAAATTAGAGTAAATTTTTTTGCTTTTTCATTTATTATTTAATTCTTACCTTTCTCTCGTCGTGACCATCCTACAACACAGTTGGGCTATGATTCGGTGTTAGTCACCTCTCACTATTACCAATCCATTTCCATAATCATATATCAGAGTCTACTATCCTTTTGACTTTAAATAAACACATACCCAATGGTATTTACATGACTCTACATCCCCGACATCATATCCATTTACAGTACTGTGCATTACATATTTAGATACAAAACCATACAAATGTGTATACCTGTCTCTCAATGGGAAGCAGCAAGCAGCGGATATTAAGCATGCAAGTCCTCAGCCGCTCAATAATTATTACAAGTGCTTTGAAAAGATGGGAAAATAAGGGGGTGAGCAAACCACACGCTCAGTAAGGCAATTATGCAAGTAAGTAGATAGCTCCACTATCTGCATGCTCATAATGCCATGCCCTTAAATCCATTTCTTTTCATTTAAAATTACACGCACAAAGTCATGCATATTCAATGCCATAGTTTATCCAAAACTATTTGTGCATATATAAATCATGTAACTCATGCATTCAAAGCATTTTATGTGACATCATTAAATCATATTAAGCATGAATTAGATCAAGATCATGCAGTCTTTTATGCCATGTAAGACAAAACATGGATTTCAAATGAAAGCATGGAAAACTTCACATGCTACTGCATTTAAATCAAAACATTAAAACTGCAGTTAAAACTAACCCTTCCGGGTCCATCTCATAAAACAATTCAATAAAATTCATTATAAAACTCCGGTTATAAAAGCACCCTTCTTTCAGGGTCACATATCATAAAATCATATGAAATCATAAATTCATCAAATCGGGGGCCTGACCCCTCCTTCGGGTCTACCCTGGTCTAACAGACCACAAGTTATATCATGTGAGACAATAAGGTAATTATCAGTAACATCGAGGACTATGGCCATATCCTAGTGATCCCTGGCAACACGGTACCTAGTGTGCGGGGTATCACACCTGAAACGGGAGGTGGGTCGTCCTACCCGCCAGAACAGTATAACACCAGGATTGCGAGGGCAAGGATTGCTGCCTCGTGGCTAATGCCACTCCACTCCAACAATCCCCACGGTACAGCCTACTCCGCGTGACATACATGGTACAAAGTACTCCGTGAACCCAAGCTCAGTCAGGGGTGCCTGTAATAGGTCTTATCCACCCATATCATCTCTGTCTCAGAATGCACGTGTGAGCATATCATCTCACTGTGACACACAGTCTACAGGAGGCTCCAACACGGCTATATGCATGTAATATAAATCCCTGTGCGAGCGAAGCTCAAGCACGGCTCCATGCATATTCATGATATCTGAAAACCTCGTGCGAGCGAAGCTCTAGCACAGTTTCATAGAAATCAGTAAAATCTGCGTATGAGCAGCGCTCCAGTACGACTTAAACTGATTATAATTTCAATTAAAATACACGTACGAGCAATGCTCTAGTACGGATATGCATAACAACTCAGTGAAAATCTTGTACGAGAAAAACTCCAGTACGACATTCAAATGAATTATGAAAACCATATAAAACTTTGTGCGAGCAAGCTCTAGCACAAATGAATGCTCAAGTAAATCAATTCTCGTGCGAGTTACACTCCAGCACGGCTTTATGCATAATTAAATCAAATCTCGTGCGAGTTACACTCCAGCACGGCTTCATGCATAATTAAATCAAAAACAAGTTACGAGCTAAGCTCCAGCATCTCTCATGCATATTAAATCAGTAAAACTAGTGCGAGCAATCGCTCCAGCATCATTTTATGCATACCACGTCAAAACAAATCAAAACATGTCAAAACAGAGTGCGAGCTAGGCTCCAGCAGCTCTCATTTCACAATAATGAAAATCAGTGCGAGCACCATGCTCTAGCACATTTCATGCATATGATGTCACAAGTCGGTGCGAGCAAGCGCTCAAGCACATTTATGCACATTCACAAACGCAGATATAGTGCGAACTACGTGTCGACACTATCTGTTTCCATATAAACTTAATAGTTGGCTGTTTTCCAAAGAAATTTCCATTTAAATATTAATAACACCTACGTAGTGTTATTTTGGGAAACTTATGCAATTATTGGCCAATCTATCGCTTTGCTTTGATTAAAACCAATAAAATTCCTTAATCATCAAAAATCCTTAAATCATGCATTTCATGCATGTCATGCTTTCACCATCCTTAGGTGAACTTCCCTCAATAGGGGTAAAATAGACATTTCACCTATTTCGATCCTTAAAATCATTCAAACCATTTTTAGGATCATTATACAATATCCATGAATACATACATACTCAGTGTACAGAAAAACTATTACAATATGCGTAGCTACCTCTAGCTACTCACACAATTCCCTTACCTCATTTATCTGTACAGTCTGACCTTTACATCAATGTCTCGTCACGCAGTCCGATTTGCTCCAAATCCAAATCAAATCTCCGGAACTGCGGATAAATGTTCATCAGGTCAAATACAATGCAATTTAATGTATTTCATATTTTTCTGGGCTTAATTTAAATCATTGGGCCCGTTTACCCATATTGGGCCCGATTGCACCATAATGGGCCTTAATCGGCCTTAAGCCCGTTTACCACAATTTATCGAGGCCTATTGGGCTCATTGGACCCATCAATATTTATTTAGCCTCGTTCTAAATTCTCAGATAGCTTATGAATTATTTACGACAATTTATCCAATTTTTCAGAATTTATTTCATTTATGCGTAAATTAAATCTGAAATTCATCAACACGCATAACGATGCAAAATTGTTGTAAATATGGGTTACTTACCCGTGATTCCATGATAGTACTCAAATCGAGGCTGTCTCGAGCTCTCAGTGGATGCCAATTGTCGAGCTACACAATTAAATATATTTTCGGGTAAACCTTCAGTCGATTATTTATCAAATTAAATATTCTAAAAATTAAATCGATCAATTTGACCGCTTACCGACTTACCCGAAACTCGATTGCATCACAGGAATTTTTCCCAATTTTTTCTCTTTTTCTTTTTCCCTTTTTCTTCCTTTTTTCCTTCTCTTTTTGGCTGAACCGGTCCGGTCCGGTTCAACCCGGTTCGGACCGCCGGTTCGGTCTGGTTCGGTTCGGCCGGTTCAGTCCGGTTCGGCCGGTCCAGGTAACATTTGGTCGTGCCGGCGCCGTCCTGCCGGTTCCCGGTGCCTCACCACCGCCGTTCGACGCGTCTTCGCATGGGCTCCCTAGATCGGGCCTCGGTTTGGCTCGAATCGGCGCCATCGCCGGCGAATCGAAGCTTTTCTCCCGCGGGTTCCTCCTCCGTTTTCGACGATTTCCGCCGTTCTCGGCCCGCGTCTGGGCTGCTGGAGGTTCGCCCGAGGTCGGTCGACCTTCGCCGACCCTCACCGGCCCCCCAGCCTCGCCGGTGGTGGCTCGTCCGGCGTCTCTTCCTCGGTTTCGCCTTTTGCGTTTCTTCTTCTCTGTTTCTGTTTCTCGCGATTCCAATTCGCGTTTTTTTTTTTCAAATTATTATTTATTTATTTATAATTAACTTTTAATATTATTTTATTCAATAAAAAAATATTAAAATGCATAAATATCCTTAAAAAAATTATATTTAATTCATTTAATCTGTAAATAATTTTTTCAGTCCGATTTTACCTTTTCGGTATATTTTTTGATTATTTTCGAGATTATTTTTCGATACAAAAATCCCGATTTATTCCAATAAATTCATATCTTGATCAATTTAATCCGAAATTTAATTATTTCTTCGTCATTGATCAAGATTTCTCATTCTCATATTTTTAATTAAATTTTCTTGTCCCGATTAATACCGAATTTTGGTCTTTTGATCATTTTACCCTTGCACGTATTCGGGAATGTCATTTAAGTCCTTTTGCATTTTTAAATGCACTCGAAAATATCGGGTCTTACAGATTTGAGCAAATGGCAGCGCTGTTCGTGAAACATTTTGGAGTGAATACCTCAGGTACTACTCCTACACCACTACAAGGACCTCCCATGCCCCCAGTACCGATGGACCCAGTGCCTTTCGCCACTCAGCCCGATGACAGAAATATGATGCGGCTAAAGGACTTCTTGAAAATGAATCCACCTGCATTCAAGGGGAGAAAAGATCCTGTAGAGGTTGAGGAGTGGCTGACTGAGTTAAGCGTTATATTTGATTTTTTGGAATGCACTGATGCTGAGAGGGTCAGTATGGACGCTTACATGTTGAAAGGGAGAGGTCGAGATTCGTGGGATACTACTCAGAGCATTTTGATGTCCCGCCAGGGTGTGATTGGTTGGGGCGAGTTTCAGAAGGCCTTCAGAGCCTAATATGTACCACGAGCTGCACAGAGAAGGATGCAGGTCAAGTTTACGAGTTTAGTATAGGGTGATATGTCTGTGGATGATTATGAGAGCTGATTTACCACTCTGTTGAAATATGATCCAAAGACCTTTAATGATGAAGAGCTCCGCACCGAGAGGTTTGTGTATGGACTTAAGCCCATCATCAAAGGTAGATTGATAGGGCTGTGTATTACTGAGTTTAGAGATGCTCTAAGACGTGCACAAGAGATTGAGAGGGGAATCAAGATGGTATAATCCCAGAATGAGTTTAGAGTAGTACCTAGAGATAAGGGTAAGAGGCTAACAATTTCTAAAACAGATGTACAAAGAGTTTCCTTCATAAGAGGAAGGATTAAGGTACATAATGGTAGATTTGAGAGGCCCAGAGCTTATCCCATCATTAGGGAGACCCTTCAAGATGTCAGGCTTGAGATAAGAGTTTACATAAATTATGGCCGATCGCATGAGGGAAATTGTACTGGGTTGATCTAGGGGTGCTTTAGATGTGGAGACATGGGTTACAGAGTGAAAGACTGTCCTCAACCTCAGAGACCACATGCTTCGGAGCCTACTAGACAATAACCTCAGAGAGTAAATCCTCAAAGACAAGCCACTACTGCAGATAAAGGGAAGAAGCCCGTTACAGTGGGACGTGTGTTTGCTCTGAACAAGGAAACAACAGACACTTCAGCAGAAACTATAAGAGGTACACTCTCTATCTGTAATCATAAGGCTCATGTGTTGATTGATCCAGGATCCACACATTCATTTATTTATGAGCATTTTGCATGTAGATTAAACTTGAAGTTTGAACCTCTAGAATATGTACTCATGTAAATACCCCTATGCATGAGTCCCAGAGAACTAATTTAATCTGTAGAGGGTGTGAAATAAAGGTGAGAGATAGAGTGATATTAGTAGATCTAATGATGCTAAATATACATGGATTTGATGTAATTTTGGGGATGGATTGGCTAGCTACCAATCGAGTGAGTTTAGACCACTACACTAAGATTATAACTTTCTCCCTACCTAAACCTTACAGTGTACGTTTGAAATATTGAGAAAATAAATGTGTGGAATGTTGTGTAAGCAATTTGAGATATATGATGATTATCTTTTGAGAATACTAAATTTGATCATTCGTGTGAAGGTTATGAAACATTCATCTCAGATGATGATCGGGAACATCCGAGGATTGAAGATATACTTGTGGTATGTGAATTTTTGGATGTCTTCCCAAATGAGTTGCCTGGTTTACCACCACAGAGAGAGAGAGCTGAAGTTTACCATTAATTTGGTACCAAATACTCAGCCTATCTCCAGACCTCCATATAGGATGGCTTTAGTGGAACTTGAGGAATTGAAGAAGTAACTACAAGAGTTATTGGATCAAGGATTCATTAGACCCAGTGTCTCACCATGGGGAGCACCAGTGTTATTCGTGAGGAAGAAGGATAGTAGTCTTAGATTATGCGTAGACTACTGACTATTGAATAAAGCCACGGTGAAGAATAAATATCCATTGCCGAGAATTGATGATCTACTTGATCAGCTAAGAGGGGCCTCAGTTTTCTCTAAGATTGATTTAAGATTGGGCTATCACCAATTGACGATTAAAGAGGAAGATATTCCGAAGACGGCCTTCAGAACGAGGTATGGCCATTATGAATTTCTAGTGATGCCCTTTGGATTAACGAACGCCCCTGTAGCTTTTATGAGATTAATGAATGAGGTGTTCAGAGACTATCTAGATAAGTTTGTGATAGTCTTTATTGATGATATATTGGTGTACTCTCAGTCTTATGAGGAGCATGCACAACACTTGTGGTTAGTACTTCAGATGCTCCAAGATAAACAATTATATGGAAAGCTTAGTAAGTATGAGTTTTGGCTGGATCAGATAGCTTTCCTTGGTCATATAGTTTCAGCGGAAGGAGTATCAGTGGATCCAAGTAAAATAGAAACTGTGCTTAATTAGGAAAGATCGAGGACAGTTACAGAGGTACAAAGCTTCCTTGGTTTGATAGGGTACTACAGAAGATTTGTGGAAGCATTTTTCAGGATTGCCCCTCATTTGACCAAGCTCATGCGCAAGGAGACTCCGTTCATATGGACTGATCAATGTGAGCTCAATTTTTAGGAATTAAAGAGGAGATTAACAACAACACCTCTGTTGACTATCCCTAAGGGATCAAGGGGATTTTCAGTGTATAATGATGCTTCCTATCAAGGATTGGGATGTGTGCTTATGCAACATGATAGAGTGGTCGCCTATGGATCACGACAGTTGAAAAACCATGAACGAAATTACCCCATGCATGATTTGGAGTTAGCCGCTGTGGTTTTGCCTTGAAGATTTGGCGACACTATTTATATGGGGAAAGATTCTAGATCTTCACTGACCATAAGAGTTTGAGGTACCTCTTTGATTAGAAAGAGTTAAATATGAGGCAAAGGAGATGGATGGAACTCCTTAAGGATTGTGACTGCGAGATTCTATACCATCCGGGTAAGGCGAACGTAGTTGCTGATGCCCTGAGCAGGAAGAGTATGATATCTGCTATGATAATCAAGGAATGAGATTTACTGGAGCAGGTCGTTGAACTCCGGATCAGAGTTAAAGAGGTAGAGAGTGGATTTTCGGCTAGCCTGTGAATAAAGCCCAGGATCATGGATCAAATTAGAACTGGGCAGTGCAATGATCAAAGATTGATAGATATGGTTAGCCAAGCTGAGCAGATTTCATAGTCGGATCTCACAGTCAGTGAGGCTGGATTGTTGAGATTCAAAGGATGAATTTGTGTACCAGACGATGATACCATAAAGAGGTAAATACTGAGAGAGTCCCACAGCTTACGATACACCATGCACCCAGGTAGTACTAAGATGTACTGAGATTTGAGAAAGGTGTACTGGTGGAGTGGTATGAAGCCAGACGAGGCAGAGTATGTGGCCAGATGTTTAGTATGCCAACAAGTGAAAGCTGAGCATCAAAAGCCCAGTGGATTACTACAACCTTTACTTGTGCCTACGTGGAAATGGGAGCATGTCACCATGGACTTTATTATGGGTTTACTGAGGCCTGGAGAGGTCATGATGCTATATGGGTCATAGTGGATAGATTGACAAAAAGTGCCCACTTCCTTGCCAACAAGAGCACAGATACTGTGGATGCCTTATCTAAGTTATATGTCAGCGAGATAGCTAGATTACATGGGGCTCCAGTGAGTATTACTTTTGATAGAGATTCCTAATTTACTTCCAGATTTTGGACCCAGTTTCAGGAGTCCATGGGATCTCCATTGAGTTTTAGTACCGCCTATCATCCTCAGACAGATGGTCAGTCATAGATGACTATTCAGACCCTAGAGGATATGTTGAATGGGTGTACGATAGATTTTAAGGGATCATGGGATGATCACCTGCCCCTAGCAGAGTTTGCATACTATAATAGCTATCATGTAAGTATTGGAATGACACCTTCTGAGTCTCTATATGGTAGGAGGTGTAGATCCCCTGTAGCTTGGGAAGAAGTGGGTGACAGAAAGATAAATGCTCCCGAGCTTGTTGAGCAAGCTGTACAGAGTGTGAAACTCCTATGTGAGAGATTACGGGCTGCACAGATTAGACAGAAAAGCTATGAGGATGTGCGTAGACGGTCACTTGAGTTTGATTTTGATGATGCAGTATTTCTGAAGATATCACCGAGTAAGGGTATCATGAGATTTGGAAAGAAAGGGAAATTGAGTCCTCGATACATCGGACCATTTGAGATTCTTGAGAGAGTGGGAAAGGTAGCCTACAGGTTGGCATTGCCCCCATAGATGTCCGGAATACATAACGTATTTCATGTATCTATGTTAAGGAAGTACCACCCGGACCCTTCTCATGCCATAGAGTATGAAGAGATGGACATACAAGAGGATATGAGCTACACTGAAGAATCTATTCGGATTCTCGATAGAAAAGAGAAGGTACTTCGAACCAAAAACATCCTATTAGTGAAAGTTTTGTGGAAACATCACTCAATGGAAGAGGCGACTTGGGAGTTGAAAAACCTTATGAAGGAAAAGTACCCCCATCTGTTTAACGAGTTGAGTTGAATTTAGAGGACCAAATTCTTTTTAAGGTGGGTAGGATGTGAGATTTGAGAATTTTATACATATCTAAATTATATAATGAGAACATGAAGTGTAATTGATCGAGCTAAATGTGATGTACTCATATATTGAGGTGGTATGGAATGAAATTTCTTAAGTGATGAATGAGTAATAAATGAGAAATAATCAACGTAGTGAATTATGGAAATTATATGTGGAGAATTTATGTTAAGAGTTTAACCAAAGTGTGAAACTAGGAGGCCAGATCGATCTAGGAGAAGAGAGGATCGATCCGGTAGGCCAAAGTGACAAGGAAGGAGGAATTTAAGCGAACAGATCGATCTCCAATGGAAGAGGATCGATCTCCTTATGATTCTGTAATGAAGAGATCGATCTCATGAGGAAGAAATCGATCTCACGAAGCATTCTGGAAGAAGAAGATCGATCTCCTCAAGGAACAGATTGATCTCATGAAGCATTTTGTAAACAGAAGATCGATCTCCTCAAGGAGCTGATCGATCTCATAAAGCCATTAAGAGATTGATCTCATCCCATGACAGATCGATCTCCTGCCCTTCGTCTATAAAAGGAACCCTGTGTTTTCCTGCATTTCATCATTTCTCTCTCTTCCAAACCTCCATTTCAACCGAGCCCTAGCTTTCTCTCTCCTCCAAATCGCCTATTTTCGTTTGAATCAGAAGTTGTGGTAAGAAGAAAGTTGTTCCCCATCCAAAGGAGAACAACATACTTGGGAATCAAATGATGCATTGAATCGAGGTGTGAATAGAGCACTCCACAAGTTTTGTGGTAAATTTTGTAAACTTCGATCTTGGATTTTTAAGTAATTTTGGTGAGTATGGCTGTAGGCATTGTGATGAAATAGCTAAGAGATGGTTAGAAATTGATGAAACTATGATTTTGTTGGAGTAGAGATAACATTATGCAATTTGTGGTAATTTGGGATTTTTGACTATAAATTGGAATTAAGACAATGAGTTGAATTTAGCATGGAATATGGTATGAGAAATGTAGAATTTGGAGATGTCGTGGAAGAGAATGTGAATTATGAGAATTGAGTTGTTTGAGTATTTAACGAGAATATGAGCAAATATGTGCTAGATGATGCGATTGGGATAGCTTATTGATGTTTTAACATCGTTTGGACAGCCCGGGAGTTCTAGAAGGAATGCGAGGCTAGTCCGTGATATGGGGGAATAATTGCACTATACGAGGTGCAACGGGGTAAGGGAAAAACTCAAAACCTATTTGCTTATGTGCTTTGTGATAATATTGTAGCATGAAATTAGATTTGAGAAAACAAGCATGTTTTATGAATTGTGAATGAGTTGTTGCGCATGATTTTATAGCCGGTCGAGGCCCAATTTTTATGAGTTGTACACTGAATGTGAAATTGTTTTACAACCATTTTGAGTTTAAAAGAGAAAATGTGATTTGGGCTCTACGTTAAGGCGAATTGAGATTTGAGAAATGTATGCGTTGTTTTGTCGGTTTGAGCTCAGTTTTAACATGTTTTGCGTTGAGTACAAAACAATTTTTGAGATGTGTTTTATGAGAAAACCTCTATGAGTGCTACGTGAAGGCAAAACGATTTTATATGATAATGGCTATTACTGAGACTTAGGCGTGTCATGTTGAATACACATCGGGCCTTGCTCTGGTAGCATGTAAGTCCGATATCCTCTGTTCTTGTAACGTGAGATGACCCCCACTCCGCGACAGCTCTGGGTGGCATTGCTTTGATAGCATGTAAGATCGGGCCTTGCTTATTAGCGTGTAAGACCGACTGCTGTACAACTCTGATCAAGTCTACAGCGAACCATGATCATGGGTGTTCCATTGTCGACGAAATCCCTCGATTAGGAATGTCCGCCTAGGGGACGAGTTCAATCGTTTTGATGTGCCATGCCGAGTTTTATATGAGTTTTCTTTGCCTAGTCTCGTTTTACACATGTGATTGTCTTTTGTGGCTGCGCCACATCCATTACTAATGCGGTGATTTTCATCACGTTTTATGAGAAAAACCATTATCGCATCATGTTTTATACATGTTTGTACCACCTGCTTGTGACTACTGGTAACCATGGTTTTTGTGTTAAGCCATTGATGATCACGTTTCTATATGAGTTTTGTGAATAAGTTGAGATGATGTTTTAAATTTTCATACTACGTTTTTCACTGAGTTTAACCTATGAAATAAAATGATTATGCTGTGCAAATCATTTTCTTATTAATGAATCCTTTACCCCCCTTACTGAGCGATTTAGAAGCTCACCCTGTTTCTCTCTCCCCCCTAGATTTCTTTAATTGAAGAAAGTTTCCCTACGACGTATGAAGTAGTGGCTAGTGGAGAACTTGAGTTCCAGGCCATATATATATTGTGTTTGAGGTATAATTTATCTTTTCATGTACCCAGACTAAAGTTGTAATTACAGACATTTGATGCACAATGATGTATAGGATGTATTAGGGTTAATTAACCTTGATTCGAGTCATGTATATGGTATGACATATAACAATGAGATGATAAGATCCTGAGGTATGATATGTATTATGATGTATGACATTATACAGGAATGCACCCTTAATTGTGAATGGATTAATAAAAAGTTTTAAATTTGCCCTGTTTTTCGCGATTCCAAGGTGTCACAAATTCAATACACCACTTTGATATATGTTAATCTAGGTGTATTGGTGAGCTAATTGGTATAGATATAAATTGTTGAAAACAAAAGGATCATGAAAAATTTGCGTGACCTAGCTATTGACATAGAAGTGAGAAAATGATGAGAAAGTGGTATTGGCATGAATTTGATGATAGAATATGCATGTATGGAAGATTTTAAGGTAATTTTATGAAATGCATAAATTGGAAATGAGGTGAAATGAAGAAAAATATATGGAAAATATGGTATAATACCATAATAGAAGAAAGTGATGAAATCTATGTATTTAATTGAGATTTGGCAAATGATGCAAGTATATTATGGTATACTAACGTAGAAAATTATAACAGCTTCGAAAATCACATTAGAAGCTATCGGACTGCGAGAGTGAGCAGCACTGAGGAAGAGAGGTCACGTGATATGATCCGAGGTAAGGGAATTTCGTGAGTAGCTAGATAGCTACATGTATTTCGAGTAGAATTTCGATATTATATGATATATGATTTCCCTTGAATAGGCATGTTATTATGATAGAGACTAATGAGGATAAGTGTGTTTTATCCAAAAATAGGGTGAAAATACCTTAGAAGCATGTTGTGACTAAAATTCATGATTCGCATGATAAAAATGGCTAATGTTTTCATGTATATGCGAAAACATCACGTGTTAGTGCGAATTTGATTTGAATTGGGTGAATTGTGATTTGAATAGCCATCTATCAGGTTTTGTGTGAAAACCAATAGTGTTAGAGAATACTCGTACTATAATTTGAGATATGCATCACATATTACTTGAGAGTATTCTCATACTAAATTTTAAATACGATTTAGGCATGTTAGAGTACTGGGAGCATTTGCTCGTACTCAATTTTGTGATTGATACATTATAGAGTATTGGGAGCTATGCTCATACTCAATTTTACATGATAGAGTACTGGGAGTTTAGCTCGTACTCAGTTTGCATATATTATACATTATAGAGTATTCGGAGCTTTGCTCATACTCGTGTTTTTACATAACATAGTGTTGGGAGCATTGCTCATACTAGAGTTATATCATTGTGATATGGTCGTGTTGGGAGTTTACTTGCACGTATCGAATTTTGAAAAGAGCATGAAACAGCCGTGTTGGGAGCCTGTGCTGACCGTATGTCGCACCAATATATATATATATATATATATATATATATACTCACACGTGCATTAATTTGAGATATGGCCGAGGGCTATCGAAACAACCCATGGTATGAGGACTAAGACTCATGACGAACATCCCGACTATGAGGTATATCCAAGGTATGAGGACTAAGACTCATTGCGAGCATCCCACCTTGAGATAGGGTTTATGGAGTACTGTGTACCGTGTATGTCACATGGAGTACGTTGTACCGTGAGTGCTTTATTATACTTGGATAGGACTAGTTAGCAGTGGGAGCGGGATCTAGTAGGATCTGGTGTGCTTTGGGATCAGGTCCTCAGTTGAGAGCTGATGGTAGAGATTTGACCCACCTTCCGTTACAGTAATTATGAGACCCCGCACACCGAGTACTATGTAGCCTGAGATCACAAAAAATGAGTTATGATCATAATCTCGAAACATGTTGTCGCCTATCTTGGTTTTCTTTTCATGCAATGTGAATCAATATTTCTTGAATAAACTATCACATGGTTTTATGATATGAACATGTGAATTTGTGAATTGTGAAAAGGGTAACCCGAGGGATGGGTGAGGCCCAGATTTCCATGTTTTAAACATGAAGATATGCCATATTATTTGATTTAACTAAATGGCATAATAAATGTGATTTGTGTGAAATTACATGAGAAATGCAATATTTTGCGTAAACTGCTAAGGTTATTAAACTAACACATTTCCAGTTTTCATAATTGATGTTTTGTATTTATATATATTGCATAAAAGCTTTAAGCAGGATGCATGCTTTAGATACAGATAGATAAGGAAATGATTTCAAGGCATGAGCATATTATTTTGTAGATAATGTGGTTATCTACTTGCTTGCCTGATTTCCTTACTGAGCTGTGAGCTCACCCCCTTATTAGTTCCCTCTTTACAGAGCATCCACAGTAGATGGACACGACTGAGGATTGATATTTCCTGATCCGCTGCATATCCATCTTGCGAGAGGTATACATACTTGAACATTTTGTACTGAACAATGTAAAACCACAATTATGTAAACTAATGTACGGTCGGGATGTATATGTACAAATACTTGTATTAATGGATAAGAATTTACGTTATAGAAAACAGTATTAAATTGAATGTATGTTATGAATGAATGTGAATGGGTGACTAATATCGAATCACAGCCCAACTATTTGGTGTAGAGTGATGACTGTCACGACCCAAATTACCTAAAAATCCCTACAAATTTTTCGTTTTTTTTATAATCATCACCCGTCGTGAACAGTTACACTTCTAAACAGTTGGGCTATGATTCGGTGTTAGTAACCTCTAATCTATTTACCATTCCATTTTCATATTCACATTCACATATCAATTTATTTAAACAAAATACATCCCCAATATTAAATCCATATACAGTGCTGTGCATCTATATGTTCAGATACAAAAATTTTATAAATGTGTATACCTGATCTTAATAAGAAGCAGCGGATAACCGAGATGCGAAACTATTGTCTCTCTCTTCTGCTGAATATACCCTGTGGGGTGGAAAATGAAAGGGTGAGCGAAACGTGCTCAGTAAGGCAATAATGTAAGCAGGTAGATAACTATACTATCTACGTGCTGATAATGTCATGATGTAAAAATCGTTTACTTTCGGAGCATGAGGTAAGATTAAAACAATGCCACATGTATGTATATATCATATACAAGAAATCATGAAATCGGCATATAAAGCACACATGGAAAAATCATCATGTAGACATCTCATGCTCGTCACATTAAAACTCATTTGTTTAATCACAAACTCATCACTTTGAAACTTATTTGTTTCATCATAAATTCATCTCATTTAAAACTCATTTATTTCATCATAAACTCTCGCTTTAAAACTCATTTGTTTCATCATAAAACAACTTCATCAAGGTCAAACCCATCTCTCGGGAATACCTTGATTCATCAAATCAAATCTCTTTTAAAAACATAAATCGGGACTACCCCTCCATCGGGTTTGTCCTGGTCTATCCAGACCGTATGATATCATGTGAGGCATGTAGGTTACTGTATGAAAAATCGAGGACTATGGCCATATTTTTGTCCCTGTGATCCCAGGCACACGGATCCCGGTGTGCGGGGTATCACAACTGCAACGGGAGGTGGGGTCAAGTCCTACCCGCCAGAATATCAAGTAACATAATAGTCATCATGACTGCACGGTACAGCGTACTCCGTGTGACATACACGGTACATCATACCCCGTGAACCCATATCATAGTCTGGGGGTGCCTGCCGTAGGTCTTAGCCAGCCCAATACTATGTCGATAACCAACCCATGTCTCAAAGTATATGTGCGAGTATCTCAACTCTCTGTGACACATAGTCTACAGGAGGCTTCCGCACGACTATATGCATGTCAACTCGCGTCTAGTGCATTTGTGTGAGCATCCTGCTGCCCGCCCCACACCAGGTACAGGCTTACGGATCTCATCACAGCACCACGCTATGCATATCATGATATCTAAAATCTCGTGCGAGCGAAGCTTCAGCACGGTTTTGTGCACACACAAATTTCTCGTACGAGCAATGCTCCAGTACGGCTTTTCATGAGAATCAAATCAGTAAACTTGAGTGCGAGAAAGACTCCAGCACTCTTTTTACTTGTATAAATACGATAGGTGGCTAGATTTTGACAAAACATCTTTAAAAATGATAACCGGTACAAACCGGTACCCTTTCGTATAGTTCACGAAATCAATAGCCAACCTATATTCGTATATGCTTAAATCAGAACAATATAATCATATACAACATTAAAATCATGAAATTCATGCAATTTCATAGCCTTACTACCCTTTTTGAAATTTTTCTAACTGGGGGCAAAATGGTCATTTTTCACTATTTCCAAACTTTTATCGTAAAAATTATTATTCTGTTTTTGGGTAGCCTAATGAATTTAACGTACTGTAAATCCCCTTAAAATTACGTATAGCTACCTCTAAGTGCTCATAAAATTCCCTTACCTGGAATCGCGCGTAGATTTAGCTTATCTCGAAAATACCGAACCTCTCGGTCCAAGTGTGCGTCAACCAAAGATACGTCACTGCATATAACCACGTAATCGAGGTTAATTCACTTATCTCGATCAGTATATCGCATCTACTGACCAACTTTAAAGTATTGGGCCCTATTTACCCTATTTGGTCTCGGCCCATTCCAGCCCTTTTATATTTATTAATTCCCTTCTTCGGGTATACCGGGCTTATGCAGTTTACTAATAATTATCGGGCTTCGATCCAAGTTCATTGGATAGCCCGTATACCATTTACGGCAATTTATTGCAACTACGAATTAATATTCCTTCCTATGTGAAATTAATCCGTAATTCCGTAAAATACTTAAAAATCAATATTTAAAGAAATCTTAATGCCGAATTTAAATCGTACTTACCCGATACGATGCGGGGTACGAAGATCAGAGCTCGATCGGCTCTAGTTCGGTCTCCGTCGTAAAACTGCATAATTAGGTAAATCCGGATTATTTTCCATTAAAATAATATTAAATTGAATTTTCGGAATTCACCCGTAGGTCAATATCGACCCTCGGTCAACTTACCCGAACCTCGAGTCGTCCCCCGGTAATTTTCTTTCTCTTTTTCCCTTCCTTTCCTTTCTTTTCTTTCCTTTTCTTTCCTTTTCCTTCCCCTTTTCCTTCCTTTTCCTTCCCTTTCCTTCCCTTTCCTTCCAGCAAAACGGCACCGTTTTCGATCTCCTCACTGCCTCTTGCCGTCGCCGGCGGTTCCGGCGGTCTTACCGGCCAAGGCCGGTACCAAAATGACCGGCTTCCTCCCCTGAACGCGTCCGTAGCCTCCTTTCAGGCCCAGTCGCGGTGGTTCGCCGGCGATCACCTCTTCTCTCCCTCGGATTTTCGGAGCTCGGATCGGGCTGCTCCGGCTACCTCGCGGCTCGGTTCCGGTGCCTATGCATTCGTCGGACTCTGCTCTTGCTCCTGGAAGCTTCGTCGGACGTCGAACGGTCGCCGGTGGTCGAGATCGGCAGTGAGTTTCTCACGGGTGTGAAACGGGTTTCGGTTTCTCCTTTCGGTTTTCGATTCAGTTCACTTTTTTTTTTATCTTTATTATTATTTAACTATTCATTTTATTATTAAATTAATCATTAAAATAGTCTAAAAATTCTGAAAATATCTACAAAAATTCTATTTTATTCACCAATTTAATTAAATTAAATTAAATTAAATTTATTTAGTTTTTAAATTATTTTTTCGGTATAATTCCTCCGTATTTTGGGGATATTGTCCCGGGTGACTTTTCGGTATTTCTAAAAATTCCGGATCTTGATCAATTTGACTTGAAATTATATAATTCCTCATTATTGATCAAGATATCCTAATTCCTTATTTTTAATTAAATTTTTCTTATCGTATTTATCCCGAATTTTGGTCTTTTGACCGTTTTACCCCTACACTTGTTTCGGAACTAAATTAACCTAACTTTCCTTCATACCTCCACCATATTTTCTTATTTAATTTCCGTATTTTCGGTTAACTTCATTCTGATCATTTTCGTTTGATCAGTGGTCATTTCGACTCGTATTTAATTATTTCCGACGTCCACCGATATTCCAATTTATTTTGCTTCACAAATTTAAATTAGTCAACGCTCTTCTTATGATTCGATGAATATATATATAAGTGTACATTGCGTGAATCATAAGGAAATACATCAACAGATAATAAAAGTGGGTCTTACAATGACAGAGGAAGAGGTAAGTTTAATGTGAAAATTTATAGTGTTTTTGGTATGTCACTGTGAGAGTAGGGCGTGACAATAACTATGCCTATTAGAAGATGGGGATGATGTTGTTCATCAAAGCGAATGATTATGCAGTGTGAAGGATCATAGTCAAGGGACCATTAGTCCCAATTAAGAAATTTGATGGAGTAGATGTCCCTAAGAAAGAAGATAAGTGAGACAACAATAACTTTAGGATGGAATTATTGAATACCAAGGCATACACGCTCTATTTTGTACACTAGGGCCAAATGAATATAATAAGGTGTCCCTATGTGAGTGCAAAATAAGTGTGGGAAAAATTAGCAATCACTCATGAAGGCACAACTTAAGTAAAAGAGATGAAAGTAGGAATGTATACACATGACTTTGAGTTATTTAGATTGAAACTGGAAGAATCTATTAGTATTATGTTTACTAGGTTCACCAATATTAGAAATGACCTTTAGTTCTTAAGGAAAACTTACTCAAATGTAGAAATGGTCAAGAAAATACTAAATAGCTTGCCAAAGTCTTGAGAGGCTAAGGTGACCGCAATTGAGGAGTCAAATGACCCTCTCACACACTCTTTAGATGAGCTCATGAGCTTTCTTCTCACATATGAAACGAAAATCAAGAGAAATCTAGAGCCTCCTAAAAAGGTAGGTGTAGCTTTGAATTCCTCCATTCAAAATGGTATAAAAGATGATAGAGATCAGAGTGGTGAGGAAGAAGACTTTGAGATGGCAAGTTTGCCAAAAGGTTCAATAAATTTACATGAAAGTAAGCTAGTGGAAATACTAGGAGATCCCATAGAAGAGAACATAAAAGAGGAGAAGCCAGTAGAAAAGTTAAGGACCCTATGCTTATGAAAACAAAGTGATAGGAAATTAAAAAAGAATGCCATGGTGGAAACTTAGATTGATATTGATAACTTGAATGAGGAGCGAATTGAAGATGAGGTTTCCAATCAATGCCTTATGGCCATTGAAGATGATAAGGTAAGTTTTAACTCCCATGATACTAATGATTATACCTTTGATGAGTTACAAGATACTTTTGATGAACTTACTATAGAATTTGAATGCATGAATATGGAATATAGAAAAATGTTAGCAAGTTTGGAAAAGGAGAATGAAATTGTCATGAATGCAAAACTTGAATGTGGAAAGAAATTAGAAAATGTAATTTTGGAAATTAGTGACTTAAGTGAGAAATAGACAAATTTTCATAATTCATTCTCTGGATTCTACATGGGTCAGAGATTCAAAGAGCTTTCTTTGATAAAGATGAGTTAGGATATAATGGAAAACATAAAGAAACTCATCTCAAGAATTTTTTAGTGAGCAAACATAATTTGCATGATTTATCCCTCACATGCTCACTATGCAATAGAATAGGACACTCCTCATAAGCATACACCATTAGAAAAACTACATTTAGAGGAATAGTTAGGAAAATTTGGGTGCCAAAGCATGCTATTTCTTCTAATGATGATAACTTGAAATTGAAATGGATTCTTTTAGGGTAAAAAATTGTGTCAACTAAATTCCAAGGACCCAAGAAAGTTTGGGTACCTAAGAAAAAAAATTTATATGTTTGATTATAGGAGGATTAGAATTGCTACAAGGAAAAATCAAAGGAACCTTGGTAAGTTGATAGTGGATACTCAAGACATATGACCGGTAACAAGAGCCAATTCATCACTTTGAAGCCTAAAAATGGTGGAGAAGTCACTTGTAAGACCTAATTTTATCTTAAGAGCAAAAAGGGAATGAATAAAAATTTTCGAGTACATTTAGAAATGCAAAAAATGGCTAAAATGGAATTATCGAACACGTACAAGGGTAAAACGGTCAAAAGATCGAAAGTCAATATTAATCGGGATAAGAAAATTTAATTAAAAATAATGGCTTGAGAAATCTTGATCAATAACGAAGAAATAACTAAATTTCGGTTTAAATTGATCAAGATATGAATTTATTGGAATAAACCGAAAATTTCGTATCGAAAAATAATCCCAAAAATAATCGAAAATTATACCAAAAAAGTAAAATCGGACTAATAAATTTATTTACGAATTAAATGAATAAAATAGAATTGTTTTAGATATTTTTGGGAATTTTATTATTATTTTATTAAATAAAATAATAATAAAATTTAATTATAAATAAATAAATAAAGTTAAAAAAAACTAAACTGATTTTTCGAAAACAGAGAGGAAAAGAAACAGAAATGGCGAAACACGAAGCAGGAAAATTGAGGGAAACAAGTCCCTCAGGCCGACGACCACCGACGACGCTTAGGGGCCGACGAGGCCCGACGAAGACAGCCCGACCTCGGGCGACATCACAGCGGCGGTGACGCGCCGTGGAAACGCCGAAAAACACCAGATCGACGGAAAGAAGCCGCGGGAGAGAAACCAAGAGAGAGAACCGAGGGTGTTTCCCGGCGATCAGCGCCGATTCGAGGTCGGCCACCACTAGCCGAGCGTTCCCCAGGCATCGACGGCGCGATTGGTAGCAGCCTTAGCCGGTAGAACAGCGGCTAGCGCCGAAAACGGCGACCAAACCGAAACGATACCGACAGCGAGGAGAGAACAGGCCGGACTGGCCACTTTTCGGCGGCCTTGAACTAAACCAACCACAGATCCGAGCTGCGGATGACCTAGCGGAGCCACTAGCGGTGGAAACCGATGGAGAATCGATCGGCAAGTCACTGAACCGATCGAATCGGATTGAACCGGCAATCTGAACCGGGTTGAACTGAACCGGACCGAACCGGTTCAGCCAAAAAGAAAAGGAAGAAAAGAAAAAAAAGGGAAAAAGAAAAAGAGAAAAAATTGGGAAAAAATTCTAGTGATGCAATTAAGCTACGGGTAAGTCGGTAAGCGATCGAATTGACCGATTTAAATTTTGAAATATTTAATTTGATTAATATCCGACTGAAAATTTACCCAAAAAATTATGTAAATTGTGTAGCTCGACAATTGGCATCAACCGAGAGCTTGAGACAGCCTCGATTTGTGTACGATCATGGAATATCAGGTAAGTAACCCTTATTTATGACAATTTTGCATCGTTATGCGTGTTGATGAATTACGGATTTAATTTTCGTATAAACGAATTAAATTTTAAAAATTTGAATAAATTGTCGTAAATACTAAATTAAGATATTCGAGAATTTAGAACGAGGCTAAATAAATACTGATGGGCCCAATGAGCCCAATAGGCCTCGATAGAGTGTGGTAAACAAACTTAAGGCCGATTAAAACTCATTATGGTATAATCGGGCCTATATTGGGTAAACGGGCCTAATGATTTAAAATTTAGCCTAGACAATTATGAAATACAATTAATTATATTGTATTTGACCTGATGAACATTTATCCGCAGTTCCAGAGATTGGATTTAGAGCAAATCGGACTACGTGACGAGTCATCAGTGGAAAGGTCAGACTGTACATAAAAATGAGGTAAGGGAATTGTGTGAGTAGCTAGAGGTAGCTACGCGTATTTTAATAGTTTTTGTATACATTGATTATGTATGTATACACTGCTATTGTATAATGATCTTAAAAGTGATTTAAATGGTTTTAAGGATCGAAATAGGTGAAACGACTATTTTACCCCTATTGAGGGAAGTTCACCTAAGGATGGTAAAAGCATGACATGCATGAAATGCATGATTTAAGGAATTTTTGAATTAAAGAATTTTATTGGTTTTAATCAAAGCAAATCGATAGATTGGCCAGTAATTGCATGAATTTCATATGATAACACTACGTAAGTGTTATTTGTATTTAAATGGAAATTTCTTTGGAAAATAGGCCAACTATCAAGTTTATATGGAAACAGATAGTGCCGACACATAGTTTGCACTATATCTACGTTTGTGAATGTGCATAAATGTGCTTGAGCGGTTGCTCGCACCGATTTGTGTGACCTAGTATGCATAAAATGTGCTAGGGCGGTTGCTCGCACTGATTTTATGATTTGATATGCATGAGAGCTACTAGAGCCTAGCTCGCACTCTGTTTTGACATGTTTTGACTATTCTGATTTGTTTTGACTTGATATGCATAAAAAGGTGCTAGAACGATTGCTCGGACTAGTTTTAATGATTTGACATGCATGAGAGATGCTGGAGCTTAGCTCGCATCCTGTTTTGATATGATATTGCATAAAAGCCGTGCTGGAGTGTAACTCGCATGTGATTTGATGTATTTATTCATAAAGCCGTACGGGAGCATTGCTCGTACGAAGTTTTGATTTACTTGAGCATTCATTCGTGTTGGGGCATTGCAAGCACGAAGTTTTATATGGTTTTATAACTCATTTTAAAGCCGTACTGGAGTTTTTCTCGTACGAGATTTTCACTGAGTTTTTATGCATATTCGTACTAGAGCATTGCTCGTACATGTATTTTACTTGAATTTATAATTATTTTAAGTTGTACTGGAGCGCTGCTCGTACGTAGATTTCATTGATTTCTATGAAACCGTGCTAGAGCTTCGCTAGCACGAGGTTTTCTGATATCATGAATTTGTATGGAGCCGTGCTAGAGCTTCACTCGCACATGGATTTATATGACATGCATATAGCCGTGTTGGAGCCTCCTGTATATTGTGTGTCACAGTGAGATGATATGCTCATATGTGCATACTGAGACAGAGATGATATGTGTGGATAAGACCTATTACAGGCACCCCTGACTGAGCTTGGGTTCACGGAGTACATTGTACCGTGTATGTCATGCAGAGTACACTGTACCGTGGGGATTGTTGGAGTGGAGTGGCATTAGCCACGAGGCAGCAAGCCTTGCCCTCGCAATCCTGGTGTTATGCTGTTCTGGTGGGTAGGACGACCCACCTCCCATTTTAGGTGTGATACCCCGTACACTAGGTACCGTGTTGCCAGGGATCACTAGGATATGGCCATAGTCCTCGATGTTACTAATATAATCAGCTGCTTGTCTCACATGATATAACTATTTGTCGATAGACCAGGGTAGACCCGAGGGAGGGGTCAGGCCCCTGATTTTATGATTTTATGATTTGTGACCCTAAAAGAAGAGTAGTTTTATAACCGAAATTTTACAATGAATTGTTTTACGAGCTGAGATTTGAATTATGAGATGCTTAACCCCTTTGGGTTATTTATACTGCATTTTAAATGAAATGATTTAAATGCAGTAGCATGATGTGTTTTTCCATGCTTTAATGATAAATTCATGAAAGGATTATATCTCATGATTTGTTTTATATCGCATGATATGATGCATGATTTTGTTTTAATTCGTGCTAAGTATGATTTACTGATGTCACATAAAATGCCATTGATGCATAAGTAGTACGATTTATATATGCACGAATAGTTTTATAATTTAAGTCATGATGAAATACATGATTTTGTGCTTGAGATTTTAATGAAAAGAAATGGATTTTAAGGGCATGGCATTATGAGCATGTAGATAGTGGAGCTATCTACTTACTTGCATAATTGCCTTACTGAGCGTGTGGTTTGCTCACCCTCTTATTTTCCCATCTTTTCAGAGCACTCACAGAAATTAGTAAGCGGCTGAGGACTTGTATGCTTGGTATCCGCTGCTTCCCATCGAGAGACAAGTATACACATTTGTATGGTTTTGTATCTAAATATGTAATGCACAGTACTGTAAACATAAATCATGTCGGGGATGTAGAGTTATAAATATCATTGTGTATGCATCTAATTAAAGTCAAATGATAGTAAACTCTGATTGTGAATGTGATTATGAAAATGGAATGGTAAATAGGTGAGAGGTGATTAACACCGAATCATAGCCCAATTGTTTGTAGGATGGTCATGATGAGAGAAAGGTAAGAATTAAATAATAAACGAAAAAACAAAAAATTTACTCTGATTTTTAGGTAATTTGGGTCGTGACAGTTTTTGGTATCAGAGCCGAGTTGGCCTGATATGAGTCGATGTTAGTGGTTAAGAAAGTTTACATCCCTATGTACTGTGCATTGTTTAGATACAATTATGTATATCGAGATGGAAGTGCAGCTAAGAATTTGGTTTGAATGCAAGAATATAGACTCATTAACTAATAGCCGCTATGGTGGAGAGGCGAGTACACGAACTCAGGGCGTAGCGGTAGGCCTGAGAGTCGTACTGAGTCGTCACATGAGACTCAAGATGAGATTGACGTGGAGGCTGGTATTAAGCAAGTCAGACAGAGTCTGACAGAGAGATCAGACAGTATTGAGACACGCTTTGCGAGGTTGGTGCGGAGTGTAGAGAACATTTTGCGAGCTAATAGTTCGGTGTATGCATGAGATTTGAGGGCGAGTGTATGCCTTAGACCAGGACACTATTGATGTTTCATTTGATGTTGTGGAAGATACCACACTGGTTGTGAATAATTAAATAATTATTTTAATTGATCCTGGTGCCACGCATTTATTCATACCGCCTTCATTTGCTTATAAGCTAATGAAAGATGTGAAGCCCGTACCCTTAGGCAAGATGATGATAGTTAGCTGATTTTCACTAATTAAATATGTATATAGAAATTGTAAGTTGAAAATAGGGGTGAAAACATCCCTAAAAAGTGTATGGTAAGTTTGACAAGTAATGAAAGAGTTGTTATGAGTGATATATGAAAGGAGATATGTTGGAATAAGAGGCATATGCTAGATAAGAATATCTTTGATATGTAAAGTAATTTGGATTAAGCGATATGTAGTGACTATGAATTGCGACCAAGGATAAGAGGAGGATATATCCATAACCAGTCTATGCGGTCAAGTCTGAGGGTTAATAAAGGTATATCAAAATATCTTCCAGCCTGAAGACTTGACAGCGTCTAGAAGCGCACATATAATCTATAGATTGAAATTGACAGTCGTAATATATACAATTAAAATTTGGGTACCTTTGCTGGTACGATAAAGAAATATAGAATTTGATTAATCATGAAGGTTTAAAAATTAAAATTTTATAAAAGCCGTTAATATAAGAAAGAGGAAATGACGTGGGTTAGTATCTTGAACGAAAGCGATTTCGAAATGACATGATACGTTTATGCGTACATAGGTCAAGGATATGGGTGATTGAAATATTTAGTGGAACTCAACTACGATGAGGTATTTAAACCTTGCTTAGACCGAGTGGTTGTCATCTCGAGCGATGATATTTTGATGTATTTGAAGTCCAAGGAAGATCATGAGTAGCAACAGGAAACTGTCTTACAGACAAGTTGTTGAGAGTTTCCCGAAATGGGCTGCTCAGTTGACACATCTTGTTTGGAAAAGATTGTATGTCAGTGAGATAATAAGTATGAAAATGTCTTCGGTGAGTTTTGGTATATTGAAGTAATAAACTGACCATCGTAATTATTCTCACCATAACCAACAGCTCAAGAGGTTTCAGTGAGTATAGATACCTCACAATAAGAATTGGGCTGTGTATCGATGTAAAATGGGAAGATAGTCGTTATGGATCCAGATAGTTTAAGGATCGTGAGAGAAACTATCCGACCCATGATTTAGAGTTGGAAGCCATGGCATTTACACTGAAAGTATGGTGCCACCACTTAAATGGTAAGAAATTTCAGATATGCACTGATTATAAAAGCCTCCAAGTATCTGTTTTCACATAAAGAGTCGAATATGATAACCAAGAGGGTTAGAGCTTCTAAAAATTATGATTATGAACATTGTACCACCTAGGAAAGGCTAATGTAATGGCTGCTACCTTGAACAGAAAGAGCCTCAGGATGGTATCATATATGATGGTCAAGGAGCATGAGCTGCTAGAGCAGTTGTGAGCCTCAGTAGTGATGTGGTCCCTTTTGATGATAACAGTGATTTTGTGACAGCTAGCCTGAGGTTAGAACCGGATTTGTGTGACTGGATTTACCAGGCTTAGCGTGATGATTGGCATGGTGTCAATAGTGTGGGTCAGATTCAGAAAGGTATAGTGATAGAATTCAGTGAGTGATGATGACTTACAGAGGTTCAGAGACAGTATAAGTGCTTCTCAGGACCACAGTAAGGATGATAGTGTTATTGACAGAAGCTCACTCTTCAGGATATACAGTGCATCCGAGAAGTAATAAATATATCGAAATCTCTGAAAAAGGGTATTGGTGGTAAGATATGAAAAGTGATATTGTAGAGTTGTAGCAAAATGTCTCGTATGTCAACAGATTAAGGTAGAGTACTAGAAGTTGTAGGGTTATTGCAGCCTCTAACTATATTCACATGGAAATGGGAACAAGTTACCATGAATATTGTGATGGGTTATAGAGGACCCGAATGAATCACGAGGCTATCTGGGTGATAGTCGATAGATTGATTAAGAGTATCCACCTTCTGGCTATGGAAATCCCCAGATACTATGAGTGTGTAGCGGATTTATGTGTACAAAAAATTGTGGAACATTATATAACGTTCCAGTGAGCATGATATCAGATAGGGATTCCCGCATCATTTCCCATTTCTGGGAATATTTTTCAGGAAGCTATGGGAACCCGATTGTGTGTTAGCACAGCTTTCCATCCTCGAACAGATGAGCAGTCGGAGGGGACTATACAGATTCTAGAGGATGTGAAGAGACTGTGTGCCACTGATTTGATAAGCTCCTGGGATGATCAATTATTATAATCGAATTCGCCAATAATGACAGTTGTCACTTGAGTATCGGGATAAGACTTTATATAAGGCATTGTATGGTCGTAGGGAGTTGTTTCCCGATTTGGATAAGAAAAAGTGGGTGACTGATAGAGAGTTGTTTCCAAATTGGTAAGACAAACCTTTGAGAATATTTAGTTAAATTGTGAAAGATTAAGAACACCTCAGAGCAGACAGAAAGACAATGCTGACAAGAGACAGAAAACCATTGGAATTCACCAAGGGTGAATCATTATTGTTGGCAGTTACTTGTCTTAAGGACGTAACGAGATTCAGATAGAGATATTGGACAAGTGGGAGATAATGCCTATAGGTTGGCGTTACCACTTGAATAAACAGGTATCCACAATGTGTCCTATCTTTTGATGCTTTAAAAATATTATCCGGACTCAGCATATGTGATCGGATATGAGCTCCAAAAGCTTAGCTCAATGTAAGTGTAACGTATGATTGGAAAATCGATTCGGGTATTAGACGAAAGGAGAAAGTGTTGAGGTTTAAGACGATCTCCCTAGTCAAAGTTCTGTGGTAGTATTACACTCCGGAAAAAGTCACATGAGAATTAAAGAGTATGATGCGATGACAAGCCCGAAGTTGTTTATGGACCCATTTGACTTGGTTCTAATTTGGAGGACCAAATTTCTTAAGTGGGGGAGATTGTAAGACCTAGTTTTATCGTAAGAGCAAAAAAGGAATAAATAAAAATTTTCGAGTGCATTTAAAAATGCAAAAAAAGGGCTAAAATGGAATTATTGAACACGTGCAAGGGTAAAACGGTCAAAAGATCGAAAGTCGGTATTAATCGGGATAAGAAAATTTAATTACAAATAATGGCTTGAGAAATCTTGATCAATAACGAATAAATAATTAAATTTCGAGTTAAATTGATCAAGATATGAATTTATTAGAATAAACCGAAAATTTCGTATCAAAAAATGATCCCAAAAATAATCAAAAATTATACCGAAAATGTAAAATTGGACTGATAAATTTATTTACGAATTAAATGAATAAAATAGAATTGTTTTAGATATTTTTGGGAATAAAATAATAATAAAATTTAATTATAAATAAATAAATAAAGTTAAAAAAAACTGAAACTGATTTTTCGAAAACAGAGAGGAAAAGAAACAGAAATGGTGAAATGGGAAGCAGAAAAACTGAGGGAAACAAATCCCTCAGGCCGATGACCACCGGCGACGCTTAGGGGCCGGCGAAGACAGCCCGACCTCGGGCAACATCACAGAGTCGGTGACGCACCGTGGAAACGTCGAAAAATGCTAGATCGACGGAAAGAAGCAGCTGGAGAGAAACCGAGAGAGAGAACCGAGGGTGTTTCCTGACGATCGGCGCCGATTCGTGGCCGGCCACCACCAGCCGAGTGTTCCCCAGGCGTCGACGGTGCAATTGGTGGCAACCTTGGCCGGTAGAACGGCGGTAAGCACCGGAAACGGCGGCCAAATTGAAACGATACCAACAGCGAGGGGAGAATAGGCCGGACCGGCCACTTCCCGGCGGCTTTGAACGAAACCAACCCCAGATTTGAGCTGCGGACGACCCAGTGGAGCCACTGGCGGTAAAAATCGACGGAGAACTGGTTAGCAAGCCACTGAACCGATCGAACCGGACTGAACCAGCGGTCTGAACCGGGTTGAACCCAACCAGAATGGACTGGTTCAACTAAAAAGAAAAGGAAAAAAAGAAAAAATGGAAAAAAGAAAAAGAGGAAAAATTGGGGAAAAATTCCAGTGATGCAATTGAGCTACGGGTAAGTCGGTAAGCGGTCGAATTGATCGATTTAAATTTTAGAATATTTAATTCGATTAATATCCGACTAGAAATTTACTCGGAAAATTATGCAAATTGTGTAGCTCGACAATTGGCATCAACCGAGAGCTCAAGACAGCCTCGATTTGTGTACGATCATGGAATATCGGGTAAGTAACCCTTATTTACGACAATTTTGCATCATTATGCGTGTTGATGAATTACGGATTTAATTTTCGCAGAAATGAATTAAATTTTGAAAATTTGAATAAATTGTCGTAAATACTAAATTGAGATATTCGAGAATTTAAAACAAGGCCAAATAAATACTGATAAGCCCAATGAGCCCAATAGGCCTCGATAGAGTGTGGTAAATGGGCTTAAGACCGATTTAGGCCCATTGTGGTATAATAGGGCCCAATATGGGTAAACGGGCCCAATGATTTAAATTTTAGCCCAGACAATTATGAAATACAATAAATTATATTGTATTTGACCTGATGAACATTTATCCGCAGTTCCAGAGATTGGATTCGGAGCAAATCGGACTGCGTGACGAGTCATCAGTGGAAATGTCAGACTGTACAGAAAAATGAGGTAAGGGAATTGTGTGAGTAGCTAGAGGTAGCTACGCGTATTTTAATAGTTTTTGTATACATTGATTATGTATATATACACTGCTATTGTATAATGATCTTAAAAGTGGTTTAAATGATTTTAAGGATCGAAATAGGTGAAAAGACTATTTTACCCCTATTGAGGGAAGTTCACCTAAGGATGGTGAAAGCATGACATGCATGAAATGCATGATTTAAGGAATTTTTTGAAATAAAGAATTTTATTGGTTTTAATCAAAGCAAATCGATAGATTGGCCAGTAATTGCATGAATTTCATATGATAACACTACGTAAGTGTTATTTGTATTTAAATGAAAATTTCTTTGAAAAATAGGCCAACTATCAAGTTTATATGGAAACAGATAGTGCCGACACGTAGTTCGTACTATATCTACGTTTGTGAATGTGCATAAATGTGCTTGAGCAGTTGCTCGTACCGATTTTTGTGACATCGTATGAATAAAATGTGCTTGAGCGGTTGCTCGCACTGATTTTATGATTTGATATGCATGAGAGCTGCAAGAACCTAGCTCGCACTCTGTTTTGACATGTTTTGACTATTCTGATTTCTTTTGACTTGATATGCATAAAAAGGTGCTGGAGCGATTGCCTAGTTTTAATGATTTGGCATGCATGAGAGATGCTGGAGCTTAGCTCGCATCCTGTTTTGATATGATATTGCATAAAAGTCGTGCTGGAGTGTAACTCGCACGTGATTTGATGTATTTATGCATAAAGATGTATTGAAGCGTTGGTCGTACGAAGTTTTGATTTACTTGAGCATTCATTCGTGTTGGGGCATTGCTCGTACGAAGTTTTATATGGTTTTATAACTCATTTTAAAATCATACTGGAGTTTCCGTACTAGAGCATTGCTCGTACGTGGATTTTACTTGAATTTATAATTATTTTAAGTCGTACTGGAGCGTTGCTCGTACGCAGATTTCATTGATTTCTATGAAACCGTGCTAGAGCTTCGCTCGCATGAGGTTTTTTGATATCATGAATATGCATGGAGCCGTGCTAGAGCTTCGCTCGTATAGGGATTTATATGACATGCATATAGCCCTGTTGGAGCCTCCTGTAGACTGTGTGTCATAGTGAGATGATATGCTCACACGTGCATACTGAGACAGAGATGATATGTGTGGATAAGACCTATTATAGGCACCCCTGATTGAGCTTGGGTTCATAGAGTACGCTGTACCGTGTATGTCATGCGGAGTACGCTGTACCGTGGGGATTGTTGGAGTGGAGTGGAATTAGCCAAGAGACAGCAAGCCTTACCCTCGCAATCCTGGTGTTATGCTGTTCTGGCGGGTAGGACGACCCACCTCCCGTTTCAGGTGTGATACCCCACACACTAGGTACTGTGTTGCAAGGGATCACTAGGATATGGCCATAGTCCTCGATGTTACTGATATAATCAGCTGCTTGTCTCACATGATATAACTATTGGTCGATAGACCAGGGTAGACCCGAGGGAGGGGTCAGGCCCCCGATTTTATGATTTTATGATTTATAACCCTGAAAGAAGGGTAGTTTTATAACCGAAATTTTACAATGAATTGTTTTACGAGTTGAGATTTGAATTATGAGATGCTTAACCCCTTTGGGTTATTTTATACTGCATTTTAAATGAAATGATTTAAATGCAGTAGGATGATGTGTTTTTCCATGCTTTAATGATAGATTCATGAAAGGATTATATCTTATGATTTGTTTTATATCGCATGATATAATGCATGATTTTGATTTAATTCATGCTAAGTATGATTTACTGATGTCACATAAAAGATTTTGTGCTTGAGATTTTAATGAAAAGAAATGGATTTTAAGGGCATGGCATTATGAGCATGTAGATAGTAGAGCTATCTACTTACTTGCATAATTGCCTTACTGAGCGTGTGGTTTGCTCACCCCCTTATTTTCCCATCTTTTCAAAGCACTCACAGAAATTAGTAAGCGGTTAAGGACTTGTATGCTTGGTATCCACTGCTTCCCATCGAGAGACAGGTATACACATTTGTATGGTTTTGTATCTAAATATGTAATGCACAGTACTGTAAACATAAATCATGTCGGGGATGTAGAGTTATAAATATCATTGTGTATGACTTTAATTAAAGTCAAAGGATAGTAAACTCTGATTGTGAATGTGATTATGAAAATGGAATGGTAAATAGGTGAGAGGTGACTAACACCGAATCATAGCCCAACTGTTTGTAGGATCGTCACGATGAGAGAAAGGTAAGAATTAAATAATAAACGAAAAAGCAAAAAATTTACTCTGATTTTTAGGTAATTTGGGTCGTGACATCACTTTTGGGGATAACTCCAAAAGGAAAATTAAAGGGATTGGCTCCACTGGTAATTCCTTCTCAAATATTAATGATGTTTTGATTGTTAGATGTTTAAAGCATAATCTTCTAAGCATTAGTCAATTATGTGATAAAGGCTTTAAAGTTGTATTTGATTGCATGAGTGGCCATGTTATTGACAAATAAAAATTTGTTTATAGGACGTAGAAAAGAAAATATTTGTATTGTGTATTTAGATGAGTTAAATAATCAAAATGTATATTTTATGGTTACTAAAGAAAATGAACCTTGGTTATGACATAGAAGTCTAGGCCATGCTAGCATGCATGTGTTAGCTAAAATAGACCTTATGGTAGGATTGCCCAAACTATAATATGAAAATGATCAAGATTGTGAAGAATGTATAAGAGGAAACATAAAAAAATATCCTTTAAATCTAAGAAGTGTCTGTCAACTTCTAGGCCTCTACAATTACTTCACTTAAATCTCTTTGGTTTAACTAGAACCCCAAGTATAGGAGGTAAACACTATGGTTTTGTAATTATAGATGACTTTACAAGATTCACATGGGTTTTATTTCTGAGTGTAAAAAACAAAGCTTTAGAAAAATTCATCACATGTTCTAAAATAGCTTAGAATGAAAAAAAAAAATACTATCACTAGTATTAGAAGTGATCATGACAAATAATTTGAAAATCTTGGTTTTGATGAGTATTGTAATGATTAAGGCATTAGCCATAATTTTTCTGTTCCTAGAACACCTTAACAAAATGGAGTAGTTGAAAGGAGAAATAGAACTTTAAAGGAAATGGCTAGAACAATGCTTTGTGAAAATAATTTGTTAAAACCTAATATGAGCTTTATAAAGGAAAGAAATAGAACATCAACTATTTTCGTCCTTTTAGTTGCAAATGTTTTGTTTTAAATAAAGGAAAAGATAATTTAGGGAAATTTGATGCAAAAAGTGATGAAGGAATTTTCTTGGGTTATTCTTTAAACTCTAAAACTTATAAAATTTTTAATAAAAGAACACTTATGGTTAAAGAGTCCATCCATGTGATCTTTGATGAGTCTAACTCCTCATTTAGGAAAAATAGTGTTGATGATGACATAGAAATATTTGATGAGATTGTTGGAGAACCATCATATGTTAATGATGTAAATGAAGAACTAGAGGTTCTTGATTTAAATAAAAAAAAGGAATCAATTGATCAAAAACATGTAGAAAGAGAACCTAGATGTTCAAAAGATCTTAAATATGTTAAAAATGGTGAAATAGTTAGTGATCTAACTCTTGGAGTTAGGACTAGGTCATCACTTAGGAACATATGTCAATATATAGCCTTTGTATCACAATTAGAACCTAAAGAACATTAATGAGGCTCTAAAAGATGATAATTGGATCATGCTATGCAAAAAGAACTAAATCAATATGAAAGAAGTAAAGTTTGGAATTTAGTTCCTAAACTTAGTAATTATCCCATCATTGGAGCTAAATGGATATTCAAGAATAAAATGGATGAAAATAGTGTCATTGTTAGAAACAAGGCTAGATTAGTTGCACAAGGTTATAGGCAAGAAGGGGGCATGATTACAATGAAACATATGCTCTGGTAGCTAGATTAGAAGCTATTAGAATTTTGCTTGCCTTTGCATGTTATAAGAATTTCAAGCATTATCAAATGGACGTAGAAAGTGCTTTTCCAAATGATTTTATAAATGAGAAGGTATATGTAGAACAACCATTCGATTTTGAAGATCTTCAATTTCCAAATCATGTTTTCAAACTTTTAAAAGCTTTATATGGTTTAAAACAAGTTTTTAGAGCTTGGTATGAAAACTTTTCAAGTTTTTAATTGAAAAAGGATTTTCAAGAGGAAAGGTTGATACAACCTTGTTTATTAAAACCAAAAGTTGTGACTTGTTGGTTGTTCAAATGTATGTGGATGATATTATTTTTGGTTCTACTAATAAGTCTTTGTGCAAGAATTTTCTAAGATCATGTAAGGTGTATTTGAGATGAGCATGATGAAGGAGCTCACTTATATGTTGGGGCTCTAAGTAAAGCATGACATCTTCATCAATCAAACTAAGTATACCAATGACTTACTGAAGAGGTTTGGAATGGATGAGACCAAGCCTCACTCAACTCCAATGAACACATCTTTAAAGCTTGACAAAGATGGATAAGGTAAATGTGTAGACATTAAACTATATAGGTCTATGATAGGTTCATTGCTTTATCTTATTACAAGTAGACTTGATATACTTAGCTTCTAGTACTTCTAGTACATGCCAATTTTTAGGGAATAGGTTAATCTCTTGGTTCTCTAAGAAGCAATATAGTGTAGTTCAATCCACAACCGAGGTCAAATACATAGCTTTCAATAGTTGTTGTGGCTAAGTATAATGGATTAAGCAACAAATGTGAGACTGTGAAGCCCCAGAAGCGCGAAAATCAAGGCAAATTTAAAACTTATTTTCATCAATACACAATTCTTGGTGCATTCTTGTACAGTGTCATGCATCATGATATATATATTTATATATTATAAGACTTTCACCTCAGGATCTCATCATCTAATATTTATATCTCATACAATATGCATTCCTCAATTCAGAGTTAATTAATCCTAATACATCCCATACGTCATTGTTCATCAAGTGTCTGTAAATACAACTTTAGTCTGGGTACATGAAGTGTTAAAGTATACCTCAAAATATAATATATGGCCTGGAGCTCAAGTCCTCCACTAGCCACTACTCCATACGTCACAGGGGACTCTTTTCACTTGAAGAAATCTGGGGGATATTAAAATAGGGTGAGCTTCTAAATCGCTCAGTAAGGGGATAAAGGACTCATTAACAAAAATGATTAATTATACAGCAAAATCATTTTGTTTTGTAAGTGAAACTCAGTAAGCTCAATAGAAAACGTAGCATGAAATCATTAAACATCATTCTCATCTCATTTCTCTAAGATCATGTAGAAACATGAGAGTAAATGGCTCAGTATAAAAACCATAGTTACAAGCATATGGAAATCAGGATACAATAATGGCTTTTCTCATAAAAACGTGATAGAAATCACCTCAGTAGTAATGCACGGGGCAAAGCCATAAAACACAATCTCATGTGTAAAATAGAGACTAGGCAAATAAAACTAAGATAAAAACATCTTTCATGGCACATCAAAATAATCTCCTCTGGGTGCACATCCCAGGCATCCTCAAAAGAGGGAACATCGACAATATGGTCGTGTACATGGTGTATTGGTCTTACGTGTTTCCAGAACAAGGCTCGGACTTACATGCTACTAGAGCAAGGCCTCTCCTCATGCACTGTCACGACCCTCAACTTACCAAAATACGTACAAATTTTTCGCATTTTCATGCATCAATCCTTAATCATCCTTCCTCGATCGTGAACAACCACGCGCTTAACAGTTGGGCTGTGTGTCGACGTCTAACCCACTCCACCATACCAATTCAATTGAAACATTATTTATGAGTAAACACTTGTGTAAATGTATATATATCAGAGTTGTTACATGTGTTTACATTGTTTTACATCCCCAGTAGTTACATACAAAATGCTACTGTGCTATGTCTAGTTTAGATACAAAATAATCGAAGTGTGTATACCTTTAGCGATGGGATGCAGCGGATTACCAAAAAGGGGCGCCTCCAGTCACGCTCAATCTATACTCAAATCTCTGTAGAGAGGGGAAAATAAGGGGGTGAGCAAACCACACGCTCAGTAAGGCAATCATGCGAACAGGTAGATACTGTACTATCTACGTGATCGTGATGCCATGCTCAAAAGCATTTTATTCATTGTTTATCTCAAAACATGAGTGTATGATTGTGTTAATGGTATGTAAAGCATTCATGCTATTAAAATTCAGTGCACATTTCAACTCAAAGCATGGTATAAATCATCATGCATAATTCACAATAAAAGCATGGCATTAAACATCATGCATTCGTGCACTTTAAAAACCATTAACAAATCAATTCAACGTCAGGTCCCAGCCCATCCCTCGGGCTTTCCTGACCACAAACACTTCAAACATGGATTTATTCTCAAATAGCATTATACATGTGAGATAGGCAGTTTCAGCAATAGGTAATAACCTCAAGGTCTATGTACATAACCTGTGATACCGGCTACACGGATCAGGTGTGCGGGATATCACCACCATCTGCTTCCACACGGGAGGTGGGTCAAATCCTACCCGCCGGTCCATAGCAGATCTCGTCCGAAGACGGCACATCACATCACAACACGGTACAATGTACTCCATGCTACATGCACGGTACAACGTACTCCGTGGACCCCCAGCCTTATCCCTCGTTCGGGCTCATCAGCTGTTCCTCCAACCCTTATCCCTCGTTCGGGCTCATCAGGTGGATCTCCAACCCTTATCCCTCGTTCGGGCTCATCAGGTTGTTTTAACATGCCATGTCTCAAAATAATGCACGTGTGAGCCTATTTAATCGATGTGACACCAAGTCTACTCGAAGCTCCAAACACGGCAACATGCAAGGTGGGCATCCAGTGCGAGACAAACTCAAGCACAATGCCAAAACAATATGAAATCCATGTGAAAACTAGTGCCTCATGCACTCTTCCATACTCACGAAATCATGTAGGTGGCTCAAAACTTGCAAAATGTGGTTATCAAAACCAAAACATACTCATTTCTTTTGCAAATCATTTCAATGTTAGCCAACCTACCAATCATTTGCTAAAAAGCAATAAAACATGATTTTCAAAGCAATATGCTTTTGTTTTCATGCACATTTCTCAAACTCCCAACTTTTACCCTTCAATCACCCAACAACAACATTTCCTAATCTCATGCATTCTAGCAAAACATTTATGCGTCCAAATTGCGCACAATATCTCTAAGAGTCCACACAATTCCGTTACCTCGATTTACTTGGTGTGACTCCTTTTCTCTTAGCTCCTCACGCTCTTGGGTCAACTCGCCTCGGCGTATCCTCGGAAGCTGCGATTCATTCATTAAATCGATTGAGTTAACGTATTTAACCCATAATTGACCTCTCTAGTCAACATTATTTACTTATGCATTTTACAAATGCCTTAACCCTCATTTTACCTCTTTTAGGTAAATCTCCCAATTTATCCACTAACCACATCTTAAAATCATACCACAACACTATAAATAACTTTTACATATCTCATTCATCATTAATCTCCATACATTCCACTTTCTCACTCTAGACCATTTCTAGGTCAAAATCATTCCAATGTATTTAGATAGTTTCTAACCATCCATACTCATGCCAAACAACTCCAAAATCAATTAAATAAACAATGTACCATAGTTGGAGTGTTAGAATCTTACCAAATTTGATTTCTCTTCTTGCTCCAATGGCAATGCCCTTAAATCCTTCAATATCAACAATGGGAAATTGCTTTCAAACTATGTTGTTCTTCTCTTTGATAGGAACAACTTTGTCTCTAATGGTCTCTCTTCAAACCTCACTGAAAATGGCTGATTTTTGAGAGAGAATGTTAGGTTTTTGGGTTGAAAGTGAAAGGTTTGTGTTTTTCCCGAAATTTTCTGATTTCCAGCACTCCTTATATAGAAATAGCTTGAGGAGATCGATCTGGTCCAAGAGGAGATCGATCTGGTCCCTTAAAATCCCTCTTTTTCACGGCATTTTTAAGCCTGAGATCGATTTGTCGAAGCATGAGATCGATCTGTGGAGGCATGAGATCGATCTGTCGAGGCATGAGATCGATCTGCTCCCAAACAGAGAGCTAAGGAGATCGATCTGGTCCATTGGAGATCGATCTGTTCTATTCTTTTGCTCAAATAAGAGCATTCTGGCTCTTCCAGATCGATCTCTTATCCCATGAGATCGATCTGCCCTTCAAAATTTCCAGATTTTCTGCAGTTCCTCTGCAACAACACTTACCAAACATCCTTAATTTGCTACCATGATCATTTCCTCATTCATTCATCTTTGAGACTTGAAAGTGGCATCCATCCTCACTTCATACACATTAAAAACTTGTGTAGGATCTTTGTGTGACCAATGGTATTTAATATAAACAAAAATGGAAGTGCACATCTTATGCAATTCTACTTCCATTTTATCAAACTATTCATAATCCACTCTACACACATTCTCCACATGTTTAAGTCCATTTCTACACATTCATACATAATGAAACTTGTATGTACGATTACCACTCTCATTACAAGTGTGTACATTACTTATGGACTTACATCACATATACTTCACTTATGAATTTATAGTACAACTCTATTTACACTTCTATGTACATATATACCCTTATACATATACGGGGTCTCACATGCACACTATCGATCTTACATGCTACCAAAGCAAGGCCACCCAGCGCTACCAGAGTGGGGGTCATCTCACGTTACCAGAATGGAGGCATATCTCGTTACCAAAATGGAGGAATATCAGACTTACATGCTACCAGAGCAAGGCTTGGACTTACATGCTACCAGAGCAAGGCTCGATGTGTTATCACATGACACGCCTAAGTCTCAATATCAGCCATTATCAAATAAAACCGTTTTGCCTTCACGTAAAGCTCATAATGGTTTCTCTCATAAAACTCATCTGAAAATGTTTTTTTGTACTCATTACAAAACATGTCAAAACTGAGCTCAAATCGGCAAAACCACGCACACATTTCTCAAACCTCAGTACGCCTTAACGTAGAGCCTAAATCCCTTTTCGCTTTCAAACTCAAACAGTTTGTAAAACAATTTCACGCTTTGTTTACAACTCATAAAAATTGGGCACCAACCGGCTGTAAAACCGTGTGCAATAAATCAATCACAACTCGTAAAACATGCTTGTTTTCTCAAATAACATTTCATGCTACAATATCGTCACAAATTACATACACAAATGAGTTTGAGTTTTCCCTTACCTCGTTGCACCTCGTCTAGTGCAATCGTTCCCCTGAACGACGGACTAACCCCGCATTCCTCTTTAGAACTCCCAGGCTGTCCAAATGATGTAAAAACATCATCAACACGTCATCACATTTTCTCTAATCTCAACATCGAGCATAATTGCTCACATTATCATAATTCCTCAATACCTCAATGATTCTAACTACCCTAACTATTTTCAGCCTACTCATCATAACATCTACAGCCACAGTCGCAGAAATGTACTTCCAAACCAAAGATTAAAGCTTAGAAATTTACCCAAAACTTGTCGCGTGCTCAATTCACGCCTAAGCTCAAATCGTTCGTCGATTTCCAAGTATGTTGTTCTCTTTTTGATGAGGAACAACTTTTCCTCTTGCCACAACCTCTGATTCGAATGGGAATGGGCGTTTCGAAAGAGAGAGAAAGCTAGGGATTTCAGTTTTCTAGAGAGAGGAGATGAATTCTAGCAAAAACACAAGGGTCCTTATATTGGCGGAGGGCAGGAGATCGATCTGCTCTTGTAGGAGATCGATCTGCCTTTTAATTTTGGGAACGTTCTGGGCACTTTTTATGCCTACCAGATCGATCTGTCGAGGGGTAAGATTGATCTCATAATCTTGAGGAGATCGATCTGCTCCTTGTGAGGAGATCGATCTGCTCCTTGTGAGGAGATCGATCTGCATTTTACAGAAACATTTGGAGATCGATCTGCTCGTATAGGAGATTAATCCTGTCACGCCCTCCTCCCACACGCGACTTTACCAAAAACCACAACAAATGTTTTCACTTTTTACTTACCTTTATCTCCTCAACAGTTGGGCTGTGAATAGGCATTAGTCTCCTCATCCATACATACCTTACCATTCTTTTTCGTATCATACATACATGACATTCATATCATAAGTAAATTCATATACTTAAATATAATTACATCATTACATCCCCCATATTAAAATGTGTACATCACTGTGTTTATGCATTGTTCAGATACAAAAGAGTACGCATGTGTATACCTTTCGCTAGATGGGGAGTGGCAGCGGATCAAAGGAATGCAATACCTCAGCCGACTCAATCTACTAACGAGAATCTGTAGAGATGGGGGGAAAATGAATGGAATGAGCTATCAACGCGCTCAGTAAAGAAATCAGGCAAGCAAGTAGACATCCATACTATCTACTGAAAATAGTGCTTTGCCTTTCCTTCTCTCAATTCAAAAGCATGTTTAAAATATATATAATATAGTACATATTTAAAATCCCATGTACTAAACACATGCTGGTTTATCAAATAGAGGCATTCATGCAAAACAGTGCATATTTAATCATTTAAGAATGCCTTTATATAAAATATGCCATTTACATTCAAAACACAGTAAATATGGCATTTCTCATCACAACACAAATAAACTGGGTTTCGACCCATCCCTTAGGTCTAATCGTATCATAAAACACATGTGATATATCATGCGAGACTCAGTGGCTAAATGCAATCTCTCTAGACTATGTAAGAGAGCCTCCCCGCCTAACAGAGCCTCCCCTCCCACTCTGGCTTAAGGATGTTGGGCTTAAGGATCTTACCGTAAGAGAGCATATCCGGACTATGTACATATCCTAACATGTGGTGAAATCCCAGGCAACACAGAACTCGGTGTGCGGGTTATCATTGCTGTAACGGGAGGGGGGTCAGTCCATCACAACCGCCAGCTATCAACACTCTCCTCCACAACTCCACAACACAAAACACGGTACAATGTACTCCATGCTACATGCACGGTACAATGCTCCAGTACTCTATAATGCATGTCAAATAAATGTAGTGCGAGTCAACCTCCAGCACTAATGTATGTGAAAAACTTCTGAAATCAAGTGCGAGTTGTGCTCTAGCACGATTGTTTCCACATAATTCGGTAGATGGCTTTTTAAAAACAGGGATGTTAAAAATCACTAAAATCAGCACTATAAAGTGTGCTTAGTTTACATCGACCTCAAAACATTAGCCCATCCACCTACTCTTCTGCTACACATTAGGAAAAACCACTCAAAACATCATTTCCATGCTTTGTGGAACTTTTCCCAAAATTTCACTTTTTGCCTAACTAGGGGTAAAACTGTAATTTACCCATATCAGGTCCTTATAATTATTATAGATTTTCTCTGACCCTCAAACAATTTCAGTGAATGTAAAATCCAATGAAAATATGCACAGATATCTCTAGCTACTTGCAAGAGTCCCCTACCTCGGATCACGTCGTGTGACCTCTCTTCCTCTGTGCTGTCTAATCTGGCAGTTCGGTCAACTCTCAATATGACTCTGGAGCTGCATTTAACCATTCACTGAGTTAATTACACTTTTCCTACTGTATTATACATTTAATACAGTTCATTTCACTTAAATGGGCTCGTTTACTCTTAATGGGCCTTAAACACTTTTATTGGGCCTTAATCCGTATTAAGCCCGTTCATCAGGGTCTATCGACTCATTGGGCTTATCAATACCCATTGGGCTTTATTCTAAGCTCTTTGGATAGCCCGTATATCATTTACGACATTTACTTCAAAATTTCGAATATAATTCACTAATTGCGAAATTTAATCCGAAATGCGTAAATTAAATCTTAAATACGCATAAATCACTTAAATTTTCGTAAATGAGCTTTACTTACCCGAGATTGTGCGATGGTACGTGAATCGAAGTTTGATTGGGCTTCCGTTCGAAATTAATCGTCGAACTATACAATTTTGTATATTTAACTCCGGGTCAATTTTTGATTAAATATAATTTAAATAAATTTATTGAAAATTAAATTGGTCACTTTTGACCTCGTATCGACTTACCAGAAGTCCGGTGAAATCCCAAAAATTTTCTTTTCCTTTTTCTTTCTTTTTTCCTCTTTTTCTCCTTTTCTCCTTGGCTGAACCGGTTCGGTCCGGTTCAGTTTAGAAGGTTCTGCCCTAAACCACCGACCGGTTTCAGGGGTGATTTGGTCGTGCCGGCGTCGCCCGGCAGGTTCCCGGCGTGCCGCTGCAGCCGTTCGATGCGTCTTGGACAGGGGACCTCTCGATTGGCCTCGATCGGAGCCAACTCCCGTCGGTGGCCGCCGAATGCCCTCTTTTCCTCCGCGGCTTTCTCCCTTCGATTCGCTGGATTTCGGCGTCGGTGGCGCGCGTCCTGGTGGCTGGGAGGTCGCAGGCTTACGCTCTTCCTTTTCCGATCGTTCGCTTGCCGCTGGGTCGCCGGATTGGTGGCCGTCCGGTGAGCTCTTCTTCCTCAGCCTTCACACGGTTTGCTCTCTCTTTTCTCTCTCCCCGATACCAATTTCAATCCGTTTATGATTTCAATTTCGTTTTTTTCTTTATAATATATTTTTAATATTATTTTAATCCTTAAAATAATATTAAAAATCCAAAAATATCCCAAAAATTCTTATTAAATTCATTTTATTCTGTAAATGAATTTATCAGTCCGATTTTACCTTTTCGGTATATTTTCCCCTATTTTCAGCTCATTTTTCAAGATAAAAATTCTAAAAATATTAATTAAATTCATATCTCGATCAATTGGACTCGAAATTCAATATTTTCCTCGTTATTGATCAAGATCTCTCGATTTCATATTTTTAATGAAATTTCCTCATCGGATTTATATCGAATTTTGGTCATTTGACCGTTTTACCCCTGTACTTGCTCGGGGATCATTTTAACCTTATCTCGTTGTTATGTAGCTTACATGTATTTTTAATTTCTTAAATAGTCGATTGCATGTTAATAAATACTCTTCTTATGATTCAACTATGAAATATAACGTTCGTACACATAGGAATCATAAGGTACAAGCTACATACGTAAATCAAAAACTCGGGTCTGACAATCTGGTATCAGAGCCAGGTTTCGATCCTGGGACCTGTGGGTTATGGGCCCACCACGCTTCGTAGTTGGTCTGATGTGTCTAGGCATTTGTAATTAGAAAAATGTACATCCCCATATCACTGTGTTTTGTTCAGTTACAATTGTGTATACAAGATGGGAAGTTGACAAATTAATGTTTGTGAATGCAGGAATTGAGTCATTATGGCTAATACTCGCTGTGGTAAAGGGGCGAGAGGTAGGGCTAGAGGCCGTAGAGGTAGGCCGACTAGCCAGGGTGATTCTTCGACTACCCATACACCCCCAGGTACTACTGAGGTACCGGATACTTCTAAACTGAATCGGACCGGACCGGTTCAGCTAAGGAGAAAAGGGGAAAAAGAGGAAAAAAGAAAGAAAAAGGAAAAGAAAATTTTTGGGATTTTACCGGATTTCGAGTAAGTTGATACGAGGTCAAAAGTGACCAATTTAATTTTCGATAAATTTATTTAAATTATATTTAATCGAAAACTGACCCGGAGTTAAATATACGAAATTCTGCAGTTCGACGATTAATTTCGAACGAAAGCCCGATCGAACTTCGATTCACGCACCATCGCACAATCTCGGGTAAGTAAAGCTCATTTATGAAAATTTAAGTGATTTATGCGTATTTAAATTTAATTTACGCATTTCGGATTAAATTCCGCAATTAGTGAATTATATTCGGAATTTTGAAATAAATGTCGTAAATGATATACGGGCTATCCAAAGAGCTTGGAATAAAGCCCAATGGGTATTGATAAGCCCAATGAGTCGATAGACCCTGATGAACGGGCTTAATAGGATTAAGGCCCAATAAAAGTGTTTAAGGCCCATTAGGAGTAAACGGGCCCATTTAAGTGAAATGAACTGTATTAAATGTGTAATACAGTAGGAAAAGTGTAATTAACTCAGTGAATGGTTAAATACAGCTCCAGAGTCATATTGAGAGTTGACCGGACTGCCAGATTAGACAGCACAGAGGAAGAGAGGTCACACGACGTGATCCGAGGTAGGGGACTCTTGCAAGTAGCTAGAGATATTTGTGCATATTTTCGTTGGATTTTACATTCACTGAAATTGTTTGAGGGTCAGAGAAAATCTATAATAATTATAGGGACCCGATATGGGTAAATTATGATTTTACCCCTAGTTAGGCAAAAAGTGAAATTTTGGAAAAAGTTCCAAAAAGCATGGAAATGATGTTTTGAGTGGTTTTTTCTGCTTTGTAGCAGAAGAGTAGGTGGATGGGCTAATGTTTTGAGGTCGATGTAAACTAAGCACACTTTATGGTGCTGATTTTAGTGATTTTTAACATCCCTGTTTTTAAAAAGCCATCTACCGAATTATGTGAAAACAATCGTGCTAGAGCACAACTCGCACTTGATTTCAGATGTTTTTCACATACATTAGTGCTGGAGGTTTACTCGCACTACATTTATTTGACATGCATTATAGAGTACTAGAGCGTTGCTCGTGCTCAGTTTTTATGTGATTTGTGCATGATAGAGTGCTAGAGCGATTAGCTCGTGCTCGAGTTTTACATGAGATGCATGACAGAGTGCTGGAGCATTGCTCGCACTCGATTTTTCATGATTTGTACATGACATTGTACTTGAGCGATTTGCTCGTACTTGATTTGTAATAAGAACTATGCATGACCTGGTGCTAGAGGTTTACTCGCACTAGTGTTGATATTTTGACATGCATATACAGTGTTTTGAGGAGAAGTGTTGATAGTGTGTCATACTCAAGACGGCACTGTAGTTTTTCATGATATATACACATGTTAGAAAAACCGTGACGATTTCCTCCGTGTAGACTGAGTGTCACACTGTTGCGATGTTCTCACGTGGATTTAGAGACATGGCATTGATTCCATAGTATGAGGGCTGAGACATATGGCAGGCACCCCGACTATGATGTATTTCCATGGTATGAGAGGCTAAGACCTATGGCAGGCACCCCGACCATGATGTATGGGTCCACGAGTGTACGTTGTACCTTGCATGTGGCATGGAGTACATTGTATCGTGTTTTGTGTTGTGGAGTTGTGGAGGAGAGTGTTGATAGCTGGCGGTTGTGATGGACTGACCCCCCTCCCGTTACAGCAGTGATAACCCGCACACCGAGTACTGTGTTGCCTGGGATTTCACCACATGTTAGGATATGTACATAGTCCGGAGATGCTCTCTTATGGTAAGATCCTTAAGCTAGAGTGGGCGGGGAGGCTCTGTTCGGCGGGGAGGCTCTCTTACATAGTCTAGAGAGATTGCATTTAGCCACTGAGTCTCGCATGATATATCACATGTGTTTTATGATACGGGTAGACCTAAGGGATAGGTCGAAACCTAGTTTATTTGTGTTGTAATGAGAAATGCCATATTTACTGTGTTTTGAATGTAAATGGCATATTTTATATAAATGCATTCTTAAATGATTAAATATGCACTGTTTTGCATGAATGCCTTTGATTGATAAACCAGCATGTGTTTAGTACATGGGATTTTAAATCTGTACTATATTATATATATTTTAAACATGCTTTTGAATTGAGAGAAGGAAAGGCAAAGCACTATTTTCAGTAGATAGTATGGATGTCTACTTGCTTGCCTGATTTCTTTACTGAGCGTGTTGATAGCTCATCCCATTCATTTTCCTCCCATCTCTACAGATTCTCGTCAGTAGATTGAGTCGGCTGAGGTATTGCATTCCTTTGATCCGCTGCCACTCCCCATCTAGCGAAAGGTATACACATGCGTACTCTTTTGTATCTGAACAATGCATAAACACAGTGATGTACATGTTTTAATATGGGAGATGTAATGATGTAATTATATTTAAGTATACGAATTTACTTATGATATGAATGTCATGTATGTATGATACGAAAAAGAATGGTAAGGTATGTATGGATGAGGAGACTAATGCCTATTCACAGCCCAACTGTTGAGGAGATAAAGGTAAGTAAAAAGTGAAAAAATTTGTTGTGGTTTTTGGTAAAGTCGCGTGTGGGAGGAGGGCGTGACAGATCCCTTTAAGGAAAAATCATGAGGAGATCAATCTGCTTCCATTGGAGATCGATCCGCTCGTTTAGATTTTCCATTCCTTGTCACTTTGACCTACCAGATCGATCGCTTCTTCTTTAAGATCGATTTGGCCTCATAGTTTCACACTATGGTTGTACACTTGGTATAAAATCTCTATATATAATTGCCATAGTTTTCTCCATTGATTATTTCTCATTCGATACTCATTCATCACTTAGAAATTTCATTCCTTACCACCTCAGTATATGAGTACATCACATTTAGCTTAATCAATTACACTTCATGTTCACATTACAAAATTAGATGTGTATAAAATTCTCAAGTCTCACAAAGACTATGGCATAGATATAAACCAAATTCCTATAAAATGTGATAATACAAATGCAATAAATCTCACTAAGAATCCAATTCCACACTTTAGAACTAAGCAATTGAAATTAAACATCACTTTACTAGAGATTAGTGCAAAAAAGAGATATAGTTCTAGAATATATTGTTACAATGCACCAATTGGATGATATATTCACCAAACCTTTGGATAAAGATAGATTTTGTATCCTTAGAGGTGAACTAGGTTTAATGAATGTAACATGAACTTAATAAGCAAATGAATCATTTAATGGTGTTCGTTTGAGTTGTTCCCATGATAAACAAGTAGGAAATTCATTAAAATTTATGTACACTTGCTTGCTTCATGCCTATTATGCCAAGACATACTTATTGTTGTTTCGTGAGCTTTCATGAGAAATTTTCATGTTTGAGAAGTATGAGATATGGATGTTCACATGAGTACTTTCATGATATAGTCGGTTGATAACTATGTGAACATGTATATTAGACTTTAAGTGTGATAGTAAGCTTCTTTACAGTGCCAAAATGTATAAAACACTCAATATGACTATCTTTGGCACTTAAAATACATTCTTGATGAAAAACTCTTCAAAATTTTGCTAAGATTAACTTTCAATGGATTTTTATCATCTTTGATATTTTCATAAGTCCATCATAATGTTTTACATGGGTTAAAAATACTTTCATACTTTGGAAACTGAAAATCTATTTTTCAAAGTCATTTTTCATAAATTTTCTAGCAAAATTAGATAGGGGATCGGTCCTTCATCCTAAATTAGCCTAAATTCTGGGTTTTTGTCATGAAGGATCGATCACCATACTCATGGGATCGATCCCCTTAGACTTTCCTCGAATACAGAAACATTTTGTGTTCAAGGGATCAGTCCCCTCCTATATGGGATTAATCCCGTTTGCTTCTTGCAATGACTGAAGGCATTATGTGATTTTGGGATCGATCCCCTACTTAAAAGGTTCGATCTCCTCTGTCTAGTTTACTTATTTTCTTCGTGCTTGACTCGAAATTTGTAAAACCTTTTATTTCTCTTCATTTTTCATTCGCCCAACTCTCCTTCCTCTCTACCTTATATTGCATTTTTCCTTAAAAATCATTTTTTTCTCATCATTTTCACTTTTATTTTTGTTTCCAATCTTCAAGTTTTCTCATACCTACATCCCTTCTTTCATCTTTACTTTCTCCATCACAAAATTCATCATTCAAGTTTCCTAAAAAAACCCAACTTTTTTCGAAATTTCAAAAACTCCAATCTTTTTTTTTTTCTTTACTTTTGTGTCTAGATATTTAGATATTTTGGTTTTGTGCTGTTAGAAGTCTTAGATCCTTTCTTTGTGGTTTCCAATTTCTACCTATTACTCACCATTTTTTACTCAAACCTTTGTTCACCATCTGTTCGACAGAATTCCTAAAAGACTTTTTCTTCCCATTTTTTCACTCCTTTTAACTCCCTTTCATTCTCACAACTTTAAAATGCCTTCTCGTACTAAAACCATTACTGCCAAAGCCTTTTCCTTCACTCCCAAATCATCAAAATGAAAAGCGACCTCTTCCTCTGATGTTACTTTTTCCACCTCATTTAATCGATGCTTTCAATTCCCCACTACTTGAAAAGATTACGATGATCACTTTGCCACAAGGCCCATTCAGCATTGGTAGAAAATTGACTTCGAGTTCCTCGAATTGATTAACTTTCTTTATCTCATAAAATTTGAAGTACTTGGATGGATGTTCTTTCTAAAAATTAATACTCCGGTTTTGTGTAGCATTGTTCGGGCATTCTTTGCCAATGCTGAACCAATTATTGATCCTTACAACTGGTGTAGAGTGGTCGACATTTCTTCTTACATCATGGGGAAACACATTGAGGTCACAACAGATAAGCTCACCAATGTTTTTATCTTCAGAACCATAGACTTAGAAGTTCCACTCGTTTTCCCTATCACCAATGATAAGACGAGTAACCTTCCCATGATGGTATGCTTCTTGCATATAATCATCACTTAAAACTTACACCCCTTAGGCATGAGGTACTCTCTATTGCACAAGCTTGATCATTTTTAGTTGCATCACATCCTTGAGGATGATGTCGATTCACCCAATCTTGTGCATGTTGTCTTTGAGGATTGGTTGCGGATTGTCAAAAGAAGTGCCACAACGATTGTCTTCTCTTAACACCTAGCTTATTATCTTGTCAAAGTAGGGATTCATTACTTGTGCAAAACCAGTGAGCCTTTTAAGCCAGGAATTGATATCAACATCGGCACACTTCACCATATGCACTATTATCAAGATGCTAATGGTGATGGCACTAACAAGCTGATCTTGTTTTGCCTCCCGAGAAAGAATAATCGATGAAACAGAATACTAGATCATTCCTGCTGATGTTGTTGCATCGTCTTCTTTTACTACTCCACCGACCTCTCTTGAATCGATCATGCATATGCTCTATCACTTTGACACTCGATTCACTACTGATGAGGCAAATTAGTAGGCCTTTCAAGACCTCGCCACCTCTCAACTGAATGCATTTGACGAGTGTCAAAATGCTATGTTTGATGAGTTTCAGGACCTATGATCTCGACGCTAGGATTACTTCGAACAATTTCCCCCACCTCAATCCTCTTAGATCATTATCTTCTTAGATGTTCATTTTGCTTATATGAGCTTGGTTATGTGATTGGGTGATAATTTTGTATATGACTATTATATCACCTTTGTTACTATTGGATATGTTATGACTTTATGTATTAATGTGAGATCTAAGAATTTCAGACATATTTTAATGATGTAATAAGAATTTGAAGTGTAATTTTTGAGCTAAGTAAATTGTGGGAATTATAATTGGAGATTTATATGTTAAGTGTGTAAAATAAGCATGAAGTATGAGGACAGATCGATTTGGGAGAAGGAGAGATCGATCTGGTGAGTTAAAAATGACGAGGAAAGAGGAATTTGAGGAGCAAATCGATCTCCAATGGAAGAGATCGATCTCTAAATGAATCTGTTTGAGAGAAGATCGATCTCATGAGGAAGAGATCAATCTCCAAATGATTCTATTTGAGAAAGGATCGATCTCATGAGGAAGAGATCGATCTCCAAATGATTCTGTTTGGGGAGAAGATCGATCTCCTTAGGAGCAGATCGATCTCATAAAGCCATAAAGAGATCGATCTCACCCCTCGACAGATCGATCTCCTAGGCATAAAATTGCCCAGATCGTCCCCAAATTTCAAACGCAGATCGATCTCATCAAGAGCCAGATCGATCTCCTACCTCCAGTCTATATAAGGAACCCGTGTTTTCTCCTGAAAATTCACTTTCTCTCTCTTCCAACCCTCATTTTTCCGAAAACCTAACTTTCTCACTCATCCAAATCCCCCATTTTCGGCCGAATCAGCTGTTGTGGCAAGAAGGAAAGTTGTTCCTCATCAAAGGGAGAACAACATACTTGGAAATCGAAGGACGAATCGGATCGAGGTGTGAGTTGTGCGTCTCACAAGCTTTGGGTAATTTCTAAACCTCGATCTTGATATTTGAGCTGATTTTGATGCTATTGGTGGTTGTCATTGCGTTGAAATAGTTGAGGAAGGATTAGGGATTGATGAAATTGCAATGTAGTTGGAGTAATGTAGATATTTGATAATTTTGGTAATTTTGAGGATTTGTACTGTAAATGGAAATATAGACAATGTGGAGAATTAGCCTAGATAATTGGCATGAGGAATGTAGGACATTGAGATATTGTGAATGAGGTTGTAGTTTAGGGTTGAGTTACGAGAAATCAAGAGATTTGAGGTGTTATGAGCAATTATGCTCGATTTTGAGAATTAAGGGTTATGAGATAATTGAGTATTAATGTTTTAACATCGTTTGGACAGCTCGGGAGTTCCAGAGTGGAATGCGAGGCTAGTCTGTGATACGGGGGAAACGATTGCACTATACGAGGTGCAAAGAGGTAAGGGAAATCTAAACTATTTGTGTATGTGAATTGTAAACTATTTTAGCATGAATTGTGGTTTATAAAACAAGCATGTTGAGTGTTTTGTGTTGAGATATAATTGCACACAATTTTTTATAGCCGGTTGGAACCCAATGTTTTTATGAGTTTATAGCTGGGTTCTACGTTAAGGCAATATTGAGATTTGAGAAATGTGTGCGTGTGCTTTGCCGGTTGGAACTCGGTTTTATTACGTTTTGTGTTGAGTACAAAACGATTTTTAAATGAGTTTTATGAGAGAAAAAGCATTACGAGTTCTACGTGAAGGCAAACCTGTCTTATGTGATAAGACTTGGGTGTGTAGTTGTGAGTACACACCGGGCATTGCTCTGGTAGCATGTAAGCCCGAATTCTTCTCCGTTCTGGTAACGTGAGAATAACCTATTCTGTGGCTATGCCACGTTATACCCCATTGGTGGCTGTGCCACGTTATACCCCATTGGTGGCTGTGGCACGTTGAGAAACCCCATTGGTGGCTGTGCCACGTTATACCCCATTGGTGGCTGTGCCACGTTGAGAAACCCCATTGGTGGCTGTGCCACGTTGAGAAACCCCATTGGTGGCTGTGCCACGTTATACCCCATTGGTGGTTGTGCCACGTTATACCCCAAATTGGTGGCTGCGCCACATTGAGAAACCCTATTCTGTGGCTATGCCACGCGAGAAATTAAATCAGTGGCTTTGCCACGTGTGTTTTGTGGCTATGCCACGTGAGAAATTAAATCAGTGGCTATGCCACGCGTGTTTAGTGGCTGTGCCACGTGCAATATTTTTACTGTGATTTTATCACGTATTTGAGAAAGCGTTTAACGCATTGTTTTCACATGCTTTGTTATTGCTCTAGAGTGAGCCTTTTACTTCATGTTTTCACATGACTTGACACATGAGAGTGTCGTTTTGAGTACTTTCATGCTATGGTTTTCAAATGAGTTTCACATACAAATAAACCTTTTGTGATGTGTATTTTGGTTTATGAAATCAGTTCCTTACCCCCTTTACTAAGCGATTTAGAAGCTCACCCTATTTTCCTTTCCCCCCAGAGTTCTTCAAGTGAATAAGGACTTCCCTGCGACGTACGGAGTAGTGGCTAGTGGAGGATTCGAGCTCCAGGCTATATATTTTGTACTTTGAGGTATATTTATCTTTTCATGTACCCAGACTATTATTGTAATTGCAGACACTTGATGTATAACAGTATATGGGATGTATTAGGATTAATTTACTTGGAATTGAGTAAGGTGTATAATACCGTATTTATTGTATCATGATGAGATCCTGAGGCATGATAATTATGATGATGTATGACACTACACAGGAATGCACCTTTAATTGTGAATTAATGAGTAAAAAGTTTTAAATTAGCCCTATTTTCTGCATTTTCGGGGCGTGACAGAGTTTTCTTGGTATCAGAGCTTAGGGTGTCTAGTACTGTCAGTGTCAGTTAAGTGAAATAGAATACATCCCAAGTGTCTGTAATAGTCTGGTCATGAACTGAAATTGAGGATTGAGATTTCAATCGATTGTGATATGTACGCGCAGGAGACAAGTTGAGATAGAGAATGAGTAAACGACGAGGTCGTTCGAGGAGGCAGGCAGAGTCCCCTCCGCCACCTGTCCCACAACCAGAGTGTCCTAACTCTCGATTTAATCGGATTGAGACCGATGTGAGGCAAGGTTTTGAGCAGATGGCAGCGTTATTCGCGTAACGCTTTGGAGTTAATGCCTCGGATACTACCCCTACACCACCCCAAGGACCTCCCATACCCCCAGTGCCTCCCGTCACTCAGCCTGAGGATAGAAGCATGGTCCGACTAAGCGATTTTCTGAAGTTGAATCCACCCGCATTTAAGGGAAAGAAGGATCCTACGGAGGCTAAGGAGTGGTTGACGGAATTAAGAATTATATTTGATATCCTGGGGTGCACCGATGCTGAGAGGGTCAGTATGAGTACCTATATGCTGAAGGGGAGAGCTCGAGATTGGTGGGGTACTACCCAGGGTATTTTGATGTCCAACCATGGTGTGATTGGTTGGGAAGAGTTTCAGACAGCTTTTAGGACCCAATATGTACCACGGGCCGCTCAGAGAAAGAAACAAGCCGAGTTTTTGAGTTTGGTACAGGGTGACATGTCTGTGGATGACTATGAGAGCCAATTCACAGCGCTATTGAGATATGACCCAGAGACCTTCAAGAGTGAAGAGCTCCGCACAGAGAAGTTTGTGTATGGGTTGAAGCCCGTCATCAGAGATAGATTGATAGGGCTATGTATTACTGAGTTTGGATATGCTCTGAGACGAGCACAAGATATTAAAAGAGGGATTGAGATGGTACAATCCCAGAATGAGCTCAGAGCGGTGAATAGAGATAAGGGCAAGAGGCCAGCACTTTTCCAAACAGAGGCTCGGAGAGGTTCCTTCAGAAGAGGAAGGATTGAGGTGCAGAGGGACAGATTGGAGAGACCCAGAGCCTATCCTATTATCAAGGAGACCCCTCGATATGTCAGGCCGGAGACAAGGTTTTGTAGAGACTGTGGCCGATCGCATGAAGGAAGTTGTACTGGGTCGATCCATGGATGTTTTAGATGTGGTGACATGGGTCACAGAGTGAAGGACTGTCCCCAGCCTCAGATACCACATGCTCCGGAGCCCACTAGACAACAGCCTCAGAGAGTGGATCCCCGGAGACGGGCCACTGCGACAGAGAAAGGGAAGAAACCTGTGGCACAGGGACGTGTGTTTGCCCTGGATAAGGAGACCGCAGACACTTCGACAGAAACTATAAGAGGTACACTCTCTGTCTGTAATTATGAGGCTCATGTGTTGATTGATTCAGGATCCACGCATTCGTTTATTTCTGAGCATTTTGCATGTAGATTAAACTTGAAGTTTGAACTTCTAGAATATATACTACATGTAAATACCCCTAAGCGTGAATCCCAGAGAACTGAGTTAATCTGTAGAGGATGTGAGATAAAGGTGGGAGATAGAGTGATGTTAGCAGATCTAATCATGTTGAATGTACATGGGTTTGATGTAATTCTGGGGATGGATTGGTTGGCGATCAATCGAGTGAGTTTAGACTGCTACACTAAGATTGTAACTTTCTCCCTACCTGAACCTTACAGTGTACGGTTGAGATATTGAGAAAATGAATATGTGGAATTCTAGTAGTAATTTGAGAATTTTGATATTATTTTGGAGAATATTAAATATGATTATTCATGTGAAGATTATGAGACACTCATCTCAGACGATGAGCGGGAACATCTGAGGATTGAGGATATACCTGTGGTTTGTGAATTTCTGGATGTTTTCCCAGGTGAATTGCCAGGTTTACCACTAGAGAGAGAGCTGGAGTTTACCATTGATTTGGTACCAGATACTCAGCCGATCTCTAAACCTCCTTACAGGATGGCATTAGTGGAACTTGAGGAATTGAAGAGACAACTCCAGGAGTTATTGGATCAAGGGTTTATTAGATCCAGTGTTTCGCCATGGGGAGCGCCAGTACTATTTGTTAAGAAGAAGGACGGTAGTCTCAGATTATGTGTAGACTACCGATTATTGAATAAAGCCATGGTGAAGAATAAATACCCATTGCCCAGGATTGATGATCTACTTGATCAGCTAAGAGGGGCATCAGTCTTTTCTAAGATTGACTTGAGATCGGGCTATCACCAATTGAGGATCAAGGAAGAAGATATTCCAAAGACGGCCTTCAGGACGAGGTATGGCCATTACGAATTTCTGGTGATGTCCTTTGGATTGACGAACGCCCCTGCAGCATTTATGAGATTGATGAATGAAGTGTTCAGAGACTATCTGGATAAATTTGTGATAGTCTTTATTGATGATATCCTGGTGTATTCTCGGTCGTATGAGGAGCATGCACAGCATTTGTGGTTAGTACTTCAGATACTCCGAGATAAGCAATTATACGGAAAGCTTAGTAAGTGTGAGTTTTGGCTGAACCGGATAGCTTTCCTTGGGCATATAGTCTCAGAGGAAGGAGTATCAGTGGACCCAAGCAAGGTGGAGGCTGTGCTTAATTGGGACAGACCGAGGACAGTGACTGAGGTACGAAGCTTCCTTGGTTTGGCGGGGTATTACAGAAGATTTGTGGAAGGATTTTAAAGGATTGCCGCTCCTTTGTAAGACCCACTTTTATTATCTGTTGATGTATTTCCTTATGATTCACGCGATGTACACTTATATATATATTCATCGAATCATAAGAAGAGCGTTGACTAATTTAAATTTGTGAAGCAAATAAAAAGGAATCTCGGTGCACATCGGAAGTAGCTAAATAAGGATCGAAATGGTCAACAGGCCGAACGGGAAGGATAGAAAATAAAGTTTTCCAAAAATACGGAAATTAAATAAGGAAATATGGTGGATGTATGAAGGAAAGTTAGATTAATTTGGTTCTGAAACAAGTGTAGGGTTAAAACGGTCAAAAGACCAAAATTCGGGATAAATTTGATAAGAAAAATTTAATTAAAAAAATAAGGATTTAGGATATCTTGATCAATAATGAGGAATTATACAATTTCGAGTCCAACTGATCAAGATCCGAAATTTTTAGAAATACCGAAAAGTCACCCGGGACAATATCCCGAAAATACGGAGGAATTATACCGGAAAAAAATGATTTAAAAACTAAATAAATTAAATTAAGTTTAATTTAATTAAATTGGTGGAATAAAATAATAATAAGTGTAGATATTTTTAGAATATATTGAATATTTTATTGAATATTCTAATAATAAAACAATTGGTTAAATAATAATAATAATAATTAAAAAAAAAAGCCTGAAATCGGGAAAAACCCGAAAGAAGAAGAAAAGAAACCCGTTTGCACCCGATAGAACCCACCGTCGATTCTCGCACACCGACGACCGTCCACGTCCGACGAAGCTGCCAGGAGGAAGAGCAGAGTCCGACGAACACGTGGGCACCGGAATCGCGCCGCCAGGTGGCCGGAGCAGGCCGATCCGAGCTTCGAAAATCTGAGGGAGAAACGGGGTGATCGCCGGCAAACCGCCGCGACTGGGCCGGAAAGGAGACCACCGACGCACTCAGGAGAGGAAGCCGATTCTTTTGAGACCAGTCTCGGCCGGTGAGACCTCCGGAACCGCTGGCGAAGGCAATAGGCAGTGAAACGGCACCATTTGGCCGGAAGGAAAGGGAAGGAAAGGGAAGGAAAAGGGAAAAGAAAAGAAAGGAAAAGGAAGGAAAAGAAAGGAAAAAAGGGGAAAAAGAGAAAGAAATTATCGGGGACGACTCGAGGTTCGGGTAAGTTGACCGAGGGTCGAAATTGACCTACGGGTGAATTCCGAAAATTTAATTTAATATTATTTTAATGAAAAATAATCCGGATTTACCTAATTATGCAGCTTCACGACGGAGACCGAACGGGAGCCGAGTGAGCTCTGATCTTCGTACCCCGCATCGTATCGGGTAAGTACAATTTAATTTCGGTATTCAGAGTTCTTTAAATACCGAGTTTTAATTATTTTACGGAATTACGGATTAATTCCGCATAAGAAGGAATATTAATTCGGAGTTGAAATAAATTGCTGTAAATGGTATACGGGCTATCCGATGAATTTGGAATGAAGCCCGATAATTATTAGGAAGCTGTATAAGCTCGGTATACCCGAAGAAGGGAATAAATGAATATAAAAAGGGCTAAAATGGGTCGAGGCCCAATAAGGTAGATAAGGCCCAATAGCTTCAAGTTGATCAGTAAATACAATATACTGATCGGGATAAGTGAATTAACCTCGGTTATGTGGTTATATGCAGTTACGTACCTTTGGTTGGCGCGCACTTGGGCCGAGAGGTTCGGTATTATCGAGACAAGATAAGTCTACGCGCGATTCCTCGTAAGGGAATTTTATGAGCACTTAGAGGTAGCTGTACGTAATTTTGAGGGGATTTACAGTACGTTAAATTCATTAGGCTACCCAAAAACAGAATAATAATTTTTACGATAAAAATATGAGAATAGTGAAAAATGACTATTTTGCCCCCAGTTAGGAAAATTTCAAAAAGGGTAGTAAGGCTATGAAATTGCATGAATTTCATGATTTTAATGTTTTATATGATTATATTGTTCTGATTTAAGCATATATGAACATAGGTTGGCTATTGATTTCGTGAACTATACAAAAGGGTACCGGTTTGTACCGGTTACCATTTTTAAAGATGTTTTGTCAAGATTTAGCCACCTATCGTATTTATACAAGTAAAAAGAGTACTGGAGTCTTTCTCGCACTCAAGTTTACTGATTTTATTCTCATGAAAAGCCGTACTGGAGCATTGCTCGTACGAGAAATTTGTGTGTGCACAAAACCGTGCTGAAGCTTCGCTCGCACGAGATTTTAGATATCATGATATGCATAGCGTGGTGCTGGAGCTCCGTAAGCCTGTGACCTGGTGTGGGGCGGGCAGCAGGATGCTCACATAAATGCACTAGACGCGAGTTGACATGCATATAGTCGTGCGGAAGCCTCCTGTAGACTGTGTGTCATAGAGAGTTGAGATGCTCGCACATATACTTTGAGACATGGGTTGGTTATCGACATAGTATTGGGCTGGATAAGACCTACAGCAGGCACCCCCAGACTATGATATGGGTCCACGGAGTACGATGTACCGTGTATGTCACACGGAGTACGCTGTACCGTGCAGTCATGATGACTCTACTATGTTACTTGATATTCTGGCGGGTAGGACTTGACCCCACCTCCCGTTGCAGTTGTGATACCCCGCACACCGGGATCCGTGTGCCTGGGATCACAGGGACAAAGTATGGCCATAGTCCTCGATTTTTCATACAGTAACCTACATGCCTCACATGATATCATACGGTCTAATAGACCAGGACAAACCCGATGGAGGGGTAGTCCCAATTTATGTTTTAAAAGAGCTGTGATTTAATGAATCAAGGTATTCCCGAGAGATGGGTTTGACCTTGATGAAGTTATTTTATGATGAGTTTTGTGATTAAACGAATAAGTTTTAAGTGAAGAGTTTTATGATGAACAAATGAGTTTTAATGTGACGAGCATGAGATGTCATACATGATGATTTTCCATGTTGAATTATATGTCGATTTCATGATTTATTGTATATGATATATACATACATGTGGCATTGTTTTAATCTTACCTCATGCTCCGAAAGTAAACGATTTTTACATCATGACATTATCAGCACGTAGATAGTATAGTTATCTACCTGCTTATATTATTGCCTTACTGAGCTGTTTATGCTCACCCTTTCATTTTACACCCTCCACAGAGCATCTACAGTAGACGAGGGCGGGTAGAGATTGCATCCCTAGTTGTCCGCTGCTCCCACTGCGAATCAGGTATACACATTTTACAGTTTTGTATCAAACAATTAATAGCACAGTGTTGTAACGTATATAATTTTGGGGATGTAGATATATGGAAACATATGTACATACAGTTATATAATATATGTACATATTATTATACTGTTTGGAATTCTAACATGAATACAATGGTAAGAATGATATGATCAATTGGGATAAGAGTTGGGATTATTACTGACTCATAGCCCAACTCGTTAAAAATGGAATTGTCACGAGGAGGTGAAAAGTATAGAAAAAGCGAAAAAAATTTGTAGTGATTTTAGGTAATTTGGGACGTGACATCCTTTAACTAAGCTCACGCGCAAGGAGACTCCATTTATATGGACTGACCAATGTGAGCTCAGTTTTCAAGAATTAAAGAGGAGATTGATAGCGGCACCTGTGTTAACTATTCCTGAGGGATCAGGAGGATTTTCGGTGTATAGCGATGCATCTCACCAAGGATTGGGGTGTGTACTGATGCAGAACGGAAGAGTGGTCGCATATGGATCGCGACAGTTGAAAGACCATCAGCGGAATTACCCCACGCATGATTTGGAGTTAGCCGCTGTGGTATTTGCTTTGAAGATCTGGCGACACTACTTATATGGGGAAAGATTCCAGATCTTCACTGATCACAAGAGTTTGAGATATCTCTTTGATCAGAAAGAGTTAAACATGAGACAAAGGAGATGGATGGAACTCCTTAAGGATTATGACTGCGAGATTCTATATCATCCGGGTAAGGCGAATGTAGTTGCTGATGCCCTGAGCAGGAAGAATATGATGTCTGCTATGATGATCAGGGAATGGGATTTGTTAAAGCAGTTCGCAGAACTTCAGATCAGAGTTAAAGAGGTAGAGACTGGATTTTTGGCTAGCTTGCGGATAGAGCCCAGGATCATGGATCAGATTAGAACTGGGCAGCGCAGTGATCAGAGATTAATAGATATGGTTAGCCAAGCTGAGCAGAGTTCGCAGTCGGATCTCACCATCAGTGAGGATGGATTGTTGAGATTTAGAGGACGGATTTGTGTACCGGACGATGATACCCTGAAGAGACAGATACTGAGAGAATGCCACTGCTCGCGATACACCATGCACCCAGGAAGTACTAAGATGTACCGAGACTTGAGAAAGGTGTATTGGTGGACTGGTATGAAGCGAGACGTGGCAGAGTATGTGGCCAGGTGTTTAGTATGCCAGTAAGTGAAAGCTGAGCATCGGAAGCCCGGAGGACTACTACAGCCCTTACCTGTACCTACATGGAAATGGGAGCATGTCACTATGGACTTTATTATGGGTTTACCGAGGACCCGGAGAGGTCGTGACGCAATATGGGTCATTGTGGATAGATTGACCAAGAGTGCCGACTTCCTTGCCATCAAGAGCACAGATACTGTGGATGCCTTAGCTGAACTGTATGTCAGCGAGATAGCTAGATTACATGGGGCTCCAGTGAGTATTACTTCTGATAGAGATTCCCGATTTACTTCCAGATTTTGGACCCAGTTTTAGGAGTCCATGGGATCTCGATTGAGTTTTAGTACCGCCTATCATCCTCAGACAGATGGTCAGTCAGAGAGGACTATTCAGACCCTGGAGGATATGTTGAGGGCGTGTACGATGGATTTTAAGGGATCATGGGATGATCACCTGCCCCTAGCAGAGTTTGCGTACAATAACAGCTATCATGCGAGTATTGGAATGGCACCTTTTGAGGCTCTATATGGTAGGAGGTGTAGATCCCCTGTAGCTTGGGAAGAGGTCGGTGACAGAAAGATAAATGCTCCCGAGCTTGTTGAGCAAGCCGTACAGAGTGTGAAACTCATATGTGAGAGGTTACGGGCTGCACAAAGTAGACAGAAAATCTACGCGGATGTGCGTAGACGGCCACTCGAGTTTGACATTGGTGATGTAGTATTCCTGAGAGTATCACCGAGCAAGGGTATCATGCGATTTGGGAAGAAAGGGAAATTGAGTCCTTGATACATAGGACCATTCGAGATTCTTGAGAGAGTGGGAGAGGTAGCCTACAGATTGGCATTACCCCCACAGATGTCCGGAATACACAACGTTTTTCATGTATCTATGTTGAGGAAGTACCACCCGGACCCTTCTCATGTCATAGAGTATGACGAGATGGACATTCAAGAGGATATGAGCTACACTGAGGAACCCGTCCGGATTCTCGATAGAAAGGAGAAGGTACTGAGAACCAAAAGCATCCCATTAGTGAAAGTTTTGTGGAAACATCACTCAATGGAAGAGGCAACGTGGGAACTAGAGAGTCTCATGAAGGGGAAATACCCCCATCTATTTGACTAGTTGAGTTAAATTTGGAGGACCAAATTCTTTTTAAGGTGGGGAGGATGTGAGATCTGAGAATTTCAGACATATTTTAATGATGTAATAAGAATTTGAAGTGTAATTTATTGAGCTAAGTAAATTGTGGGAATTATAATTGGAGATTTATATGTTAAGTGTGTAAAATAAGCATGAAGTATGAGGACAGATCGATCTGGGAGAAGGAGAGATCGATCTGGTGAGTTAAAAATGATGAGGAAAGAGGAATTTGAGGAGAAGATCGATCTCCAATGGAAGAGATCGATCTCTAAATGAATCTGTTTGAGAGAAGATTGATCTCATGAGGAAGAGATCAATCTCTAAATGATTCTGTTTGAGAAAGGATCGATCTCATGAGGAAGAGATCGATCTCCAAATGATTCTGTTTGGGGAGAAGATCGATCTCCTTAGGAGCAGATCGATCTCATAAAGCCATAAAGAGATCGATCTCACCCCTCGACAGATCGATCTCCTAGGCATAAAATTGCCCAGATCGTCCCCAAATTTCAAACGCAGATCGATCTCATCAAGAGGCAGATCGATCTCCTACCTCCAGTCTATATAACGAACCCGTGTTTTCTCCTGAAAATTCACTTTCTCTCTCTTCCAACCCTCATTTTTCCGAAAACCTAACTTTCTCACTCATCCAAATCCCCCATTTCCGACCGAATCAGCTGTTGTGGCAAGAAGGAAAGTTGTTCCTTATCAAAGGGAGAACAACATACTTGGAAATCGAAGGACGAATCGGATCGAGGCGTGAGTTGTGCATCTCACAAGCTTTGGGTAATTTCTAAACCTCGATCTTGATATTTGAGCTGATTTTGATGCTATTGGTGGTTGTCATTGCGTTGAAATAGTTGAGGAAGGATTAGGGATTGATGAAATTGCAATGTAGTTGGAGTAATGTAGATATTTGATAATTTTGGTAATTTTGAGGATTTGTACTGTAAATGGAAATATAGACAATGTGGAGAATTAGCCTAGATAATTGGCATGAGGAATGTAGGACATTGAGATATTGTGAATGAGGTTGTAGTTTAGGGTTGAGTTACGAGAAATCAAGAGATTTGAGGTGTTATGAGCAATTATGCTCGATTTTGAGAATTGAGGGTTATGAGATAATTGAGTATTGATGTTTTAACATCGTTTGGACAGCTCGGGAGTTCCAGAGTGGAATGCGAGGCTAGTCCGTGATACGGGGGAAACGATTGCACTATACGAGGTGCAAAGAGGTAAGGGAAATCTAAATTATTTGTGTATGTGAATTGTAAACTATTTTAGCATGAATTGTGGTTTATAAAACAAGCATGTTGAGTGTTTTGTGTTGAGATATAATTGCACACAATTTTTTATAGCCGGTTGGAACCCAATGTTTTTATGAGTTTATAGCTGGGTTCTACGTTAAGGCAATATTGAGATTTGAGAAATGTGTGCGTGTGCTTTGCCGGTTGGAACTCGATTTTATTACGTTTTGTGTTGAGTACAAAATGATTTTTAAATGAGTTTTATGAGAGAAAAAGCATTACGAGTTCTACGTGAAGGCAAACCTGTCTTATGTGATAAGACTTGGGTGTGTAGTTGTGAGTACACACCGGGCATTGCTCTGGTAGCATGTAAGCCCGAATTCTTCTCCGTTCTGGTAACGTGAGAATAACCTATTCTGTGGCTATGCCACGTTATACCCCATTGGTGGCTGTGCCACGTTATACCCCATTGGTGGCTGTGGCACGTTGAGAAACCCCATTGGTGGCTGTGCCACGTTATACCCCATTGGTGGCTGTGCCACGTTGAGAAACCCCATTGGTGGCTGTGCCACGTTATACCCCATTGGTGGCTGTGCCACGTTATACCCCAAATTGGTGGCTGCGCCACATTGAGAAACCCTATTCTGTGGCTATGCCACGCGAGAAATTAAATCAGTGGCTTTGCCACATGTGTTTTGTGGCTATGCCACGTGAGAAATTAAATCAGTGGCTATGCCACGCGTGTTTAGTGGCTGTGCCACGTGCAATATTTTTACTGTGATTTTATCAAGTATTTGAGAAACCGTTTAACGCGTTGTTTTCACATGCTTTGTTATTGCTCTAGAGTGAGCCTTTTACTTCATGTTTTCACATGACTTGACACATGAGAGTGTCGTTTTGAGTACTTTCATGCTATGGTTTTCAAATGAGTTTCACATACAAATAAACCTTTTGTGATGTGTATTTTGGTTTATGAAATGAGTTCCTTACCCCCTTTACTGAGCGATTTAGAAGCTCACCCTATTTTCCTTTCCCCCCAGAGTTCTTCAAGTGAATAAGGACTTCCCTGCGACGTACGGAGTAGTGGCTAGTGGAGGATTCGAGCTCCAGGCTATATATTTTGTACTTTGAGGTATATTTATCTTTTCATGTACCCAGACTATTATTGTAATTGCAGACACTTGATGTATAACAGTATATGGGATGTATTAGGATTAATTTACTTGGAATTGAGTAAGGTGTATAATACCGTATTTATTGTATCATGATGAGATCCTAAGGCATGATAATTATGATGATGTATGACACTGCACAGGAATGCACCTTTAATTGTGAATTAATGAGTAAAAAGTTTTAAATTAGCCCTATTTTCCGCATTTTCGGGGCGTGACAATTAAACCTAGTTTAGTTTATCTAAGTATCCGTTCATGATCTTATGAGTATTGCATTTTAAATTGATATTCATTATACTTCATGTGACATCGATGCAAATTTGTCTCATCTTTCATATCTTGATTGCGTACTGTCTTATAATACATACGCTACTAACTTTTCCCTTTTTTTTAATTGGTTTTATTCCTTCTATTTACACTATGCATGTTTTAAGGAGGAGATTTTACTTATTTTATTTTGACTGACAAAAAGGGGGAGAATATGATTTATAGATTTTTTTGAAAGTATTGCTCACATTTAGGGGAAGTAATTTTTTAAAACCAAATTGATAATAAGTTTTATCATATCAAAAAGGGGGAGATTGTTAGCTTTAAATTGATAAGTAATTTTGAAATGACAAAATCTTGAGCATGATAGTTTAAATAATTTAGATTGTAAATTTGCTCAACATTTCACAAAGCATATTTTGAGCTGTACATTTTGATAAGACCAAAATTTCATTGCAAAATCCTATATTGGTCTCAATAAAATTTTAGATATAAAGTTTAAGTAACTTTCTCATTGATTTATTGAAAATATGTTAGAAAATTACTTGGTATATTTTTTAGTTCAATTTCATAAACATAAATTCAAAAGCAATTGATATGAATTTGAAAACCATTTTTAAAACATTTTTCATACTTAAAACTGCCTAGAAAATTGATTTTCAAAGGAGACGATGAACCCCCTAAGGAGTGAGGATTGATCTCTTGTTGGCAATATGCATCTGGAATTCAAAATGATACAAAGAGGTCGATCCCCTTGTCACGACCCAAATTACCTAAAATCACTACAAATTTTTCGCTTTTTCTATACTTCTCACCTTCTCGTGACAAATTTCATTTTTTTAAAGAGTTGGGCTATGAGTCAGTAATAATCCCAACTCTTATCCCAATTGATCATATCATTTTACCATGGTAATCATGTTAGAATTTCAAACAGTGTAATAATAAGTACATATATTATACAACTGTATGTACATATGTTTCCATATATTTACATCCCCCATAATTATATTCGTTACAAAACTGTACTATTAATTGTTTAGATACAAAACTGTACGATGTGTATACCTGATTCGCGATGGGAGCAGCGAAAAACCTAGAAAGCAGTCTCTACCTGCTCTCGACTACTGTAGATGCTCTTTGGAGGGTGGAAAATGAAGGGGTGAGCATAAACAGCTCAGTAAGGCAATAATGTAAGCAGGTAGATAACTATATTATCTACGTGCTGATAATGTCATGATATAAAATCGTTTACTTTTGGAGCATGAGGTAAGATTAAAACGATGCCACATGTATGTATATATTATATACAAGAAATCATGAAATCGACATATAATTTAAACATGGAAAATCATCATGTATGCCATCTCATGCTCGTCACATTAAAACTTATTTGTTTCATCATAAACTTTTCACTTTAAAACGCATTTGTTTCATCATAAACAAACCACATCAAGGCTAAACCCACCACTTGGGAATACCTTGATTCATTAAATCACATCTCTTTTAAAAACATAAATCGGGACATTACCCCTCCTTCGAGTTTATCCTGGTCTATCCAGACCGTATGATATCATGTGAGGCATGTAGGTTACTGTATGAAAATCGAAGACTATGGCCATACTTTGTCACTGTGATCCCAGGCTACACGGATCCCGGTGTGTGGGGCATCACAACTGCAACGGGAGGTGGGTTCAAGTCCTACCCGCCAGAATATCAAGTAACATCATCGAGTCATCATGACTGCACGGTACAGCGTACTCCGTGTGACATACACGGTACATCGTACTTCGTGGACCCATATCATAGTCTGGGGGTGCCTGCCGTAGGTCTTATCCACCCCAATACTATGTCGATAACCAACCCATGTCTCAAAGTATACGTGCGAGCATCTCAACTCTCTGCGACACACAGTCTACAGGAGGCTTCCGCACGACTATATGTATGTCAACTCACATCTAGTGCGAGCGAAGCTCCAGCACCACGCTATGCATATCATGATATCTAAAATCTTGTGCGAGCGAAGCTCCAGCACGATTTTGTGCACACATAAATTTCTCGTAAGAGCAATGCTCCAGTACGACTTTTCATGAGAAATAAATCAGTAAGCTTGAGTGCGAGAAGGACTCTAGCACTCTTTTTACTTGTATAAATATGATAGGTGGCTAAATCTTGACAAAACATCTTTTAAATAGTAACCGGTATAAACCGGTACCCTTTCGTATATTTCATGAAATCAATAGCCAACCTATGTACATATTTGCTTAAATCAAAGCAATATAATCATATAAAACATTAAAACATGATAATCATGCAATTTATCTGCCTTACTACCCTTTTTGTAAATTTTACTCCTAGGGTTTAAATCATCTTTTTCTTTATTCACCTATGCTCCGGTTTTCGTAAAATTATTATTTCCTTTCTAGATAGTTTAAGAAATTCTAGACCCTGTAAATCCCCTCAAAATTACGTATAGGTATCTCTATGCACCTACAAAATTCCCTTGCCTGGAATCGCGCACAGACTTAACCTGTCTCGATGATACCAAATCTCTCAGCCCAAATGCGCGCCAACCAAAGGTACGTAACTGCATATAACCACATAGTTGAGGTCAATTCAATTATCTTGATCAGTATATCGCATTTACTGACCAACTTAAAGGTATTGGGCCCTATCTACCTTATTGGGTCTCGGCCCATTTTCAGCCCTTTATTATTTTTATTAATTCCCTTTTTCGGGTATACCGGGCTCATGCAGCTTACCGATAATTATCGGGCTTCGTTCCAAACTCATTGGATTGCCCGTATACCATTTATGGCAATTACATTACAATTCCGAAAAATATTCTTTTCTATACGAAATTAATCCATAATTCCGTAAAATAATCAAAGCTCTATATTAAAGAACTCATATTGCCGAAATTAAAATGTAATTACCCAGTACGATGCGGAGTACGAAAGTCAGAGCTCAATCGGCTCTCGTTCGGGCTTTATCGAAAAGCTGCACAATTAGGTAAATCCGAGTTATTTTCCATTAAATATAATATTAATTAAATTTTTGAAATTTACCCGTAGGTCAATCTCGACCCTCGGTCAACTGACCCGAATCTCGAGTCGTCCCTAGTAAATTTTTCTTTCCTTTTCCCTTTTTTTCCTTTCTTTTCTTTTCTTTTCTTTTCCTTTCCTTTCCTCTTTCCTTCCTTTTCCCTCCTTTTCCTTCCCTTTCCTTTCGGCCAAACGGTGCCGTTTCTGCCACTTTGCCTTTGCCGGCGTTTCCGGCGGTCTTACCGGTCAATACCAATCTCAAAAGAACTAGCTCCTCCCCCTGAATGCATCGGTGGCTTCCGTTCAAGCCCAGTCACGGTGGTTCGTCGGGAATCGACCCGTTTTTCCCTCGGTCTTCCTTTGCTCCGATCAGCGTCCTCTGGTCACCTGACGGCGCGTTTTCGGTGTCCACGTGATCGTCGGCCTCTCCTCTTCCTCCTTGTGGCTTCGTCGGAGGCTGTCGGTCGCCGGTGTACTGGGATCGTCGTCGGTTGTCATGGGTCACTTTCAGTTTTTATTTTTCGGGTTATCCCGAGTTTTTCGAATTTCAGCCTTTTTTTATTATTATTTAACAATTTGTTTTATTATTAAAATATTCATTAAAATATTCAAATATATTCTAAAAATATCTACAATTATATTATTTTATTCCAAACAATTTAATTTCATTTCATTTAATTTATTTATTATATTTTTAATCATTTTTTCGATATAATTTCTCCGTATTTTTGGGATATTGTCCTGGGTGACTTTTCGATATTTCTAAAAATTCCTGATCTTGATCAATTGGACTCAAAAGTATATAATTTCCACATTATTGATCAAGATATCCGAAATCCTTATTTTTAATTAAATTTTTTTCGACTTTATCCCGAATTTCTATCTTTTGACCGTTTTACCCCTGTACTTGTTTTGGAACCAAATTAACCTAACTTTCCTTCATACATCCACCATCTTTTCTTATTTAATTTTGTATTTTCGGTAAACTTCATTTTTCAATCCTTTCCGTTTGGCCTATGACCATTTCGATCCGTATTTGGCTACTTCCGATGTTCACCGAGATTTCATTTTTATTCAACTTGCAAATTGCATTTCAGTCAAAGCTCTTCTTATGATTCATTAAATATATGAAAATGTACATCACATGAATCATAAGGAAATACATCAACAAAAAATAAAAGTGGGTCTTACATAATCTCCCCCACTAAGAGAATTTGATCCTCCAAATTGGAACCAAATCAGTCTTTGAACAACTCCGGATACTTCTCTTTCATCAAACTCTCTAACTGCCAAGTCGCTTCTTCCGGAGTGTGATGTTGCCACAGTACTTTCACTAGGGGAATCTTCTTCGAACTCAATAGCTTCTCCTTCCTATCCACAATTTGGATCGGTCTCTCAACATAGGACGTACTCTCACCGAGCTCCAGTGGCTCGTATCTGATCACATGCGACGGATCCGGTTGATACTTTCGAAGCCTGGAGATATGGAAGACGTTATGGACATTTGCTAGCTCTGGTGGCAATGCTAGCCTATAAGCGATCTCCCACTCTCTCGAGTATCTCAAAAGGTCCTATGAAGCGAAGGCTCAACTTTCCTTTCTTTCCAAATCTAGTAATACCCTTGGAAGGAGAAACTTTCAAAAATAAGGACTCCCCTACTGTAAACTCCAATGGTCTACGTCTCCTGTCAGCATAACTTTTCTGTCGACTCTGAGCTGTCCTCAACCTCTCACAAATCAATTGGACATCCTCAGAGGCCTGACGTATCAAATCGGGAGTGAATATTTGCCTGTCACCAACCTCCTCCCATCCTACAAGAGAACGACATCTACGGCCATACAAGGCCTCATATGGTGCTATCCCGATACTCGAATGATAACTGTTATTGTAGGCGAACTCTGCGAGTGGTAGGTGATCATCCCAAGAGCCTCTAAAATCAAGTAAACAAAGCTCTTAATATTCCTCGAGGGTCTGTATAGTCCTCTCTGACTGCCCATCTGTTTGAGGATGGAAAGCTGTACTGAATCTCAACTGGGTTCCCATAGCTTCCTAAAAATGTTCCAAAAAATGGGAAGTGAAGCGGGAATCCCTATCTGACACAATACTTACTGGGACACCATGCAGTCTCACAATCTCGCGTACATATAGCTCCGCCAATCTACTCAGAGTATCGGTGACTCTCATAGCTAGGAAATGTGCCGACTTCGTCAATCTGTCAACTATCACCCATATGGCATCATTTCCCCTGCGAGTCCTCGGTAAACTCATCACAAAGTCCATGGTGACATGCTCCCATTTCCAAGTCGGAATAGGTAGAGGTTGCAATAACCCTGCAGGCTTCTGATGCTCTACCTTCACCTACTGACAGACGAGACATCTCACAACAAACTCTGCTATATCTCTCTTCATCCCCGACCACCAGTATACCTTTCGAAGATTCTGATACATCTTTGTACTACTCGGATGCAAGGTATACCTCGATGAATGAGCCTCTGTCAAGATCAACCTCCTGATCTCAGGATCCTCGGGAACACATATCCTGTCTCGAAACCTCAGTAATTCATCCGAACTCAACTCAAACTCAGTCTCAATACCTCTCTGCATCTGCCTGACTATCTCAATACACTACTGATCCTCATGCTAAGCCTGTCGGATCCGATCCATCAAATTCGTCTCTAACCGCAGGCTAGCAATCATATAACCACTCTCAATATCAGGCGGAGTCACATCCAAACTGAGGCTCGTAAACTGCTCTAACAACTCGTGTTCCCGTACCATCATATAAGAAACCAACCCGAGGTGCTTCCTGCTCAACGCATCAGCTACTACATTCGCCTTACCCGGGTGGTATAGGATCTCACAATCGTAATCTTTCAGAAGCTCAAGCCACCTTCTCTGTCTCATGTTCAATTCCTTCTGCGAGAACAGATACTTGAGGCTTTTGTGATCGGTAAATACTTGAAATTTCTCACCATACAGATAGTGGCGCCATATCTTCAATGCAAACACTACAGCCGCCAACTCTAAGTCGTGGGTCGGGTAGTTCCTCTCATGATCCTTTAGCTGCCTGGATCCATAAGCGACTACCTTCCTGTCCTGTATCAATACACAGCCCAGTCCTTGGTAAGAAGCATCTGTGTAAACAGAAAAACCTCCTGAGCTGGTAGGAATGGTGAGAATCGGAGCAATGGTCAATCGACGCTTCAGCTCCTGAAAACTCTCCTCACATCTGTCATCCCACTCAAATGCAATACTCTTCCGAGTGAGACGTGTCAACGGAGCAGCCAATCTCGAAAACCCCTCCTCAAACCGTCTATAATATCCAGCTAAACCCAGAAAACTCCTGATCTCCGAACTGTCTGAGGCCTTTACCACTGAACTACTGCCTCAATCTTGGATGGGTCCACTGATACACCATCCTTCGACACTTTATGTCCCAAAAAGGAGATCTGCTCAAGCCAAAAGTCACACTTACTGAGTTTAGCATACAACTGCTTCTCACAGAGGGTCTGCAATACAATCCTCAGATGCTGCTCATACTCCTCTCTGGACCTCGAATAAACCAAGATGTCATCGATGAAGACAATCACAAATCGATCTAAATAAGGCCGAAACACCTCATTCATCAATGACATAAAAGCTGCGGGAGCATTTGTCAACCCGAATGGCATGACCATAAACTCAAAGTGACCATAACGGGTGCGAAAAGCTATCTTGGGTACATCTCCATCCCGAACTCTCAACTGATGGTACCCATATCTCATATCAATCTTAGAAAAGACCTGTGCTCCCCGTAGTTGATCCTATAAATCATCAATCCTCGGAAGGGGATACTTGTTCTTGATGGTAGCCCTGTTCAACAATCGGCAGTCGATACACAATCGAAGGCTCCCATCCTTCTTCCTCACAAACAGAACCGGTGCTCCCCACGGCGACACACTCGGTCTGATGAACCCCTTCTCTAATAATTCCTGTAACTATTTTCTCAGCTCCTCCAACTCAACCGGAGCCATCCTATACGGTGGTCTAGATATCGACTCTGTACCAAGTGTCAAATCAATAATGAACTCTGTCTCCGGCACTGGCGGTAACCCTGGTAACTCATCCGAAAATACATCTGGAAATTCACTCACAACTGGAATGTCTCTCAATTTCGGACGTGCCTTATCTATGTCAACCACATATGCAATGAACCCTTCAAAATACCATTTTCCACCATTAGTAACATAATTCATCATATAAGTATCCATTATTAATAAATAAATTTACCTTACAAATATGATGAATTACAACTATACTTTTCCAAGTGCAATAATTATATGCTTTTTATTTCTTTTCAGCCAAAACTTACAGTAAGACTATCTGTCCTTGAAAACATTACTGTCTTAGCATAGCAATCTAAAACAGCATGGTTTACAGTCAGCCAATCCATACCTAAAATTACATCAAAATCCCTCATATTCAGTAAGACAAGGTCGACTGACATGTCCTTTCCCCCTATTCTCAGCCTACAATCTCTATATATATACTCAGTCAACTGACTGTCATTCATATGTGTAGAGATTAACAACATTCTATCTAACAATGTAGGCTGTACATACTTCAACAATTTATGAGCAAATGAAGGCAATATGAAGCAATGTGTAGCACCAGAATCAAATAACACAAATGCTTCTAAATCAAAAATTAGGATAGTACCTTTAATCACATCAGCTGAAGCATCTGCGGTGTCCTGATCCAATGCATGCACTCGCCCTCTGCCCATAACTTGCTTCCTCTTCTCCTCAGCAGTGGCTCTTCTCCTAGGAGCAGGAGTCTCAATAGGAGCTCTCTCTAGCTCTTTTCCCTTCTGTGGGGCAGTAGCAATCATCTCGGGACAATTTCTTATGACATGCCCTGACTTCCCACAATGAAAACATACCCCAATAGTCATCGGACAAGGCTTGGTACCATGAAATCTACCACACCTCCTACACTGCTCGGTAGTCGACCGTGTCCCTCCAATAACTATACCTCTCGATGATGGTAAAGCCGTATATAAAGGAGGCTTACCCGTCCTCTCCTGTATCTCCTCAATCCGAGGTCTTTTATCAGCAAACCTCTGACCTCCTCTCCTGATCACCCTATCCCCTCCGGATCTCTTTCGGTCTCTATCTCTAGCTCTGCTGACCTTCCTAAACTCTGAGGCACTCCGCTCAAAATCTTGCTCACACAACTGAGCTCTGTGTACTGCCTCCTCATAAGTTGAGACGTCAAACAGAGCTAACTTAGATCTGATGGCTGGTCTCAATCCATCTATGAATTTTTGAACCTTCCGACTCTCACTGCTCAATGTATCAGGGTCATACCTCCCCAAGGATATGAACCTCGACTCGTACTCATCAACAGAGCGGTTCCCCTGAACTAAACTCATAGACTCCATCCGTAATCTACGCTGTGCAGTGGCTGAAATATACTGCCTTTTAAAAGCCTCTAGAAATATCACCCATGTAATCACTAAGTGTCGGGCTCTCAAGATAGACACAGTAGACCTCCACCAATGCTCTGCCTCGCCCTTCAGCATAAACACGACAAAGGCAACCCTCTCAGTCGATGTACATCTAAAGAACCTATACAATTCCTTCATCTCATATATCCAATCCTTTGCAATAACTGGGTCTTTCACTCCTCTGAAAACTGGAGGTTTAAATTCCTGAAACTGTCGTAATCTGTCTAGCTCACAATCATAGCCCAACTCACTACCGCCCGGCTATGGAGTGACAGGAGAAGCTGTATCCTGAATCGGTGGTGGTGTAACAGTCTCTGTAGTCCGTCCAGTAGCAATAGGCTGTCCAACTGGGCCTCGTCTATCACCAGCCCCTAACGTCGTGTAACTATCTCAACAAGACTTTCTATACTTCGCTCAATCCTAGCGAAGCGTGCCTCAATATCCCCTGATCTCTCAATGGGGTCCTGCGGAGCCTAGCTAGTCTTTGGCTCTGCACGGCTCTCGGGCCTACCTCTACGACCTCTAGCATGTGAACTTGCCCCTCTACCACGGCGAGTGACAGGCATAATGCCTAAGTTCCTGCATCCACAACCATTTATTAGCCTAGTCCCATATTAGTATACACAGTTATATCTAAACAAAGCATAGTATTATGGGGATTTAATTTCTTAACTATTATTACTGACTCATATCCGACCAACTCTAGCTCTGATACCACCTTTTGTCACGACCCAAATTACCTAAAATCACTACAAATTTTTCACTTTTTCTATACTTCTCACATTCTCGTGACAAATTTCATTTTTTTAACGAGTTGGGCTATGAGTCAGTAATAATCCCAACTCTTATCCCAATTGATCATATCATTCTTACCATGGTAATCATGTTAGAATTTCAAACAGTGTAATAATAAGTACATATATTATACAACTGTATGTACATATGTTTCCATATATTTACATCCCCCATAATTATATTCGTTACAAAACTATGCTATTAATTGTTTAGATACAAAACTGTACGATGTGTATACCTGATTCGCGATGGGAGCAGCGAAAAACCTGAAAAGCAATCTCTACCCGCTCTCGACTACTGTAGATACTCTGTGGAGGGTGGAAAATGAAGGGGTGAGCATAAACAGCTCAGTAAGGCAATAATGTAAGCAGGTAGATAACTATACTATCTACGTGCTGATAATGTCATGATATAAAATCGTTTACTTTTGGAGCATGAGGTAAGATTAAAATGATGCCACATGTATGTATATATTATATAAAAGAAATCATGAAATCGACATATAATTTAAACATGGAAAATCATCATGTATGCCATCTCATGCTCGTCACATTAAAACTTATTTGTTTCATCATAAACTTTTCACTTTAAAACTTATTTGTTTTATCATAAACAAACCACATCAAGGCCCCACCACTCGGGAATACCTTGATTCATTAAATCACATCTCTTTTAAAAACATAAATCGGGACATTACCCCTCATTCGGGTTTGTCCTGGTCTATCAGACCGTATGATATCATGTGAGGCATGTAGGTTACTGTATGAAAATCGAGGACTATGGCCATACTTTGTCCTGTGATCACAGGCTACATGGATCCCGGTGTGCGGGGCATCACAACTGCAACAGGAGGTGGGGTCAAGTCCTACCCGCCAGAATATCAAGTAACATCATCGAGTCATCATGACTGCACGGTACAGCGTACTCCGTGTGACATACACGGTACATCGTACTCCGTGGACCCATATCATAGTCTGGGGGTACCTGCCGTAGGTCTTATCCACCCCAATACTATGTCGATAACTAACCCATATCTCAAAGTATACATGCGAGAATCTCAACTCTCTGCGACACACAGTCTACAGGAGGCTTCCGCACGACTATATGTATGTCAACTCACGTCTAGTGCAAGCGAAGCTCCAGCACCACGCTATGCATATCATGATATCTAGAATCTCATGCGAGCGAACCTCCAGCACGGTTTTGTGCACACACAAATTCCTTGTAAGAGCAATGCTCCAGTATGGCTTTTCATGAGAAATAAATCAGTAAGCTTGAGTGCAAGAAGGACTCTAGCACTCTTTTTACTTGTATAAATATGATAGGTGGCTAAATCTTGACAAAACATCTTTTAAATAGTAACCGGTACAAACCGGTACCCTTTCGTATATTTCATGAAATCAATAGCCAACCTATGTACATATTTGCTTAAATCAAAGCAATATAATCATATAAAACATTAAAACATGATAATCATGCAATTTATCTGCCGTACTACCCTTTTTGTAAATTTTACTCCTAAGGGCAAAATCATCTTTTTCTTTATTCACCTATGCTCCGATTTTCGTAAAATTATTATTTCGTTTCTAGATAGTTTAAGAAATTCTAGACCCTGTAAATTCCCTCAAAATTACGTATAGGTATCTCTATGCACCTACAAAATTCCCTTACCTAGAATCGCGCGCAGACTTAACCTGTCTCGATGATACCGAATCTCTCAGCCCAAATGCGCGCCAACCAAAGGTACGTAACTGCATATAAACACATAGTTGAGGTCAATTCAATTATCTTGATCAGTATATCGCATTTATTGACCAACTTAAAGGTATTGGGCCCTATCTACCTTATTGGGTCTCGGCCCATTTTCAGCCCTTTTTTTATTTTTATTAATTCCCTTTTTCAGGTATACCGGGCTCATGCAGCTTACCGATAATTATCGGGCTTCGTTCCAAACTCATTGGATTGCCCATATACCATTTATGGCAATTACATTACAATTCTGAAAAATATTCTTTTCTATACGAAATTAATCCATAATTCCGTAAAACAATCAAAGCTCTATATTAAAGAACTCATATTACTGAAATTAAAATATACTTACCCGGTACGATGCGGAGTACGAAAGTCAGAGCTCAATCGACTCTCGTTCGGGCTTTATCGAAAAGCTGCACAATTAGGTAAATCCGGGTTATTTTCCATTAAATATAATATTAATTAAATTTTCAGAATTTACCCGTAGGTCAATCTCGACCCTCGGTCAACTTACCCGAATCTCGAGTCATCCCCGATAAATTTTTCTTTCCTTTTCCCTTTTTTTCCTTTCTTTTCTTTTCTTTTCTTTTCTTTTCCTCTTTCCTTCCTTTTCCCTCATTTTCCTTCCCTTTCCTTTCGGCCAAACGTGATACCGATCTCAAAAGAACCGGCTCCTCCCCCTGAACACGTTAGTGGCTTCCGTTTAAGCCCAGTCAAAGTGGTTCACCGGGAATCGGCCCGTTTCTCCCTCGGTCTTCCTTCGCTCCGATCGGCGTCCTCCGATCACCTGACGGCGTGTTTCCGGTGTTCACGTGATCGCCGACCTCTCCTCTTCCTCCTCGTGGCTTCGTCAGAGGCTGTCAATCGCCGGTGTGCTGGGATCGTCGTCGGTTGTCGCGGGTCATTTTCGGTTTCTATTTTTCGGGTTCTCCCAAGTTTTTCGAATTTCAACCTTTTTTTATTATTTAACAATTTGTTTTATTATTAAAATATTCATTAAAATATTCAAATATATTCTAAAAATATCTACAATTATATTATTTTATTCCAAACAATTTAATTTAATTTAATTTATTTATTATATTTTTAATCATTTTTTCTGTATAATTTCTCCGTATTTTCGAAATATTGTCCCGGGTGACTTTTCGATATTTCTAAAAATTCAGGATCTTGATCAATTGGACTCAAAAGTATATAATTTCCTCATTATTGATCAAGATATCCTAAATCCTTATTTTTAATTAAATTTTTTTCGACTTTATCCTGAATTTCTATCTTTTGACCGTTTTACCCCTGTACTTATTTCAGAACCAAATTAACCTAACTTTCCTTCATACATCCACCATCTTTTCTTATTTAATTTCGTATTTTCGGTAAACTTCATTTTTTGATCCTTTCCGTTTGGCCTATGACCATTTCGATCCGTATTTGGCTACTTCTGATGTTCACCGAGATTTCAGTTTTATTCAACTTGCAAATTGTATTTCAGTCAAAGCTCTTCTTATGATTCATTGAATATATGAAAATGTACATCACATGAATCATAAGAAAATACATCAACAGAAAATAAAAGTAGGCCTTACACCCCTAGCTCTGAGGATTAATCCCCTAGTGTTTGGCTATAAAAAATACAGGTTTTAAAGAAGAGAGGATCGATCCTTCAAGGAGACAAAATCGATCCCTTAGTGTACTGAAAGGCTTCAATGACTATCTTTTAAGGTTTTCAACAGGAAGAAAAACATTTAATGCTTCACCAACCCAATCGCCATATAAATACCTGCATTTAAGAAGTTGGAGGCAAGAGATACAATCTTGTAAGAGCCATATTTTTATCATATTTTCTTATGATTCATGTGATGTAAACATGGTTGAATGTAAATTGAATAATAAGAAGAGTTGTGCCTAATTGAAAAATGCAAATGGAATGAATAAAAATTTTCGAATGCATTGAAAGATCAAATGAAAGATTGAAATGGCCACAGATTAAATGAATGAGAATCAGACCATTCAGATTGGTGATAGGAATTTAAAACGTGAAATGAGAAAGGGTTCGTGAAGGGAAGTTGGATTGGTTTGGTCCCGAACACGTTGAAGGGTAAAACGATCAAAAGACCCAAAACTCGATGTCAATTCGGTAAGAAATTGACACTGTAAACATGGATTCAAGAAATCTTGACCAATAAAGGAGAAATAATTAAATTTCAGGTTAAATTGATCAAGATATGAATCTATTGGAATAAATCAAAATTTTCACATCGAGAAATTATCCCGAAAATATTGAAAAAATACACTGAAAAGATAAAATCAGACAAATAAATACATTAATTGATTAAACGAAAAAAATATAATATTTTGGGATATTTTGACAAAAATATTATATTTTATTCAATTAAAATAATAATAAATTATAAATTATAAAAAAAAAAGAAAACAAAAAGAAATTAAAAAAATAGAAAATAGTGTCGCGTGATCGCGCGAAACCGATTGTGCCACTACCATCTTCGGCTTCCCCAAAAGAAGGTGAACGATGACACGATGGAGGGTGAGGCAACCGACGAAGCAAGGCCGGCACCGAGGGAGCCTTCACCAGCCAGAATGCCCGCCCTCAGCCAACGAAAAACCTGAAATCGTCGAGGGAGAAACCGCAAGGGGGGACGAGAAATTCGTCGCCACCAGCGCCGATTCGGCCATAGCCACCACCCACTGAAGGTCCCTCATGCGATGCCGAGCCGATTAGTGGAGGAAACGGCCCGGGAAATGGCAGCCAGCGCAGGCAACAGCGAGAAAGGAGAAACGGTAGCAAGACTGAGGAGAGAAGAGGCCAAACCGGCCACTTTTCAGCCAGCCAAGACCGAGCCGACACCAGATCCTTGCACCGTGAGGTCCCGTGGACCTGTCGAAGGTGGAAGTCGGCAAAGAACGAGCCAACGAAGCTTCGAACGACAAAGGAGAAAACCAAATCGGGCTGACCAAAATACATACAAATTTTTCGCATTTGTATGCATCATTTATTAATCATCCTTCCTCGATCGTGAACCACCACACTCTCAACAGTTAGACTGTGTGTCAATGTCTACCTCATACATCCATAACAATTAAGTTTGCAATATAATTTTAGAAGTAAACACTTTTATAAATATATCAGAGTTACTGTTTACAAGTATTTACATTGCTTTACATCCGCAATAGTTACTTACAAAATGCTACTGTGCTATGTCTAGTTTAGATACAAAATAATTCAAGTGTGTATACATGTAGCGATGGGATGAAGCAGATACCAAAAGGGAAAGCCTCCAGTCACTCTCACTCTATACTCAAATCTCTGTAGAGAGGGGGAAAATAAGGGGGGTGAGCAAACCATACGCTCAGTAAGGCAATCATACGAACAGGTAGATACTGCACCATCTACGTGATCGTGATGCCATGCTCGAAAGCATTTAGTTCGTTGTTTTATCTCAAAACATGAGTGTATGATTGTGTTAATGGTATGTAAAGCATTCATGCTATTAAAATCCAGTACACAATTTAATTCAAATTATGGTATAAATCATTATGCATAATTCACAATAAAGCATGGCATTACCCATCATACGTTTTCTCAAATAAGCATGGCATTAACCATTGATGGGCCCTAAGGGTATTACCGCAAGTGCACGAGTCGTACAAGTAATAATGGGATTTTGAGTCCCGAGTTATCGTCTCTAAGAGAAGTTGGTTAGCCTAATTAACTACTGGTTAATCTTACCCTAAGTATATCCTAACAAATTATGAGATTAAGGTGGGTGATCTACATAGCTAAAATTAAAAATACTGAAAGCAATAAAGTAATAAAAACTATAAAATAAAACCGAGCAAAATTACTTACAATGCTCCACGCAATTAAAATACCTACAAAAGAAATTAAAACAGTTAAAACTAATTAACGCAATTAAAATAAAATGCAAATATGGAAATAATAAAGCAAGATTAATTAAACTAAAATTAAACTATCCTACAATTGCAATTGAACTACTTAATTAAAATGCAATTTAAACTAAACTAAAGCTTAATGAAAATAAAATCCTAGGAAATTAAGAAAATAACTATAAACTACATGTCTAAAATATTAACTCTAAACTAATCCTAACTAATTAAATTGAAATTAAACTAAACTAACATTTCAAGAAAAATGAATTAATTACTAAAGTGAAATGCCAAACAAGCCTTAACAATTTTAAATCCTTCCATCCCTTTACTATTCATTTATCATTTTTGCATTTCCTTTCCAGGTCACGGCTCTGTCCAGTGCATGAGCTGTGTCTTGCTGTTCTTTGCTGCTCCAAGCTTGATCTGCTGCTGTCGGTTCTGACCAGACACTGCTCCAACTTGCTCCAGGTTGCTCGAGGTTAGCCATCTAACTACACTGGTCCTCTAGCTGATCTCATTCTGCTCCAGGCTGTTGTCTGTGTCGATAGCTTCTGCTTTGCATTAATGCAGCTGTTTCGGTTCCAACTACCTCATTCTGCTTCTCGGCTCTAGGCCTGCTATTTTTATCAAGTGTTGTCCAGGCGAGGGTTGCTTCTGCTGTTGCTGCTTGTCCTGCAAACTTCTGCTCCAGATCCGTGCACGCCTGCGCCCGCTTTTGCTCCAGGTTTAGCTGCTACTAGTTCGTACAACCGCTGCTCTTGACACCAGTTCAGCTGCTGTTACTCGGTGTCTTGCTACTGCTATGTACCAGCTTCAGTTCGTGGGGTCAAGGGCTATAGTAGAACTGAAGTGGTTAAATGAAACAGTACATAGATGACAGAAAAGTGAAAGTGAACAGGAAAAGAAACTCAAAACAGAGCATAGCAGAGTGCATTGTAGTTCCCGATCACTGCCATGGTGTGCTCAGTCCCTGCTCTGTGATGCATGGGGACATTAAGTAATAATGAGCAAGCTGTAAATAGCTAACTAACTAAAGGAAAAAGAACAGGAAATGCAGTGATACACAAACACAAAATCGAGAAGGGAGAATGCAGTAAATAAAAAGGGAAGCAAGCATGAATATGCAGAAAATAATGGCTTCTGTGCACTGCACAAAACGTCAAATGACACAAGGGTAATCAACAACAATCCATTACTAGATGAAAGTAAAAAAAAAACTAAAAGAACTAAATGAAGATTGACACTGAAAAATAATTAACCAAACTAACAATACCGAATGCACATGAACCGGGAACCATCACCCTCGATTTGCATCAAAGTCTTTTCCAACATGATTCCACATTGCTCTTGATGTGGAACAATGTTCAACATCCATCCACATCAAGGCACCAGAACCGAAATGGAGAAGAATGACTGAAAAAAAAGGAAATCAAAAAATTGTCACCCGATTACTCACTAGGATAGTAAAACCGAGAATGAGAAAAATAACACTTGCTTTAACAAAAACAATCGTAGTTGAAGAAAACCGAGAATGAGAGAAAAGAGAGGCAAACATTTTCCATTAACTTTCCTTGATTCAAATGCAAAAGAAATGCTTTTGATACAATGAACTATAAGTATCCAAACAAAAAAAAAAAAAAAAAAGAAAAGAAAAACTTCATAAAGCATTAAGAACATCCATGAACAGTAAAAAAGTTGATTGCTTGAAAGAAAACTACTCGAAAATCTCTCACAAAAGTAGCTTGAAAATAACCTAAAAGAAAATCTACCCTAAAAATTACATTACACTACTCCTACTCCTAAAATTACATAAAATTTTCAATTATCATCCTTTCCTATTTATAAGCACACTAGGGGTAAAATGGTAATTTCCACATCCTTGATGAGTTGGCATTTTTTTGACCAATTGTCTTCACACCATTGGCTCCTTGAAAAGATATTTCCATGTCATCGGTCTTCTTGTCCAATTAGATGTGCTAGGTGGCATGACTCATGTTGTCCACGTGGCTCAATCTCGATTTTACCCAATTCCAGTCCATTTTCTACCGAAATATTCAAAATTCATACGGATTTGATTTATCTACAAACATGAGAATTTTAATTAAATAAAGGGGATAATTAACAAAATAAATTGGGGATTTAAATTATTAATTAGGAAATTAAGCACGAATAATTCTAAAAATATAGAATGATCAACCATCATGCATTTTTCACAATAAAGCATGGCATTAATCATCATGCATCTTTTTACAATAAAGCATGGCATTAACCATCATGCATTTTTTTCACAATAAAGCATGGCATTAATCATCATGCTTCGGTGCACTTTAAACCATTAACAATCGGTATCTCAAAACAATTCAATACTTGTCAGGTCTTAGCCCCTCCCTCGGACTGTCCTGACCCACAAATCATTTCAATCATGGATTTATTCACAAAGCATTGGACATGTGAGATAGGCAATTTAATAAAAGGTAATAACCTCTAGGTCTGTGGCCATAACCTATGATATCAGCTACACATATCAGGTGTGTGGGATATCACCATTATCTACTTCCACACGGGAGGTGGGTCAAATCCTGCCCGCCGGTCCATAGCAGATCTCATCCGAAGACGGCATATCACATCTCAGCATGGTACGATGTACTCCATGCTACTTGCACAGTACAACGTACTCCGTGGACCTACATAAACATATCATATCACGGCACATCTCAAACGCACGTGTGAGCCTATTTAATCGGTATGACCTCTTGTCTATCCGAAGCTCCTAACACGGCTAACAACATGTCAAAATATCACAAATGCACGTTAGGATCCTATTTAATCGGTGTGACACCCAGTCTGCTCGAAGCTCCAAGCACGGTAACAAATAAGGTGGGCATCTAGTGCGAGCTAAGCTCCAAGCACCATGCCAAAACCAGTATGAAATCCATGTGAAAACCAGTGCGAGCTAAGCTCTAGCACTCATGTGTATAAAACACGTCAAATCTCATGTGAGTCATACTCTAGCACTCTTTCATTCTCACAAAAACCGTGTAGGTGGCTTAAATCTTTGCAAAGCATGGTTAACAAACCAAAACAACTTATTTCTTTTACAAACCATTTCAAATGCTAGCCAACCTACCAATCACTTGCTAAAAAGCAATAAAACATGATTTTCCAAAGCATTATGCTTTTATTTTCATGCACATTTCTCAAAACACTCAATTTTACCCTTCAATCACCCAACATCATTTCCTAATATCTCATGCATTCTAGCAAAGCATTTAATGCGCCCAAATTGCGCACAAATATCTCTAAGAGTCGACACAATTCCCTTACCTCAATTTACTTGAGTGCGACTCTCTTTTCCTTTTAGCTTCTTGCGCTCTTTGCTCTCATTGTTCTGGTGTATCCTCGAAAGTTACGATTTAATCATCCAAACCACTTGAGTTAAAGTTGTTAACTCACATTTGACCTCATTAGTCAATAGAACCCATCTTTGCATTTACCAATGCCTTAATCCACATTTTCCCCTTTTTGGTAAATCTCACAATTTATTCACTAACAACACCTTAAAAATCATACCACAACACTATTATTAACTTCAATATATCCTATTCATCATTAACCTCAACACATTTCACTTTCTTACACTAGATCATTTCTAGGTCATAATGGATTCATTACTTCCTAAGTAGTTTCTACCCTTTCTATGCATACCAAATAAGTCCAAAATCAATATCTACACAATGTACTTGAGTTATTTCATTTAGAAACTTACCTAGCTTGATTTCCTCTTTGCTCCAATGGAAATACACCTTTGATCCTTTAATCCAACAAGTGGAGAAATACCTCCAAACTATGTTGGTCTTCTCTTTGATGTGAACAACTTTGTCTCTAATAGCTTTCCCTCAAATCTTATTGAAAATGGGTGGATTTAGGAGTGAGAAAGCTATATTTTTAGGTTGGAAATGGGAAAGATTGGTTTTTGTCTCGAAAATACAGATCCAACTGCTCCATATTTATAGATTCAGCTTGATGAGATCGATCTGCCTTGGGTGGATATCGATCTGGTCCTCTTAAAATCCCTCTTTTCTAAGACATTTTGAAGTAGGAGATCGATCTATCGAATAGGGGAGATTGATCTGCTTCAAATAGAAGATTAAGGAGATCGATCTGGTCTTAGGGGAGAACGATATGCTTCCAACTCGAGAACTAAGGAGATCGATTTGTTCCATTAAGGATCGATCTGCTCTATTTCATTGCTCAAATAAGAGCTTTCTGGCTCTTCCAGATCGATCTCTCATCCTATGGGATCGATCTGGCCTTCATATTTCCAGATTTTCTATAGTTTTTCTGCAACAACTCATACCAAACTTCATACATTTTATTTCCATGGTCATTTCCTCATCCAATCATCTTTGAGACTTGAAAATGATATCCCATAATACTTCATACACATTAAAACTTGTGTAGAATCTTTGTATATCCAAAGGTACATGATATAAACCAAATAGAAGTGCACAACTTATGCATTTCTCCTTCCATTTTACCATACTATTCATATTCCATTCTGCTCATATTCATCACATATCAAAGTCCATTCCTTCACATTCATACATAATGTAACTTGTATGTACAATCACAACTCTTATTACATGTGTGTACATTTAACTTATGGACTTACATCACATATACTTCACATTACAAGTATATCACCATACTTACGATTTCATTTACATTTCAATGTACATATTACAATTATACAAATACGGGGTCTCACAAGTTCAGCCAGGGAAGAAAGAAAAAGAAAAGAAAAAGGAAAAATTGGGGAAAAAATTTTAGTGATGCAATCGCACTATGGGTAAACCGATAAGCGGTCAAAATTGACAGAGTTAAAATTTGAATATTTAAGTTGATTAATATTTGACTGAAAATTGACTCGAAAAAATATGTAATTGTGTAGCTCAACAATTGACGTCAAACGAGAGCTCGAGTTAGCTTCGATTTGCGTACCATCATGGAATCTCGGGTAAGTAACCCTTAATTTATGATAATTTGCATAGTTATGCGAGTTAGAAATTTACCGCATAAATTACGGATTATTTTCGTATAAAATGAATTCAATTTTGGAATTTAAGATAAATTGTCGTAAATAATTAATTGAGCTATCCAAGAGTTTAGAACGAGACCCAATAAATACTGATGGGCCCAATAAGCCCAATAGGCCTCGATAATGTGAATAGTAAGTGGAAAACATGCTTAAGATTGATTAAGGCTCATTAAAGTGCAACCGGGCCCAATAGGGGTAATTAGGCCCAATGATTTAAATTAAGCCCAATAAAAGTGAAATATGGATAAACATGTTTGGATTTAACCCGATAAATGATTATTTGCAGCTTCGAAGAACATATTGAGAGCTAAACAGATCGGGTGATCGGTAACGTTAGGAAAAGTCAGACTGTACAGAGTAAATTGAGGTAAGGGAATTTTATGAGTAGCTAGAGGTAGCTATGCGTATTTTTAACAGCTTTTACATACATTGAAACTGTATAAAGATCCTAGAAATGGATTAAAAATTTTAAGGACCCGGGATGGGTAAAATGCTATTTTACCCCTACTGAGGGAAAGTTCACCTAAGGATGGTGAAAGCATGACATGCATGAAACGCATGATTTGGAAGATTTTCATGAAATTTTAGCAAAACAAATTGGTAGATTGGCCAGTAATTGCATAAATTTCACAAGATAACACTACATAAGTGTTATTTGAATTTAAATGAAATTCTTTGGAAAATAGGCAGCATATGTGATATAAAGTTCATAAGTTAAATGTACACTCTTGTAATGAGAGTTGGTGATTGTACGTACAAGTTACATTATGTATGAATATGAAGAAATGGACTTAAACATGTGATGAATGTGAGTGGAATGGGAATTAAGTAGTGTAGTAAATGGAATGAAGATTTACATAAGTTATGCACTCCTATTTAGTTTATATTAGGTACCTTTGGCTATGCAAAGACTCTACACAAGTTTTAAAGTGTATGAAGTATGAAAGGATACCATTTTTAAGTCTCAAAGATGATTGAATGAGAAAATGACTATGGCAACAAATTTAAGATATTTTGAGTGAAGTTACTGCAGAAAAATTACAGAAAAATTGGAAAATATGAAGGTCAGATCGATCTAATAGGATGAGAGATCGATCTGGAAGAGCAAAAATGATCTTATTTCAAGCTATGGAGTAGGACATATCGATCTCCAATGGAGCCAGATCGATCTGCTAAGCATTCTGTAATGAGAAGATCGATTCTTAAGATAAGCGGATCGATCTCCTTAACTCTTTGTTTGAGATAGATCAATCTCAAGACTCGACAGATCGATCTCCTTAAGGGTTTTGTAAAGAGTAGATCGATCTGAGATCTCCTACAAGAGTCAGATCGATCTCCAAGAGGAAAATTGGCCTTCGACAAATCGATCTCAAAATGGAAGAAGATCGATCTTGTAGTGATTGCGTTTGGTAAAAAGGACTACCAAACCTTACAGAGATCGATCTCTACAAGGACCAGATCGATCTCATATGCCTGCGTCTATAAAAAGGGGCTCGAGATTTGACTGAAACCTCAGATTTTCCCTTCCACCAAACCTCACCTACCATTTTCTCTCAAGACCCAAGCTTTCTCACTCTAAAAATCACTACATTCCAGCCAGTTTTGGAAGAAACTCAAGAAGGGAAAGTTGTTTCTTGAAGCAAGGAGAACAATATACCAAAAAATCACACATTGGTGTGATCAAGAGAAGGAGTTTTGGCTACCACAACTTTGGCAAAGTAAAGGGTAAGCTTTTCAACATTCAAGCTTCTAAATATGGTTTCTAGATATTTGTGGGTTGAATGATATGTGAAATATTGATAGGAATGATGAATGTAGTGATTGGTGAGTGATATTAAGGGAGATTTATGAAGAGGAAATACATGAAAAAGTGATGGAAAGCTTAAGAGATGGTAAAATGATATTTGTGGAAGAGTAAAATGTGATTAAGGGTTTGAGAAGTATGAATAGATAAATAGAAGACAATGTGTATGTTTAGTAGAGGGAAAGGAAAATAACTTAATGATTGATACGTGTAGCTCGGAATACGAGAGACATGACTAACCTGGATCGCGAACGGAGCAAACGTACAGAGGAAATACGAGAGCGATTTGAGGTAAGGGACTGTGTGTTAGCGATAGAGGTATTTGTACGTATTTTATTGCAATTTGAGTAGGTATGATGCTAGAAATAATATGTTTAGCTATTGAGCTATGGAAATCTATATGAAAGTATTAAAAGTATTAGATATACATCTATATTGTGAAAATGGGATGTGGGAAGGAAAAACAACTTGACATGTATGTTTTCAATGCTTTTACATCTATTCATGATGTTTTGATGTTTTCTCATCCATGTGCTGATTTTGAGATTGAGAAATGATAATAGTTAGGTTGGCTAGTTTTACATGTTTAGCATGGGACGATATGCTATGTAAATAAACATGTTTTGAGTTTTTAAAAGAGAAAATAGCCACCTATTGGATTTCAGATGTGAAATGGTTTTGGAGTTTTAGCTCTCACCCGTTTTGAGGAATTGGACTATGTTGGAGTTTCACTCGCATACGTCTGCATGTTTTGATAAACCGTGCTGGAGTTTAACTCCCACGATGGTTTTGAGAAAAGTGCTGGAGCTTTGCTTGCACATGTTTTTACTGAGTTGAGGTAAACCTGGGGGTTTGGGACCCAAGGGGATGCTAGCCGACGGCCTTGGAACGGGCTAGGCCTTAACGATAAATCGTATCGCGCTGGAGCCTTGCAATGACTGTGTGTCACACTGATAGCTCACCTGGTATATGAGACATGGTTCAAGATGAAAAGTCCATTGGAGTTGGTAGATAGACTTGGGTCCACGGTCGTACGTAGAACTGTGTAGTTATCTATTGGTATACTATGTACCGTGCTGGGTGCACGTGAGTATGAGTATCGTGTAGATGACACATGGCATACGTTATACCTTGAGTATATGAGGAGATGAGCTTGATTGAGATGAGCCGAAGGGTAGGACTGACCCATCCCCCTTCAGGCGAAGTGATACACTGTGCACACCTGATCAGTGAGGCCTGTGATCACTGACTATGGCCATATGTCGTGGATATTAGATTGTCGAAAATTCCATGCCAGTCTCAGAGATACGAGAAATTGAGAAACTCAAAAAAAGAAAGAGATTTGATGAAAAGAAATGTTTTGAGAAAATTAAAGAGAGTTATGATTTGATAAATCTCTCGATTTAAATGCTCGTGCTATGATAGCACTATTTATGACATGTTTTCAAATGAGAATATCGTATACATGTTTTCATGAAAATGCTTATATGAGAAATGAATGTTTGAAAGCATTTTCTAGCAATATTTGCATTTACATTGAAACATGGTTTGTTTATGCATGCATGGGCTATGTAGATTGTACAGTATCTACCCGTTAGCATCCATTTCCTTACTGAGCTGTAGTTTGCTTATCCCACTACTTTTCCCCCTCCAGATACTGAGAAGTAAGGTAGTGCGGTGGTCTCTGGATCCTTTTTGCGTTGGACAGCTCCCACCAGTTGCAAAGGTATAAGATTTGTATACAGATAAGTCTTTTGTATCTATTATAATGTATCGCACAGTTACAAATCAAGAATGTAAACAGTGGTATGGGGGATGCTATGTAAGATATTATTATACAATTAAGTTTGTATATTTACACATACCTATGTAAGATCCACAATTTTGCATATATAACCTTATGAATTTGTGATGTGTATATAAGTCACAAATAATGTAAATGTGTATAGAATGAATACATGCAAGTTTTAAAGTGTATAGCCAGTATAAGAGGTATATTTCCATGAGTGGAATGTGACAATATTGAGTTTTGAGTGGGTAAGTAAAATGGAATGAGTTTATACTTCCATTTGGGTTTATATTGTATACCTATGGCTATACAAAGAATGCACACAAGATTCAATGTGTATAAAGTATGAATGGATGTCATTTTCAAGCCTTAAAGGAGGTTGGATGAGAAAATGACTATGACAGCAAAATAAGTAAAGTTTGGTGTGTGTTTACTGCAGAAAACTATAGTAAAATCTGGAAAATATGAATGAGAGATCGATCTCATGGGATGAGAGATCGATCTGGAAGAGCAAAAAATGCTCTTATATGAGCGATGGAACAAGACAGATCGATCTCCAAAGGGGCCAGATCGATCTGCTAAACATTCTATGTTGAAGGAATCGATCTCTGAAGGGCCAAATCGATGTTCTTAAGCTACTGAGTTGCAACAGATCGATCTCATGCAGGAGCAGATTAATCTTCGTAAGGTTCTGTGTTACAACAGATCGATCTCATGTAAGAGCAGATCGATCTCATGTGGTCTGGAAGGTCGGTTTCAAGAGGAAAAATGTAGAGCAGATTGATCTCCTAAGATAGTAGATCGATCTCATCAAGATAGTTCTATAAATACTGGACTTCTGCACTTCATTTTCCTGAGAGTTACTATTCCATTCAAGAACTAAACCTAAACCTAGCCAAGAAACACTAGAAAACTTTAGTTGGTGATCAGTTTTGAGTGAGATACAGTTGAACAAAGTTACTTGGAAACAAAGGATTGAAATCAAGAGTTGAAGGAGCAAGAAAGATTTTACCATTTTGGTGACAAAGGAAGGAAATTTGAGCTTGGTAAGATTTAATGCACCAAGTTGATATATGTTAAACTAGATGTGTTGATGAGTTTATTGATGTATATATGATTTGTTGGAAATGAAAGGAGAATGAAAAATCACCATGACCTAGATATTGGTGAGAAAATGAGAAAGTGATGAGGAAATGGTATTAACATTGATTTAATGATGGAATATGCATGTATGGAAGATTATGAGGTAATCTTATGAAATGCATATATTGGAAATAAAGAGAAATAAAGAGAAATAAAGATAGTTATGTGAAATGTGGCTTTATACCATAATTGGAGGAAGTGATGAAAACTATGTATTAAATTGAGATTTGGCAAATGAAATGAGTATATAATGATATACTAATGCCAATAATTATAACAGCTTCGAAAATTACCTTGGAAGCTGCTCGGACTGCGAAAGTGAGTTGCACCGAGGAAGAGAGGTCACTTGATGTGATTCGAAGTAAGGGAATTTTGTGAGTAGCTAGAGACGACTACACGTATTTTAAATAGCATTGTGATATTATATGCTATATGAATTCCCATGAATAGGCCTAATGTGTGATAGTGAGTAATGAGATAAAGTGTGAATTTATCCAAAATTAGGATATAAAGCTTGAGCAGCATGTTGTAACACTTCATTCATGAGTTGCATGATAGAATGACTAATGTTTTCACGTATATGTGAAAATAGCACATTTAAGTGCTAATTTGATTTGAAATGAGTGAATTGTGATTTGAATAAGCCATCTATCTGGTTTTGTGTGAAAACCATAACTGCTAGAGAATACTCGCGCTATATTTTGAGATATGCATCATATAGTATTGGAGTGTTTACTTGTATTAAGTTTTAATGCGATTTTATGCATGTGAGAGTACTGGGAGCATTGTTCATACTCAGTTTGTGATTGATGCATATAGAGTATTGGGAGCTATGCTCATACTCAGTTTTACATGATAGAGTACTGGGAGCATTGCTCGTACTCAGTTTTCATGATTTATACATGATATAGTACTTGAGTAATAACTCGTACTTGATTTGAAAAGAGAATTATGCATTGACCTAGTGCTAGAGGTTACTCGCACTAGAGTTGAATATTTTGAGAGGCATACACAGTGTTTAAGAGGCGGAATGTTGATTGAGAGTCACACTCAAGACGCGCACTATAGTTTTTATGTGATATATAATACATGTTAAAGAGAAAAATCGTGACGATTTCGTCCGTGTAGACTGAGTTTCACACTGTTGAGCTGTTCACACGTGGATTTAGAGACGTGGAAACTATTCCATAGTATGTTGGCTAAGACTTACGGCAAGCACCCTGACTATGATGTATTTCCATGGTGTGAGGACTAAGACCTATGGTAGGCATCCCGACCATGAGGAGAGGGTCTATGGGTGTACGTTGTACCGTGCAAATGGCATGGAGTACACTGTACCATGTGGTGGAGTTGTGGAGTTGAGGAGTATATCTAGCTGGCGGTTGTGATGGACTGACCCCCTCCTGTTATAGCAGTGATTACCCGCATACCGAGATCTGTGTTGATTGGGATTTCTCATTATAAGATATGGCCATAGTCCAGGAGAGTATTGCATTTAGCCACATGAGTCTCGCATGATATATCACTTGTTTTCATGATACGGTTAGACCTGAGAGAAATAGGTCGGAAATCGGTTTGTGTTGTGTTGTGAACTGCCATATTTACTGTGATTAATGTGTAAATGGTAATGATTTCTATAAAGGCATTCCGAAATCATAAATATGCACTGTTTTGCATGAATGCCTACATTTGATAACTCAGCATGATTTCAAGTACATTGAATTTATTCTGTACTATTATTGTATCATTTTGATACATGCTTTGAGATGAGAGAAGGAAAGGTAAAGCCTGTATCATTTTGATACATGCTTTGAGATGAGAGAAGGAAAGGTAAAGCCTTATTTTCAATAGATAATGCAGTTGTCTACTTGCTTGGCTGATTTCCTTACTGAGTGCGTTGTTTGCTCATCCCCCTTAATTTTCCACTCTTTACAGATCATCCGCAATAGAGTGAGTCCGGCTGAGGTATAGCATTCATTGTATCCGCTGCCTATCCATCATACGAGAGGTATACACACTCGAACATTTTGTACTAAACAATGTATAAGCACAGTTACATAAACTATTGTACAGTCGGAATGTATATGTACAAATACTGTATAACAGTTATGTTATCAAAAGGAATACTAAATTCTATATATATTGTGAATGAATGTGAGTGGGTGACTAATATCGAATCACAGCCCAACTGTTGAGGAGAGTAGGGTAAGTAAAGTAAAAAGCGAAAAAATTAGTAGTGGGTTTTGGTAAGTCACAAATTGAGGGCGTGACAACCTGGAAGTGTGAATTAAAGTTTAAATATTCCGCTGTAAAAATTTATGAAATTTTAGTAATTGTATTGTCTCACAGCCCAATGATACGATCTAAACATATTATCCGCAAGTGCACGAGTCGTACAAGTAATAATGGGATTTAAGTCCAGAGTTATCGTCCCTCAGAGAAGTTGGTTAGCCTAATTAACTACCGGTTAATCTTACTCTAAGTATATCCTAGCAAATTATGGAGTCATAGTGGGTGATCTACAAGGCTAGAATTAAAAATACTGAAAACAATAAAAATTATGAACTGATGAAAATAAAACAGAGCAAAATTTACTTACTGTGCTTCGAGCAATTAAAAGCAAAAACATGCTCTTCTTTGTTTCATTTTCATGTTGTTGTCCAGATATGTCCAGGTGCTACTCTGCTGCTTCCACCAACTCTACCTCGGTTCCGTGCACTTCTTCCTTCTCTACACAACCTAGCACAACACACCATTTGCTGCTTTAAGCTTCAACCGAACACTGCCCAGCTAGCGTCTTCTACTCTTGCTCCCTATACTGTCCATCATCACATCCAATTCCTGCAATTGCTTCTAACTCCAGCAATAAGAGCCCCCCATACTGCATCTTCTTCATTTCCAGATTTTCTCGCTGCTATACTGGTGTTCTCAGTTCTGTGCTAGCTGTTGTCCGTATCTGCTCCTTGGTACCGTCGGAATAGTCCTCTTGTCCAGCTCTGATCAACTCCTCTTGTTCCTCTTCTACACAACTTCGTATTGACGCTTGTAAGCTCAACTAGTACTACAGGATTGTCGTTCTAGCTAAAACAGCACAGAGCAGTGGACAGGTGCGCTAACAGTTGCTGCTGTAAGTGCCATGCAATGCACTGCATTTGCTCCTACATTTTGGCATTCTGGTATGAAGGTCTGCTGCATGAATGGTGGTGTACATAAAAAAAAGATGAGCAGAAGAATAAAGCTGGATTTTAAAGGCTCAACAATGGCACACCAACAGAAATTGAAACCTTGCAAACTTAAAGTATAAAAATGTAAACCGAGAATGTACTACAATGAAAGTCAAAGTTAACAGAAAATGAAGAAACTGAACAGTAAATTATTCTTAAAACAGGGGCAAACAGAGGAGAAATGATGAATTGAAGAAATACTAGAACAAAGGAATAAATGCAAAAGGAAGCAAAAACGCATGAAGCAGAAAATGAAGTCTAGAAGAAAATCAAATAGGTTCAGTCTCCTCCCTACCCGCATCGTTCCTAGCACTGGAATGAGTGGCCATTCTGCCCCGTTCAGCTTTGCTAACTGATCGCATGAAGCAGGGATACAAGATCGAATAGTAGAGAGGAATGAAACAGCAAAGTGCGATACTTGAGCTTGAAAGCTGATGTAGGGAGAAATCGTGAATGAAATAAGGATTTAGTATAGTAATTCAGTGAAAAACAACTTGGCCATGATACTGTAATGGAAGAAATACAGCCACGGCTTGAGAAAGATTGCTGTGGATCACCAGCTTCTCACAACCACATCCAGATGCCCAATCAACTCATAAGCCATACAGATCGAGGCATAACTGAGTATTCAATCTGCATGTACATGGACAGTAGAAAAACATACTAAAACCAGAATAAAAAGGCAACCCAAATGAACAACTAAAAAAAAAGAAAATGAGAGCAAATGCAATATAAAAAAGAAAACAATAATACCAGCAACTAGAATGGAACTTTTTTCATCTAAAAAAAATAAAATGCAAGTTTGTAGAATTTCTACATCAATGGTGGTAGTAAAGAAAACCAACAGGAAATGCTTTTAAAAACAAGGGAAAAATAAAACTAACTAAAGCTATCTTAAATTCTACCTTAGACTACTTAGATTTTCAATTGCCATCCTTTCCTATTTATACACACACTTAGATGTACAATTGTAATTTTTCCAACCTAGATGAGTTGGCATTGTTTGGCCACTTGTCTTCACACCATTGGCTCCTTGAAAAGATATTTCCATGTCATCTGTCTTCTTGTCCAATTGGATGTGCTTGGTGGCATGGCTCGTGTTGTCCGTGTGGTCCAATCTCGATTTTAGCCAAATTCAAGTCCATTTTCTACCAAAATTTTTAAAATTCATTCGGATTTAGTTTATCTGGAAACATGAGAATTTTAGTCAAAATGAGGGGATAATTAACAAAATAATTTGGGGATTAAAATAATTAATTAAGAAATTAAACATAAATAATTCTATTTTTATAGAATTATCACACCCCCAAACTTGAGCTTTTGCTTGTCCTCAAGCAAAACAAAATAATTGTAGGAATGACAAGTACTAAACACAATAATTTCTCCAATCTCATCATCAAAGAAAAAGTACAAAATATGATCTCAAAGACTCACAATTACAAGTCTAACATTCAGAATCATTCAATCATAAGTCCTAACCCAAATTGGACTCCTCGTGTGTGTGTGAAAATCTCAAATTCACTTCACAGTACATTATCCGGATCAGATTATGCAAACACAATGAATGCAAAGTCAATGACATGTGATCATTCCCATAAGTTTTCTTTTCACTTCTCTCTCCACTAATGTAGTCACACTTAATCAAAGATCAATAGGACTTCATTAAGCTTGTAATGTAAGGCTGGGGCTAAGGTATGATAAAGTCGATTTAGGTTTAATTACCCTTTAACATGCATTACTTCTAGGATCTTTATGTAAGAGCTCAAATATATTTCCCCTAAACTTATTTATTTCACTAATCTTTTTATTTTATTTTTGTATTTTTCTTCTTTCTTCTTTTCTTTTTCTTTAATTTTCATTTTTTTTCTTCATACATAATCCTTCACTATCATTTAATACCCATATAGCTCACAATATATCCTAATGACTTTTCATGCTTTTGGGGTAAAGGATAGGAATAGAGTATTTGAGCTACGAAAACAATTTTGTCGAAATATTTACAGAGAAAAGCTTATTTGGCCTAGATGGGTGACTAGGGGTAGAATATGTACAAGGATGGCTAGAAAGGCTCAAACGATCCAAAGATGGCCTAAATCATTTCCCTAATTAAGTGTGATCTAATATTTCACCTCGAGATCAGATCAAACAAATTCTAGAATATGACGCACAAAATCAATTGAACAAATGCAATCCTATGTACACATAAACTTTCTCTAAATAAATATACTGATTCATGATATGACATGTGCATAAGATGAGGCAATCACAATTAGAATTAAGAAAAATTCAAGAATTCAATTCCATGTTTTTCCTATAATCATGCTTCTTATTCAATCAAAGTCAGACTAAATCATGGGGTCATATCATTGGAATATGGAAAAACTACATGCTAAGCACTAAATCATCCCAAAATCAAACAATTTAAGCTCATAAATTCAAAAAATTTGAAAATTCTTTCTCAGATTTTCGAAAAAATTTTAAAATTTTTTTCAATTTTTCCTAAAATTGCTCAAGGATATCCCTTCCTCCAAACTTAAAGTGCATAGTATCCTCAGTGTACAGATAATATAAGACAGAGTACTCCCCTATCTGATGATAATAAACAATTGAAGCTTGATTGAAAATGTAATGCTGTAAAAGCAACTTGTAAAATAAATAAACAAGAAACAGCAGAAAAGAGAAAAGAACTGTACAAAAAGTGCAAAGAAAAATGAAGCCAAGTAGCAGGATTAGAAGTAGGAGGGTAAGCTAAAGTGGTTACAAAATGCTGATGATCAAATCCTCCCCCTAAATAATGTTTTAGTCTACCCCCATTAACATTAAAGGGTTGTTTCAGAGTCTCATCCATAATTTCAATGGCTCCATGAGGGAATACTTGTGTAATGGTAAAGGGTCCTGACCATCTAGACTTAAGATTTCTTGGAAATAACTTCAGGCGTGAATTAAATAACAGAACTTGTTGACCTGGCTCGAAGTATCTCTCTTTGATTTTCCTATCATGCAATTGCTTAGTCTTTTCCTTGTAGAGCTTGGCATTCTTATAAGCCTGCAACCTGAACTCATCTAATTGATTGAGCTATAGCAGCCTCTTCTCCCCTGGTGCCTCTAAGTTGAAATTCAGGTTTTTAAGGGCCCAGTAGGCCTTGTGCTCAAGCTCTACTGGTAGATGATAGGCTTTACCATAAACAAGCTGATTAGGGGACATTCTTAAAGATGTTGTAAAGGCTGTCCTATAGGCCCAAAGTGCATCATCTAACCTAATGGACTAGTCCTTCCTACTTGGGTTCACTGTCTTCTCCAATATCTCCTTAATTTCCCTATTGGACAACTCTAATTGGCCACTCGTCTGTGGGTGATAAGCAGTGGCTACCTTATGTTTGACCCCATATTTCTTTAAAAGCCCATCAAAACTTTGATTGCAAAAGTGGGATCCTCCATCACTAATGATAGCCCTAGGTGTGCCAAATCTTGTGAAAATATTCTTCTTCAAAAACCTTATCACCACCTTGGCATCATTAGTCTGTAAAGCCATCGCTTTAACCCATTTCGACACATAGTCTACAGCCACGAGAATATATAGATTGCCATATGAAGGAACAAATGGTCCCATGAAGTTAATACCCCAGACATCAAAGAGTTCTACTTCTAAAATATTAGTCAAAGGCATCTCATTTCTTTTGGAAATATTACCTACCCTCTGACATCTATCACATTTCAATACAAAGTAGTGGGCATCCTTAAACAACGTGGGCCAGCAATATCCAGATTGCAAAACCTTGGCCGCTATCCTCTCTCCTCCAATGTGCCCTCCATAATCAAAAGAATGGCAATGTCTAAGTATATATTCTACTTCTTCCATAGGGACACACCTCCTTAAAATCTGGTCTTTACATTGTTTGTACAAGAAGGGTTCATCCCAAACATAATACTTAACATCACTCAAAAACTTTTTCTTTTGCTAGGTAGTCAAATCAGGTGGCATCACATTGCTCACCAGATAATTCACAAAATCAGCGTACTAGGATAATTTGGAATGCCCAAACGTAAATAACTGCTCATCAGGAAAGGACTCATTAATAGTTGTACCATCTTCTTTGAGTCCACTCTCCAATATAGATAGATGGTCAGCAACCTGATTCTCCATTCCTTTCCTGTCCCTAATCTCCAAGTCAAACTCCTATAGTAGAAGGATCCATCTAATCAGTCGAGGCTTTGCATCCTTCTTGGAGACTAAGTACTTAATGGCAGCATGATCAGTATAAACTATTACCTTAGTACCAATGAGATAGGAGCGAAACTTATCAGAAGTAAATACTACAGCTAACAACTCCTTCTCGTAGCAGCATAGTTCAATTGGGCCTCATTCAGAGTTTTGCTTGCATAGTAGATAGCATAAAAGACTCTTCCTTGTCTTTGTCCTCATGCAGCCCCAATAGCATAATCACTTGCATCACACATAAGCTCAAAGGGTAAACTCCAATCCAGAGCTATGATTACAGGGGCTGTAACTAATTTTTCCTTCAAAGTCTTAAATGCTCCTGAGCATCGTTCATCAAAGAAAAATGTAGTGTCTTTTTCTAGGAGATTACATAAAGGCTTAGATATCTAAGAAAAATCTTTAATGAACCTTCTGTAAAATCCTGCATGGCCCAAGAAACTTATGATTCCTTTAACAGAGGTAGGGGGAGGTAACTTCTCAATGATTTCCACCTTAGTTTTATCCACTTCTATCCCACTAGCAAAAATTTTATGCCCAAGCACTATACCTTTATTCACCATAAAGTGGCATTTCTCCCAATTAAGCACTAAATTTGTTTATTCGAACCTCTTCAGTACCAATGCCAAATTATGCAGACATAAATCGAAGCTATCCCCGAATACTTAGAAATCTTCCATGAAAATCTCAAGAAAATCCTCCACCATATCATGAAATATGGCCATCATGCAATGTTGGAATGTAGCAGGTGCATTGCATAGGCCAAAAGGCATTCTTCTAAAACCAAAGGTCCCATAGGGACAGGTGAAGGTAGTCTTTTCTTAGTCTTCTAGGGCTATAGCTATCTGATTGTACCCAGAGTATCTGTCCAGCAGACAATAAAATTTGTGACCAGCTAATCGATCTAACATTTAGCCAATGAAGGGTAAAGGGAAGTGGTCTTTTCTGGTGGTGTTGTTGAGTTTCCTATAGTCCATGCATACTTGCCAACCAGTGATAGTCCTAGTGGGGATGAGCTCATTATTCTCATTCTCGATCACTGTCATCCCTCCCTTCTTAGGAACACATTGTACAGTGCTCACCCAGGCACTGTTAGAAATGGGATAGATGATCCCTGCATCTAACCACTTAATGATCTCCTTCTTGACAACTTCTTTCATTACAGGGTTCAATCGACGCTGGTGCTCTATGGATGACCTATACCCTTCCTCTAATAGTATCTTATGCATACAGATTGAGGGACAAATACCCTTAAGATCAGAGATAGACTAGCCTATAGCCTTCTGATGCTCTCTTAAAACTTGTAGTAATTTTGCTTCCTGATCACTGGAGAGAGCAACAGATACTATTACTGGTTGTGTGGAGGATTCACCTAAGTAAGCATGCCTAAGTTATGAGTATAAAGGTTTGAGCTCTAATGCTAAAGGTTCACTGGTGGATGGAAAGATATTTGAAGTTGGAATACATGAAGGATCTAGTGTCTCAAATTGGGTAATTTCCTCAAAATGAGTAACCTCTAATAATTGTAAAGTTTCGTAGACCTCATTATCATTTTCACTGTATTCTCTAAGATTAACAGATTTTACTAAGGAGGCTTCTAAAGGATTTACAGGATGTGTCTTAGAAACTCCTCAGTAATATCTTTATAGACTAAATCCATCCTAAAACAATCATGAGAGTCATTAGGGAATCTTAGAGATTTGAAAACATTAAACTTCACTTCCTGATCTTGAACTCTCATTGTTAACTCCCCCTTCTGTGCATCAATTAAAGTTCTACCAGTCGCTAGGAAAGGTCTGCCTAATATAATGGGGACTTCCCTGTCTTCCTCCATGTCTAACACGATAAAATCTGTAGGGAAAATAAACTTATCCACCTTTACTAAGACATCCTCAATGACCCCCTTCAGATATTTAATTGATCGATCAGCAAACTGGAGGGTCACTGTAGTGGGCTTGGCATCCCCTATTCCTAACTTCTGATAGATAGACAAAGGCATTAGATTTATACTAGCTCCTAAATCACACAGGGCTCTACCAAAAGAATAAATTTCCAATAGTGCATGGTATGGTAAAACTCTCGAGATCCTTGAGCTTGGGGGGTAATCTCCTCTGGGTAATGGTGCTACATTCGTCCGTTAAGGCCACCGTCTCATAATCTTCCAATCTTCTTTTTTTAGAGAGGATGTCCTTCATAAACTTCACATAGGTTAGCATTTGCTTTAAGGCATCTGCGAAGGGAATGTTGATGTGAAGTTTCTTAAAAACCTTAAGGAATTTGGCAAATTGTTGGTCCAATTTTTTATTTTGAAACCTCTAAAGAAAAGAAGCTGGTGGTCTAACAGGAGGAGATGTAGTGGAAACATCTGTAGCATCAAAGGATAAAGAAGGTTGTTACAAAGAAATAGGTAAAGGTGAAGAATTGCCTAGCTTTGTTTCCGTTGCAGCTTGATCTTTTGATTCCTGCTCCTTCTAAGCTGCTTCGGTAGAACCTATGGGTTTTTCAACTATGGGCTTGTCAAGTCTGGACTTAATTGGTGGATCTACTAGTTTTCTGCCACTCCTAAGGGTGATGGATTTCACATGTTCCTTACCTTCCTTTTGCCTAACAGGATTGACTTCAGTATTACTAGGAAGGGTCCATTGAGGACGTTGACTAAGAGCGTTTACTATTTGTCCCACCTGAACCTCTAGGTTTTTAATTAAAGCTGCTTAATTTTACAGGATCGTTCTGAGAATTTCCTCGAGGGAGGGCTTCTTTTCAGCTGCTGATAAGTGTTGGGGTTATGGTGGTGGTGGTGGTTGATGGAAGTGGGATGGATGGGAATGATTAGGTGGATGATGTGGATACTGAGCTGGTGGGTGGTGAGGAAATTGATGCTGTGATGTTACCTAAACCGGTGGAGCTTGAAAACTAGGGGGTCCTACTGCTCTAGAATTAGAAGTTTGCCCTTGGTTTTAGCTCTAAGAAAAGTTAGGATGGTTCCTCCACCCCGAATTATAGGTGTTTGAAAAAGGGTTATTCTGTTGCTTAGGGGGAGCAACGTACTAAACCGATTCTAAGTTAAGTGGACACCTATCTACAGCGTGGGTACCACTGCACAGATCGCAAGAGAGAAAAGGACTTTGGATAGAAAATACAGGGTTAGCATTGGTCGAAGGATTATGTTGGGTACTAAGCGACTCTACCTTATTCGTAAGGTTAGCGATTTGAGAGGTCAAGGTAGACAGTATGTCGAGCTCATAAATACCCATCGGCTTCTTTGGCAATTGCCTCTCTGAGGACAATTGATAGTTGTTAGCTACCATCTTATCTAACAACTCATAAGCTTCCTCCTCTGTTTTGCACATCAGGGCTCCACCCGTAACAACGTCCACGATGGTATTATTTTGGCTTGTAAGTCCGTTGTAGAAAGGTTGGACTTGCAGCCACAAAGGTAGGCCATGGTGAGGGCACTTCCTAAGAAGCTCCTTATATTATTCCCATGCTTCGTAAAGAGATTCAGAATCGACCTGGGTAAAGAAAGATATGTCACTACGGAGTCTGGCCATTTTAGAGGGAAGGAAAAACTTGGCTAGAAATTGATGGGCTAACTCGTCCCATGTAGAAATGGATCCTGGAGGAAAGGAGGTTAACTAGTGTTGCGCCCTATCCCTAAGTGAGAAGGGGAATAATCTTAGTCTAAGCGCATCATCAGATAATCCATTGTGCTTGAACGTGTTGCACAAATCCAGGAATTGCCCAAGGTGAGCATATGGGTTATCATGCTGAAGCCCACTGAACTGTAAAGAGGACTGGATCATCTGGAGGATGGAAGGTTTAATTTCAAAATTGTTAGCAGGGACAGCTGGTGGCCTAATACCGGTGTAATATTCTCCAATCGTCGACACCGCATAATCTCCAATGGTCCTGATTTCCCTATTTTCTGCCATGGTGTTTTGCAACGAAGCTATAAATTTCCTAGAATCCTTTCGAATTTTCCTAAGAGTTCGTTCAATTTCAGGATCTAGAGGAAAGCAATGAAAACTCTTGACTCTACGCATGCAAATATCACAAAGTCCTCTTAAAATTTTATTAAATTTTTAATTTTTTATTTAATTATGAGAAAATTTAACTAAACTAAGTAAGGCTCTAAATATTTACAACCTAAATATTTACAAACTAAAATTACATCTAAGCATAATTTCACCTATACTAATTAATGGCTAATTAAGACTTCCCCGGCAACGGCGCCAAAAACTTGATACGATCTAAACGTATTATCCGCAAGTGCACGGGTCGTACAAGTAATAATGGGATTTGAGTCCCGAGTTATCGTCCCTCAAAGAACTTTGTTAGCCTAATTAACTATCGGTTAATCTTACTTTAAGTATATCCTAGCAAATTATGGAGTCATAGTGGGTGATCTACAAGGCTAGAATTAAAAATACTAAAAACAATAAAAATTATGAACTGATGAAAATAAAATAGAGCAAAATTTACTTACTGTGCTCCGAGCAATTAAAAGCAAAAACATGCTCTTCTTTGTTTCATTTTCATGTTGCTGCCCAGACATGTCTAGGTGCTACTTTGCTGCTTCCACCAACTCTACCTCGGTTCCATGCACTTCTTCCTTCTCTGCATAACCCAGCACAGCATGCCACCTGCTGCTTCAAGCTTTAATCGAACACTGCCCAGCTAGTGTCTTCTGCTCCTGCTCCCTGTACTGTCCATCATCACATCCAGATCCTGCAATTGCTTCCAACTCTAGCAATAAGAGCCCCCTATACTGCATCTTCTCCATTTCCAGATTTGCTCGCTACTGTACTGGTGTTCTCAATTCGGTGCCAGCTGCTATCCGTATTTGCTCCTTGGTACCATCGGTGTAGTCCTCTTGTCCAGCTCTGATAAACTCCTCTTGTTCCTCTTCTGCACGACTTTGTATTGACATCTATAAGCTCAATTAGTACAATAGGGTTGTCGTTCTAGCTAAAACAGCACAGAGCAGTAGACATGTGCGCTAATAGTTGCTGCTGGAAGTGCCACGCAATGCACTGCATTTTGCTCCTGCATTTTGCACATGCATTCTGCATTTTGGCATTCTGGTATGAAGGTCTGCTGCATGAATGGTGGTGTACATAAAAACAAAGATGAGCAGAAGAATAAAGCTAGATTTTAAAGGCTCAACAATAGCACACCAGCAGAAATTGAAACCTTGCAAACTTAAAGTATAAAAATGTAAATCGAGAATATACTACAATGAAAGTCGACGTTAATAGAAAATGAAGAAACTAAATAGTAAATTATTCTTAAAACAAGGGCAAACAAAGGAGAAATGATGAATTAAAGAAATACTAGAACCAAAGAATAAATGCAAAAGGAAGCAAAAATGCATGAAGTAGAAAATAAAGTCTGGAAGAAAATCAAACAAGTTCGATCTCCTTACTACCCGCGTCGTTCCTAGCACTAGAATCAGTGGCCATTCTGCCCCGTTCAGCTTTGCTAACTGATCACATGAAGCAGGGATACAAGACCGAATAGTAGAGAGGAATGAAACAACAAAATGCGATACTTGAGCTTGAAAGCTGATGCAGGGAGAAATCGTGAATGAAATAAGGATTTAGTCTGGTAATTCAGTGAAACACAACTTGGCCATGATACTGTAATAGAAGAAATATAGCCACAGTTTGAGAAAGATTGTTGTGGATCACCAGCTTCTCACAACCACATCCAGATGCCCAATCAACTCATAGGCCATACAGACCGAGGCATAATTGAGTATTCAATCTGCATGTGCATGGACAGTAGAAAAACATACTAAAACCAGAATAAAAAGGCAACCCGAATGCATAACTAAAAAAAAAAAAAGAAAATGAGAGCAAATACAATATAAAAAAGAAAACAATAATACCAGTAACTAGAATAGAACTTTTTTCATCTAAAAAAAGTAAAATGCAAGTTTGTAGAATTTCTATATCAATGGTGCCAGTAAAGAAAACCAACAGGAAATGCTTCTAAAAACAAGGGAAAAGTAAAACTAACTAAAGCTACCTTAAATTCTACCCTAGACTAGTTAGTTTTTCAATTGCCATTCTTTCCTATTTATACACACACTTAGGGGTACAATTGTAATTTATCTATCCTAGATGAGTTGGCATTGTTTGGCCACTTGTCTTCACACCATTGGCTCCTTGAAAAGATATTTCCATTTTATATGTCTTCTTGTCTAATTGGATGTGCTAGGTGGCATGGCTCGTGTTGTCCGTGTGGTCTAATCTCGATTTTAGCCCAATTCCAATCCATTTTCTATCGAAATTTTCAAAATTCATCCGGATTTATTTTATTTGCAAACTTGAGAATTTTAGTCAAAATGAGGGAATAATTAATAAAATAATTGGGGGATTAAAATAATTAATTAAGAAATTAAGCATAAATAATTCTATTTTTATAGAATTATCACCCAACCATAGTAGTGTATGTATGGATAAAGGGCACCCGGAAGTGGGGTGGGACAGTGTATAAGGATGATGTTCGGTTTTCCTAACTGGGTAACTAATTGCAGCAGCTGGTACCATGCATTCTCGGTGACTGTTGCACACAACTGTTGTTTGCTTTCTATGGTAGATGACTAGTACTGAGGGAAGGCCGGGGAATGTGCTGCATTTACAACAGCTGGTGGAGATGCAGACCCGGAGAAACGGTGCTGCTACGCATAGCATGACTTGGTGTAGCCGTCTAGAATGCATTAGCAGGAGTAGGTTAGCAACCAGGAGCAGAAGCGGGAGCCGGACATTGCAAGGAGCAGAGGGCATACTGGTCAGGCCGAGGACGTGCAGCAGATGGCAGAATCGGATAGTACCTGGATGCAGAACCAAAACAAAGCAAATGTGCATGGTACCATTGCACAGTCGGGGCAGTTGGCAGATTACACATTTCGGTTAAGGCCACGTTTGGCCATTTCATCCTACTGTTACAATTAGTTTAGGCATGTTTGGGATTTTTTTTATGCCATTTACATTAGTTGTTAAGTTAGGAAAAATAGATTTTCATTGCTGGTTAAATTAGTGATTAGTTTTAATTAGGATAAAAGTTAACTTTTGATAACATTAGGATGATAATTTTTTTTTTTAGAAACTCATGTGTTGCATTTAGAATTAAGTTAGAGATAGAATTAGTTCATAATTTAGTTTTTAATTGAAAAATTTAAAATCAAAAAAATATTTTAGTTCTCATGCATTATTTAGATTTTGTTTTATTAGTTAGAGTTAGATTTAATTTAGGATCATTTGATAGGTAGTTAATTTCTTAGTTGGATTTAAGAATTTCTTTAGTTTAATAGAAGTTTTATTTTATTAGACTTTAGGTTAGCTTAATTTGCTTTTTTATTAAGTAGTTTAATTACATGCATATTTTATTTTTATTTTAAGCTTGTTTAATTTTAATCTAGTTAATTTTGTTTCTTATTTTCATAGTTGCATTTTTAAATTGCGTTGATTAATTCTAACTATTTTAATTATCTTTTGTAGGTATTGTTTTTTAAATTTCTTATAGCTCTGTAAGTAATTTTAGCTCTGTTTAATTTTCTTTATTTTATGGTTTTTATTATTTTCAGTACTTTTTAATTCTAGCCTTGTAGATCACCCATTAAAAATTCATAATTTGCTAGGATATACTTAGGGTAAGATTAATCGGTACTTAATTAGGCAATTCAACTTCTCTATGGGACGATAATTCGGGCTCAAATCCCATTATTACTTATACGACCCGTGCACTTGCGGATACACGTCTAGGTCACTTAGAGTGGGCTTAGTCAGACATCACCGACACCAGATCCTTGCACCGCGAGGTCCCGCGGACCTGCCGGAGGTGGAAGCCGGTGAAGAACCGACCGATGAAGCTCCGAATGGCATAGGAGAAAATCAAACCGGGCTGAACCAGGTTGAACCGGACTGGGTCGGTTCAACCAGGGAAGAAAGAAAAGAAAGAAAAAGAAAAGAAAAAGGAAAAATTGGGGAAAAACTTCCAGCGATGCAATCTAGCTACGGGTAAACCGGTAAGGAGTCGAAATTGATCGAGTTAAATTTGAAATATTTAAGTTGTTTAATATTCAACTGAAAATTGACCCGAAAAAATATGTAATTGTGTAGCTTGACAATTGATGTCAAACGAGAGCTCGAGTCAGCTTCGGTTTGCGTACCATCATGGAATCTTGGGTAAGTGACCCTTATTTACGACAATTTGCATAGTTATGCGTGTTAGAAATTTACCGTATAAATTACAGATTAATTCCGTATAATATGAATTAAATTCTAAAATTTGAGATAAATTGTCCTAAATAATTAATTGAGCTATCCAAGAGTTTAGAACGAGGCCCAATAAATACTGATGGGCCCAATGAGCCCAATTGGCCTCGATAATGTGAATAGTATGTGAAAAACAGGTTTAAGGCCGATTAAGGCCCATTAAAGTGCAACCGGGCCCAATAGGGGTAAACATGCCCAATAATTTAAATTAAGCCTAGTAAAAGTGAAATATGGATAAACATGTTTGGATTTAACCCGATAAATAATTATCTACAGCTCCGGAGAACATATTGGGAGCTAAACGGATCAGGTGATCGGTAGCGTTGGAAAAACTCAGACTGTATAGAGTAAATTGAGGTAATGAAATTTTGTGAGTAGCTAGAGGTATCTACACATACTTTTAACAACTTTTACATACATTGAAACTATATAAAGATCCTAGAAATGGATTAAAAATTTTAAGGACCCGGGATGGTAAAAGACTATTCTACCCCTACTGAGGGAAAGTTCACCTAAGGATGGTGAATGCATGACATGCATGAAATGCATGATTTGGAAGATTTTCATGAAATTTAGCAAAGCAAATTGGTAGATTGGCTAATAATTACATAAATTTCACAAGATAACACTACGTAAGTGTTAGTTGAATTTAAATAAAATTCTTTGGAAAATGGGCCAACTATCAAGTTTATATGAAAATAGATAGTGCAGGAGCATTGCTCGCACTATATTTGAGTTTGTGATTGTGCTTAAAAGGTACTGGAGTGGTTGCTCGCACCGATTTGTGTGACATCATGTGCATAAAATGTGCTAGAGCAGTTACTCGCATTGATTTTTACTATTGTGAAATGCATGAGAGGTGCTGGAGCCTAGCTCGCACCTTGTTTTGACTTGATACGCATAAAAAGGTGTTAGAGCGATTGCTCGCACTAGTTTTAGTGATTTGACATGCATGAGAGGTGCTGACTTAGCTTGCATCCTGATATGATAATTGCATAAAAGCCATACTGGAGCCTTGCTTGGATGTGATTTAATCGATTTAATTGTATAAAAGCCATGCGGGGGTGTAACTCGCACGAGATTTGAATTATTTATGCATGAAACCGTGCTGGACCGTTGCTCGCACGAAGTTTTGATTTACTTGAGCATTCATTCGTGCTGGAGCATTGCTTGCACGAAGTTTTGAATGATTTATGCATGATGTCGTGCTGGAGCTTGCTCGCACGTGATTTTATATGGATTTATAACTCTTTTAAAGTCGTACTGGAGTGCTGCTCGTACGCAGATTTTACTGATTTTATGGAAAACGTGTTGGAGCTTCGCTCGCACGAGGTTTTCAAATATCATGAATATGCATGGAGCCGTACTGGAGATTTGCTCGCACAGGGATTTATATGACATGCATATAGCCATGTTGGAGCCTCTTGTAGATTGTGTGTCACAGTGAGATGATATGCCCACATGTACATACTGAGACATAGGTTAGTATGGGTGGATAAGACCTACGGCAGGCTCCCCCTGACTATGATTTGGGTTCACGGAGTACGCTGTATCGTGTATGTAACGCAAAGTATGCTGTACCGTGGAGATTGTTGGAGTGGAGTGGCATTAGCCACGAGGTTGTAAGCCTTGCTTTCACAATCCTGGTATTTATGTTGTTCTGGCGGCAGGACTGACCCACCTCCCATTTCAGGTGTGATTCCTCGCACACTAGGTACCGTGTAGCTAGGGATAACTAGGATATGGCCATAGTCCTCGATGTTACTGATATAGTCACCTACATGTCTCACATGATATAACTTTTGGTCTCGAAAGACCAGGGTAGACCCGAGGGAGGGATCATTTCACGACCCGAACTACCCAAAAATCAGAGTTAATTTTTCGCGTTTTGTTATTTCTATTTCATACTTACCTTTCCTCTGATCGTGACCACACTCCACTAACAAATTGGGCTGTGCGTCAATGCCAGTCCCACCATACATTTACCATATAACTTAATTCTTTCTCAGTCATTTATAAAATGTCTACAATATTTATACATCCCCTAGAGACACTTACAAACATGTTACTGTGCTATGCTTATGTAGATATAATATGTACAAGTGTATATACCTTATGTTGATGGGCAGCAGCGGATATTTAGAATGCAGTACTGAGTCGCCTCAACTTCAACTGGAGATTATCTGTGGGAGAAAATGAAAGGGGTGAGCACATCAAGCTCAGTAAGGCAATCCTACGAACAAGTAGGTAACAATACTACCTACATGAACGTGGTGCCATGCATAAACCACCCTTTCTCCACACATTTTAAAATAAATTATATGAGTTATGATGTTATGTAAATCAAGTTTGCACGAAAAATTCAACATGCAATTATATTCAAAATCATATCTTTCTCGTTTAAAATTTCACAGTAAAGTCAGGACTCGACCCCTCCTTCGGGTGATCTTGACTCACACAAAATCATGAAAATTTGTTTACATCACATATGGGTTTAAAAGCATGGAAATAACCATCATGCACATTTAGTTTAAAAACCCAGTTTGATTTCATCAAAATCGTCGACATGCGAGACGAGGCAATATCTGTATAACGGCAATAACCAGGACTGTCCATATGTGTCCTCATGAGTCCCTCTAGCTTCACGGATCCCAGTCTGCGAGGTCTCACCCTGATCGGGAACCGCCCGGGAGGTGGGTCAATCCAACCCGTCAGTCTTATCCGATCTCACGCATCCGAAGATGCCGTATCCAAAGATACCCCGTATCACAAGATACCGTATCCGAAGATACCCCGTATCACAAAGATACGTATCCGAAGATACCCCACGGTACATCGTACTCCATGCTACTTGCACGGTACATCGTACTCCATGGACCCATATCACTCTAGGTACTCCAGCCCAAATGGCCTGCTTCCCACAGAGAGGTTTTATTTCTTAATACTCATGCAATGTCTCAAAACGCACGTGCGAGCCTATTAAATCGGTGACACACAGTCTACCCGATGCTCCAAGCACGGCTCATCGCATGTTCTCATAAAATCAGTGCGAGCGATGCTCAGAACTCTCATCAAATCAAGTAAAATCGGCAGAGCCCGCTTTACATTCCCACAAGGCCGCCAACCTCATCCCTCACTCTCACCCCCACTTAAAGGTCTTTTGAGCCTGTTGGGCCTTTTGGCTGACTCCAAGGGCAGACAGCGCTACTCTCAATAAATCCAGTAAAACTAGTGCGAGCTAGGCTCTAGAACTATATATATGAATCGCATGAAAATCATATAAAATCTGGTGCGAGTTAAACTCCAGCACCCTGTCTCGAAAAAGCACGTGAAATCTGGTGCGAGTTATACTCTAGCACCTATGCATGTAAAACTCTAGTGCGAGCTCTCGCTCCAGCACTAATGCATGCATCACACAAATCAAACATCGTGCGAGCTGAGCTCTAGCACGTCACATGTAAATAAAAACATGTAGGCGGCTCAGTTATCTCCAAATAGTTTTCACAGAAATTACATCGTTTAAGGTATGCAATGCTATGCATTTTTCTTTAAAAGTGAGCCAGCCTACTCATGCATGTGTTAAAATACCTCCAGAACGAGCAGAAACCTCTTGTCCTTGCTCCTCCCAATTTTTCCTAAATTTGTAAACATTTACCCTTAACAAGGGTATTTCAGTAATTTTGCCCATACGGGGCACTAAAATTATTATTTGACCTCTAGACCCTTCAGGTAATTTTTAAAGACTGCAAATGAACTTAAAATTGCGTAAAGTTACCACTAGCAGTCCGTAGAATTCCCTTACCTTATTTTCCTGTCGAGTCTGACCTTTCCACTGATGTCACGTCGCGCAGTCCGATCTGCTCTCAATCCAATGCCCGGAACTGCGTATCAATATTCCTCAGGTCAGATAACATACAATTTAATTGTATTTCCTATTTTTTGGGCTTAATTTAAATTATTGGGCCCGTTTACCCCTATTGGACCCGATTGCACCTTAATGGGCCTTAATCGGCCTTAAGCCCGTTTTCCACTTAATTTTCACTTTATCGAGGCCTATTGGACTCATTGGGCCCACTAATAATTTATTGGACCTCGTTCTAGCTCTCGAATAGCTAAATTCATTATTTACGACAATTTATCTAAATTTTCATAATTTAATTCAATTTATGCGGAATTTAAATCCGAAACATACATAACGATGTAAATTATCGTAAATAAGGGTTACTTACCCGAGATTCCATGCTAGTCCACAAATCGAGGCTATCTCGAGCTCTCGATGGATGCCAATCGTCGAGCTACATAATTTCATAATTTTTCGGGTAAGTTTTCAGCCCAAAATTAATTAAATTAAATACTCCGAAATTTAAATCGGGTCAATTCGACCTCTCACTGACTTACCCGAAGCTTGATTGCATCGCTGGAATTTTCTCCAATTTTTTCTCTTTTTCTTTTTCCCTTTTTCTTCCTTTTTTTCCTCTCTTTTTGGCTGAACCGGTTCAGTCCGATTCGGACCGGTTCAGACCGTCGGTTCACTCCGGTTCGGCCGGTTCACCGCCTTGCCAGCCGGTTCTCCGCCGGTTTCCATCGCCAGTGGCTCCGCAAGGTTGTCCGCATCACGAATCTACCCTCGGTTTCGATCGGGGTCGCCGGAACGCCGCCGGTTCGGCTCTTCTCCCTCGGTCGTCGGACCCATTTTCCTCCTCTTGGCCATCGCCGGCGTTTCCCGCCGTTTCGTCGGCTGATACCGGTGCAGAAAGGACCGTCGTCGCCTGGGCTTTCAGAATCGGGCCTCGGTTCGGCCCGATTCGTCTCCGTTCGCCGCTGGTGACCCTTTCTTTCCCACGGCCTTCTCCTCCGTTTTTCGTCGGATTTCGGCGTCCTTGGCGCGCGTCACCGGTGGCCTGAAGACCGTCGACCTCTCCTCTTTCTTTTTCGGCCCTTGGCCTGGCCGTCGACCGCCGGACGGCTCACCGGTCTCCCTCGGTCAGCTGCTTCCGTTTTCATTCTCTTCCTTTCGCGATTTTCGCGAATTCTGACTGTTTTTTTTTCAATTTCTTAATTTATTTTTATTTTTATTTATTTTATTTAATTATTACACTATTCATTAAAATACTCCATAAAATCCAAAATATCTACACTTATATTATTTTTATTTTAATTTGATTTATTAAATATATTTTTCTCTAAATTTTCGATATTATTCCTTCGCGCTTTTCGAGATATCGTTCCGATAATTTTTCGATATTTTTAAAATTTCTGAATCTTGATCAATTGACCCAAATTGTATAATTTCCTCATTATCGATCAAGATATCTTACATCCTTATTTTTAATTAAAATTTTCTTATCGCTTTACACCGACCTTCGGTCTTTTGACCATTTTGCCATTACACGTGTTCGGGATTAATTTAACCCGACTTCCCTTCACGAATACTCATTCATTTCATATTTTAAATAAATTCGGGTCTTACAACTCTCCCCCACTTAAGGAATTTGGTCCTCCAAATTAGAAACAAGTCATATGAGTCCATATACAACTCCGGGTACATCGATCTATCATACTCTTAAATTCTTATGTGACCTTCTCCGGAGTGTATTACTACCAAAGGACTTTAATTAGGGAGATCATCTTAAACCTCAATACTTTCTCTTTCCTGTTTAATGCCCGAATCAACTTTTTCAATATACTTATAATTGCATTAAGCTGAACTATTGGATCTCATATCTTATCACCTATGCTGGATCTGGATAGTATTCTCGAAGCATCAAAAGATGGGACACATTGTGGGTGCCTGTTAATTCAGGTGATAACACCAACCTACAAGTCTTATCCCCCACTTGTCCAATCTCTCAAAATATTCCATCCAGCGCAACTCAATTTACCTTCTTCCAAAAGCTCGCTATGTCCTTATTCCCTTAGGACAAGTAACTTTCAACCATACTAATTCACCAAAGGTGAATTCCAATACTTGTCTATCTGCTCTGAGGTGTTCTTAATCTCTCATCCTTAACTAAACATCCTCAGAGACTTATTATCCAAGGTCGAAAATGATTCTATCTATCACCCACTTTTTCTTATCCAATTCGGGGAACAACCCCTACAGCCATACACTGCCTCATATCTTGTTATCCCGATACTCAAGTGACAACTGTCACCATTGGCGAATTCAATTAGAAATCAACTGATCATTCCAGGAGCTTATAAAATCAATGGCACACGCTTTCATCGGATCCTCCAGAACTTGTACAGTCCTCTTTGACTGACCATCTGTCTGAGGACGGAAAGCTGTGCTAATACTCAGTCGGGTTCCCATAGCTTCCAAAAAAAAAAATATTCCCTTAAGTAAGAAGTGAAGCGGGAATCCCTATATGATACCATGCTCACTGGAACGTTACTTAGTGTTCCACAATCTTCCTTACACATAAATCCTCATATATACTCTGAGTATTTGGGGATTTCATAACCAAAAGGTGGGTAGACTTAGTCACTCTATCGACTATCATTCGAATAGCCTCGTAATTCACCTGGGTCCTCTGTAACCCATCACGACATTCATGGAGACTTGCTCTCATTTTTCGTGCCGTGTCGATATAGGTAGGTGCTGCAATAACTCTGCAGACTTTTAATACTCTACCTCATTCTGTTGACATACTAGGCACTTTTTCACAATCTCTATCATGTCTCTTTTAACATCTGACCACCAATACCCTTTTCGAGATTTTAATATATTCTTATTTTTCGTATGCACTGTATATCCGGAAGAGTAAGCTTCTGACAATATTATTATCTCATCAACTGTGGTCCTGGGGAGTACTTATACTGTCTCTGAACCTCTCTTTAACCATCAACACACTCCGTGAACTCTGTCACTGTACCCTTCTGAATCTGACCCAAACTATCGACATCATGCCGATCATCACGCTAAGCCTGAAAAATTCGGGCATTCTCATCCGGTTCTAATCATCAGGCTAGCTGTCACACAATCACTGTCATCATCAGAAGGGATCACATCACTACTGAGGCTCACAACTGCTTTAGCAGCTCACGCTCCCTGACCATCATATGTGGCACCATCCCGAGGCTCTTTCTGCTCAAGGCATCAGCCATCACATTAGCCTTTCCTGGGTGGTACAATTTTCACAATCAAAATCTCTCAGAAGCTCTAACCCACTATGTATTCTCATATTCGCCTCTTTCTGTGAAAACAGATACTCGGGCTTTATGATCAGTGCATATCCACAATTTCTCACCATGTACATAATAGTACCATATCCTCAGTACAAATACTATCGCTGCCAACTTTAAATCATGGGTCAGATAGTTTATTTCATGATCCTTGAGTTGTCTAACTCCAAAAATTGACTATCTTCCCATTATACATCAATACACAGCTCTTTCATAACTTTGAGGTATCCATACTCACTGAGAACCTCTTGAGCTGTTGGGTATGGTGAAATTAATCACGGTGGTCAATTCATACTTCACTACACCGAAAATCATGTCACATCTATCATCTTATTTATCATCTCATTTAAAGATCACGTTCTCTTAGTTAAACGTGTCAACCAAGTAGACCATATTGAGAACTCGCAACAACCCATTTGTAAAAGCAATTTCTCAATTGTTGCTTATAATTTGCCCTAGACTTTTAACTACACCCAACATGTCATCGATAAGGATGATTACAAATCGGTCCAATCCTTGACTTATTTACGCATAAGCGTATAAGATCCTTCAAAATCGCTTACGTTTTCGGGTACTAACCTGCGTCATTTCCTTTTCTTATCTTAACGGCTCTTATTAAATTTTACTATGTTAGTCTTTATGATTTGTCGCATTTTAATATTCTTATCGTCTTAGTAAAGGTATCCTAATGCTAAAGGTATTTATTACGACGATCGATTTCACGTTATAGGTTATACATATATACTTTTAGACGCTGTCAAGTCTTCAGGCGGGGAGGTATTTTGAAATACCTTTATTAACCTTCAGACTTAACCACAATTACTTTACATCGTAAAAATGTTCCTACCTAGCATATGTCTCTTACTCCAATACATCTTGTATACGTAATCAAGCATATCTTATCTTAAAGATTATCTCCTTCATATATCAATAATGACAAAACTCTTGTCATTATTCATTTCGTGAGTACAATCCTTTACTCCTTTAATTTCAACTGTTGCACCCCTTTTTATCACTTGTCAACACTTACAATATACTTTTCAGTGATGTTTTCACCCCTATTTTCAACTTAAAATCTCTATATCCATATTCCGTTGATTAATCCTCCTCTATTGGGGTACTCATTTATCAGTATTGTGCCCAATGATGTAGGCATTCATGCCTTTTACTCACTTATATGTGAATGAAGGCGGTATGAATAAATGTGTGGCACCAGGATCAATGAACATATGTACTTCATTATTCATAACAAGTGTGGTATCTTACACCACATCCATGAAACATCAATAGTGTCCTGGTCCAAGACATACACTCGCCTTCATCCAACAGCCTACTTTTCCTTTTCTTTTCTTTTCTTTTCGACTATTGCCTCCCTTTTCGTTGCAGCTATACCAACGAAGTTTTTCTGTCTCTTTACTTTCCTGTGGGGTGATCTCGCCAACTCTGTGCAATCAAAAGCAATGGTCCGTCTTACCACATTTAACGGCCATTTTTATCAATACAGTGTAGGTATAGACCCTCCTTCCGTGGTATCCACCACACATCTCACACTGCTTACAGTGCTTACACTGCTACATTGTTTCATAGCAGGTCGGGGTCCTCTAATCACAATGCCCTTCAAGAGTGCCAAAATTGGATGCACTGGGGTCTTACCAATTATCTTACTCCATGACTCGTTAAATTAAATCTTTTACCAATTACCATTTTTCCATTTTAACATCTTTGTCATTTCTCGATTCTCTTTTCTGTCTCTATTTCAGCCCTCACTACCTTTCCCAATCTCAGAGGCATGCAATTCATGTTCTTATTTACCTAATTGTAAATCTGCACACTGCCTCGATATAAGTAATATCTCATGGACCAATTGGACTCTAATTGACAATATGAGCCTTTCCATAAACTTTTAGACATCTCGACTGTCACTGTTCATAGTGTCGAGGTAATATCTGCCCAAGAATATAATCGAGCTTCATACTCATAAATTATACTCTTCAATAAATCAAATCCTTTGGGTCAGAGTAAGGACTTTTATCCATAATTTTCTTTAAACAGTGTCCGGGATATTCTATCACCGGAATACATCCATAAACATTTCTCATCTTAGTTCTGGATGTTTAACACTTAAGATGGGTCGAGCGGGTTTCAATCAATGCTCTGCTGCACCCTCGAATCTCATTCATAATCTGAGCAATTAGCTCCTCAAAATAATCTCCACACTCCGCTCCGATCTCGCGAAGCGTGTCTCAATACTATCCGATCACTCTGTCGGACTCTGTGGGGCAAGCTCAACATTAGCCTCTATTCCAATTTCATCCTGATTTTCACAGGTCAACTCAGCACGACTTAGCAGACTCAGGTCTACCTCTACGACCTCTGCCTCGTGCACTATCTCATCTAACGAAACTCACATTATGCATTCCTGCATTCTCGACCATTTCTTAGTCAATACCCATCTCGATATACACTATTGTATCTAACCAAGCACAGTAACACGGGGATGTACTTCCTAATTACTGACACTGACACACATCAGACCAATTTCTGCTCTGATACCACCTTTATATGTCACGACCCGAACTACCCAAAAATCAGAGTTAAGTTTTCGCGTTTTGTTATTTCTATTTCATACTTACCTTTCCTCTGATCGTGACCACACTCCACTAACAAATTGGGCTGTGCGTCAATGCCAGTCCCACCATACATTTACCATATAACTTAATTCTTTCTCAGTCATTTATAAAATGTCTACAATATTTATACATCCCCTAGAGACACTTACAAACATGTTACTGTGCTATGCTTATGTAGATACAATATGTACAAGTGTATATACCTTATGTTGATGGGCAGCAGCGGATATCCAGAATGCAGTACTGAGTCGCCTCAACTTCAACTGGAGATTATCTGTGAGAGAAAATGAAAGGGGTGAGCACATCAAGCTCAGTAAGGCAATCCTACGAACAAGTAGGTAACCATACTACCTACATGAACGTGGTGCCATGCATAAACCACCCTTTCTCCACACATTTTAAAACAAATTATATGAGTTATGATGTTATGTAAATCAAGTTTGCACGAAAAATTCAACATGCAATTATATTCAAAATCATATCTTTCTCGTTTAAAATTTCACAGTAAAGTCAGGACTCGACCCCTCCTTCGGGTGATCCTGACTCACACAAAATCATGAAAATTCGTTTACATCACATATGGGTTTAAAAGCGTGGAAATAACCATCATGCACATTTAGTTTAAAAACCCAGTTTGATTTCATCAAAATCGTCGACATGCGAGACGAGGCAATATCTGTATAACGGCAATAACCAGGACTGGCCATATGTGTCCTCGTGAGTCCCTCTAGCTTCACAGATCCCAGTGTGCGAGGTCTCACCCTGATCGGGAACCGCCAGGGAGGTGGGTCAATCCAACCCGTCAGTCTTATCCAATCTCACGCATCCGAAGATGCCGTATCCGAAGATACCCCGTATCACAAGATACCGTATCCGAAGATACCCCGTATCACAAAGATACCTTATCCGAAGATACCCCGTATCACAAAGATATCGTATCCGAAGATACCCCACGGTACATCGTACTCCATGCTACTTGCACAGTACATCGTACTCCACGGACCCATATCACTCTAGGTACTCCAGCCCAAATGGCCTGCTTCCCACAGAGAGGTTTTGTTTCTTAATACTCATGCCATGTCTCAAAACGCACGTGCGAGCCTATTAAATCGATGACACACAGTCTACCCGATGGTCCAAGCACGGCTCATCGCATGTTCTCATAAAATCAGTGCGAGCGATGCTCAGTACTCTCATCAAATCAAGTAAAATCGACAGAGCCCGCTTTACATCCCCACAAGGCCGCCAACCTCATCCCTCACTCTCACCCCCCACTTAAGAGGTCTTTTGAGCCTGTTGGGCCTTTTGGCTGACTCCAAGGGCAGACAACGCTGCTCTCAATAAATCCAGTAAAACTAGTGCCAGCTAGGCTCTAGCACTATATATATGAATCACATGAAAATCATATAAAATCTGGTGCGAGTTAAACTCCAGCACCCTGTCTCGAAAAAGCACGTGAAATCTGGTGCGAGTTATACTCTAGCACCTATGCATGTAAAACTCTAGTGCGAGCTCTCGCTCCAGCACTAATGCATGTATCACACAAATCAAACATCGTGCGAGCTGAGCTCTAGCACGTCACATGTAAATAAAAACACGTAGGCAGCTCGGTTATCTCTAAATAGTTTTCACAGAAATTACATCGTTTAAGGTATGCAATGCTATGCATTTTTCTTTAAAAGTGAGTCAGCCTACTCATGCATGTGTTAAAATACCTCCAGAACGAGCAGGAACCTCTTGTCCTTGCTCCTCCCAATTTTTCCTAAATTTGTAAACATTTACCCTTAACAAGGGTATTTCAATCATTTTGCCCATACGGGGCACTAAAATTATTATTTGACCTTTAGACCCTTCAGGTAATTTTTAAAGACTGCAAATGAACTTAAAATTGCGCAAAGTTACCACTAGCAGTCCGTAGAATTCCCTTACCTTATTTTCCTGTCGAGTCTGACCTTTCCACTGATGTCACGTCGCACAGTCCGATCTGCTCTCAATCCAATGCCCGAAACTGCGTATCAATATTCCTCAGGTCAGATAACATACAATTTAATTGTATTTCCTATTTTCTGGGCTTAATTTAAATCATTGGGCCCGTTTACCCCTATTGGGCCCGATTGCACCTTAATGGGCCTTAATCTGCCTTAAGCCCGTTTTTCACTTAATTTTCACTTTATCGAGGCCTATTGGGCTCATTGGGCCCACTAATAATTTATTGGACCTCGTTCTAGCTCTCGAATAGCTAAATTCATTATTTACGACAATTTATCTAAATTTCCATAATTTAATTCAATTTATGCGGAATTTAAATCTGAAACATGCATAACGATGTAAATTGTCGTAAATAAGGGTTACTTACCCGAGATTCCATGCTAGTCCGTAAATCGAGGCTATCTCGAGCTCTCGGTGGATGCCAATCATCGAGCTACATAATTTCATAATTTTTCGGGTAAGTTTTCAGCCCAAAATTAATTAAATTAAATACTCCGAAATTTAAATCGGGTCAATTCGACCGCTCACTGACTTACTCGAAGCTCAATTGTATCGCTGGAATTTTCCCCAATTTTTTTTGTTTTTCTTTTTCCCTTTTTTTTTCCTTTTTTTCCTCTCTTTTTGGCTGAACCGATTCAGTCCGGTTCGGACCGGTTCAGACCGTCGGTTCACTCCGGTTCGGTCGGTTCACTGTCGATTCACCGCCTTGCCGGTCGGTTCTCCGCCGGCTTCCACCGCCAGTGGCTCCGGAAGGTTGTCCGCATCACGAATCTACCCTTGGTTTCGATCGGGGTCGTCGGAACGCCGCCGGTTCGGCTCTTCTCCCTCGACCGTCGGACCCATTTTCCTCCTCTTGGCCGTCGTCGGCGTTTCCCGCAGTTTCGTCGGCTGATACCAGTGCAGAAAGGACCTCCTCGCCTGGGCTTTCAGAATCGAGCCTCGGTTCCGCCTGATTCGCCGCCGTTCGCCGCCGGTGACCCTTTCTTTCCCGCGGCCTTCTCCTCCGTTTTTCGCTGGATTTCGACGTCCTTGGTGCGCGTCACCGGTGGCCTGAAGACTGCCGGCCTCTCCTCTTTCTTTTTCGGCCCTTGGCCTGGCCGTCGACCGCCGGACGGCTCGCCGGTCTCCCTCGGTCAGCTGCTTCCGTTTTCATTCTCTTCCTTTCGCGATTTTCGCAAATTCTGACTGTTTTTTTTTTCAATTTGTTAATTTATTTTTATTTATTTTATTTAATTATTACACTATTCATTAAAATACTCCATAAAATCCAAAATATCTACACTTATATTATTTTTATTTTAATTTGATTTATTTAATTTAAATTTAATTTATTAAATATATTTTTCTCCAAATTTTTGATATTATTCCTTCGCGCTTTTCGAGATATCGTGCCGGTAATTTTTCGGTATTTTTAAAATTTCTGAATCTTGATCAATTGACCCAAATTGTATAATTTCCTCATTATCGATCAAGATATCTTACATCCTTATTTTTAATTAAAATTTTCTTATCGCCTTACACCGACCTTCGGTCTTTTGACCATTTTGCCCTTACACGTGTTCGGGATTAATTTAACCCGACTTCCCTTCACGAATACTCATTCATTTCATATTTTAAATAAATTCGGGTCTTACAGGTCAGGTCCCCGATTTTATGATTTTCACTGAGATGTGATTTTCTACTATGATGCTAGACTTTCAGAGGATTTTATGATATGTGACCCTAAAAGAAGGGTGATTTTATAACAGAATTTTATAATGAAGTTTAATGAGTTTGAGATTGATTTATGAAATGATTGACCTGGAGGGGTTATTTTATATTAAGTTTAATAAAGTGATTTAAATACAGTAGCATGAGGAGTTTTCCATGCTTTAATTACAAATTCATGAAAAAAATTGTCTCTCATGATTTGTTTTACATAAAATGCCATTGATACATGAGTTGCATGATTTCTATATGCACGAATAATTTTTATAAACTATGGCATTGATGTATGCATGATTTCGTGCGTGAGATTTAAACGAAAAGAAATGGATTTAAGGGCATGGCATTATGAGCATGTAGATACTGGAGCTACCTACTTACTTGCATAATTGCCTTACTGAGCGTGTGGTTGCTCACCCCCTTATTTTCCTCCTCTACAGAGTACTTTCAGTAGTTTGAGCGCGACTGAGTACTTGCATCTTTGGTATCCGCTGCGTCCATCGAGAGACAGGTATACACATTTGTATAGTTTTGTATCTGAACATGTAAATGCACAGTACTGTAAACGGATATGATGTCGGGGATGTAAGGTTATGTAAATACCACTGTGAATGGATTTAGTTAAAGTTAAAGGATTGTAAATCTTGATGTGTGAATGTGAATATGGAAATGAGATGGTAAATAGGTGAGAGGGGACTAACATCTAATCATAGCCCAACTGTTAGTAGGATGGTCACGATCAGAGAAAGGTAAAAATTAAATAACAAATGAAAAATTTATAGTGATTTTTAGGTAATTTGGGTCGTGACAAATCTGAACAACTTCTTGAACCTCAAACGCATAACTCTTAAGCTCTTGTATTCATTCTTGATCTTATTTTCCATGCTAAATCTTTGTAATTACTTACCTGGTGAGGTTATTTGATTACTTCATGTAACGACCCTTGACCCTTAAAAATCGGGGGAAATTTTTTTTTTTTGAATTTAATTTATCCACTTATTCCCTTATTCACTTAGGTTGTATTCCTGTGCAGTGTCAAAACACTTTTTCTAATTCTTTACTCGTAATTATAATTAGTTTCCATACTTTAACTTATATAGCCGATAGAAATTTCGGCAACATAACGACTTATATATGAGCCTACCCACCTGCAATTCAATTATTTCTAACAATCCTAGATATCCACAACTACCAAGCATGCTTTCCAACAATCCTAGATATCTACAACTACCAAGCATACTTTCTCACTCCACTTTTACAACTCAATATATTTATACAATCATCTTACAACCTAATCCCAAGAATTATATTCTTTACATCATTTCCTTACAAATTACATCCCGACAAATTATTTCTATTATATGTGTTTGTGCGTACAGATATGTCTGGTACAGGAATGTAAATGTATACCTTTCTGCGTGTACAAGAAAGTAGCCTATGATAATTCTTCCCACGAGCCTACGTCGTGTACGCGGCAGGTAGCATCTATAGATTCACTACAAATGATCTGAAGGTAGAGGGGTGAGCTTTTGAGGAAAAGCCCAGTAAGATAATATTCTTAAAGCAGTTCTAAAATATAAAAGCATTTGGAGTTATTCATAAAATGAAACTTAATACAGTACATAAACTTTCATTTAATGCGAAATCATCATAAGGCATGTGTGTCTTTAAAACAAATCACATGCTCAACCGTTTTACAACTTTTCATAAACCTTTCATAAACATTGCATAAATCATTTTGTAAACGTTTAATGAATATTTCATAGTCATTTTGTAAACATTTCATGCATATTTCATAATCATTTCATAAGCATTTCATGAATATTTCATAATCATTTCGCAAACATTTCATGAATATTTCATAGTCAATTCGTAAACATTTCATGCATATTTCATAATCATTTCATAAACATTTCATGAATATTTCATAATCATTTCGTAAACATTTCATGAATATTTCGTAATAATGAAAACACATATTCATACATCATAGTCAATTTTTCATAATCAAATCGAGGAGACTAGGCTATAACTAAGTCATACGATACGTGTCATTCTCCGTTGGAGAGTCATCATACCTATGGCTATGGTAAGGGGCTGTAGAATGGATCAGATTCGTACAATAATAATAATTATAAATAGGGGTAGTATCTTCTTATTTCTTATCATATACTAGCACATAGCTAGGGCACGGGCACCTGTGGCACTCACCGTGTGGGGAACGTTCATCCGTGCTCCACGGGCACGAGATACTACCAAAACATCATCGTAAACCACCAGTAGCACGACATCTTCCACAAAGGTTGAGTCAAGTGCTAAAGGGGCCAACGTACCGGCACCCCAAGTGGTGGAGCAGGAACACCACAAGAAGTAACCATGCATGAAGCCTATAGTCTCAAAACATCTTTTCCCTTTTCGTAAACACTTTTGAAAACGTCAAAAGTTCCATTTCAAAGCGTAAATATGAGTTTTCAAGCCATCATAAAACTTTCATGCATTTTCATAATTCGAAAGTTTATTTCATAAAAATAGATGTTCTAGCGAACATTTTGTAAAACGAAATCATGTTTTGTAAACAGTTTCGCAAGTATGGAAGCATTGATAAATCATTTCAAATCATATGCTCTTTCATAAAATCATTTATCAGAGAAACATGAATGCAATATCAGAACTAAGTTAAGTAATACCCCTTACCTCGATTTATCGGGTATCTCGAATTCGGACGGTGACGTCTCCTAGTACCTCCTTTAATCCTTTCTACGATTCACCTACACCGAAATCGTTTACTTAGCATCTTATTCATACGAATTGTTCGAATTGCGTTAAAATCGTAACTTAGCGTCACTACTGCGTGCATACGTATTATTGTACATCCTTAGGCCGACACGATATTTCTTTACTATTTATATATTTGCTCCTACAAGTATTAACATATACCTTTATTATATACATCCACATGTATACACGCGTAAAAATATATATATTTATATATATATATATATATACACTCCTATATGTATATATATATATATATACTTTTATTGTTTTCATGTTTCCTATCTCATATATATACATTCTTTGTATATACATATACTTGCACACATTCACCTTTCATACCCCCCACAAGTATATGCACCTAAATAAATAAATATATCTATATATATATACACTCCTTTATATATATATATATATTATCATTGTTTTCCATTTTTCCTTATCACATATGCATACACATTTTTTTTTTGTACAAATATTAGCATACCCAATTTATTATATAGACTTATTTGTACATATACCTAAATAAATAAATATTCATTATATATATTTCTACTTCTCATCTTTCAAATTTTTGCCAAATTAATCTACACTAAACATGCTTGTATTTCAATGAATTCCTACAACATCATGCTGCCATAATACAATTACACATACATTAAACTAAATAAAATTCGGGTTTTTACCTAGGAATTAACTGGTACAAGGATGAGGAATATCAACTGGGTATATTTATATATATATATATATTTTTGGTATACTGCCACTGTAGATGTACTGTGGCGTTGAAACAGGGTGGCCGGACGGGGTAGGACAGGCGATGGGAGCTGTCGGGGCTCGGGTTCGGTGGAAGGCCGACGTCGTCTTCTCCGTTTGTCGCAGAACGCGAAACAGAGGAAAAATCCCTCTGTTTCCGTTTTGTTTCCAGGCGAGGAAGAGGGAAAAAGGGAGGGGACGGTCGTCGGTGGTCAGAGGGATGGAAGGCTTGGTCGCCGGTCCTTCTGGGTTCGGTCTTCGGTGAGGGAAAGGGGAAAATCGACAGGAGATGGGTCGGGGAGAAGTTCGGGTTTCTCGGTGAGGAAAAAGGGGAGAAAGGGAGGTCACCACTGGTTGGGGAGGGAAGGCTGGGTCCGATCGCCGGTGAGGGAAAGGGTGGTCGGCAGGCGAATGGCGGGAGGGGCTCCGGTCGGCTGTAACAGAGAAGAGAAACGGGGGGGGGGGGTTGGTTATATATATTATATATATATATCTATTTATATATATATATATTTTATATTTTTATTATGTATGTTATATTTGTATTTATATATATATATATGTATATTTTTAATTATATTTTCATTCTTGGACAATTACATGTATATATTTTTATTGTAATTATTTTTATCCTCCATCATTTTTTTTTTTTAACTTAACAAATATATATATATATTCACATATTTCCCTATAACCTATTTTCATTATATATATATATATTTTGTTTAATTTAAATACAGAAAATTTGCGGTGTTTACATTCTCCCCACCTTTAAAGAATTTGGTCCTCCAAATTCCTCCGAGTCCATCAGAATAGGTGTGGGTACTTTTCCTTCATAAGACTCTCTAGCTCCCATGTAGTTTCCTCTATCAAATGGTGTTGCTAGAGAACCTTTACCAGAGGTATCGTCTTCGATCGAAGTACCTTTTCCTTTCTGTCCAATATCTGGATACCTCGCTCAATGTAGCTCATATCCTCTTGAATGCTCAAAGGCTCATACTCAATGATATGTGAGGGATCCGGATTATACTTCCTTAACATCGAGACATGGAAGACATTATGTACCCCGAAGAGCTGCGGGGGTAGGGCAAGTCTGTAGGCTACGTCTCCCACTCTCTCTAGAATCTCAAAAGGTCCAATGAAGCGAGGACTCAGTTTCCTTTTCTTTCCAAAGCGCATAATACCCTTGCTCGGGGATACTTTTAGAAACACGGAGTCCTCAATCTGAAACTCAAGTGGCCGTCTATGCTTATCCGCATAACTCTTCTACCTGCTTTGTGAGGTCTTAAGTCTATCGCAGATTATCTGAACACCTTCTACTACTTGTTCTACCAACTTAGGAGCCAAGATCCTTCTGTCACCCACTTCTTCCCAAGCCACTGGAGACCTACATCTCGTACCATACAAGGCCTCATAAGGTACCATCCCGATGCTAGCATGATAGCTGTTGTTATAAGCAAACTCTGCAAGAGGAAAGTGATCATCCCATGAGCCCTTGAACTCCAAAACGCACGCCCTCAGCATATCCTCTAAGGTCTGAATGTCCTTTCGGACTGACCATCGGTCTGTGGATGATAGGCTGTGCTCAAGTTAAGCTGAGATCCCATGGCTTCTTGAAAATGAGCCCAAAATCTAAAAAATGAATCGAGAATCTCTATCTGACGTAATGCTCACAAGTGCCCCATGCAGTTGAGCTATCTCTCTCACATACCACTCTACTAAAGCACTCAAGGAGTTTGTATTTTTTGATGGCTAGGAAGTGGGCACTCTTCGTCAACCTGTCTATGATTACCTAGATTGTATCATGCCCCTTTCGGGTCCTTGGTAAACCCATAATAAAATCCATAGTAATGTGCTCCCATTTCCAAGTAGGCACTGGAAGAGACTTAAGTAGTCCTGCTGGTCTTTGGTGTTCGATCTTAATCTGTTAGCAAATCAGACACTTGGCCACAAACTCAACTACATCTCTTTTCATACCAACCCACCAATACACCCTCCGTAAATCCTGGTACATCTTAGTGCTTCCCGAGTGCATGGTGTACCGAGAATAATGAAACTCTTTTAAGATCTTTTGCCTTAGGGCATCATCGTTTGAGACACTAACTTATCATAATTTCTCATTTATCCTTCATGAGAACTTATTCTTAATTTATATCACTTGATCCAAATCACTTCACATACCAGAAATATTCATTCCTTGCATACATCTCATAATCCAATATGACTCTTATATTCAAGATTTATCTCATTTCAAACTTACCTCATTTCGTACATCAATTATATTAGAACTCTTTCCTCATCCCAATTAAGTCTCACATTCAAAACATAAAAATATAGAAGTTACAATCCTTAGATTCAATATGTAATCCATATTCCAAAGTTTCCTTATATCTCAACTTTAAATCATCTTTAAGAGTTTTGGGTCTTTCCCCACTGATTTATAATCCATGTCTTGAGAATCCAATTAACACCCGTTCTTAACATATCGTGATCAAAACGACTCCGGGTCTCCTTAAAATCTAACACCGGTACACTCCAAAACGAATCACCTGATCCGATAATCTCTTTTTCATGTAATCCTTATAATTATTCTCTCAACATATCTAATCCAAGCAAGGTCACTCAGTACAGTGGTTTGAGTAATTAATTCGATACCACCTGCTAAATCAATTCTAGAACTTCTACTTTTTGTTTAGGGGTAACTTGATAAATCATTTCATCATGTGTCAGAAAACTTTCCCTGTTTACAGGGATGTTTCTATACTCTGAACACTCCCTATCTATATCAATCATATAAGCAGTGTGACCTTTAGAGTCTTATTTATACCGTTAGTTCCCTGATTCATTCTTCCAGTAGAGTGACTATGTTCTTTCATTGTCACTGTTTTCCTTTGTAGATCTCTTCTCTGTCATTCTCTTTATCTTTCCCTTTCTTAGTGACTTTAGAAATATACAATTCATATCATCATAATTGCGCCTCACGCTCTGTTACCTCAAAGTAATTTCAAATGGAGTCATCTTAGCTTGACTAAATATCTCAATATCTCCTATGGGTTTCTGAACTTCCTTTATCTAACAGTTCTTGCAACTCCTTTTTCAATTCCTAAAGATCCACAAAGTTCATTCGACAAGGAGACTTCGAGATTGACTGTGTCTCTAGTGCCAAACCTATAGTGAATTCCAACTCTCTCTCCAGTGGTAGCCCCGGTAGTTCCTTAGGAAACATCCGAAAACTTGCATACCATAGATATGTCCTGAATACTTAGACATTCTCAGCTAGTGTCGGAGATGAATGCAATATAACTTTCACATCAACACGTTCATCCAAAACTTTCATTAATAGTCAAAATCATACACTTCGTTCCTTAACTGTAAAGCATACATTAAACTTACTAGGTAAGGAGAAGGTTACAGTCTTAGAGTAGCAGTCTAAACTTACACGGTTGGTGGCTAGCCAATCCATATTCAAAATTGCATCAAAGCCATACATGTTCAACAAAATTAGATCTGCTAATATGGTCCTATCTCCTACCTTGATTTCACAATCCTTACACACCATATCAGTCAAAGGCAAAGGCTCTCCCATGAGTGACAGGCTTCTTACCTTTCTCTGCCGTGGTAACCCGTCTCTGTGGGACTTGTCTCTGGGGAGCTTGCCTCTCAGGTTGTCATGGTGGTTCTGGGGGTTATGGGAACTCATTTAGTGGGTAATCCTTAATTATGTGCCCCTTCTGTCCACACCTAAAGCAGCTCCCTGTGGACCAGTGACACGTAATTCTATGAAATTTACCGTATCTAGTGCAAAATCTGTCGTACTGTTGGAAGTCTCTGGTAGTCTGTGGAGTAGGTACAGGAACTGTGGGCCTATCAATCCTAGCCTGAGACTCATCTGTCCTCTGTCTCTTAGGTTGGCCCCTCTGAAGGTCCTGTCTCACAGACTCCGTTCGCTTACTCTTATCCCTGTTCTTTCTCTTAAATGCTGGAGGCTTCATTTTCGGGAAATTCCTCATTCTACCGACATTCCTCTCCTCCCTCCGGGTCTGTACAAGAGGTTGAGGCACCATAGGTACTGGAGGAACTTGTAGAGGAGGAGGTGGTGGTGCTTGTAGAGGAATCGGCACTGGAGTAGGAAATGGTGCCGTGCCAACTGAATAGAAAATGTTTGCCCCTAGATGTTGGGCAGTCATGGCAGCTATCGACTCTAAACCTCGCTCGAGGCACTGCTCCAACCGCTGTTCAAACTGAGCCATACGTGTATTGAGGCCCTCTAAGTGCGGTGGAAGAGGTGGAGGTGGCTGAGCCCGCCTCCGAGTACGTCCGCGTCTTCCACTCATCGTGCAGTGATCTAATACCTGCGCGTAATTCCAAAGATCAAGTCTTACATTCATTAGGTATACATTACCTACTACCAGACAAGCACAGACATTAGGATGTAATTTAATCCTTATTTTCTACACTGACAGTACTAGACAACCTTCGCTCTGATACCACTTAAACTGTAACGACCCTTGACCCTTAAAAATCGGGGGAAATTTTTTTTTTGAATTTAATTTACCCACTTATTCCCTTATTCACTTAGGTTGTATTCCTGTGCAGTGTCAAAACACTTTTCCTAATTCTTTACTCGTAATTATAATTAGTTTCCATACTTTAGCTTATATAACCGATAGAAATTTCGACAACATAACGACTTATATATGAGCCTACCCACCTGCAATTCAGTTGTTTCTAATAATCCTAGATATCCACAACTACCAAGCATGCTTTCCAACAATCCTAGATATCTATAACTACCAAGCATACTTTCTCAATCCACTTTTACAACTCAATATATCGATATCGATTTATACAATCATCTTACAACCTAATCCCAAGAATTATATTCTTTACATCATTTCCTAACAAATTACATCCCGACAAATTATTTCTATTATATGTGTTTGTGCGTACAGATATGTCTAGTACAGGAATGTAAATGTATACCTTTCTGCGTGTACAAGAAAATAGCCTATGATAACTCTTCCCACGAGCCTACGTCGTGTACGCGGCAGGTAGCATCTATAGATTCACTGCAAATGATCTGAAGGTAGAGGGGTGAGCTTTTGGGGAAAAGCCCAGTAAGATAATATTCTTAAAGCAGTTCTGATATATAAAAGCATTTGAAGTTATTCATAAAACGAAACTTAATGCAATACATAAACTTTCATTTAATGCGAAATCATCATAAGGCATGTGTGTCTTTAAAACAAATCACATGCTTAACCGTTTTACAACTTTTCATAAACCTTTCATAAACATTTCATAAATCATTTTGTAAACGTTTAATGAATATTTCATAGTCATTTCGTAAACATTTCATGCATATTTCATAATCATTTCATAAGCATTTCATGAATATTTCATAATCATTTCGCAAACATTTCATGAATATTTCATAGTCATTTTGTAAACATTTCATGCATATTTCATAATCATTTCATAAACATTTCATGAATATTTCATAATCATTTCGTAAACATTTCATGAATATTTCGTAATAATGAAAACACATATTCATACATCATAGTCGATTTTTCATAATCAAATCGAGGAGACTAGGCAAGAACAAGGGTGTTTACCCGAGTTCGAACCACTGAGGACGCGTTCTGAGGGGAATTTCCCTGAATGAAACAAAGCCGTGCGGGCCTCGGCCCAAAACGGACAATACGTGGATGTTGCTGGCGTTGTTGCACCACCCGTTGTTGGACCACCCGTTGCTAGACCACCAACGTTGTCGATGGGCCCAAGAAGGGTTGCGATGGCCGTTGGCAGGGGTTGGCCGGGCAGGGGTTGGCCGGGCAGGGGTTGGCCGTCACAGGTAGGACAGGCGATGGGAGCTGCCGGGGCTCGGGTTAGGTGGAAGGCCGACGTCGTCTTCTCCGTTTGTCGCAGAACGCGAAACAGAGGAAAAATCCCTATGTTTTCATTTTGTTTCCAGATGAGGAAGAGGGAAAAAGGGAGGGGACAGTCGCCGGTGGTCAAAGGGATGGAAGGCTCGGTAGTCGGTCATTCTGGGTTCGGTCGTCGGTGAGGGAAAGGGGAAAATCGACAGGCGATGGGTCGGGGAGAAGGTCGGGTTTCTCAGTAAAGAAAAATGGGAGAAAGGGAGGTCGCTGCTGGACGGGGAGGGAAGGCTAGGTCCGATCGCCGGTGAGGGAAAGGGTGGTCGGCAAGCGAACGGCGGGAGGGGCTCCGGTCGGCTGTAACAGAGAAGAGAAAGGGGGGGTTTTCTATTTAGGATTGCGCGACAATCACGCGATCCCTTTTTTTTGTCTTTCTTTTTATTTTTTATTTTTTATTATATATATTATTTATATATATATATATCTATTTATATTTATATATATATATTTATATTCTTATTATATATGTTATATTTGTATTTATATATATATGTATATTTTTAATTATATTTTCATTCTTGGACAATTACATGTATATATTTTTATTGTAATTATTTTTATCCTTCATCATTTTTTTAACTTAACAAATATATATATATATATATATATATATATATATTCACATATTTCCCTATAACCTATTTTCACTTTATATATATATATATATTTTTTTTGTTTAATTTAAATACAAAAAATTTGCGGTGTTTACACTTCACTCTAAATACTCTTTCTCATTATCGTAATCAGGGGAGTGTTGCCCTTGTGAGGATTTTATTGTAAGAGATTAGATAGCCACTTAGTGAAGTGGGTAGAAAAATTTCTTCCCAATCTTAAGTAAAAGAAAGTATAAGAGGATATTTCTAAACCTTGAAAAGGAAAGTGTAAGTGATTCACTTGAATTGGAATTGGCTCCTTAACAAGAAGGTCAAGAAGAAAGGATGTAGGCAAGAGACTGGCCAAACCTCTATAGCTCTTTTGTTTGCTTCTTTTATCTCTTCACTCTTTACTTTATTGTGAATTAATTTCATATTTGTTTATTGTCAGATTGGGAAATTAGCTTAGAAAGATCATTAAGTTGGAGAATTTGATTAAATCGATTTACCCCTTTCTTGGTTAAGCTAACAACTTAAATCAATCCAAATCATGTCCTGATGGGTCAATTCACCAAAATAAATTACTCTAAACAACTATTTTCTAGATAGCGGTGTAAAGGTCGAATCCACAAGGATTGAAGTAATTAAATCAAAGAAATTAAAATTTTAAGAAAAAAAGAAAGGGGGTTTCTAAAAAGGGTATATATTTTATATTTAATAATTTCTAAAAGTAGTAAGTCTTATAATATAAAAATAAAATAAAAAATAAAATAAAACTAAGTTTTGACAAATTGAATAAAAAGTTTTGGCTAGCATACATCTTGATTATCTTGGATTTATTTTGTTGATCATTGAATTCTAAAGATGTCATTAAATTAAGTATTCAACCGTAATGCAGCAACAAGCTCTGTCACACTATCTTTCCTTACTTCTTAGTTAATCACAACAGGCTCTATAATTAATCTCTAACTACTTAAACTACCTTAAACAAGCTCTCTAGATATACTCATGTAGCAGCATTAGAATCTGTGAAAGATATGAGTTAAAATTAAGCAACAAACTCATAAGCTTGATTTATTTAGCCCAAATTTAGATTTTCCTATATCTCTTAATTAATTTCAAATATTAAGCAATTATGGACTTAAGTTTTTAATCTAGCAATATATTATTAAATTTAACTTAATAGTGTGCACCCTATTGAATTAAAATAACAATCATGGTAAGATGCTATAGAAAATCTTAGATACTTAACCAATAATATATTATTTAGATTATATTTTCACAACATGATGCAACCAAGATTTAATCAAGAAAATATACCAATCAAATTAAAAAAAAACAATTGCCCTTGGTAGTTTAAATTATAAAAAATAGACTTTTATAAAATAAAGAAGAAATTAACAAATTTACAAAATAGAAACTAGGCCAATTGATATGTAATTAGGCCCTTAGTGTTCCTTTATATAGTGAGAGAACAATCCAAATCCATTTGGAGTAAAAGTCTAGTTACAATGGGAATAGAATTCTTGATTACTAATAGTTATCTAATAATACTTCTTCATAATTATCTTGAGTAGTTGACTTGGTTGTCAACTCAACTTTGCCAACTCATTAAAAGTCTTCTTCTTTTTTTTTTTCCAGCAAATATCTTCCAAAAAAGGCTTTAATTAGTTCCTTCAATTTTCCTTATAGTAATCTCCCTTTAACTAGGATTTTGACTTTCTTAATTTAGTGCTGACTTTGCAAGGACTTTTAACCCATCAAATGAACTCCGATTTAGATGATCTTGGATATTCCAAAAATTTTGAGAAGTCTTCTACAACTTTTAAAGAGGTCACTTTTTCCAAAAAAATTCAGACTAAGGAAAAATTACCAAAATACTCCTACTAGTCAGATTTTCCAAAAAACTGTAAAACCCATAAGCCTATTTTAATGCCTATAACATCAAAATAACGTTACATAGCACTTTTAAACAAAATAATAAAGCTAAAATAATAGTATTAGACAATATTAATATATCAATTTAAGCACTTATGATATCCATACATACATTTAAACTTAAACAACTTCTTAATCTTACAAAATCCATCATTTCATCTCATCAAATGAACTTTTGCCTTAATACACTTAAAGGTTCTCATACAAATGCAAGAACATTTGTGGGTTTTACACATAATATGCTTTGAATGTAAGAAACCTGGACATATTAAGGTTGAAAGTTCAAAGATCAAAAACCATAAAGAGAAAAGACCTAAGAATAACGCTATGGTAGCCTATTGGATTGATAGTGTCTACTCCGATGAGGACGAAGAGATGGATAATGAAGTAGCAAATTTTTGTTTTATGGTAATAGAGGAATCCATCATCACATCTAGTGTTTGTGAAACTCATGATTATACATTTGATGAATTACAAGATGCATTTGATGAATTGGTTAATGAATTTGAATGTTTTAATTCAATTCTCTATTCTCTCGATCTTCTCCCTTCTCAAGTTAAATTTTCATACATCGTAAATAGAGACCCCGTAAAGTTTAGATAGTCTTAGGATTTTTTAATTTGAGTTAAATGTGATCTGTATTCAGAAATTTAATCCTTATCTTATCTTTACTAAGAATTAGAACTCTATTAGAGAAGGAAAAAATTAGTTTTTTATTGTTTTTGTTTTTTTTTATTGTTTCATTTTAATTAAATTAACTCATATCCTAATCCTTAAATCAGTTAATTCTAAACTAAATAACCTATTCTAATCATTCAATTTTAATTATTCTAATATAAATTATCCTAATCTATCTTAACCTTGATTAACCTTAATACTAAATTAATCTTTAATTTAAATTTAATTTTAAACTTAATAATAAACCTATAAAAGAGTCCTACTAATATAAAAATTTGTCTTAATTTTCTAACTTTACATAATAAATTTTTTAAAGCAATCTAATTTATCAAATTAAAAACAATTAAATTAAACTATCCTAAAACGACCTAAATAAAATTTACATTTTAAACATTTTAGTACCCCGAACAAAATAGAGTGTCTACACAATGTTTTATTCCTGACACTTAACAATCTGCAAAGAGCAGTAGCTGTAGACGTCAATTTTTGTCCGGGTCTGATTAATTTGAAATTTTGGGCCTTGAGGCCACTTGATATGATCTCTTTAAATTGATAACACATTAAGCATGTGCCCAAATAAATGATAAATCTACTTTTTTATTTTCCTTTTTTATTTTTATTTTATTTTTATTTTATTTTTATTTTGTTTTTACTTTTATTTTTTATTTTATTTTTATTTTATCTTTGTTTTTGTTTTTGTATTTGTTTTACTATTTATTGTTTATTAGTATAGATTTTAATTTAATAATAATATATAATAATAAAGCAAAAAGAAATAAAAAAATATAAAACACAAAACTAAAAAAAAAGGTCTTCTAAAACTCCAAACCTCGAATCAAAACCCTCAACCCCAAACTAGCTAGAGACTTATGAGTTAATATAAGTTAGGATAAGTGAGATATTGTTTCCAAAGTAATTCAGGGTGATGAATCCTCATTTTGACTACTCATCCATCTTCATGTGTTTCGCGGCACATCCAAAATCATACTTTTTAAGTATTTGTCCCCCAAATCCATAGAGGTGAAATCAAAGTCTGACAACTCATACAAAAGATGTAAGGCCCGTAAATTCATATGTATTCTGATGATTTCATGATGTACAGACAAGTTACATTTGAAATGAATCATAAGAAATGAATGTTTTTAAGTTCCAAATGTGCATGAAATGGAAAATGAGTAGTGAAGCAAACGAATATGAATTTAGTTTTAAAATTCTGGGAAAATTGCAGCAGGAATCCTACAGATGAAGGGCATATCGATCTCATTAGCAAGGGGAGATCGATCTCATGACTTGAAAATACAATGCCAAAGCATTCTGCAAGAGGGAGATCGATCCCTCATTTAAGCAGATCGATCCCTCATTTGAAGCAAATCGATCTCTAAAGGGTTCTGGATAGCACAGATCGATCTCTTCTTAAGGGTCAGATTGATCTCTAAGTAATTCTGTTTGAAGCAGATCAATCTCATATTAAAGAGCAGATCGATCTTACATTCTCAAGGTCGAATTCTGGAAGAGTAATAACATAGAGCATATCGATCTCCTAAGGTAAGTCTATATAAACCCGACTACTGCACCTTCATTCCCCAAGAAATAACCAAATATTCCATTGAAAAAAAGTGAAACCTAACTTTTCTACTTAAAAAATCACCCCATTTCAATCAGTTTTGAAAGAGAATTTCTCAGCAAAGTTGTTCCTAGTGAAGAGGAGAACAACATAGTTGGAAAACTAGAAGTTGAAATCAAGGATTGAAGGAGCAAAGTGATTTTCCCCCAATTTGGCAAAAAGAAGAAAAATCAAGCTAGGCAAGATTCAATTCAACAACTTTAAATATGTTAATATAAGTATCTTGGTGAGTTGATTAGTGATGTTTTGTTGGCTAAAAATACCTTAAACATGTTAAATCTCTATGACCTAGAATTTAGCTTGGATGTAAGAAAATGAGAGAAAGTTGATTTGGCCTGCAGTTAAGGATAAATTAAGCATGTAGTGATATTATTAAGCATGTATATATGATTGTAAGATAGTTTTATGAAATGCATGTACTGGAATGATGAGGAATGAAAATAAGTATATGAGATGTGTGGTGAAATGCCATAGTAGGAGAAAATAATGAACTTAAGGCATTGAAAGATTTATACCGGTTTAACTTGAATCAAAAGACTTGATGAGTCTAATAGGTTCTCGAGAAATGAGTTGTAAAATTGAAATGGACTTAAGAGAGAGTAAGGTCCAATTAGATGTAATAAGGCCAAATGGGTGGTGAGAAGGGCTAAATGCATTGATTTAAATTCATGCAAATGAAACTTAGGTATATTAAGTTATACTGATGTGAATGATTATTTACAGCTTCAGAATTTATATTGGAAGCTGATCGGACTACGAGATTTAGCAGCATTGAGGAAGTGAGGTCACGTGACGTGATCAGAGGTAAGGGAATTTTGTGAGTAGCTAGAGGTAGCTATATGTATTTCGGATATATTTTTGAGTATTCAAATTGTATATGGATTTTTGAATATGGAAAAAGGTTGGTAGGGACCCAACATGATAAAATTGTAATTTTACCCCAATTAAAGGTAAAAAGCTTAGGAAATATGTTTGTGATTAGTTTTAACGTCGTTTGATAGTTATACAGATGGACTGGCTAATGTTTTCAAGTTGTATGGGAAAACAACACGTTTACTTGAGTGAATTTATTTGAAATAAGCCCTCTATCGATTTGTGTGAAAACCATTGGTGCTAGAGTAATTCTCGCACTAGAATTTTTAAGATATGCATAACATAGTACTTGAGTATTTTCTCGTACTTGATTTTAATGCGAATTGAGCATGATAGAGTATTGGAGCGTTGCTCGTACTCATTTTTATTGATTGATGCATGATAGAGTATTAGAGAATTGCTCATACTAAGTTTCACATAACATAGTGCTGGGAGCATTGCTCGTACTGTGCATATGGTCGTGTTGGAGTTTACTAGCACGTACCAATTTTGAAAGAGATAGCATGAAACAGTCGTGCTGGGAGCCTATGCAGACTATGTGTGTAAGACCCGAATTTAATTAAAATACGAAAATTAAATAAGAAAAGATGGGGGAAGTATGAAGGAAGGTCGGGTTAAATTAATCCCGAATATGTGCAAGGGCAAAATGGTCAAAAGACCAAAGGTCGGTATAATTTTCGATAAGGAAATTTAATTAAAAATATGGATTTAAGAAATCTTGGTCAATAAAAGTGAAATAAATTTATTTCGGGTTAAATTGATCAAGATATTAATTTATTGGAATTAACCGGGATTAATCGAGATTTTTAGTTCGGAAAAATAATCCCGAAAATAATCGAAAAATATACCGAAAAGTCACCCGGGACAATATCCTGAAAATACGAGAAATTATACCCGAAAAAAAAAAGAGGTTAAAAATATAATAAATAAATTAAATAAAAATTTAATTAATTGAATTTGAATAAAAATAATAATTTTTGTAGATATTTGGGTATTTTAATATATTTTATTGAATAGTAAAATAATTACAATAAATAATAATAAAAATAAAATTAATAAAAAAAAAGAGAACTGAAACAAAAAAAAAGGAAGAGAGATAGAGAATGGGTCGGGGAGAGAGAAGCTAAACGGAGCCGAGAAGAACCGAAGAAGACCCGACCACCGTCAGGAGGCCGATGGCCGGGCCAAGGGTCGAAAATGGAAGAGGGGAGGCCGGTGAGCAAGATGGTACCGGCGGTGCAGCCTACCGACGCCAGAATCCGGCGGAAAACGGAGGAGAAGGCCGCGGGAAAGAGAAGGCCACCAGCGGCGAACGACGACGAATCGGCCGGAACCAAGGCCCGATTCCGAAAGCCCAGGCGACGGCGATCATTTCTGCACCGATCTCAGCCGACGAAACGACGGGAATCGCCGGCGACGGCCAAGAGGAAGGAAATGGGTCCGACGGCCGGGGAGAAGAGGCCGAACCGGCGGCGTTCTGGCGAGCTTGACGTAAGCCGAGACCAGATTTGAGACGCGGACAGCCTTGCATAGCTACTGGCGGTGGAAGCCGGCGGAGAACCGGCCAGCAAGGTGGTGAGCCGGCGGTGAACCGGTCGAACCGGAGAGAACCGGCGGTCTGAATCGGTCCGAACCAGACTGAACCGGTTCAGCCAAAAAGAGAGAAAAAAAAGGAGAAAAGGGGAAAAAGAAAAAGAGGAAAAAATTGGGGAAAATTCCTATGATGCAATCGAGCTTCGGGTAAGTCGATAAGCGGTCAAATTGATCCGATTTAAATTTGGAATATTTTATTTAATTAATTATCGACTGAAAGTTTACCCGAAAAATATATTTAATTGTGTAGCTCGACGATTGGCATCCACCGAGGGCTCGAGACAGCCTCGATTTACGGACTAGCATGGAATCTCGGGTAAGTGACCCCTATTTACGACAATCACCTCGTTATGCGTGATATTGATTTAATTTCTGCAGAAATTGAATTAGATTATGAAATTTTAGATAAATTGTCGTAAATAATCGATTTAGCTATTCGAGAATTAGAACGAGGCCCAATAAATTATTGGTGGGCCCAATGAGCCCAATAGGCCTCGATAAAGTGAGAATTAAGTGAAAAACGGGCTTAAGGCCGATTAAGGCCCATTAAGGTGCAATCGGGCCCAATAGGGGTGAACGGGCCCAATGATTTAAATTAAGCCCATAAAGTATTAAATACAATTAAATTGCATAATATCTGACCTGAGGAATATTAATACGCAGTTCCAGACATTTGATTGGGAGCATAACGGACTGCACGACGAGACGACAATGGAAAAGAAAAGGTCAGACTCGACAGGAAAATAAGGTAAGGGAATTCGACGGACTGCTAGAGGTAAACTCTACGAAATTTTAAATTCATATGCAGTCTTTAAAATTTATCTGAAGGGTCTAGAGGTCGAATAATAATATTAGTGCCCCGTATGGGCAAAATTACTAAAATACCCTTGTTAAGGGTAAAATCTAAAAATTTAGAAAAAATTGGGAGGAGCAAGAACAAAAGGTTCCTGCTCGTTCTGGAGGTATTTCAACATCATGCATGAGTAGGCTGGCTCACTTTTAAAGAAAAAATGCATAGCATTGCATATCTTAAACGATGTGATTTCTGTGAAAATTGTTTGGGGATAATTGAGCCGCCTACGTGTTTTTATTTACATGTGACGTGCTAGACCTCAGCTCGCACGATGTTTGATTTGTGTGATGCATGCATTAGTGCTGGAGCGAGAGCTCGCACTAGAGTTTATATGCATAGGTGCTAGAGTATAACTCGCACCAGATTTCATGTGCTTTTTAGTGACACGGTGCGAGAGTCTAACTCGCACCAGATTTTACATGATTTTCATGACAGGGTGCTGGAGTATAACTCGCACCATATTTTTATACACGATTTTCGTGACAGAGTGCTTGAGCTTAGCTCGCACTAGTTTTATTTGATTTACTGACAGTGTTAGAGCACCACTCGCACTACTTTTCAGAGATCATACGATAAGCCGTGCTTGGAGCATCGGGTAGACTGTGTGTCACCGATTAAATTGGCTCGCACGTGCATTTTGAGACATGGCATGAGTATAGAGATATTATATGGGTTCACGGAGTACGATGTACCGTGCAAGTAGCATGGAGTACGATGTACCGTGTGGTATCTTCGTGATACGTTGAACTTGTTAACGTTGTTGGACCACCCGTTGTTAGACCACCATCGTTGTGCGTGGGCCCAAGAGGGGTGGCCATGGCCGATGGCAGGGGTTGGCCGGGCAGGGGTTGGCCGTCACAATAAAACGCATCTTCGGATGCATGAGATCGGATAAGACCGACGAGATGGAGTGACCCACCTCCCGGGCGGTTCCCGATCATGGTGAGAACCCGCACACTAGGATCCGTGTAGCTGAGGAACTCCCGAGGACAGATATGGCCATAGTCCTGGTTATTGCCGTTATACAGATATTGCCTCGTCTCGCATGTCGACGATTTCGATGATTTAAACTGGGTTTTTAAACTAAATTTGCATGATGGTATTTCCATGCTTTTCAAGCCCACGTGTGATGTAAACCGTTTTCATGGTTTTGTGTGAGTCAGGATCACCCGCAGGAGGGGTCGAGTCCTGATTTTATTGTGAAAATTTTAATTGAGAAAGAAATGATTTGTAATAATTGCATGTTGATTTTCCGTGCAAATGTGTTTTACATAACATCATAACGCATATCATTGTTTTAAAATGTGTGGAGAAAGGGTGGTTTATGCATGGCACCACGTTCATGTAGGTAGTATGGTTACCTACTTGTTCGTAGGATTGCCTTACTGAGCTTGATGTGCTCACCCCTTTCATTTTCTCCCACAGATAATCTCCAGTTGAAGTTGCGACGACTCAGTACTGCATTCCGGATATCCGCTGCTGCCCATCAACATAAGGTATATACACTTGTACATATTGTATCTACATAAGCATAGCACAGTAACATGTTTGTAAGTAACTTTAGGGGATGTATAAATAATGTAAACAATTATAAATGACTAGAGAAGAAATAAGTTAGATGGTAATTGAATGGTGGGACTGACATTGACGCACAGCCCAATTATTAGTGGAGTGTTGGTCACGATTCGAGGACAGGTAAGAATTTAAGTAAATAATAAAACGCAAAAAATTAACTCTGATTTTTGGGTAGTTTGGGTCGTGACAGATTTTATGGTATCAGAGCGAAGTTGGTCTGATGTGTGTCAGTGTCAGTAATTAGGAAATTACATCCCCATGTTACTGTGCTTGGTTAGATACAATAATGTATGTCGAGATGGGTTTTGACTAAGAAATGGTTGAGAATGCAGGAATGCTTAATATGAGTCGCGTTAGATGAGATAGTGCACGAGGCAGAGGTCGTAGAGGTAGACCTGAGTCTGCTAAGTCGTGCTGAGTTGACCTGTGAGAAGCAAGGTGAAATTGAAATGGAGGCTAATGTTGAGTATGCCCCACTGAGTCCGACAGAGAGATCGGACAGTATTGAGACACGCTTCACGAGATTGGAGCGGAGTGTGGAGATTATTTTGAGGAGTTAATTGCTCAAATTATGAATAAGATCAGAGGGCGCAGCGGAGCATTGGTGGAAACCCGCTTGACCCATCTTAAGTGTTAAACATCCAGAGTTAAGATGAGAAATCTTTTTGGATGTATTCCGGTGACAGGATATCCCGGACATGATTTAAAGGAAAAATTTCTTACACTGCCCAGGAATACTAAATTGATTATGAGTATGAAACTCAGTTATATTCTTGGCAGATATCACCTCGACACATGAACAGTGACAGTCGAGATGTCTAAAAGTTTATGAAATGACTCAACTTTTCAATTAGAGTCTGATTGGCCCGCGAGATATTACCTATACCGAGGCAGTGCGTAGATTTACAGTTGGATAAATAAAAATATGAATTGCACGCCTCTGAGATTGGGAAAGGTAGTAAGGGCTGAAATAGAGACATAAAAGAGAATCGAGAAATGATAGAGATGTTAACATGAGAAAATGGTAATTGGTAAAAGATCTGATTTGACGAGTCATGGAGTAAGATAATTGGTAAGGCCCCAGTGCATCTAATTTTGGCACTCTTGGGGGGGGGGCATTGTGATTGGAGGACCCCGACCTGCTACGAAGCAGTGTAGCAGTGTAAGCACTGTAAGCAGTGTGAGATGTGTGGTGGATACCACGGAAGGAGGGTTTATACCTACACGGTATTGGTGAAAATGGTCGTCAAGTGTGGTAAGACAGACCATTGATTTTGATTGCTCAGAGTTGAGCGAGATCGCCCCACAGAAAAGTAAAGAGATAAAGAAAACCCTGTTGAGATAGCTGCAACGAAAAGGGAGGAAATAGCCGAAAAGAAAAAAGGAAAGTAGGCTGTTGGACGAAGATGAGAGGATGTTTTGGACCAGGACACTATTGATGTTTCATGGATGTGGTGTAAGATACCACACTTGTTATGAATAATGAAGTACATATGTTCATTGATCCTGGTGCCACATATTTATTTATACCGCCTTCATTCGCATATAAGTTAGTAAAAGGCATGAATGCCTACATCATTGGGCACAACACTGATAAATGAGTGCCCCAATAGAGGAGGAGTAATTAACGGAATATGGATATTGAGATTTTAAGTTAAAAACAAGGGTGAAAACATCACTGAAAAGTATACGGTAAGTGTTGACAAGTGATAAAGAGGAGTGCAACAGTTGAAATTAAAGGAGTAAAGGATTGTACTCACGGAAATGAATAAAGACAAGAGTTTCGTCATGATTGATATACTAAGGAGATAATCTTTAAGATAAGATAGATTCTGAATACAAGATGTATCGGAGTAAGAGGCGTATGCAAGGTAAAAACATCTTTACGATATGGAGTCATTAGGATTAAAACAATTAGTAGCGAATATAAATTGTGACCACATAAACTGAGGTATAACGTAGTTGTGGTTAAGTCTGAAGGTTAATAAAGGTATTTCAAAATACCTCCCCGCCTGAAGACTTGACAGCATCTAGATATATATATAACCTATAACGAAAAATCGATCATCGTAATAAATACCTTTAACATTAGGATACCTTTACTAAGACGATAAGAATTATTAAAATTCGACGAATCATGAAGGTTAACATAGTAAAATTTAATAAGAGCTGTTAAGATAAGAAAAGGAAATGACGCAGGTTAGTACCTGGAAAACGTAAGCGGTTGAGAAGGATCTTATACGCTTATGCGTAAATAAGTCAAGGATTAGACCGAATTGTAATTATCATTATCGATGATGTGTTGGGTGTAGTTAAAGTCTAGGGTGATTTATAAGCAACAATTGGGAAATGGCTTTTACAGATGGATTGTTACGGGTTCTCAATATGGACTATTTGGTTGACACGTTTAACTAAGAAAACGTGATCTTGGAATGAGATGATAAATAAGATGATATGAATTTCGATGTAGTGAAGTATGAACTGATCACCGTGATTAATTTCACCATACCCAACAGCTCAAGAGGTTCTCAGTGAGTATGGACACCTCGAAATAATAAGGAGCTGTGTATTGATGTATAATGGGAAGATAGTCAATTTTGGAGTCAGACAACTCCTCGATTATGAAATAAACTATCTGATCCATGATTTAAGTTGGCAACAGCATTTGTACCAAGGATATGGTACTATTAGGTACAGGGTGAGAAATTATGGATATGCACTGACCATAAAGCCCGAGTATCTGTTTTCACAGAAAGAGGCGAACATGAGAATACATAGTGGGTTAGAGCTTCTGAGAGGTTTTGATTTGTGAAAATTCTACCACCCAGGAAAGGCTGATGCTTTGAGTAGAAAGAGCCTCGGGATGGTACCACACATGATGGTCAGTGAGCGTGAGCTGCTAGAGCAATTGTGAACCTCAGTATTGATGTGATCCCTTCTGATGATGACAGTGATTGTGTGACAGCTAGCCTGATGATTAGAACCGGATGAGAGTGCCCGGATTTGCCAGGCTTAGCATGATGATCGACAGGATGTCGATAGTTTGGGTCTGATTCAGAAGGGTACAGTGACAGAGTTCACAGAGTATGATTATGATTTACAGAGAGGTTCAGAGACAGTATGAGTGCTCCCCAGGACCACAGTTGGTGAGATAGTAATATTGTCAGAAGCTCACTCTTCGGGATATACAGTGCATACGGAAAGTAATGAATATATATATTGAAATCTTTGAAAAAGGGTATTGGTGGTCAGATGTGAAAAGAAATACGGTAGAGTATTAAAAGTCTGCAGAGTTATTGCAGCCTCTACCTATATTGACACGGCACGAAAATGAGAGCAAGTCTCCATGAATGTCGTGATGGGTTACAGAGGACCCAGGTGAATTACGAGGCTATTCGGATGATAGTCGATAGAGTGACTAAGTCTACCCACCTTTTGGTTATGAAATCCCCAAATACTCAGAGTATATATGAGGATTTATGTGTAAGGAAGATTGTGGAACACTAAGTAACGTTCCAGTGAGCATGGTATCATATAGGGATTCCCGCTTCACTTCTTACTTAAGGGAATATTTTTTAGGAAGCTATGGGAACCCGACTGAGTATTAGCACAGCTTTCCATCCTCAGACAGATGGTCAGTCAGAGAGGACTGTACAAGTTCTGGAGGATCCGATGAAAGCGTGTGCCGTTAATTTTATAAGCTCCTGGAATGATCAGTTGATTTCTAATTGAAGTTGCCAATAACGACAGTTGGCAGTTGAGTATCGGGATAACAAGATATGAGACAGTGTATGGCTGTAGGGGTTGTTCCCCAAATTGGATAAGAAAAAGTGGGTGACAGGTAGAAATTATTTTCGACTTTGGATAATAAGTCTTTGAGGATGTTTAGTTGAGAAGAGAGAGATTAAGAACACCTCAGAGCAGACAGAAAGAATTGGAATTCACCTTTGGTGAATTAGTATGGTTGAAAGTTTCTCGTCCTAAGAGAATAAGGACATAGCGAACTTTTGGAAGAAGGTAAATTGAGTTGCGCTGGATGGAATATTTTGAGAGATTGGACAAGTGGGAGATAAGACCTGTAGGTTGGTGTTATCACTTGAATTAACAGGCACCCACAATGTGTCCCAACTTTTGATGCTTCGGCAATACTATCCAGATCCAGCATAGGTGATAGGATATGAATTCCAAAAGTTCAGTTTAATAAAAATATAAGTATATTGAGAAGTTGATTCGGGCATTAAACAGGAAAAAGAAAGTATTGAGGTTTAAGATGATCTCCCTAATTAAAGTCCTTTGGTAGTAATACATTCCGGAGAAGGTCACGTAAGAATTTAAGAGTATGATATGATCGATGTACCCGGAGTTGTATATGGACTCATATGAATTGGTTCTAATTTAGAGGATCAAATTCCTTAAGTGGGGGAGAGTTGTAAGACCCGAATTTAATTAAAATACGAAAATTAAATAAGAAAAGATGGGGGAAGTATGAAGGAAGGTCGGGTTAAATTAATCCCGAATATGTGCAAGGGCAAAATGGTCAAAAGGCCAAAGGTCGGTATAATTTTCGATAAGAAAATTTAATTAAAAATATGGATTTAAGAAATCTTGGTCAATAAAAGTGAAATAAATTTATTTCGGGTTAAATTGATCAAGATATTAATTTATTGGAATTAACCGTGATTAATCGGGATTTTTAGTTCGGAAAAATAATCCCGAAAATAATCGAAAAATATACCGAAAAGTCACCCGGGACAATATCCCGAAAATACGAGAAATTATACCCGAAAAAAAAGAGGTTAAAAATATAATAAATAAATTAAATAAAAGTTTAATTAATTGAATTTGAATAAAAATAATAATTTTTGTAGATATTTGGGTATTTTAATATATTTTATTGAATAGTAAAATAATTAAAATAAATAATAATAAAAATAAAATTAATAAAAAAAAAGAGAACTGAAAGAAAAAAAAAGGAAGAGAGAGAGAGAATGGGTCGGGGAGAGAGAAGCTAAACGGAGCCGAGAAGAACCGAAGAAGACCCGACCACCGTCCGGCGGCCGATGGCCGGGCCAAGGGTCGAAAATGGAAGAGGGGAGGCCGGTGAGCAAGATGGTACCGGCGGTGCAGCCTACAGACGCCGAAATCCGGCGGAAAACGGAGGAGAAGGTCGCGGGAAAGAGAAGGCCACCGGCGGCGAACGGCGGCGAATCGGCCGGAACCAAGGCCCGATTCCGAAAGCCCAGGTGACGGCGATCATTTCTGCACCGGTCTCAGCCGACGAAATGGCAGGAATTGCCGACGACGGCCAAGAGGAAGGAAATGGGTCCGATGGCCGGGGAGAAGAGGCCGAACCGGCAGCGTTCTGGCGAGCTTGACCCAAGCCGAGACCAGATTTGAGACGCGGACAGCCTTGCGGAGCTACTGGCGGTGGAAGCCGGCGGAGAACCGGCCGGCAAGGTGGTGAACCGGCGGTGAACCGGTCGAACCGGAGAGAACCGGCGGTCTGAACCGGTCCGAACCGGACTGAACCGGTTCAGCCAAAAAGAGAGAAAAAAAAGGAGAAAAAGGGAAAAAGAAAAAGAGGAAAAAATTGGGGAAAATTCCTATGATGCAATCGAGCTTCGGCTAAGTCGATAAGCTGTCAAATTGACCCGATTTAAATTTGGAATATTTTATTTAATTAATTATCGACTGAAAGTTTACCCGAAAAATATATTTAATTGTGTAGCTCGACGATTGGCATCCACCGAGGGCTCGAGACAGCCTCGATTTACGGACTAGCATGGAATCTCGAGTAAGTGACCCCTATTTACGACAATTACCTCGTTATGCGTGATATTGATTTAATTTCTGCACAAATTGAATTAGATTATGAAATTTTAGATAAATTGTCGTAAATAATCGATTTAGCTATTCGAGAATTAGAACGAGGCCCAATAAATTATTGGTGGGCCCAATGAGCCCAATAGGCCTCGATAAAGTGAGAATTAAGTGAAAAACGGGCTTAAGGCCGATTAAGGCCCATTAAGGTGCAATCGGGCCCAATAGGGGTGAACGGGCCCAATGATTTAAATTAAGCCCAGAAAGTATTAAATACAATTAAATTGCATAATATCTGACCTGAGGAATATTAATACGCAGTTCCGGACATTTGATTGGGAGCATAACGGACTGCGCGACGAGACGACAATGGAAAAGAAAAGGTCAGACTCGACAGGAAAATAAGGTAAGGGAATTCTACGGACTGCTAGAGGTAAACTCTACGAAATTTTAAATTCATATGCAGTCTTTAAAATTTATCTGAAGGGTCTAGAGGTCGAATAATAATATTAGTGCCCCGTATGGGCAAAATTACTAAAATACCTTTGTTAAGGGTAAAATCTAAAAATTTAGGAAAAATTGGGAGGAGCAAGAACAAAAGGTTCCTGCTCGTTCTGGAAGTATTTCAACATCATGCATGAGTAGGCTGGCTCACTTTTAAAGAAAAAATGCATAGCATTGCATATCTTAAACGATGTGATTTCTGTGAAAATTGTTTGGGGATAATTGAGCCGCCTACGTGTTTTTATTTACATGTGACGTGCTAGAGCTCAGCTCGCACGATGTTTGATTTGTGTGATGCATGCATTAGTGCTGGAGCGAGAGCTCGCACTAGAGTTTATATGCATAGGTGCTAGAGTATAACTCGCACCAGATTTCATATGCTTTTTCGTGACACGGTGCGAGAGTCTAACTCGCACCAGATTTTACATGATTTTCATGACAGGGTGCTGGAGTATAACTCGCACCATATTTTTATACACGATTTTCGTGACAGAGTGCTTGAGCTTAGCTCGCACTAGTTTTATTTGATTTACTGACAGTGTTAGAGCACCGCTCGCACTACTTTTCAGAGATCATACGATAAGCCGTGCTTGGAGCATCAGGTAGACTGTGTGTCACCGATTAAATTGGCCCGCACGTGCGTTTTGAGACATGGCATGAGTATAGAGATATTATATGGGTTCACGGAGTACGATGTACCATGCAAGTAGCATGGAGTATGATGTACCGTGTGGTATCTTCGTGATACGTTGAACTTGTTGACGTTGTTGGACCACCCGTTGTTAGACCACCATCGTTGTGCGTGGGCCCAAGAGGGGTGGCCATGGCCGATGGCAGGGGTTGGCCGGGCAGGGGTTGGCCGTCACAATAAAACGCATCTTCGGATGCATGAGATCGAATAAGACCAACGAGATGGAGTGACCCACCTCCCGGGCGGTTCCCGATCATGGTGAGAACCCGCACACTAGGATCCGTGTAGCTGAGGAACTCCCGAGGACAGATATGGCCATAGTCCTGGTTATTGCCATTATACAGATATTGCCTCGTCTCGCATGTCGACGATTTCGATGATTTAAACTGGGTTTTTAAACTAAATTTGCATGATGGTATTTCCATGCTTTTCAAGCCCACGTGTGATGTAAACCGTTTTCATGGTTTTGTGTGAGTCAGGATCACCCGCAGGAGGGGTCGAGTCCTGACTTTATTGTGAAAATTTTAATTGAGAAAGAAATGATTTGTAATAATTGCATGTTGATTTTCCGTGCAAATGTGTTTTACATAACATCATAATGCATATCATTGTTTTAAAATGTGTGGAGAAAGGGTGGTTTATGCATGGAACCACGTTCATGTAGGTAGTATGGTTACCTACTTGTTCGTAGGATTGCCTTACTGAGCTTGATGTGCTCACCCCTTTCATTTTCTCCCACAGATAATCTCCAGTTGAAGTTGCGACGACTCAGTACTGCATTCCGGATATCCGCTGCTGCCCATCAACATAAGGTATATACACTTGTACATATTGTATCTACATAAGCATAGCACAGTAACATGTTTGTAAGTAACTTTAGGGGATGTATAAATAATGTAAACAATTATAAATGACTGGAGAAGAAATAAGTTAGATGGTAATTGAATGGTGGGACTGGCATTGACGCACAGCCCAATTATTAGTGGAGTGTTGGTCACGATTCGAGAACAGGTAAGAATTTAAGTAAATAATAAAACGCGAAAAAGTAACTCTGATTTTTGGGTAGTTTGGGTCGTGACAATGTGTCGCATCAATTATATGCTCGCATGTGCATTTTGAGATATGAAAGAGGGCTATTGAAACTATTATCCATGGTATGAGGGCTAAGACCTATGGCAGGTACCCTGACTGTGATGTTTGGGTTCAAGGAGTACTTGTACCGTGTATGTCACATGGAGTACGATATACCGTGAGTACACGATGATGTTGAGTTATTGGTTGATGGTTGAAGATTTGACCTACCTCCCGTTATAGCAAATGTGAGGCCCCCCACACCGAGTACTGTGTAGCCTAGGATCACGAAAAATGAGATATGATCCTAATCTCGAAACATGTAGTTGCATATTTCATCTCACTTCGTTTCATTCACTGAATATTTCTTGTTTGAATTGTCACATGATTTTTATAAATTAGGTAGACTCGAGGGATTGGTTGAGTCTCAACATGTGACATTGTGTGTGTGATATGGGTAAACCTGAGGGATGGGTGAGGCCCGGATTTTCATGTTTTTACATGATGGTATGCCATCTTTGTTTTGATTTAATTGAAATGGCATAATGAAGTGCGATTTACAGTAAGTACATGAAAATGCAATGTTTTGCATAAATTGCTGAGGTTATTAAACTAGCATGTTTTCAGTTCATATTGACGATTTGTATATATATATATATATATACTTGCACAAATATTTCAAGAAAGATACATGCTTTAGATGTGAATCGAAAAGGAAATGATATAATGGCATGAGCATTATATTTTGTAGATAGTGTGGTTATCTATTTGCTTGCCTTATTTCCTTATTGAGCTAGTGAGCTCACCCCCTTTTTATTTCCTCCTCTCTACAGAGCGTTCACAGTAGTTGGATACGGCTAAGGCTAAGGATTGGTATTCCTTTATCCGCTGCATACCCATTGTACGAAAGGTATACACATTCGAACGTTTTGTACTGAACGATATAAAAGCACAGTTATGTAAATGAATGTACCGTCGGGGATGTATATGTACAAGTAATTGTGTTAATGTATATGAGTTTACTTTAAAAAAAAGAATACTTAAAGTTAATAGATAATTGTATTGACATTTATACATGTTATGAAATGAATGTGGTTGAGGTGACTAATATCAAATCACAGCCCAACGGTTTGGTGATTGAATTATGACCGAAGTAAAGGTAAGTAAGATGCGAAAAATTTATAGTGATTTTTGGTAAGTCACAAGAGGTCGTGACAAAATGGTATCAGAGCCAAGTTGGTCTGATGTGAGTCGGTATTAGTAATTAGGAAAGTGTACATCCCCATATTATTGTGCCTTGTTCAGTTAGAATTATGTATACAAGACGGGAGTCAGACTAATTAATTTATGAATTCAGCCATTTAGCTAATACTAGTCGTGGTAGAGGGGCTAGAGGTAGGGTTCAAGGCCGTAGAGGTAGGCCTGAGACCTAAGATAAGTCGACTAGTCCCACTCAAGTACCAAAGAGTACCGAGGCACGCTTCACGAGATTAGAATGTCGCTTAGAGACTATAGTGGAGTTACTGGCACAGACTTTGCCAAGTGGACAAGGGCAAGATACAACGATTATGCCTAAAGAGGCAACTACACCTGGTACACCTGTATAACCAGCTCAGACGTCGCAGCCTACAGATACTCCCACACCTCCACCAACTCAGGATACGTCTTCTCATGTTGCTCCACGATAGGGTGGTAGTGCTTTGGGGTATGGTTGTGAGCTTGATAGATTGTGACAGCTCCAGAAGTTTAGACTTCCATCGTTTAGTGGGGTGAAGGACACTGTGGTTGCAAAAGATTGGCTAGGAGAGATAGAGAAGCTATATGGATTCTTTGAGTGTACGTCAATTGAGATGGTCGTGTTTGCTGTGTTCCTATTGAAGGGATCGACAGAGCATTGGTGGAAGTCCACCAGGGTTATATTAGGAGTATAACACTCAGAGATCACTTGGGATATCTTTTTGGATGCCTTCAAGAGGCAGTATATCCCGGACACAGCTCAACAGAAGCTGCAGATGGATTTCTTAGGGTTGAGCCAGGGGACTCAGTCTGTGGATGATTACTAGACACGATTTATATCCCTGGGCAGGTATGACCCTGATACTATGAGAAGTGAGAGCAGGAAGGTCCACAAGTTTATTGATGGAATGAGACCAGTACTATGGTCTAAACTGGTTCCACTAGATATCTCTACCTATGATGAGGCAAGGCACAGAGCACAACTCTGTGAGCAGGATTACGAGAGGAATGCCTTCAAGTTCAGGACAGTTGGTAGGGGTAGAGACAGAGATAGGAAAATGCTGGTAAGTGACGATGCCAGAGGTTTCAGTTATCGATGAGGGAGGAATCACTTTGGTAAGAGACCATAGATTGAGGAGGTGTGGGAGAATATTGGTAGATCTCTTGCATATCCAGCTATAGCTCCAGCTAGGGCCATTGTTATAGGAGGATAGAGGCCTAGCACTGAGCAGTGTAGTAGATATGGTAGATTCCATGGTGGTAGGCCTTATCTTATTTCTAGTGGATTGTGCTTCAGATGTGGGAACCTAGGGCACATGGAGAGAGTTTGCCCAGAGATTATAGATATTGCCCCACATAAGGGCAAGAGTCGGAGAGAGCTCCAGTTGACATGTCTGCTCTGAGGGGGAGAGCGATAGCAAAGGAGAAGGGGAAGTAGGTCATTGGACGAGGGTGACTACATGCCTTAGACTAGGGCACAACTGATGCTTCGTCGGATGTTATTAGAGGTAACATCATGATTTATGAATTTAGAAGCATATGTTCTAATTGATCCTGGTGCCACGCATTCATTTGTTTCACCTCCATTTACATGTAAATTAGCAAAACATGTAGAGCATACACCTTTAAGTAGGATGATGTTAATCAGTACGCCTATAGATAACAGTCAGCTAGTTAAATATGTGTTAAGTGACTGCAAGCTAAGAGTAGGGGAAAAGGATATGACAACCAATCTAATATTGTTAAGTATAAGCGATTTTGATGAAATCTTTGGAATGGATTGATTATCTGCAAACCATGCTGTTTTAGATTGTTATGCTAAGACAATTATGTTTCCTACCCTTACGAACTATGTTGTAAAGTTTAATGAAAAGAAATGAAAGTAGTAGTTATGGTTATAATAAACGATGCACTATGCTGACTATAAAATGAAAATATTGAAGGTTTCATTATGTACGTGGTTGATACGGATAAGGTACATCCAGAGTTGACAGATATTTCTATGATCAGTGAGTTCTCGATGTCTTTTCGGATGAATTACTAGGGTTACCACTAGATAGGGAAATGGAGTTATGTATAGATTTGGTGCCTAGTACTGAGCCTATTTTGAGACCACCATATCACATGGCCTTAGTTGAGTTGGAGGAGCTCAAGAGACAGTTACAGGAGCTATTGGATAGAGGATTCATCAGACCAAGTGTTTTACCTTGGGGAGCACCGGTTTTGTTTGTGAAGAAGAAGGATGGAAGCCTCTGATTGTGTATATATTACAAATTGTTGAATAAGGCTACCATTAAGAATAGGTATCCCATTCCATGCATTGAAGATTTGATAGATCAGCTCTAAGGAGCGCAGGTCTTTTCTAAGATTGATATGAGGTTTGGGTATAATCAGTTAAGAATTCAGAGTGGAGATGTGCCCCAGACAACATTTAGGACCTAATATGGCCACTATGAGTTTATGGTTATGCCATTCGGATTGACAAATGCTCTCGCAGCTTTCATAGCTTTGATGAACGATGTGTTCAAGCCATATCTAGATCAGTTTGTTATCGTCTTTATCGATGACATCTTAGTATACTCGAGATCCGAGGAAGAACATGAGCAGTACCTCAGGATTGTATTACAAACTCTACGAGAGCAGGAGTTATATGCTAAACTCAGTAAGTGTGACTTTTGGTTGGCACAGATCTCATTTTTGGGACACGTTGTGTTGAAGGATGGTGTATCAGTAGATCCATCTAAGATCGAGGCTGTAGTTCAATGGGTACAGCCAAGTACAGTCACCGAGATCAAGTGTTTTTTGGGTTTTGCAGGATATTATCAAAGATTCGTTGAGGGATTTTTTAAGTTAGTTGCTCCGTTGACACATATCTCTCAAAAAGTGTAGCATTTGTGTGGGATGAGGATTGTGAGAGAAGTTTTTAGGAGCTGAAGCATTGATTGATCACCGTTTCAATTCTCACTATCCTTACCAGCTCAGGAGGTTTCTCAGTGTATATCGATGCTTTGCATCAGGGACTAGGCTGTGTTTTGATGTAGGATGGAGAGTAGTTGCTTATGGATCCAGACAGCTGAAAGACCATGAGAAGAACTGTCCGACCCACGATTTAGAGTTAGCAGCAGTAGTATTTGTGTTGAAGGTATGACGCCACTACTTGTATGGTGAGAAGTTTCAGATTTTTACCAACCACAAGAGCCTCAAGTATCTATTCTCACAGAAGGAACTGAACACGAGACAGAGAAGATGGCTAGAGCTTCTGAAGGACTATGATTATGAGATACTTTATCATCGGGGTAACGTTAACATTGTGGCTGATACCTTGAGCAGGAAGAGCTTTGGGATGGTATCGTATATGATGGTCAGGGAACATGAGTTGATAGAGCAGTTTGCTAGCCTCAGTTTGGGAATTATGCCTTCTGACATGGATACGACCTATATGATTGCTAGTCTACATTTGGAGCTGGATCTGTTGGATAGGATCAGACAGGCTCAGCAAAGTGATTCGTATTGCATTGATATGACTAGTTAGATACATAAGGGCACATTGACTGATTTTGAGTTTAGTTCTGATGGATTACTCAGGATTAGAGGCAGATTGTGTGTTCCCAAGGATTTAGATCTCAGGAGATTGATATTGTCAGAAGCTCACTCGTCGAAGTACACGTTACATCTGGGGAGTTATAAGATGTATCAAAACTTTCGGAAGGTGTACTGGTGGTCGGGTATGAAGAAGGATGCAACGAATTTTGTGGCGAGATGTCTTGTATGTCAGCAAGAGAAGGTAGAGCATCAGAGACCTGAAGGGTTATTTCAGCCTCTACCTATACCGACATAGAAATGAAAGCATATCACTATGGATTTTTGAATGGGTTTACCGAGGACCCGATGGAATCACGATGCTATTTGGGTGATCGTTGATAGGTTGACGAAGTCAGCCCACTTCTTAGCTATGAGAGCTATCGATACTCTGAGTTCATTAATAGAGTTGTATGTATGCGAGGTAGTGAGGTTACATGGTGTTCTAGTGAGCATTGTCTTAGATAGGGATTCTCGCTTCACTTCTTACTTTTGGAAACATTTTCAGGAAGCCATGGGAACCGAGTTAAGTTTGAGCACTACTTTCTATCCTCAGACAGATGGTCAGTTAGAGAGAACTATACAGACTCTGAAGGATATGTTGAGAGCATGTGTACTAGATTTTAGAAGCTCTTGGGATGATCATTTACCACTAGTCGAATTTGCCTACAACAACAGTTATCATTCGAGTATCGGGATGGCTCCGTATGCAGCTTTGTATGGCCATAGATGTCGTTCCCCTATCAGTTGGGAAGAAGTGGGTGACCGAAAGATTTTTGCTCTTGATTTGGTTACACAAGCCTTTGAGGATGTCTGGTTAATTGTTGAGAGATTGAAGATAGCTTAGAGTAGACAGAAGAGTTATGTTGACAAGAGACGAAGACCACTTGAATTCGCAGTTGGTGAGACAATGTTTCTGAAGGTTTCTCCTTCCAGGGGTATAGCGATATTCGAGAATAGGGCTAAGCTAAGTCCTCGCTACATTGGACCCTTTGAGATACTTGATCAAGTAGGAGATAAGGCCTATAGGTTAGCGTTGCCAGAGGACTTATCAGGAGTACATAACATCTTCCACATTTCAATGCTTCAGAAGTATCATCCAGATTCGACCCATGTGATTCGATATGAGCATTGGAGCTCAAGGACGATCTGACCTTTATAGAGACACCGATCTGGATATTGGATAAGAAGGAAAAGGTGTTACGGAACAAGACCATCGGGTTAGCGAAGGTTCTCTGGCAGTATCACACTTCAGAGGAGGCTACTTGAGAACTAGAGAGTCTGATGCGAGAGAGACACCCCCAGTTGTTTGATGATTTACTTGGTGATAATTTAGAGGACCAAATTTCTTGAAGTAGGGGAGGAATGTAAGGCCCGTAAATTCATAAGTATTCTTATGATTTCCTGATGTACAAACAAGTTACATTTGAAATGAATCATAAGAAATGAATGTTTTTAAGTTCCAAATATGCATGAAATGCAAAATGAGTAGTGATGCAAACGAATATGAATTTAGCTTTGAAATTTTGGTAAAATTACAGCAGGAATGTTGTAGATGAAGGGCAGATCGATCTCAATAGCAAGGGGAGATCGATCTCATAGCTTGAAAATACAATGTCAAAGTATTCTACAAGAGCTAGATCGATCCTACATTTAAGCAGATTGATCCCTCATTCGAAGCAAATCGATCTCTAAAGGGTTCTGGATATCACAGATCGATCTCTTCTTAAGGGCTAGATCGATCTCTAAGTAATTCTGTTTGAAGTAGATCAATCTCATACTAAAGAGTAGATCGATCCTACCTTCTCAAGCTCGAATTCTGGAAGAGTAATAATACAGAGCAGATCAATCTCTCATGGTTAGGAGATCGATCTCCTAAGGTAAGTCTATATAATCCCGATAGCTGGACCTTCATTCTCGAGAAACAACCAAATCCTCCATTGAAACAAAGTGAAACCTAACTTTTCTACTTAAAAAATCACCACCTTTCAATCAATTTTGAGAGAGAATTGTCTCAGCAAAAGTTGTTCCTAGTGAAGAGGAGAACAACATAGTTGGAAAACTAGAAGTTGAAATCAAGGATTGAAGGAGCAAAGTGATTTTCCCCTAATTTGGTAAAAAGAGGAAAAATCAAGCTAGGTAAGATTCGATACACCAACTTCAAATATGTTAATATAAGTATCTTGGTGAGTTGATTGGTGTATGTTTTGTTGGCTGAAAATACCTTAAACATGTTAAATCTCTATGACCCAGAATTTGGCTTGGATGTGAGAAAATGAGAGAAAGTTGATTTAGCAGGGAGTTAAGGATAAATTAAGCATGTAGTGATGTTATTAAGCATGTATATATGATTGTAAGATAGTTTAATGAAATACATGTATTGGAATAGATGAGGAATGAAAATAGGAATATGATATGTGTGGTGAAATGCCATAATAGGAGAAAAAAATGAACTTGAGGCTTTGGAAGATTTATGTCGATTTAATTCGAATCAATAGACTTGATGAGTCCAATAGGTTCTCGAGAAATAAGTTGTAAAATCGAAATGGACTTAAGAGAGAGTAAGGTGCAATCAGATGTAATAATGCCAAATGGATGTAAGAAGGGCTAAATGCATTGATTTAGATTCATGCAAGTGAAAACTAGGTATATTAAGGTATACTGACGTGAATGGTCATTTACAGCTTCGAAATTTATATTGGAAGATGGTTGGACTGCGAGATTTAGCAGCATCGGGGAAGTGAGGCCATATGACGTGATCAGAGGTAAGGGAATGTTATGAGTAGCTAGAGGTAGCTTGTGACAGCCTGGAAACGTGAAAAATAGGGCTAATTTTTTAAATTTTAATATATTAACCTCTTACTCGGGTTGCATTCCTATACAGTGTCATTAAATCACTTGTATTTATAATAAATCATTAACCCCAATATCACATAATTTCTGACTCATAAAATCAAATACATAATATCCTAAAGGGGTCAATCCACAAGACACGATTCATTTCTCTCATGTTATCCTAGTTACATCCCGAAAATACTTAACACAAATGTCTGTATTACATCATTGTCTGGATACAAAATGAATTGAACTATACCTTATACGTGTACAAGCGATAGCATGGGGAGATCTTGTCTACCAGCCTAAATCACGTACGCCGCAGGCTCTAACTCGCTACCTCAAGTAATCTGGAGGGGGGAGGAAAATTTTGGGGTGAACGCTCAAAACGCTCAGTGTAAGACCCGAATTTAAATAAAATACGAAAATTAAATAAGTAAATACGGAGAAATTATACCCGAAAAAGGGTTAAAATATAATAAATAAATTAAATTAAATTAAATTAATTAATTTAGAATTAAATAATAATTTTAAGGGATATTTTGGATTTTTATAGAGTATTTTAATGAATAGTATAAAAATAAATAATAATAATAAAAATAATAAAAAAAAAAACACAGCTGAAACGCGAAAAAGACGAAAACGGAAGCCGTGATCGGGGGAAGAGGCCGGACGACCACCGACGACCCCTGTCCCAGGCCGCCTACCTGGAAAGGAAGCCCGACGCCAGGCGAACCTTCAGCCACTGGAGACGCGCCGTTTGGAGGCCGGAATCCGACGAAAAACGGAGGAGAAGCCGCGGGAAAAGAGATGGCCACCGGCGGCGAACGGCGGCGATCCAGGCGGAACCGAGGCCCGATTTCGAAAGCCCAGGCGACAGCGGTTCTTTCTGCACCGGTATCAGCCAACGAAATGATGGGAAATGCCGGTGACGGCCAAGAGAAGGAAAATGGGTCCGACGGTCGAGGGAGAAGAGCCGGACCGACGGCATTACGGCGACCTCGACCCAAACCGAGGGCGGATCTGTGATTCGGACGACCCAACGGAGCTGCTGGCGGTGGAAGCCGGCGGAGAACCGGCCAAAAAGGAGGTGAACCGGTGGTGAACCGGTCAAACCGGGGTGAACCGGCAGTCTGAACCGGTCCGAACCGGACTGAACCGGTTCAGCCAAAAAGAGAGGAAAAAAGGGAGAAAAAGGGAAGAAGAAAAAGAGAAAAAAATTGGGAAAAATTTCTGTGATGCAATCGAGCTTTGGGTAAGTCGATAAGCGGTCGAATTGACCCGATTTAAATTTCGAAGTATTTAATTTAATTAATTTTGGGCTGAAAATTTACCCAAAAAATTATGAAATTATGTAGCTCGACGATTGGCATCCAACGAGAGCTCGAGATAGCCTCGATTTGCGGACTAGCATGGAATCTCGGGTAAGTAACCCTTATTTACGATAATTACCTCGTTATGCGTGATATTGATTTAATTTTCGCATAAATTGAATTAAATTATGGAAATTTAGATAAATTGTCGTAAATAATCGATTTAGCTAATCGAGAATTAGAACGAGGCCCAATAAATTATTGGTGGGCCCAATGAGCCCAATAGGCCTCGATAAAGTGAAAATTAAGTGAAAAACGGCTTAAGGCCGATTAAGGCCCATTAAGGTGCAATCGGGCCCAATAGGGGTAAACGGGCCCAATAATTTAAATTAAGCCCAGAAAATATTAAATACAATTAAATTGTATAATATCTGACCTGAGGAATATTAATACGCAGTTCCGGGCATTTGATTGGGAGCATATCGGACTGCGCGATGAGACAACAGAGGAAAAGAAAAGGTCGGACTCGACAGGAAAATAAGGTAAGGGAATTCTACGGACTGCTAGAGGTAAACTTTACGAAGTTTTAAATTCATTTGCAGTCATTTAAAAATTACCTGAAGGGTCTAGTGGTCAACTAATAATTTTAGGGCCCCGGATGGACAAATTATCAAAATACCCTTGTTAAGGGTAAAATTTACTAAGTTAGGAAAACAATTGGGAGGAGCAAGAACAAAAGGTTTCTGCTCATTCTGGAGGTGTTTTGATGCATGCATGAGTAGGCTGGCTCACCTTGAAAGAAAATGCACAGCATTGCATACTTTCAACATGATATTGTTTTGAAAACTGTTTTGAGGAAACATAGCCGCCTACGTGTTTTTTATTGACATGTGACGTGCTAGAGCTCAGCTCGCATGATGTTGTCGATTTGTGTGATGCACGTATTAGTGCTAGAGCGAGAGCTTGCACTAGAGTTTTACATGCATAGGTGCTAGAGTACAACTCGCGCCAGATTTCATATGCTTTTTCGAGACAGGGTGCTAGAGTTTAACTCGCACCAGATTTTATAAGATTTTCATGTGATTTATATATAGAGTGCTGAGCTTAGCTCGCACTAGTTTTACCGAATTTGTAGAGTAGCGCTGTCTGCCCTTGGAGTCAGCCAAAAGGCCCAATAGGCTCAAGAGACCTCTTAGGTGGGGTGAGAGTCAGGGATGAGGTTGGCGGCCTTGTGGGGATGTAAAGCGGGCTCTGCCAGTTTTATTTGAGTTGATGAGAGTGCTGAGCATCGCTCGCACTGATTTTATGAGAACATGCGATGAGCCGTGCTTGGAGCATCGGGTAGACTGTGTGTCACCAATTAAATAGGCCCGCACGTGCTTTTTGAGACATGGCATGAGTATTGAGAAACAAAACCTATGTGGGAAGCAGGCCAATTGGGCTGGAGTACCTAGAGATATTATATGGGTTCACGGAGTACGAGGTATCGTGCAAGTAGCATGGAGTACGATGTACCGTGTGGTATCTTCGGATGCCTGGGATCGGATAAGACTGACGGGATGGATTGACCCACCTCCTGGGCGGTTCCTGATCATGGTGAGAACCCGCACACTAGGATCCGTTAGCTGAGGAACTCCCGAGGACAGATATGGCCATAGTCCTAGTTATTGCCGTTATACAGATATTGCCTCGTCTCGCATGTCGACGATTTTGATGATTTAAACTGGGTTTTTAAACTAAATTTGCATGATGGTATTTCCATGCTTTTCAAACCCACGTGTGATGTAAACCGTTTTCATGGTTTTGTGTGAGTCAGGATCACCCGCAGGAGGGGTCGAGTCCTGACTTTATTGTGAAAATTTTAATTGAGAAAGAAATGATTTGTAATAATTGCGTGTTGATTTTTCGTGCAAATGTGTTTTACATAACATCATAACGCATATCATTGTTTTAAAATGTGTGGAGAAAGGGTGGTTTATGCATGGCACCACGTTCATGTAGGTAGTATGGTTACCTACTTGTTCGTAGGATTGCCTTACTGAGCTTGATGTGCTCACCCCTTTCATTTTCTCCCACAGATAATCTCCAGTTGAAGTTGCGACGACTCAGTACTGCATTCCGGATATCCGCTGCTGCCCATCAACATAAGGTATATACACTTGTACATATTGTATCTACATAAGCATAGCACAGTAACATGTTTGTAAGTAACTTTAGGGGATGTATAAATAATGTAAACAATTATAAATGACTGGAGAAGAAATAAGTTAGATGGTAATTGAATGGTGGGATTGGCATTGACGCACAGCCCAATTATTAGTGGAGTGTTGGTCACGATTCGAGGACAGGTAAGAATTTAAGTAAATAATAAAACGCGAAAAATTAACTCTGATTTTTGGGTAGTTTGGGTCGTGACAATTATTATGGTATCAGAGCAGCAATTGGTCTGATGTGTGTCAGTGTCAGTAATTAGGAAATTACATCCCCGTGTTACTGTGCTTGGTTAGATACAATAGTGTATATCGAGATGGGTTTTGACTAAGAAATGGTTGAGAATGCAGGAATGCCTAATATGAGTCGCGTTAGATGAGATAGTGCACAAGGCAGAGGTCGTAGAGATAGACCTGAGTCTGCTAAGTCGTGCTGAGTTTGACTATGAGAATCAGTATGAGATTGAAATGGAGGCTAATGTTGAGCATGCCCCACTGAGTCCCACAGAGTGATCGGACATTATTGGGAGACGCTTCGCGAGATTGGAGCGGAGTGTGGAGATTATTTTGAGGAGCTAATTGCTCAGATTATGAATAAGATTTGAGGGCGAGCGGAACATTGGTGGAAACCCGCTCGACCCATCTTAAGTGTTAAACGTCCATAGCTAAGATAAGAAATCTTATTGGATGTATTCCGGTGACAAGATATCCCGGACATGATTTAAAGGAAATTTTAAGGAAAAATTTCTTACACTGCCCAGGAATACTAAATTGATTATGAGTATGAAACCCAGTTATATTCTTTGGCAGATATTACCTCGACACTATGAACAAGTGACAGTCGAGATGTCTAAAAGTTTATGAAAAGGGCTCAACTTTTCAATTAGAGTCCGATTGGCCCGTGAGATATTGCCTATACCGAGGCAGTGCACAGATTTACAGTTGGGTAAATAAGGATATGAATTGCACGCCTCTGAGATTCGGAAAGGTAATGAGGGCTGAAATAGAGACAGAAAAGAGAATCGAGAAATGACAGAGATGTTAAAAATGGAAACTGGTAAGAGATTTAATTTGATGAGTTATGGGCTAAGATAATTGGTAAGGCCTCAGTGCATCTAATTTTGGCACTCTTCAGGGGCATTGCGATTGGAGGACCCCGACCTGCTACGAAGCAGTGTAGCAGTGTGAGATGTGTGGTGGATACCACAGAAGGAGGGTCTATACCTACACTGTATTGATGAAAATGGCCGTTAAGTCCGGTAAGATGGACCCTGGATTTTGATTGCACAGAATTGGGCGAGATCGTCCCACAGAAAAGTAAAGAGACGGAGAAAAACTTTGTTGGTATAGCTGCAACGAAAAGGGAGGCCATAGCTGAAAAGAAAAAGCGAAGTAGGCTGTTGGACGGAGGCGAGAGGATGTTTTGGACCAGGACACTATTGATGTTTCATGGATGTGGTATAAGATACCACACTTGTTATGAATAATAAAGTACATATGTTCATTGATCCTGGTGCCACACATTTGTTCATACCGCCTTCATTTACATATAAGTGAGTAAAAGGCATGAATGCCTACATTATTGGGCACAATACTGATAAGTGAGTACCCCAATAGAGGAGGATTAATCAACGGAATATGGATATATAGATGTTAAGTTGAAAATAGGGGTGAAAGCATCACTGAAAAGTATACTGTAAGTGTTGACAAGTGATAAAAAGGGGGTGCAACAGTTGAAATTAAAGGAGTAAAGGATTGTACTCACGGAATGAATAGTGGAAGAGTTTTGTCATAATAGATACACTAAGGAGATAATCTTTAAGATGAGATATGCTTAATTCTGAATACCAGATGTATTGGAGTAAGAGGCGTATGCAAGGTAAGAACATCCTTACGATATGGAGTCATTAGGATTAAAGCAATTAGTAGCGAATATAAATTGTGACCACAGAGACTGAGGTATAACGTAGTTGTGGTTAAGTCTGAAGGTTAATAAAGGTATTTCAAAATACCTCCCCGCCTGAAGACTTGACAGCGTCTAAAAGTATATATATATAACCTATAACGTGAAATCGATCGTCATAATAAATACCTTTAGCATTAGGATACCCTTACTAAGACGATAAGAATATTAGAATTCGACAAATCATAAAGTTTAACATAGTAAAATTTAATAAGAGCCGTTAAGATAAGAAAAAGAAATGACGCAGGTTAGTACCTGAAGACGTAAGCGATTTTGAAGGATCTTATACGCTTACGCATAGATAAGCCAAGGATTGGACCGATTCGTAATCATCAGTATCGATGATATGTTGGATGTAGTTAAAGTTTAGGGCGATTTATAAGCAATAATTGGGAAATTGCGTTTGCAGATGGTTGCTGCGAGTTCTAAAAGGATTTACTTGGTTGACACGTTTAACTAAGAAAACGTGGTCTTGGAATGAGATAATAAATAAAATGATAGATGTGACATGAATTTCGGTGTAGTGAAGTATGAACTGACCACCGTGATTATTTTCACCATACCCAACAGCTCAAGAGGTTCTCAGTGAGTATGGATACCTCAAAATTATGAGGGAGCTGTGTATTGATGTATAATGGGAAGATAGTCAATTTTGGAGTCAAACAACTCCTTGATCATGAAATAAACTATCTGACCCATGATTTAAAGTTGGCAACAGTATTTGTACCGAGGATATGGTACTATTATGTACACGGTGAGAAATTTTGGATATGCACTGATCATAAAGCCTGAGCATCTGTTTTCACAGAAAGAGACGAATATGAGAATGCATAGTGGGTTAGAGCTTCTGAGAGATTTTGATTGTGAAAATTGTACCACCCAGGAAAGGCTAATGTGATGGCTGATGCCTCGAGCAGAAAGAGCTTCGGGATGGTATTACATATGATGGTCAGGGAGCGTGAGCTGCTAGAGCAGTTGTGGACCTCAGTATTGATGTGATCCCTTCTGATGATGACAGTGATTGGTATGATTATGTGACAGCTAGCCTGATGATTAGAACTGGATGAGAGTGCCCGGATTTGACAGGCTTAGCGTGATGATCGGCATGATGTCGATAGTGTGGGTCAGATTCAGAAGGGTACAGTGATAGAGTTCACAGAGTATGATAATGATTTACAGAGGTTCCGAGATAGTATGAGTGCTTCCCAGGACCACAGTTGATGAGATAGTAATTTTGTCAGAAGCTCACTCTTCGGGATATACAGTGCATACGGAAGTAAAGAATATATCGAAATCTCGAAAAGGGTATTGGTGGTCAGATATGAAAAGAGATATGGTAGAGATTGTGGAAAAAGTGCCTAGTATGTCAGCAGAGTAAGGTAGAGTATTAAAAGTTTGCAGAGTTATTACAGCACCTACCTATATCGACATGGCACGAAAAATGAGAGCAAGTCTCCATGAATTTCGTGATGGGTTACAGAGGACCCAGGTGAATTACGAGGCTATTTGGATGATAGTCGATAGAGTAACTAAGTCTACCCACCTTCTAGTTATGAACTCCCCAGATACTCAGTGTGTATATGAGGATTTGTGTGTAAGGAAGATTATGGAACATGAAGTAGCGTTCCAGTGAGCATGGTAACATATAGGGATTCCCGCTTCACTTCCTACTTCGGAGGATATTTTCAGGAAGCTATGGGAACCCGACTGAGTATTAAGCACAGCTTTCCATCCTCAGATAGATGGTCGGTCAGAGAGGACTGTACAAGTTCTGGAGGATCCGATGAAAGCGTGTGCCATTGATTTTATAAGCTCCTGGAATGATCAGTTGATTTCTAATTGAAGTTGCCAATAACGACAGTTGGCAGTTGAGTATCGGGATAACAAGATATAAGGCAATGTATGGCTGTAGGGGTTGTTCCCCAAAATTGGATAAGAAAAAGTGGGTGACAGATAGAAATTATTTTCGACTTTGGATGATAAGTCTCTGAGGATGTTTAGTTAAGGATGAGAGATTAAGAATACCTCAGAGCAGATAAACAAGTATTGGAATTCACCATTGGTGAATTAGTATGATTTAAATATTTCTTGTCCTAAGAGAATAAGGACATAGCGAACTTTTGGAAGAAGGTAAATTAAGTTACGCTGGATGGAATATTTTGAGAGATTGGACAAGTGGGAGATAAGACCTGTAGGTTGGTATTATCACTTGAATAAACAGGTACCCACAATGTGTCCCACTTTTAATGCTTCGGCAATACTATCTAGATCCAGCATAGGTGATCGAATATGAACTCCAAAAGTCCAGTTTAATGAAAATATAAGTATATCGAGAAGTGATTCGAGCATTAAACAGGAAAGAGACAGTATTGAGGTTGAAGATCTCCCTAATTAAAGTCCTTTGGTAGTAATACACTCCGGAGAAGGTCACGTAAGAATTAAAGAAGTATGATACGATTGATGTACCCGGAGTTGTATATGGACGCATATGACTTGGTTCTAATTTGGAGGACCAAATTCTTTAAGTGGGGGAGAGTTGTAAGACCCGAATTTAAATAAAATATGAAAATTAAATAAGTAAATACGGAGAAATTATACCCGAAAAAGGGTTAAAATATAATAAATAAATTAAATTAAATTAATTAATTTAGAATTAAATAATAATTTTAAGGGATATTTTGGATTTTTATAGAGTATTTTAATGAATAGTATAAAAATAAATAATAATAATAAAAATAATACTAAAAAAAAAAACACAGCTAAAACGCGAAAAAGACGAAAACGGAAGCCGTGATCGGGGGAAGAGGCCGGACGACCACCGGCGACCCTTGTCCCAGGCCGCCTACCGGGAAAGGAAGCCCGACGCCAGGCGAACCTTCAGCCACTGGAGATGCGCCGTTTGGAGGCCGGAATTCGACGGAAAATGGAGGAGAAGCCGCGGGAAAAGAGATGGCCACCGGCGGCGAACGGCGGCGATCCAGGCGGAACCGAGGCCCGGTTCCGAAAGCTCAGGCGACGGCAGTCCTTTTTGCACCAGTATCAGCCGACGAAACGACGGGAAACGCCGGCGACGGCCAAGAGAAGGAAAATGGGTCCGACGGCCGAGGGAGAAGAGCTGGACCGACGGCATTCCGGCGACCTCGACCCAAACCGAGGGCGGATCTGTGATGCGGACGACCCAACGGAGCTGCTGGCGGTGGAAGCCGGCGGAGAACCTGCCGAAAAGGAGGTGAACCGGCGGTGAACCGGTTGAACCGGGGTGAACCGGCGGTGAACCGGTCGAACCGGGGTGAACCGGCTGTCTGAACCGGTCCGAACCGGACTGAACCGGTTCAGCCAAAAAGAGAGGAAAAAAGGGAGAAAAAGGGAAGAAGAAAAAGAGAAAAAAATTGGGGAAAATTCCTGTGGCAATCGAGCTTTAGGTAAGTCGATAAGCGGTCGAATTGACCCGATTTAAATTTCGGAGTATTTAATTTAATTAATTTTGGGCTGAAAACTTACCCGAAAAATTATGAAATTATGTAGCTCGACGATTGGCATCCAACGAGAGCTCGAGATAGCCTCGATTTGTGGACTAGCATGGAATCTCGGGTAAGTAACCCTTATTTACGACAATTACCTCGTTATGCGTGATATTGATTTAATTTTCGCATAAATTGAATTAAATTATGAAAATTTAGATAAATTGTCGTAAATAATCGATTTAGCTATTCGAGAATTAGAACGAGGCCCAATAAATTATTGGTGGGCCCAATGAGCCCAATAGGCCTCGATAAAGTGAAAATTAAGTGAAAAACGGGCTTAAGGCCGATTAAGGCCCATTAAGGTGCAATCGGGCCCAATAGGGGTAAACGGGCCCAATGATTTAAATTAAGCCCAGAAAATATTAAATACAATTAAATTGTATAATATCTGACCTGAGGAATATTAATACGCAGTTCCGGGCATTTGATTGGGAGCATATCGGACTGCGCGATGAGACAACAGAGGAAAAGAAAAGGTCAGACTCGACAGGAAAATAAGGTAAGGGAATTCTACGGACTGCTAGAGGTAAACTTTACGAAGTTTTAAATTCATTTGCAGTCATTTAAAAATTACCTGAAGGGTCTAGAGGTCAACTAATAATTTTAGGGCCCCGGATGGGCAAATTATCAAAATACCCTTGTTAAGGGTAAAATTTACTAAGTTAGGAAAACAATTGGGAGGAGCAAGAACAAAAGGTTTCTGCTCATTCTGGAGGTGTTTTGATGCATGCATGAGTAAGCTGGCTCACCTTGAAAGAAAATGCACAGCATTGCATACTTTCAACATGATATTGTTTTGAAAACTGTTTTGAGGAAACAGAGCCGCCTACGTGTTTTTTATTGACATGTGACGTGCTAGAGCTCAGCTCGCACGATGTTGTCGATTTGTGTGATGCACGCATTAGTGCTAGAGCGAGAGCTCGCACTAGAGTTTTACATGCATAGGTGCTAGAGTACAACTCGCGCCAGATTTCATATGCTTTTTCGAGACAGGGTGCTAGAGTTTAACTCGCACCAGATTTTATAAGATTTTCATGTGATTTATATACAGAGTGCTGAGCTTAGCTCGTACTAGTTTTACCGAATTTGTGGAGTAGTGCTGTCTGCCCTTGGATTCAGCCAAAAGGCCCAACAGGCTCAAGAGACCTCTTAGGTGGGGTGAGAGTGAGGGATGAGGTTGGCGGCCTTGTAGGGATGTAAAGCGGGCTCTGTCAGTTTTATTTGAGTTGATGAGAGTGCTGAGCATCGCTCGCACTGATTTTATGAGAACATGCGATGAGCCATGCTTGGAGCATCGGGTAGACTGTGTGTCACCGATTAAATAGGCCCGCACGTACGTTTTGAGACATGGCATGAGTATTGAGAAACAAAACCTCTGTGGGAAGCAGGCCAATTGGGCTGGAGTACCTAGAGATATTATATGGGTTCACGGAGTACGATGTACCGTGCGAGTAGCATGGAGTACGATGTACCGTGTGGTATCTTCGGATACGGCATCTCCGGATGCAGCATCTTCGGATGCCTGGGATCGGATAAGACTGACGGGATGGATTGACCCACCTCCTGGGCGGTTCCCGATCATGGTGAGAACTCACACACTAGGATCCGTGTAGCTGAGGAACTCCCGAGGACAGATATGGCCATAGTCCTAGTTATTGCCGTTATACAGATATTGCCTCGTCTCGCATGTCGATGATTTTGATGATTTAAACTGGGTTTTTAAACTAAATTTGCATGATGGTATCTCCATGCTTTTCAAACCCACGTGTGATGTAAACCGTTTCATGGTTTTGTGTGAGTCAGGATCACCCGCAGGAGGGGTCGAGTCCTGACTTTATTGTGAAAATTTTAATTGAGAAAGAAATGATTTGTAATAATTGCGTGTTGATTTTTCGTGCAAATGTGTTTTACATAACATCATAACGCATATCATTGTTTTAAAATGTGTGGAGAAAGGGTGGTTTATGCATGGCACCACGTTCATGTAGGTAGTATGGTTACCTACTTGTTCGTAGGATTGTCTTACTGAGCTTGATGTGCTCACCCCTTTCATTTTCTCCCACAGATAATCTCCAGTTGAAGTTGCGACGACTCAGTACTGCATTCCGGATATCCGCTGCTGCCCATCAACATAAGGTATATACACTTGTACATATTGTATCTACATAAGCATAGCACAGTAACATGTTTGTAAGTAACTTTAGGGGATGTATAAATAATGTAAACAATTATAAATGACTGGAGAAGAAATAAGTTAGATGGTAATTGAATGGTGGGACTGGCATTGACGCACAGCCCAATTATTAGTGGAGTGTTGGTCACGATTCGAGGACAGGTAAGAATTTAAGTAAATAATAAAACGCGAAAAATTAACTCTGATTTTTGGGTAGTTTGGGTCGTGACACTCAGTAAGGAGGATAAGGGAAAATTTATAAAATCATCATCACAGCACAATATGATGGAAATATGCGAGCATGTAAAACATTATAGAAATAATGGTGGAAACAATTGCATCGGCATAATTCACATGATAAAGATCACAATTGCAAAACACATAATTCATCAAAGAAATATAGACTAGGCGTTTAATAAAACTCAGATAAAATCATCATCATAGGCACATCACATCAAATCAAATCACATCGTCCCCTAGGCGGACATCCTCAAAAGAGGGAAGTGTCGACATCAATACATGGCTATGATTCATTGTAGACTTGATCAAAGTCGTACAGCTACGGTCTTACATGCTATTCAAAGCGAGGCTCGGTCTTACATGCTATAAAAGTAAGGCTACCCATCGCTACCAAAACAGGGTCATCTCTCGTTACCAAAACGGAGGTATCGGTCTTACATGCTACTAGAGCAAGACTCGATCTTACATGCTACCAGAGCAGGGCCACTCAATGCTGTCAAGCGGAGTATCGATATGCATCTCATGACAAGCCTTAGTCTCAGTAAAATATGCCATTGTTGTATTAAAATCGTTTTGTCTTCATGTAGAGCCCATAGCGATTATTACAAAACTCATTTCGGTTATAAAACATTATATTCACAGTTACACAAAACTCATCAAAACCGAGCTTAAATCGACAAAACACTGACTCGTTCATCAAAACATCAGTTCATCTCATTTCTCATAAACATGCTCATTCATGAAACGTTTTTCACACTAAAAAGGTATTTTCATCATTTTAGAAACTCACATACACAAACATTTTATTTCCCTTACCTCTTGCACCTTGAGTGGTACAATATCCTCCGATCCTCGAACTAGCCTCGTTTCTCGTGTTAAATTCTCGAGCTGTCCAAACATTATTAAATTGTCATTATTCATCATTCTCATTTCTCTTTTCACCTCATTTATTCCTATATCTATACTATATCCAAGTTACCATTATTAACACATACATTGTCTCAAAACTTCTCCTACATCTTAATCCTCATCTTAGCTAGCTCATAATCAATACAAGTTATCCGCATTTCATTTTCCAACTATACTTATTGGTTGTTTCCCTCATGACTTAGACATTTCCAACCAAATATACATATATACATATGTTTATTCACCAATATATAAAATGATAATGCTTAGGAAAAACAAGGGCCTTGTGAGCTTACCTAGGTTGTCTCCTCTTGCCTAAACTTGTAGAATGCTTGTCCTTTCCTTTGTTCCAATCCAATCCTTGCTTTTCTAGTATGTTGTTCCCTTTACCAAGAGGAACAACTTTCTCTCTTACCCCTTTGTTTAATTCTGTCTAGAATATGGTGAATCTTAGAGAGGGAAAGCTTAGTTTGGGTGAAAATGGTGAGTGTTACGGTTTGTAGGTGAGAGAGGCTCGGTTTCCAGACAAAATCTCGTGATTCTTATATAGGCAGGGTGTATGAGATCAATCTGGCATTGATGGAGATCAATCTCTTCTTAATTCAACTGCTCCAACTGCTCCATTAACAACTACAAGATCGATCTGGTCGAGGGTAGAGATCGATCTGTTCTTCTAAGTGGAGATCGATCTGGCATTGGGTAGGGATCGATCTCTTCCAGGCTGAGACTTAAGGAGATCGATCTGCCCTTGTGTCAGGATCGATTCTTGCTAGGTAGAGGCAGCCTGAGATCGATCTTGCTTACCTACTTTTGTATATTTTTTGCATTTTGGAGCCTTGAGATCGATCTTGTCATGATCCAATTTCATTATCTTTAACCGAAAATCACTGAAAATTTTTCGCGTTTTACCGTTACCTTACTCGATCGTGAACTAACTTACCACCACATTGTTGGGCTGTGAGTCAATAATAAACATCACATCTCATTCATTCTCAGTTAAATAAAGCGATGTCATGCATTTATAAGTTAATCATTAACTTACACAAGTTATGTTCACTGACATCTACATCCCCCATAATTACAACTCAAAAGACTACTGTGCTTTTACATTGTTTAGATACAAAAAGAATCCTGTGTATATACCTTTCGGCGATGGAAGCAGCGGATGTCCAAAAACCACAATGCCTCAGTCCTCACTGGGCTACTATGCATGCTTTGTAGGAGGGGGAAAGTAGAGAGGGATGAGCAACCACACGCTCAGTAAGGCAATAATGCAAGCATGGTAGATAACTACTCTATCTACATACTGATAGTGTTATGCATAAATCATTTATGGTAGGAGCATGAGGAATAAAACTATGCCATATGAGTATACATATATATCATGTATCAAAATCATGTACATTGGCATATAAGACATGGTAAAAACATCATGTATAAATCATCTCATGCTCAATCTCATTTAAACTCATAAAAAAGGTAATTCATTAAGAAACCTCCTTTTTAAACCCACATCATAAAACTCATTCTCAAACACATACAATCCCATCAAATCAATTCACAATCACAACCACATTTTCATTTCACAAATCAATTCCACAAGGCTCGACCCCTCATTCGGGTCTACCTTAAACAATCACAATCACACTTAGAGATTAAAATCATGTGGTAGTAATTAAAACAAGCAAGGAGACAAGTTACTATATCTCAAGTGACTATGTTGGCAATCGTCACATATCATCCCAGACCACACGGATCCCGGTGTGCGGGGTATCATGCTGGTACGAAGGTGGGTTAGTTCTCCGCCAGACTTTCTTAATTCAAGTAACCACCACGCGGTACATCGTACTCCATGTGATATACATAGTATATCGTACTCCGCAGACCCATAACATGGTTGGGGGTGCCTACCGTAGGTCTTATCTACCCCATACCGAGTTTAACCTTTACAGTCTCAAGAGCACGTGGGAGTAACCTCAATACCAAGTCCTAGCCCCTCATGGCCTTGCTCGCCCCTGTTGGGTTCCCTGATTCAGGTCCTAGCCCCTCACCCTCACCCCACTCAAGAGGTCTGTTATGCCTGTTGGGTTCCCTGAATGGATGATGTCAGGTCCTAGCCCCTCACCCTCACCCCTCTCAAGAGGTCTGTTAGGCCTGTTGGGTTCCCTGAACACCAATCCGTATCTCTCACCACGGCCTCATACATAACACAGTGTGAAAACCAGCGCGAGCTACGCTCTACCGCGAATTCATGCATCAAAACCAATCACTTCGTACGAGCAACGCTCTAGTACGGCATTTATGCATAAAAATAAGAAGAAAACCACGTACGAGCATAGCTCCAGTATGGTTATATGCATAAGAAAAACCACTCAAATCCATATACAAGCGTGAGCTCCAGTATGGTTTATAAACATCATCACAATTCAAATTCAAGTGTGAGCTAAGCTCCAGCACATTTCACACAAGTGAAAACACTGAAATCCAATACGAGCAAGGCTCTAGCGCGAATCAAATCACATACACACGATAGGCGGCTCACATGCATTCAAAACATGCTTAGCACCTCACATGGGCTATTTCACAACATCATTCAAGTACTAGCCAGCCTATCCTTTTATTTGCTCAAATCAAAGCATTGTGTTTTGTAAAAGCATTCAAAACACGTGATTTATGCAATTATTAGCCTTACTATCCCTTTTCAATAACCATTTCAAACAACTAAATCTCATATAAATACTCATAGTAATTTCCATACATCTTCAAAACACATTTCTATAAGTCCATGCATATTTCCAAAGCCCTATACACCCACAAAATACGAGCAGCTACCTCTATATACTTACAGAATTCCCTTACCTGGAATCGCGATGTGTGATTCCACTTCCTTAAGCTGCTTACTCGTACGGTTTGATTCGTCTTCAACGAACTCTTCGGGACTGCACACAATCATAATTCACATTATATTCGATCCATATAATGCAACCCTTGTGCTTGCTATAGTCAATTTAATCTATAGCCTCTATTAACGCTTATATGGCCTCGTTTCATTACTTTACCCATAACTCGAGTCTATGGATCTTCTTAGGCCTATTAACTTATTCCAAATCGATATTAAATCGACATTAAGCTCATAGTGTTCATATTTCATGAATTCCCTCACTATGGCATTTTATCAAGCATATACATACTCATTTTCACAATTTCACTTAAACCCACATTATAACTCCACATAACCATTCCAAATCACCCACATTACTCATTTAACAACTTATCATAACCCATAAACCACCAACTCCCCAAATCACACTTTCTCACACTAGAGGCATTCCATTTTCTAGGTTACATTTGTTTCTAACACAACCTAGGTGTTTCCATCCATCCATACTCATGCCAAACAACTCCAAAATCAATTAAATAGACAATGTATTTGGATTGGAGTGTTAAAATCTTACCAAATCTAATTTTTCTTCTTGCTCCAAAGGTCAACGCCCTTAGCTCCTTCAATTCCCACAATGGGATTTTGGGTTTCAACTATGTTGTTCTCTTCCTCAAGATGAACAACTTAGTGTCTAATGGCCTCCCCTCAAATCTTACAGAAAATGGCTGATTTTAGAGAGAGAAAGTTAGGTTTTTGGGTTAGAAATGAAAGATTGGTGTTTTTCCCAAAATTTTCAGATTTTTAGCCCTCCTTATATAGAAATAGCTTGAGGAGATCGATCTGGTCCAAGAGGAGATCGATCTGGTCCCCTTAAATCTCTCATTTTCATGAAATTTTAAGCATGAGATCGATCTGTCGAAGCATGAGATCGATCTGCTCCCAAACAGAGAGCTAAGGAGATCGATTTGGGTGCTTGAGGATCGATCTTTTCATTACAGAATGCTTAGGAGATCTATCTGGCCCCATTGGAGATCGATCTGCTCTATTCCATTGCCCAAATAAGAGCATTCTGGTTCTTCCAGATCGATCTCTCATCCTATGAGATCGATCTGGCCTTCATACTTTCCAAATTTCCTACAGTTTCCTTGCTGCAACTCACACGAACACATCCTTAATCTGTTGCCATAGCCATTTTCTCATCTATCCACCTTTAAAACTTGAAAATGGCATCCATTCATACCTTATGCACAGTGAAACTTGTGTGCATTCATTGTATATCCAAAAGTATCACATTCCAAACTAAATGGAAGCTTAACTTCATTCCATTTTACCACACTACTCATTTTGAGTTCCAATCACATTCATCACTTACAAGTACTCATTTCTTCATATTCATACTCAATGAAACTTGTATGTACGTTACAATTCATATTATACATACGGACATTGAATCCATGGACTTACATCAATCATACTTTACATTACAAGTCCATTCATATTCATTACACATTACAACTATACATATACGGGGTCTCACATTCTCCCCTCCTTCAAGGAATTTGGTCCTCCAAATTAGAACCAAGTCACCCTTTAAAAAGTTGGGGATACTTCTCCCGTATCAAGTTCTCCAATTCCCATGTAGCCTCTTTCGCCATGTGATGTTGCCAAAGAACTTTCACCAAGGGAATTGTCTTATTCCGCAACACTTTCTCTTTTCTATCCAATATCCGAACCGACTTCTTAACATACGTCATACTCTCATTGAGCTCCAACGGCTCATATCTTATCACGTGTGCCAGGTCCGGGTGATACTTCTGAAGCATCAAGACGTGGAAGACGTTGTGGACATTCACCAAGTCCAGTGGCAATGCCAACCTATACGCCTTATCTCCTACTCTCTCCAAAATCTCGACGGGTCCGATGTATCTAGGGCTCAGCTTGCCCTTCTTACCGAATCTCATAATACCCTTCGATGGAGACACTCTCAGAAATATCGACTCACCCTCATCAAACTCTAGTGGTCTCCGTCTCTTGTCAGCATAACTCTTTTGTCGGCTCTGAGCTGTCTGTAATCTCTCACATATCAACTGGACGTCCTCAGATACCTGCTGCAGAAAGTTCGGAGCAAAAATCTGTCTATCACCAACCTCTTCCCATCCAATAGGGTAACGACATCTATGCCCGTATAATGCCTCATAGGGTGCCATCCCGATACTCGCATGATAGCTTTTATTATAAGCGAACTCGACTAACTGCAGGTGGTCATCCAAAGAGCCTCTAAAATCCAGCACACGCTCAACACATCCTCCAGGGTCTGTATAGTCCTCTCTGACTGCCCATCTGTCTGAGGATGAAAAGTGATGCTAAAACTCAGTCGGGTCCCCAGCGCTTCCTAAAAGTGTTCCCAAAAATGGGAAGTGAAGAGGGCATCCTTATCAGAAACAATGCTCACTGGTACACCATGTAGCCGTACTATCTCTCGAATATACAGGTTCGCCAACTGACTCAAAGTATCGGTAGCTCTCATAGCCAAGAAATGGGCGGACTTAGTCAACCGGTCCACAATAACCCACATAGCATCATGACCTCTGTGGGTCCTCGTCAACTCCATCATAAAATCCATGGTGACATGCTCCCACTTCCAAGTCGGTATCGGTAGAGGCTACAATAATCTTGCAGGCTTCTAATGCTCTACCTTCACTTGCTAACAAATGAGACACTTAACGACATATTCAGCAATGTCTCTTTTCATTCCAGACCACCAATAAACCTTTCGAAGGTTTTGATACACTTGGTACTTCCCGGATGTATCGTATACTTTGATGAGTGAGCCTCTGATAAAATCATTCTCCTAATTTCAAGATCCTTGGGAACGCATACTCTGCCTCTGAAACTCAATAACCCATCAGCTCTCTGCTCAAAATCACTACCCACACCCATCTATATCTACCTCAGCCAATCGATGCATCGTCGATCGCTTTGCTGTGCTTGCTGACTATGGCCAATCAACTCTGGCTCTAGTCTCAAACTAGCCATGATCTCAAGTCTCTCGGATCCAGGTGGGGTTACATCCAAACTGAGGTTCGCAAAGTGTTATAACAATTCATGTTCTCGTACCATCATATAAGACACCAACCCAAGGTTCTTTCTACTCAAAGCATCGGCAACTATATTTGCCTTACCCGGGTGGTTCATGATTTCACAATCATAGTCCTTTAGGAGTTCGAGCCATCTCCTCTATCTCATATTCAGCTCTTTCTACGAGAACAGGTACTTAAGGCTCTTATGATCTGTGAACACCTGAAATTTCTCACCATAGAGATAGTGGTGCCATATTTTCAAAGCAAATACTACAGCCGCCAAGTCCAAATCATGTGTCGGGTAGTTCCTCTCATGATCTTTCAACTATCTAGATCCATAGGCAACTACCTTCCCATCCTGCATAAGCACACAGCCCAGTCCTTAGTGCGATGCATCCGTATACACCGAGAATCCTCCTGAGCTGGTAGGAATGGTGAGAACTGGAGCAGTCGTCAATCGACGCTTAACCTCCTCAAAATTCCTCTCACATGCCTCATCCCATATAAACTTAACATCCTTACGTGTGAGGCATGTTAACGGAGCAGCTAGTCTGGAGAAACCCTCTACAAATATCCGATAATATCCTGCTAATCCTAATAAACTTCTGATCTCAGTAACTGTCTTGGGCTGTTCCCACTGTGTAACTGCCTCTATCTTGGATGGATCCACTGATACCCCATCCTTCGACATAACATGGCCCAGAAATGAGATCTGCTCCAACCAAAAGTTACACTTACTGAGTTTGGCATATAATTCTCTCTCTCAGAGGGTCTGCAGAACTATCCTCAAGTGCTCCTCATGATCTTCCCTGGACTTGGAATACACCAAAATGTCATCAATGAACACTATTACAAACTTGTCTAGGTATGGCTTGAATATATCATTCATTAATGCCATAAATGCTGCGGGAGCATTTGTCAATCCGAACACCAAAAACTTGTAGTGGCCATAACGGGAATGAAATGCTCTCTTGGGCACATCTCCACTCCTGATCCTCAACTGATCGTACCCTGACCGCAGATCTATCTTAGAAAATACTTCGGCTCCTTGGAGCTGATCCAACAAATCATCGATTCTTGGAAGGGGGTACTTGTTCTTAATGGTGGCCTTATTCAACAACCGATAATCTATACACAGTCAGAGGCTTCCATCCTTCTTCCTTACAAATAGAACCGGTGCTCCCTAAGGTGAGACACTCTGTCTAATAAACCCTTTCTCCAGCAACTCTTGCAGCTATTTCTTCAGCTCTTCCAATTCTATCGGAGCCATTCTATAGGGTGGTTTCGATATCGACTCTGTACCAGGCACTAACTCTATGTAGAATTCCATTTCCCATTCAGGTGGTAGTCCTGGTAATTCATCCGAAAAGACATCAGGGTAATCCGCAATTACGAGTATGTCTCTCAATTTCGGGTGTGCCTCATCTATATCGACCACATAGGCAATGAACCCTTCACATTATCCTCTCCATCGTTAGTAACATAAACCATCACTCCACATTCAACATTTATCATAAGCAATAAATTTATCTCTCAAGCATTATGCATTTAAAAATCATACACTTTTATTTACCACAATAATACAAGTTTCATATCATTTCTTTTCATCAAAATTTACAATAAGATTGTCTAATCTTGAAAACATCAATGTCTTGGCATGACAATCCATCACAACACGATTGGTAGACAACCAATCCATTCTCAAAATTACATCAAAATCATTCATATTCAATAAAATCAGATTGCCTATCATTTCCTTCCCCTCTATCTTTAACTTACAATCTCTACATACATGCTCAGTCAATTGATTATCATTCATGGTTGTGGAAATCATCAACATTTTGTCCAACAATGTTGGTTTCACATACTTCAACAATTTATGTGCAAAGGAAGGTGATATGAAAGAATGTGTGGCACCAGGATCAAATAATACCAATGCTTCTAAATCAAAGATTCGGATGGTACCTTTAATCATATCTATCGAAGCATCTGCGGTGTCCTGATCCAGTGCATGTACTTTTCCTCTGCTCACACCTGCAGCCTGTTTCCCTTTCTCCTCAGTCGTAGCCCTCCTCCTCGAGGGTGCTGTCTCAACAAGAGCTCCCTAAGGCTCCTTGCCCTTCTGTGGGGTAGTCTCAATCATCTCATTGCAGAACCTCGATATATGCCCCGGCCTCCTACATCTATAACACGAAACAGGAGGCATCTGATATGGCCTAGTCCCATGGTATTTGCCATATCTCCTACACTGATCAGAGGTAGGTCGTGGTCCTCCAATAGTCATACCCCTCGGCGCAGTCAAAGCCGGGTATACGGGAGGTCTAGCAGCTCTCTCCTGCACCTCCTCGATCTTAGGCCTCTTTTCGAAAAACCTTTGGCCACCTCTCTTGGCCACTCTTCCAAACCCAGATCTCTTTCGGTCTCTATCCTTTCTAACACTGATTCTCCTAAGCTCGGAGGCATTCTGCTCAAAATCTTGCTTGCATAACTGAGCCTTATGTACAGCTTCCTCATAAGTCAAAATGTCGAAGGGAGCTAACTTAGTCCAGATGACCAATCTCAATCCATCCATGAACTTCTGTATCTTTCGGGTCTCACTGCCCATCGTGTTCGGGTCATATCTCCCCAAGGACATAAACTTGGACTCATACTCGTCCACAGTATGGTTCCCCTGAACCAAATTCATAAATTCCATTCGCAATTTCCTCTGTGCGGTGGTTGGGATATACTGTCTCCTGAAGGCCTCTAAAAATATCTCCCATGAGATCTCAGAGTGTCTGGCCCTCAAAATAACCTCGGTGGACCTCCACCAATGCTCGATCTCGCCTTTCAACATAAACACGGCAAAGGCTACCTTTTCAGCTGAAGTGCATTGAAAAAATCATATAGTTTCTCCATCTCATACACCCAATCCTCCGTAACCACTGGGTCCTTCACCCCTCTAAACACTGGGGGTTTCAGCGCTTGAAACTCTCGTAACCTGCTTAAGTCGCAGTCATACCCCAAATCACTATCGCTTTGTTGTAGAGCGATAGGAGAATCTGTATCCTGTACTGGAGGTGGTGTAGCAGTAGCAGTCTCTGTAGTCTGTGGTCTCTCTGCCTCTGCAGCTGCCTGTTCAGTAGTAGGCTGTGCCGCGGGACCTCGTCTGTCATCGATACCCAAGGCCTGTGTGACTATCTCCACCAGGTTCTCAATACTCCGCTCTAACCTAGCGAAGCGAGCCTCAGTATCCTCTGCTCTCTCAGCAGGATTCTATGGAGCCTGCTCAGTCTGTGGCTCCGCACGGCTCTCAGGCCTACCTCTACGGTCTCTAGCACGTGCTCTCGTCCCTCTATCTTTGCGTGTAACTGGTATAGTGCCTAACTTCCTGTATTATAATAATTCATTAAGCTCAATCCATCACGGTATACACAGTTATATCTAAACAAAAACACAATGCTATGGGGATGTACTTTCCTACGTTTTATTAATGACTCACATCAGGCCAACACAGCTCTGATACCAATCTCTGTCACAACCCAATTTCATTCTCTTTATAGAAAATCACTGAAAATTTTTCACGTTTTACCGTTACCTTACCTGGTCGTGAACTAACTTACCACCACACTGTTGGGCTGTGAGTCAATAATAAACATCACATCTCATTCATTCTCAGTTAAATAAAGCGATGTCATACATTTATAAATTAATCACGAACTTACACAAGTTAAGTTCACTGACATCTACATCCCCCATAATTACAACTCAAAAGACTATTGTGCTTTTACATTGTTTAGATACAAAAAGAATCCTGTGTATATACCTTTCGACGATGGAAGCAGCCGATGTCCAAAACCACAATGCCTCAGTCCTCACTAGGCTACTATGCACGCTCTGTAGGAGGGGGAAAGTAGAGAGGGATGAGCAACCACACGCTCAGTAAGGCAATAATGCAAGCATGGTAGATAACTACTCTATCTACATATTGATAGTGTTATGCATAAATCATTTATGGTAGGAGCATGAGGAATAAAACTATGCCATATGTGTATACATATATATCATGTATCAAAATCATGTACATTGGCATATAAGACATGGTAAAAACATCATGTATAAATCATCTCATGCTCAATCTCATTTAAACTCATAAAAAGGGTAATTCATTAAGAAACCTCCTTTTTAAACCCACATCATAAAACTCATTCTCAAACACATACAATCCCATCAAATGAATTCACAATCACAACCACATTTTCATTTCACAAATCAATTCCACGAGGCTCGACCCCTCCTTCGGGTCTACCTTAAACAATCACAATCACACTTAGAGATTAAAATCATGTGGTAGTAATTAAATCAAGCAAGGAGACAGGTTACTATATCTCAAGTGACTACGTTGGCCAATCGTCACATATCATCCCAGACCACACGGATCTCGGTGTGTGGGGTATCATGCTGGTACAAAGGTGGGTTAGTTCTCCGCCAGACTTTCTCAATTCAAGTAACCACCATGCGGTACATCGTACTCCATGTGATATACACGGTACATCGTACTCCGTGGACCCATAACATGGTTGGGGGTGCCTGCCGTAGGTCTTATCTACCCCATACCGAGTGTAACCTTTATAGTCTCAAGAGTACGTGGGAGTAACCTCAATACCAGGTCCTAGCCCCTCATGGCCTTGCTCGTCCCTGTTGGGTTCCCTGATTCAGGTCCTAGCCCCTCACCCTCACCCCACTCAAGAGGTCTGTTATGCCAGTTGGGTTCCCTGAATGGATGATGTCAGGTCCTAGCCCCTCACCCTCACCCCACTCAAGAGGTCTGTTAGGCCTGTTGGGTTCCCTGAACACCAATCCGTATCTCTCACCACGGCCTCATACATACCACAGTGTGAAAACCAGCGCGAGCTACGCTCTAACGCGAAATCATGCATCAAAACCAATCACTTCGTACGAGCAACGCTCTAGTACGACATTTATGCATAAAAATATGAAGAAAACCACGTACGAGCATAGCTCCAGTATGGTTATATGCATAAGAAAAACCACTCAAATCCATATACAAACGTGAGCTCCAGTATGGTTTATAAACATCATCACAATTCAAATTTAAGTGCGAGCTAAGATCCAGCACATTTCACACAAGTGAAAACACTGAAATCCAATGCGAGCGAGGCTCTAGCGTGATTCAAATCATATACACATGATAGGCGGCTCACATGCATTCAAAACATGCTTAGCGCCTCACATGGACTATTTCACAACATCATTCAAGTACTAGCCAGCCTATCCTTTTATTTGCTCAAATCAAAGCATTGTGTTTTGTAAAAGCATTCAACACACGTGATTTATGCAATTATTAGCCTTACTATCCCTTTTCAATAACCATTTCAAATAACCAAATCTCATTCAAATACTCATAGTAATTTCCATACATCTTCAAAACACATTTCTATAAGTCCATGCATATTTCCAAAGCCCTATACACCCACAAAATACAAGCAGCTACCTCTATATACTTACAGAATTCCCTTACCTGGAATCGCGATGCGTGATTCCACTTCCTTAAGTTGCTTACTCGTACGGTTCGATTCGTCTTCAACGAACTCTTCGGGACTGCACACAGTCATAATTCACATTATATTCGATCCATATAATGCAACCCTTGTACTTGCTATAGTCAATTTAATCTATAGCCTCTATTAACGCTTATATGGCCTCGTTTCATTACTTTACCCATAACTCGAGTCTATGGATCTTCTTAGGCCTATTAACTTATTCCAAATCGATATTAAATCGATATTAAGCTCATAGTGTTCATATTTCATGAATTCCCTCACTATGGCATTTTATCAAGCATATACATACTCATTTTCACAATTTCACTTAAACCCACATTATAACTTCACATAACCATTCCAAATCACCCACATTACTCATTTAACAACTTATCATAACCCATAAATCACCAACTCCCTAAATCACACTTTCTCACACTAGAGGCATTCCATTTTCTAGGTTACATTTGTTTCTAACACAACCTAGGTGTTTCCATCTATCCATACTCATGCTAAACAACTCCAAAATCAATTAAATAGACAATGTATTTGGATTGGAGTGTTAGAATCTTACCAAATCTAATTTTTCTTCTTGCTCCAAATGTCAATGCCCTTAGCTCCTTCAATACCCATAATGGGATTTTGGGTTCCAACTATGTTGTTCTCTTCCTCAAGATTGTGTGATCTGAGAATTTTAGACATATTTTAATTATGTAATATGAACTTGAAGTATAATTTATTGAGCTAAGTGAATTGGGGAATGATAATTGGAGATTTACATGTTAAGTGTTTAAAATAAGTATGAAGCTATGAGGACAGATCGATCTGGGAGAAGGAGAGATCGATCTGGTGAGTTAAAAATGACAAGGAAGGAGGGATTTAAGGAGCAGATTGATCTCCAATGGAAGAGGATCGATCTCCTTATGATTCTGTTTGAGAGAAGATCGATCTCATGAGGAAGAGATCGATCTCCAAATGTTTCTGTTTGGGAGAAGATCGATCTCCTCAAGGAGTAGATCGATCTCATAAAGCCATAAAGAGATCGATCTCACCCCTCGACAGATCGATCTCCTAGGCATAAATTGCACCAAATCATCCCAAAATTCAAATGTAGATCGATCTCATCAAGAGCCAGATCGATCTCCTACCCTCAGCCTATATAAGGAACTCCTGTTTTTCTCCTGCAATTTCACTTTCTCTCTCTTCCAACCCCCATTTTCACCGAAACCTAGCTTTCTCACTCATCCAAAGCACCTATTTTCGTCCAAATCAGAAGTTGTGGCAAGAAGGAAAGTTGTTCCTCACCCAAGGGAGAACAACATACTTGGAAATCGAAACACGGATCAAATCGAGGCAAGAGATAAGCTCTCCACAAGTTTTGGGTAATTTCTAAACTTCGATCCTTATATTTGAGATGATTTCGGTGATGATAGTTGTTGGCATTGTGTTGAAATAGCTAAAAAATGATTAGGGATTGATGAAATTACAATGTAGTTGGAGTGATGATGATATTTGGCAACTTTGGTAAATTTAGGAATTTTGAGCTATAAATGGAGATTTAGACAATGTGGTGTATTAGCATAGATATTGTGGCATAGGAAATATAGAATGTTGAGGTGTCGTGAGCGAGATTGTGGTTTGTGATGGAGTTATGAGAAATTTGAGGAGTTATGAGCAATTATGCTCGATTTTGAGAATTGAGGTTGATGTGATAATGAGTATTGATGTTTTAACATCGTTTGGACAGCTCGGGAGTTCCAGAGTGGAATGCGAGACTAGTCCGTGATACGGGGGAAATGATTGCACTATACGAGGTGCAAAGAGGTAAGGGAAAACTAAACCATTAGTATATGTGTTTTGATGAATTGTTGTAGCATGAACCGTGATTTGAGAATACAAGCATGTTTTGTGTTGTGTTGTGATATAATTGCACACGATTTTTATAGCCGGTTGGAGCCCATTATTTTATGAGTTTATAAGCTGAGTGTGAAATTGCTTTATAAACCTTTGAGTTTGCGTGAAAAGTAAATTGGGCTCTACGTTAAGGCGATATTGAGATTTGAGAAAATGTGTGCGTGTTTTGCCGGTTGGAACTCGGTTTTAATATGTTTTGTGTTGAGTACACAAATGTTTTAAATGAGTTTTATGAGAGAAAACCATTATGAGTTCTACGTGAAGGCATAACATTTTATAAGATAATGGCTAATGATTGAGACTTAGGCGTGTCATGTTGAATACACATCGGGCCTTGCTCTGGTAGCATGTTAAACCGATATAGTAGGACGCCTGGGAACTGACCCAGGGACCACAGGCCTTGTTCTGGTAACATGTAAGTCTGATTATTCCTCCGCTTTGGTAGCATTGGGAGGCCTTGCTCTGGTAGCATGTAAGTCCGATATTCCTCCATTTTGGTAACGAGAGATGCCTCCATTTTGGTAACGTGAGATGACCCCCGTTCTGGTAACGCTGGGTGGCCTTGCTTTGGTAGCATGTAAGACCGAGAGAGTGAACCGCCTGGGAATCGACCCAGGGACCATGTGATAGTGTGCATGAGGCGAGGCATTACTCTGGTAGCATGTAAGGCCGGGCCTTGTTCTGGTAACATATAAGTCCAATATACCATGCATACGACCATATTGTCGACGTTCCCTCTATACGAGGATGCTTGGGATGCGCACCCAAAGGAGATTACATATTTGATGTGCCATGACGAGTTTTAATTGAGTTTTATTGCCTAGTCTCGTTTTACACATGAGTTGTGTTTTGTGACCTTGTCACGTGCTATTTACTGAGGTGATTTTTATCACGTATTTTGAGAACAGCCATTATCGCATATATTTACACGTGCTTGTGAGTGCTCGATATTGAGCCTTTTTATCTTCATGTTTTCACATGATTTATGAGTTATGAGATGATGATGTTTTGAGAACTTTCATGCTACGATTTCAAATGAGTTTCATAAACAAATACATATTTGTGAAGTGTGATATGGTTTATATAACTGAGTTCCCTTACCCCCTTATTGAGCGATTTGGAAGCTCACCCTATTTTCTCTTCCCCCCAGATCGCTTCAAGTGAAGTGAGTTCCCTGCGGCGTACGGTTAGAGGCTAGTGGAGGACTTGAGCTCCAGGCCGTGTTTTGTGTACTGAGGTGGATGTTTAATATTCATGTACCCAGACTAGAGTTATATTTACAGACACTTGTTGTACCATGTTGTACGGGATGTATTAGGATTAATTAACTTGGAATTGAGTAATGTATATGATACAATATATACTATATTATGATGAGATCCTGAGGCATGATAATTATGATGATGTATGACACTGCACAGGAATGCACCCTTAATTGTGAATTAATGAGTAAAAAAAAAAAGTTTTAAATTAGCCCTATTTTTCGCTCTTTCGGGGCGTCACAGAGTTTTCTTGGTATCAGAGCTTAGGGTGTTTAGTACTGTCAGTGTCGGTTAAGTGAAATAGAATACATCCCAAGTGTCTATAATAGTCTGGTCATGAACTGAATCTGAGGATTAAGATTTCAATCGATTTTGATATGTACGTGCAGGAGACGAGTTGAGATAGAGAATGAGTAAACGATAAGGTCATTCGAGGAGGCAGGCAGAGTCCCCTCCGCCACCTGTCCCACAACCAGAGAGTCCTAACTCTTGATTTAATCAGATTGAGATCGATGTGAGGTAAGGTTTTGAGCAGATGGCAGTGTTATTCGTGTAACACTTTGGAGTTAATGCCTCGGGTACTACTCCTACACCACCACAAGGACCTCCCATACACCCAATACCTCCCGTCACTTAGCCTGATGACAGAAATATGGTCCGACTGGAGGACTTTTTGAAAATGAATCCACCTGCATTTAGGGGAAAGAAGGATCCTACAGAGGCTGAGGAGTGGTTGACGGAGTTGAGTTATATTCGACTATCTAGGGTGTACCGATGCTTAGAGGGTCAGTATGAGTGCCTATATGTTGAAAGGGAGAGCTCGAGATTGGTGGGGTACTACCCAGGGTATTTTGATGTCCCACCAGGATGTGATTGGTTGGGAAGAGTTCCAGACAGCCTTTAGAGCCCAATATGTACCACGAGCTGCCCAGAGAAGGAGGCAAGCAGAGTTTTTGAGTTTGGTACAGGGTGACATGTCTGTAGATGATTACGAGAGCCGATTTACCGCCCTGCTGAGATATGATCCAGAGACTTTCAAGAATGAAGAGCTCCGCACAGAGAGATTTGTGTATGGATTAAAGCCCATCATCAGAGACCGATTGATTGGGTTGTGTATTACTGAGTTTGGAGATGCTCTGAGATGAGCACAAGAGATTGAGAGGGGGATTGAAATTGTACAGTCCCAGAATGAGTTTGGAGCAGTGATTAGGGACAAAGGCAAGAGGCCAGCGATGTCTCAAGCAGATGTTCAGAGAGGTTCCTTCAGGAGAGGAAGGGTTGAGGTACAGAAGGGCAGATTGGAGAGACCCAGAGCTTATCCTATTATCAAGGAGACCCCTCGATATGGCAGGTCAGAAATAAGGGTTTGTAGAGACTGTGGCCGATCGCATGAGGGAAGTTATACTGGGTCAATCTGTGGATGTTTTAGATGTGGTGACATGGGTCACAGAGTGAAGGACTGTCCTCAACCTCAGATACCACATGCTCCGGAGCCTACTAGACAGCAGCCTCAGAAAGTGAATCCCCAGAGACCGGCCACTGCTGCAGAGAAAGGGAAGAAACCTGTGGTACAGGGACGTGTGTTTGCCCTGGATATGGAAACTACGGACACTTCAGCAGAAACTATAAGAGGTACACTTTCTGTCTGTAATCATAAGGCTCATGTGTTGATAGATCCAGGATCCACGCATTCGTTTATTTCAGAGCATTTTGCATGTAGTTTAAATTTGAAGTTTAAACCTCTAGAGTATGTACTACGTGTAAATACCCCTATTCGTGAATCCCAGAGAACTGAGTTAATCTGTAGAGGATGTGAAATAAAGGTGGGAGATAGAGTGATGTTAGCAGATCTAATCATGTTGAATGTACATGGGTTTGATGTAATTCTGAGAATGGATTTGTTGGCAACCAATCGAGTGAGTTTAGACTGCTACACTAAGATTGTAACTTTCTCCCTACCTGAACCTTACAGTGTATGGTTGAGATATTGAGGAAATGAATATGTTGAATTCTAGTAAGTAATTTGAGGATTTTAATATTATTTTTAAGAGTATTAAATATAATTGTTCATGTGAAGCTTACGAAACACTCATCTCAGACGATGAACGGGAACATCCGAGGATTGAGGATATACCTGTGGTGTGTGAATTCCCGGATGTTTTCCCAGATGAGCTGCCAGGTTTGCCACCAGAGAGAGAGCTGGAGTTTACCATTGATTTAGTACCAGATACTCAGCCGATCTCTAAACCTCCCTACAGGATGGCATTAGTGGAACTGGAGGAATTGAAGAGACAACTACAGGAGTTATTGGATCAAGGGTTCATTAAGCCCAGTGTTTCACCGTGGGGAGCACCGGTTTTATTTGTATAGAAGAAGGATGGTAGTCTCAGATTATGCGTAAACTACCGGCTGTTGAATAAAGCCACGGTGAAGAATAAATACCCACTGCCCAGGATTGATGATCTACTTGATCAGCTAAGAGGGGCCTCAATCTTTTCTAAGATTGATTTAAGATCGGGCTATCACCAATTGAGGATCAGGGAAGAAGATATTCCCAAGACGGCCTTCAGGACAAGGTATGGCCATTATGAATTTTTGGTGATGTCCTTTGGATTGACGAACGCCCCTGCTGCATTTATGAGGTTGATGAACGAAGTGTTCAGAGACTATCTGGATAAATTTGAGATAGTCTTTATTGATGATATCCTGGTATACTCTCGGTCGTATGAGGAGCATGCACAGCATTTGTGGTTAGTACTTCAGATACTTTGAGATAAGTAATTATACAGAAAGCTTAGTAAGTGTGAGTTTTTCCTGAACCGGATAGCTTTCCTTGGTCATATAGTCTCAGAGGAAGGAGTATCAGTGGATCCAAGTAAAGTACCAGCTGTGCTTAGTTGGGAGAGACCGAGGACAGTTACTGAGGTGCGAAGCTTCCTTGGTTTGGCAGGGTATTACAGAAGATTTGTGGAAGGATTTTCAAGGATTGCCGCTCCTTTGACTAAACTCACGCGTAAGAAGACTCCGTTCATATGGACTGATCAATGTGAGCTCAATTTTCAGGAGTTAAAAAGGAGATTGACAGCGGCACCTGTGTTAACTATTCCTGAGGGATCAGGAGGATTTTTTATGTATAGTGATGCATCTCATCAAGGATTGGGGTGTGTGCTTATGCAGCACGGAAGAGTGGTCACATATGGATCGTGACATTTGAAAGACCATGAGCGAAATTACCCCACACATGATTTGGAGTTAGCCGCTGTGGTATTTACTTTGAAGATCTGGCGACACTACTTATATGGGGAAAGATTCCAAATCTTCACTGATCACAAGAGTTTGAGATATCTCTTTGATCAGAAAGAGTTAAACATGAGACAAAGGAGATGGATGGAACTCCTTAAGGATTATGACTGCGAGATTCTATATCATCCGGGTAAGGCGAATGTAGTTGCTGATAGCCTGAGCAGGAAGAGTATGATATCTGCTATGATGATCAGGGAATGGGATTTGTTAGAGCAGTTCGCCGAACTTCGGATCAGAGTTAAAGAGGTAGAGACTGGATTTTTGGCTAGCTTGCGGATAGAGCCCAGGATCATGGATCAGATTAGAACTAGGCAGCACAGTTATCAGAGGTTGCTAGAAATGGTTAGCCAAGATGAACAGAGTTAGCAGTCGGATCTCACCATCAGTGAGGATGGATTATTGAGATTCAGAGGATGGATTTGTGTATCGGATGATGATACCCTAAAGAGATTGATACTGAGAGAATCCCACTGCTCACGATACACCATGCACCCAGGGAGTACTAAGATGTACCAGACTTAAGAAAGGTGTACTGGTGGAGTGGTATGAAGCGAGACGTGGCAGAGTATGTGGCCAGGTGTTTAGTATGCCAGTAAGTGAAAGCTGAGCATCGGAAGCCCGGAGGACTATACAGCCCTTACCTGTACCTACATGGAAATGGGAGCATGTCACTATGGACTTTATTATGGGTTTACCGAGGACCCGAAGAGGTCGTGACGCTATATGGGTTATAGTGGATAGACTGACCAAGAGTGCCCACTTCCTTGCCATCAAGAGCACAGATACTGTGGATACCTTAGCTGAGCTGTATGTCAGCGAGATAGCTAGATTACATGGGGCTCCAGTGAGTATTACTTCTGATAGAGATTCCCAGTTTACTTCCAGATTTTGGACCCAGTTTCAGGAGTCCATGAGATCTTGATTAAGTTTTAGTACCGCCTATCATCCTCAGACCCTGGAGGATATGTTGAGGGCGTGTACGATGGATTTTAAGGGATCATGGGATGATCATCTGCCCCTAGCAGAGTTTGCATACAATAACAACTATCATGCAAGTATTGGAATGGCACCCTTTGAGGCTCTATATGGTAGGAGGTGTAGATCCTCTGTAGCTTGGGAAGAAGTCGGTGACAGAAAGATAAATGCTCCCGAGCTTGTTGAGCAAGCTGTACAGAGTGTGAAAATCATATGTGAGAGGCTACGGGCTGCACAAGGTAGACAGAAAAGCTACGCGGATGTGCGTAGACGACCACTCGAGTTTGATGTTGGTGATGCAGTATTTCTGAAAGTATCATCGAGTAAGGGTATCGTGCGATTTGGGAAGAAAGGAAAATTGAGTCCTCGATACATAGGACCATTTGAGATTCTTGAGAGAGTGGGGGAGGTAGCTTACAGATTAGCATTACCCACACAGATGTCCGGAATACACAATGTTTTTCATGTGTCTATGTTGAGGAAGTACCACCCGGACCCTTCTCATGTTATAGAGTATGACGAGATGAACATACAGGAAGACATGAGCTATACTGAGGAACCCGTCTGGATTCTCGATAGAAAGGAGAAGGTACTGAGAACTAAGACCATCCCATTAGTGAAAGTTTTGTGGAAACATCACTCAATGGAAGAGGCAACGTGGGAACTAGAGAACCTTATGAATGAGAAATACCCCCATCTCTTTAACTAGTTGAGTTGAATTTGGAGGACCAAATTCTTTTGAGGTGGGAAAGATGTGAGATCTGAGAATTTCAGACATATTTTAATTATGTAATATGAACTTGAAGTATAATTTATTGAGCTAAGTGAATTGGGGAATGATAATTGGAGATTTACATGTTAAGTGTTTAAAATAAGTATGAAGCTATGAGGATAGATCGATCTGGGAGAAGGAGAGATCGATCTGGTGAGTTAAAAATGGCAAGGAATGAGGAATTTAAGGAGCAGATCGATCTCCAATGGAAGAGGATCGATCTCCTTATGATTCTGTTTGAGAGAAGATCGATCTCATGAGGAAGAGATTGATCTCCAAATGTTTCTGTTTAGGAGAAGATCGATCTCCTCAAGGAGCAGATCGATCTCATAAAGCCATAAAGAGATCGATCTCACCCCTCGACAGATCGATCTCCTAGGCATAAATTGCCCCAAATCGTCCCAAAATTCAAATGCAGATCGATCTCATCAAGAGTCAGATCGATCTCCTACCCGCAGCCTATATAAGGAACTCCTATTTTTCTCCTGCAATTTCACTTTCTCTCTCTTCCAACCCCCATTTTCACCGAAACCTAGCTTTCTCACTCATCCAAAGCACCCATTTTCGTCCAAATCAGAAGTTGTGGCAAGAAGGAAAGTTGTTCCTCACCCAAGGGAGAATAACATACTTGGAAATCGAAAGACGGATCGAATCGAGGCAAGAGATAAGCTCTCCATAAGTTTTGGGTAATTTCTAAACTTCGATCCTTATATTTGAGATGATTTTGGTGATGATAGTTGTTGGCATTGTGTTGAAATAGCTGAAAATGATTAGGGATTGATGAAATTACAATGTAGTTGGAGTGATGATGATATTTGGCAAATTTGGTAAATTTAGGAATTTTGAGCTATAAATGGAGATTTAGATAATGTGGTGTATTAGCATAGATATTGTGGCATAGGAAATATAGAATGTTGAGGTGTCGTGAGCGAGATTGTGGTTTGTGATGGAGTTATGAGAAATTTGAGGAGTTATGAGCAATTATGCTCGATTTTGAGAATTGAGGTTGATGTGATAATGAGTATTGATGTTTTAACATCGTTTGGACAGCTCGGGAGTTCCAGAGTGGAATGCGAGGCTAGTCCGTGATACGGGGGAAACGATTGCACTATACGAGGTATAAAGAGGTAAGGGAAAACTAAACCATTTGTATATGTGTTTTGATGAATTGTTGTAGCATGAACCGTGATTTGAGAATACAAGCATGTTTTGTGTTATGTTGTGATATAATTGCACACGGTTTTTATAGCCGGTTGGAGCCCATTATTTTATGAGTTTATAAGCTGAGTGTGAAATTGCTTTATAAGCCTTTGAGTTTGCGTGAAAAGTAAATTAGGCTCTACGTTAAGGTGATATTGAGATTTGAGAAAATGTGTGTGTGTTTTGTCGGTTGGAACTCGGTTTTTATATGTTTTGTGTTGAGTACACAAATGTTTTAAATGAGTTTTATGAGAGAAAACCATTATGAGTTCTACATGAAGGCATAATGTTTTATAAGATAATGGCTAATGATTGAGACTTAGGCGTGTCATGTTGAATACACATCGGGCCTTGCTCTGGTAGCATGTAAGATCGATATAGTGGGACGCCTGGGAACCGACCCAGGGACCACAGGCCTTTTTCTGGTAACATGTAAGTCCGATTATTCCTCCGCTTTGGTATCGTTGGGAGGCCTTGCTCTGGTAGCATGTAAGTCCGATATTCCTCCGTTTTGGTAACGAGAGATGCCTCCGTTTTGGTAACGTGAGATGACCCCCGTTCTGGTAACGCTGGGTGGCCTTGCTTTGGTAGCATGTAAGACCGAGAGAGTGAGCCGCCTGGGAACCGACCCAGGGACCACGTGATAGTGTGCATGAGGCGAGGCATTGCTCTAGTAGCATGTAAGGCCGGGCCTTGTTCTGGTAACATATAAGTCCAATATACCATGCATACTACCATATTGTCAACGTTCCCTCTATACGAGGATGCTTGGGATGTGCACCCAGAGGAGATTACATATTTGACGTGCCATGACGAGTTTTAATTGAGTTTTATTGCCTAGTCTCGTTTTACACATGAGTTGTGTTTTGTGACCTTGTCACGTGCTATTTACTGAGGTGATTTTTATCACGTATTTTGAGAACAGCCATTATTGCATATATTTACACATGCTTGTGAGTGCTCGATATTAAGCCTTTTTATCTTCATGTTTTCACATGATTTATGAGTTATGAGATGATGATGTTTTGAGAACTTTCATGCTACGATTTCAAATGAGTTTCATAAACAAATAAATATTTGTGAAGTGTGATATGGTTTATATAACTGAGTTCCCTTACCCCCTTACTAAGCGATTTGGAAGCTCACCCTATTTTCTCTTCCCTCCAGATCGCTTCAAGTGAAGTGAGTTCCCTGCGGCGTACGGGTTAGAGGCTAGTGGAGGACTTGAGCCCCAGGCCGTGTTTTGTGTACTGAGGTAGATGTTTAATATTCATGTACCCAGACTAGAGTTATATTTACAGACACTTATTGTACCATGATGTACGGGATGTATTAGGATTAATTAACTTGGAATTGAGTAATGTCTATGATACAATATATACTATATTATGATGAGATCCTGAGGCATGATAATTATGATGATGTATGACACTGCACAGGAATGCACCCTTAATTGTGAATTAGTGAGTAAAAAAAAAGTTTTAAATTAGCCCTATTTTCTGTGCTTCCGGGGCGTTACAAAGATGAACAACTTAGCGTCTAATGGCCTCCCCTCAAATCTTACAGGAAATGGCTGATTTTAGAGAGAGAGAGTTAGGTTTTTGGGTTAGAAATGAAAGATCGGTGTTTTTCCTAAAATTTTCAGATTTTTAGCCCTCCTTATATAGAAATAGCTTAAGGAGATCGATCTGGTCCAAGAGGAGATCGATCTGGTCCCCTTAAATCTCTCATTTTCATGAAATTTTAAGCATGAGATCGATCTACCGAAGCATGAGATCGATCTGCTCCCAAACAGAGTGCTAAGGAGATCGATCTGGGTGCTTGAGGATAGATCTTTTCATTACAGAATGCTTAGGAGATCGATCTGGCCCCATTGGAGATCTATCTGCTCTATTCCATTGCCCAAATAAGAGCATTCTGGCTCTTTCAGATCGATCTCTCATCCTATGAGATCGATCTGGCCTTCATACTTTCCAGATTTCCTACAGTTTCCTTGCTGCAACTCACACCAACACATCCTTAATCTGTTGCCATGGCCATTTTCTCATCCATCCACCTTTATAACTTGAAAATGGCATCCATTCATACCTTATGCACAGTGAAACTTATGTGCATTCATTGTATATCCAAAAGTATCACATTCCAAACTAAATGGAAGCTTAACTTCATTCCATTTTACCACACTACTCATTTTGAGTTCCAATCACATTTATCACTTACAAGAACTCATTTCTTCATATTCATATTTAGTGAAACTTGTATGTACGTTACAATTCATATTATACATACGTACATTGAATCCATGGACTTACATCAATCATACTTTACATTACAAGTCCATTCATATTCATTACACATTACAACTATACATATACGGGGTCTCACAGATCTCTCCTCCCTTGGAGATCGATCTGGCCTTCACAGATCCTACTACTGCTGCACAAATTTATAGGAAACTCAATGTAAACCTACTACAATCTACTTCATAGTCCATATTTCAATCCATACACATTTAAGACTTAAAACTTCATCTCCACATACTTCATTATATTTAAAACTTACGTGTACATCGGTATAACATAATTACATTCACTAATTGCAATCTTCACAATGCAAATCTCATGACTAAGTTACATGAAATTCTCAGGTCTTACATAGCTATACATATTTTAGATAAATTTTTCAGTATTCTAATTGTATATGGATTTCCAAATATGGAAAAAGTTTGGAAGGGATCCAACATGGTAAAATTGTAATTTTACCCCAATTAAAGGTAAAAAGCTTATGAAGCATGTTTATGACTAGCTTTAACGTCGTTTGACAGTTGCATAGATTGACTAGCTAATGTTTTCAAGTTATATGCGAAAACAACACGTGACAGTACTGATTTGATTTACTTGAGTGAATTTTATTTGAAATAAGCCATCTATCGATTTGTGTGAAAACCATTGGTGCTAGAAGTTTTAAGATATGCATCACATAGTAATTGAGTATTTTCTCGTACTTGATTTTAATGGAAATTGAGCATGATAGAGTATTGGAGCGTTGCTCATACTCAGTTTTATTGATTGATGCATGATAGAGTATTGGAGCATTGCTCATACTCAGTTTTACATGACATAGTGCTGGGAGCATTGCTCACACAAGATTTATGTGACTTGTGCATGTGGTCATGTTGGAGTTTACTCGCACATACCGGTTTTGAAGGAGATAGCATGAAACAGTCGTGCTGGGAGCCTGTGCAGACTGTTTGTCGCATCGATTATATGCTCGCACGTGTATTTTGAGATATGGCTAAGGGCTATTAAACCTATTATCCATGGTATGAGGGTTAAGACCTATGGTAGGCACCGTAACTGTGATGTTTGGGTCCATGGAGTACTTGTCCCGTGTATGTCACATGGAGTACGCTGTACTGTAAGTACACGATGATGTAGAGTTGTTAGCTGACGGTTGAGGGTTTAACCCACCTCCCTTTACAGCAAATGTGAGGCCCCACACACCGAGCACTATGTAGCCTGGGATCACGAAGAATGAGATATGATCATAATCTCAGAACATGTAGTCGCCTATCTCATCTCACTTCGTTTCATTCACTGAATATTTCTTGTTTGAATTGTCACATGATTTTTATAAATTGGGTAGACCCAAGGGATGGGTTGAGCCTCGACATGTGACCTTGTGTGTGTGATATGGGTAAACTTGAAGGATGGGTGGGACTCAAATTTCTATGTTTTTACATGATGATATACCATCTTTGTTTTGATTTAATTGAAATGGCATAAAGAAATGTGATTTACAATAATTACATGAAAACACAATGTTTTGCATAAATTGATGAGGTTATTAAACCAGCATGTTTTCAGTTCATACTGATGATTTGTATATATATATACTTGCACAAAGGTTTCAAGAAAGATATATGCTTTAGATGTGAATCGGAGAGGAAATGATTTAATGGCATGAGTATTATATTTTGTAGATAGTGTGTTTATCTACTTGCTTGCCTTATTTCCTTATTGAGCTAATAAGCTCATCCCATTTTTATTTCCTCCTCTCTATAGATCGTTCACAGTAGTTGGACACAGCTAAGGCTAAGGACTGGTATTCTTTTATCCGCTGCATACCTATCTTACAAAAGGTATACACATTCGAATGTTTTGTACTAAACGATATAAAAGCATAGTTATGTAAACGAATGTACCGTCGGGGATGTATATGTACAAGTAATTGTATTAATGTATATGAGTTTACTTTTAAGGAAAGAATACTTCCAGTCAATAGATAGTTGTATTGACATGTATACATGTTATGAAATTAATGTGGTTGAGGTAACTAATATCGAATTACAGCCCAACGGCTTGCTGATTGAATTATGACCGAAGTAAAGGTAAGTAAAATACAAAAAACTTGTAGTGGTTTTTGGTAAGTCATGGGAGGTCGTGATAGAATGGTATCAGAGCCAAGTTGGTCTGATGTGAGTCGATATTCGTAATTAGAAAAGTATACATCCCCATATTATTGTGCTTTGTTCAGTTACAATTGTGTATACAAGACGAGAGTCAGACAAATTAATGGTTATGAATGTAAGAATTGAGCTATTATGGCTAATACCAGCCATGGTAGAGGGGCTAGAGGTAGGGCTCGAGGCCGTAGAGGTAGGCTTAAGACCCGAGATGAGTCGATAGCTCCTACCCAGGTACCAAAGAGTACTGAGGCATGGTTCATGAGATTAGAGCGTCACCTTGACACTATAGTGGAGTTACTGGTACGGACTTTACTAGGTGGACAAGGGCAGGATACAGGGACTACGCCTGGAGAGCCAGCTGCACTTGGTACGCCTGTAGAACCAGCTCAGACGCCACAACCTATAAATACTCCTACACCCCCACCAGCTCAGGATATGCCTTCTTATGTTGCTCCATGACAGGGTGGTAGTGCTTTGGGGCATGGTTGTGAGCTTGATAGATTGCGACAGCTCTAGAAGTTTAGACCTCAATCGTTTAGTGGGGTCAAGGACCTCGTGGTTGTAGAGGATTAGCTGGAGAGATGGAGAAGCTATATGGATTCTTTGAGTGTACGACGATCGAGATGGTCGCATTTATTGTATTCATATTGAAGAGATCGGCAAAGCATTGGTGGAAGTCCACCAGGGTTATATTGAGAGCACGACACTTAAAGATCACTTGGGATATGTTTTTGGATGCCTTCAGGAGGCAGTATGTCCCAGACACTACTCAGTAGAAGTTGTAGATGGATTTCTTGGGGTTGAGCTAGGGGACTCAGTCTGTGGATGAGTACGAGACACAATTTATATCTTTGGGTAGGTATGACCCCGATACTATGAGTAGTGAGACCAATAAGGTCCGTAGGTTTATTGATGGACTGAGACCAGTACTACAGTCTAGACTGGTTCAACTAGATATCTCTACCTATAATGAGGCAGTGTACAAGGCATAACTCTACGAGTAGGCTTCTGAGAGGGATGTCTTCGAGTTCAGGTCAGTTGGTAGGAGTAAAGACAGAGATAGGAAAAGGTCGACGAGTGACGGTGCTAGAGGTTTCGATTATCGAGGAGGGAGGAGACGCTTCGGTAAGAAACCGTGTATTGAGAAGGTGCAGGAGAAGACTGTTAGATCTCCTACATATCCGACCATAGCTCCAGCTAGGGACAGCATTATAGGAGGACAGAGGCCTACCACTGAGTAGTACAGTAGATGTGGTAGATTCCATGGTAATAAACCTTGTCCTATTTCTAGTAGATTATGCTTCAGATATGGGAAGCCAGGGCATATGGTAAGAGTTTTCCCAGAGATTATAGATATTACCCCAAAGAAGGGCAAGAGCCAGAGAGAGCTCCAGCTGACATGTCTGCTCTAAGGAGGAGAGCGACGACAAAGGAGAAAGGGAAACAGGTCATTGAACGACGATGGCTACATGCCTTGGACGAGGGCACAACTGATGCTTCGTCGGATATGATTAGAGGAAACATCATGATTTATGATTTAGAAGCATATGTTCTAATTGATCCTGGTGCCACACATTCATTTGTATCACCTCCATTTGCATGTAAACTGGCAAAACATGTAGAGCGTACACCTTTAAGTAGGATGATGTTAATCAGTACTGTAAGACCCATATTTTTGCATGTAAACCTTATGGATTCATAAGTGTGGTAATGTACTTGTAATGTGAAGTACAATTGATGTAAAGTCTATAAATGTAATGTACATACGTGTAATATGAGTTTGTAATGTATATATAAGTTTCATTGTGTATGAATATGGGGAAGTGAGCTTTTATAAGTGATAAATATGATTAGAACTCAAAATGAGTAGTGTGGTGAAATGGAATGAAGTTATACCTTCATTTAGTTTGGTATGGGATACCTTTGGTTATATAATGAATACACGCAAGTTTTAATGTGTAGAAGGTATGGATGGATACCATTTTCAAGTCTTAAAGGTGGTTGGATGAGAAAATGACTATGGTAGCAAATTGAGGATGTTTTGTGTGGAGTTACTGCAGAAAACTGCAGTAAAATCTAGAAACTAGGAAGGCCAGATCGATCTCATAGGATGAGAGATCGATCTGGAAGAGCCAGAATGCTCTTATTTGAGCAATAGAATAGAGCAGATCGATCTACGATGGGGCCAGATCGATCTCCTAAAGATTCTGTAATGAAAAGATCGATCCTTAAGCATACAGATCGATCTCCTTAGCTCTCTGTTTGGAGCAGATCGATTTCAAGATTTGACAGATCGATCTAATGCTCGAAAATGCCGTGAAAAAAGAGAAATTTAAGGGGACCAAATCGATCTCCTCCTAGTGCAGATCGATCTCCTCAAGCTATTTCTATAAAAGGAGCATGAAATCTACATTTTTTCGAGACAAAACCCTTCCTTTTCATTTTCAACCCATAACCTAGATTTTTCTCTCTAAAATCCACTCATTCCAGTAAGATTTGAAGGGAGGCCATTAGACACAAAGTTGTTCATCTTGAGGAAGAGAACAACATAGTTGAAACCCAAAACCTCATTGTTGGCATTGAAAGAGAAAGGAGCAATTCTCCTTTGAAGCAAGAGGAAAAACTAGATTGGTAAGTTTCTAATACTCCAATCCAAGTACATTGTCTATTTAATTTATTTTGGAGTAGATTTGCATGTGTATTGATGGTTGGAGATACCTAGGAGGTGATGGAATTAGTGTATGACCTAGAAAATGGAATAAGTCTAGTGTGAGAAAGTGTAATTTAGATGAATTGGTGATTTGTAGGAAATGCTAAGTCGACATTCGATTAATGTGATGATTTGAAATGGGTAAATAAAACTACATTATGGGTTGAGTGGAATTAGGAAAATGAGCACATGTAGTGTTTATGGAAAAGCCATAGTGAGGAAATATATGGGATATGAACACTACGAGCTTAATATATCGATTTAATATCGATTTGAAATGAGTTAATAGGCCTTATGAGCGTTAATAGAAACTATAGGTCAAATCGACTATAGTAAACACAAGAGTTGTGATATAATGGACTATAATGATGCGAAATACAATTATGTGCAGTTTCGGAGAGTTCGTTGGAGACGAATCAAACCACACGAGTAAGCAGCTTAAAGAAGTGGAATCACGCGTCGCGATTCTAGGCAAGGGAATTCTGTAAGTATAAAGAGGTAGCTGCTCATATTTTGTGGGAATATAGGGTGTTTATGAAATGCATGAATGTTTGAGAAATTGGTTGTTTGGTATGCAAAAATAGTTGCTAATGTTGTATGGCATAGTTTTATATGGATGTATAAAAAGGGATAATAAGGCTAATAATTGCATAAATCACGTGTTTTGAATGTTTTTCACAAAACACAATGCTTTGATTTGAGCAAATAAAAGGATAGGCTGGCTAGTGTTTTATTGATGTTATTGAATAGCACATGGAGGTGCTAAACATGTTTGTGATGTGTTTTGAATGCATATGAGCCGTCTATCGAGCTATGTGAATTAAATCGCGCTAGAGCCACGCTCGCACTGGATTTTGATGCTTTGACTTGCATGAAAGTGTTGGAGCTTAGCTCGCAATTTGAATTAATTTGATTTGTGATGATACTTTATAAACCGTATTGGAGCTTCTACTCGTACGTGGATTTTGAGTGGTTTTCTTATGCATAGAACCGTACTGAAGCTATGCGCGTACGTGATTTCTTTATGATATGATGTATGAGTCGTGCTAGATCTTTTCTCGCACAAGTTTGCACATTGTGGTACGTATGAGGCCGTGAATGTTGGTAAGACTCTCAAGCCCTACATCCTTAAGCTAACATCTTTAAGCCCACGGAGGCAGGGATGCTCTGTTAGGCAGGGAGGCTCTGTTCGGTGGGGAGGCTCTCTTACGGAAGGGTCCTTAAGCCAACATCCTTAAGCCCTGGAGGGGCGGGGAGGCTTTGTTCGGCAGGAAAGCTCTCCTACGTGGGTGTGGAAAGTTCTTGGTGTGGGGTAGATAAAACCTAGGAGTGGCACCCCCAACCACGATATGGGTTCGCGGAGTACGTTGTACCCATGTATATCACATGGAGTACAATGTATCATGTGATGGTTATGTGACGAGAAAGTCTGGCGAGGGATAATTCACCTTCGTGCCAACACGATACCCGCACACTTGGATGCATGTGGTCTGGGATGATTGATGATGTAGTTGGCCACATAGGCACTTGTGATATAGTGACCTAATTTTTATTTCATATGTGTGATTGCCCAAGGTTGACTCGAGGGAGGGGTCGAGCCTTGTGAACTTGATTTGTGAAATGATAATGAAGTTTGTGATTGAGAATTGATTTCGATAAACTTTAAGAATTTGAGAAAGAGAAGTAAATTAAAAAAGAGGTTTCTTAAATGATATGCCATTTTTATGAGTTTAATGAGAATGAGCATGAGATGTTTTCACATGTTTATATTCCATGTTTTATATGCCAATTTTACATGATTTTGATACATGATATATATGTATACTCATATGGCATAGTTTTATTCCTCATGCTCCTATTATAAATGATTTATGCATAACACTATTAGCATGTAGATAGAGTAGTTATCTACCATGCTTGCATTATTACCTTACTGAGCATGTGGTTGCTCATCCCTCTCTACTTTCCCCCTCAACAGAGCGTACATAGCAGCCCAGTGAGGACTGAGGCGTTGTATTTTGGATATCTGCTGCCATCCATCGCTAAGAGGTATAAACATGAAAATTCTTTTTGTATCTAAACAATTGTAAAAGCACAGTAGTCTTTTGAGTTGTAATTATGGGGGATGTAGATGTCAGTAATCATATTTTGTATAAATGAATGATTGACATTCAAATGTATGACATCACTTTTTTTAACTGAGAATAGATATTGCGAGTGGATTATTATTGACTCACAGCCCAACAGTGTAGTGGTAAGTTTGTTCACGACCGAGTGGGAAAAGGAATAAATGTGATAAATTTATAGTGATTTTCGGTTAAAAAGAATTAAAAGGGTCATGACAGAGATTGATATCAAAGCTGTGTTGGCCTGATGTGAGTCAGTAATAAAACGTAGGAAAATTTACATCCCCATAGTACTGTGCTTTTGTTTAGATATAACTATGTATATCATGATGGATTGAGTTTGATAAATGATTTTAATACAGGAAGTTAGACATTATGCCAATTATACACCAAGGTAGAGGGGCGAGAGCATGTACAGGAGGCCGTAGAGGTAGGCCTGAGAGGTGTGCGGAGCCATAGATTGATCAGGCTCCATAGAACCCTGCTAAGAGAGCAGGAGATACAGAGGCACGCTTCGCTAGGATAGAGCAGAGTATTGAGAACCTGGTGGAGATAGTCACGCAGCCATTGGGTGCTAGTGATAGACGAGCTCTCGCAGCACAGCCTACGACTAGACTGGCAGTTGCAGAGGAGGAGAGACCTCAGACTGCAGAGACTGCTACTGTTACACCACCTCCAACCCAGGATATAGCTTCTCCTATCGCTTCACAACAGAGCGGTAGTGATTTGGGTTCTGATTGCAAGTTGAGCCGGCTACGAGAGTTCCAAGGGTTGAAATCCCTAGTGTTTAGAGGGGTAAAGGACCCAGTGATTACAGATGATTGGGTGTATGAGATGGAGAAACTGTATCGGTTCTTCAGATGCACATCAGCTTATAAGGTAGCCTTTGCCGTGTTTATGCTGAAAGGCGAGACAGAGCACTGGTGGAGATCCACTGAAGCTATATTGAGGGCTTGACACTTCGAGGTCACATGAGAGGTATTTTTAGAGGCCTTTAGGAGGCAATACATCCCAGCCATCGCACAGAGGAAATTACGGATGGAATTCATGAATCTGGTTCAAGGGAACCATACTGTGGATGAATATGAGTCCAAGTTTATGTCTTTGGGGAGATATGACCTAGACACGATGGGTAGTGAGACCCGAAAGATTCAGAAGTTTGTTGATGGATTGAGATTGGCCATCCGAACTAAGCTAGCTCCATTTGACATTCAGACTTATGAGGAGGTGTTACATAAGGCTCAGTTATGTGAGTAAGACTTTGAGTGGAATGCCTCTGAGCTTGGGAGGATTAGTGTCAGGAAGGACAGAGACTAGAAGAAATCTGAGTTTGATAGAGTGGCCAAGAGAGGAGGCCAAAGGTTTTTCGAGAAGAGACCTAAGATCGATGAGGTACAAGAGAGAGTTGTTAGACCTCCCGTGTACCCTACTTTGACTGTACCAAAGGGCATGGCTATTGGATGACCACAGCCGACTACTGAGAGGTGCAAGAGATGTGATAGATTTCATGGGACTAGGCCCTATTCGATGACCCCTATGGTGTGTTACAGATGCGAGAAACCAGGACATATAGTTAAGTATTGTCCCGAGAAGATGAAGACTACCCCGCAGAAGGGCAAGGAACCGAAAAAAGCTCCAGTTGAGATGGCTGCCTCGAGAAGGAGGGCCACAGCTGAGGAAAAGGGGAAGCAAGTAGCGGGTGTGAGCAAAGGAAGAGTGCATGCACTGGATTAGGACACCGCAGATGCTTCGACGGATATGATTAAAGGTACCATCCTAATCTTTGGTTTAGAAGCATTGGTATTATTTGATCCTGGTGCCACACTCCTCTTCATATCACCTTTCATTGCATATAAATTGTTAAAGTATTAGAAACTTGTATTATTGGATAAGATGTTGATGATTTCCACACCCATAAATGATAGTCAATTGATTGAGCATGTATGTAGGGACTGTAAACTGATGATAGAGGGAAAGGAAATGATAGCTGATTTAATTCTATTGAATATGAATGATTTTGATGTAATATTCGAAATGGATTGGTTGGTTACCAATCATGTTGTTATGGACTGTCATGCTAAGAATTTGATGTTTCCAGAGATAGAAGATCATGTTGTAAGATTTGTGAAATGAAATAGAAGAACTTGATTTACTATAAATGAAAAGAGTATGATTTTATTTGATCTACTTGAGAGAAGAATTTATATGCTTATGTTGAATATTGATGTGATGACTTGTGACACTAAATATGGAAAGAATGATGTGAATAGTTCATTGCCTATGTGGTCGATATAGATGAGGTACACCCGAAATTCAGGGACATACCTGTAATTACGGATTACCCTAATATCTTTTCGGACGAATTACCAGGACTACCACCTGAAAGGGAAATGGAATTTTGCATAGAATTAGTACTTGGTATCGAGCCGATCTCGAAACCCCCATTTAGAATGGCTTCGATTGAGTTGGAAGAGCTAAAGAAATAGCTGCAAGAGTTGCTGGAGAAGGGGTTTATAAGACCGAGTGTCTCACCTTGGGGAGCACTAGAATTGTTTGTAAGGAAGAAGGATGGAAGCCTCCGACTGTGTATAGACTACAAGTTGTTGAATAAGGCCACCATTAAGAACAAGTTTCCCCTTCAGTAGATGATTTGTTAGATCAGCTCCAGGGAGCTCAAGTATTTTCTAAGATAGACCTACGGTCAGGGTACCATCAATTGAGGATCAGGAGTGGAGATGTACCCAAGAGAGCATTTCGTACCTGTTATGGCCACTACGAGTTTGTGGTGATGCCATTTGGATTGACGAATGCCCCCGCAACATTTATGGCACTGATGAACGATATGTTTAAGCCATACTTGGGCATGTTTGTGATTATGTTCATTGATGACATATTGGTTTTTTTTCAAGTCCAGGGAATATCATGAAGAGCACTTGAGAGTAGTTCTGCAGACCCTCTAAGAGAAAGAGTTATATGCCAAACTCAGTGTAAGACCCGATATTTTCAAGTGCATTTAAAAATGCAAAAGGACTTAAATGACATTCCCGAATACGTGCAAGGGCAAAATGGTCAAAAGACCAAAATTCGGTATTAATCGAGACAAGAAAATTTAATTAAAAATAAGAGAATGAGAAATCTTGATCAATGACGAAGAAATAATTAAATTTCGGATTAAATTGATCAAGATATGAATTTATTGGAATAAACCGGGATTTTCGTATCGAAAAATAATCCCGAAAATAATCGAAAAATATACCGAAAAGGTAAAATCGGACTGAGAAAATTATTTACAGATTAGATGAATAAAATATATTTTTTAAAAAGATATTTGTGTATTTTAATATTATTTTATTGATTAAAATAATATTAAAAATAAATTATAAATAAATAAATAAAAAAAAAAAAAAAAACAGAATCGAAAAGTCTGAAGAAACGCGAAACAGAGAAGCGAAATGAAGCAGAAAACAAGCCGAGACCGAGGAGGCTCACCGGCGAGCTACCGGCGGCCAGGGACCCCAGGCGAAGGCCGACGAAGGAGGCTCGAAACCCGTGCTACCCACCGGCGGCAGCGACGCGCGGCGAAGTGGTCGAAAATCGCCGGAAAACGGAGGGGATGCCGCGGGGAAGAAACGTCGATCGGCGGCCATCGACGCCGATTCGAGACAAACCGAGGCCAGATTTGAGAAGCCCAGGCCGTGGCGCGTCGATTGGTGGCGGAATCACGCCGGGAACCGGCCGGACGGCGCCGGCACGACCAATTGTTCCCTGAACCGGCCGAACCGGACTGAACCGGCCAAGTTGAACCGAACCGGACCCGAGCTGAACCGGCGGTCCGAACCGGGTTGAACCGGACCGGACCGGTTCAGCCAAAAAGAGAGGGAAAAAAGGAAGAAAAAGGGAAAAAGAAAAAGAGAAAAAATTGGGAAAAATTCCTGTGATGCAATCGAGCTTCGGGTAAGTAGGTAAGCGGTCAAATTGACCGATTTAATTTTTAGAATATTTAATTTGATAAATAATCGACTGAAAGTTTACCCGAAAATATATTTAATTGTGTAGCTCGACAATTGGCATCCACTGAGAGCTCGAGACAGCCTCGATTTGTGTACGATCATGGAATAACGGGTAAGTGACCCTTAATTTACGACAATTTGTATCGTTATGCGTGATTGATATTTAACGCATAAATTACGGATTTAATTTCCGCATAAATGAATTAAATTCTGAAAAATTAGATAAATTGTCGTAAATATTAAATTGAGATATCAGAGAATTTAGAACGAGGCTAAATAAATATTGATGGGTCCAATGAGCCCAATAGGCCTCGATAAAGTGTGGTAAAAGGGCTTAAGGTCGATTAAGGCCCATTAAGGTGCAATCGGGCCCAATATGGGAAAACAGGCCCAATGATTTAAATTAAGCCCAGAAAATTGTGAATACAATTAATTGTATTGTAATTGACCTGATGAATATGTATCCGCAGTGCCGGAGATTTGAATTGGATTCAGAGCAAATCGGACTGCGTGACGAGTCATCAGAGGAAAGGTCAGACTGTACAGATAAATGAGGTAAGGGAATTGTGTGAGTAGCTAGAGGTAGCTACGCGTATTTTAATAGTGTTCTGTACACTGAATATGTATGTATGCCTTGATGATGTATAAAGATCCTAAAAGTGGTTTAAATAATTTTGAGGATCGAAATAGGTGAAAAGACTATTTTACCCCTATTGAGGGAAGTTCACCTAAGGATGGTGAAAGCATGACATGCATGAAATGCATGATTTAAGGAATTTTCCGAATTTAAGATTTGATTGGTTTTAATCAAAGTAAATCGATAGATTGGCCAATAATTGCATAAGTTTCCCAAATTAACACTACGTAGGTGTTATTAATATTTAAATGAAATTTCTTTGGAAAAGAGGCCAACTATCAAGTTTATATGGAAACAGGTAGTGCCGACACGTAGTTCGCACTATATCTGCGTTTGTGAATGTGCATAAATGTGCTTGAGCAGTTGCTCGCACCGACTTGTGACATCATATGCATGAAATGTGCTAGAGCATGGTGCTCGCACTGATTTTTAATATTGTGAAATGAGAGCTGCTGGAGCCTAGCTCGCACTCTGTTTTGACATGTTTTGACATGTTTTGATTTGTTTTGACGTGGTATGCATAAAATAGTGCTGGAGCGATTACTCGCACTACTTTTAATGATTTGACATGCATGAGAGATGCTGGAGCTTAGCTCGCATCCTGTTTTGATTTAATATTGCATAAAGCCGTGCTGGAGTGTAACTCGCACGAGATTTGATTTAGTTATGCATAAAGCCGTGCTGGAGTATAACTCGCACGAGATTTGATTTACTTGAGCATTCATTTGTGCTGGAGCGTTGCTCGCACAAAGTTTTATATGGTTTTCATAATTCATTTGAATGCCGTACTGGAGTTTTTCTCGTACGAGGTTTTCACTGAATTTATATACATATCCGTACTAGAGCGTTGCTCGTACGTGGAATTTACATGAAATTATAATCAGTTTAAGTCGTACTGGAGCGCTGCTCGTACGCAGATTTCACTGATTTTTATGAAACCGTGCTAGAGCTTCGCTCGCACGAGATTTTCAGATATCATGAATATGCATGGAGCCGTGCTTGAGCTTCGCTCGCACAGGGATTTATATTACATGCATATAGCCGTGTTGGAGCCTCCTGTAGACTGTGTGTCACAGTGAGATGATATGCTCACACGTGCATTCTGAGACAGATGATATGGGTGGATAAGACCTATTACAGGCACCCCTGACTGAGCTTGGGTTCACGGAGTACTTTGTACCGTGTATGTCACGCGGAGTACGCTGTACCGTGGGGATTGTTGGAGTGGAGTGGCATTAGCCACGAGGCAGCAAGCCTTGCCCTCGCAATCCTGGTGTTATGCTGTTCTGGCGGGTAGGACGACCCACCTCCCGTTTCAGGTGTGATACCCCGCACACTAGGTACCGTGTTGCCAGGGATCACTAGGATATGGCCATAGTCCTCGATGTTACTGTTAATTACCTGATTGTCTCACATGATATAACTTGTGGTCTGTTAGACCAGGGTAGACCCGAAGGAGGGGTCAGGCCCCCGATTTGATGAATTGATGATTTCAGATGATTTTATGATATGTGACCCTGAAAGAAGGGTGGTTTTATAACTCAAGTTTTATAATGAAATATAACAAATTGTTTTATGAGTTTTGAGATGATTGACCCAGAGGGGTTATTTTATACTGCGTTTTAAATGAATTGATTTAAATGCAGTGGCATGATGTGTTTTCCATGCTTTCATTTGAAAACCTTGAATTGTCTTACATGACATGAAAGAATGCATGATCTTGATTAAATTCATGCTTAATATGATTTAATGATGTCACATAAAATGCTTTGAATGCATGAGTTACATGATTTATATATGCACAAATAGTTTTGGATAAACTATGGCATTGAATATGCATAACTTTGTGCGTGTAAATTTTAAATGAAAAGAAATGGATTTAAGGGCATGGCATTATGAGCATGTAGATAGTGGAGCTATCTACTTACTTGCATAATTGCCTTACTGAGCGTGTGGTTTGCTCACCCCCCTTATTTTTCTCATCTTTTCAGAGCACTTGAAATAGTTATTGAGCGGCTGAGGACTTGCATGCTTAATATCCGCTGCTTGCTGCTTCCCATCGAGAGACAGGTATACACATTTGTATGGTTTTGTATCTAAATATGTAATGCACAGTACTGTAAATGGATATGATGTCGGGGATGTAGAGTCATGCAAATACCATTGGGTATGTGTTTATTTAAAGTCAAAAGGATAGTAGACTCTGATATATGATTATGGGAATGAAATGTTAAATAGTGTGAGGTGACTAACACCGAATCATAGCCCAACTGTGTTGTAGGATGGTCACGACGAGAGAAAGTTAAGAATTAAATAATAAATGAAAAAACGAAAAATTTACTCTGATTTTTAGGTAATTCGGGTCGTGACACTCAGTAAGTGTAACTTTTGGTTAGAGCATGTCTCATTTTTGGGCCATGTTGTGTCAAAGGATGGAGTATCAGTGGATCTATCCAAGATTGAGGCGGTGGTGCAGTGGGAACAACCCAAGATAGTTACTGAGATCAGAAGTTTTCTATGATTGGCAAGTTATTATCGGAGATTTATAGAGGGTTTCTCCAGACTAGTTGCTCTATTGACACGCCTCACGTGGAAGGATGTTAAGTTTGTGTGGGATGAGGCATATGAGAGGAGTTTTGAGGAGCTTAAGCATCGATTAACAACTGCTCCGATTCTCACCATTCCTACTAGCTCGGGAGGATTCTCAGTGGATAATGATGCATCACACTAGGGACTGGGCTGTGTGCTTATGCAAGATAGGAAGGTAGTTGCGTATGGATCTAGACAGTTGAAAGATCACGAGAGGAACTACCCGACACATGATTTGGAGTTGGCGACCGTGGTGTTTACTTTGAAAATATGGCACCACTATCTCTATGGTGAGAAATTTCAAGTGTTCACAGATTATAAGAGGCTCAAGTACCTGTTCTCTCAGAAATAACTGAATATGAGACAGAGGAGATGGCTTGAACTCTTGAAGGACTATGATTGTGAAATCATGTACCACCTGGGTCAGGCAAATGTAGTTGCCGATGCTTTAAGTCGAAAAAGCCTTGGGTTGGTGTCTTATATGATGGTACGTAAGCATGAATTGTTGGAACACTTTACAAACCTCAGTTTGGATGTAACCTCACCTGGATCAGAGAGATTGGATATCATGGCTATTATGAGATTAGAGCCAGAGTTGATTGGCCATATTCGGCAGGCCCAGCAGAGCGATCGATGGTGCATCAATTGGATGAGGTAGGTACAGATAGGTATAGGTAGTGATTTTGAGCTGAGTACAAATGGCTTATTGAGGTTCAGAGGCAGAGTATGCAATTCCAAGGATCCTGAGATCAGGAGGTTGTTTTTTTCAGAGGCAAAGTATGCATTCCCAAGTACACGATACATCCAGGGAGTACCAAGATGTATCAAAACCTTCTGAAGGTTTATTAGTGGTCTGGAATGAAAAGAGACATTGCAGAATATGTCGCTAAGTGTATCATTTTTCAGCAGGTGAAGGTAGAGCATCAGAAGCCTGTAAGGTTATTGCAACCTCTACCAATACCGATATGGAAGTGGGAACACGTCACCATGGATTTTGTGATAAGACTGTCGAGGACTCGCAGGGGTCATGTTGCCATATAGGTTATTGTGGACTGGTTGACTAAGTCTGCCCATTTCTTGGCTATGAGAGCTACTGATACACTAAGTCAGTTGGCGAATTTATATATTCGAGAGATAGTACGGCTACATGGTGTTCCAGTGAGCATTGTTTCTGACAGGATGCCTGCTTCACTTCCCATTTCTAAGAACATTTTCAGGAAGCGCTGGGGACCCGACTGAGTTTTAGCACCGCTTTTCATCCTCAGACAGATAGGCAGTAAAGGAGGACTATACAGACCTTGGAGGATATGTTGAGAGCGTGTGTACTAGATTTTAGAGGCTCTTGGGATGATCACTTACAGTTAGCCGAGTTCGCCTATAATAACAGTTATCATGCGAGTATTAGAATGGCACCCTATGAGGCATTGTATGGGCACAGATGTCGTTCCTCTATTGGATGGGAAGAGGTTGGTGACAAACAGATTTTTACCTTGGACTTAGTGCAGCAAGCATCTGAGGACGTCCAATTAATAAGTGAGAGATTAGGACAGCTTAGAGCCGACAAAAGAGTTATCTTGATAAGAGACGGAGACCACTAGAGTTTGATGTGGGTGAGTTGGTATTTCTAAGAGTTTCACCATCGAAAGGCATTATGAGATTTGGTAAGAAGAGTAAACTGAGCCCTAGATATATCTGACCCTTCAAGATTTTGGGGAGAGTGAGAGATAAGGCGCATAGGTTGGCATTAGCACCAAACTTGGGGAATGTTCACAACTTCTTCCACGTCTCTATGCTTCGAAAGTATCACCCGGACTAAGATATGATCTGTTGGAGCTCAATGAGAGTATGACATATGTTGAGAAGCCGGCTTGGATATTGGACAGAAAGGAGAAAGTGTTACGGAATAAGACAATTCTCTTGGTGAAAGTTCTTTGGCAACATCAAACGGTATAAGAGGCCACATGGAAATTGGAGAATTTGATACGGGAGAATTACCCCCAACTTTTTGAAGAGTAACTTAGTTCTAATTTGGAGGACCAAATTCCTTGAAGGAGGGGAGGAATGTAAGACCCGTATTTTTGGATGTAAACCTTATGGATTCATAAGTGTGGTAATGTACTTGTAATGTGAAGTACAATTGATGTAAAGTCTATAAATGTAGTGTACACATGTGTAATATGAGTTTGTAATGTATATACAAGTTTCATTGTGTATGAATATGAGGAAGTGAGCTTTAATAAATGATGAATATGATTAGAACTCAAAATGACTAGTGTGGTGAAATGGCATGAAGTTATACCTTCATTTAGTTTGGTATGGGATACCTTTGGTTATATAATGAATACACGCAAGTTTTAATGTGTAGAAGGTATGGATGGATGCCATTTTCAAGTCTTAAAGGTGGTTGGATGAGGAAATGACTATGGCAGCAAATTGAGGATGCTTTGTATGAAGTTACAGCAAAAAACTGCAACAAAATCTGGAAAATAGAAAGGCCAGATCGATCTCATAAGATGAGAGATCGATCTGGATGAGCCAGAATGCTCTTATTTCAGCAATGAAATAGAGCAGATCGATCTCCTATGGGTCCAAATCAATCTCCTAAACATTTTGTAATGAAAAGATCGATCCTCAAGCATACAGATCGATCTCCTTAACTCTCTGTTTGGAGCAGATCGATCTTAAGGTTCGACAGATCGATCTCATGCTTGAAAATGTCGTGAAAAAGAGAAATTTAAGGGGACCAGATCAATCTCGTCCTAGAGCAGATCGATCTCCTCAAGCTATTTCCATAAAAGGAGCAGTGAAATTTGCATTTTTCGGAGACAAAACCCTTCCTTTCCATTTTCAACCCAAAACCTAGATTTTTCTCTCTAAAATCCACCCATTCCAGTAAGATTTGAAGGTAGGCCATTAGACACAAAGTTGTTCATCTTTAGGAAGAGAACAACATAGTTGAAACCCAAAACCTCATTGTTGGCATTGGAGGAACAAGGAGCAATTCCCCTTTAAAGCAAGAAGAGTAACTAGATTGGTAGGTTTCTAATACTCCAATCCAAGTACATTGTCTATTTAATTTATTTTGGAGTAGATTTGCATGTGTATTGATGGTTGGAGATACCTAGGAGGTGATGGAATTAGTGTGTGACTTAGAAAATGGAATAAATCTTGTGTGAGAAAGTGTAATTTGGATAAATTGGTGATTTGTGGGAATTGTTAAGTCGTCATTCAAGTAATGTGGATGATTTAAAATGGTTAAATGAAACTACATTATGGGTTGAGTGGAATTAGGAAAATGAGCATATGTAGTGTTGATGGAAAAGCCATAGTGAGGAAATATATGGGATATCGATTTAATATCGATTTGAAATGAGTTAATAGGCCGTATGACCGTTAATAGAAACTATAGGTCGAATCGACTATAGTAAACGCGAGAGTTATGATATAATGGACTATAATGATGCGGAACACAATTATGTGCAGTTCCGGAGAGTTCGTTGGAGACGAATCGAACCGCACGAGTAGCAGCTTTAAGAAGTGGAATCACGCGTCGCGATTCCAGGTAAGGGAATTCTGTAAGTATATAGAGGTAGCTGCTTGTATTTTGTGGGAATATAGGGTGTTTATGAAATGCATGAATGTTTGAGAAATTGGTTGTTTGGTATGCGGAAATAGTTGTGAATGTTGTATGGCATAGTTTTATATGGATGTAAAAAAGGGATAGTAAGGCTAATAATTGCATAAATCACGTGTTTTGAATGTTTTTCACAAAACACAATGCTTTGATTTGAGCAAATAAAAGGATAGGCTGGCTAGTGTTTTATTGATGTTGTTAAATAACACATGTGAGGTGCTAAACATGTTTGTGATGTGTTTTGAATGCATATGAGCCATCGATTGAGCTATGTAAATTAAATCACGCTAGAGCCATGCTTGTGCTGGATTTTGATGCTTTGACTTGCATGAAAGTGCTGGAGCTTAGCTCGCACTTTGAATTAATTTGATTTGTGATGATACTTTATAAACCGTACTGGAGCTTCTGCTCGTACGTGGATTTTGAGTTGTCTTCTTATGCATAGAACCGTACCGGAGCTATGCTCATACATGGTTTCTCTATGATATGATGCATGAGTCATGATAAAGCTTTGCTCGCACAAGTTTGCACATTGTGGTACGTATGAGGCCGTAGAAGTTAGTAAGACCCTTAAGCCTTACATCCTTAAGCCAACTTCCTTAAGCCCGATGAGACGGGGAGGCTCTGTTAGGGAGGGAGGGAGGGAGGTGGGGAGGCTCTCTTATGGTAAGATCCTTAAGCCCTACACCTTTAAGCCAACATCCTTAAGCCCGAGGAGGTGGGGAGGCTCTGTTCATTGGGGAGGCTCTCTTACGGAAGGATCTTTAAGCCAACATCCTTAAGCCCTGGAGAGGCGGGGAGGCTCTGTCCGGCAGAGAGGCTCTCCTACGTGGGTGTGGAAAGTTCTTGGTGTGGGATAGATAAGACCTAGGAGTGGCAACCCCAACCACGATATGGGTCCGCAGAGTACGTTGTATCGTGTATATCACATGGAGTATAATGTACCGCGTGATAGTTATGTGACGAGAAAGTCTAGCAATGGATAATCCACCTTCGTGCCAGCATGATACCTGCACACCTGGATTCGTGTGGTCTGGGATGATTGATGATGTAGTTGGCCACATTGGCACTTGTGATATAGTGACCTAGTTTTTATTTCATATGTGTGACTGTGATTGCTCAAGGTAGACTTGAGGGATGGGTCGAGCCTTGTGAACTTGGTTTGTGAAATGATAATGAAGTTTGTGATTGAGAATTAATTTCGATGGGACTTTAAGTATTTGAGAAAGAGATGTAAATTAAAAAAAGAGGTTTCTTAAATGATATGCCTTTTTTTATGAATTTAATGAGAATGAGTATGAGATGTTTTCATATGCTTATATTCCATGTTTTATATGCCAATTTTACATGATTTTGATAAATGATATATATGTATACTCATACGGCATTGTTTTATTCCTCATGATCCTATTATAAATTATTTATGCATAACACTATCAGCATGTAGATAGAGTAGTTACCTACCATGCTTGCATTATTGCCTTACTGAGCTTGTGGTTGCTCCTCCCTCTGTACTTTCCCCCTCTACAGAGCATACATGGCAGCCCAGTGAGGACTGAGGCATTGTATTTTGGATATCTGCTGCCATCCATCGCTAAGAGGTATATACATGAAGATTCTTTTTGTATCTAAACAATTGTAAAAACACAGTAGTCTTTTGAGTTATAATTATGAGCGATGTAGATGTCAGTAATCATATTTTGTATAAATGAATGATTGACATTCAAATGTATGACATCACTTTTTTTAACTCAGAATGGATATTGTGAGTTGATTATTATTGACTCACAGCCCAACAGTGTAGTGGTAAGTTTGTTCATGACTGAGTGGGGAAAGGAATAAATGCGAAAAATTTATAGTGATTTTCGATTAAAAAGAATAAAAAGGGTCGTGACAGAGTACGCCTATGGATAACTGTCAGCTAGTTGAATATGTTTTAAGTGACTGCAAGCTAAGAGTAGGGGAAAAGGATATGACAGCCAATCTAATATTTTTAAGTATGAGGGATTTTGATGTAATCTTCGGAATGGTTTGGTTATCTGCAAACCATGCAGTTTTAGATTGTTATGCTAAGACAATTATGTTTCCTACCCTTACGAACTATGTTGTAAAGTTTAATGAAAACAAATGAAAGTAGTAGTTATGGTTATAATAAATGATGCACTATGCTGACTACGAAATGAAAATATTGAAGTTTTCATTACGTACATGGTTGATACAGATAAGCCACATCCAGAGTTGGCAGATATTGCTATGATCAGTGAGTTCCTAGATGTCTTTTCGGATGAATTACAAGGGTTACCACCAGACAGAGAAATGAAGTTATGTATAGATTTGGTGCCTAGTACTGAGCCTATTTCGAGACCACTGTATCACATGGCCTTAGTTGAGTTGGAGGAGCTCAAGAGACAGTTACAGGAGCTATTGGATAGAGGGTTCATCACACCGAGTGTTTCTCCTTGGGGAGCATCAGTTTTTCTTATGAAGAAGAATGAGGGAAGCCTCTAATTGTGTATAGATTACAGATTGTTAAATAAGGCTACCATTAAGAATAGGTATCCCCTTCCACGCATTGATGATTTGTTAGATCAGCTCCGGGGAGCGCAGGTCTTTTCTAAGATTGATATGAGGTCTAGGTATCATCAGTTGAGAGTTCGGAGTGGAGATGTGCCCAAGACAACATTTAGGGCCCAAGATGGCCACTATGAGTTCTTGGTTATGCCATTTAGATTGATGAATGCTTCCACAACTTTCATGGATTTGATGAATGATGTGTTCAAGCCATATCTAGATCAGGTTGTTATCGTCTTTATCGATGACATCTTAGTATACTCGAGATTCAAGGAGCATGAGCAGCACCTCAGGATCGTATTACAAACTCTAAGAGAGCAGGAGTTGTATAAACTCAGTAAGTGTGACTTTTGGTTGGCACAGATTCATTTTTGGGACACGTTGTGTTGAATGATGGTGTATCAGTAGATCCATCCAAGATCGAGGTTGTAGTTCAATGGGAATAGCCGAGGACAATCACCGAGATCAGGAGTTTTTTGGGTTTAGTAGGATATTATCGGAGATTCGTTGAAGGATTTTTGAAGTTAGCTATTTCGTTGACACATCTCACTCGGAAGAATATAGCATTTGTGCGGAAAGAGAATTGTGAGAGAAGTTTTCAGGAGCTGAAGCATCGATTGACCACCGCTTCGATTCTCACTATCCCTACCAGCTCAAGAGGTTTCTCAGTGTATATCAATGCTTTGCTTCAGGGACTGGGCTATGTTCTGATGCAGGATGGGAGAGTAGTTCCTTATGGATCCAAACAGCTGAAAGACCATGAGAAGAACTATCTGACCCACGATTTGGAGTTAGCAGCAGTAGTATTTGCATTGAAGGTATGGCGCCACTACTTGTATGGTGAGAAGTTTCAGATTTTTACTGACCACAAGAGCCTCAAGTATCTGTTCTTGCAGAAGGAACTGAACATGAGAAAGATAAGATGGCTAGAGCTTTTGAAGGACAATGATTGTAAGATGTTTTATCATCCGGGTAAGGCTAACGTTGTGGCTGATGCCTTAAGCAGGAAGAGCCTTGGGATGGTATCGTATATGATGGTAAGGGAACATGAGTTGTTAAAGCAGTTTTCTAGCCTCAGTTTAGGAATTGTGCCTTCTGACATGGATACGACCTATATGTTTGCTAGTCTATGCTTGGAGCCGGATCTATTGGACAGGATCAGACAAGCTCAACAAAGTGAACTGTATTGCATTAATATGACTAGTCAGATACAAAGGGGTACAGTGACTGTTTTTGAGTTCAATTTCTGATGGATTATTGAGGTTCAGAGGCAGATTGTGTGTTCTCGAGTATTTAGATCTCAAGAGATTGATATTTTTGGAAGCTCATTCGTTGAAGTACACGTTACAATCGGGGAGTAATAAAATGTATCAGAACCTCCAGAAGGTGTATTGATGGTCGGGTATGAAGAAAGATGTAGCGAATTTTGTGACGAGATGTCTTGTATATCAGCAGGTAAAGGTAGAGCATCAAAGATCTGCAGGGTTATTACAGCCTCTACCTATACCGACATGGAAATGAGAGCATATCACCATGGATTCATGATGGGTTTATCGAGGACCCAGAGGAATCACGATGCTATTTGGGTGATCGCTGATAAGTTGACGAAGTTAACCCACTTCTTAGCTATGAGAGTTATCGATACTCTGAGTTCATTAGCAGAGTTATATGTACGCGAGGTAGTGAGGTTACATGGTGTTCTAGTGTGCATTGTCTCGGATAGGGATTCCCGCTTCACGTCTCACTTTTGGGAACATTTTTAGGAAGCCACGGGAACCCAGTTAAGTTTGAGTACCGCTTTCCATCCTCAGACAAATGTCAGTCAAAGAGGACTATACAGACTCTGAAGGATATGTTGAGAGCATGTGTGCTAGATTTTAGAGGATCCTGGGATGATCATTTTCCACTAGTCGAATTCCTCTATAACAACAGTTATCATTCGAGTATCGGGATGGCACCGTATGACGTTTTGTATGGCCATAGATGTCGTTCCCCTATCGGTTGGGAAGAAGTGGGTGACCGAAAGATTTTTTCTCCTGATTTGGTTACACAAGCCTTTGAGGATGTCCGGTTGATTGTTGAAAGGTTGATGATAGCTCAGAGTAGAGAGTAGAGTTATGCTGACAAGAGACGAAGACCATTTGAATTCGCAGTTGGTGAGTTAGTGTTTCTAAAGGTTTCTCCTTCCAAGGGTATATCGAGATTCTAGAAGAGGGGTAAGTTGAGTCCTCACTACATTGGACCCTTTGAGATACTTGATCGAGTGGGAGATAAGGCCTATAGGTTAGCGTTGCCACCGGACTTATAAAGCATACATAACGTCTTCCACATTTCAATGCCTCAGAAGTATCATCCAAATCTAAACCATGTGATTCGATATGAGCCATTGGAGCTCAAGGACAATTTGACATATGTAGAGAGACCGATTCGGATACTGGATAAGAAGGAGAAGGTGTTACGGAACAAGACCATCAAGTTAGTGAAGGTTCTCTTGCAGCATCACACTTCAGAGGAGGCTACTTGAGAGCTAGAGAGTCTGATGCGAGAGAGACACCATCGGTTGTTTAATGATTTACTTGGTGATAATTTAGAGGACTAAATTTCTTGAAGTAGGGGAGGAATGAAAGCCCGTAAATTCATTTGTATTCTTATGATTTCGTGATGTACAGACAAGTTACATTTGAAATGAATCATAAGAAATGAATGTTTTTAAGTTCCAAATATGCATGAAATGCAAAATGAGTAGTGGAGCAAACGAATATGAATTTAGCTTTAAAATTCTGGGAAAATTGTAGCAAGACTGCTGCAGATGAAGAGCAGATTGATCTCATTAGCAAGGGGAGATCGATCTTATGGCTTGAAAATACAATGCCTTAGCATTCTGCAAGAGGGAGATCGATCCCTCATTTAAGCAAATCAATCATTCGAAGTAGATCGATCTCTAAAGGGTTCTGGATAGCACAGATCAATCTCTTCTTAAGGGCCAAAATTGATCTCTAAGTAATTCTGTTTGAAGCAGATCAATCTAATACTAAAGAGCAGATCGATCCTACCTTCTCAAGGTTGAATTTTGAAAGAGTAATAACACATAGCAGATCGATCTCTCATGGTTAGGAGATCGATCTCCTAAGGCAAGTCTATATAAACCCGACTGCTGCACCATCATTCCCTGAGAAACAACTAAATCCTCCATTGAAATAAAGTGAAACCTAATTTTTCTACTTAAAAAATCACCACCTTTCAATCAGTTTTGAGAGAGAATTGTCTCAGCAAAGTTGTTCCTAGTGAATAGGAGAACAACATAGTTGGAAAACTAGAAGTTGAAATCAAGGATTGAAGGAGCAAAGTGATTTTCCCCCAATTTGGCAAAAAGTGGAAAAATCAAGCTAGGTAAGATTCAATACACTAACTTCAAATATGTTAATATAAGTATCTTGGTGAGTTGATTGGTGTATGTTTTGTTCGCTGAAAATACCTTAAACATTTTAAATCTCCATAACCTAGAATTTGGCTTGGATGTGAGAAAACGAGAGAAAGTTGATTTGGCATGGATTTAAGGATAAATTAAGCATGTAGTGATGTTATTAAGCATGTATATATGATTGTAAGATAGTTTTATGAATTACATATATGATTGTAAGATAGTTTTATGAATTACAAGTATTGGAATAGATGAGGAATGAAAATAGGTATATGAGATGTGTGGTGAAATGCCATAGTAGGTGAAAATAATGAACTTGAGGCATTGGAAGATTTATGCCGATTCAATTCAAATCAATAGACTTAATGAGTCTAATAGGTTCTCGAGAAATAAGTTGTAAAATCGAAATGGACTTAAGAGAGAGTAAGGTCCAATTAGATGTAATAATGCCAAATGGGTGTAAGAAGGGCTAAATGCATTGATTTAGATTCATGCAAGTGAAAATTAGGTATATTAAAGTATACTGATTTGAATGGTTATTTACAGCTTCGAAATTTATATTGGAAGCTGATCAAACTGCGAGATTTAGTAGTACCGAGGAAGTGGGGTCACGTGACATGATCAAAGGTAAGGGAATTTTGTGAGTAGCTAGAGGTAGCAATACATATTTCGGATATATTTTTTAGTATTCAAATTGTATATGGATTTCCAAATATGGAAAAAGTTTTGTAGGGACCCAACATGGTAAAATTGTAATTTTACCCCAATTAAAGGTAAAAAGCTTAGGAAGCATGTTTATGACTAGTTTTAACGTCGTTTGACAGTTGCATAGATGGACTGACTAATGTTTTCAAGTTATATACGAAAACAACACGTGATAGTACCAATTTGATTAACTTGAGTGAATTTATTTGAAATAAGCCATCTATCAATTTCTGTGAAAACCATCGGTGCTAGAGTAATACTCACACTAGAATTTTTAAGATATGCATCACATAGTACTTGAGTATTTTCTCGTACTTGATTTTAATGCGAATTGAGCATGATAGAGTACTGGAGTGTTACTCGTACTCAGTTTTATTGATTGATGCATGACAGAGTATTTGAGCATTGCTCATACTCAGTTTTATATGACAGTGTTGGGAGCATTGCTCGCACTAGATTTATGTGACTTGTGCATGTGATCATGTTGAAGTTTACTTGTACGTATCGATTTTGAGAGAGATAGCATGAAACAGTTGTACTGGGAGCTTGTGCAGACTGTGTGTCGCATCAATTATATGATCGCACATGCATTTTGAGATATGGCAGAGGGCTATCGAAACTATTATCAATGGTATGAGGGCTAAGACCTATGGTAGGCACCCCGACTGTGATGTCTGGGTCCATAGAGTACTTGTACTGTGTATGTCACATGGAGTACGATGTACCGTGAGTACACGATGATGTAGACTTGTTGGCTGACAGTTAGGATTTGACCTACCTCTCGTTACAGCAAATGTGAGGCCCCGCACACCGAGTACTGTGCAGCCTGGGATCACGAAAAATGAGATATGATCATAATCTCGGAACATGTAGTCGCCTATCTCATCTCACTTTGTTTCAATCACTGAATACTTCTTATTTGAATTGTCACATACCGAGGGATGGGTTGAGCCTCGACATGTGACCTTGTCTGTGTGTGATATGGGTAAACCCGACGGATGGTTGGGGCCTGGATTTCCATGTTTTTACATGATGATATGCCATCTTTATTTTTATTTAATTGATATGGCATAATGAAATGTGATTTACAGTAATTACATGGAAATGCAATGTTTTGCATAAATTGTTGAGGTTATTAAACCAGCATTTTGTCAATTCATACTGACGATTTGTATCTATATATATACTTGCACAAATGTTTCAAGAAAGATACATGCTTTAGATGTGAATTGAAAAGGAAATGATTTAATGGCATGAGCATTATATTTTGTAGATAGTGTGGTTATCTACTTACTTGCCTTATTTCCTTACTGAGCTAGTGAGCTCACTCCCTTTTTTATTTCATCCTCTCTATAGAGCGTTCACAATAGTTGGACACGACTAAGGCTAAGGATAGGTATTCCTTTATCCGCTGCATACCCAGCTTACGAATGGTATACACATTCGAATGTTTTGTACTGAACGATGTAAAAGCACAGTTATGTAAACGAATGTACCATCGAGGATGTATATGTACAATTAATTATATTAATGTATATGAGTTTTATTTTAAGAAAAGAATACTTATTGTCAATAGATAATTGTATTGACATGTATACATGTTATGAAATGAATGTGGTTAAGGTGACTAATATCGAATCACAGCCCAACGGTTTGGTGATTGAATTATGATCGAAGTAAAGGTAAGTAAAATGCGAAAAATTTGTAGTGGTTTTTGGTAAGTCATGGGAGGTCGTGACATAAGATGACTTGACATCTTAAGTCATGTAATTATTTACACTACTAACTCTTGAGGGTATCTCTATAGACACTCAAGTTACACAACCCAAGGGAGTTCACACAGCAGGCCATGTTCAATTAATTTATTCTTTAATAAGCATCCACATGTTATCCTCAATATCCACATATTTTAACCTATGAGATCGATTACTTACTACATAAATAAAGAGGCTTAACATGTGCCAGTCTTTAAGCATTATCACTATCTTATCTCAATAATACAATGATACAGAACAAATTTTAAGAATAAAGCTTTGATAAGTAGGATTCTTCATAATTGTATTACTTTATAATTCCCTTGCTAGGCTTATATTATTCCATGGGTTTTAAGTCATTTAATAACTAATAATCCCTATTATTGTTAATCTAAATGGTGAAAGGAAACTTTTTTGTCACTCTATAAGTGAACATATGTTGTTGTGGTACCATGCCTCATGTCAAGTGAGTTGGCTCTAAAGCATACATTAATTATCTCATAAGTTGCAAGTATAAGTTATTTGAGAATATTATGTGGGTGCTTATTAGAGAATAAGTTCATCGAACATAGCCTATTATGAGAGTACCAATTGCAGTATCACTCAAGTGTCTATGGAATATGCTTCCATGAGTCAATAGTATAAGTAATCATTTGGCTTGAAATGTCGTGAATTCTTACACTTTGATTTCATCTTTGTGAGTTCGGGAGCCAAATGCCTAAAAAGCATGATTTTGGATGTACCATGAAGCAGATGAAGATGGATGAATAGTCAAGAGAGGATTCATCACCCTAAGTGATTTAGGGACATATCTCACCTTTCCTAGCTCATATTAACTCATAAGTGTCAAGGCATGATTGTTATGGAGTTAATATTAGTAGCTATAATATTAACATAGAAATATATAAAGAGACATTGCACTATGTTTTATAGCTTTTTGAGAAGTTTTAATGAAATGTTTGAATTACACTAACATACTATGCACTAAATAGGTTAGTCAAACCATATTGACTCCCCTAATATTCGGATGATTATAATGTATTGCTAAATACCTATCTTGATTTGCAAATTTGAATATAGATTCTAATTCATTGTCAACATGTTAGGAACCTAATGGGTTGCCAAAATAAAAGTAATCAATGAAATAAAATTAGACTGATTAGCTTTAAAAAAATTTTAATTTCTCACAAGGGTGTTATTAAGTATTTATAATTAGTATAGGAACCTAATTAAGGTGTTCAGTTAAGTTTTTGGGGTTTAATTATAATTTTAATAAGCTTATGGGTTAAACGGTAACTGTACCAAAAGTTAGAACATACGTATCGTACCTATGTAAGTATATTATAGTCAACCATCGAAACCCTAACTTAAGGATACCTTATGCAATGCCCCGGAAATGTGGAATTGAGGGCTAGATTTTTTTTTTTATAGTCACTTAACTTCCTACTCATGGTGCATTCTTGTACAGTGTCAGTTTATCTTTTATCTATTCGTTATTAAACTTATTATACTCAATTATACTTGTAAGACCCGATTTTATTTAAAACACGAAATGAGAAAAGATCAAATGAAGGATTGAAATCGAAATCTCAAACACGTGCAAGGGTAAAACGGTCAAAAGATCAAAAATTAGTATTTATCGTGACAAGAAAATTTAATAAAAAATATGGGCTTGAGAAATCTTGATCAATAACGAAGAAATAATTAAATTTCGGGTTAAATTGATCAATGTATGAATTTATTGGAATAAAGCAGAATTTTCACTTCGAGAAATTTCCCCGAAAATAATCGAAAACTATACCAGAAATACGAAATAATGCCGAGAAATTCATTTATTGATTAAATGAATAAAATAATAATTTTTTTTAGAAATTTTGGATTATTATTGAATATAATATTGATTAAAATAATATTAAAAATAAATTATAAATAAATAAATAGAGAAATCGCGTTTTGCGATTTCTGGAAAAGCCCGACGAAGCCTGAGGGAGCTGAGCCCCTTTTGCTGGCCACCTGCGAGCCCAGAGGAGCAGCCGACAAGGGAGAGGCAGCCTAGCCGAGCCTCACCGGCGCTGGTAGACGGAAGGAACGGCGACTAGCAAGGGAGAAACTGAGAGAAATCGACGGGGGAGGAAAAGAGAAATCCGACCATTTCGTCGACGATCTAGCCCCAACCGACCCTAGTCGGCGGTTCCCCAGGCATAGGTGAGACGATTAGTGGCAGCACTGGCCAGTAGAACGGTCGGGAACACCTTCAACAGCGAAGGAAAAGAAATGGTACCCACTCCGGAAGGGACAAGGGCCGGACCGACCACTTTTCGGCCACCTCAGACGAAACCGACCCTAGATCCGTGCCCCGGACGACCCCACGGAGTTGCTGGCGACGAAAGCGGGTGGAGAAACGATCGACGAAGCCCTGAACCGGTGGAACCGGACTGAACCGACTAGACCGAACCGGTGTGAACTGGGTTGGACCGGACTGAATCGGTTCAGCCAAAAAGAAAAGGAAAAAAAAGAAAAAAAGGGAAAAAAAGTGAAAATTTTGGGAAAAATCCCAGTGATGCAATTGAGCTACGGGTGAGTCCGTAAGCGATCGAAATTGACAGATTTAAATTTTGAAATATTTAATTTGATTAATATTCGACTGAAAATTTACCCGAAAAAATATATAATTGTGTAGCTCGACAATTGACGTCAAACGAGAGCTTGAGTCAACCTCGATTTATGTACTATCATGGAATCTCGGGTAAGTAACTCTTATTTACGACAATATTGCATCGTTATGCGTGTTAGAAATTTACCGCATAAATTACGGATTAAAATTTCGCATGAAATGAATTATATTTTGGAAATATAGATAAATTGTCGTAAATAATTAATTAAGCTATCCAAAAATTTAGAATGAGGCTCAATAAATACTGATGGGCCCAATGAGCCCAATAGGCCTCGATAATGTGAATAGTAAGTGAAAAACGGGCTTAAGGCCGATTAAGGCCCATTATGGTACAATCGGGTCCAATATGGGTAAACAGACCCAATGATTTAAATTAAGCCCAGAAAATATGAAATATAATAAATTGTATTGTATTTGACCTGATGTATATTTATCCGCAGTTCTGGAAATTAGATTGGGAGCAAATCGGACTGCGTGACGAGCCATCAGTGAAAAAGGTCAAACTGTATAGAAAAATGAGGTAAGGGAATTGCGTGAGTAGCTAGAGGTAGCTACGCGTATTTTAATAGCTTTTGTATACACTGAATATGTATTTATACACTAAATATGTATAAAGGTCCTAGAAATAAATTAAATATTTTAAGGACTCGAAATAGGTAAAGACTATTTTACCCCTATTGAGGGAAATTCACCTAAGGATGGTTGCAAATCCCCGAAATTTCCCTGTAAATTTGTTCGTAAAAACGTACAAGTGGAAATAAAATTGTAAGTCTAATATAAAATAAAACAAATAGATAAAAGTAAATTAAAAAAATAAAATAAAAATACCCGGGAAATAAATAAGATAAATATATATATTTAATGGATTTAAATATATATATTTAAATATTTTGGGATATTATATATTATATTATATTTTAATAAAATATAATATAATATTTAAAAAATCGCGCGACACTGAAAACATTAAGGAAGGGAATTGAAATTCCCTTCCCCAGATCGAAAAGAGAAGCAGCGATAGGGGAAAGCAGAGGCAGTCGGCGTGAGGTGACCAAGGCCAGACGCCGAAAGGGGAGCGCCGTTGGCGCTGAAAGACAATGGACGCCGGCGAAGAAGAAAAAAATAGAAAAGTTTGAAAGACGAAACCGAGAGAAAGAGAGGAAAAAAGAGAAAAATGGAGGAAAGGGAGACGATCGGCAGTCGAGGAAGGAGGGAACGCCTTGCTACCGACCAGAGGTGGCGACAGCGTCGCCGATCCAGGCGTAAATCAGCGAGAAACGGCGCCGATCGGGAGAGAAAAGAAATGGGTGCCGACGCCGAGGGAGAAGAGGTCGGACCAACCACTTTTCGACGAGCCTTGGCAAAATCGACCCCAGATCCATGCGTCGGACTACCTCACGGACAAGCTAGAGACGGAAGCCGGCAGAGAACCGATCGACGAAGCTCTGAACGGCAAGGGAGAAAGTTGAACCGGACTGAACTGGGGTGAACCGGACCGGTTTGAGCCGGATCGAACCGGTTCAGCCAGAAAAAAAAAGGGAAAAAAATTTGGTGATGCAATCAAGCTACGAGTTAGCCGGTAAGTGGTCAAATGGACCAATTTAATTGTCAGAATAAATATAAAAATATATATTTGATCGAATTTGACCCAAAATATGTAAATGTGTAGCTCAATAATTGGTGACAAACGGGAGTTCAAATCAGCCTCGATTTACGGGTATCATGAAATCTTGGGTAAGGGAATTTCAGTTGCTACCACTTGTATAAATATACGATTTAGAAATTAATCGCATAATTTTTGGATTAATTTCGTATAAATTACATTATAATTGAAATGGGAAAATCGACTATCGCAAACGATATTATGAACTATCCAAAGAAATTAGAAAAGGTTTAAAATGACGTGTTGGTGATAGTAGGCCATGTAGTCAGCTAAACGTCTATAATGGGCCTAGCTTGTGTAACAATCGACCTAAACTCGTTAATGATCTAATGGACGGCCCATAAATTATAATTGAGCCTAAATAGTTAAATGAATTTTAAGGATTGAACAGGGGAGTTGAAACGGGCTTAGGATAGAGGTAGGCACATCTCGGGAATATAAGGCCTAATAAAATAATTGGGTCCAAAATGTTATTTGAAGTGAAATTACATTGCGTATGTGTTTATAAGGAATAATAATAAGCGATTTGTGATTAATTACAGCTCCAAAGGATTGAATTCGGACTTAGAGGAATGACTGATCAGAGGTACTGGGTTAATAGCGCTACCGACATATATTGAGGTAAGGGGTGTAATTTAAGATGGTAATGGTATCCCTACCCTTAGACCCCGATTTATTTATGTGTTTTCGAGCCTTCTCGTGCAACCTTTGATTGTAAAACAAAACCCAACATCTATTAAGCCCAAGATTTATTTGAACATGTTTTCAAAATAAAGAAATGCCATATGAAATTGAATGCACAGTTTCGAGCATGATTTCTGAATACATGTTATGGTTTCAACTTACGTATGAATTGATTTTACGTTTTTTGAAGAAATGAAATTTGGTATGTTTACATAAGTTTAAGAAAAGAAATTTATTTTTGAAAGGTGATTATAGGGGTCACCTCTTGAGTCCCGCGGGAACAAAGTGCCACACAATCTTTTCGTTTTATGATAGAGTTGTTATATTACAAGGAACTTGATTTTATTACTCGGTGTGAGTTTATGGGCTATAAAACCCAAGAAAAATTTTGAAAACTCTGTTTTGAGACAAAAAGGTAATGTATAGTGGGATTGTGGGGGCCACCTCTTGAGTCCGACAAGAGCAAAGTGCCATGTAATTTCCACAATGACATGTGAACGTGGGGGCCACTTCTTGAGTCTGACCAGAATAAAGTGCCACGCAGTTCACAATAACATGCGATCGTAGGGGCCACTTATTGGGTTCTGTGGGAGCAAAGTGCCACACAGTCTGTGTGACTATGGGGGCAACCCTCTTGGGTCCTACAGATGCAAAGTACCACACGGTCAATGCATTTTTGTCAAGCACGCCTTCGTGGCGTATATAAATTTCACCTTCGGGTGTGATTGTTTTGTTGTACGACCTTGATCACGTCTACAGCCTTGCCATGGCCATGAGTATGATTTCCCTCTATGGAGGATGACTATGTTATCATCGCATGACAATTCTATAAGTTAGCCTAGTCTCCATCCGATATGAACTTTGTTATAAGCTTTTAATCCTTCGATATATGTTTATGTATCAGCAATACTTTTGAAGTTCTGTATAATTTGAAAGGTTCTGATTTCCATCCGACCTGATCTTTGGTTTAAGATGTTGATAATTCGAAATATGTTTTATACTCAACAATGCTCTTGAAGTTCTGTATATCATGAAAGATTCTGATCTGTCTACTAAGGTTCTCTTATTTTCGAAACCATGTTTTTGTTAAATGCGTTTTTCGTGATATGTGTTTGAAAGTGACGTAGTATTTGTAAAGAAATGCATCATTTTCGTATTATCATGTACTCAGTATGTTTTAAACACTATGATCATTTTAAATGCATTTCTTACTGGGTTTTTCCCCAAAACCTTACCCGTTCACCTCTCAGATTGTTTGTAGTGAACTATAGTTGGTAATTGCTGCATAAAACGACGTAGACTGGCGGATACGAGATTCCCCAAACTACCCTTTGTACATACGTGAGGTATACGTTCTATCTTTTTACCAGACCATTAGTATGCCAGACATTTATTGAAAGTAATGTGTCGGGATGTAATCTGTATAAGGATAAATAAAATGAAATATTTTTAAAGATTGATTTTTGGGAGTAACTAGACGTGGGTTGGAATATGTAGAATGATTTGATGATATGAATTGGAAAGCATGGTTTGTAGTTGTGGATATCTAAGATTTGTTAAAAACAATTGGTTTGCAAGTGGGTAGATTGATATATAAGTTGTTATGCTGCCGATATTTCTATCGGCCATATAAATCTAAATGTGAAACTATATTATAATTATGGATAAAGAAGTAAGAAAATGAATTGACACTGAACAGGAATACAATCTAAGTGAATAAAGGGATTAAGTTTCAAGCTGAAGTTTAAAAAAAAAATTTCCCCCAAATTTTTATAGGTCACGGGTCGTTACAGTTTAAGGTGGTATCAGAGCCAAGGTTGTCTAGTACTGTCAGTGTCAATAATAAAGATAAGATTACATCCCAAATGTCTGTATTTGTCTGGTTATAGACTAAGTATACCTATTAAAGTTAAGACTTAATGTTTAGTTTATGTGAAGAATTAGATCACGAGCTAGAGGCCGCAGAGATAGGCCTGAGAATCATGCAGAGTCATCATATGAGACTCATAAATGATACCGAGATTGAAAATGATGTTGAGTGTGCTCTATCAAGTCATGTGGAAAGGACAGATGGTATTGAGATACACTTTGCTAAGATTAAGTGGAGTATTAAACATATTATGGAAAATTAAGACACAGGCTATTTTAGGTGATGGGGTAGACGAAAGAATTGATAGACAGATTACTCCCGATGCTCCCGCACAGCCTATAGCGATGTTTCAGAATTACAAATATGTTTGCTCCAGTAGCTACACAACAGAGTGATGATGACTTGGGTTAGGATGTAAGAGCTACACTAGATGAGACAGTTTCAGAACTGCAGATCATCATCGTTAAATGGGATAAAGGACCCGGTAGTTATAGAGAACTGAATGAATGAGATTAAGGAAACTACAAATGGAATTTATGGGTCTAGCACAAGGAAATTAATTTGTCTATGAGTATGAATTATGAATTATATCCTTGAAAATGTATGACCTAATGTTATGGGCAGTGAAGTCAAGAAATGTCTGTAAGTTCACTAACGGATAGAGACCGAGCTAATTTCAGAGGATGGTATGCTATTACATACTGAAATCAAGAATCTAATGGTAATGGAAAACAGGAAAATTAAATTGGAAAACTTGGATCGATTCTTAGAGTATGACTGTAAGCTTAATAGACTGGGGATAGTTTCAAGAGTTTAAGATTCCATTTTTCAACAAGGTTAAGAATTCAGTGATTCGGAGTGTTGGATGAATGAGATAGAAAAGCTTGATGATTTTTGAAGTAACTCTACCGAGAAAGTTACTCTTGCAACTTTTGTGTTAAAGGATTGGGGAAGCTACACAGATTTTTTTGATTTTGCTACTATGAAGAAAGTAGTCTTTGTAACAACAGTATCGAAATGGAAAGTCGAACTCAGAGGGAAGTTTCTCGATTTAATCTGAAAGGCGACATCAGAAAATTACATGGGATATATTATGAAGGCCCTTAAGCGGCAGCACAGTCCGAATGAAATAAAGTGGCAATTATGGATGAAGTGACTGCAATCAGACAAAAAGTAACAAGTTTATGAGATTATGAAATTAAATCTATAGCTTTAGAAAAAGAATGATCTGGATAAGTAGAGATGTGAAACAAAGAAAAATCCAAGAAACTCATAGGAGGTACTGAGATCCTCAATCGAGCTAAGTTAGCTCAACTTGATGTTATTTTGAGAGAGCAATGCATAAGGCGCAACTATGAGAATATGAGATATGTACTCATGAGATTACTAAGGAAATGACAAGGTATAGAGAATGACCGGAAAGTGATGTACTGAGGAAGCAGTAAGAGTGATAGAGTAAAGTCCCTGTAACTGAAAAGATGAATAACATAACTAAAAGTATGCTTACAGGATTGAATTAAAATGTGGATGAAACAATTATAAGGATTACATGAAAAGGAGATTATCGGACCAGGTGATTCACTTTGATGTGTACTAGCATTAATTGTTAAGGAGACCCGGAGTCTTCTTCGTCATGATATGTTAAGAACAAAAGTTAATTGGATTCTTTCGAAGCAAAAATTATAGATCAGTGGGAAAGACCCAAAACTCTTAAAGATGATTTAGAGTTTTAGATATAGGGAGACCTTGGAATATGAATTACGTATCGAGACTTAATTGGAATGAAGAAAGAGTTCTGATATAATTGAGGTACGAAATGAGAGAAGTTTGAAATGTGATAGATTTTGAATAGAAGTTACATTGGAATAAGAAGTGTATGCAAAGTAAGAATATCTTTGTATGTGGAGTGATTAGGAATCAAGTGATATGAATTGAGAATAAGTTCTAACTAAAGGATAGATGTGAAATTGTGATAAGTTATGGTATCCTACTTTCTATTGGGACCAAACCTTGAATCTTTAATTCCATAACCAGTTTATGTGGTCAAGTCTGATGGCTAACAAAGGTATTTCAAAATAACTCCCCACCTGAGAGACTTGACAGTGTCTAGAAGTACCTGATCCTTAACCCATAAACTAGAATTGACGATTGTAATATTCGTGTTGGAAGTCAGGATACCATTACTTGTGAAGGTGAAGAAATGAAATTTCATTCTAATGAAATCATAACTATGCAATATGGATTAATGGTTCAATACCAAGTGTAAAGAAATGCTATGGGGGAACGTAGAGTTGATGCAATAATTGAAAATGATCAGCATAAAATTTATCATTGTGTATTATAAGATTTCTATTGGCTGGAATCAATCTTGTATGTAAAGAGGATAATTGCTTAAATTGAAGTGACTTGGGTTTAATAAAAGAAGAAGAAAAATATCTCAACTTGAGGATATGAATTGATAAATTATTCAAGTCGTTGCAGGACAATCTCTAAACTTCAACATGAAGTGCTATTAATTTGTTAATGATAAAAGTGATTAAATTGTGATAACGGTTCCAAAGAATGAGGAATCAATGAGATTTTGTGATATATGTGATTGGTGTTTAGAGTTGTGATCTTGATATGAATTTTATTATTTTGAGTTATAATGATTGAAAATATCGACTGATTTTCTTTCTATTGTTCATAAGCTCTAACTTTTAGTTCAAGTTAATAGTGTATTTGGCTAATAGAAAATTTTGGAAGATGATATTATAAGCTCTAAGAAGAGTTTCATTGTCATCTATAATTGATCTATGGGACTTGAAAGCCATTGATGATTGAGATTATAGATGAGTTGGTTACTCATAGATTTATGTTTGAATTGTTGGGTGTGAAAAACTTATGTCTACTACAAATTCATGTTATATTTATTTCATCTTTATCGTAGTGTATGATGGTCAACTGATGATAAATATTCTGATACGGTGAAAACGAAAAGAAAATCAATATCCAATAGTTTATAAGTGACTGAAAAATTTGTCGAGATGATTATTCAGATTTAAAGTTTTATGTGGTTATAATTACTTAACATGATTTGGAAATTTTATTCTAAGAAATTTGGTGAACAAGGAATTATGTTGATCTCGGACAATGTTATGAACAATAACTTTGTGGTTTTCACGATTACATTCAAATGACATGTTAGAGGGAGCAATTGAAGTGTGATTTGATTTGAGTTACAACTCTCGGATTATTGTTAATTTAACAAGTGATTGATCATTAATATAGAGGTTAATCTTGACTAAAGCCCATAATAGTAAGTACATTCTACACCATGGTAGTACCAAAATGTACCAAAAATTGATGAAGGGTGTTTTGATGGCCTGAAATGAAACGGGATTTTGTAGAGTTTGCTTATAACAACAGCTATTATGCTAGCATCGGGATGACACCATATGAGACCTTGTATGATAGAAGATGTAGGTCCCCAGTGGCTTGGGAAGAAGTGGGTAACAGAAAGATTTTGACTTTCTGATATGGTGGAACAGGCAGCAGAAGGTGTTCGGATAATCTGTGATAGACTTAGGGCCGCACAAAGTTGGCAGAAATGTTATGCGAATAAGCATAGGTGGCCACTTGAGTTTTAGATTGAAGATTCTGTATTTCTGAAAGTATCCTCGAGCAAGGGTATTATGAACTATGGAAAGAAAGGGAAACTGAGTCCTCGCTTCATTTGGTCCATTTGAGATTCTAGAGAGAGTGGGAGATGTAACCTATAAACTTACCTTACCATCGCAGCTTTCTGAGGTACATAATGTCTTCCACGTCTCGATGTTAAGGAAGTATAATCCGGATCCCTCACACATCATTGAGTATGAGCCCTTGAACATTCAAGAGGATATGAGCTACATTGAGCAACCTATCCGGATATTGGACAGAAAGGAAAAAGGTACTTCGATTGAAAACTATTCCTCTGGCAAGGGTTCTCTGGCAACACCACTCAGTTGAAGAAGCTACATGGGAGCTAGAGAGCCTCATGAAGGAGAAGTAGCCTGATATATTTTGAAGGACCAAGATGAATTTGGAGGACCAAATTCTTTAAAGGTGGGGAGAATGTAAATCCCTGAAATTTCCCTATAAATTTGTTCGTAAAAATGTACAAGTGGAAATAAAATTGTAAGTCTGATATAAATAAAACAAATAGATAAAAGTAAATTAAAAAAATAAAATAAAAATACTCGGGAAAAAAATAAGATAAATATATATATATTTAATTGATTTAAATATATATATTTAAATATTTTAGGTATATTATATATTATATTATATTTTAATAAAATATAATATAATATTAAAAAAATCGTGCGACACTAAAAACATTAAGGAAGGGAATAGAAATTCCCATCCCCATATCGGAAAGAGAAACAACGACAGGGGGAAGCAGAGGCCACCGGCGTGAGGTAACTAAGGCCAGACGTCGAGAGGGGAGCATCGTCGGCATCAAAAGATAATGGACACCGACGAAGAAGAAAAAAATAGAAAAGAGAGAAAGACGAAACCGAGAGAAAGAGAGGGAAAAAGAGAAAAAATGAGGAAAGGGAGACGATCAACGGTCGAGGAAGGAGGGAACGCCTCGCTACCGGCCAGAGGGGGCAACAGCGGCGCCGATCCAGGCGCAAATTGGCCAGAAATGGTGCCGATTAGGAGACAAGAGAAATGGGTACCAACGCTGAGGGAGAAGAGGTCGGACCGGGCACTTTTCGACGAGCCTTGGTAAAACCGACCCCAGATCCATGCACCGAACAACCTCGTAGACAAGCTGGAGACGAAAGTCGACGGAGAACCGACCGGTGACGCTCCGAACGACGAGCGAGAAAGTTAAACCGGACTGAACCGGGGTGAATCAGACCGGTCCGAACCAGGTTGAACCAGACCAAACCGATTCAGCCAAAAAAAGAAAGAAAAAAAGAAAAATGGGAAAGAAATTTGGTGATGCAATCGAGCTACGGGTTAGCCGGTAAGCGGTCAAATGGACCAATTTAATTGTCAAAATAAATATAAAAATATATATTTGATCGAATTTGACCCGAAAAATATGTAAATGTGCAGCTCGATAATTGACGACAAACGGGTGTTCAAATCAGCCTCGAGTATCATGAAACTTGGGTAAGCGAATTTCACTTGCTACCACTTGTATAAATATGCGGCTTAGAAATTAATCGCATAATTTTTGGATTAATTTCGTATAAATTGTGTTATAATTGAAATGGGAAAGTCGACTATCGCAAGCGATATTATGAACAATCCAAAGAAATTAGAAAATGTTTAAAATGACGTGTTGGTGATAGTAGGCCATGTAGTCAGCTAAACGTCTATAATGGGCCTAGCTTGTGTAACAATTGGCTAAAACTCGTTAATGACCTAATGGACGGTCCATAAATTGTAATTGAGCCTAAATAGTTAAATGGATTTTAAGGATTGAACAGGGGAGTTGAAACGGTCTTCGGATAGAGGTAGGCACATCTCGGGAATATAAGGCCCAATAAAATAATTGGGTCCAAAATGTTATTTGAAGTGAAATTACACTGCGTATTTGTTTATAAGGAATAATAATAAGCGATTTGTGATTAATTACAGCTCCAAAGGATTGAATTGGGACTTAGAGGAATGATTGATCAGAGGTACTGGGTTAATAGCGCTACCGACATATATTGAGGTAATGGGTGTAATTTAAGATGGTAATGGTATCCCTACCCTTAGACCCCGATTTATTTATGTGTTTTCGAGCCTTCTCGTGCAACCCTTGATTGTAAAACAAAACCCAACATCTATTAAGCCCAAGATTTATTTGATCATGCTTTTGAAATAAAGAAATCCCATATGAAATTGAATGCATAGTTTCACGCATGATTTCTGAATACATGTTATGGTTTCGACTTACGTATTAATTGATTTTGCATTTTTGAAAGAAATGAAATTTGGTATGTGAACATATGCTTAAGAAAATAAATTTGTTTTCGAAAGATGATTGTGGGGGCCACCTCTTGAGTCCTGCGGGAACAAAGTGTCACACAATCTTTTCGTTTTATGAAAGAGTTGTTAGATTGCAAGAAACTCGATTTTATTACTCGATGTGAGTTTATGGGCTATAAAACCCAAGAAAAATTTTGAAAACTCTGTTTTGAGACGAAAAGGCAATGTATAGTGGGATTGTGGGGGCCACCTCTTGAGTCCAACGAGAGCAAAGTGCCATGCAATTTTCACAATGACATGTGAACGTGGGGGCCACCTCTTAAGTCCGACAGGAGCAAAGTGCCACGCAATTTCCACAATGACATGTGAAGGTAGGGGCCACCTCTTGAGTTCGACGGGAACAAAGTGCCACGTGGTTCACAATGACATGCGATCGTGGGGGCCATCTCTTGAGTTCTATGAGAGAAAAGTGCCACATAGTCTATGTGACTGTGGGGGCCACCCTCTTGGGTCCTACAGATGCAAAGTGCCACACGGTGAATGCATTTTTGTCATGCGCGCCTTCGTGGCGTATATGAATTTCGCTTTTGGGTGTGATTGTTTTGCTGTACGACCTTGATCGCGTCTACAGCCTTGCCATGGCCATGATTATGATTTCCCTCTACGAAGGATGACTATGTTATCATCGCATGACAATTCTATAAGTTAGCCTAGTCTCCATCCGATATGAACTATGTTATAAGATTTTAATCCTTCGATATATGTTTATATATCAGCAATACTTTTGAAGTTCTGTATGATTTGAAAGGTTCTAATTTCCATCCGACCTGATATTTGTTTTAAGATGTTGATGATTTGAAATATGTTCTATACTCAACAATGCTCTTGAAGTTCTGTATATCATGAAAGATTCTGATTGGTCTACTAAGGTTCTCTTATTTTCGAAACCATGTTTTTGTTGAATACGTTTTCCATGATATGTGTTTGAAAGTGACGTAGTATTTGTAAAGAAATGCATCCTTTTCGTATTATCATGTACGCAGTATGTTTTAAACACTATGATCATTTTAAATGCATTTCTTACTGGGCTTTTCCCCAAAAGCTCACCCCTTCACCTCTCAGATTGTTTGCAGTGAACTATAGTTGGTAATTGCTGCATAAGATGACGTAGACTGGCGGATACGAGATTCCCTAAACTACCCTTTGTACATGCGTGAGGTATACATTCTATTTCTCTACCAAACCATTAGTAAGCACAGACATTTATTGAAAGTAATGTGTCGGGATGTCATCTGTATAAGGATAAATAAAATGAAATATTTTTAAAGATTGATTTTTGGGAGTAACTAGATGTGGGTTGGAATATGTAGAATGATTTGATGATATGACTTGGAAAGGATGGTTGGTAGTTGTGGATATCTAAGATTTGTTAAAAACAATTGGTTTGCAGGTAGGTAGGTTTATATATAAGCTGTTATGCTGCCGAAATTTCTATAGGCCATATAAATCCAAACGTGAAACTATATTATAATTACGGATAAAGAAGTAAGAAAATGAATTGACATTGAACAAGAATATAACCTAAGTGAATAAAGGGATTAAGTTGCAAGCTGAAGTTTCAAAAAAAAAAAATTTCCCCCCGAAGTTTTATAGGTCACGGGTCATTACAATGGTGAAAGCATGACATGCATGAAATGCATGAGTTAAGTAATTTCTTATTTAAGGAATTTTCTTGGTTTTTAAGCAAAGCAAATCGATAGATTGGCTAGTAATTGCATAAATTTCACAATATAACACTACATAAGTGTTATTAAGATTTAACTGAAAATTATTTGGAAAATGGGCCAACTATCAAGTTTACATGGAAACAGATAGTGCTGGCGCATAGCTCGCACTATATCTGCGTTTGTGAGTGTGCATAAAATGTGCTTGAGTGGTCTGACATCATATGCATGAAATGTGCTAGAGCGGTTGCTCGCACTGATTTTTATTATTGTGAAATGCATGAAAGGTACTGGAGCTTAGCTCGCACTCTGTTTTGAATGTTTTGATTTGTTTTGACTTGATTTGCATAAAAAGGTGTTGGAGCGATTGCTCACACTAGTTTTTATGACTTGATATGCATAAAAAAGTGTTGTAGCGCTTGCTCACACTAGTTTTAATGATTTGACATGCATGAGAGTTGCCGGAGCTTAGCTCGCATCCTGTTTTGATATGATAATTACATAAAAGCCGTGCTGGAGTGTAACTCGCATGAGATTTGATTTATTTATGCATAAAGCAGTGCTGGAGTGTAACTCGCACGAGATTTGATTTATTGGTGCATAATACCGTGCTGGAGCTTGCTCGCATAAAGTTTTATATGGATTTATAACTCATTCATTTTTAAGTCGTACTGGAGTGCTACTCGTACATAGATTTTTCTGATTTTTATGACACTGTGCTAGAGCTTCGCTCGCACGAGATTTTTAGATATCATGAATATGCATGGAGTCGTGCTAGAGCTTCGCTCGCACAGGGATTTATATGACATGCATATAGCCGTGTTGGAACCTCCTGTAGACTGTGTGTCACAGTGAGATGATATGTCCACACGTGCATACTGAGACAAAGATTGTATGGGTGGATAAGACCTATTGCAAGCACCCTTGACTGAGCTTGGTTTCACGAAGTACGTTGTACGATGTATGTCACATGGAGTACGCTGTGCCATGGGGATTGTTGGAGTGGAGTGGCATTAGGCACGAGGCAGCAAGCCTTGCCCTCGCAATCCTGATGTTATGCTGTTTTGGGGGTAGGACCGACCTACCTCTCATTTCAAGTGTGATACCCCCGCACTAGGTACCGTGTTACCAGGGATCACTAGGTTATGGCCATAGTCCTCGTTGTTACTGATATAGTCACCTACCTGTCTCACATGATATAACTTGTGGTCTCGATAGACCAGGGTAGACCTGAGGGAGGAGTCAGGCCCCCGATTTTATGATTTTCTACTGTGATGCTAGATTTCAGATGATTTTATGACATGTGACCCTAAAAGAAGGGTGATTTTATGATAGAATTTTATAACGAGTTGTTTTATGAGTTTTGAGAAGTATTTATGAGATGCTTAACTCCTTCAGGTTATTTTATACTGCAGTTTTAATGAAATGATTTAAATGCAGTATCATGATGAGTTTTCCATGCGTTAATGATAAGATTCATGAAAAGAATTATTTCTCATGATTTGATTTACGTGGCATGAACTAATTTATGATCCTGATTTAATTCATGCTAATTATGATTTTATGACGTTACATAAAATGTCATTGATGCATAAGCTGCATGATTTTTATATGTACGAATAGTTTTTATAACTATGGCATTGAAATATGCATGATTTTGTGTGTAAGCTTTTAACGAAAAGAAATGGATTTTAAGGGCATGGCATTATGAGCATGTAGATAGTGGAGCTATCTACTTACTAGCATAATTGCCTTACTGAGCTTGTGGTTTACTCACCCCCCTTATTTGCCCATCTTTTCAGAGCACTCGCAGTAGTTAGTGAGCGGCTAAGGACTTGCAATCTTGGTATCCGCTGCGTCCCATCGAGAGACAAGTATATACATTTATATAGTTTTGTATCTAAATATGTAATGCACAGTACTGTAAACGTATATGATGCCGGGGATGTAAGGTTATGTAAATACCATTGTGTATGTATTTAGTTAAAGTCAAAGGATAGTAAATCATGATATATGAATGTGATTATAAAAATGAAATGGTAAATAGGTGAGAGGTGACTAACATCGAATCATAACCCAACTGTTGGTAGGATGGTCACGATGAGAGGAAAGTAAGAATTAAATAATAAATGAAAAAGCAAAAAAAAAAATTACTATGATTTTTAGGTAATTTAGGTTGTGAAAATACTTATGGCGTTTTCCAACGAAAATCTGGCAACATCTCCCTTTATATTTATCACTATCCTCCTGCAAATTTCAAAGGCAATTCAATATCCACAATGCAGTAGATTTTAAACTTTTCTTTCATTATCAAACAACCCAAGGATCCCTCAACATCATATTTAAATTGACCATATTATATAGCATCAAAAGCAACACACTTTTCTAATTTTTAAACATATACAATCCTAATTGCATCCCAACATTACATAAATACAAGTGTCTGCACTACTTATACTGTCTGGATACAAAATGAATATTACCTCAAGCTTGTACGAGCAAGAGCCTGGGAAGAGTCTCGTCCACTAGCCTATGACACGTACTCGATAGGTACGAGTACTCACTGTAGATAATCTGGAAGGAGGGAAAAAGGGTGGTGAGCTTCAACTAGCTCAGTTAGGAGTGCATATGAGATTAAAATCATCATCGAAGTATGAATACAATAATGGCACAATTTCGCATAATTTAAAATCACAAATCATCAAGGCATCATCTCATTTTTACAATACATCATATCTCAAAATAGTTATGAAGACTAGGCAATCAATATTCATGTCATGAAAAGTAACCATCACATCATCCTCGAACGAGAGCATCCTCCAAAGAGGGAATATCGTCACATCATCCTCATACGAGAGCATCCTCCAAAGAGGGAACATCATCACCCATGGCCATGGCAAGGCTGTAGACTGGATCAGGGTCATACAACATCAGCTCATTGCTACCAAAGTGGAGCCATCTCAACGCTACCAAAGCGGAGTCATCTCATCTCTACTAGAAAGGAGTCACACTCAACGCTACTAAAGCAGAGTCATCTCAATGCTACCCGACAAAATTATCTCAACGCTACCAAAGCGGTGTCACACTCAACGCTACTAAAGCAGAGTCATGCATCGATGTGCAAATATCATGATGAGCCCTTAGTCTCAAAAACATGACATTATTATGCTGAAAAATAGTTTCGCCTTCAACATAGAGCTCATAATAGTTTTACTTATAAATCTCAATCAAATATAAAAATATATTTGTTTGCAAAACTTTAAAATCACGAAACTGAGCTCAAACCGACAAAACATGCACTCAAAGTAAAAATCTCGAGTTAAACACTTTCCTCCAAAAATATGCTCATTTATAAAATACTTTCATGCTACAAAAGCATTTTCGTTAGTAAGGAACACGAATGCACAAAGTGATTGCATTCGTTACCGCTTACACATTGAGGTAGTACAATATCGTCGGGTTCTAGATTAGCCTCGATTTATGTGTCGAATTCCCGACCTGCCCACAGTAACGTCAAACCATCAATAAATGCTCCATTTTATCTTTACTACACATTTCTATTTATTTGAAACTAAAATGGGGTCGTTCGGACCCATTTTCGGTTATTTTCTCTATTTTCTTGGTTTTTCTAATAAAGTCTCAATTTAAGCTATTTCATTAGTTTAATTTCAACCACATTTAAAGCTTATCAACTTAATAGCTTAAAAATATATCTTAGACTTCATCCAATCACTTAAAGTACTCAAATCACTAAATTTTCACTCTTTTTCGGTTTTTAGCTTAACCGAGCTATAAATCGAGTTTCTTTGGTATCATTTAAACATCTACTAACCTTAAATCAAACCACATTTCATCTTTTACATTAAAACCCAAGGCTGGCCAAAATCAATAATGCTCATACAACTTATTTCAATCAATTTCATTTAACTAAAAATCCTTAAAAATCATCAAATATCAACATATCTCATCATCTTCATCATTCATCAAATTTCTCTTACCTTTGACCAAAGTTGACCAAGCTTTTGATTCTCCAAATTATTCCTTAACTCTAAATCATCAAGTTTACATCTTAAAATCATCTAAAACAACAACAAAATCAAACAAAAAACATTCAAAATCAAGCTTTCCCTCACCTCATGAATAGGACAGTTTCTGTCCCTAACTTTCTCTCTAAGATTTCACCTAGAAAATGACCTTCACTGGGACTAAAATTTGTATATGTTGTATAGGGGTCAATTAGGAAGAATCTATCCTTCTTGGTCAAGATCATAAAATGGCTGGAAGAGGCTCAAAAAATCACCTAAGAAAACCTACACAGTGACGCCTATGTGAGGAAGGAGGGACTGGTTCTCTCAATTGGCTAAGGCTTTCGGGGTGATTCCAGGGGCTAAAGAAATATTAAGGAGTTTAGATTTAATCTAGAGAATACTGGAATTTTTTGGCATTAGGATGGGCCTTAACTTGGGCCAACATTGCTGGTTATCCAATTTCTTGAAAACAGAACAGCCCATGGCCTGTTTTGAAAATTCCTTAAAAAATATTTTTAGTCCAATTTCCTCCAATTTCTCAGTTCTCAATTGTTCTACTATGTCTCTAGTATCTCTCATAAAAATTTTGGGGCCCATTTTTTCAAGAAACGTTTCCCGATTGGGCCTGTTTTATGCGACTAAGTCCATACCGATTAATGAAACTTAAGGTTTTTGGTTTACTTTAAAAATTCATTTTAACACTGAAACCTCATTATTTCCACTCTATTTTTATTCCTCATGTCAATTATGTCTTATGTGAATTTCCTATGGCCTCGAAATAATTTTTGTGAATTTCTAGCATTTATTCCAGATTTATTTCTCTTATTAGGCCTATTTGCTCGGTTTATCGTAAACTCGAGTTTCATTGACTTTTGCACCTCTAACACCTTAGTTTCACTTTCTAATCATCAATTCATGCTTTAATTCACACTTTGAGAAAAAATATTTAAACTCGAGTTCTTACCTCGAAGTACGTACCTCGGGCCTCAAGCCACTATCTCGGGCTTCACGAGCATTCTAAGACTTAGGTGAATATCTATGTAGGGCCTAGAATGCTCATGAAGTTCGGGATAGTGCGACAAGGCTTGAGGTACATACTTCGAGGTAAGAACCCGATTTTAAAACTATTATGAGCTCTATGTTGAAGGCAAAACTATTTTTTAGCATAATAATGGCATGTTTTTGAGACTAAGGGCTTGTCATGATATTTGCACATCGATGCATGACTTCCCTTTGATAGCGTTGAGTGTGACTCCGCTTTGGTAGCGTTGAGATAATTTTGTCGGGTAGCGTTGAGATGACTCTGCTTTGGTAGCGTTGAGTGTGACTCTGCTCTGGTAGCAACGAGATGACTCCACTTTGGTAGCGTTGAGATGGCTCCGCTTTGGTAGCAACGAGCTGATGTTGTACGACCCTGATCCAGTCTACAGCCTTGCCATGGCCATGGGTGATGATGTTCCCTCTTTGAAGGATGCCCTCGTATGAGGATGATATGACGATATTCCCTCATCAGAGGATGCTCTCGTTCGAGGATGATGTGATGGTTGCTTTTCGTGACAAGAATATTGATTGCCTAGTCTTCATAACTATTTTGAGATATGACATATTGTAAAAATGAGATGATGCCTTGATGATTTGTGATTTTACTCATATGTTTATAACTATGCAAAATTGTGCCATTATTGTATTCATACTTCGATGATGATTTTAATCTCATACGCACTCCTTACTGAGCTAGTTGAAGCTCACCACCCTTTTTCCCTCCTTCCAGATTATCTACAATGAGTACTCATACCTGCCGCGTACGTGACATAGGCTGGTAGACGAGACTCTCCCCAGGCTATTGCTTGTACAAGCTTAAGGTAATATTCATTTTGTATCCAGACAATATAAGTAGTGCAAACACTTGTGTTTGTGAGAACTAAGAATTCTATATACCCCAGTTATGAGAATTGTAATTTGGTGTATGTAATTATGATATGTTAATGTACACACAAGTTTTAAATATGATGAAGTATAAGAAGATGAGGTTTTTAAGTCTTGAATGTGTATGGATTGAAATATGGACTATGGGGTAGATTTTAGGGAGTTTTACATTGAGTTTTCTACAAATTGATGTAGCAGCAGTACAATCTGTGAAGGCCAGCTTGATCTCTAAGGATGAGAGATCGATCTCATGGCTCCAGAATGCAAAAAATATGCAGGAACTAATAGGTAGATCGATCTCTAAATGTTTTTGTAAAGAGAAGATCGATCTCCTCAAAGAGTAGATAGATCTCTTCAAGGAGCAGATCGATCTCGTAAGGTATTCTGTAAACAGAAGATTGATCTCCTCAAGAAGCAGATCGATCTCATGAAGCAATTATGAGCTCGATCTCACCCCATGATATATCGATCTCCTAGGCATAAAATTACCTAAAAATGTTCCCAAATTCAAAGAGAGATCGATCTTATCAAGGACCAGATCGATCTCTTACCTTCGGCCAATATAAGGACCCCATTATTTTTTGGAAATCGATCTCTCTCTCTCCCCAAATCATCATTTTCTCAACCCTAGCTTTCTCTCTCCTCCAAAACCCCCCATTTTTGTCCAAATCTCAGGCAGAGGCAAGAAGGAAAGTTGTTCCTCATCCAAAGGAGAACAACATACTTGGAAATCGAAGGACGAATTAAATCGAGGTGTGAATAGAGCTCTCCATAAGTTTTGGGTAAATTTCTAAGCTTTAATCTTTGATATTGAGCTGATTTTGGTGATTGTGACTACGAGTGTTGTGATAAAATAGCTAGGAAATTATTAGAGTTGATAAAATTGTGATTTTTGTTGGAGTGATGATGATATTATACAATTTGTGGTAATTTTGGGATTTTAGCTATAAATTGGAATCGAGGCAATGAGGTGATTTTGGCATGGATATTATGCATGAAAAATGTAGGATTTGAAATTGAGTGGATGAGAATGTGGATTATGATAGGAATATGAGAAAAAATGAGGTTTGTAGTATTTAACGAGAATATGAGCAAATATGTGCTCGATAATGTGATTGAGATGAATTATTGATGTTTTAGCATCGTTTGAACAGTTAGGGAGTTCTAGAGAGGAATGCGAGGCTAATCCATCGTTTAGGGGAACAATTGCACTATACGAGGTGCAACGAGGTAAGGGAAACTTAAACTCATTTGTGTTTGCGATTTTGTGATGTATTGTAGCATGAAATGTAATTTGAGAAAACAAGCATGTTTGTATGAGTTGTGAATGAGTTCTTGCACACGATTTTATAGCCGGTTGGGGCCTAACTTTTATGAGTTGTAAACTAAATGTGAAATTGTTGTACAACTATTTTGAGTTTAAAAAGTGAAAAGTGATTTGGCTCTACGTTAAGGCGTACTGAGATTTGAGAAATGTGTGCGTGGTTTTGCTGGTTTGAGCTCGATTTTGACATGTTTTGTGTTGAGTACAAAACGGTTTTGAGATGAGTTTTATGAGAAAAAACCATTATGAGCGCTACGTGAAGGCAAAATGGTTTTATATGATAATGGCTATTATTGAGACTTAAGCGTGTCATGTTGAATACACATCGGGCCTTACTTTGGTAGCATGTAAGTCCGATATTCCTCCGTTTTGGTAACGAGAGATGCCTCCGTTCGGGTAACGTGAGATGACCCCTGCTCTGGTAGCACTGGGTGGCCTTGCTCTAGTAGCATGTAAGTCCGAGCATTGCTCTGGTAGCATGTAAGTCTGATATTTTCCCCCGCTCTGGTAGCACTAGGAGGCCTTGCTTTGGTAGCACGTCAGTCCGAGCCTTGCTTTGGTAGCATGTAAGATTGATAGTGTGCATGAGGAGAGGCCTTGCTCTAGCAGCATGTAAGGCCGAGCCTTGTTCTGGTAATGTATAAGTCCAATATACCATGTACACGACCATATTGTTGACATTCCCTCTTTTGAGGATGCCTGGGATACGCACCCAGAGGAGAATTATATTAATGTGCCATGACGAATATTTTATCTGAGTTTTATTTGCCTAGCCTTGTTTTACACATGAGATTGTGTTTGGTGGCTGCGCCACGTGCATTACTCTTACGATGATTTTTATCACGTTTTATGAGAAAAAGCCATTATCACATTCTGTTTTCTACATGCTTGAAACTATGGTTTTGTACTGAGCCATTTATTATCATGTTTCTGCATGAGCTTTGAGAAATGAATTGATATGGTGTTTTAATTATTCATGCTACACCTTTCTACTGAGTTTATTGGGTTTTCACCTATATGAAAAAATGATTGTGCTGTGCAAATCATTATTTTATTAATGAGTCCCTTACTGCCTTACTGAGCGATTTAGAAGCTCACCCTATTTTATCTTCCCCTCTAGATTTCTTCAAGTGAAGAGAGTTTTCCTGTGATGTACGAAGTAGTGGCTAGTGGAGGACTTGAGCCCTGAGCCACATATTGTACTTTGAGGTATAATTTATCATTTCATGTACCCAGACTAATATTATATTTACAGACACTTGATGAACAGTGATGTATGGGATGTATTAGATTTACTAATTTGGAACTGAGGAATGTATATGGTGTGATATATAAATTGGATGACGAGATCCTGAGGTTAAAGTTTTATAACTTATATATATGATGATGCATGACACTCACAGGAATGCACCTAGAATTGTGAAATGATGTAACGAAATTTTAAATTTGCCCTGTTTGCCGGCTTCTGAGGCGTCACAGTATTTATGTAATGTTGGGATGTAATTAGGATTGTATATGTTTGAAAATTAGAAAAGTGGGTTGCTTTTGATGCTATATGATATGGTCAATTTGAATATGATGTTGAGAGATCCTTAGGTTGTTTGATAATGAAATAAAAGTTTAAAATCTATTGCATTGTGGATATTGAATTGCCTTTGAATTTTGCAGGAGGATAGTGATAAATATAAGGGGAGATGTTGCCAAATTTTCATTGGAAAACGACATAAGTATAATCGAGTATAAGAACTTTAATAACAAATAGATAAAAGATAAACTGATACTGTATAGGAATGCACCATGAGTAGGAAGTTAAGTGACTATAAAAAAAAAATCTAGCCCTCAATTCCACGTTTCAGGGTGTTACATAAGGTATCCCTAAGTTAGGGTTTCGATGGCTGACCACAATATACTTACATAGGTACGATACGTATGTTCCAACTTTTGGTACAATTACCGCACAATATACTTACATGGGAACACATATCCTACCCTTGAACCTAAGCAATCTGTCTAAACTCAGCTCAAAATCAGTCTATGTACCCCTCTGTATCTGCCCGATAATATCACTACACTGCTGATCAATCTGTTGAGCCTGCCGAATACGATCTACCACGTTCAGTTCCAACCGTAGGGTAGCTATCATACAACCACTATCAGTATCACGCGGGGTCACATCTAAACTGAGATTCGTAAACTATTCCAATAGCTCGTGTTCCCTAATCATCATGTACGATACCAACTCGAGATGCTTCCGACTCAGTGTATCTGCTACTACATTTACCTTACCTGGGTGGTACAAAATCTCACAATCATAGTCCTTTAAAAGCTCAAACCACCTTCTCTATCTCATATTTAATTCCTTTTGTGAGAACAGATACTTGAGACTCTTGTGGTCTATAAATACTTCAAATTTCTCACCGTATAAATAGTGGCATCATATTTTCAAAGTGAATACCGCGGTCACCAACGCTAGATCATAGGTTGGGTAGTTCCTCTCATGATCCTTCAGCTGTCTAGATCCATAGCAGACTACCTTCTCATCCTGCATCAGTACACAGCCCAGTCCTTGGTACGAATCATCTGTATATACAGAAAAACCTCCTTAGCTGGTAGGAATGGTGAGAATCGGAGCTGTGGTCAATCGACACTTCAACTCCTGAAAACTCTTCTCACATCTATCAATTACATGAATACCACACTCTTCCTCGTGACATGTCAACGGAGCAACTAATCTCGAGAATCCCTCCACAAACCGTCAATAATACCTAGCTAAACCTAGGAAACTCCTGATCTCTGTGACTATCTGAGGTCTCTGCCACTGAACCATTGCCTTAATCTTGGATGGGTTCACTGACACACCATCCTTCGATACAATATGACTTAAAAAAGAGATCTGCTCTAGCCAAAAGTCACACTTAGTGAGTTAAGCTTATAACTTATTCTCTCAGAGGGTTTGTAGCACTATCCTCAGGTGTTGTTCATGCTTATCTCTAGATCTTGAGTACACTAAAATGTCATCGCTAAACACGATAACAAATCGATCCAAATACTAGTGAAACATCTCATTCATCAAACATAAAAGCTGCGGGAGTATTCGTCAACCCAAATGGCATAACCATAAACTCATAATGACCATACAGGGTGCGAAAAGCTGTCTTGGGTACATCTCCATCCCGAATTCTCAACTGATGGTACCCAGATCTCAGATTTATCTTCGAAAAGACCTGTGCTCCATGAAGCTGATCTAATAAGTTATCAATACGTGGAAGGGGGTAGTTATTCTTGATGGTCACCTTATTCAACAACTGGTAGTCAATACACAATCGGAGGCTCCCATCCTTCTTCTTTACAAACAGTACCGGTGCTCCCCAAGGTGATACACTCGGTCTGATGAACCCCTTATCCAACAACTCCTATAACTACTTCTTCAATTCCTTCACCTCAAGTAGAGCCATTCTGTATGGTGGCTTAGATATCGGCTATGTACCAGGTGCCAAATCTATACAAAACTCCATCTCTTTATTCGGCGGTAACCCTGATAAATCATCCGGAAAGACGTCTGGAAATTCCCTGACCATTGGGATGTATCTCAATTCTGGGCATGCCTTATTCGCCTCAACTACATATGCAATGTAACCTTTCAAAACATTAATCACTTAGTTAGCATAGAAATTCATTCATTTCACTTACAATCAACTACTACTTTCGTTACCTTTCAAGGGATTTTACAATAAATTTTTCAGAGAAACTTACAATAACGTTATCTATCCCTAAAAAGGTTACCGTCTTACAAAAAATCTACTACAGTACAATTTACATCCAACCAATCCATTCTTAGGATTACATCAAAGTCTCTCATATACATCAAAATGAGGTCAATCGACATTACCTTTTCCCCTACTTTTAACTTACAATCCCTAAATACATATTCGACTAGTTGACTATTGTTCATGGGAGTGCTTATCAGTATCCTCCTACTTAATGGGGTAAGCTTCACATAGTTAAACAACTTATATGTAAATGAAGGCGATACAAATGAATACGTGGCACTAGAATCTATCAAAACATAAGCTTTAGGATCAAAGATCAAGATGGTACCTTTCACCACATCTGACGATTGATCCACAGTATCCTGGTCCAATAATGCACTCGCCCTCTACCAACTACCTGCTTCCCCTTCTCTTCAACTGTCAACCTCCGTCTCGGAGTAGGAGTATCAACATGAGCTCTCTCCGGCTCCTTGCCATTCTCTGGGCAATTTTGAATTATATGCCCTAGCTTCCCACATTGAAAACATATCGTAGAAGGTCCAAAACATGGTCGAGTACCATGGTACCTACCACACTTACTGCACTGTTCCATATTAGGCTGTGGCCCTCCAATCACTATACCCTTTGCTGGAGCTATGGCAGGATACACAAGAGGCTTAACTGTACTCTCCGGATCTTCCCAATCTTCAGCCTCTTCCCAGAAAATCTCATGCATCCTCTATTTCCATCTGCAGCCTCCGTTGCGTAGTATCTGAAACATATTGCCTCTGGAAAGGCCTCTAAAAATATATCCCAACTGATCTCAGTATGTCAGGCCCTCAGAATGGGTGTGGTGGACTTCCACCAATGTTCTGTCGATCCTTTCAGCATGAATGCGACAAATGCTACCATTTTTCTAGTATTACACTGGAAAAACCCATATAACTTCTCAATCTCATTCACCTAGTCCTCTGCAACTACTGTGTCCTTAATCCCACTGAAAGAAGGTGGTCTAAATTTCTAGAACTGCCACAATCTATCCAAGTCACATCCATAACCCCAACCTCTACTACCTTGTGGTGGAGCAATAGTAGATGGCATATCCTGTACTAGTGGGGGAGTGGGAGTATCTATAGTCTGAGGTCTCTGGGCTGGCTGTGTAGGCATTTCACGAGCAACCGCTTGTTCAACATCACCCTGTACAGTTGGCCCCTACCTGCCTTCAGCTCTAGGTATCGATTAGGCAGTCAATCCCAATATCATCTCTAAGCTCTGCTCTATCCTTACGAAGCGTGCCTTAGTACTTACCGATCTCTCTAGCGGACCTTGTGAGGCATGCTCAACATCAGCCTCCACCTCAATCTCCTCCTAGGTCTCACGTGGTAATGGCTCAGCACAGCTCTCAGGCCTACCCCTACGGCCTCTAGCTCATGCTCTCGCCCCTTTATCGCGACTAGTATTAGGCATAATGCCAAGATTCCTACATTTACAATCATTTCTTAGTAAAACCCATCTCGATATACACTGTTGTATCTAAAAAAGAATAGTAACATGAGGATGTAATTTTCCTAATTATTTACACCGACACACATCAGACTAACCTTAGCTCTGATACCACCTCTATCACGACTCTCAATCCACCAAAAAATCCACTACAAATTTTTCATTTTTCGTTTATTATTTAATCCATTTCTTATTTTTTGTTCTTTACCTTTACCTTACTTGATCGTGAATAGCTACACCATCAATAGTTGGGTTGTCTATCGATGTAAATCTCATCCAATCTAACCAATTCAATTTACAATTCATTTAAACGTAAACACTTATATTTCTAAATTAGAGTTGTTGTTTACATGTGTTTACAATTCTTTACATCACCAAAAGTTACATTTAAAATATTATTATGCTTTGGCATGTCTAGATACAAAAACTATACAATGTGTATTGTGAGACCCCGTACATGTATAGCTGTATATAGGAGCATGGGAATGTAAATTAAATCATAAGTAATATGATGTATTGTAATGTGAAGTATATGCAATGTAAGTTTATAAGATTATGTATGCACTTGTAATAAGAATTGTGATTATACATACAAGTTGCATTATGAATGAGTAGGAAGAAATGAACTTGAATACGAGAAGAATGTGATCGAAATGGAATATGAGTAGTATAGTAAAATGGAAGGAAAGATTTACATAAGTGTATATTTCCATTTGAGTAATATCGTATATATTTGGTAATACAAAGATTCTACACAAGTTTTAATGTGTATGTAGTGAGGATGGATCCCATTTTCAAGTCTCAAAGATGAATGAATGAGGAAATGATCATGGTAGTAAATTAAGGGAGTTTGGTAAGAGTTGTTGCAGAAAAACTGCAGGAAATCTGGAATTTGTGAAGGCCAGATCGATCTCATAGGATGAGAGATCGATCTGGGAGAGTCAGAATGCTCTTATGTGAGAAATGGAAGGGAACAGATCGATCTCCAAAGGAAGCAGATCGATCTCCTTAGCTCTCGGGTTGGAAGCAGATCGATCTCCCCTAAGACCAGATCGATCTCCTTAAGCTTCTGTTTGACAGCAGATCGATCTCCAGTCTCGACAGATCGATCTCCTACCTTTAAAACGTCTCAGAAAAGAGGGATTTTTGAGGAACAGATCGATCTCCACCTAAGGAAGATCGATCTCATCAAGTCAAAACTATAAATGGGAGCAGTTGGATCATCAAAATTTCGGGACAAACATTTCCATTTCACTTCAACTCAAAGAAATCTAGTTTCTCACTCCTAAATCCAGCCATTTTCAGTGAGATTTAAGGAGAGGCTATTAGAGACAAAGTTGTTCACATCAAAGAGAAGAACAACATAGTCTAGAGGCATTTCCCCATTTGAAGGATTGAAGAAATAGAGGGCAATCCTAATTGGAGCAAGAGGAAATCCAATGAGGTAAGTTCTAATGCACAAATCCAAGTACATTTGGTTAGTTAATGATTATAAAGATATTTGGGTGTGCATATTGTGGATAGAACTACCTAAAATGGTATGAAATGACTATAACTTAGAAATGGTCAAGTGTGAGAAAGTGGAGTGTGGGAGTGTTTATGATGAATGAGATATCTTGAGTGGATGAGTATGTTATGGAAATGGTTTGGAAATGTTGATATTAGGACAGATTGGGAGATTTACCACAAAGGGTAAAAAAATGTGTAATTAAGGCATTGGATAAATGCTTAGTTGAATAAGAGTTAGAAACATTAACTCAAATGTTGGTGGATGAATTTCAGTTTCGGATGATACGCCGGAGCAAGTCGAGATGAGAACGCGAGAAGCATAAAGGCGGATAGTTGAACACAAGTAAAACGAGGTAAGGGACTGTGTGTTAGCTATAGAGATGTTCGTACGTAATTACAGCAATTTCGTAGATATATTGCTAGGACTAGTACGATAATATAAGTTTATGAAATGATAGGGAAGTATGAAAAGCACTATGATGTATATATGTATTGAGAAATGGGATAGGGTAAGGAAATAGCATGATATGCATGTTTTCAATGAAATTCTCAATTTTATATTGTTATTGATGATTGAGAAATGTTGATGATAGGTTGGCTAATTTTACATGTTTTAGCATGAAGAGTCATGCTGTATGAATAAACGTGTTTTGAGTTTTAAAAGAGAAAATAGCCATCTATCAGTTTTGAGATGAGATTTGGTGTTGAAGCGTTAGCTCACACCCGGTTTAAAGCCTTGATGTACCGTGCGGGAGTTTTAACTCGCACGAGGGTTTTGAGAAAGTGCGGGAACCTTGCTCGCACCTGTTTTGTTGAGTTAAGGTAAACCTGGGGGTCTGGAACCCAAGGGGATACCAGCCGACGGCCAATTGAACGGGCTGGGCCTTAACGATAGATCGTACCGCGCTGGAGCCTTGCGTCGACTGTTTGTCACTCTGCTTGCTCGCCTGGTATATGAGACATCGTTTAAGGATAAAAAGTCCATCGGAGTTGGAGTATGGACTTGGGTCCACGGTTGTACGTAGAACAGTGTAGTCACCCGTTGGTATACTATGTACCGTGCTGGGTGCACGTGAGTACGAGTATCGCGTAGATGACACACGACGTATCTTCACCGTGAGTATACGAGGAGATGAGGTGGATTGAAATGAGCCGGAGGGTAGGACTGACCCATCCCCCTTCAGGCGAAGTGATACCCTGTGCACACCCGATCAGTGAGGCCTGGGATCACTGACTGTGGCCATAAGTCGTGGATATTTGATTACCTAAAATTCCATGCCTGTCTCAGAGAATCGAGAAACAGAAACAATCTCAGAAAAGAAAGAGATTTACGAGAATGAATGATTTGAGAAGTGAAAGAGATTTCGTGTTTTAATAAATCTCTGATTTCACATTCGTGCCATGAGGGCACTATTTATGAGCATGTTTTAAATGGAAGTTTGACATTTGATTTACACGAAAATGCTATTGAGAAATATGTGTTTAAATGCATTGTTCATATGATATTTCCATTTATAACGAAAACATGGTTTTGGTTTATGCATGCATGGGCTATGTAGGTAGTACGATATCTACCTGCTAGCATACATTTCCTTACTGAGCCGTGGTTTGCTCATCCCACTACTTTTCCCCCTCCAGGTACTGAGAAGTAAGAGAGCGGTGATCTCTAGATCTTTTGTGCTAAACAGCTCCCACAATCCGCAAAGGTATAAGATTTGTATACATGAATATTTTGTATCTACTATGTCGTATCGCACAGTTATATCTTGGAATTGTAAACAGTATTATGGGGATGAAATGTAAGCACATGGTATTTATACAATTAATTTTGTGTATTTACACACACACCTGGGAGTGTGACTTAAAGTTTTAAATATTCCGCTGTAAATAAATAAATTTTTAGTAATTGCATCTTCTCACAGCCCAACCGTAGTAGAGAATGTATGGATAGAAGGGTTCCCGAAAGCGGGGCATGACATGTATACCTTGTGTGATGGGATGCAGCAGACACCAAAATCAAATCCTCAGTCACTCTCTATCTAATGAAAGTGCTCTGTAGAGGGGAAAATAAGGGGGTGAGCAAACCACGTGCTCAGTAAGGCAATCATACGAGTAGGTTGATAACTGTACTATCTACATGATCGTGATGCCATGCATAAAACCACACAATTTCTCGTCATACTTAAATTATCAGTTCATGCTCGTGTTCATGATATATAAAACAGTTCATGCTATTCGAATCAGTGCACAATTCTTCCACAAAGCATGGAAAACCATTATGCACAAATTGTAATTAAAGCATGGGAAATCGTTATGCAATGTGCACTTAAAAGCATTTTATTCTCAACACAATTCGATACAAATCACCATTTGTCAGGACTCAGCCCCTCCCCTGGACTGTCCTGACCCACAAACACATTTCAAACGTGGATTATCATAAAACAAGACATGTGAGATAGGCAAATAATATAATAAGGGAAATAACTAGGACTATGGCCATATCCTCTATAACCCAGGCTACACGGATCCTAGTGTGCGGGGTATCACCTCTATCTACTTTTGCATGGGAGGTGGGTCACGTCCAACCTGCCAGTCCATAGCAGAATATCCATCGTTCAAAGACGGTCTATATATAATATCCATACATGGTACAACGTACTCCATGCTACATGCTCGATACAACGTACTCCATGGACCCATATCATCACAATATATCCTGCCACATCTCAATACGCACGTGCGAGCCTATTTAAATGGTGTGGCACACAGCCTACCCGAAGCTCCGAGCATGACTCCCAACATGTCATAAAAATCACGTGCGAGTAATCTCTAGCACGGCAACAAGTATAATAGACATCTAGTGCGAGCATCGCTCCAGCACCATGTCAAAATCAATATGAAGATTAGTACGAGCTAGGCTCCAGCACAATGTTATAAAATTCATGTGAAGACTAGTGCGAGCTAAGCTCCAGCACTCATGCATATAAAACTCTAGTGCGAGCATTGCTCTAGCACTAATGCACGTATAAACACATCAAATCTCATGTGAACTACGCTCTAGCACATTTCATTTCACAACACTCATGTAGTTGGCTCATTCTTTGTAAAGCATGGTTATAAAGCCAAATCAAGCTATTTTCATGTAAATCATTTAAATATGCTAGCCACCCTACCAATTCACATGCTAAAAGTAATAAAAGATTCAACACCATGTTCTTGTTTTTCATGAACTTTTCTCAAATCCTATTTTCATTGCCATTCAATCTTTCATTTCATTCTAAGACCCTTAGACACTTTGTGAAATCACCAATGCGCCTAAAAATGTGGACAGATACCTCTAGGGCTAACATAATTCCCTTACCTGAATTCTCGGTACTATCTAACTTTTCCCAATGCTGGGAATTTCACTTAATTCGATTTGCTCCCAAATTAACTCTCTGGAGCTGTGTATAACCATACATATAAGGTTAAATATGGTACATTCATTAATCGTATCTGTCTACACTGATCATTCATTATTTGACTTCAACTAGTTATTATATCTTATGGAACCTATTTCATGAAGTTTGGCCTATTATCACATTTGGCCTTCATTATGCCATTCCTAGTCAATTTAGCTAGCAACTCACTTAGTAATTCATCAAACACTTGGCATAGGTGTTTTATCCATAATTTCCCATTCCTTTATGCATTTCTACAAACACCATCTATGCATATTTCATCACCTCATCATATTTCATAAACTCATTTCACAAAACTATCTCCAAATCATGCATTTAACATTGTTGACACCTTAAATAATCTATTTATCATCTTATCAACCATATCATATTTTCTCACACTAGACCCATTCTATGTCATGCTTGCTTTATCATATTCTAGGTAGTTTCAACCAACAATAGATACACCAATCAACTCATAACAACATCTAGATAAGCATACTTTGAGTTGGTGTATTGGAAACTCACCTATCTTGACTTTCCTTTTGCCCAAAATAAGAAGACTTTTTTGCTCCTTCAATCCAACAAGTTGAATGTTGGCTCCAAGCTATGTTGTTCTCCTCTTCACAATGAACAACTTTGCTCTAATAACTTTTTCTCAAATCTTTATGGAAGGGGGTGTATTCTAGAGTGAGAAAGCTTGGTATTTTGGGTAAACATTTGAGGAATGTGTTGATTTGCTGAAGATGGAGGTTTGGCCGGTGGGTTTTTATAGAGTAGGAGTGATGAGATCGATCTTTCCTTAATTTTAGCTATCAAATTTTTAGGTTTGCAATAGGAGATTGATTTGCTCATTTGGGGGTGATCGATCTCCTCTTGGTTTGAACCATTGAAATGTTTAGGTTTGAAAGGGAGAGATCAATCTGCTCATTAGGAAGGGATCGATCTTTGCTAAGCAGAGAAAACAGGAGATCGATCTACTCATTGGGAGAGATCAATCTGCTCTTGACAGGATCAAATGGAGATCGATCTGCACTTAGGAAGGGATCGATCTCTGCAAGGCAGAAGCAAATGCAGATGGATCTACTCATTGGGGACATTGATCTGCTCAATGGGGGGATCGATTTGGCCTTAGCAGATTCACTTGAAATTTTTCTGCTTACACAAGAGATCGATCTACCTTGAATAGGAGATCGATCTAGCCTTAATCTGGAGCATTCCTGCTGCATTTTCCCAGATTTTTCAAAGGTAAACTTCTATTTCATTACTTCAATACTTTATCATTTTATGTTTTTAAATTCTTACCTTCAATCTGAATGCGTAAAGTTCTATTCGTTTAGTTTGTGGCCACTTCAACCCTTATTTAACCTTAACTTGTATCCACGATACTCATTTATCCCTTTTGAAATTTCATTCAAGCCAAAAGCTCTTCTTATAATTCAATTTACATATAGAAATGTGTTACATCACATAAATCATAAGGTACACATCACCAAAAGTGGGTCTTACAACTTTATTATGGGATTACCAAGGACTCAAAGGGGTCAAGATGCAGTATGGGTGATTGTAGCCTGACTGACTAAAAACGCCCACTTCCCTGCCATCAAGAGCACTGATTCACTGAATAAGCTAGCAAATTTGTATGTCAGAGAAGTAGCACATTTGCACGGGGCATCCATGCACATCACTTCCGATAGAGATCCTCAGTTCACTTTGAGGTTTTGGACTCACTTTCAGGAAGCCATAGGGTCTCAATTGAATTTGTACACTGCCTACCATCCTCAGACCAACGATCAATCCGAGCAGACTATTCAAACATTAGAGAACATGTTGAGGGCATGTGCGTTAGACTTAAAAGGCTCATGGAATGATCATGTGCCTCTTGCGAAATTCACTTATAATAATAGTTATCATGCTAGCATTGGAATGCCTCCGTATGAAGCTCTGTATGGCAGGAGATGTAGATCTCCAATTGTATGGGAAGAAGTCGGTGACAGGAAAATACTTGCTCCCGAATTGGTTGAACAGGTAGCTAGAGGTGTTCAGCTAATCTGTGATAGATTGAGGACGACACATAATAGACAAAAGAGTTATGTAGATGTGCAGAGATGTCCTCTAGAATTTCAAGTTGGGGACTCTGTATTTGCGAAGGTGTCTCCAACCGAAGGTGTCACGCGCTTCGAAAAAAGAGGAAAGTTAAGTCCTCGATTCATTGATGCATTTGAAATATTAGGAAAAGTGGGAGATGTTCCCTACCGACTTGCACTACCCCCACATCGGTCAGGAATATACGATGTCTTCTACATTTCCATGTTAAGGAAATTTTATTCAGACCTTTCTCATATTATTGAGTATGAACCATTAGAGATTCGGGAAGACATGAGTTATGTTGAGCAACCGATCTGGATCCTTGACAGAAAAGAGAAGGTACTTCGATCTAAGATGATTCCATTAGTAAAGGATCTCTGGCGACACCACTTGACAGAAGAAGCTATGTGGGAGCTAAAGAGCCACATGAGAAAGAAGTACCCACAGCTATTCGATGGACCAGCCTAAATTCGGAGGACCAAATTCCTTAAAGGTGGGGAGAAATGTCAAACCCAAAATTTCCATATTAGTAAGTAATTGAAAGTTAAGAAATAACTAAGTACTCGGAATAATGTAAACATGCCCAAAGTTATCAAAGCACTCGGGATTGCGGAATAGAGGCCGATGGCACGAAAATTGAGGTAAGGCTTTGAGCCCAAGAATTTGTTTAAGAATTGTGTATATGTTCATGAAATGATGTTGGGAAGTGAAAACTAAAGTAATGAAAGTGAAAAAGCTAATGAAACTCGAGTTTACGATAAACCAAGAAAAATGGCCTAGTTAAGGAAATAAATTTAGAATAAATTATAGAAATTTGAGAAAATTATTCTGAGAGCATGGGAAGTTAGGATAAGGTAATATTGACTTGGGAAATTAAAATTAAGTGGAAATAATGAGGTTTCAATGTTCAAATGAATTTTTAAAGTAAACCAAAAGCTTAAAGCCATTTTGTTTGGTATTGACTGAATCGAGTAAAATGAGCTCAGTCGGGAAACATTCTTAAATATGTGATCCCATAATTTTTATGAGAAATACTAGAGACGTAATAGAACATTGGAGAAGTGAGAATTTGCAAGAAATTGGACTAGAAATATTTTTTAAGCATTTTTCAAATGAGGCCATTGGTTGTTCTATTTTTAGGAAACTGGACAATCAACAATGTTGGACCAAGTTGAGGCCCATCCCAAGGCCCAAAAATTTCTAATTTCTCCAGATTAAATCTACACTCCTTAAGCTTGAAGTGGCCCTTGGAATCACCACGAAAACCTTATCAAATTGAGAGAACCAGCTGCTTCTTCTAGCCATAGGCGTTACTATGCAAGCTTGCTTTGGTGATTTTTTTCTAGCCCCTTCCAGCCATTTTCTGACTTCAACCAAGAAGGACCGATTCTTCCTACTTGACCCCTCTAAAACATAGACAACTTTAAGCTATATTGAAGGTTATTTCCTAGGTGAAATCCTAGAGAGAAAGTCAGGGACCGAAACTATCTTGTTCATGAGGTGAGAGATAGCTTCATTTTAAACATTTTTGGTTGGATTTTGTTGTTGTTTTGCATGATTTTAAGATGTAAACTTGATAATTTATAGTTAAGGAACAATTTGAAGAATCATAGGAGTGGTCAACTTTGGTCAAAGGTAAGAGGAAGTTGATGAATGATGAAGATGATGAACTATGTCCTTACTTGATGATTTTTAAGGATTTTGTTGTTGAATGAAATTGATGGAATTAAATCTAGGACACTTAAGGGTTTCAGGCAGCCTAGGATTCTTTTGTAAATGGTGAAATGTGGTTTGATTTAATGTTGATAGTTGTTAAAGATTATACCAAAAAGTTCAGTTTAAAGCTTAGTTTAACGAAAAATCGCAAAGTGTGAAATTTAACGAAATGGGTTTGATGATAAGCATGAATTGTGAAAGTGAATGAGTATTTGGACCATTATGATAGTGAATATGAAGTTAGGAAAATAAAATTGACATGAATAGCTTGAACTAGTACTTAAATCAGTGAAACCGAGAAATTGAGCAAAGTTCGCGAAAAAGTTAAGATTGGTCAAACTTTAAGAAAGTAAATGCATATTTGAATGTATTAAAGTAAGATTGACCTTTATTTGATAATTTGATGTTATTTTGGACAGCTCGGGTATCCGAGACGCTAATCGAGATGATTTTGAAACCCAGTAAAATTGGGCTGCACCAAGGCGAAAGAGGTAAGGGATGTGTTCTGAGTAGTATTGGCCTTCAAACACTCTACTCGATTCATGAAATCAGTTAGTATGCCCAAAATGTTAGAGAGAAGATTTTTCAAATCTGAAAAGCTATTTTTCTGTATAAATTGAAGAAAAACCCATTCTCTGAACACTCCGAGAATGTTTTAGCATGTTTTCTGATGATTTTAAATTTATATATGTTTTAAAAGATTGATATTTGATAAGTATATAAGTATTTGGAAAAGATATCTATATGTATTTAAATATTTGGAAAACGATATATGTTTTGTGAAAGTGATTTGTGAATAAGATTGTGGGGGCCACCTCTTGAATCCTACGGGAACAAAGTGCCACATAGTCATCACATTTTATAAATGAGTTTTCAGTCATAAGATAATTTGATTTAAACTCGATTTTTAAGCTTCTGGGTTAGTAAATCCGAGAAAGAATTTCGAAAGTTTTATTTTGAGACTGAGGCAATATGTAAATCTAGACATCTATCATGCATAGCTCGTGTGGAGTTGGGACCAATATGGTGCATGCCTTTGGACACTCAGGAACGATTAGTCCCTTGTGATGCATGCCAAACCACATTGGGTATTTGTGTCACTCGGAGCTTTTTGATTCGCCACTCTCTGTTTTAGGATATATTTGTTTAGTAGCTTAGGGCATTGTAAGACCTTGATCCAGTCTACAATCCCTCTTCACCATGGCCATAGGTACCCTATATGTTAAATGATTGCGATTTATGGTTAATACATATAAATGCCTAGTCTCTATGACTTGTTTATCTGATTTAAAGAAAAATGATAAGCTCTGTATCTGTTTCGATTTGAATGACCAGTTCTGTATTTGTTTCGATATGAATCAGTTTTGGAAATTAAGTTCTGTTATATGTTTGTTTTGACTTCGAAGAAAAATATTTGTTTGTTTGACCTTAAAGAAAGTTTATTTTCTGTCTATTCGATTTTGAAGAAATGATAAGTTTCAAAATATGTTTAATCTGATTTGGTTTTTGAAAGTATGTATACTTTTCGAAATGCATATGAATATATCGATTTTTTACTAAGTATGGCACAAAGCCTTCTATTTTTTGATATTATTTTTGTCACTGTTTTGATGCATTACTTACTGAGTTAAATGAGCTCACCCCCTTTCTCTCCCCCTTTCATAGTACTTTCAGTGATCTCATCTACACTTGAGCATAGCGGTCGTGGACGAGCGAACCCAACCCTCTTTTGGATTGCTTTTAAATAAGAAAGGTATATTATACTTACTTTCCAGACATTATGTAAAGCATAGACAGTTATTGTAAAGGATAATTTTGGGACGTAAGTTAGGTGTAAATGTTGATAACAGAGTTGTAACTACACATTTTAATAACTTGTATGTAACTTGATATTGTTGAGTATGGCTATGATGATAAGATGTGTTGATAACTAAGAAAAGAAATTAAAATCAACTGGATTGTGAATATAAACTGCATTTGCACTTTCCAAGTGGATAAAGTCCAAAATACGCCGTTATGCTGGCGAAAGTTTTGTAAAATAAATTGGTTAAGTATTCGACACTGATAGGAATGCAACATAAGTAAAAGCTTAGAAAAGTTTAAATTAACCCGTTTCTCCATGCTTTGGGGGCATTACAGTTTACTTGGTATCAGAGCAAGTGTTGTCTAGCACTGTCAGTGTCATCTAGTATAGTTAGATTACATCCCAAATTGTCTATGCTTGTCTGGTTTTAGAGTAAGTGTATGTGTAAAGTTACGACTAAAGTTTTGGTATACGTGCAGATAATTGATCACTGAAAATATGAGTGGTAGGAGAGGCCATTCATAGAGATAGGTATAGCCTCCTCCGCCTCCTCCCCCTCAGCCCGAGAACCTTACTAATAGAATAAAGAGGCTCAAAGAAACCGTACAGGGTATGAAGGAAAGATTAAATGCTTTGACTGCCATGATTGCCTAACAGTTCGAGGCAAATACTTCTGGTACTGATCCCACTCCTGCACCCGCACCTATTCCTCCCCCACCACAGGACCCTCCGGCAGTCCTAGCACCTTAGCCTACAGTCCCACAGCTTAAGGATGAAAGAGACACCCAGAGGCTATAAGACTTTTTGAGAATAAGTCCCCTAGAGTTTACAGGGGTAAAAGACCTGATAAAGGCTGAGGAATGGTTATTGGACCTAGAGTCAGTGTTTTAGTATCTTTGGTGTTCAAAAGCAGAGAGGGTAGCAATGGCCAGTTATATGTTGAGAGGTCAAGCAAAGTATTGGTGGAGGACGACTTAGATAGTTATGACTGATAACCCATCAGATGTCACATGGGATACATTTCTCGATGCATTCTAGGCCCAATACATCCTGCCTATAGCACAAAAGATAATGCAAACAGAATTTTTAAATATGGTTCAGGGTAGTTTGACTGTAGATAAGTACGAAAATAGATTAACTACCCTGATGAGGTATGACCCAGACACAGTACGGAGCCCTGCACGTCGAACTGAAAGATTTATGGTAGGATTGAGGTCAGGGATCCGAGATAGATTGTTGGGTTTACAGGTCACAGATTTCAAAGATGCCCTAGGGCATGCTCAAGAAATTGAAAAGGGCCTGAAGGTGACACAAGTTGAACATAGGTACAGAGATAAGAGTCGGGATAAGAGAAAGAGAGTTCATACATCCCTATTTGAATTCAGACGTGGTCAGTCGAAGAGGCAAAGAATGGAGGAAGTTCAGTCAAGGGCTGAAAAGCCTAAGATCTCAGTAGTTAGTATTGATGCTGCCTGTGGTTCTGGTACCGAGGTACATAGGTGTAAGAATTGTGGCAAACCACATCCTGGACCTTGTCGTTGGCTTATAGGTGCTTGTTTTAGATGTGGCGAAGTTAAGAATCAGATTAAGGATTGCCTGCAGATGAGAACTCATGTGGCTCGAGAACAACCAAGACAAACAGGGAGGCAGATATAGATTCCTCTGAGACTAGCTCAATAGAGAAGAGCTACAGCTTCTGAAAAGGGTAAGAGACCCGTTTCACAAGGACATGTGCGAGCTATAGATGAGGAGATAGCTGACACCTCCTCGGATGCTATTAAAGGTACACATATGATTTGTAATTGCTATGCACATGTATTATTTGATTCAGGAGCCACACACTCTTTTATCTCCCTACAATTTGCACAAAAACTACACTTAGAACCTAAACCTTTGGATCATATGTTATGTATCAACACACCCATGTACGAATCATAGTTGACCAATATGGTGTGCAGAGGTTGTTAGATTAAGGTAAGAGATAGGAAATTGTTAGCAAATCTAATTTTGTTAAATATGTCAGGTTTTGATGTAATCTTAGGCATGGATTTGTTAGCCACCAACCGTGTAAGTTTAGACTGCTACAATAAGACCTTAACCTTCTTCTTACCTGAGAAGTTTGATGTATGTTTTATTAATAAGCAATGAAGTGCATGGTATTAAGTTCTATGTGATTATAAGGTGTTAAAAGTGATTGAAATTTTTGATTGTGTAAAATCTTGTAAAGGTTATGTTGCTTTGATTTCTGACAATAGTTGGGAACTTCCAAGTATCCAAAATGTTCCGATTGTGTGTGAGTTTCCCAATGTATTTTGAATGATTTACCGGGGTTACCACCAGAGAGAGAAGTTGAATTTGCAATTGTTCTGGTAACCTAACATTCCACCTAATTCCAAGCTACCTTATCGAATGGCATTGGTTGAACTAGAAGAACTGAAGAAGCAGTTACAAGAACTACTCGATAAGGGATTTGTTAGGTCAAGTGTATCTTCGTGGGGTGCTCCGATATTGTTTGTCAAGAAGAAAGATGACAATCTCCACCTAGGTATTGATTATAGGCTGTTGAATAAGGCAACGATAAAGAACAAGTACCCCCTGCCAAGAATAGATGATTTGTTTGATCAGCTAAAAGGGCTTCAGTTTTCTTTAATATAGACTTAAGATTTGGTTACCATCAGTTGAGGATTAAGGAAGCTGACGTACCAAAGATAGCTTTTTGAACACGATACAGGCACTATGAGTTTTTGGTAATGCCCTTTGGATTGACTAACGCCCCTGCAGCTTTCATAAACCTAATGAATGATATCTTTTAGGAATTTTTGGACAAGTTTGTGATTATATTTATTAGTGATATATTGATCTATTCTAAGTCCTAGGAGGAGCATGAGCAATATTTGAGGATAGTACTTCAGACATTTTGTGAAAAGAAACTATATGGAAAATTTAGTAAGTGTGCTTTCTACTTGGAGCAGATTGCCTTCCTCGGACACATTGTATTTAAAGACGGGGTATCTGTAGATCCGTCTAAGGTTAATACAGTGCTGAAATGGGAAAGTCTAAGAATAATAACGGAGATTCGGAGTTTCCTGGGATTGGTAGGGTACTATCAGAGGTTTATTGAAAGTTTTTCTCGGATTGCAATTTCATTAACTAAATTGACCCATAAGGATGCCCCATTTGAGTGGTCTGAATAGAGTGAGCAGAGCTTCTAAGAGCTCAAGCGCCGGTTGACCATAGCACCAGTCTTGATCATTCCAAGTGGTTCAAGAGGATTCATAGTATATAGTGCTGCCTCCTACCAAGGTTTGGGCTACGTGTTGATGCAGAATGGTAGAGTACTCGCTTATGGTTCCCGCCAGCTAAAGGACCATGAGCGCAACTACCCCACACATGACTTGGAGTTGGCCGCAGTGATGTTTGCACTAAATATATGGCAACACTACTTATATGGTGAAAGATTTTAGATTTACTTTGACAATAAGAGTCTTAAGTACATCTTAGATTAGAATGAGCTTAATATGAGACAGCGGAGATGGATAGAGCTCTTGAAGGATTATGACTATGAGATTTTGTACCATCCGAGCAAGGCGAATGTGGTAGCTGAGGCCCTTAATAGAAAGGGTATGGTGTCTTACATGATGATTAAAGAATCAGATTTGTTGGGACGGTTCGTTGAGCTCAGAATTAGTGCTGTGGAGATTGAGGATGGATTTATGGCTAGCCTACAGATTCAGCCCAATATATTGGATCAGGTCAGATCAGGACAGAGGAATGATCAAAAGCTACTGGATATGGCTAGCTAAACTGAAGAGGGATCGTAGTCAGACTTCTCAGTTAGTGATGATGGATTATTGAAGTTCCGAGGCTGTATTTGTGTGCCTCACAATGACACCCTGAGACATAATATTTTGAAAAAGTCACATTGTACTCGATTCACCACGCACCCTGGCAGTACTAAGATATAAGCTGATCTCCGTAACATGTATTGGTGGATAAGGATGAAGAGAGATGTGGCAGACTTTGTGGCTAGATGTTTATGTCACAACCCTCTTTACCAGTCCGTGACCTTTACCTTACCACTTATAGTTGGGCTGTGAGTCAACATCCGATCCATTTCTCATACATTTATAGTTTAATCATTTCAATTAAATGAAGTAGAATAGAAACTGGACTATTATAAATAAGTACGAAAGTGTTTACATTAGCTTCTATAATATACATCCCCCAAAATACAAAATACAAATTTCACTGTGCATTAATTTACAAGATACAAAATTTTTTCCATCCATAGTGTATACCTCTCTGTACGACTGGATGACTAGAGAAAACACGATAGCTGGGATGACTGCAATGTACTGACTACTGCGTAGTATCTATGGAGGAGGAAATAAAGGGGTGAGCATAACACGCTCAATAAGGAAAATATGAAAACAAGTAGATAACTACACTATCTACATGCTAAAATACATATATGTTCATTTTCCTTATAAAACGATATGCATGTTCTTTAAAAACAACTTCATCAATGCGAAACCATTAATTCGCTAGATGGGTATGTGCATATTCACACAGTATCACACAGCTTCACATAGCATAGTCTATTCACAGTTTTCATATATAGAAAATGCTTTATACTTTGTAAATCAATACATGTTGAGACATAATTCATGGGTTATCATATCCCCAGATACACAGCAAGGGAAGACATCTGTCACCTCTCACAGTAGTGACAATGTCGTATCACACAGATATAGTCGGATGCCATGCTACACTGATCAGGAGTGCAGGAACCCTACGCTTGAGGAGGTGGATCAACCATCCCTTCAGCTCATTCTCAAATCACGACACATCGTACCCCATGGCTAATGCTCACGGTACATCGTGCTCTCGTGGATCTTTATCACCCATTTCCATTGTCTAAAAATCTCATGTGAGCAGGTCAGTGTCTGACACACAGCAGTACAGATGGCTCAAGCACAATTTATTACTCATTACATCACATTCACAAACCACGTGTGAGCAAGTCAATGCAAGACACACAGCAATACATGACGGCTTTAACACAATTTTACTCAACACACAATAAAATCACGAAAACCTCGTGCGAGCAACTCAGTGTAACTCATACAGCATGCCTGAGGCATCAAGCATAGTATAATAGGAATTTACATGTGAGCATAGTCAGAGCAAGACACACATTAATACTCGAAGGCTATAACATGATTCCCAAAATCTCGTACGAGCATCTCAAGTGGAACAGACAACATCACCCGAGGTATCGAGCACTCTTTTTGTTTTCTCAAAATCCCTCTGAAAATAACATACGAGCAGGGCTGGTCTATATACCGTTACCGCTCATGCTCTAGCACGTTTTCACACAGAAAAGAAATAGAAGAGGCTCCATGTATAGTCAGAGTGAGAGGGCAATCTCTCTTCAATCACTCTCTAAAAGCATTTCATGCAAATTATCAAATCGAGAGCCCGTCTATTGTTATTCTTTCTCAAAACATTTGCAAAAACCTCTTTTCACAACAATCATAAAAGTCATGCAACTCATATTATGGACTTATTCTCATATGTAGTTTTCTACTTAGATATACCAATATCTATATACTTTTCGTATACATTCGCACACAACAGGTAAGAAAACATATGTATAGCTATCTCTATAGCTCACATAAGTCTCTTACCTCGAATCACACTTGTATCGCTTTCCTTCGATTCTCAGTTCTCGTGATCTGCTCTATCGATTTCCAACGATATCCTCTGAAGCTAAAATTATGTATTACACACATCAGTATATTGTCATATACTTCATTTCACTTGCATGATATTCAAATCAATGCATTTGGCCATTTATTCCATTATGGGACTTTATCCTTTCACAAGTCCATTCCGAGTATTCAACTCGTTTTCGAGAATCTCTCAGACTCCTTGAGTCTATCGATTCGTATTAAAATGGTATTAAGCTTATAATACCTCAAGTTCATCATTTTCATTTCATTGTGGCATTTCATCAAACACCTCATATACTCAATATTTTCCATTTCCATTTCTAAGACATGAATTTCACCAAACTGTTACACCAGCATATATACATATTCAATAACACCTTTGTATGCTCAAATCTCCATTAGACCATGCCTACTCGATTTTCTATCATTAAATCGATTCTAGGTCTTATCTTTATTTAAGCATGTTTATCATATTTCAACCATTAATTTATATACCAATCAACTCATAAAAGTATATAGATCAACATATTTGAGATTGATGCATTGAAATCTTACCAATCTCACCTTTTCTCCTTTTTCACAACTTTGAGGAAAAACTCAATTTCTCCTTCGATTTAGTGATTCAGCCTCTCGTTACCAACTATGTTGTTCTTCTCCACTCCATGAACAACATTGATGAAATGAGCTCTTTTCAAATTTGTAAGGAAAGTATTGATGGTCTATAGAGGAAGTTAGGTCACTTAGTTGCAAAATATGGAAATGTTTGATGTTCTCCCGTGAATTACAGTTCAATAGGCCTTGTTTTATAGAAATTACCTTGATGAGATCGATCTCCCTAAGTGAAGGATCGATTCACAGCTATTTTTAGCCTTTCAAAATTGAGTTTTCAAGCTTAGGAGATCGATCTGTCGAACAACATGAGATTGATCTCTTCCAGGCTGAGAGTTTCTTAGATCGATCTGGTAGGGTATTAAGATAGATCTGCTTCAGGCCGAGGCTTAAGGGGATCGATCTGCTTGGACTGAGGATCAATTTCCTTCTTCAAAATGCGTCTAAGATTGATCTCCCTTGCATTGGAGATCAATCTCCCCTTGTCCTGTAGCCATACTTAGCCAATTTTCACTCCTAATCTCAAGGCTAACTTCACTTCAATTTACCACACTACTCATTTTGCATTCATTCCATATTTATCATTTCAAAAGGTCCATTTCTTATTATTCATACTTAATGAAACTTGCGTGTACATCACGAATCCATATAACAAGTAAGTACATTGGATTTACGGACCTTACATTACTTATGATTCATATACATTAATAAGTGTATGCATAGGGAACCATAAGGGTTACATGTAAAAATACAGGTCTTACATTCCTCCCCTCTTTTAAGAAATTTAGTCCACCAAATTAGAACCAAGTTGCTCCTCAAAAAGTCAAGGTACTTCTCTCGTATAGAGTTCTCTAACTCCCAAGTAGCTTCCTCTGAATTATGGTGCTGCCAGAGAACCTTAACAAGCGGAATCGTCTTGTACCGTAGCACCTTTTCCTTCCTCTCCTGTATCTAGATTTGTTTCTCTATGTATGACAAATCATTCTTGAGCTCTAATGGCTCATACTGAATCACATGAGTTAGATCTGGATGGTACTTTTTAAGCATCGACACATGGAAGACATTATGTATGCCTGCTAGCTTTAGTGGCAACGCTAGCCTGTAGGCCTTATCTCCCACACGCTCTAATATCTCAAATGGTCCGATATACCGAGGGCTCAACTTACTCTTCTTATCGAACCTCATAATCCATTTCGTGAGAAAGACTTTCAAAAATAATGAGTCACCGACGGCGAACTCTAATAGCCTACGTCTTATGTCAGCATAACTTTTCTGCCTACTCTGAGCTGTTCTCAATCTCTCACATATCAACTGAACAACCTCAAAGGCTTGCTGTACCAAATCAGGAGCAAAAATTTTCCTGTCACCTACTTCTTCCTAACTAATTGGGGAACGACACCTTCTACCATACAAGGCTTCGTATGGTGCCATCCCGATATTCGAGTGATAACTATTGTTGTATGCAAATTTGGCTAACGGTAAGTGATCATCCCAAGAGCCTTTAAAATCCATAACACTTGCTCTCAGTATATCCTCTAACGTTTGAATGGTTCTCTCTGACTGACCATTGGTTTAGGGATGAAAAGCAGTACTGAAACTCAATCGGGTTCCCAAAGCTTCCTGAAATTGTTCCTAATAGCGAGAAGTGAAGTAAGAATGCCTATTCGGTACAATGCTTACTGGAACACAATGTAGCCTCACTATCTCTTGTACATACAACTCTGCTACGCTACTCAAGGTATCTGTAGCTTTCATAGCTAGAAAGTGGCCGGATTTTGTCAATTTGTCAACCACTACCCAGTTAGCATCATGGTTTCTCTTAGTTCTTGGCAATCCCATGATGAAATCCATAGTGACATGCTCCCATTTCAAAGTTAGTACTGGTAGAGGCTGTAATAACCCTGCAGGCTTTTGATACTCTACCTTTACTTACTGACATATCAGACATCTTGCCACAAATTCTGTGATATCTCTTTTCATTCATAACCACTAATACACTCTCCGGAGATTCTGGTACATCTTATTACCTCCTAGATGCAATATGCATCTCGATGAATGAGCTTCTGTCAAAATCAATCTCTTTAACTCTAGGTTATCGGGAACGCAAATCTTACCTCTAAACCTCAGTAGGCCATCATCACTCACAAAGAAATTGGCCATATCACCCCTCTGAATTTAACTCATACGATCCTCACACAGTAGATTGGTATGCTAAGCTTGGCGTATCCAGTCTATCAAATTCGGTTCCACTCGCAGGCTAGCTAGCACACAATCTCTATCAATATTAAGAGGGTCTCTATCCAACTTGAGGTGAGCAAACTGCTCGAGCAGCTTATATTCCCTAACCATCATGTGCTATATCATTCTGAGGCTCTTTCTACTTGGGACATCTGCCACAACATTAGCGTTTCCTGGATGGTACAGTATCTCACACTCATAATCCTTTAGAAACTCTATCCATCCTCTCTGCCTCATATTCAACTCTTTCTGTGAAAACAAATATTTGAGGCTCTTATGATCAGTATACACCTAAAATTTCTCACCGTACAAGTAGTGGCGCCATATTTTCAATGCAAATACTACGGCTGCCAAGTCTAAATCATGGACCGGGTAGTTCCTCTAATAGTCCTTAAGCTATCTGGATCCATAGGCTACTACCTTCCCGTTCAACATCAACACACAGCCCAGTCCCTATCTCGAGGCATCTGTATATACTGTATAACCTCTTGAGCTAGTGGGTATGGTGAGAATAGGTGCAGTGGTCAGTCTGTGTTTTAGTTTGCAGAGACTTTTCTCACACTTATCATCCCACTTGAATGTCACATTCTTTCTGGTGAGACGTGACAACGGAGCAGCTAGCTTAAAGAATCTTTTGACAAATCCTCGGTAATAACATGCTAAACCTAAGAAACTGCGGATCTCTGTAACTGTCTTGGGTCTTTCGCACTCTATCATACCCTCTATCTTAGACGGATCCACTGATACACCGTCTCTCAAGACTAAATGACCGAAAAACGATATCTCACTCAGTCAGAAATCACACTCGTTGAGTTTATCATACAACCCCTGATCTCGAAGGATCTATGAAGACAATTACGAATCTGTCCAAGTATGGATTGAATACATCATTCATTAAGGCCATAAACGCTGCACGAGCATTCGTCAACCCAAAGGCATAAAAAAAACTCATAATGGCCACAACGGGTACGAAACACTATCTTGGGTACATCTCCACTTCGGATCCTCAACTGATGATACCCAGACCTTAGATCAATCTTCAAAAAGACCTGTGCTCCCTACAACTGATCCAATAGATCATCTATCTATGGAAAGGGATACTTATTCTTGATGGTAGCCTTATTCAACAACCGATAGTCTATACATAGTCGGAGACTCCTATCTTTTTTCTTTACAAATAGAACCGGTGCTCCCCAAGCTGATACACTCGATCTGATGAACCCCTTGTCCAACAACACTGGCAAATGTTTCTTTAGCTTTTCCAATTCCGCTGGAGCCATTCTATATGGTGGCTTGGATATTGGTTCAGTTCTAGACACCAAATCAATACAGAATTCTATCTCTCTGTCTGGTGGCAACCCTGGTAATTCTTCTGGAAAGACATCGAGAAATTCTCTAACCACTGGGATGTCAATCATCTCTGGGTACACCTTATCCAAGTTAACCACATAGGCGATAAAACCTTTCAACACATTATTATTATATTCGTTAGCAACATTATCCATCTTTGGAATTAACTTACAACTTCTTTCATTACTTTGCAAATCTTACAACATACTTTTCAGGGATGGAAAACATTACTGTCTTAGCATAACAGTCTAAAATAGAATGGTTTGTAGCCAACCAATCCATTCCTAGTATTACATCGAAATCTTTCATAGCTAATAGGATGAGATCGGTTGACATGTCCTTTTCCCCTACTTTCAACTTACAACTCTTACATACATGCTCTGTCATTACATTATCTCTCACTAGAGTGCTTATAAGTAAGATTCTACCTAGAGGTACATGTTTCACATGTTTACACATTTTACATGCAAATGAAGGCGATATGAATGAATGCGTGGCACCAAGATCAATAAATGCTAATGCTTCGAAATAAAAAACAAGGATGGTACCTTTAATCACATCTGAGGAAGTCTCTACAGATGCCTGGTCCAGTGCAAACACTCGCCCTCGACCAATAACTTGTTTCCCTTTTTCTCCAGCTGTCGCCTTCCTCTTAGGTGTAGGTGTCTTAACTGTAGCTTTCTCTGGCTCTTTGCCCTTCTGTGAGGCTGTATCAATCAACTTTGAACATTCACAAGCTATATGCCCTGGTTTACCACACCTATAACAAGGTCTCATCGATATGGACATAGTCTACCCCCATGGTATCTACCACACGACCTACACTATTCTATGGTAGGTCGAGCTCCTCTAATAACTGTTCCACTCGAAGCTGGATGAACTGGAGGCTTCATAGGCCTCTCCCGCATCTCCTCGATCTTAGGCACCTTACCGAATAACCTTCAGCCCTTTCAGAACCCCTTGTCATCAATTGATCTCTTACGTCTCTGTCTCTGCCTTTACCACTCTTGCTCAATTCCAAGGCATGGAACTCATAATCTTACTCACACAACTGATCTCTGCGTACTGCCTCATCTAAACTGGTAATGTCCAATGGAGCCAGTCAGGCTCTGATGGTAGGTCTCAATCCCTCAAGGAACTTCTAAACCTTTTTGTCCTCAAGGCTCATAGTGACTGTATCATATCTACCAAAGGATGTGAATCCAGACTCATACTGATCTATTGTCCGGTTCCCCTGAGTCAATGTCGTAAATTCTAACTGCATATTTGTCTGAGCAGTAGTTGGAATGTATTGCCTCTTGAAGGCATCCAAGAATATATCCCATGTCACAACTGGGTGTCGTGTACTCAACATCAACTGTGTGGCCATCCACCAATGCTCGACCTCATCTTCTAATACAAATGCCGTAAAGGTGACCTTTTATGTGTCAAAGCAATGGATAAATCGGTAGAGCTTCTCCATATTGCGTATCCAATGCTCAGCTAACACTGGGTTCTTCACCCCATTAAATGAAGGTGGTCCGAACTTTTGGAACTCTTTAAGTCTACCCAGATCACAATCATAAACTCTCTCGCCACCAACCTGTTGTGGAGCTATAGTGTCCTGAACTGGTGGGGGAATATCCTGAACTGGAGGGGGTACAGGTATCTCTGCCTCTGCATCTCGAGGTCTCTGTGTAGGCTATGCTAGCTCTTATCTCTCAGGTGCAGTAGCCAGACTAGCTAGGTTCTCCTGTTTAAACTGTAATCTAGCTATAGCCTATGTAAACATCTCCATTATCATGTCTACACTGCGCTGTAACTGTGCTATACGCTCCTCAGCGGTCTCACTAAGACTAGGTGGATCTCTACTAGAACTAGACCCACTACGTCTCTCAGGCTCATCTCTACGCCCTTGAGAGCGCGAACTCTCTCCTTTATGAGTACGTCGTCTATCAAACATCCTGCATACTCAAAATAAGTGTCTCAGTCACATTTTTCAGCTTGGTATGCACATTTGTATCCTAATAATGCACAGTACTTTGGGGATGTATATTTTCCTAGATATGGATATTGACTCACATCAGACCAACTCAAGCTCTGATACCATTAATTCCTATCACGACCCTCTTTACCAGTCTGTGACCTTTATCATACCACTTACAATTGGGCTGTGAGTCAACATCCGATCCATTTCTCATACATTTATAGTTTAATCATTTTAATTAAATGAAGTAGAATAGAAACTGGACTATTATAAATAAGTACAGAAGCGTTTTCATCAGTTTCTATTATATACATCCCCCAAAATACAAAATACAAGTTTCATTGCGCATTAATTTACAGGATACAAAATTTTTTTCCATCCATAATGTATACCTCTTTGTACTACTGGATGACTAGAGAAAACTTGATAGCAGGGACGACTGCAATGTACTGACTACTGCATAGTATCTGTGGATGAGGAAATAAGGGGGTGAGCATAACACGCTCGGTAAGGAAAATATGAAAGCTGGTAGATAACTACACTATCTACCTACTAAAATACATATATGTTCATTTTCCTTATAAAATGATATGCATGTTCTTTAAAACAACTTCCATCAATGCGAAACCATTAATTCGCTAGATGGGTATATGCATATTCACACAGTATCACACAGCTTCACACAACATAGTCTATTCACACAGTTCATATATAGAAAATGCTTTATACTTTATAAATCAATACATGTTGAGACATAATTCATGGGTTATCACATCCCCAGGAACACAGCAAGGGAAGACATCTGTCACCTCACACAGTGGTGACAATGTCTTATCACACAGATATAGAAGACTTATGGCCATAGTCAGATTCCAGGCTACACTGATCAGGTGTGCGGGAATCCTACGCTTGGGGAGGCAGATCAACCATCCATTCAGCTCATACTCAAATCACGAAACATCGTACCTGTAGCGACCTAATTTTCCCAAAAATCACTACAAATTTTTTGCGAACTTACCATACTTCACTTGTTGGGTTGTGAGTCAATATCCATCACTTAGTTTCATATATTATATATATGCATAACAAGCCGTGAACCAGAGTAATATTACCACATAGTTGTAGGTGCCTGAGTCACAACCTCACCACCCCAACCATATAAATTATCAACCATAGCCTGTCATCCCATATCTAGTACAAGCAAGTCAGTGTGACACACAGTCAAAATGAGGGCTCCAGCACGATCTCAATCACAAATCACAACAGAATCCAGTGCGAGCAGTGCTCCGGCATGATCTGTACATATGCCATACCAAAATCAAGTGCGACCGGATCTAGATAAATCCACAGATCTTATCATAACTCTAGCACGATTTCACACACACAAAATAGATAGCTGGCTCTATTTCCTAGAACAGTGGTAATCAAAACTGAATGCAATATGTAAAACGGTACAAAACATAGTGAGAGGGTAACATCCCATTAAATCACTCGTCAATCAAATCACACTTTAGAAACATGCAGTTTAATGCATACAGTCAAATCATGAGCCAGTCTATTATTTCAGCTTCCCAAAATCTCTTTTTCACATAGAATACATGAATTTCATGCACTTTATGCATTTTCAAAAATTCCCGAGTCTAAGGGTATTTTCATAATTTTCTCATACTTGGGTACTATCCAGAAATTTCATATTCATACTCTATCGGAATTTAAGTGAAGGTAAATGACGATGAAAATATGTACAGCTATCTCTAAGAGCTCGCATAGATCCCTTACCTGGAATCCAGTCGAATTTACTTTTTCACCTTTTTTCATTTTTCGTAATTACTCTATCCAGCTCCGAATATATCTCCTGAAACTGCAGATAGTTATCAATCACATTACTTAAGTTGGATAACTCATTTATCATTTTCTATGCAGTCTATTTCGTCAAATGGGCTCAACTACTCTTATTGGGCCTCGTTGCCTCTTATTGAGTCCAACTCTATTTTAAGCTCATTTCGACTTTACTATTTATTCTGTCACGGCCCATTGGGCTCCTTAGGCCCATTAACAATTATTGGGTCATTCGTGGGGCCCATTAACACTACCATCACGCCATCTTAAGCCTTTTCTAACATAAAGCACTTTATACAGAGTAAATCCGCAAATTATGCGATTAATTCCTAACTCGTATAACTACACAAGTTATAGTAAGTAAGATTCACTTACCTGAGTTTTCGTGATGGCTCGAAATTCAAGGCTCGATCAAATTCACATTTGTCACCTATTGTCGCGCTACACATTTATATATTTAACCCGGGTCAATTTCGGTCAAATATAAATTCAAATAAATTTTTTGAAAGTTAAATCGATCAATTTCGATCGCTTATCGGAGTATCCGTAAACCCAGGGCATCATCGAATTTTTTCTCAAAATTTTTGTTCTCTCTTTTGCTTAACCGGTTCAGATCGGTTCAGCTCCTTTCACACAGAATCGGTCTAAACCGGTTCAGGTGCCATTTAGCCTTTGTCGACATTGGCGGCCGGTTCCTGGCGCAATTCCACCGCCAATCGGCTCGGCTCCGCCTCTAGAGACTTCTTTTGGACTCAGCTGGGGTCGATCGGTGCCGAATTCCGCCGAATCTCCCCTTCTCTCCCGCAACTTCAACCTCTCTGATCTCCTCATCGCCGATAATTCACGACGCGTGGTGGCTGTCGAGCGTTCCCCCGGTGCCGGTCGTCCCTTCGCCCAGCACCCCTCGCGCCGTCCGCCTCTGGTTCGCCGTCGATGAGGAAAATCGAAGGAGGATCGATTTCTTCCTGTTCGCGGTTTCCAGTTTTCATTTTTTTCGTTTTTTAGTATTTTTATATATATTATATTATATTTTAATATAATATAATATAATATAAAATCATATAATATAATATTACTATAATAATATACCAAAATATCTTATATTATTATAATAATATTATATTATCATAATGTATTTTATACATTAATTTTCCTACACACATGTACATATATTTTATTTAATTTATTTCCACAAATATATGTACATCATAATTCATCCTTATTTTCCCGATATATATATATATATATATTTCACATTTTCGAGATAAATTCCCATGGTGGAAAATTTTTGGGTTTTCACCATAATTTCATATCTTGATCAATTGGACTTAAAATTTAATTATTTCTTCTTTATTGATCAAGTTGACGTAAGTCCATGATTAAGATGTCAATTTCTTAAAGAAATGACACCGAATTTTTGGGTCTGACATTCCTCCCCGCCTTAAGAAATTTGGTCCTCCAAATTAGAACCAAGACAATTCTCGAATGGGTACGGATATTTTCCTCGCATCAGACTCTCTAATTCCCACATAACTTCCTCTGAAGTGTGGTACTTTCTCTTTCCTATCCAATATTCGAATTGACATCTGTACATACGACATATCATCCTTGAGCTCTAATGGCTCATACTGAATCATATGTGCCTGATCTAGATGATATTTTCAAAGCATCAATATGTGGAAGACGTTATGAATGCTTGCTAGCTCAAGTGTCAAGGCTAGCCTACAGGCCTTATCTCCCACTCGCTCTAGGATCTCATTATCCCTTTCAAAGGAGAAACTTTGAAGAATATTGATTCACGCTCAGTGAATTCCAAAGGCCTTCGCCTCATGTCAGCGTAGCTTTTCTGCCTGCTCTGAGCTGTCCTTAATTTCTCAAATATCAATTGGAAATCCTCAGAGGCTTACTTCACTAAATCGAGAGCAAACATCTTCCAGTCACTCACTTCTTCCTATCCAATTGATACGAACAAAATGTATTGTCCGCAAGTGCATGGGTCGTACAAGTAAAAATGGGATTTGAGTCTCAAAATATCGTCCCACAGAGAAGTTGATCAGCCTAATTAACTATCGGTTAATCTTACCCTAAGTATATCCTAGTAAATTATGAAGATGCAATGGGTGATCAACTAAGGCTAATTAAAATTACTGGAAAACAATAAAATAATAAAAACTAAATAAAACCAAGCTAAGATTACTTATAGTGCTCCACGCAATTAAAACCAAGTATGTGAGATCTGAGAATTTTAGATATATTTTAATGATGTAATAAGAACTTGAAGTGTAATTTATTGAGCTAAGTGAATTGTGAAAATTATATTTGGAGATTTATGTGTAAGTGTTTAACATAAGTGTGAAACTAAGAGGTCAGATCGATCTTGGAGAAGGAGAGATCGATCTGGTGAGTTAAAAATGACAAGGAAGGAGGAATTTGAGGAGCAGATTGATCTCCAATGGAAGAGGATCGATCTCCTTATGATTCTGTTTGAGAGAAGATCGATCTCATGAGGAAGGGATCGATCTCTAAATGTTTCTGTTTGGAAGAAGATCGATCTCCTTAAGGAGCAGATCGATCTCATAAAGCCATAAAGAGATCGATCTCACCCCTCGACAGATCGATCTCCTAGGCATAAAATTGCCCCAAATCATCCCCAAATTCAAATGCAGATCGATCTCATCAAGAGCTAGATCGATCTCCTACCCTCCATCTATATAAGGAACCCCTGCTTTCTCTTGTAATTTCACTTTCTCTCTCTTCAAAACCCCATTTTTGTTAAAGCCCTAGCTTTCTCACTCATCCAAAGCACCCATTTCCATCCAAATCAGAGGCTGTGGCAAGACGAAAAGTTGTTCCTCATCAAAGGGAGAACAACATACTTGGAAATCGGAAAACGGATTGAATCGAGGCAAGAGATAAGCTCTCCATAAGTTTTGGGTAATTTCTAAACCTCGATCTTGATATTAGAGATGATTTTGGTGATAATGGTTGTTGGCATTGTGTTGAAATAGCTGGAAAATGATTAGGGATTTCTGAAATTACAATATAGTTGGGGTGATGATGATATTTAGCAATTTTGGTAATTTTGGGAATTTTGAGTTATAAATGAAAATTTAGACAATGTGGTGATTTAGCATAGATATTATGGCATGGGAAGTGTAGGATGTTGAGATGTTGTGAATGAGATTGTGGATTGTGATAGAGTTACGGGAATTGAGAGATTTGAGGTGTTATGAGCAATTATGCTCGATTTTGAGAATTGAGGTTACTGCGATGATGAGTATTGATGTTTTAACATCGTTTGGACAGCTCGGGAGTTCCAGAGTGGAATGCGAGACTAGTCCGTGACAAGGGGGAAATAATTGCACTATACGAGGTGTAAAGAGGTAAGGGAAACTAAACCATTTGTGTATGTGATTTATGAACTATTATAGCATGATTTGCGAGTTATAAAACAAGCATGTTTGATGTGTTGTGTTTTGATGAGAATGCACACAGTTTTTATAGCCGGTTGGAGCCCATTATTTTATGAGTTTATAAGCTCAGTGTGAAATTGCTTTATAAACCGTTAAGGTTGTGTGAGAAATGAATTGGGCTCTACGTTAAGGCAATATTGAGATTTGAGAAATGTGTGCGTGTTTTACCGGTTAGGACTCGGTTTTTAAATATGTTTTGTGTTGAGTACAAAACGGTTTTAAATGAGTTTTATAAGAGAAAACCACTATGAGTTCTACGTGAAGGCAAACCAGTTTTATATGATAATGGCTATTGATAAAGACTTAGGTGTGTAATTTTGAGTACACACCGGGCATTGCTCTGGTAGCATGTAAGCCAGATTCTTCTCCGTTCTAGTAATGTGAGAAACCCCATTCAGTGGTTATGCCACGTATATTTGGTGGTCGTTGCCATGTGAGAACCCTAATTGGTGGCCGTTGCCACGTGAGAAACCCCATTCGGTGGCTATGCCACGTATATTTGGTGGCCGTTGCCACCTGAGAACCCTAATTGGTGGCCGTTGCCACGTGAGAAACCCCATTAGGTGGCTATGCCACGTGAGAACCCTAATTAGTGGGCGTTGCCACATAAGAAACCTCATTCGGTGGCTATGCCACGTATATTTGGTGGCCGTTGCCACGTGAGAACCCTAATTGGTGGTCGTTGCCACGTGAGAAACCCCATTCTGTGGCTGTGCCACGTATATTTGGTAGCCGTTGCCACGAGAAACCTTATTCTGTGGCTGTGCCACGTGTGAATCTAAATCAGTGGCTATGCCACGTGTGTTTAGTGGCTGCGCCACGTGCATTATTATTACAGTGATTTTATCACGTATATTGAGAAAGCCATTATCGCATTATTTTCACATGCTTGTTACTGCTCTATACTGAGCCTTTTACTTCATGTTTCCACATGATTTTGAGATATGAGAATATTGTTTTGAGAACTTTCATGTTATGGTTTTCAAATGAGTATACTGAGTTTCACATGCAAATAAATATTTTATGATGTGCATTATGGTTTATATAACGAGTCCCTTACCCCATTACTGAGCGATTTAGAAGCTCACCCTGTTTTCCTTCCCCCCAGATTTCTTCAAGTGAAAAAGGGTTTCCCTGCGATGTACGGAGTAGTGGCTAGTGGAGGACTTGAGCTCCAGGCCATATATAGTGTTTTGAGGTATCATTTATCTTTTCATGTACCCAGACAATTATTGTAGTTACAGACACTTGATGTATGACATTTAGGGGATGTATTAGGATTAATTAACTTGAGATCGAGTAATGTATATGATATGATATATACTATTTAATGACGAGATCCTGAGGTATGATAAGTATGATGATGTATGACACTGCACAGGAATGCACTCTTAATTGTGAATTGTTGAGTAAAAAGTTTTAAATTGCCCGATTTTTCGCGTTTCCGGGGCGTGACAAAGTACCTACAAAAATAATTAAAACAATTAAAAATTCATTAACACACTTAAAATAAAATCCTAGAAAAATTAAGAAAATAACTACAAGTCTAAATGTCTAAATATTAATTCTAAATTAATCCTAATTATATCTAATTACTAATGCAACAATAGAATCTAACTAATGCATGTAACAAATTTAATCTAAATTAATTCTAAATGTAACTCATAAAATACCAAACTAAAATTAAATCCTAACACATAAATATAAAATTAACTATTAACTAAAAATTAACACTACAAATTAAATTAACATGCAAAGATATTAAAACTAACCTACCATTTTCAATTAACAACTATCCTAAATTAACAACTAATGAAAACAATCAAAACAAATAAAATTGCATTAAACATTAAATGGTAAAAGGAAACTGTAGCCAAACATGGCCTTATCTAGTTTCCCAACCAAGTGGTCCTGAAACTATCCAGGCATTGTACACGTCTTCTTCAGTTTTGGTTCTGCCTCCAGGTGATGTCCGGCTCCTGCTCCTGCTCCCTGCAACACATCCCACGTTTCTGGCCAGCTAGCCAGGGTCTCGTGCACCGTACTGTGTGCTATTCATGCTCCATTTCCAAGTCTGCATCCAGGTGTTGTCCACTGCTTCTGCTTCAGGTCTCGGCTTGCACAGCTCCCTGCCTGTACCGCTGCACGGTAAGTCCACGTACTACTAACTCGTTCTCGTACTATAAGCTCAGTCTCTGCACTGGGACAGGGACTAGATGCAACATCCACGTCTGCTCACCTCACTTGCATTTCTAGCAGCAGGCCCGACAAGCACCAACAATTACCAGCTCTCCCAGGTCAGTATGGACAAACACTGTAATGATCCAAAGAAAACGAGATAAAGAAATTATTGACACATTAAAGCAAGCATGAAATAAAGAAGCGCAATGGCAAGAATGAACGAGAATCAAGGTGTCAACTGGCCACGTCGGATCTTCTCCTTCTGTCCAGTGCACCCCAGCATGTGGCCACAACCTGTTCGTCACCCTTAATCAGCCCAGCTTCCAGCAACAGGGGAGCAACAAAGAATGAAGATAAGGTGACAAGCTAGCAAACAGCAGTAATGAAGCCTCCTCGATTCAGCCATCACCAACTTTTTTATACCAGCCCACGCCACACAATTTCAACAGCAAATAACAAGATTACTAGAAAATAAAAACCAAAGTCGAGGTGAACAGTGCTAAGAGCTCAAAACAGAGTAAAACAGAGAAGGAAAACTACCCAAAAAATTGAAACAACTAGTGCAGAAACAGTATGGTGAAAGCAGTAAGTGTAGGAAAGTGACAACGTAAATACAGAAGAAACAAGACAGGCAACATAATAAAAAACTAAAGGAATAACTAATTCATCAAACTTTTATTTAATCCATGAAACTTAAAATTCTTGATCAAACTAGAAGATAAAATAAAGCAATGTAATAGCAAAAAACATAAAATACTAAAGAACTGAAAATCTGTTGTGGTACAGGAAAAACAGTGCTAAATAGAAACGGAGCAGTGCTTGCAGCAAAGGAGTCAATATCCTAGCACCCAACCGAACCTGCTAGCAGCATCAACAACACTTCACCAGCCTCTCACGCACCAGGAAAATAGAAGCATGCAGCCGAAACTTTTAATCTATGCTACGCAAAAAAAAAAAAAAAAAAAAAAAACAACAAGCTAATCTACTTTCTAAGTTAAGGAAAATAGTAGAGAAAAGCAAAAACAAAATGGAAAAGAAGAATAGCTGCTGTCACCAGCTTCTCCTCCCCAAAACGTGAGACATAAAAGAAAACCTAAAATTAGCATAATAGAGAAAGACCAATAATGAAACTAAAGAAAGCGAAAAACAATAAAAATTGAAATTTTCCATAAAACATAAAAATGTCACACGATAAGGTAATGGAAGCTTGTAAAACCGAGAAGAATAAAAATGGTGGCAAACAGAAAGCTTAAGAAAAACTAGAGAAAATAAAACTTTTAATAAAAATAGACTATTTTCAAAAACTATCAACTTCTACTCCTACAAACTAATTTACCCTAAATTACACTACTCCTAAATTCTACCCTAGGCTACTTCTACTTCTACTTCTACTTCCAATTGCCATCATTTTCTATTTATATACACATTTAGGGGTACAATGGTAATTTTCCATCCTAGATGAGTTGGCATTGTTTGGCCACTTATCTTCATTTTATTTCCTGCAAAGTAGATATTTCCACGTCATCAGTCTTTTTGTCCAATTGGCTGTGCAATGTGGCCCGACGTGGTCTTCTAGAGGGTTGGTACGGTGTCCGTCGATCTTATCATTTCAGAGCGAATAAAATACGGGCACCTACAATCACGCGTGTCCAGACGACTGATGACTCGGTCTGCAAATTGGAAGTGGTCCAGTCTCCATTAGCTCGTTTTCAATCCAATTTCAACTGAAATGAGTGAGTTTCATACGGATTTAATTTACTTACACATTAAAGAATTTTAACTAAATAAAGGGGATAATTAATAAAATAATATGAGGATTTAAATAATTAATTAAGAAATTAAGCTCAAATAATTCTACTAAAAATAGAATTATCACCAATAGGAGATCAACATCTACGACCATACAATGCTTCATACGATGTCATCTCAATACTCGAGTGATAACTATTGTTATAGGCGAATTCGGCTAATGGAAAATGGTAATCACATAAGCCTCTAAAATCCATCACACAAGCTCTCAACATATCCTCAAAAGTCTGGATGGTTCGTTGTCACTGACCATTGGACTGAGGATGGAAAGTTGTACTGAAACTCAATCGAGTTGCCATAGCTTCCTGAAAATGTTCCCGAAAGTGAGAAAAGAAGCTGGAGTGCCTGTTAGACACAATACTCACTGGAACGCCAAGTAGCCTTACAATCTCCCGTACATACAGATTCACCAATGCACTCTGAGTATCCGTAGCATTCATAGCTAAGAAGTGAGCTGACTTCGTCAATCGATCCACAATCACCCAAATGGCATCATGGTTCCGTCGGGTCCTCGATAAACCCATGATGAAATCCATGGTGATGTACTCTCATTTCCATGTAGGTATAGGTAAAGGCTGTAATAAACCAGCAGGTTTCTGATGCTCTACCTTAATCTACTAACATGAAAGGCACTTAGACCCAAACTTTGCAGCATCTTTCTTCATGTCTGACCACCAATACACTTTCCAGAGATTCTTATACATCTTATTATTCCCCAGATGCGCTATATACCTCGATGAATAAGCTTCTGTCAAAATCAATCTTTTTAGCTGTGGTTCGTCAAGAACGCAAATTCGACCTCTGAATCTCAGCAGGCCATCATCACTAACTGTGCACTCAATCACTCTAGCCATCTGTATCTGACTATGCATATCAACACAAAAGTGATTAATACGCTGAGCTTGTCTGGCCTAGTCTATCAAATCCAGTTTTCAATCTCAGACTAGCTATCACATAATATGTGCCAGTGTCAGAAGGGTCCATATCCAAATTGAGGCTAGTAAACTGCTCTAATAGTTCATGTTCTCTGACCATCTTGTACGGTACTATCCCGAGGCTCTTCCTGCTCAAGGCATCAGCGACTACATTCGCTTTACCCGGATGATAAAATATCTCATAATCATAATCTTTTAGAAGCTCTACTCATCGTCTCTGCCTCATATTCAATTCTTTCTATGAAAATAGATACTTGAGACTCTTATGATTAGTAAATACCTAAAATTTCTCACCGTACAAATAGTGGTGCCATATATTCAGTGCAAACACTACAGCTGTCAACTCTAAATCATGGGCTGGATAGTTCTTCTCATGGTCCTTAAGCTGTTAGGATCCATAAGCAACTATCTTCCCATCCGACATCAATACATAGCCCAATTTTTGTCTTGAGGCATCTGTATACACTAAGAAACCTCATGAGCTGGTTGGAATGGTGAGAATTGGTACGGTGGTCAGTCACTGCTTCAACTCTCCAAAACTCTTCTCACATTTGTCATCCCACTTAAATGCAACATTCTTTCGAGTGAGAAGAGTCAATGGAGCAGCCAATTTAGAGAATCTTTCTACAAATTGGTGTTAATATCCAACTAAACCCAGAAAACTGCGAATCTCTTTAACAGTCTTGGGCCTGTCCCACTGAACTACCATTTCAATCTTTGACGGATTAACAGACACCCCATCCTTCGATACCACATGACCCAAAAATGATATCTGTTCTAACGAGAAATCACACTTACTAAGTTTGGCAGATAGCTTCCTTTCTTTGAGGGTCTATAGCACAATACTCAAAAGCTGCCCATGCTCTTCCTTGGACTTCGAATACACCAGAATGTCATCTATAAACACTATTACAAACCGATCTAGGTATGACTTGAACACTCTATTCATCAATACCCTAAAAGTTGCAAGAGCATTCGTTAACCCGAAATACATAACTAAGAACTCATAATGACCATAACGGGTATAAAAAAACTGTCTTGGGTACATCTCCACTCTAGATTCTCAACTGATGGTACCCAGACCTCAGATAGATCTTTGAAAAGATCTGTGCTCCTCTAAGTTGATCTAACAGATCATCAATATATGGAATGGGGTACTTGTTCTTAATGGTAGCCTTATTCAACAATTTGTAATCTATGCACAGTCGGAGGCTTCCATCTTTCTTCTTAATGAGCAAAATCGATGCTCCCCAAGGTGAAACACTCGGTTTAATGAACCCCTCATCCAACAATTTCTGCAATTGTTTCTATAGCTCCTCCAATTCAATTGGAGTCATTCAATATGGTGGTTTGGATATTGGCTCAGTACCAGACACCAAATCAATATCAAATTCCACCTCCCTATCTGGTGGTAACCTTGGTAAATCATCCGGAAAGACATCAAGAAACTCCCTGACTATTAGAATGTCTGTCCATTCTGGGTGTGCCTTATTCGTATCAACCACATGTGCGATATACCTTTAATCACATCGGTTGAAGCATTTGCGGTTACCTGGTCCAAGGCAAACACTCGACCACATCTTAAACTTGCTTCCTCTTCTCTTCAGCTCTTCGGGGCAGAAGTACCGGCTGTATCCTTCTCTGACTCTTTTCCCTTCTGTGTGGCTATCTCGACCAACTCTGGGTAATCCCTTATCATGTGCCCCGTCTTGCCACATCTAAAACATACTCTAGTCAATACATGGCATGGCCTACTACCGTGGTATCTACCACATGCTCTACATTGATCTGTAGTCGGTCGGGGTCCTTCAATCACTATACCCCTAGCTAGAGTCGAGACCTAATACACTGCAGGCTTAATCATCCTACCCGATGACTCATCGACCCTCGATCATCTTACAAACGACCTCTTCCCATTCGGACACTACAGTCCTCTGTTGATCTCTATTCCTACCCTTCACGACCTTACCAAACTCAAGGACGTGCATCTCATAGTCTTGTTCATACAACCGAGTTCTATGCACGATCTCCTCATAAGTCGTGACGTCAAATAGGGCTAATCTAACTCTGATGGAAAGTCTCAATCCATCTACAAACTTACGGACCTTCCGCATCTCACTACTCATGGTATCCGGGTCATACCTTCCTAGGATTATGAATCGCAATTCATACTCGTCTACTGATTTGTTCCCCTTGAATCAGACCAAGAAATTCCATCTGTAATCTCCTCTGAGCAGTGGCTGGGATATACTACATCCTGAAGGCATCCAAAAAGATTTTCCAGTCAATTACCTGATATTTAGTCCTCAAGATGGGTCAGGTGAATTCTCACTAATGTTCCGCCTTGCCATCAATCATGAATGTAGCAAAGGCCACTCTTTTAATAGTCGAACATCGAAAAAAGTCATATATCTTCTCTAACCTGTTGATCCAATCCTCTGCTACTACAGGGTTCTTGACCCCATTGAACGATGGAGGCTTCAGTTTCTAAAATTGCCTCAATCGATCAAGCTTACAATCATACCCTGAATCCTCACCAGTTTGTCATGGAACTACAGGTGGTACAGGAGTCTCAGTAGTACGTGTCATAGGTGCATGCTGTGTAGGCACAGGTGTCTCAAGAGCAGCTGTCTGCTCAGTATGAGTCATCTGAGCAGTCGGACCTTACATACTCTCTAACCTAGCCATAACCTGAGTGAAAAACTCCATAAACGTATCCAAACTCCACTCTAATCTCGTAACACGAGCATCAATAGTCTCAATTGGACTTGATGAGACATAATCACATGATGATTCATAAGGGCTCGCGGACCAATCATTGCGTCTCTCAGCCCTCCCTCTATGGCCTCGAGAATGCTAACTCTCCCCTCTGCTGTGATGTCTATCAGACATCCTGATCGTCTCACATACACAGTCAATTTCTCAGTTTAACCACAGCTCGATACACATAAATGTATCTAATAATGTACAGTGACATGGGGATGTATACTTTCTAACTACTGACACTGACTCATATCAGACCAACACTGCTTTGATACCACTCCTGTAGCGACCCAATTTTCCCAAAAATCACTACAAATTTTTCATGAACTTACCTCACTTCACTTGTTAGGCTGTGAGTCAATATCTATCACTTAGTTTCATATATTATATATATGCATAACAGGCAATGCTTTCGTCCCAGGCACTAACATCGTAGAAGCTCATAAAGTTACTATTTCATAATTAGAAACTTGTTTACATTGCCTTACATATACATCCCCCATATAACGTGACTACATCACTGTATACTATTATTCATATACAAAAAGTATATATGTATATACCTCGATGCTGCTGGAGAGCTGTGTGTAAAAGATCGCAGGATGGACGCAGTTTATACACTCTACTGAAATGCTCTATAGAGGGGGAAAATAAAGGGATGAGCATAACACGCCTAGTAAGAAATATATGAAAGCAGGTAGATAACCACACTATCTACAATGCTCAAAATGCATGTTTTATCATCTCGTAAAACAAATGCATTTACTTTTCAAAACACTCGCATTAATATATGAAAGCAGGTAGATAATCATATTATCCATGATGCTCATGATGCATGGTTTATGCCGAAAAACCCATGGTATTCACAAAACCATTATAGTAAAACACAACAATTTACTGCTAAAAACCGAATATCAAAACTCGTTCAGAGTAAAATATTTCTGTGTTCAGTATTGAAACTCACATTTAAATCATGTTTTCATTTCAAACGGTTTCATCACAGAAATCAAATCATAATTAGTTTCATCACCGAAACCAATAAAACATGTGAGACTAGGCAGGGATTTCCACACAAATCTAAGGGATAATTGGCCAAAGTCCGAGACCCACAAGCTATCATGGATCAGGTGTGCCAGGGCGTCTTTGAGTCTGAGGAGGAGATTAGTCTATCCATCGGCTCCTATCTAAGGACTATCATAGATTAGAGCAATGACACAACATGCCCGAGTTCAAAGACACAATCCTCATAACCCGTAGTTGCACGGTACAATGTACTCAATGTTGTCTACATGGTACAACATACTCCATGAACCAGAGTAATATTACCACATAGTTGTAGGTGCCTGAGTCACAAGCTCACCACCCCAACCAAATAAATTATCAACCATAACCTGTCGTCTCAAATCTAGTGCAACCAAGTCAGTGTGACACACAGTTAACATGAGGGCTCCATCACGATCTCATTCACAAATCATAACAGAATCTAGTGCGAGCAGTGCTCCGACACGATCTGTACATATGCCATACCAAAATCAATTACGAGCAGATCTGGATAAATTCATAGATCTTATCATAGCTCTAGCATGATTTCACACACAAAATAGACAGCTGACTCTATTTCCCACAACAATGGTAATCAAAACCCAATGCGATACGTAAAACGGTATAAACAGAGTGAGAGGGTAACATCCCATCAAATCACTCGTCAATCAAATCACACTTTAGAAACATGCAGTTTAATGCATACAATTAAATTATGAGCCAGTCTATCATTTCAGCTTCACAAAATCTCTTTTTCATAGAGAAAACATGAATTTCATGCACCTTATGCATTTTCAAAAATTCCCGAGTCTAAGGGTATTTTCATAATTTTCCCATATTTGGGTATATCCAGAAATTTCATATTCATGCTCTATACGAAATTTAAGTGAATGTAAATGACGATGAAAATACATACAGCTATCTCTAAGAGCTAGCATAAATCCCTTACCTGGAATCCAATCGAATGCACTTTTTCACCCTTTTTTGTTTTTCGTAATCAGTCTATCAAGCTCCGAATATATCTCTTGGAGCTGCAGATAGTTAAGTGATTATAAAATGTGAATGTAAATGACGATGAAAATACATACAGCTATCTCTAAGAGCTCGCATAGATCCCTTACATGGAATCCAGTCGAATGCACTTTTTCACCTTTTTTTGTTTTTCGTAATCAATCTATCTAGCTCCGAATATATCTCTTGGAGCTACAAATAGTTTTCAATCACATTAAGTTGGATAACTCATTTATCCTTTTATATGCAGTCTATTTTGTCAAATGGGCTCAATTGCTCTTATTGGGCCTCGTTGCCTCTTATTGAGCCCAACTCTATTTTAAGCTCATTTCGACTTTACTATTTATTCTGTCACAGCCCATTGGGATCCTTAGGCCCATTAACAAGTATTGGGTCATCTCTGGGGCTGATGAACACTACTATCACGCCATTTTAAGCCTTTTCTAACATAAAGCATTTTATACGGAGTAAATCCGTAAATTATGCGATTAATTCCTAACTCGTATAACTACACAAGTTACAGTAAGATTCACTTACTCGAGTTTTCGTGATGGCTCAAAATTCGAGGCTCGATCGAATTCACATTCGTCGCCTATTATCGCGCTACACATTTATATATTTAACCATAGTCAATTTTGGTCAAATATAAATTTAATTAAATTTTTTAAAAGTTAAATCGGTCAATTTCGATCGCTTATCGACGTATCAATAAACCCAAGGCATCACCAAATTTTTTCCCAAAATTTTTGTCTCTCTCCTCTTTCTCTCTCCTACTGAATCAGTTCGGATCGGTTCAGCCCCTTTCATACAGAATCGATTCGAACCAGTTCAGGGGCCATTTTGTTGTTGTCAGCACTGGCGGTCGGTTCTCGACGCGATTCCACCGCCAATCGGCTCGACTTTCCCTCTAGAGCCTTCTTTTGGCCTCGGCTGGGATCAATTGATGCCAGATTCCGCCGAATCTCTCCTTCTCTCCCGTAGCTTCAACCTCTCTGATCTCCTCGTCGCTGGCGATTCACGATGCGTGGTGGCTATCGAGCGTTCCCCCGGTGCCGGTCGTCCTTTCGCCCAGCACCCCTAGCGTCGTCCGCCTCTAATTCGTCGCCGGTGAGGAAAATCGAAGGAGGATCTATTTCCTCCTATTTGCGGTTTCCAGTTTTCATTTTTTTTTCATTTTTCAATTATTTTATATATATTATATTATATTGTAATATAATATAATATTATTATAATAATAATATACCAAAATATCTTATATTATTATAATAATATTATATTATCATAATGCATTTTATACATTAATTTTCCTACACACATGTACATATATTTTATTTAATTTTTTTCCATAAATATATGTACGTCATAATTCATCCTTATTTTCCCGATATATATATATATATATATATTTCACATTTCCGAGATAAATTCCCATGGTGGAAAATTTTTGGGTTATCACCATAATTTCGTATCTTGATCAATTGGACTTAAAATTTAATTATTTCTTCTTTATTGCTCAAGATGACGTAAGTCCATGATTAAGATGTCAATTTCTTAAAGAAATGACATCGAATTTTTGGGTCTGACAGTACCCCATGGCTAACGCTCACGGTACATCGTGCTCCCGTGGATCCTTATCACCTATTTTCGTTGTCTCAAAATCTCGTGCGAGCATGTTAGTGTCAAACACACAGTAGTACACGATGGCTCAAGCACGATTTATTACTCATTACATCACATTCACAAACCACGTGTGAGCAGGTCAATGCAAGACACACAACAATACATGACGGTTGTAACACGATTTTACTCAACAGACAGCACAATCATGAAACTCTTGTGCGAGCAACTCAGTGTAAGACACACAGCATACCTAAGGTATCGAGCACGGTATAATAGGAATTTACATGAGAGCATAGTCAGAGCAAGACACATAACAATACTCAAAGGCTTTAGCACGATTCCCAAAATCTAGTGCGAGCATCTCGAGTGGAACACACAGCATCACCTGAGGCATCGAGCACTCTTTTCGTTTTCTCAAAATCCCTTTGACAACAATGTGCGTGTAGGGCTGGTCAATATATCGTTATCGTTCATGCTCTAACACGTTTTCACACAAAAAAGAAATTGAATGGGCTCCATGTATAGTCATGAGTGAGAGGGCAATCTCCCTTCAATCACTCTCTAAAAGCATTTCATGTAAATTATCAAACCGAGAGCCCGTCTATTATTATTCTTTCTCAAAACATTTACGAAAACCTTTTTTCAGAACAATCATAGAAGTCATGCAACTTATACTATGGACTTATTCTCATACGTAGTTTTCTACTTAGATATACCAATATCTATATACTTTTCGTATACATTCGCACACAGCAGGTAAGAAAACATACGCATAGCTATCTCTATAGCTCACATAAGTCCCTTACCTCGAATCACACTTGTATTGCTTTCCTTCGATTCTCATTTCTCGTGATCCGCTCTATCGATTTCCAACGATATCCTCCGAAGCTGAAATTATGTATTACTCACATCAGTATATTGTCATATACTTCATTTCACTTGCATGATATTCAAATCAATGCATTTGGCCATTTATTCCATTATGGGACTTTATCCTTTCACAAGTCCATTTCGAGTATTCAACTCATTTTCGAGAATCTCTCAGACTCCTCGAGTCTATCGATTCGTATTAAACTGGTATTAAGTTTATAATACCTCAAGTTCATCATTTTCATTTCATTGTGGCATTTCATCAAACACCACAAATACTCAATATTTGCATTTCCATTTCTAACACAGAACTTCACCAAACAGTTACACCAACATATAAACATATTCAATAACACCTTTACATGCTCAAATATCCATTAAACCATGCCTACTCGATTTTCTATCATTAAATCGATTCTAGGCCTTATCTTTGTTTAAGCATGTTTATCACATTTTAACCATTAACCTATATACCAATCAACTTATACAAGTATATAGATCAACATATTTGAGATTGATGCATTGAAATCTTACCAATCTCAGCTTTTCTCATTTTTCACAACTTTGAAGAAAAACTTCTTTTCTCCTTCGATTTAGTGATTCAGCCTCTCGTTTCCAACTATGTTGTTCTTCTCCACTCTATGAACAAATTTGATGAAATGAACTCCTTTCAAATCTCTAAGGAAAGTACTAATGGTCAAGAGAGGAAGTTAGGTCACTTGGTTGCAAAATATGGAAAGGTTTTATGTTCTCTCGTGAATTGTAGTTCAGCAGGCCCTGTTTTATAGAAATTGCCTTGATAAGATCGATCTCCCTAAGTGAAGGATCGATCTGTAGCTTTTTTTAGCCTTTCAAAATTGAGTTTTCAAGCTTAGGAGATCGATCTATCGAAGAACATGAGATCGATCTCTCCCAGGCCGAGAACTTCTCAGATCGATCTGGCAAGGTAATGAGATCGAACTGCTTCAGGCCGATGGTTAATGGGAACGATCTGCTTGGACTGAGGATCGATTTCTTTTTTCAAAATGCCTCTAAGATCGATCTCTCTTGCATTAGAGATCGATCTCCCCTTGTCCTGCAGCCATACTTAGCCAATTTTCACTCCAATTCTCTAGGCTAACTTCACTTCGATTTACCACACTACTCATTTTGCATTCATTACACATTTATCACTTCAAAAGGTCCATTTCTTATTATTCATACTTAATGAAACTTGCGTGTACATCACGAATCCATATAACAAGTGTGTACATCAGATTTACAGACCTTACATTACTTATGATTCATATACATTAACGAGTGTATACATAGGGAACCATAGGGGTTACATGTAAAAATACGGGTCTTACAGTTTAGTCTGCCAATAGATTAAGGCTGAGCACCAGAAGCCAGTAAGTTTGCTTAAGTTGTTGCCAGTGTCTACTTGGAAATGAGAGCACATAACTATGGACTTTATTATAGGATTGCTAAGGGCCCAAGGGGTCATGATGCAATCTGGGTGATTATAGACCGACTGACTAAAAGTGCCCACTTCATTGCCATCAAGAGCACTGATTCACTGGATAAGCTAGCAGATTTGTATGTCAGAGAAGTAGCACGTTTGCATGGGGCACCTATGAGCATCACTTCTTATAGAGATCCCCAGCTCACTTCAAGGTTTTGGACTAACATTCAGGAAGTCATGGGGTTTCGATTGAATTTAAGCACTGCCTACCATCCTCAGACGGACAATTAGTCCGAGCGGACTATTTAGACATTAGAGGACATGTTGAGCGCATGTGCATTGGACTTTAAAGGCTCGTGGGATGATCATTTGCCTCTTACGAAATTTGCTTATAATAATAGTTATCATGCTAGCATTGGAATGGCTCTGTATGAAGCTCTATATGGAAAAAGATGTAGATCCCCAATTGCATGGGAAGAAGTGGGTGACAAGAAAAGACTTGCTCCCGAATTGGTTGAACAAACACCTAGAGGTGTTCAGCTAATCTATGATAGATTGAGGATGGTACAAAGTAGACAAAAGAGTTATGCATATGTGTGGAGACATCCTCTGGAATTTCAAGTTGGGGACTTTGTATTTGCAAAGGTGTCTCCGATGAAGGATGTCACGCGCTTCGAAAAAAGAGGGAATTTAAGTCCTCGATTCATTAGTCCATTCGAAATAGTGGGAAAGTGTGAGACGTTGCCTACCGACTTGGACTAACCCCCACATCTGTCAGGAATACACGATGTCTTCCACATTTCCATGTTGAGGAAGTATTATCCGGACCTTTCTCATGTTATTGAGTATGAACCATTGGAGATTCGGGAAGACATGAGTTTATGTTGAGCAACCAATCCGGATCCTCGATAGAAAAGAGAAGATACTTTGATATAAGATGATTCCATTGGTAAAGGTTCTTTGGCGACACCACTTGACAGAAGAAGCTACGTGGGAGCTAGAGAGCCACATGAGAGAGAAGTACCCACATATATTCGATGGACCAGCCTGAATTCGAAGGACCGAATTCCTTAAAGGTGGGGAGAAATGTAAAACCCAAAATTTCCATATTAGTAAGTAATTGAAAGTTAAGAAATAACTAAGTACTCGAAATAATGTAACCAAGCCCAAAGTGATCAAAGCGCTCGGGATTGTGGAACGGAGCCTGGTGGCACAAAAATTGAGGTAAGGCTCTGAGCCTGAGAATTTGCTTTATAATTATGTATATGTTCATGAAATGATGTTGGGAAGTGAAAACAAAAGTAATGAAAGTAAAAAAGCTAATGAAACTCGAGTTTACGATAAACTGAGAAAAACTAGTTAAGGAAATAAATTTGGAATAAATTATTGAAATTCAAGAAAATTATTTTGAGACCATGGGAAGTTAGGATAAGGTAATATTGACTTGGGAAATTAAAATCAAAGGCAAATAATGAGGTTTCGGTGTTCAAATGAATTTTTAAAGTAAACCAAATGCTTAAAGTCATTTTATTCGCTATTGATCGAATCGAGTAAAATGAGCTCAATCGGGGAAACTTTCTTAAATAAGTGACCCCAAAAGTTTTATGAGAGATACTAGAGACATAATAAAACATTGGAGAGGTGAGAATTTGGAAGAAATTGGAGTAGCAATATTTTTTAAGGATTTTTCAAATCAGGCCATGGCCTGTTCTATTTTCAGGAAATTGGACAACCAGCAATGTTGGCCCAAATTGAGGCCCATCCCAAGGCCAAAAATTTCAGCCTTCTCCAGATTAAATCTAAACTCCTTAAGCTTGAAGTGGCCCCTGGACTCACCCCGAAAACCTTAGCCAATTGGGAGAACCAACTCCTTCTTCCAACCATAGGTGTTACTGTACAAGCTTGCTTTGGTGATTTTTTCAAGCCCTTTCCAGCCATTTTCTGACTTTAACCAAGAATAACTTATTCTTCCTACTTGACCCCTCTAAAACATATAAAAAAATTTAGCTCCATTTAAGTCATTTTCTGGGTAAAATCCTAGAGAGAAAGTAAAGGACAGAAACTGTCATGTTCATAAGGTTAGAGAAAGCTTGATTTTAAATGTTTTTGGCTAGATTTTGTTATTGTATTGGATGATTTTAAGATGTAAACTTGATAATTTACAGTTAAGGAACAATTTGGAGAATCATAGGAGTGGTCAACTGTGGTCAAAGGTAAGAGGAAGTTGATGATTGATGAAGATGATGAACTATGTTCTTACTTAATGATTTTTAATGATTTTGTTGTTGAGTGAAATTGATGGAATTAATTCCAGGACACTTAAATGATTTGGCCAACCTTGGATTATTTTGTAAATGGTGGAATGTGGTTTGATTTAAGGTTGATAATTGTTAAGGATTACACTGAAAAGTCTGGTTTAAAACTTAGTTTAACAAAAAACCGAAAAGTGTGAAATTTGACGAAATGGGTTTGATGATAAACATGAATTGTGAATGTGAATGAGTATTTAGACCATTATGATGGTGAATATGAAGTTAGAAAAATAAAATTGGCAAGAATAACTTGAACTGGTACTTAAATCGGTGAAACCGAGAAAATAAGCAAAGTTGGCGAAAAAGTCAAGATTGGTCAAACTTTAAGAAAGTAAATGCATATTTCAATGTTTTAAAGTAAGACTGACCTTTATTTAAACATATCATATTATTTTGGGCAGCTTGGGTATTCGACATACTAATCGAGATGATTTTGAAATTCGATAAAATTGCACTGCACCAAGGCGAAAGAGGTAAGGGATGTGTTTTAAGTAGTATTGGCCTTCAAATTCTCTACTCGATTCATGAAATTAGTTAGTATGCCCAAAATGTTAGAGAGAAATATTTTTCGAATCTAAAAAGCTACTTTTCAGTATAAATTGAAGAAAAGCCCATTCTTTGAACACTCCAAGCTTGTTTTAGCATGTTTTCTGATCATTTTAAATTTATATATGTTTTAAAAGATTGATATTTGTTATGTATATAAGTATTTGGAAAAGATATCTATATGTATTTAAATATTTGAAAAAATGATATATGTTATGTGAAAGTGATTTTTGAATAAGATGTGGAGGCCACCTCTTAAATCCTATGGGAACAAAGTGCCACATAATCGTCACATTTTATGAATGAGTTTTTAGTCATTAGAGAATTTGATTTAAATTCGATTTTATGAGCTTATGGGTTAATAAACCCGAGAAAGAATTTTGAAAGTTTTATTTTTAGACTGAGGTAATATGTAAATCAAGACATCTGTCATGCATAGGTCGTGTGGAGTTTGGACCAACGTAGTGCATGCCTTTGGACACTTTGGAACGATTAGTCCCTTGTGATGCATGTCAAACCACGTTGGGTATTTGTGTCACTCAGAGCTTTTTGATTCGCCACTCTCTATTTTAGGATATATTTGTTTAGTGGCGTAGGGCATTGTAAGACCCTGATCTAGTCTGCAATCCCTCTTTACCACGGCCGTAGGTACCCTATATGTTAAATGATCATGACTTATGGTTAATACATATAAATGCCTAGTTTTTATGACTTGTTTGTCTGATTGAAAGAAAAATGATAAGTTCTGTATCTATTTCGATTTGAATGACCAGTTCTGTATCTGTTTTGATATGAATCAGTTTTGGAAATTTAGTTCTGTTATATGTTTGTTTTGACTTCGAAGAAAAATATCTGTTTGTTTGACCTTAAAGAAAATTTATTTTCTGTCTGTTCGATTTTGAAGAAATGATAAGTTTCAGAATATGTTTGATCTGGTTTGGCTTTTTAAAGTATGTATGCTTTTCGAAATGCATATGAATACATCAATTTTTTTTACTAAGTATGGCACAAAGCCTTCTATTTTCTGATATTATATTTCTCATTGCTTTGATGGATTACTTACTGAGCTATATGAGCTCACCACCTTTTCTCTCCCCCTTTCAAAGTACTTTCAGTGATCGCATCTACACTTAAGCATAGCGGTCGTGGACGAGCGAACCCGACCCTCTTTTGGATTGCTTTTGAATAAGCATGGTATATAATAGTTACTTTTCAGACATTATGTAAAGCATAGACAGTTATTGTGAATGATAATTTTAGGATGTAAGTTAGGTGTAAATGTTGATAACAGAGTTGTAACTACGCAGTTTAATGACATGTATGTAACTTGATATTGTTGAGTATGGATATGATGATGAGATGTGTTGATGACTAAGAAAAGAAATTAAAATCAACTGGATTGCAAATATAAACTGCGCTTTCACTTTGGAGGTGGGTAAAGTCCAAAATATGTCGTTATGCTGGAGAAATTTTGTAAAATAAATTGGTTAAGTATTTGACACTGATAGGAATGCAACATAAGTAAAAGCTTGGAAAAGTTTAAATTAACCCATTTTTTCGCGCTTCCGGGGCGTTACAGTATGTTTGTGAAATTTTATATGTGAGTGATGTATTATGAGCAAACTAAGACCTTGGGTTATATGAGATGTTATGGATATGTTAATTGATGATTTAAATGTGTTTACAGATGCATTGAGAATTGGTTCAGAGTATTGGATGATTGGTAGAGGTTTAGGATTGAAAGATTAGGTGTTTTTGGGAGTTAGGACATCAAAAGATTGGTGTTTTAGGTCAAGGGATCGATCCCCTATCTTTAAAGAATCAATCCATAGATCACTAAAGCTAAAAATGAACAGTCACAAGACAAGGGATCGATCCCCTAAGGCAAGGGATCGATCCCCTAAAGTTAGAATGTCCCATTTGTGCAGTAAAGCACATAGGGATTGATCTCCTTTCTAAAGGGTTCGATCTCCTCAGCCCAGAACATGTTTTTAGGGCATTTTAAAGGGAAGATATCGATCCCCTTCCTAAAGGGATCGATCTCTTCGTGTCCTGAAACTTTAAAACGTGTTTTAAGAGCTCGAGAAAGTTATAGAAAAAGGAGAAAAACTAAGAAAGGAAAGGAAAATAGTGAAAAAGAGAAAGAAATGAGAGAAAACCCAAAGGAACTTACCCCATTTTGATATGCAACCTCCATTTTCATCAAAAATGAGTTTTTGAGTGAGAAGAAGAAAGAGAAGAAGAAGAAGAAGAAGAAGAAGAAGAAGAAGAAGAAGAAGAAGAAGAAGAAGAAGAAGAAGAAGAAGAAGAAGGTTTTGACTTCACAATGGAAAAGTAAAGGTAATAAGTTTTTATTTTGGATTTTAATTAATGGATATGGTTGGTTTAAGATTATTGATTTTTGTATTAATGAGAATTTATGGTTTGAAGGTATTGGTTGGTGTGGAGAGCTTAGAGAGAGAAAGCTAGGATTTCTCTACCTACAAAAGGTATGATTTTTATAAATTCTAATAAAATTATATGTTGATATTTGTGGCTTGATCTATAGATTTGCTTAAGTAATTTCTTGAAATAAAATTAGTGGAATGATGACTATGGTTTAGTCATTGATGGAGTTAAGGTTTGTAGGGATGATTAGTTTGTGTTGATGAACTCTTGATTGAAATCATGTTAAGGATGAGCAAAAAAGTTTACAAAAGTATGACATGCTCATAGCTAGATTATGGTTGGGAATTGTGTTTTAGGCTACAGGAAATCATTAAGGAAAATGTAGAATATTACCTTAAGATGTGTCTATGATTAACTTATTTAAAGAATGTGAATTGTAATGATGGTTTGAGCAATTAATGGCCATTATTTTAAAAGTATAGCCAAGGCTTTCTAGGAAATATATTGAGCCAAGGAAAGTGCTAGGATCCCATTGGTGATAAGACCTTCACATTTGAGGTAAAAGATATGTTGGTTGGTATGTAAGAGTCCAAAAGGACATATTTGATGCATAAAAGGATTAGGAAACCATGAAATTAGCTTATTTGGAAGTGTGTTGGAAAAAGTTAGGCTCAAATGCATTAGATTTGAAAAGCTTTTAAGAGCACTATAGGATTTGCAAGCATATCATGAATCCCCTACACCCAAAAGATCTATCCCCTCTTCAAATTTTGAAATATATTGTACTATTGAACCTCCAAAACAACCCATTGACTTTCGAAATCAATTTGTAACATATCTATGCATGATTTGACAACCTATATGCTATGTTAGTTACTTTGGTAAGTAAAACTTGGGTCGTTTTTTATGTTTTATCTGAAGTGATACTGAATGGCTCACTTTTAGCTTTTGTACTTTGTTTTAAGACAAAAAGCAATGTTTAGCGTATGTGTACGTGTCCGGAAGTATCCTTACATGTCTATTCAGAATGGTTCATTTAATTGTGTCGAATGGCACGATATTTTCATTTTTAGATGTTGTTACACTTAGACACGTGTACAACTATCAGTGCTCACTTGTCCTTGAGTTACTATTGAACCAACCAAGGCCATAGGTCTCTGTTAGTGGCGCTTTACTCGTAAGCTCAGGGTTTCGGCTGCTATATCTCTTTTGAGCTTAGAGATTCAAAGCCACTCTAGTTGCATATTGACTACATGAGTTCTGCCTATTCTCCACCATTCGATTCAAGATCAGTTCTGATTTAGTGTTAGTTTTGATTCCATATTTGCTTTGATTTCGTATTTTGATTTGATAAGTATGTTTTGATAAGTATGATTAAAGCATACCTATGTTATGTATTTGATTTGATAGGTAAGTTATGAAAATAATTGCATGATTTGAATTGCATTTGTTAATTCGCATCATTATTTTGATGCTATTGTGCTTGCAAACATGTTTCTTACTGAGCATTTAGGTCACCCCCAATTCTTTTCAGATTGACCTAACAGTGATTCGCAGAGTGTCACATTAGGTGGATCAGCTTCAGGAGCCTCTCCAGGCTCATGTCATAGTCAAACGAGGTATCCACAATTTTTTTTTTGTTCCAAACAGTAAGGGCACAAGCTAAGTTATCTCTATTTATGTAAGTTATTTTGGGATGGGTGTAACTGTGAGGCTATAACAGATGTCTAATGTAGTTAGTTAGTCTAAATTGGAGATCAATTATAACCTCATTCATAGGCTGATATATTCAAAGTATCCTTCATGATTCTTTTTGCATTAATATAGATTAGATCAAATGAAATTGAATGCAATATTGATATGGATGTTCAAGTTAGATCAATGATTAACTGCTTTGTATCACTCTAATATTTAGATTGGGACCATGGACTACGAGAATCTCAATTATAATATTAAAGGATTAAATAAGTTAATCGCAAGCTACACTACACATAGACAACAAGTAAGAATAAAGGAAAAAGTTAATCGCAAGCTACACTCCACAATTCTATCTTCCATGACAGAACGAAGGATGTAGAAGTGGACAAACATTTTATCAAAGAGAAACATGAGCTGGAATAATGTGCATGCCATATATTGTAACCAGTGACTAAGTTGCTGATGTTCTTACAAAGGGATTGCATAGGAAGCAATTTGAAAATCTAGTGAGCAACCTTGCCATGAAAGATATCTTCAACCAAGCTTGAAGGGAAGTATAGAAAAGTCAACTATATTAAATTTAGAAAATATGTAAATATTTGTATCTCTAGAATTAAGGTTCGACAATCCTTCAATTATAAGGTTTAAATTTATACTAATTTAGTTTCCTAGTTACTTCTTAACTGCAGTTGTATAAAATCTTAAGAATTTTATATAATTTAAGTAAGATTCTTAATAAAATATTATAAACTTTCACATCTACATAACCTAATTGTCACTACAATAAAGTACTCAATGTTATCTCTCCCCTTTTTTTAAGATACGGATTAAGGTATACAAAGTGTAATCTTAAATCCTTTAGAAAAGTAAGATGATTACAGGTTTTGATTTATAAAGGAATTACAAATAAGACTAAAAGATGTACAATCAATTTTTTCTGAAACCCCAAGGAAAACTTGATATATGAATGATGAAATGTTTGGAATTTTAGCTCTTGAATATTGAGCATTTTGATTCTTGATTCGCATCCTAGCTACCTAGACGTGAAAACCACAAGTGCACGGGTCGCGCAAGTAATAACAGGAATTAAGTCCCAGATTATCGTCCCATAAAGAAACAAAGTTAGCCTAACTAAGAACCAGTTCATTTTACTGTAAGTATATCCTAGCAAATTAGGAATATTAAGAGGGTGATCTACAAGGTTTAATTTGAAAATACTGAAAAATCCTAAAAATAATGAAAATTATAAAATAAATTAAATAGAGCAAAAATTACTTACAGAGCTCCAAGCAAAATAAAAGCAATAATTTGCAAAATAGAAATACTAAAACTAGAGTTAATTCGTGTGAATAAACTAAGATTCTAATATAAGAGAACGTAAAATAAAATGAATAAAACTAGAAAATTCTAATATGAAAATCAAATTTCCTGTGCTTAATCTAATTAATTTAAAAAAATAAAAAAATGTATAGTAATCTAACCTAAGGCCTAATTCTAATAAAAATTCTAAAATATTCCTAAGTATAACTTTAATTCTAAATGCCTAAATTGGTAACCCTAAATTATATACTAAATTAATAAAATGCCTAAATAAATATTAAAGTCTATTCTAAATTATGCATGAGAAATAATTTTTTTATAAATTAATTAACTAAAACATAAATTTAAAATTTTATAACTAAAAAACTTAATTATCTAAACTAAAATAACATCTTAAAACAATAAAGTAGATTACTACAGTAATATACCAACAAATAAACTAACCTATTAATATAACAGCATACTATACTAATTAATCATCATGGAATCAGAATAAAAAACTAACAATGCAAAACTTGGCAATTTATGAAACCATGACAACTCCTTCACGCCCTGCTTTGCCACCCTTCCGTCTCCTTCTGCTAACAAGCATAGTACGCCAGCTGCCTTCTTGTCAGCGTACCTGCTCCTGTACAGTCAGCCACAGCATAGCAGGCAACACCATCCTCCCACTAAGCTGCCTTGCACTGTATTTGTAATCACAGTTGCTCTAGCGAGATTCACGTCCCAGCTACAACAACACCAAGCAGTAGTTGAACATAAACATGCTAGCATTCTCTGCTATCAGCTTTCCTTCACTGTACCACATTCTATGCTTGTGTTCTTATGCTTTCTACTTCAGTGAACTCCATGCCGTCTACTGCTTCTGCCCAGCATAGCTCAGCGCTGCTTCACGCACCACCATTCCTGCTGCCAACATTCCTGCTCAGCACAGACTAGCTATGTTGCAACTCTTGCACACAACAGCAAGGGGCATAACAGAATAGTAAAGTAGGATTTTAAAGAATGAACAATGCATATAGGAATTAAAATAGAACAAAAGCAGAAGTTGTTAACTTGTAAGCTTAAAGTAGTAAATATAAAACAAAAAATGGAAATGTAATGAAACCAAGAGCCAACGAAAGGAAATAAAAATGAACAGTAGCTACAACCATAAAATAGAGCAGAGCAGAGGAAGCATTCTGCCACTATCACCGCAAGGTATAGACCAGCCTCTTCGTACATCCAGCAGCTGTTTCATCTAACAAGGACATCAGCATACATATCGAACGGAAAAACAAATGCAGCAGGTTCTTTCATATTGTAGCTGATCAGCAGATACGTCAGACAAATTTCGTGCAACAGTAAGCTTCCAGTCGCATTCATAAACAAAAAGAAATTGAAGCAGTAACTGATAACCAGGATCAAAAGAAAATAGTGGAGAACACTAGAAACATGGAAGAGTAAGGGATGTGAAGCACAAGAATCCCAAGCAATTAACCAATAACCCAACAGTGGATCAAGGAACAAAAAAACATCCGTATAAAAGCACAGCAGAGAACAAACATACGAAAGACGAAAGAAATCGCAACAACAAAAGAACAAAAAATCTAATCTAAATATGGCTTTTGTAACTAAAGATAAGGAAGGATCAGAAACAATGAAATAAAACTTAAAGAAAAAATTGAAACTAAATTTCACTTTCGGTAAAATAAGGTGTTCAAACAAATTTGAAATTAGAAAACACCTAAACTGAATCCAAACTATTCTAAATTACTTATAAACATTAAAAAAAGTGCTTAACAGAGAATTTTAATTTTAGAAAGTAATGTAAAAAAAGAAACCTAAAGTAAAGGGATGCAACAAAAGATTGAAACATGCGGCTGCTGTCACTAGCCTCCTCTACCCCAGCAAAAAGTTTAATGAACAATACAAGAGCAATGGAACAGAGCATAACAAAGGAAGCTAATGGTTGTCTTGCCCTCTCCGAGAACATAGCAAAATACCAAGCATCAAACCAGTAACCAAGACTATCGAAGTAGAAAAGAGAACGAGGCTAACAAAAATATATATAACTAATAAAGGGAAGGAACTTTGCATTAAAGAAATTTAAGTATGAAAAATAACAAGAAATAAAGCTTGCAAAATGAAAAGAAAAAAATGGTGGTTACTGTCACCAGCCAACGTAAAAAAAAAAAAACTCTAAAAAGAAACAACTTAAACCTAGCAGCCAACTATTCTCCCTTCCAATTGTCTCATCATTTTCTATTTATATACAAAATTGGGGGTAAAAAGGTAATTTCCAATCTTAGATGAGTTGGCATTGTTTGGCCACTTGTCTTCACACCATTGGCTTCTAGAGAAGATATTTTCATGTCATTTGTCTTCTTGTCCACTTGGATGTGCAATGTGGTATGGCTTGTGTCTTCCATGAGGTGGCCACAGTGTCCGTTGATCTTATCCTTCAAAGGTGAATAAAATATGGACACTGGGCGTCACATGTGTCTGGAAGAATGGTGACTCATGCTGCAAAATGGTAGTGGTCCAGTCTCATTTTTAGCCTATTTTCAGTCTATTTTCTACTGAAATGACTGAAATTCATCCGGATTTAATTTATCTGCAAACTTAAGAATTTTAATCAAATTTAGGGATATTAATAAAATAATATGGGGATTAAAATAATTAATTCAAAAATTACATATAAATAATTCTATTTTAATAGAATTATCACTCTCCCAAACTTGAGCTTTTGCTTGTCCTCAAGCAAAACAAAATAAATGTAGGAACTGACAAGTACCAAACAAAATGATTTCCCCAATAGTATCCTCAAAGAAAAAGTACAAACTCTGATATCAACGATTCACAATTATAAGTCTAACACACAAAATCATTCAATCATAAGTCTTAACCCAATTTGGACTGCTTATGTGTGTGTGAAAATGTCAAAGCCACTTGACAGTATATTACCCATATCAGATTATGCAAACACAGTAAATGCAAAATCAATGACAAGTGATCATTCCCATAAGTTTGCTTTTCACTTCTCTCTCCACTAATGTAGTCACACTCAACCAAAGATCAATAGGACTTGATTCAGCTTATAATGTAAGGCCAGGGTTAAGGTATGATAAAGTTGATTTAGGTTTAATTACCCCTCAACATACATTACTTTTAGGATCTTTGATGTAAAAGCTCATAATTACTACCCCAAACTTATTTATTTTGCTAAACATTTTTATTCTATTTTTGTATTTTTCTTCTTCTTCTTTTTTTAAGACTTTTCAATTTCATTATCACCTATAACCCATATGTACATAGCTCAAAATATATCCTAGTGAAATTACACATTTTCAGGGTAAGGGATAGGAACAGAGTGTTTAAGCTAAGGAAAAATGTGCAGGTGTATTTACAGAGAAAAGATTATTTGGCCCAGATGGGTGACTAGGGGTAAAATATATATAAGGATGGCTAGAAATGCTCAAACGATCCAAAGATGGCCTAAATCATTTCTATAATTAAGTGTGATATAATATTTCACCTCGAGATAAGATCAAACAAATTTTAGAATATGATACACAAAATCAACTGAACAAATGCAATCCTATGTCCACATAAGCTTTCTCTAAATAAGTATACAGATTCATGACATGACATGTTCATAAAATGAGGAAATATCAATCAAAATCAAGACAAATTCAAGAATTCAACTTCATACTTTTCATACAATCATGCTTCTTATTCAATCAAAGTCAGACTAAATCATGGGGTTATATCATCGGAATATGGGGAAAAAATCACATGCTAAGTACTAAATCATCCCAAAATCAAACAATGAGAGCTCAAATTTTTGAAAAAATTTTCAATTCTGCTAAAACATTTTCAAAATGCTCAAGTGAATCCTCTCCACCCCCAAACTTAAAGTGCACAGTGCCCTCAGTGTGCAGATAATATAAGAATTAAAGCTCAAGAATATAATACTCCCCTATCTAATGATGAAGAACAATTGAAGCTTGATGAGAACGTGCTGTTGCAAAGGCTATCTGTAAAAGAAACAAAGAAAGAAGCAACAGAAAAAAGAAAAAGAACTGTACAAAAAGTAAAAAGAGAGATAAAGTACATCAAATAAAGTGACGCTAAGTAGTAGGATCAGAAGCAGGAGGATCAGCTAAAGTGGTAACGAAATGCTAATGGTCAAATCCTCCCCTAAAATAGTGCTTAAGTCTACACTCATTAACCTTAAAGGGTTGTTTCAAAGTCTCATCCATGATCTTAATGGCTCCATTAAAGAATACTTATGTAATGGTGAAGGGTCCTGTCCACCTAAACTTAAGCTTTCCTGGAAACAACTTCAAGTGAGTATTAAAAAGCAGTACTTGCTGGCCTAACTCAAAGTGTCTCTCTTTTATTTTCATATCATGCCATCGCTTAGTCTTTTCCTTGTAGAGCTTGGCATTCTTATATATATGTAACCTGAACTCATCTAACTGGTTAAGATGTAGCAGCCTCTTCCCCCCCCCCCTGGTTGTATCTAAATTGAAATTCAGGTTTTTAAGGGCTAAGTAAGCCTTATGCTCAAGCTCCACTGGCAAATGACAGGCCTTACCATAAATAAGATGATAAGGGGTGATGAGTGCCATATTTTTATTATTTATTTCCTTCTACATTTTAATATTTTGCTATGCTCCTCATGTTAATTAGATTACTTATGTTAATTTTGTGATTTTGGCAGATAAATTGGGCTTCAAGAGTTTAACCAAAGAAATTGGACAGTTTTAGTGTTGTTTGGAATTTTGGCTTTAAACGGAGTTCCAGTCCTCTAAATTATGCAAAGTCGGGCCTAGTGAAACGTTGATTAGTGATTTACAACTTTGAAGAAGAGCCTATGATTCAATTCAGCCTATTTCCACTCCAAAACCAGCTGTGAATAGAAAGCCCAAATATGTTAACCTTTTCCTACTTGTAATATGATTATCGAATTTAGGTTTTTTTTTACTATATATATATAGTTTCGTTTCCTTTAGGGAGGATAGAAGAGAAATACTGAAGAGGGTAGCAGTCGAATTAAAAAAAATTCACCCTCTAAATTTTTATTTTCGTTTCCAATAATCATGTGCTGCTAAATCCTTTATTCGATTCAAGGGAATTGAATCCAGTAGGCTTCAATAATTGAGAAACACGTTTCGTTGTTCTAAACTATTTTTTGATTCAATTATCTATTGTTTTGGTATTAATTGATTAAATTGCATGAGAAAATTATATGATTTGGCCAATTAGATAATCTTCGTATGTGATTGTATGCAATCTAAAATTTTCACAATTCGTAATTATTGTGTTAGAAATCAGAATCAATAGCATTTAGGGTTCGTCAACTCTAAGTGAAACAAAAGAACGGATTAAACATTCAACTCGTGGCTGGAGTGTTAATCGGTTAGTAATCTTCCTAGATTGTTAATGCTATTCCTAGTCTAAATAGGATTGTGTCAAAACCGATTTGATTAGGGATAAGAATTTAATTAGGGTGCAGGCTTGAGTTAATGATAACAGGGAAGAAGAGATAATATCTTGCTGGGAGATAATACCTTAGCTAAATAATTGAAGACAAGATGGTAAATTAGGTGTTAATGATCAATTGTTAGTTACTGGGTAGTTCCTTTGAATCAAAGTTGTTAATCTTGGTTTACTCTCTTCATAATTAATTGAATATCAATTCTGTTTTAGGATTTTAATTCTGTTAAATTAAACCCCCTAAATTATTTTAGTTATTGCATGATAATTAATCCACCAGTCTCAAGGGTTCGACCTGAATTTACCGCGACTGCAAAATTTCAATAAGACCAGTAATTTAACTTTGGTTGAATTCAACACTCACCAAGGGGACATCCCTATAGGTGTTTTGAAGGCTGTCCTATAGGCCCAAAGTGCATCATCTAACCTAATGGACCAATCCTTCCTACTTGGATTCACTATTTTCTTTAATATCCTCTTAATCTCCTTATTGGATAACTCTACCTGACCACTAGTTTGTGGATGATAAGCAGTGGCTACCTTATGCTTGACCCCATATTTCTTTAATAGCCCATCAAAACTCTTTTTGCAAAAATGGTATCCCCCATCACTAATGATGGCTCTAGGTGTACCAAATCTCGTAAAAATATTCTTTTTTAAAAACCTTGTCACCAACTTGGCATCATTAGTTGGTAAATCCATTGCTTCAACCCATTTTGACACATAATCTACGGCCACTAAAATGTAGAGATTGCCATATGAAGGAACAAATGGTCTCATGAAGTCTATACCCCAAACATAAAAAAGCTCTACTCCCAAAATATTAGTCAGAGGCATCTCATTTTTTTTAGAAATATTGCCTACCCTCTGACATCTATCACATTTCATCCTAAAGTAATGGGCATCCTTAAACAATGTGGGCCAATAGTATCCAGATTGTAAAACCTTAGCAGATGTCATTTCTCCTCCAAAATGCCCTCCATAGTCAGAAGAATGGCAATGTCTAAGTATATCCTCTATTTCTTCTATGGGAATACACCTCCTTAAAATTTGATCTTTACATTGCTTATACAGGAAGGGCTCATCCCACACATAATACTTGACATCACTCAAAAACTTTTTCTTTTGTTGGGCAGTCAAATCTGGTGGCATCACATTATTCACCAAATAATTCATAAAATCAGCATACTAGGGCAAACTAGAGTGCCCAAAAGTAAATAACTGCTCATTAGGAAAGGACTCACTAATTACTGTACCATCTTCTGTAAGTCTACTCTCTAATCTAGATAAATAGTCAGTAACCTGATTCTCTGTCCCCCTCCTATCCCTAATCTCTAAGTCAAACTCCTACAGCAGGAAGATTAATCTAATCAATAGGCTTTGCATCCTTATTGGAGACTAAGTAATTAATGGTAGCATGATTAGTATATACTACCACCTTAGGGCTAATGAGATAGGATCGAAACTTATCAAAAGCAAACACTACAGCCAACAGCTCCTTTTCCATAGTAGCATAGTTTAATTGGGCTTCATTCATAGTCTTACTTGCATAATAGATAACATAAAAGACTTTTCACTTTCTTTGTCCAAGTACAGCCCCAACTGCATAATCACATGCATCACACATCAGCTCAAAAGGTAAACTCCAATCCGAAGCTGTGATTACAGAGGCTGTAACTAACTTCTCTTTCAAAGTCCTAAATGCTTCTAACCAACGCTCATCAAAACAGAATGCAGTATCTTTTTCTAGAAGATTACACAAAGACTTTGAGATCTGTGAAAAATCCTTTATGAACCTTTTGTAAAATCCTGCATAGCCTAGAAAACTCCTAATTCCTTTAATAGAGGTAGGGGGAGGTAACTTCTCAATGATTTCCACGTTGGCTTTATCCACTTCTATCCCTTTAGTCGATATCTTGTGCCCAAGCACTATACCTTCTTAACCATAAAATTACACCTTTCCCAATTAATCACTAAATTTGTTTCTTCACATCTCTTCAAAACAAATGCCAAGTTGTGCAGGCAAAGATCAAAGCTATCCCCAAATACAAAAATATCATCCATGAAGACCTCAAGAAAATCCTCCACCATATCATGAAATATGGCCATCATGCAACGCTGGAAAGTAGAAGGTGCATTGCATAGGCCAAAAGGCATCCTCCTAAAAGCAAACGCCTTATAGGGATAGGTGAAAGTGGTCTTTTCTTGGTCCTCTAGGGCTATAGCTATCTAATTGTACCCAGAGTATCCATTCAGTAGGCAGTAAGACTCATGACTAGCCAATCTATCTAGCATCTGGTCAATAAAAAGTAAAGAAAAGTGGTCTTTCCTGGTGGTCTTATTAGGTTTCCTATAGTTCATACATACTTGCCAGCTAGTGACAGTTCTAGTGGGGATGAGCTCATTGTTCTCGTTCTTAATCACAGTCATCCCTCCTTTCTTAGGGACATATTGAACTGGGCTCACCCAGGCACTGTCAGAAATGGGATATATGATCCCAGCATCCAACCACTTAATTATCTCTTTGTTGACCACTTCTTTCATTATAGGATTTAGTCTACAATGGTGCTCTACTGACGACCTATACCCTTCCTCCAACAGTATCTTGTGCATACATATTGAGGGACTAATACCATTGAGATCAGAAATAGACTAGCCTAAAGCTTTTTGGTGCTCTCTCAAAACCTGTAGTAATTTCTCCTCTTGATCAATAGAGAGAGCAGTAGAGACTATTACTAGCCTAGTAGAGGATTCACCTAGATAAGAATATCTAAGGTGTGAGGGTATGGGCTTAAGCTCTAAAGTTGGAGGATCACTAGTGGATGGAGAGATATCTAAAGCTGGACTAGATGAAGTATCTAAAGTTTCAAACTAGGCAATCTCCACGAGGGGAGTAACCTCTAATAGCTATAAAGCCTCATAAACATCATCATCATCCTCATTATATTCTTTAAGATTAACTGATTTCACTAATGAAGCTTCTAAATGGTTAAATGGGTGTGTCTTAGAAAACTCCTCGGTGATGTCTCTATCTACTATGTCCATCCTAAAACAATCTTGAGAGTCATCAGGGAACCTCAAAGATTTGAAAACATTAAATGTCACCTCCTGATCTTGAACTCTCATAGTTAATTCCCCCTTCTGCACATCAATCAATGTCCTACTAGTAGCTAAAAAAGGCCTGCCTAGAATGATGGGGACTTCCTTGTCTTCCTCCATATCCAACACAATAAAGTCTGCAGGAAAAATGAACTTGTCTACCTTAACTAGAATATCCTTAATGATTCCCTTCGAATACTTTATGGATCTATCAGCTAACTGAAGGGTCACTATGGTAGGCTTTGCATCTCCTACTCCTAACTTCTGGTATATTGACCAAGGCATGAGATTAATACTAGCTCCTAGATCACATAGGTCTTTACCAAAGAACTGATCTCCTATGGTGCAAGGTATGGTAAAACTACCTAAATTTTTTAGCATGGGGGGTAATTTCCTCTAAATGATGGCACTACACTCCTCAGTAAGTGCCACTGTCTCATAATCCTCTAATCTTCCCTTCCTCAAGAGGATATCCTTTATAAACTTCACATAATTAGGCATTTTCTCTAAAGCATCTACGATAGGAATGTTAATGTGAAGCTTCTTAAACACCTCAAGAAATTTAGCAAATTGTTAATCAAGCTTCTGGTTTTGGAACCTCTGAGGAAAAGGTAATGCAGGTCTAACTGGAGCAAGTGTAGTGGTAACAAGTGTAATATCAAATGAAAAGGAAGGTTGTGAAGAAGAAGATGAAGATGAAGAAGTGCCTGACTTAGTTTTCTTTCCAGCCTGATCATCACGTTCCTACTCTTTTTGAATTGCCTCTTTAGAACCTAAGGGGTTTACCATTGTGGACTTAACAGGACTGGACCTATCATGTGGATCATCTAACTCTCTACCGCTCCTAAGAGTTATGGCTTAAACATGCTCCTCACCCTCCCTTTGTCTGACAGGATTAGCTTCGGTATTACTAAGTAGGGTCCCTTGTGGACCTTAGCCAACCTGGACTTCTAGATTCTTAGCAGAGGCTGCTTGATTCTGCAAGATAGTCGTGAACATCTCCTTAAGTGAAGGCTTCTTCTCAGCTGCAGCTGCTGGTGTAGGTAAGTACTGCATAAGTGGTGGTGGTGGTCGATGATGTTGAAATTGATGTGGGTGATGGGAATGATCAGGCTGATGATGTAGAAGCTGTTGAGGTGGTGGTACATGAACCGGTGGAGTGTGAGACCCCATATAAGTATAACTTTATATATATATATATATGTAAATGGTGATGTACTTATAAGGTGAAGTGTAAGTGATGTAAAGTCCATAAATTAAATGTACACACTTGTAGTAAGAGTTTGTGATGTACATACAAGTTTCATTTTGTATGAATATGGAGAAATGGACTTTTGTATGTGATAAGTGTGAGTGGAATGGAATATGAGTGGTGTGGTAAAATGGAATAAAGATTGCATGAGTTATACATTTCCATTTAGCTTTGTATTCTATACTTTTGGGTAAAATGCACACAAGTTTTAATGTGTATAAAGTATGAATGGATGCCATTTTCAAGTCTTAAAGGTAACAGAATGGGGAAATGACCATGCAAGCAAATTAAGGATGTTTGGGTGTGAGTTACTGCAGAAAAACTACAAAAAATTTAGAAAATATGAAGGTCAGATCGATCTCATCGGATGAGGGATCTATCTGGAAGAGCCAAAATGCTCTTATCCGAGTAATAGGAACAGTGCAAATCGATCTCTAATGGAGCCAGATCGATCTCTTAAACATTCTGTAAAATGAGGATCGATTCTTAAGGCAAACAGATCTGTTTACTTAGCTCTCAGGTTGGAGTAGATCGATCTCCTCCCTAGCTAGATCGATCTCCTTAAGCTACTGTCTGAGACAGATCGATCTCAAGGTTTCGACAGATTGATCTCATGTCTCGATAGATCGATCTCATTAAGCTAAATCTATAAATAAGAGCAGTTGGATCTGTAGATTTCAGGACAAAACCATTTCCTTTCATTTTCAATCCAAAAACCTAGTTTTCTATCTCTAAATCCACCCATTTTCAAGAAGATTTAAGGGAAGGCTATTAGACGTAAAGTTGTTCACATCAAGGAGAAGAACAACATAGCTTGAAGGAATTAGCTCATTTATGGTATTAAAGGAGCTAGTAGCATTATCGTTTGGAGTGAGAAGGAAATACAAAGAGGTGAGTCTCTAAATGCACAAAATTAAGTACATTTGTGTAGTTATGGATTTTGAAGTGATTTTATGTGCATATTAACGGTAGAAACTATCTAGAATACAATGGAAGGATTATAACCTAGAAATGGTTAGTGTGAGAAAGTGAAATGTAGTGGAATAAATGATGAATAGGATATCTTAAGATGATAATGGTATTGTGGGTATGGATTTAAGATGGTGTTATGGAATGAATTGTGAGACTTACCTAAAAAGGTTAAAATGAATAGTTAAGACATTGGGTAAAATACATAGCTGAATGAGAGTTAGCAACACTAACTCGAGCGTTTGATGAATGAATTGCAGCTCCCGAGGGTACACCGGAGCAAGTTGAGTCAAGAGCGCGATAAGCGTAAAGGAAGAGAGTCGTACCCTGAGTAAATCGAGGTAAGGAACTGTGTGGACTCTTAGAGATATCTGTATGCAATTTGGGTGCTTAAATGTTTTGCTAGAGTGCATGTGACACTAGGAAATGAAATTGGGTGATTGAAGGGCAAAGAGTTGGGCTTTGAGAAATGTGCATAAAAACAAAAGCATGATGCTTTGAAAACCTTGTTTTATTGCTTTTTAGCAATTGATTGGTAGGTTGGCTAACATTTGAAATGATTTGTAAAAGAAATGATTTGATTTGGTTGATAACCATGTTTTACAAAGAATTGAGCCACCTATATGGATTTCGTGAGAATGAAAGTGTGCTAGAGTATGACTCGCACGAGATTTGATGTGTTTTCATAAGCATGAGTACTAGAGCATAGCTCACACTAGTTTTCACATGGATTTTTATGATATTGTGCTAGAGTTCAGCTCGTACAGACTTTACACTGGTTTTGGTATGGTGTGGGACCATAGCTCGCATTGGATGCCTACCATACTTGTTACCGTGCTACGAGCTTCGGGTAGACTGGGTGTCACACTGATTAAATAGGCTCGCACATGTATTTTTGAGAATTGACATGTTGATTGCCATGCTAAGAGCTTCAAGAAGACAAGAAGTTATACCGATTAAATAGGCTTGCACATGCATTTTTGAGATATGGCGTGATATGATGTGGTGATATGGGTCCACGGAGTACGCTGCACCATGCAGGTAGCATAGAGTACGTTATACCATGTTGAGATTGTGATATGCCGTCTTCAAACGAGATCTGCTATGGACCGACGGGCTGGACATGACCCACCTCCCATGTGGAAACAGATAGTGGTGATACCTCGCACACCTGATCAGTGTAGCCTGAGATCACAGGATATGACCATAGTCCTAGAGGAGATTTTCCTTATTATATTGCCTATCTCACATGTCTATTGTTTATGAATAAATCCATGTTTGAAATGCTTTGTGGGTCAGGACAATCTGAGGGAGGGACTGAATCCTGACAAGTGTTGATGCTGATTTTATTGAGATGAGAAAGCATGATAATCGTTTTAAAGTGCACTGATGCATGATGATTTTCCATGCCTTATGAATTAAATATGTATGATGATTAATGCCATGCTTGAATTTGAATTGTGCACTGAATTTTAAATAGCATGAGTTGCTTTACATGCCATTGACACAAGCATGAACTAATGCTTTTGAGTTATGAATGAGGAACTGCATGGTTTTGAGCATGGCATCACGATCACGTAGATAGTGCAGTATCTACCTGTTCACATGATTGCCTTACTGAGTGTGTAGTTTGCTCACCCCCTTATTTTTCCCTCTCTACAGAGAATTGAGTTTAGACGAGAGCGACTGGAGGCTTTCCGTTTTGGTATCCGTTGCATCCCATCGCTTAACGTATACACACTGATGTAATTTTATATCTAAACTTTCGATAGCACAGTAGCATTTTGTATGTAACTATTGGGGATGTAAAGCAATGTAAACACATGTAAATAACACTCTTATTTATTTATACAAGTGTTTACTCATAAATTATATTCCAAATTAAATTATTATGGTTGGATGAGATAGACATTGACACACAGCCCAACGGTTTGAGAGTGTAGCTGTTCACGATCGAGGTAAGGTAAGGACGAATAATAAATAATGTATGAGAAGCAAAAAAATCACGTTGATTTTTGGTAAGTTGAGGGTCGTGACATGGAGCCTGAAAACCAGGGGGTCCCATAGGTCTGAAATTACAAGGCTGCCCCTGATTTTGGTTCCAAGAAAAATTAGGGTGATTCCTCCACCCTGGATTGTAGGTACTCGAAAATAGATTGTTCTGTTGCTTTTGAGGTGGGGAAACGTACTGAACAAACTCTAAGTTTAAGGGGCACCTATCAATATAGTATTTACCACCACACAAAGTGCATGAAATGAAAGGACTTTGGATAACTAAAACAGGACTGAGACTGGTGGCAGAACTATTCTGGGTACTAAGAGACTCTAGCTTCTTTGTGAGATTGACAATTTGAGAAGTTAAGGTAGAAAGTGTGTCTAACTCATAAATACTCATAGCTTTCTTAGGTAGCTGCCTCTCTAATGACCACTGATAATTGTTAGCTGCCATCTTATCCAACAGACTATATGCTTCCTCCTTCGTCTTACACATCAAAGCTCCTCCCGCAACAGTATCGACTATAGTCATATTCTAGCTAGTGAGTCCGTTATAAAAGGTTTGGACTTGAAGCCATAAGGGTGGGCCATGATGGGGACACTTCCTAAGAAGGTCTTTGTATCGTTCCCATGCTTCATAAAGGGATTTAGAGTCAAATTGAGCAAATGAAGATATATCACTGCGTAATTTAGCCATTTTGGAAAGAGGAAAGAACTTGGCTAAAAACTGATGGGCTAACTCATCCCAGGTGGATATGGATCCAGGAGGTAAAGAGGTCAACCAGTGTTTGGCTCTATCTCTAAGAGAGAAAGGAAATAACTTAAGCCTAAGTGCATCGTCTGAGAGTCCATTATGCTTGAAAGTATTACACAGAGCTAGAAATTACACTAAGTGAGCATATGGGTCATCATGGGGAAGCCCACTGAACTGTAGCAAAGTTTGGATCATTTGGATAATTGAAGGCTTAATTTCAAAGTCGCTTGCTGGGACAGCTGGTGGCCTAATGCCAGTGTAGTAACCTCCAATAGTCGGGACAACATAATCTCCTAAAGTCCTAATTTCTTTGTTTTCAACCATCTTGTCTTATAGTGGAGCTATTATTTTCCTAGAGTCCTTCCTGATGTTTCTAAGTGTTTTTTTTTCTATTTCAGGATCTAAAGAAAAGCAGTCAAAGCTCTTGGCTCTACGCATGCAAACATTCAGAAGTCCTCAAGAATGAATTTTTTATATATATATATATATAGAGAGAGAAAATTAACTAATCTAAATTAAGGTTCTAAATATCTACAACCTAGATATCTACAAAATTAGAAGTATACCTAAGCATAATTTCACCGATATTAGTCAATGTCTAAGCGTGATCCTCGGCAACAGCGCCAAAAACTTGATTCACGTCCTAGCTACCTAGACGTGAAAACTGCAAGTGCACGGGTCACGCAAGTAACAACGAGAATGGAGTCCCAGATTATCATCTCACAGAGAAACATAGTTAGCCTAACTAAGTACCAGTTAATTTTATACTAAGTATATCCTAGCAAATTATGAATATTAAGAGGGTGATCTACAAGGTTTAATTTGAAAATACTGAAAAACACTAAAAATAATGAAAATTATAAAATAAATAAAATAGAGCAAAAATTACATATAGAGCTCTAAGCAAAATAAAAGCAATAATTTGCAAAAGAAAAATACTGAAACTAGAGTTAATTAGTGTTAATAAACTAAGATGCTAATTTAAGAGAACGTAAAATAAAATGAATAAAACTAGAAAATGCTAATATGAAAATAAAATTTCCTATGCTTAATCTAATTAATTAACTAAAATAAAAATGCAAAGTAATCTAACATAAGGCCTAATTCTAATATAAATTCTAAAAAATTCCTAAGTATAACTTTAACCCTAAATGCCTAAATTGGTAACCCTAAATTATATACTAAATTAATAAAATGCCTAAATAAATACTAAAGTCTATTCTAAATGATGCATGAGGAATAAATTTTTCTTTATAAATTAATTAACTAAAACATAAATTTAAAATTATATAACTAAAAAACCTAATTATCTAAACTAAAATAACATCTTAAAACAATAAAGTAGATTACTATAGTAATTTACTAACCAATAAACTAACCTGTTAATATAATAATATACTATACTGATTAATCATCATGGAATCATAATAAAAAAATAACAATGCAAAACTTGGCAAATTATGAAACCATGCCAACTCCTTCACGCCCTGCTTTGCCACGCTTTCGTCTCCTTTTGCTAACAAGTATAGTACGCCAGCTGGCTTCTTGTCCGCGTACCTGCTCCTACATAATCAGCCACAGCACAATAGGCAACACCTTCCTCCCACTAAGATGCCTTGCATTGTTTCTGCAATCACAGCTGCTCCAGCGAGATTCACGTCCCAGCTACAACAACAGCAAGCAGAAGCTGAACACAGACATGCTAGCATCCTCTACTGTCAGCTTTCCTGCACTGCACCACATTTTTTCCCTGCATTCTTATGCTTTCTGCTTCAGCGAACTCCATGCCGCCTCTCATTTTTGTCCAACGTAGCTCAGCGCTGCTTCACGCACCACCATTCCTGTTGCCAACATTCCTGCTCAACACAGACCAGCTATGTCGCAACTTTTGCACATAACAGCAAGGGGCAGAACAAAATAGTAAAGCGAGATTTTAAAGAATTAGTAATGCAGATATGAATTTAAATAGAACAAAAGCAGAAGTTGTTAACTTGTAAGCTTAAAGTAGTAAATATAAAACAAAAAGTGTAAAATGTAATGAAACCACGAGCCAAAGAAAAGAAATAAAAATGAACAGTAGCTATAACCATAAAACAGAGGATAGCAGGGGAAGAATTTTGCCACTGGCAACGCTAAGTATAGACCAGCTTCCTTGAACCTCCAGCAGCTGCTTCATCTAACAAGGACAGTAGCACACGTATCGGACGGAAAACAAATTCAGCAGGTTCTTTCATATTGCAGCTGATCAGCAGATATGTCCAGTAAATTTCATGTCACAACCCAAAACTACCTAAAAATCAGAGTAAATGTTTTTCGTTTATCTTTCATACTTACCTGTCCACTGATCGTGACTACACTCCACTAACAATGGGCTGTACATCAATGCCAGTCCCACCATTCAATAACCATATAACTTAATTTCTTATTAAATGAAAGGTAAACACATGCGTTTTTCACTAATTCTTTTCTATTCATTTACAAGTGCTTACAGTATCTATATATCCCCGAAAGTTACTTACAAACATGTTACTGTGCTATTCTTATTTAGATACAACATGTACAAGTGTATATACCTCAAAATGATGGGTAGCAGCGGATATCAGGAATGCAGTACTCAGTCGCTTCAAAGTCTATTGGAGATGATCTGTGTGAGAAAATGAAAGGGTTGAGCACATCAAGCTCAGTAAGGCAATCCTACGAATAAGTAGGTAACCATACTACCTACATGAACGTGGTGCGATGCATAAACCACCCTTTCTCCACACATTTCAAGATAGATGTTATAATTCATGATGTCATGTAAAACAAGTTAGCATGTGGATTTCAAAGAGCATGGAAAATTCAAGATGCAACTCTTTTAAATCATTTCATTCTTATTAAAATTTCACAACAAAGCCAGGACTCAACCCATCCCTTGGGTGTTCCTGACTCACATAAAAATCCACAAAACGAGTTTCTCAACACATCAACATGCGAGACTAGGCAGTATGTGTATATCTCAGGAAAATAACTAGGACTATGGCCATATGTCCTTGTGATCCCACTGCTACATGGATCCTAGTATGCGGGGTCTCACCACGATCCGGGACCTCCCCGTGAGTGGATCAGTCTATCCCGTTGGCCTTGTCCGATCACTCGCATCCGAAGATGCCACATAATCAATCCTAGCACGGTACAACGTACTCCATGCTACTTGCAGGGTATAACGTATTCCGTGGACCCATATCTCATATCCATACTCTTACCCTGTCTCCAAACGCACGTGTGAGCCTATTTAATCGACGTGACACACAGTCTACCCGACGCTCCAAGCACGGCTCATCACATGTTCTCATAAAACCAGTGCGAGCGATGCTCCAGCACTCTCATAAAATCTAAGAAAAATCTCATACAAGCCAAGCTCCAGCACGCGTTTCATAAAATCTCATAAGATTAGTGCGAGCTAAGCTCTAGCACTCTGTCAAAGTCATGTAAAACTAGTACGAGCTAGGCTCCAACACTCTGTCATAACAATTCACGTGAAAATTTGGTGCGAGTTAAACTCTAGAACCTTGTCACGAAAATCACGTTAAAATCTGGTGCGAGCTAGGCTTTAGCACCAATGCATGTAAAACTCTAGTGCGAGCTCTTGCTCCAGCACTAATGCATGCATCACATAAATCAAAAACTCGTGCGAGCTGAGCTCTAGCACATCACATTTCTATAAACTCACATAGGCGGCTACATTTCTCAAATCAATTTTAGAGAAAATCAACATAGATTAAAGTTATGCAATGTTGTGCATTTTATTTACAAGTTAGCTAGCCTACCCATGCATGTGTCAAACACCTCAAGAACAAGCAAGGACCTCTTATTCTTGCTCCTCCCAACTTTTCCTAAATTTGGAAATTTTACTCTTCACAAGGGTATTTTGGTAATTTGCCCATCCGGGCCACTAAATTTTTATCTTAAATCTAGACCCTTCAGACACTTTAAGAGACTGCAAATGAAGTTGAAATTGGGTAAAGCTACCTCTAGCAGTCCGTAAAATTCCCTTACCTGAAATCACGCGAGAGCTTATCCTGTCTCGACCGTACCAGGTCTCTCAATCCAATTCGCTCCAAACCAAGTCTACAGAGCTACATATAACCATGTATTTGGGTCAGTTCTAATATGCTTATCAGTATTTCACTTATACTGATCGAATCTAAAACACTGGGCTTGTTTTAATTTGTTAGGCCCAATTGCATCTTAATGGGCCTCGACCCATTTTCAGCCCATTTCCACTTATTAAATCCCTTCTTCGGGTGTATTGGGCTCTCAATACCTATTGGTCTTCATTCCAAACTCTTTGGATAACCCGTATATCATTTACAACAATTAATTCAAAAATCCCAATATAATTCCCTAAATGCGAAATTTAATCCGTAATTCGTAAAATAAATCTTTAATACGCGAAAAATTACATAAATTGTCTTAAATGAGCTTTACTTACCTGAGATTATGCGATGGTGTGCAAATAGAAGTTTGACCGGGCTCACGTACACGATTTATCGTCGAACTGCATAATTTTATATTGAATTTTGGGTTAATTTTCGATTCAATATAATTTAAATAAATTTCTCGAAAATCAAATCGGTCACTTTTGACCTCTTACCGACTTACCCGAAGTCCATTGTATCCTTGAAAATTCTTCCCCTTTTTCTTTTTTCTCTTTTTCTTCCCTTTTCTACTTTTTTCCTCTTTTTCTTGGCTGAACCGATTCGGTCCGGTTCAACTCGATTCAGACCGGTTTGGCTCAGCCGATTCAGTCCGGTTCGATTTTCTTCTTCGCCGTTCGGAGCTCTACCGGCCGGTTCTTTGTCAGCTTCCACCTCCAGCAGCTTTGCGAGGTAGTCTGATTGACAAATCTAGCCTTGGTTTCACCAACGGTGGCCGAAAAGTGGTCGGTACGGCTCTTCTCACTTTCGGTGTCGGTACCGAATTTCCTTTCTCGCCATTGACGACACTGGCCGCCATTTCCCAGGCTGTTTTCGCCACCAATCAGCTCGGTACCGCATGGGGGAGCTTCGGTTGGCGGTGGCTAGGGTCGAATCAGTGTCGGTGGCCACCGATTTCGCTTCTCCTCTCCGCGGCTTCTCTCCCTCGATCCACCGGATTTCGGCGCCGTCGGCGATCGTACCGGTGGTAGGAGGGTTGCCCGATATTCCTCTTCCTTCTCCGATGGTCGTCGGCCCTCGTCTGGCGCCGATGGTGGCGTGTCAATCATCGTTTCTTCTTCGCGGGTTCTTCTTCACGTTTTGTTCCTTTCCTTTTTCGTTTTCAGATTCAATTTCTGATTTTTTTAAAATTAATTTTATTTTATTTTATTTTTATAATTTATTATATTATTATTATATTCATTAAAATAATATAAAATAACAAAATATCCACCAAAAAACTATATTTTATTTAAATTAATTTATTTAACTAATTTATTGTATTTTAACCCTTTTTCGGTATATTTTCTCCGTATTTTCGGGATATTATCCCGAGTGAATTTTTGATAAACCTTAATAATTTCGGATCTTGATCAATTAGACTCGAAATTCGATAATTTCTCCTTCGTTGATCAAGATGTCTTAAATCCCTATTTTTAATTAAAATTTTCCTACCGAATTTATACTGGATTTCCATCTTTTGACTGTTTTACTCTTGTACGTGTTCGGGATCAATCCAATCTAACTTCACTTCACGAACACTCACTCATTTCGTATTTTAAATTCTTATCTCCAGTCTGAATCCCATTCGTTTAAATTTGTGACCATTTTCAATCCTTTATAAGAAATTACGATATAATTCCGGGTCTTACATAATCTCCCCCACTTAAGAAATTTGGTCCTCTAAATTAGAACCAAGTCAAATGGGTCCATAAACAACTCAGGGTACGTCATCGCATCTTACTCTTTAATTCTCATGTGACTTTTTCAGAGTGTACTACTACCAAAGGACTTGACTAGGGAGATCATCTTAAACCTCGACACTTTCTCCTTCCTGTTTAATGCCCAAATCGAGTTTTTCAACATACGTAATACTTTCATTGAGCTCTAACAGCTCATATCCGATCACATATGTTGGGTCTGGATAGTATTTTCGAAGCATCAAAAGATGGGACACATTGTGGATGCCTGCTAATTCAGGTGGTAACGCCAACCTACAGGCCTTATCTATCACTTTGTCCAATATCTTAAAGGATTCAATCTAACGAAACTCAATTTGCCTTCTTTCTTAATCTCGTTATGTCCTAAAGGCATGTAATTTTCACCAATATTAATTCACCCTCGGTGAATTCTAATGGTTTTTGTCTCTTGTCAGCATAGCTTTTCTGTCTGCTCTGAAGTGTTCTTAATCTCTCACAAATCAATTGAACATCCTCAGAGGTTTGTCTTACAAATTTGGGAGTAATTCTCTATCTATCACCTACTTCTTCCTATTCAAGTCGGGGAACAACCCCTACGGCCATACAATGCCTCATATAAAATCATCCCGATACTCGAGTGATAACTGTCATTATTGGAATTCGATTAGTAGTAACTGATCATCCCAAGTGCTTATAAAATCAATGCACACACTCTCATCATATCCTCCAGAACCCGTACAGTCCCCTCGGACTAACCATCTATCTGAGGACAAAAAGTTGTGCTAACACTCAATCCGGTTACCATAGCTTCCTGAAAAATATTCACAGAAGTGGGAAGTGAAGCGGGAATCCCTATATGATGCAATGCTCACTGGAAAAATACATGGTGTTCCACAATCTTCCTTATACATAAATCCGCCTTTACACTCAGAGTATCTGGGGATTTCATAACCAGAAGGTGGGTAGACTTAGTCAATTTATCGACTATCACCCAGATAGCCTTGTGATTCCTACAGTCTTCTATAACCCATCACGATATCCATGGTAACTTGCTCCCATTTTCGTATCGATATTGGTAGAGGCTGCTATAACCCTGCAAACTTCTAGTACTCTACCTTGATCTGCTAACATACGAGACACTTTTTCACAATCGCTACAATGTCTCTTTTCATATCTGACCACCAATACCCTTTTCTAAGATTTCGATATATATATATATATATATTACTTCTCAGATGCAATGTATATCTCGAAGAGTGAGCTTCTGACAATAATACTATCTCATCAACTGTGGTCCTAGGGAGCACTTATACTGTCTCTGAACCTTAGTAAGCCATCATCACTCTCTGTGAACTCTGTCACTGTACCCATCTGAATCTGACCCACACTATCAACACCATGTCGATCATCACGCTAAGCCTATCAAATCCAATCACTAAAATTCGGTACTAATCTCAGGCTAGCTGTCACACAATTCACTGTCATCATCAGAAGGGATCACATCACGACTGAGGCTCACAACTGCTCTAGCAGCTCACGTTCCCTGACCATCATATGTAATACCATCCCGAGGCTCTTTTTGCTCAAGTCATCAACCTTTCTTGGGTGGTACAATTTTCACTATCATAATCCCTCAGAAGCTCTAACCCTCTTTGTTCTCATATCCGACTCTTTCTGTAAAAATAAATACTCGGGGATTTTTATGATCAGTGCATACCCAAAATTTTTCATCGTGTACATAGTAGTGCCACATACTCAGTACAATCACTATCGCTGCCAACATTAAATCATGGGTCAGATAGTTTCTTTCATAATCCTTGAGTTGTTTGGATCCATAATCAACTATCTTCCCATTTTGCATCAATACACATTCCATTCAATATTTTGTGGTATCCATATACACTGAAACCTCTTGAGCTATTGGGTATTGTGAAAATAAATGCGGTGGTCAGTTCATACTTCAATGCACCAAAACTCCTATCATGTTTATCATCCCATTCAAATACCACTTTTTCTTAGTTACACGTGTCAACAAAGTAGTCCATTTCGAGAACTCTCAACAAACCATCTGTAAAAGCAATTTCCAATTGTTGCTTAAACTTTTCCCTGGACTTTAAGTAAACCTAAAATATCATCAATAAGGATGATAACGAATTGGTCCAGATAAAGTTTAAATATCTCATCGTAGTTAAGTTCTACTAAATATTTCAATCACCCATATCCTTGACCTATGTACGCAAAAACATATAATGTCATTTCAAAATCGCTTCCGTTCATCATACTAACCCATGTCATTTCCTTTTTCTTATATAACGGCTTTTATAAAATTTTAATTTTTAAACCTTCCTGATTAATCAAATTCTATATTTTGTAATCGTACCAGTAAAGGTACCCTAATTTTAAATGTATATATTACAACTGTAAATTTTAATTTATAGGTGATGTGTACTTCTAGACGATGTCAAGTCTTCAGGCGGGGAGGTATTTTGAAATACCTTTATTAACCCTCAAACTTGACCACATAGACGGGTTGTGGATATATCCCCCCTTATCCTTGGTCATAATTCATATTCACTACATATTGCTTAATCCAAATTACTTCACATATCAAAGATATTCTTACCTTGCATACGCCTCTTATTCCAATATATCCTGTATTCAGGATCTATCACATCTCAAAGCTTATCTTATTTTGTATATCACTTATAACAAACTCTGTCATTACTCATTCTATGAGTACAATCATTTACTCCTTTAATTTTAATCGCTACACCCCTTCAAAACTTACAGTATACATTTTAGGGGTAACCGTATCAGTATCTTGGGATAGAAATCTGAACAACATAGTTTGCAGCTGACCAACTTATTCTCAAATATTACTTCAAATTATTCATACTCCATTGAATAAAATTGGTTGACTTATACTTCTTTCCGCATTTTCGACTTATAATCTCTTCATAATTATTCCGTTAGTTAACCCTCCTTCATTGGGGTGCTAACTATCAGCATTGAGCCCAAGGGTGTAAGCATTCATGTCTTTCACTAACTTATATATAAATGAAGGTGGTATGAATAAATGCGTAGTACCAGGATCAAGTAACATAATTACTTCATTATTCATAACTAGTGTGGCATCTTTCACCACTTCTTATGAAACATCAGTAGTGTCCTGGTCCAAGGCATACACTCGCCCTCGTCCAACAACCTACTGTCCCCTTTCTCTTTGGCTATGGCCTCCCTTTTCGGTGCAAAGATATGAACAGGGTTTTCTCTATCTCTTTGCCCTTTTGTAGGCCAGTCTCACCCAACTCTGAGCAATTATTAAATAAATGGCTCGTCTTACCACACTTAACGCCTATTTTAGTCAATAAAGTGTAGGTGTATGCCCTACTTCCGTGGTATCTACCACACATCCTACACTGCTTACACTGTTTACAGTGCTACGGAGCAGGTCGGGGTCCTCTAATCATAATACCCCTCAAAAATGCTGAACTTGGATACACTGGGGCCTTACCATTCATCTTACCCTGTGACTCATCAACTCTAATCTCTTACCAAACTACCTTTTTCCCATTCTGACATCTTTGTCATTCTCTATTCTCTTTCTGTCTCTATTTTGGCTCTTATTACCTTTCCCAATCTCAGTGACGTGCAAAACATGATCTTATTCCCACAACTGTGGTCTGCACACTGCCTCGGCATAGGTAGTGATATCTAATGGGGCCAATCGGACTCTAATTGACAATTTGAGTCTTTTCATGAACTTTTGGGCTTTTCGACTCTCACTGCCCATAGTGTCGGGGTAATACCTGGCCAGGGATATAAACTGAGTTTCATACTCATCAATCAACCAGTTCCTTTAGGTCAAAGTAAGGAATTTTATCTATAATTTGCTTTAAGCAGTATCCGGGATATTCTATCACTGGAATACATCCAAAAATATTTCTCATTTCAGCTCTAAATGTCTAACACTAAAGATGGGTCGAGCGAACTTCCACCAATGCTCTGACTCACCCTTAAATCCCATGCATACTCTGAGCAATTAGCTCCCAAAATATTCTCCACACTCCACTCCAAACTCGCGAAGCGTGTCTCAATACTATCTGATCTCTCTGTCAAACTCTGTGGGGCATGCTCAACATCAGCCTCCATTTTAACCTCATTCTGGTTCTCATAGATCGACTCAGCATGACAAGCAGACTCAAGCCTACCTCTATGACCTCTGCCTCGTGCTCTACCTCATCTACCACGACTAATATTAGGCATAATGCCTATATTCCTGCATTCTCAACCATTTCTTAGTTAAAATCCATCTCGATATATACTATTGTATCTAACCAAGCACAGTAACACGAGGATGTTGTTTCCTAATTACTAACACTGACACACATCAGACAAATTTCGCTCTGATTCCACCATTTGTCACGACCTAAAACTACCTAAAAATCAGAATAAATTTTTTTCATTTTTCTTTCATACTTACCTATCCTCTGATCGTGACCACACTCCACTAAGAATTGGGCTATGCATCAATGCCAGTCCCATCATTCAATCACCATATAACTTAATTTCTTATTAAATGAAAGGTAAACACATGTGTTTTTCACTAATTCTTTCCCGTTCAATTACAAGTGTTTACAGTATCTATACATCCCCGAAAGTTACTTACAAATATGTTACTGTACTATTCTTATTTAGATACAACATGTACAAGTGTATATACCTCAAAATGATGGGCAGCAGCGGATATCAGGAATGCAGTACTCAGTCACCTCAAAATCTACTTGAGATGATCTATGTGAGAAAATGAAAGGGGTGAGCTCATCAAGATCAGTAAGGCAATCCGACAAACAAGTAGGTAACCATACTACCTACAAGAACGTGGTGCCATGCATAAACCACCCTTTCTCCACACATTTCAAAATAGATGCTATAATTCATGATGTCATGTAAAACAAGTTAGCATGTGGATTTCAAAAAGCATGGAAAATTCAACATGCAACTCTTTTAAATTATTTCATTCTCATTAAAATTTCACAACAAAGCTAAGACTCAGCCTATCCCTCGGGTGTTCCTGACTCACACAAAAATCCACATAACAAGTTTCTCAACACATCAACATGCGAGACTAGGCAGTATGTGTATATCTCAAGAAAATAACTAGGACTATGGCCATATGTCCTTGTGATCCCACTGCTACACGGATCCTAATGTGCGGGGTCTCACCACGATCGGGGATCGCCCCAGGAGGTGGGTCAGTCCATCCCGTCGGCCCTGTCCGTTCACTTGCATCCGAAGATGCCACACATCCGAAGATGCCACATAATCAATCTCAGCATGGCACAGCGTACTCCATGCTACTTGCATGGTACAATGTACTCTGTGGACCCATATCTCATATCTATACTCATGACCTGTCTCAAAACGCATGTGCGAGCCTATTTAATCGACATGACACACAGACTACCCAACGCTCCAAGCACGGCTCATCGCGTGTTCTCATAAAACCAGTGCGAGCGATGCTCCAACACTCTCATAAAATCCAAGGAAAATCTCGTGCGAGCAAAGCTCCAGCACGCGTTTCATAAAATCTCATAAGATTAGTGCGAGCTAAGCTCTAGCACTCTGTCAAAATCATGTAAAACTAGTGCGAGCTAGGTTCCAGCACTCTGTCATAACAATTCATGTGAAAATCTGGTGCGAGTTAGACTCTAGCACCCTATCACGAAAATCATGTTAAAATCTGGTGCGAGCTCTTGCTCCAGCACTAATGCGTGCATCACACAAATCAAAAACTCGTGCGAGATGAGCTCTAGCACATCACATTTCTATAGAATCATGTAGGCGGCTACATTTCTCAAATCAATTTTAGAGAAAATCAACATAGATTAAAGTTATGCAATGTTGTGCATTTTATTTAAAAGTTAGCCAGCCTACCTATGCATGTAAGACCCGAAATTATTTAAAATACGAAATGAATGAGTATTCGTGAAGAGAAGTCGGGTTAAATTAATCCCGAACACGTGCAAGGGCAGAATGGTCAAAAGATCGAAAGTTGGAATAATTTCGATAAGGAAAAATTAATTAAAAATATGGATTTGAGAAATCTTGGTCAATAAAGGAGAAATAAATTTATCTCGGGTTAAATTGATCAAGATATGAATTTATGGGAATTAATCGGATTTTTAGTTCAGAAAAATAATCCCGAAAATAATCAAAAAATATACTGAAAAGTCATTCGGGACAATATCTCGAAAATACAGAGAAATTATACCCGAAAAAGGATTAAAATATAATAAATAAATTAAATTAAATTAAATTAAATTAATTAATTTGGAATAAAATAATAATTTTAAGGGATATTTGGGTATTTTTAAGGTATTTGAATGATTAAAATAATAATAATAATAATAATAATAATAAAACAAAAAAAGAATTGAAAAAAAAAAAGAAGAGAAATCTGTTAAAACTATCGGGGAGAGAGAAAGAGAAGAGAGAAACCGAGGGTGACCTGCGCGTGGCTGACCGGCCCACGGCCACCGGGCACCGACGGCTCCGATGAACAGTCGAGCAGGAAGAGGAGAGGCCGGCGAAGCTGTTGGCACCGGCGATGCGCGCCAAGGAGGCCGGAGATCGCCGAACGGAGGAAGAGAAGCCCGCGGGGAAAACGGAGTTGGTTCCGGCGATCCACGGCAGCTGGGCTCAAACGGTGAGTACCAACGAGTTCAGGAGGAGGAGCCGGTTCTTTTGAGACCGGTATTGGCCGACGAAACCGCCGGAATCCGACAGATCGAGGGAGAGAAACCGACGGGGAGAGAAGAGGAATCGCCGACGATCGACGCTGATTCAGGCCCAATCGACCCCAGCCGAGGCTTCTCGAGGTGCAGCCGAGCCGATTGACACTGAAAACGACCGACGAAACTGCCTACAAACGCCAGAAACGATGAAAAAAGGAAACGGTACCGACGGTCGAGAGAGAACAGGCCGGACCGGCGACCTTCCGGCGATATCGACCGAAGCTGAGGCCAGATTCGAGCTGCGGACGACCTTGCGGAGCCACTGGCGGTGGAAGCCGGTGGAGAACCGACCGGCAAGGCGGTGAACCGGAGTGAACCGAAGTGAACCGGGGTGAACCGACAGGTCCGAACTGGACTGAATCGGTTCAGCCAAAAAGAGAGGGAAAAAATGGAGAAAAAGGGAAAAAGAAAAAAGAGAAAAAATTGGGAAAAATTTCTGTGATGCAATCGAGTTTCGGGTAAGTCAGTAGTGGTCGAAATTGACTCGATTTAAATTTTGGAGTATTTAATTTAATTAATTTTAGACTGAAAACTTACCCAAAAAATTGTGGAATTGTGTAGCTCGACAATTGGCATCCAACGAGAGCTCGAGATAGCCTCGATTTGCGTACTAGCATGGAATCTCGGGTAAGTGATCCTTATTTACGATAATTTACATCGTTATGCATGATATGAATTTAAATTCCGCATAAATTGAATTAAATTATGGAAATTTAGATAAATTGTCGTAAATATTAAATTTAGCTATTCGAGAGTTAGAATGAGGCCCAATAAATTGTTGGAGGGCCCAATGAGCCCAATAGGCCTCGATAAAGTGAAAATTAAGTGGAAAACGGGCTTAAGGCCGATTAAGGCCCATTAAGGTGCAATCAGGCCCAATAGGGGTAAACGGGCCCAATGATTTAAATTAAGCCCAGAAAATATTAAATACAATTAAATTGTATAATATCTGACCTGAGGAATATTAATACGCAGTTCTGGGCATTTGATTGGGAGCATATCGAACTGCGCGACGAGACAACAGTGGAAAAGAAAAGGTCAGACTCGACAGAAAAATAAGGTAAGAGAATTCTGCGGACTGCTAGAGGTAACTTTACTCAATTTTAAGTTCATTTGCAGTCTTTAAAAGTTACCTGAAGGGTCTAGAGGTCAATTAATAATTTTAGTGCCTCGAATGGGCAAATTACCAAAATACACTTGTTAAGGGTAAAATTTACAAATTTAGGAAAAGTTTGGAGGAGCAAGAATAAGAGGTTCTTGCTCATTCTGGAGGTGTTTTGATGCATGCATTAACCTTGAAAGAAAATGCACAGCATTGCATACTTTCAACGTGAAATTGTTTTGAAAACTGTTTTGAGGAAACAGAGCCGCCTACGTGTTTTATTGACATGTGACGTGCTAGAGCTCAGCTCGCACGATATTTTCGATTTGTGTGATGTAAGCATTAGTGCTGGAGCGAGAGCTCGCACTAGAGTTTCACATGCATAGGTGCTGGAGTCCAACTCGCAACAGATTCTTATATATATGATTTTCGTGACAGGGTGCTAGAGTCTAACTCGCACCATATTTTTATATGATTTTGAGACAGGGTGTTAGAGCTTCGCTCGTACCAGATTTTTATACGGTTTGCATACAGAGTGCTAGAGCTTAGCTCGCACTAGATTTACTTGATTTGATGAGAGTGCTGAGCATTGCTCGCACTGATTTTATGAGAACATGTGATGAGCCGTGCTCGGAGCATCGGGTAGACTGTGTGTCACCGATTAAATAGGCCCGCACGTGCGTTTTGAGACATGGCATGTTAAAAACAACCTGATGAGCCCGAACGAGGGATAAGGGTTAGAGAAACAACCTGATGAGCTCGAACGAGGGATAAGGGTTAGAGAAACAACCTGATGAGCCCGAACGAGGGATAAGGGTTAGAGAAAAACCTGATGAGCCCGAACGAGGGATAAGGGTTAGAGATCCACCTGATGAGCCCGAACGAGGGATAAGGGTTTGAGGACCAGCTGATGAGCCCGAACGAGGGATAAGGCTGGGGGTCCACGGAGTACGATGTACCATGCAAGTAGCATGGAGTACGATGTACCGTGTGGTATCTTTATGATACGTTGGTATCTTTGTGATACGTTGGCATCTTCGGATGCATGGGATCGGATAAGACCGACGAGATGGATTGACCCACCTCCCGGGCGATTCCCGATCATGGGGAGAACCCGCACACTAGGATCCGTGTAGCTGAGGAACGCCCGAGGACACATATGGCCGTAGTCCTGGTTGTTTGCCGATATACAGACGTTGCCTAGTCTCGCATGTCGTCGATTTTGATGAAATCAAATTGGGTTTTAAACTAAATTTGCATGATGGTATTTCCATGCTTTTCAAACCCATGTGTGAATGTAAATCGATTTTCATGGTTTTGTGTGAGTCGGGATCACCCGCAGGAGGGGTCGAGTCCTGACTTTATTATGAAAATTTTAATTAAGAAATAAATGATTTGTAATAATTGCATGTTGAATTTTTCATGCAAACTTGATTTACATAACATCATAATTCATATCATTTGTTTTAAAATGTGTGGAGAAAGGGTGGTTTATACATGGCACCATGTTCATATAGGTAGTATGGTTACCTACTTGTTCGTTGGATTGCCTTACTAAGCTTGATGTGCTCACCACTTTCATTTTCTCCCACAGATAATCTCCAGTTGAAGTTGAGACAACTCAGTACTGCATTCTGGATATCCGCTGCTGCCCATCAACATAAGGTATATACACTTGTACATATTGTATCTACATAAGCATAGCACAGTAACATGTTTGTAAGTAACTTTAGGGGATGTATAAATATTGTAGACATTTTATAAATGACTGAGAAAGAATTAAGTTATATGGTAAATGTATGGTGGGACTGGCATTGACGCACAGCCCAATTTGTTAGTGGAGTGTGGTCACGATCAGATGACAAGTAAGCAATGAAAGAAAATAACAAAACGTGAAAAATTAACTCTGATTTTTGGGTAGTTTGGGTCGTGACATATTAAGGTGGTATCAGAGCAAAAATTGGTCTGATGTGTGTCAGCGTCATAATTAGGAAATTACATCCCCGTGTTACTGTGCTTAGTTAGATACAATAGTGTATATCGAGATGGGTTTTGACTAAGAAATGGTTGAGAATGCAAGATTTCCTAATATGAGTCGCGTTAGATGAGATAGTGCACGAGCAGAGGTCGTAGAGGTAGACCTGAGCCTGCTAGTCGTGCTGAGTTAACCTGTGAGAATCAGGATGAAATTGTAAATGGAGGTAAATGTTGAGCATGCCCCACAAAGTCCGACAGAGAGATCGGACAGTATTGAGACACGTTTCGCGAGATTGGAGCGGAGTGTGGAGATTATTTTGAGGAGAAAATTGCTCAGAGTATACATAAGATCAGAGGGCGCAGCGGAGCATTGGTGGAAACCCGCTCGACCCATCTTAAGTGTTAAACATCCAGAGCTAAGATGAGAAATGTTTATGGATGTATTCCGGTGATAGGATATCCCAGACATGATTTAAAGGAAATTATGGATAAAAGTCCTTACTCTGACCCAGAGGATTTGATTTATTGATGAGTATGAAGCTCGATTATATTCTTGGGCAGATATTACCTCGACACTATGAACAAGTGACAGTCGAGATGTTTAAAAGTTCATGAAATGGCTCGACTTTTCAGTTAGAGTCTGATTATCCCGTGAGATATTACTTATACCGAGGCAGTGCGCAGATTTACAGTTGGGTAAATAAGAACATGAATTGCACGCCTCTGAGATTGGGAAAGGTAGTGAGGGCCGAAATAGAGACAGAAAAGAGAATCGAGAAATGACAAAGATGTTAAAATGGAAAAATGGTAATTGGTAAAAGATTAGATTTGATGAGTTATGGAGTAAGATAATTGGTAAGGCCCCAGTGCATCCAATTTTGGCACTCTTGAGGGGCATTGTGATTGGAGGACCCCGACCTGCTACGAAGTAGTGTAGCAGTGTAAGTACTGTAAGCAGTGTGGGATGTGTGGTGGATACCACGGAAGGAGGGTCTATACCTACATTGTATTGATGAAAATGGCCGTTAAGTGTGGTAAGACGGACCATTGATATTGATTGCACAGAGTTGGGCAAGATCGCCCCACAGAAAAGTAAAGAGACAGAGAAAAAAAACTTCGTTGGTATAGCTGCAATGAAAAAGGGAGGCCATAGCCGAAAAGAAAAAAGGAAAGTAGGCTGTTGGACGAAGGCGAGAGGATGTCTTGGACCAGGACACTATTGATGTTTCATGGATGTGGTGTAAGATACCACACTTGTTATGAATAATGAAGTACATATGTTCATTGATCCTGGTGCCCCACATTCATTCATACTGCCTTCATTCGCATATAAGTGAGTAAAAGGCATGAATGCCTACATCATTGGGCACAATACTGATAAATGAGTACCCCAATAGAGGAGGATTAATCAACGGAATATGGATATAGAGATTTTAAGTTGAAAACAGGGGTGAAAACATCACTGAAAAGTATACTGTAAGTGTTGACAAGTGATAAAAAGGGGTGCAACAGTGGAAATTAAAGGAGTAAAGGATTGTACTTACGGAATGAATAATGACAAGAGTTTCGTTATAATAGATGCACTAAGGAGATAATCTTTAAGATGAGATATGCTTAATTCTGAATACAAGATGTATCGGAGTAAGAGGCGTATGCTAGGTAAGAACATCCTTACGATATGAAGTCATTAGGATTAAAGCAATTAGTAGCGAATATAAATTGTGACCACATGGACTGGTATATAAAGTATATGTGGTTAAGTCTGAAGGTTAATAAAGGTATTTCAAAATACCTCCCCGCCTGAAGACTTGACAGCGTCTAGAAATATATATATAACTTATAGCGTGAATCGATCGTCGTAATAAATACCTTTAGCATTAGGATACCTTTACTAAGACGATAAGAATATTAAAATTCAAAAAAATCATAAAGGTTAACATAGTAAAATTTAATAAGAGCCGTTAAGACAAGAAAAGGAAATGACGCAGGTTAGTACCTGAAAACGTAAGCGATTTTGAAGTGATATTATACGCTTATGCGTAAATAAGTCAAGGATTGGACCGATTTGTAATCATCATTATTGATGATATGATGGGTGTAGTTAAAATCCAGGGCAAATTGTAAGCAATAATTGGAAAATTGCTTTTACAAATGGGTTGTTGCGACTTCTAAAAAGGGTATACCTTGACACGTTTAACTATGAAAAAGTGGTCTTTGAGTGAGATGATAGATGTGACGTGAATTTCGGTGTAGTGAAGTATGAACTGACCACCGTGATTAATTTCACCATACCCAATAGCTCAAGAGGTTTTCAATGAGTATGGATACCTCAAATCATGATGAGCTATGTATTGATGTATAATGGGAAGATAGTCAATTTTGGAGTCAGACCACTCCTTGATCATGAAATAAACTATCTGACTCATGATTTTAAGTTAGCAACGGTAGTGTTTGTACCGAGGATATGGTACTATTATTTACAAGGTGAGAAATTATGGATATGCACTGATCATAAAAGTCCCAAGTATCTGTTTTCACAGAAAGAGGCGAATATGAGAATACATAGTGGGTTAGAGCTTCTGAGAGGTTTTGATTTGTGAAAATTGTACCACCCAGGAAAAGCTAATGTAATGGCTTATACCTCGAGCAGAAAGAGCCTCAGGATGGTACTACGTATGATGGTCAGGGAGCGTGAGCTGCTAGAGCAGTTGTGAACCTCAGTATTGATGTGATCCCTTCTAATGATGACAGTGATTGTGTGACAGCTAGCCTGAGACTAGAACTGGATGAGAGTGCCCGGATTTGACAGGCTTAGCGTGATGATCGGCATGATGTCGATAGTGTGGGTGAGATTCAGAAGGGTACAGTGACAGAGTTCACAGAGTATAATAATGATTTACAGATACAGAGAGGTTCAGAGACAGTATAAGTGCTCCCCAGGACCACAGTTGATGAGATAGTAATATTGTCAGAAGCTCACTCTTCGGGATATATAGTGCATATGGAAAGTAAAGAATATATATTGAAATCTCGAAAAGGGTATTGGTGGGCAGATGTGAAAAGAGATATGGTAGAGATTGTGGAAAAGTGCCTAGTATGTCAGCAGAGTAAGGTAGAGTATTAAAAGTCTGCAGAGTTATTGCAGCCTCTACCTATATCGGCACGGAAAATGGGAGCAAGTCTCCATAAATGTCGTGATGGGTTACAGAGAACCCAGGTGAATTACGAGGCTATTTGGATGATAGTCGATAGAGTAACTAAGTCTACCCACCTTCTGGTTATGAAATCCCTAAATACTCAGAGTGTATATGAGGATTTGTGTATAAGGGAGATTGTGGAACATTAAGTAGCGTTCCAGTGTGCATGGTATCATATAAGGATTCCCGCTTCACTTTCCACCTCTGAGGATATTTTTAGGAAGCTATGGGAACCCGACTGAGTATTAGCACAGCTTTTCGTCCTCAGACAGATGGTCTGTCAGAGAGGACTGTACAAGTTCTAGAGGATTCGATGAAAGCATGTGCCATTGATTTTATAAGCTCCTGGAATAATCAGTTGATTTCTAATCGAATTAGCCAATAGTGACAGTTTTCACTTGAGTATCGGGATAACAAGATATGAGGCAGTGTATAGCTGTAGGGGTTGTTCCCCAAATTGGATAAGAAAAAGTGGGTGACAGATAAAATTATTTTTGACCTTGGATAATAAGTCTCTGAGAATGTTTAGTTAAGAGTGAGAGATTAAGAACACCTCAGAGCAGATAGACAAGTATTGGAATTCACCCTTGGTGAATTGGTATGGTTGAAAGTTACTTGTCCTAAGAGAATAAGGACATAGCGAACTTTTGGAAGAAGGTAAATTGAGTTGCACTGGATGGAATATTTTGAGAGATTAGACAAGTGGGAGATAAGACCTGTAGGTTGGCGTTATCACCTGAATTAACAGGCACCCACAATGTGTCTCAGCTTTTGATGCTTCGGCAATACTATCCGATTCAGCATAGGTAATCGAATATGAACTCCAAAAGTTCAGTTTAATGAAAATATAAGTATATTGATAAGTTGATTTGGGCATTAAACAGGAAAGAGAAAGTATTGAGGTTTAAGATGATCTCCCTAATTAAAGTCCTTTGGTAGTAATACACTTCGGAAAAAGGTCACATGAGAATTAAAGAAGTATGCTACGATTGATGTACCCGGAGTAGTCTATAGACTCATATGAATTGGTTCTAATTTGGAGGACCAAATTCCTTAAGTGGGGGAGATTTGTAAGACCCGAAATTATTTAAAATACAAAATGAATGAGTATTCGTGAAGAGAAGTCGGGTTAAACTAATCCCGAACACGTACAAAGGCAGAATGGTCAAAAGACCGAAAGTTGGAATAATTTCGATAAGGAAAATTAATTAAAAATATGGATTTGAGAAATCTTGGTCAATAAAGGAGAAATAAATTTATCTCGGGTTAAATTGATCAAGATATGAATTTATGGGAATTAATCGAGATTTTTAGTTCAGAAAAATAATCCCGAAAATAATCGAAAAAAATACTGAAAAGTCATTCGGGATAATATCTCGAAAATACAGAGAAATTATACCCGAAAAAGGATTAAAATATAATAAATAAATTAAATTAAATTTAATTAATTAATTTGGAATAAAATAATAATTTTAAGGGATATTTGGGTATTTTTAAGGTATTTGAATGATTAAAATAATAATAATAATAATAATAATAATAATAATAATAAAACAAAAAAAAGAATTGAAAAAAAAAAGAAGAGAAATCTGTTAAAACTATCGGGGAGAGAAAAAGAGAAGAGAGAAACCGAGGGTGACCTGCGCGTGGCTGACCGACCCACGGCCACCGGGCACCGACGGCTCCGATGAACAGTCGAGCAGGAATAGGAGAGGCCGACGAAGCTGTTGGCACCGGCGACGTGCGCCAAGGAGGCCGGAGATCGTCGAACGGAGGAAGAGAAGCCCGCGGGGAAAACGGAGTTGGTTCTGGCGATCCACGCAGCTATGCTCGAACGGTGGGTACCGACGAGTTCAGGAGGAGGAGCCGGTTCTTTTGAGACCGGCATTGGCCGACAAAACCGTCGAAATCCGACGGATCGAGGGAGAGAAACCGACGGGGAGAGAAGAGGAATCGCCGGCGATCGACGCTGATTCAGGCCCGATCGACCCCAGCCAAGGCTTCCCGAGGTGCAGCCGAGCCGATTGACACCGAAAACGACTGGTGAAACTATCGGTAAACGCCAGAAACGACGAAAAAAGGAAACGGTACCGACGGCCGAGAGAGAACAGGCCGGACCGACGACCTTCCGGCTATCTCGACCGAAGCTGAGGCCAGATTCGAGCTGCGGACGACCTTGCGGAGCCATTGGCGGTGGAAGCCGGTGGAGAACCGACCGGTAAGGCGGTGAACCGGAGTGAACCGAAGTGAACCGGGGTGAACCGGCAGGTCCAAACCGGACTGAATCGGTTCAGCCAAAAAGAGAGGAAAAAAGGGAGAAAAAGGGAAAAAGAAAAAAGAGAAAAAAGTTGGAAAAAATTCCTGTGATGCAATCGAGCTTCGGGTAAGTCAGTAGTGGTCGAAATTGACCCGATTTAAATTTCGGAGTATTTAATTTAATTAATTTTGGATTGAAAACTTACCCGAAAAATTGTGGAATTGTGTAGCTCGACAATTGGCATCCAACGAGAGCTTGAGATAGCCTCGATTTGCGTACTAGCATGGAATCTCGGGTAAGTGACCCTTATTTACGACAATTTACATCGTTATGTGTGATATGAATTTAAATTCCGCATAAATTGAATTAAATTATGGAAATTTAGATAAATTGTCGTAAATATTAAATTTAGCTATTCGAGAGTTAGAATGAGGCCCAATAAATTGTTGGAGGGCCCAATGAGCCCAATAGGCCTCGATAAAGTGAAAATTAAGTGGAAAACGGGCTTAAGGCCGATTAAGGCCCATTAAGGTGCAATCGGGCCCAATTGGGGTAAACGGGCCCAATGATTTAAATTAAGCCCAGAAAATATTAAATACAATTAAATTGTATAATATCTGACCTGAGGAATATTAATACGCAGTTCCGGGCATTTGATTGGGAGCATATCGAACTGCACGACGAGACAACAGTGGAAAAGAAAAGGTCAGACTCGACAGGAAAATAAGGTAAGGGAATTCTGCGGACTGCTAGAGGTAACTTTACGTAATTTTAAGTTCATTTGCAGTCTTTAAAAGTTACCTGAAGGGTCTAGAGGTCAATTAATAATTTTAGTGCCTCGAATGGGCAAATTACCAAAATACCCTTGTTAAGGGTAAAATTTACAAATTTAGGAAAAGTTTGGAGGAGCAAGAACAAGAGGTTCTTGCTCATTCTGGAGGTGTTTTGATGCATGCATTAGTAGGCTGGCTAACCTTGAAAGAAAATGCACAGCATTGCATACTTTCAACGTGAAATTGTTTTGAAAACTGTTTTGAGGAAACAGAGCCGCCTACGTGTTTTATTGACATGTGACGTGCTAGAGCTCAGCTCGCACGATATTTTCGATTTGTGTGATGTACGCATTAGTGATGGAGCGAGAGCTCGCACTAGAGTTTCACATGCATAGGTGCTGGAGTCCAACTCGCCCCAGATTCTTATATATATATGATTTTCGTGACAGGGTGCTAGAGTCTAACTCGCACCATATTTTTATATGATTTTGAGACAGGGTGTTAGAGCTTCGCTCACACCAGATTTTTATACGGTTTGCATACAGAGTGCTAGAGCTTAGCTCGCACTAGATTTACTTGATTTGATGAGAGTGCTGAGCATTGCTCGCACTGATTTTATGAGAACATGTGATGAGCCGTGCTCGGAGCATCGGGTAGACTGTGTGTCACCGATTAAATAGGCTCGCATGTGCGTTTTGAGACATGGCATGTTAAAAACAACCTGATGAGCCCGAACGAGGGATAAGGGTTAGAGAAATAACCTGATGAGCCCGAACGAGGGATAAGGGTTAGAGAAACAACCTGATGAGCCCGAACGAGGGATAAGGGTTGGAGATCCACCTGATGAGCCCGAACAAGGGATAAGGGTTGGAGGACCAGCTGATGAGCCCGAACGAGGGATAAGGCTGGGGGTCCACGGAGTACGATGTACAGTGCAAGTAGCATGGAGTACGATGTACCGTGTGGTATCTTTGTGATACGTTGGTATCTTTGTGATACGTTGGCATCTTCGGATGCATGGGATCGGATAAGACCGACGAGATGGATTGATCCACCTCCCGGGTAATTCCCGATCATGGGGAGAACCCGTACACTAGGATCCGTGTAGCTGAGGAACTCCCGAGGACACATATGGCCATAGTCCTGGTTATTTGCCGATATACAGACGTTGCCTAGTCTTGCATGTCGTCGATTTTGATGAAATCAAATTGGGTTTTAAGCTAAATTTGCATGATGGTATTTCCATGCTTTTCAAACCCATGTGTGAATGTAAATCAATTTACATGGTTTTGTGTGAGTCAGGATCACCCGCAGGAGGGGTCGAGTCCTGACTTTATTGTGAAAATTTTAATTGAGAAATAAATGATTTGTAATAATTGCATGTTGAATTTTTCGTGCAAACTTGATTTACATAACATCATAATTCATATCATTTGTTTTAAAATGTGTGGAGAAAGGGTGGTTTATACATGGCACCACGTTCATGTAGGTAGTATGGTTACCTACTTGTTCGTAGGATTGCCTTACTGAGCTTGATGTGCTCACCCTTTTCATTTTCTCCCACAGATAATCTCCAGTTGAAGTTGAGGCGACTCAGTACTGCATTCCGAATATCCGCTGCTGCCCATCAACATAAGGTATATACACTTGTACATATTGTATCTACATAAGCATAGCACAGTAACATGTTTGTAAGTAACTTTAGGGGATGTATAAATATTGTAGACATTTTATAAATGACTGAGAAAGAATTAAGTTATATGGTAAATGTATGGTAGGACTAGCATTGACGCACAGCCCAATTTGTTAGTGGAGTGTGGTCACGATCAGATGACAAGTAAGCAATGAAAGAAAATAACAAAACGCGAAAAATTAACTCTGACTTTTGGGTAGTTTGGGTCGTGACAATGCATGTGTCAAACACCTCAAGAACAAGCAAGGACCTCTTGTTCTTGCTCCTCCCAACTTTTCCTAAATTTGGAAATTTTACTCTTCACAAGGGTATTTTGGTAATTTTCCCATCCGAGCCACTAAAATTTTTATCTTAAATCTAGACCCTTCAGACACTTTAAGAGACTGCAAATGAAGTTGAAATTACGTAAAGCTACCTTTAGCAGTCCGTAAAATTCCCTTACCTGGAATCACGCGTAAGCTTATCCTGTCTCGATCGTACCAGGTCTCTCAATCCAATTCGCTCCAAACCAAGTCTACGGAGCTGCATATAACCACGTATTTGGGTCAGTTCTAACATACTTATCAATATTTCACTTATACTGATCGAATCTAAAACAGTGAGCCTGTTTTACTTTATTGGGCCCGATTGCATCTTAATGGGCCTCGACCCATTTTCAGCCCGTTTCCACTTATTAAATCCCTTCTTCGGGTGTATTGGGCTCTCAATACCTATTGGGCTTCGTTCCAAACTCTTTGGATAGCCCGTATATCATTTACGACAATTAATTCAAAAATCCCAATATAATTCCCTAAATACGGAATTTAATCCGTAATTCGTAAAATAAATCTTTAATACGCGAAAAATTACATAAATTGTCGTAAATTACATAATCCTCTCTTTCTTGGCTGAACTGGTTCGGTCCAGTTCAACTAGGTTCAAACCGATCATGTTCAGTCGGTTCAGTCTGGTTCAGTTTTCTTCTTTGTCGTTTGGAGCTCTGCCTGCCAGTTCTTCACCAGCTTTCGCCTCCAGTAGCTCCATGGGGTAGTCTGATTCATGAATCTAGCCTCGGTTTCACCAACGGTGGCCGAAAAGTGGTCGGTCTGACTCTTCTCCCTTCCGACGTCAGTACCCATTTTCCTTTCTCGCCGTTGCCGGTGCTGGCCGTCGTTTCCCGGGTCGTTTCTACCACCAATCAGCTTGGCACCGCATGGGGGAGCTTCGGTTGGCAGTGGCTAGGGCCGAATCGGCGTCGGTGGCCACCGATTTCGCTTCTCCTCCATTTGGCTTCTCTCCCTCGATCCGTCGGATTTCGACACTATTGGCGATTGTACCGGTGGCAGATGGGTCGCTCGATCTTCCTCTTCCTTCTCCGATGGTCGTCAGCCCTCGTCTAGCGTCGGTGGTGGCTTGTTGGTCTTCGTTTCTTCTTCGCGGGTTCCTCTTCGCGTTTTGTTTCTTTCCCTTTTCGTTTTCAGATTCAATTTCTGATTTTTTTAATTTAATTTAATTTTTATAATTTATTATATTATTATATTCATGAAAATAATATAAAATTACAAAATATCCACCAAAAAATTATATTTTATTTAAATTAATTTATTTAATTAATTTATTGTATTTAACCCTTTTCTGTTTATTTTCTCCGTATTTTCAGGATATTGTCCCGAGTGAATTTTCGATAAACCTTAATAATTCTGGATCTTGATCAATTAGACTCGGAATTTGATAATTTCTCCTTCATTGATCAAGATGTCCTGAATCCCTATTTTTAATTAAAAGTTTCTTATCGAATTTATACCGGATTTCCATCTTTTGACCGTTTTACCCTTATACGTGTTTGGGATCAATCCAATCCAACTTCCCTTCACGAACACTCACTCATTTCGTATTTTAAATCCTTATCTCCAGTTCGAATACCATTTGTTTAAATTTGTGACCATTTTCAATCCTTTTTAAGAAATTATGATATAATTTCGGGTCTTACATTTCATGTAACAATAAGTTTCTAGTCACATTCAAAAACAAAAAGAAATTGAAGTAGTAACTGACAACCAAGATAAAAAGAAAGCAGTGCAGAACACTGGAAATAGGGAAAAGTAAGGGATGTGAAGCACAGGAATCCCAAGCAACTAACCAACAACCCAACAGTGGATCAAGGAACAAAAAAAATCAGTATAAAAACACAACAAAGAACAAACATACGAAAGACGAAAGAAATCACAATAACAAAAGAACAGAAAATCTAATCTAAATATGGCTTTTGTAACTAAAGATAAGGAAGGATCGGAAACAATGAAATAAAGCTTAAAGAAAAAATTGAAACTAAATTTCACTTTTGGTAAAATAAGGTGTTAAAACAAATTTGAAATTAGAAACCACCTAAACTGAATCCAAACTATTCTAAATTACTTTCAAACATTAACAAAAGTGGTTAATAGAGAATTTTAATTTCAGACTGTAATGTAAAATAAAGAAACCTAAAGTAAGAATCAACTAAGGGATGCAACAAAAGATTAAAACATTCGGCTGCTGTCACCAGCCTCATCTGCCCCAGTAAAAAGTTTAATGAACAGTACAAGAGCAATGGAACATAGCAGAACAGAGGAAGCTAATGGTGGTCCTGCCCTCTCCAAGAACACAATAAAACACTAAGCGTCAAACCAGTAACCAAGACTATCGAAGTAGAAAAGAGAACGAGGCTAACGAAAATATATATAACTAATAAAAGGAAGGAACTTTACATTAAAGAAATTTTTGTATGCCAAAATAACAGGAAATAAAGCTTGCAAAACGAAAAGAAAAAAATGGTGGCTGTTGTCACCAGCCAACGTAAAAAAAAAACTCTAAAAAGAAATAACCTAAACTTAGCAACCAACTATTCTCCCTTCCAATTGTCTCATCATTTTCTATTTATACACAAAATTAGGGGTAAAAAGGTAATTTTCAATCCTAGATGAGTTGACATTGTTTGGCCACTTGTCTTCACACCATTGGCTTCTAGAGAAGATTTTTCCATGTCATTTGTCTTCTTGTCCACATGGATGTGCAAGGTGGCATGGCTTGTGTCATCCATAAGGTGGCCACAGTGTTTGTTGATCTTATCCTTCAAAGGTGAATAAAATATGGACACTAGGCGTCATATGTGTCCAGAAGAATGGTGACTCATGCTGCGAAATGGTAGTGGTCCAGTCTCCTTTTTAGCCCATTTTCAGTCCATTTTCTACTGAAATGATTGAAATTCATCCGGATTTAATTTATCTGCAAACTTAAGAATTTTAATTAAATTGAGGGAATAATTAATAAAATAATATGGGGATTAAAATAATTAATTCAAAAATTACGTATAAATAATTCTATTTGGATAGAATTATCAATTCTTCCTTTTATACTCCCAACTGATTTTAGCTGTTGGATTAAGATATTTGAATCCCATTAGTAGACACAAATATTTAATCGTTGGGTGCAATTAAAGTCATTGGTATCAATATCTTCCTTTAGGATATCGATATTTAATAAAGGATTCCTGCAAAACAAATACAAATGTATCTATACCATAACCCTAGCATATGTAAATATAAATATAAATATATAAGGATTATTATCAATGCACTGTCAGTGGAGTTTTCAAACTCCTCAAGCATTGTTAAAGATGATGGCACCGCCTATAGAGTCTAAAAGATTCACTGACAATGTATTCGATAATCATATATATATATATATATATACACACACCAAAATAGAGCATTCAGTTCTGTCTAAGGTTATTGATATCTTGAACAGTCAAGGTATAATTTTTGCATTCTAAACATGGAATCACTTCATTTCATCAACCTTATAAATATCAAACATGCAATCAAGGAATTTATCATTAAACATATGCTCATTTGAGTTATGTCCAATCCTTAAAGACATAGTATGATTTCTAAAATAAAATTCACATTTAAAAATGAATTGAAACATGCTAGTGTGATCAAAATTACATTCTTTTTAAGTTTATAAATGTTATATCAAAATTCTAAATATTTCAAAGTTAATATATTCAAACCTTTACGCCTTTTACTATGTACCATAAGCTATATAATTTATTTCTTGAGATTTTTTTGGTTGTTTTGAATTCACTTTGGATATGAGTAACTTATCCTTTTTTTTTTTTTTAGTAAATCCATGTTGGGCCTGGTTGGAATTATATTGAAATAGGTCAGGTTTAGTTTCTCACAATTTGTTGGATGCACTTTTAAATATCTTAATATTCCATTAACTTGAATAAGTTTAGGTTGAGTTTATGATGGATCAGGTTAGGTTTCCTCACCTCTAATTGGATGTATGTTTTATATCCCTTTACTGTTATTTTTTTCCACATGATGTTTCCTGTTTGACATATCTTTCACAAATTCCTATGATGGCACATTCTTTTATTAATGGTTGGTTAATGTTCCTATAGAGTAGAGTTGGGCCAGTGGAATGGCTGAAGCCCTACATCGACAAGACAATAGTTGAGCTAGGCCAAAAAGGAGTAAGTCTTATGGCTGTACCATTTAGGTAATTATAGTTATTTGTAATGTTGATAATGTGATGATTGATTACATCAAATAGCTAGTTAATTTTTTTTTTAGCTTTGTGTCTTTTGTAGTTTTCTCTAATCATAAGTTCGCTTGGCTATTTAAATTGTAGTTTCTTTCAAACTTTTTATATTTGATTCATTATTTCACCTGAGCATCTTGAAACTCTTGAAGAGCTTAATTTTGAGTGTAAAAAGTTTGCTTTAGAATCTAATTCTTGAAATTAGGATAATGTGATAGTGTAATGACATCAAATAGCTTTTATTTAACTTTTTCTAGCTAAGAGTTTATTTCCTTATTATGGCTACTAAAACTTTAATTTCTTTTCAAAACTTTGATTGATTGACGGTTTTGTCAGTGAGCATATTGAAACTCTTAAAGAGATAGATGTTGAGTATAAAGAGTTACCTTTAGAATCTAGGCTCAAATTTTTAGAAATTGTTTTTGAATAAACACATTCTTAGAAAAATTACTTGAATATTTTCAAGGCTTAAATTCATACACTAAAAAGTCAAAACTAAACAATTAAAATTGAAAAATAATTTGAAAAAGAAATTCAACTAGTTTTCAACCCAAAAAATAGTTTTGAAAGTGAGAGGACCGATCCCCTAGGAGTAAGGATTGGTCCTTTACAAGTCAGTAAGCTTCTATTTGCACAAAAAAAAAAAAACAAAAAAGACCTATCCCCTGATAAGCAAGGACCGATCACCTGTAAGTCAGTAAGTTACTAGATTAAATTGTCACAAAAGGAACGAACCTCTTGTGTATTTTGGCTTCTATTTGCAGGCCTTCGAGAAGAAGGGACTGATCCCTTTAAAGAAAGGACCAATCCCTCATCATCTTAACAAGCTCCAATGATTATATTTTGGGGGTTTTGATAGGATATTTTCATTTAATGCTTCACCAATCCAATGGCTATATAAAAATACAACATTTAAGAGATTGGAGGCAAGAGATACAATCTAATAGTTTTTTTTAAGGTTAAACACACAACTCTTAAGCTCTTACACTCATCTTGTTCATTTTCATTTATGATAAACTCTTGTAATCATCTACCTTATAAGGATTCTTTGATTACTTCATTCTATACTCTTTCTCATTGTTGTGATTAGGGAAGTGTAGCCCTTTTGACTGAGTGAAAAAGGTTTCTTCCTAAGACTAAGTGAAAGAAAGTGTAAAACGTTATTCTTAAACCTTGAAAAGGAAAGTGTAAGTATTCAAGTAAAGTGGAATCATCTCCATGACAAGAAGGTTAAAAAGAGAGGACGTAAGCATCGATTGGCCGATCCTCTATAGATCTTGTGTTTTCTTTTTTTATCTCTTCACTTTTTACATTATTGCAATTTAATTTCATATTTATTTGCTGCCATTTTGTAGAATTAGTTTAGAAAGATCATTTAGTTAGAGAACTTGATTAAAACCGATTCACCCCATCTCGATTGAGCCATTAATTGGTATTAGAGTTTAGGCTCTCTAATTAAAAAATAAGTAAATTCCTAAGAGTTTAACAATCCTCATGGCTCAAAATAGTGTGGCAACTAGTTTGGTAGGAAAGGGGCACTCTACCATAAGGCCTCCATCATTTAATGGTGAAAATTATGCCTATTGGAAGACTAGGATGATGTTGTTCATCCAAGAAAATGATGACGAAGTGTGGAGAATCATAGTCAATGCACCATTAGTCCTAACTAAGAAAGTAAATGGAGCAAATGTCCTTGAGAAGAGAATATGAATGGGACAACAATGCCTTTAAGATGGCACAATTGCATGCCAAGGCTATGCAAGCTCTAATTTATACACTAAGGACAAATGAATATAATAGGGTGTCCTTATGTGAGAATGTAAAACAAGTATGTGACAAATTAGCTATTACTCATTAAGGTAAACTCAAGTGATTTTTTATGAGTCTAACTCCACATCTAGGAAAAATAATGTAGATGATGATATGGAAATATTTGATGAGATTGTAGGTGAACTATCACATCTCAATAAAGTTAATGGGAAACTAAAAGATCTTGACATAAATAAGAAAGAAGAGTCAATTGATCAAGAACATGTGGAAAGAGAACTTAAATGTCTAAGAGAGCTTAAAAATGTCAAAGATGGTGAAATAGCTGTTAATCCAACTCTTGGAGTGTCATCACCCTTTTTACTTACATTTATATCATTATGTATCATAGATTACGACTCCCTCACATTGATTGGTTGGGTTGTGAGTCATTGTCAGCCACTCGATTCTTCCTTTCTTAACGTTCACTTCATGCCATAATGAAATAGGCTGATAAATTTTTTTTTAACTATAAATATATACGTAACTGTATTTACAATAATTTACATCCCCCATGTTTACAAAATACATTACTGTGCATATACATGTTCAGATACAAAATTTACTAATGTGTATACCATATATCAATCAGGAGTTGTGCTAATGGATGCAGGAGGATGGCAACAAATGCACTACTGAAAATAAATCTGTGGAGACAAGAGAGTAAAGGGATAAGCTAACATGCTCAGTAAGAAAAATATGTAAGTAGGTAGACAACCATACTATCCACATGCTTAAAATATCACCCTTATGCATGAAACACATGCATCTTTCAAAACACAGTAACCTTTACTCAAAACTGATACAGGTAGCGATCTTTTCGCTACAGACATATACATACATACATATATATATATATGGAAAACTCATGTGGTGTAAAAACCGTTTTAGAATTTCACATTTCCAAATTAGACTTTACACATTTCACAGTTGCTCGGAAATAGAAATTCAATAACCAATTCCGATAAGCACATTCAGACGGTTATAGTAAAGCAGATAGCGAATCTTCATTACACCTCCGAATATATCTAACTCATTCGGAGTGAACACTTTCATAGTTCAAATCAGAATGTACATTTCATAAAATGTTCACTAAACAGAAATCCATATCGGATTCAATAACAGATGAGACTAGGCAGGGATATACATTTCATAACATCAGATGACATATGACCATAGTCAGTGACGCCCAAGCAATCATAGCTAGGTGTGCAAGGGTGGTCCGGAAGCCTTTCGGCTCATGCAAATCTGAAATCGGAAGACTAGTAGCATAGTATAGTGTACTCTGCATTGTCTGCACCGTACAACGTACTCCATAACCACAACAGGATACACTGAAGGCTGTGGGGTGCCTTAATTAGGGAGTTATCACCCTAATCTAAAATCATCAACCATTGCCTATCTTAAAATCCAGTGCAAGTAGGTCAGTGCAAGATTACTGTAACGACCCTTAACCCTTGAAAATCGGGGGAAATTTTTTTTTTGAATTTAATTTACCCACTTATTCCCTTATTCACTTAGGTTGTATTCCTGTGCAGTGTCAAAACACTTTTCCTAATTCTTTACTCGTAATTATAATTAATTTTCATACTTTAACTTATATGGCCGATAGAAATTTCGACAGCATAACAGCTTATATATGAGCCTACCCACCTGCAATTCAGTTGTTTTCGACAATCCTAGATATCCACAACTACCAAGCATACTTTCCCAATCCACTTTTACAACTCAATATATCGATATCGATTAATACCAATCATCTTACAACCTAATCCCAAGAATCATATTCTTTACATTGTTTCCTTACAAATTACATCCCAACTGATATTCCCAATATATTGTTTGTGCGTACAGATATGTCTGGTATAGGAATGTAAATGTATACTATCACGACCCAAACTACCCAAAAATCAGAGTTAATTTTTCGCGTTTTGTTATTTTCTTTCATGCTTACCTGTCCTCTGATCGTGACCACACTCCACTAACAAATTGGGCTGTGCGTCAATGCCAGTCCCACCATTCATTTACCATATAACTTAATTCTTTCTCAGTCATTTATAAGTGTTTACAATATTTATACATCCCCTAAAGTTACTTACAAACATGTTACTGTGCTATGCTTATTTAGATACAATATGTACAAGTGTATATACCTTAAATGATAGGCAGCAGCGGATATCCGAAATGCAGTACTCAGTCGCCTCAACGTCTACTGGAGATTATCTGTGGGAGAAAATGAAAGGGGTGAGCACATCAAGCTCAGTAAGGCAATCCTATGAACAAGTAGGTAACCATACTACCTACATGAATGTGGTGCCATGCATAAACCACCCTTTTCTCCACACATTATAAAACAGATGATATGAGTTATGATGTTATGTAAATCCATTCGCATGGCAAAAATTCAACATGCAATTATTTCAAATCATTTCTTTATTGTTTAAAATTTCACAACAAGGCCAGGACTCAACCCATCCCTCCGGTGGTCCTGACTCACATAAAACCATAAAAATCGATTTACATTCACACATGGGTTTAAAAAGCATGGAAATAACATCATGCAAATATAGTTTAAAACCTGATTTTGATCTCATCAAAATCGTCAACATGCGAGACTAGGCAACATCTGTATATCGGTAATAACCAGGACTATGGCCATGTGTCCTCGGGAGTTCCTCTGCTACACGGATCCTAGTGTGCGGGTTCTCACCATGATCGGGAACCGCCCGGGAGGTGGGTCAATCCATCTCGTCAGTCTTATCCGATCCCATGCATCCGAAGATGCTGCATCCGAAGATACCACATGGTACATCGTACTCCATGCTACTTGCACGGTACATCGTACTCCGTGGACCCATATCGCTCTAGGTACTCCAGCCCAAATGGCCTGCTTCCCACAGAGAGATTTTGTTTCTTATATCATATCTCAATACTCATGCCATGTCTCAAAACGCACGTGCGAGCCTATTTAATCGGTGACACACAGTCTACCCGATGCTCCAAGCACGGCTCATCGCATGTTCTCATAAAATCAGTGCGAGCGATGCTCAACACTCTCATCAAATCAAGTAAAACTAATGCGAGCTAGGCTCTAGCACTCTATATATGAATCACATGAAAATCATATAAAATCTGGTGCGAGTTAAACTCCAGCACCCTATCTCGAAAATCATATAAAAATATGGTGCGAGTTAGACTCCAGCGCCGTTTCACAAAAATCATATGAAAACCTGGTGCGAGTTAGACTCTAACACCGTGTCACGAAAAAGCATGTGAAATCTGGTGCGAGTTATACTCTAGCACCTATGCATGTAAAACTCTAGTGCGAGCTCTCGCTCCAGCACTAATGCATGCATCACCCAAATTAAAACATCGTGCGGGCTGAGCTCCAGCACGTCACATGTGAATAAAAATACGTAGGTGGCTCTGTTTCCTCAAAACAGTTTTCAAAACAATAATATTGTTGAAAGTATGCAATGCTGTGCATTTTCTTTCAAGGTTAGCCAGCCTACTCATGCATGCATTAAAATGTCTCCAGAACGAGCAGAAACCTCTTGTTCTTGCTCCTCCCAATTTTTCCTAAATTTGTAAATTTTACCCTTAACAAGGGTATTTTGGGTAATTTGCCCCTTCGAGGCACTACAATTATTATTTGACCTCTAGACCCTTCAGATAATTTTTAAAGGACTGCAAATGAACTTAAAATTTCGTAAAGTTACCTCTAGCAGTCCGCAGAATTCCCATACCTTATTTTCCTGTCGAGTCTGACCTTTCCTCTGATGTCACGTCGCGCAGCCCGATCTGCTCCCAATCCAATGTCCGGAACTGCGTATAATTATTCCTCAGGTCAGATATCATACAATTTAATTGTATTTCCTATTTTTTGGGCTTAATTTAAATCATTGGGCCCATTTACCTCTATTGGGCTCGATTGCACCTTAATGGGCCTTAATCGGCCTTAAGCCCGTTTTCCACTTAATTTTTACATTATTAAGGCCTATTGGGCTCATTGGGCCCACCAACAATTTATTGGGCCTCGTTCTAACTCTCGAATAGCTCAATATATTATTTACGACAATTTATCTAAATTTCCAAAATGTAATTCAATTTATGCAGAATTTAAATTCATATCACGCATAACGATGTAAATTGTCGTAAATAATGGTGACTTACCCGAGATTTCCATGCTAGTCTGCAAATCGAGGCTGTCTCGAGCTCTCGTTAGATGCCAATTGTCGAGCTACACAATTTCATAATTTTTTGGGTAAATTTTCAGTCGAATAATAATTAAATAAAATATTCCAAAATTCAAATCGGTCAATTTCGACCGCTTATCGACTTACCCGTAGCTCGATTACATCGCCGAGATTTTTTCCCAATTTTTCCTCTTTTTCTTTTTCCCTTTTTCTCCTTTTTCCCTTCTTTCTTGGCTGAACCTGTTCAGTCCGGTTCAGACCGGTTCAGACCGCCGGTTCACCCCGGTTCACTCCGATTCACCGCCTTGTCGGTCAGTTCTCCAACGGCTTCCACCGCCAGTGGCTCCGTTGGGTCATTCGCAGCTCGAATCTGGCCTCGGCTTCATCCAAGGCCGCCGGAAAGTCGCCGGTCCGGCTGTTCTTGTGAGACCCCGTACATGTATAGCTGTATATAGGAACATGGGAATGTAAATTAAATCATAAGTAAGATGATGTATTGTAATGTGAAGTATATGCAATGTAAGTTTATAAGATTATGTACGCACTTGTAATAAGAATTGTGATTATACATACAAGTTGCATTATGAATGAGTAGGAAGAAATGAACTTGAATACGAGAAGAATGTGATCGAAATGGAATATGAGTAGTATAGTAAAATGGAAGGAAAGATTTACATAAGTGTATATTTCCATTTGAGTAATATCGTATATATTTGGTAATACAAAGATTCTGCACAAGTTTTAATGTGTATGTAGTGAGGATGGATCCCATTTTCAAGTCTCAAAGATGAATGAATGAGGAAATGATCATGGTAGTAAATTAAGGGTGTTTGGTAAGGGTTGTTGCAGGAAAACTGCAGGAAATCTGGAATTTGTGAAGGCCAGATCGATCCATAGGATGAGAGATCGATCTGGGAGAGCCAGAATGCTCTTATGTGAGAAATGGAAGGGAACAGATCGATCTCCAAAGGAAGCAGATCGATCTCCTTAGCTCTCGGGTTGGAAGCAGATCGATCTCCCCTAAGACCAGATCGATCTCCTTAAGCTTCTGTTTGACAGCAGATCGATCTCCAGTCTCGACAGATCGATCTCCTACCTTTAAAACGTCTCAGAAAAGAGGAATTTTTGAGGAACAGATCGATCTCCACCTAAGGAAGATCGATCTCATCAAGTCAAAACTATAAATGGGAGCAGTTGGATCATCAGAATTTCGGGACAAACATTTCCACTTCACTTCAACTCAAAGAAATCTAGTTTCTCACTCCTAAATCCAGCCATTTTCAGTGAGATTTAAGGAGAGGCTATTAGAGACAAAGTTGTTCACATCAAAGAGAAGAACAACATAGTCTAGAGGCATTTCCCCATTTGAAGGATTGAAGAAATAGAAGGCAATCCTAATTGGAGCAAGAGGAAATCCAATGAGGTAAGTTCTAATGCACAAATCCAAGTACATTGGGTTAGTTAATGATTATAAAGATATTTGGGTGTGCATATTGTGGATAGAACTACCTAAAATGGTATGAAATGACTATAACTTAGAAATGGTCAAGTGTGAGAAAGTGGAGTGTGGGAGTGTTTATGATGAATGAGATATCTTGAGTGGATGAGTATGTTGTGGAAATGGTTTGGAAATGTTGATATTAGGACAGATTGGGAGATTTACCACAAAGGGTAAAAAAAATGTGTAATTAAGGCATTGGATAAATGCTTAGTTGAATAAGAGTTAGAAACATTAACTCAAATGTTGGTGGATGAATTTCAGTTTCGGATGATATGCCGGAGCAAGTCGAGATGAGAACGCGAGAAGCATAAAGGCGGATAGTTGCACACAAGTAAAACGAGGTAAGGGACTGTGTGTTAGCTATAGAGATGTTCGTACGTAATTACAGCAATTTCGTAGATATATTGCTAGGACTAGTACGATAATATAAGTTTATGAAATGATATGGAAGTATGAAAAGCACTATGATGTATATATGTATTGAGAAATGGGATAGGGTAAGGAAATAGCATGATATGCATGTTTTCAATGAAATTCTCAATTTTATATTGTTATTGATGATTGAGAAATGTTGATGATAGGTTGGCTAATTTTACAAGTTTTAGCATGAAGAGTCATGCTGTATGAATAAACGTGTTTTGAGTTTTAAAAGAGAAAATAGCCATCTATCAGTTTTGAGATGAGATTTGGTGTTGAAGCGTTAGCTCACACCCGGTTTAAAGCCTTGATGTACCATGCGGGAGTATTAACTCGCACGAGGGTTTTGAGAAAGTGCGGGAACCTTGCTCGCACCTGTTTTGTTGAGTTAAGGTAAACCTGGGGGTCTGGGACCCAAGGGGATACCAGCCGACGGCCAATTGAACGGGCTGGGCCTTAACGATAGATCGTACCGCGCTGGAGCCTTGCGTCGACTGTGTGTCACGCTGCTTGCTCGCTTGGTATATGAGACATGGTTTAAGGATAAAAAGTCCATCGGAGTTGGAGTATGGACTTGGGTCCACGGTTGTACGTAGAACAGTGTAGTCACCCGTTGGTATACTATGTACCGTGCTGGGTGCATGTGAGTACGAGTATCGCGTAGATGACACACGACGTATCTTCACCGTGAGTATATGAGGAGATGAGGTGGATTGAAATGAGCCGGAGGGTAGGACTGACCCATCCCCCTTCAAGCGAAGTGATACCCTGTGCACACCCGATCAGTGAGGCCTGGGATCACTGACTGTGGCCATAAGTCGTGGATATTTGATTGCCTAAAATTCCATGCCTGTCTCAGAGAATCGAGAAACAGAAACAATCTCAGAAAAGAAAGAGATTTACGAGAATGAATGATTTGAGAAATGAAAGAGATTTCGTGTTTTAATAAATCTCTGATTTCACATTCGTGCCATGAGGGCACTATTTATGAGCATGTTTTAAATGGAAGTTGCTATTGAGAAATATGTGTTTAAATGCATTGTTCGTATGATATTTCCATTTATAACGAAAACATGGTTTTGGTTTATGCATGCATGGGCTATGTAGGTAGTACGATATCTACCTGCTAGCATACATTTCCTTACTAAGCCGTGGTTTGCTCATCCCACTACTTTTCCCCCTCCAGGTACTGAGAAGTAAGAGAGCGGTGATCTCTAGATCTTTTGTGCTAAACAGCTCCCACAATCCGCAAAGGTATAAGATTTGTATACACGAATATTTTGTATCTACTATGTCGTATCGCACAGTTATATCTTGGAATTGTAAACAGTATTATGGGGATGAAATGTAAGCACATGGTATTTATACAATTAATTTTGTGTATTTACACACACACCTGGGAGTGTGACTTAAAGTTTTAAATATTCCGCTGTAAATAAATAAATTTTTAGTAATTGCATCTTCTCACAGCCCAACCGTAGTAGAGAATGTATGGATAGAAGGGTTCCCGAAAGTGGGGCATGACAGGCTTGGTATCAGAGCATGGTTGGTCTGATGTGAGTTGATCCTTAGGACTAAGAAAACATACATCCCCAAGTTACTGTGCGATATTTAGATACAAATGTGTATACGGAGCTGGTAGTAAATTAAATGTTTGTTATAACGCAGGAAAGTTATCAGGCTAGTGAGTTATGCCTGAGAGACACCGCAAGAGGGGAGAGTGCTCGAGAGCTCGAGGGCAAAATGACAGGACTGAGAGGCACAGTAGATCATCCTCTAGTCATGAGCCCCAGGAACAAATAGAGGCTTCTGATCCTCGGATAACTCGATTGGAGGAAGACATGCGCACGATGATGACCATGATGGGTCAGATCATGGCTAGGTTTGAGGGTACACCTGGTACAGCGGGACAGGCTGCACCGAATCCCCCAGCAGCTGCACCTGAACCTGAGAATGTTGTACCTGCGCAAGCTGAACCGGCTAGGCCACGAGAACCTCATATTCGACCGGTACCTCCTCCGGTAGCCCCACATCAGCATGATGATGATTTGGGGTATGGATATGATTGCGACATGGAAAGGTTGAGGCATTTTATGGACTTTAAGCCTCCTTCATTTAGCGGGGTAAAGGATCCGACGGTGGCTGAGGACTGGATCAGTCAAATGGAGAAGTTATTCGACTTCTGTAGATGTTCAGTTACGGAGAGAGTAGCGCTTGCGGCCTTTGTATTGAGAGGCGAAGCAGAGCACTGGTGGAAGTCCGTCAGGCCGATGTTAAGAGCTCAAGGAATGGTTATCACTTGGGATATGTTCTTGGACGTTTTCAGAGAGCAATACATCCCAGATACTGCTCGACGGAGACTACAGATGGAATTTCTGAATCTGACTCAAGGGAATCGAATAGTTGATGAGTACGAGTCATGATTCACTTCACTGGGTCGATATGATCCGGACTCGATCAGGAGTGAAGCTGTCAGAGTCCGTAGATTTGTAGATGGATTGAGGCCTTCGATCCGAGCGAAGTTAGCCCCATTTGATGTCGCTACATATAGAGAGGCTGTGCGACGGGCCCAGTTATGCTAGCAAGATCATGACTTGCATATTTCTGAGTTTAGTTGGGGTAAGGACAAAGGTCCGAGGAAGCTGGGAGATGGCAAGAGTGCCAAATTTGGTCAAAAATTCATGAGTAAACGTCGAAGAGAGGTAGATGAGTTCCAGAAAAAGGTTGCTAGACCTTTTATGACTCCGACTCAGACACCAGCCAGGGGTATAGTGATTGGTGGACCCCGACCGACTACAGATCAGTGTAGGCTATGCGGTCGATACCATGGTGGTAGGCCATGTCATCTTCAGGGTACCCGATGTTTCAGATGTGGTAAATTTGGGCATTATGCCAGAGAGTGCCCGGAGATAGTTGAGGCAATTCCACAGAGGGGTAAAGAGCCAGAGAGGGTTCCTACAGTTGCACCTCCTGCAAGAAAGAAAGCCTCGGCTGAAGAAAAAGGAAAACAAGTTGTGGGTCAAGGCAGGGTGTATGCGATAGACCAGGCATCGGCTGATACCTCTTCTGAAGTGATAAAAGGTACAATCTTGATTTTCAATTTGGAGGTTATTGCTTTGTTTGATTCTGGTGCTACGCATTCCTTCATATCACCTGCATGTGCATCTAAATTAAAAGGTTTTGTAGAGCCCACATACTTGAGTAGGACTTTACTACTAAGTACTCCAATGAGAGTTAGCCAATTAGTTGAACAAGTGTATAAAGATTGTAAAGTGAGGGTGGGAGATAAGTGCAAGACTGCCAACTTGATTTTGTTGAATATGTATGACATTGATGTAATTTTGGGAATGGATTGGTTAGCCGCCAATCATGCTGTCATAGACTGTCATTCTAAGTCCATTAAGTTTTCTCTACTTGAAGAATGTGTTGTAAGATTTTAAGAGAAGAAATGAAATCTTAAATTTTGTATTAAGTAAAGTACTTTGGTATAAATGGCTTGAGTGTTGTTTTAAAGGTTTTGTTGCTTATGTGGTGGATTTGAACAAAGTACATCTGGATATGGAGGACATCTTAGTGGTCAGAGAATTCCCTGATGTCTTTCCAGACGATCTACCAGGATTGCCACCTGATAGAGAAACAGAATTCGGTATAGACTTGACGCCTGGAACCGAACCAATATCGAAGTCACCATATAGGATGGCCCCAGTTGAGTTAGAGGAATTAAGGAAACAGCTGCAAGAGTTGTTAGAGAAGGGGTTCATAAGACCGAGCGTCTCACCATGGGGAGCCCCGGTATTGTTTGTGAAGAAGAGAGATGGGAGCCTCAGATTGTGTATTGACTATCGGATGTTAAACAAGGCTACCATCAAGAATAAGTACCCCTTGCCACGCATTGACGATTTATTGGATCAGCTTCGGGGAGCACAGATCTTCTCCAAGATAGATCTGAGGTCTGGGTATCATCAATTGAAGATTCAGAAGGAGGATGTGTCCAAGACAATATTTCGTACCCGCTATGGCCATTACGAATTCTTAGTGATGCCTTTTGGGTTGACCAATGCGCCGGTAGCTTTTATGGCTCTAATGAATGAAGTATTCAAGCCATACCTGGACCAATTCGTAATTATTTTCATTGATGACATATTGGTGTATTCAAGGTCCAGAGAAGAGCATGAGCAACACTTAAGGATTATTTTGCAGACCCTTCGAGAGAAAAGGTTATATGCCAAGCTTAACAAATGTGACTTTTGGCTAGAACAGATTTCTTTTCTAGGCCATGTTATATCGAAGGATGGGGTGTCAGTAGATCCATCCAAGATTGAGGCAGTTGTTCAATGGGAACAACCTAGGACAGTCACAGAGATCAGAAGTTTTTTGGGATTGGCTGGTTACTACAGAAGATTTGTAGAGGGTTTCTCTAGATTAGCTGCTCCATTGACACGTCTTACGAGGAAGAGTGTGGAGTTTTCATGGGATGAAGCTTGTGAGAGGAGTTTTCAGGAACTTAAGCGCAGATTAACTACCGCGCCAGTTCTTGTCATCCCTAACAGTTCAGGGAATTACTCGGTGTATACAGATGCTTCGCATCAAGGACTAGGCTGTGTTTTGATGCAAGATGGAAGGGTAGTAGCTTATGGATCTAGACAGTTGAAAGATCATGAGAAGAACTACCCCACTCACGATTTGGAGTTAGCGGCCGTAGTGTTTGCATTGAAGATATGGTGCCACTACTTATATGGTGAGAGATTTCAGATCTTTACGGATCATAAGAGTCTGAAATATCTATTCTCACAAAAGGAGTTAAACATGAGACAGAGGAGGTGGTTGGAACTCCTCAAGGACTATGATTGTGAATCTTATACCACCCGGGGAAGGCAAATGTGGTTGCCGATGCATTGAGTTGGAAGAGTCTCGGGTTGGTGTCTCACATGATGGTTAGAGAGCACGAGTTGTTGGAACAATTCACGAACCTTAGTCTGGATATGACCCTACCTGAGATTGGCAGCTATGGGATTATTGCTAGCTTGAGATTAGAACCGGAGTTGATTGAGAGAATCCGACAAGCTCAGCAAATTGATCAATGGTGTATTGTCATGATTAGCCAAATTCGAAAAGGGAAGGGTGCTGATTTTATATTGAGTCCAGATGGAATACTAAGGTTTAGAGATAGAATATGTGTTCCTAAGGATTTAGAGCTGAGAAAGCTGATCTTATCAGAGGCACACTCGTCGAGATACACGATACACTCGGGGAGTAGCAAGATGTATCAAAATCTCCGAAAAGTATATTGGTGGTCTGGAATGAAGAGAGACATAGCTGAGTATGTCGCTAGATGTCTCATTTGTCAGCAAGTAAAAGTCGAACATAAGAAACCAGGAGGACTATTACAACCTCTATCGATACCAACATGGAAGTGGGAGCATGTCACCATGGATTTTGTGATGGGGTTACCGAGAACCCGTAAGAACCATGATGCGATATGGGTGATAGTAGATCGGTTAACGAAATCGGCACATTTCTTAGCCATGAGATCTACAGATACATTGAGTGCACTGGCGAATCTGTATGTGCGAGAAATAGTGAGATTGCATAGAGTCCCAGTGAGTGTTGTTTCGGATAGGGATGCCCGCTTCACTTCCCACTTTTGGGGACATTTCTAGGAAGCGATGGGGACCCAGTTGAGTTTTAGCACCGCTTTTCATCCTCAGACAGATGGTCAGTCAGAGAGGCCTATACAGACCCTGGAGGATATGTTGAGGGCATGTGTGCTGGATTTTAGAGGCTCATGGGACGATCACTTTCCATTGATTGAGTTCGCCTACAATAACAGTTATCACTCAAGTATTGGTATGGCCCCTTATGAGGCACTATACGGTCGTAGATGCCGATCGCCCATTGGTTGGGAAGAAGTTGGTGACAGACAATTGCTCGCCCTCGATTTGGTTAAGCAAGCCTCTGAGGATGTTCAGATAATATGCGAGAGGATGCGAACAGCTCAAAGTCGACAAAAGAGCTATGCTGACAGGAGACGGAGACCACTTGAGTTTGATGTTGGCGAGTCCGTATTTTTGAAAGTATCTCCTTCTAAGGGAATAATGAGGTTTGGGAAGAAAGGAAAATTAAGTCCTCGTTACATTGGTCCCTTCGAGATTTTGGATAGAGTGGGAGAAGGAGCATATAGGCTAGCCTTACCACCTGAGCTAGCAGAAGTCCACAATGTCTTCCACGTTTCTATGCTTCGGAAGTACTACCCGGATCCGACACATGTAATTAGTTATGAGCCGTTGGAGCTCAAGAAAGATATGTTGTATGTCGAGAGACCGATCAGGGTGTTGGACAGGAAAGAGAAGGTGTTGCGGAACAAGACGATTTCATTGGTTAAGGTTTTGTGGCAACATCACACTGTGGAAGAGGCAACATGGGAACTGGAAAGTTTGATGAGGGAAAAGTATCCCGAATTATTCACGGATTGAATTGGTTCTAATTTGGAGGACCAAATTCTCTAAGTGGGGGAGAATGTGAGACCCCGTACATGTATAGCTGTATATAGGAACATGGGAATGTAAATTAAATCATAAGTAAGATGATGTATTGTAATGTGAAGTATATGCAATGTAAGTTTATAAGATTATGTACGCACTTGTAATAAGAATTGTGATTATACATACAAGTTGCATTATGAATGAGTAGGAAGAAATGAACTTGAATACGAGAAGAATGTGATCGAAATGGAATATGAGTAGTATAGTAAAATGGAAGGAAAGATTTACATAAGTGTATATTTCCATTTGAGTAATATCGTATATATTTGGTAATACAAAGATTCTACACAAGTTTTAATGTGTATGTAGTGAGGATGGATCCCATTTTCAAGTTTCAAAGATGAATGAATGAGGAAATGATCATGGTAGTAAATTAAGGGTGTTTGGTAAGGGTTGTTGCAGGAAAACTGCAGGAAATCTAGAATTTGTGAAGGCCAGATCGATCTCATAGGATGAGAGATCGATCTGGGAGAGCCAGAATGCTCTTATGTGAGAAATGGAAGGGAACAGATCGATCTCCAAAGGAAGCAGATCGATCTCCCCTAAGACCAGATCAATCTCCTTAAGCTTCTGTTTGACAGCAGATCGATCTCCAGTCTCGACAGATCGATCTCCTACCTTTAAAACGTCTCAGAAAAGAGGGATTTTTGAGGAACAGATCGATCTCCACCTAAGGAAGATCGATCTCATCAAGTCAAAACTATAAATGGGAGCAGTTGGATCATCAGAATTTCGGGACAAACATTTCCATTTCACTTCAACTCAAAGAAATCTAGTTTCTCACTCCTAAATCCAGCCATTTTCAGTGAGATTTAAGGAGAGGCTAATAGAGACAAAGTTGTTCACATCAAAGAGAAGAACAACATAGTCTAGAGGCATTTCCCCATTTGAAGGATTGAAGAAATAGAGGGCAATCCTAATTGGAGCAAGAGGAAATCCAATGAGGTAAGTTCTAATGCACAAATCCAAGTACATTGGGTTAGTTAATGATTATAAAGATATTTGGGTGTGCATATTGTGGATAGAACTACCTAAAATGGTATGAAATGACTATAACTTAGAAATGGTCAAGTGTGAGAAAGTGGAGTGTGGGAGTGTTTATGATGAATGAGATATCTTGAGTGGATGAGTATGTTGTGGAAATGGTTTGGAAATGTTGATATTAGGACAGATTGGGAGATTTACCACAAAGGGTAAAAAAAATGTGTAATTAAGGCATTGGATAAATGCTTAGTTGAATAACAGTTAGAAACATTAACTCAAATGTTGGTGGATGAATTTCAGTTTCGGATGATACGCCGGAGCAAGTCGAGATGAGAACGCGAGAAGCATAAAGGCGGATAGTTGCACACAAGTAAAACGAGGTAAGAGACTGTGTGTTAGCTATAGAGATGTTCGTACGTAATTACAGCAATTTCGTAGATATATTGCTAGGACTAGTACGATAATATAAGTTTATGAAATGATATGGAAGTATGAAAAGCACTATGATGTATATATGTATTGAGAAATGGGATAGGGTAAGGAAATAGCATGATATGCATGTTTTCAATGAAATTCTCAATTTTATATTGTTATTGATGATTGAGAAATGTTGATGATAGGTTGGCTAATTTTACAAGTTTTAGCATGAAGAGTCATGCTGTATGAATAAACGTGTTTTGAGTTTTAAAAGAGAAAATAGCCATCTATCAGTTTTGAGATGAGATTTGGTGTTGAAGCATTAGCTCACACCTGGTTTAAAGCCTTGATGTACCATGCGGGAGTATTAACTCGCACGAGGGTTTTGAGAAAGTGCGGGAACCTTGCTCGCACCTGTTTTGTTGAGTTAAGGTAAACCTGGGGGTCTGGGACCCAAGGGGATACCAGCCGACGGCCAATTGAACGGGCTGGGCCTTAACGATAGATCGTACCGCGCTGGAGCCTTGCGTCAACTGTGTGTCACGCTGCTTGCTCGCTTGGTATATGAGACATGGTTTAAGGATAAAAAGTCCATCGGAGTTGGAGTATGGACTTGGGTCCACGGTTGTACGTAGAACAGTGTAGTCACCCGTTGGTATACTATGTACCGTGCTGGGTGCATGTGAGTACGAGTATCGCGTAGATGACACACGACGTATCTTCACCGTGAGTATACGAGGAGATGAGGTGGATTGAAATGAGCCAGAGGGTAGGATTGACCCATCCCCCTTCAGGCGAAGTGATACCCTGTGTACACCCGATCAGTGAGGCCTGGGATCACTGACTGTGGCCATAAGTCGTGGATATTTGATTGCCTAAAATTCCATGCCTGTCTCAGAGAATCGAGAAACAGAAACAATCTCAGAAAAGAAAGAGATTTACGAGAATGAATGATTTGAGAAGTGAAAGAGATTTCGTGTTTTAATAAATCTCTGATTTCACATTCGTGCCATGAGGCACTATTTATGAGCATGTTTTAAATGGAAGTTGCTATTGAGAAATATGTGTTTAAATGCATTGTTCGTATGATATTTCCATTTATAACGAAAACATGGTTTTGGTTTATGCATGCATGGGCTATGTAGGTAGTACGATATCTACCTACTAGCATACATTTCCTTACTGAGCCGTGGTTTGCTCATCCCACTACTTTTCCCCCTCCAGGTACTGAGAAGTAAGAGAGCGGTGATCTCTAGATCTTTTGTGCTAAACAGCTCCCACAATCCGCAAAGGTATAAGATTTGTATACACGAATATTTTGTATCTACTATGTCGTATCGCACAGTTATATCTTGGAATTGTAAACAGTATTATGGGGATGAAATGTAAGCACATGGTATTTATACAATTAATTTTGTGTATTTACACACACACCTGGGAGTGTGACTTAAAGTTTTAAATATTCCGCTGTAAATAAATAAATTTTTAGTAATTGCATCTTCTCACAGCCCAACTGTAGTAGAGAATGTATGGATAGAAGGGTTCCCGAAAGCGGGGCATGACAGTTCTCCTCACCGTCGGTACCTATTCCTCTTTTCGCCGTTTTTCGGCGCCGTTCGTCGATTTTGGCGGTTGTTTCTGGTGCCATTCGGCGTACAGTCGTCTGGGCTTCCAGAATCGAGCCTTGGTGGGGCTCGAATCAACCCCGATGGCCGTCGATCGGAGCGTTCCTCCCCGCGGCTTTCTCCTTCTGTTTTTGACCTCCTCCGGCATCGGTGTGGCACATCATCGGTACCAGGGAGGTCGTCGGCCTCTCCTCTCCCTTTTTCGGTGGTCGTGACCTCTCATCCGGCGCCGGTGGTGGCTCACCGGTGATCCTCGGTTTGCTTCGTTTTTCCGTTCTCTGCTTCTCTTTCTCTCTCCCTGACATTTCAATCTTCTTTCTCTTTTTTTTAACTTATTAATTAATTTATTTTTATTTATTTATTTATTATATTTTAATCATTAAAATACATTAAAAATACCCAAATATCTACCAAAAATTATTATTTTATTCCAAATTAATTAATTTAAATTTATTTAATTTATTTATTATATTTTAACCCTTTTTCGGGTATAATTTCTTCGTATTTTTGGGATATTGTTCCGAATGACTTTTCGGTATATTTTTTGATTATTTTCGGGATTATTTTCCGAATTAAAAATTTCGATTAATCCCGATTAATTCCAATAAATTGATATCTTGATCAATTTAACCCAGAATAAATTTATTTTACCTTTATTGACCAAGATTTCTCAATCCATTATTTTTAATTAAATTTTTCTTCTCGAATTTATACCGGCTTTCGGTCTTTTGACCATTTTGCCTTTGCACGTGTTCGGGATTAATTTAACCCGACTTCCTTTCACGAACACTCACTCACTTCGCATTTTAAATCCTTATTTCCAATCCGAATCCCATTCAGTTAAATGTTTTGACCATTTTCATCCCTCATAAAAATTTACGATTTAATTTCGGGTCTTACATATACCTTTCTGCGTGTACAAAACGTAGCCTAGGGTAGCTCTTCCCACTAGTCTACGTCGTGTACGCGGCAGGTAGCGTCTATAGATTCACTGTAAATGATCTGAAGGTAGAGGGGTGAGCTTTTGGGGAAAGGCCCAGTAAGATAATACTCTTAAAGCAGTTCTGATATATAAAAGCATTTGAAGTTGTTCATAGAATGAAACTTAATGCAATACATAAATTTCCATTTCATGCATAATCGTCATAAAGCATGCGTGTCTTTAAAACAAATAACATGCTTAACCATTTTACAACTTTTCATAAACCTTTCATGAATATTTCATAAATCATTTCGTAAACATTTCATGAATATTTCATAGTCATTTTGTAAACATTTCATGAATATTTCATAATCATTTTGTAAACATTTCATGCATATTTCATAATCATTTCATAAACATTTCATGAATATTTCATAATCATTTCATGAAGCATATCGGTCGTAACCAATTTTCGTATATATCATGAAAACACATATTCATTCATCATAGTCGATTTTCATAATCAAATCGAGGAGACTAGGCTATAACTAAGTTATGCGATACGTGTCATTCTCCGTAGAGAGTCATCATACCTATGGCCATAGTAAGGGGGGTTGTAGACTGGATCAGGTCCATATAGCAATAATAATTATAAACATTGGTAGTATCTTCTTATTTCTTATCATATACTAGCACATAGCTAAGGCACGGGAACCTGTGGCACTCACCTTGCGAGGAACATTAATGTGTGCTGCGCGGGCACGAGATACTACCAAAGCATCATCATAAACTACCAGTAGCACGACATCTTCCACACAGGTTGAGTCAAGTGCTAAAGGGGCCTACGTACCGGCACCCTAAGTGGTGTAGCCGGAACACCACAAGAAGTAACCATGCATGAAGCCTATAGTTTCAAAACAAAGTTTTCAAAATCTTTCTTGGGTTTTATAACCCATAAACTTGCATCGAGTAATAAAATCGAATTCCTTGTAATCTGAAAACTCTTTCATAAAACTGAAAGACTGTGTGGCACTTTGTTCCCGCAGGACTCAAGAGGTGGCCCCCACAATCCCCTTTCAAAAACAAATTTCCTTTCTTACATACTTTTGAAATTGTCAAAAGTTTCTTTAACAATATGGATATAAAAACATAAATAAATGTAAAACATCCATACGCTTCATACCTTAGGAAATTCATTTCACAGCATGGAAAGTATTCGGGGAACATTTCGACAAATTAAAACATGTTTCGCAAGTATGAAAGCATTGATAAATCATTTCAAATCACATGCTCTTTCATAAAATCATTTATCGGTGAAACAAAAATGCATTATCAAAACTGAGTTAAATAATACCCCTTACCTCGATTTATCGGATATCCCGAATTTGAACGGTGACGCCTCCTAGTACCTCCTTTAATTCCTTCTACAATCACCTACACCGAAATTGTATACTTAGCACCCTATTCATGCGAATTGTCCGAATTGCGTTAAAATCATAACCTATCGTTACTACTGCGTGTGTAGGTATTACTGCATATACCTAGGCCAACACGCACGTTTATATATTTTCTCTTACCACATATTATTTTGTATGTACAAATATTGACATACACCTTATTATATACATCTACATGTATATACTCATGAATATATATATATATATATATATATATATATATATATATATATATACACTCTTATATGTATATATATATACTTTTATTTGTTTTCATGCTTCCCTATCTCATAAATATACATTCTTTGTATATACATATACTAGCACAAATTCATCTTATATACACCCATATGTATATGCAATATATATATATATATATTATTGTTTTCCATTTTTCCTTATCACATATATATATCCTTGTTTGTACATATACTAACATATCCATTCATTATATACACCTATATGTATATACCCAAATATATATATATATATATATATTCACATGAATACATATATATATATATTATTACTTATTTCCATTATTCATCATCACATAAATATATATATATATATATATATATATATATATATATATATATATATATATATATATATACATTTTTTGTCTATTATTCATCTCTCTCACTTTTATTTTTATTTCACATCTAGTTTAAAATCTACACTAACATGCTTGTAACTACAACATATATATACATGTCTATTAAAAATACATATATACATAAATATTTTACCTTTTCTTTTCTTTCACTCTTCTTTCTTTCTTTTTTTTTTCTTTTTTCTTCCTCCATTCTTCCCTCTCGGTTCCAGCCCTCACTATCGCTATTGTTCTTCTTCTTCCTCTCTTTCTCCTCTGCTTCTCAGTCTGCTCTAATTTGGTCTCAGTTTCCAGCTCCAATTTGGCTTCCTCGGTTCTCCTCTTCCCTTCAGCTCACGGTCCCATTCTCTCTTCACTCAATCTCGGCTTCCAGCCTTCCATCATCATCATCCTTGTTTTCGCTTCTTCACCGTTTTCTTTGTATCTCACCACAGTAGCAGGATCAAACAAAACGACGGCAGGATGATAGACTCCTCTTCCAGCAATACTCACAACACCCGACGTTACTGCTCTGCACGTTCCTGGTACTGCCCCTGCTTCACGGCTTCACTGATTCCAGTCTGCACAACAACAACCTTGGATTCCAGCAGCAGCTCTCCTACTTCGTTTCACGTTCCAGGTTTTACGTTTTACACTGATTCAATTCAAGCCTCGGTTTACTCTGCTTATTTCAATTTGCTCTAATTTCCAGCCCCGTCCTCTGCCCCAGTCAGCTTCAATTTCTTCTCCCCCTTCCTCGCGTCCGTGATCCTAGCTTTGGTTTCCTCCTCTTCTTCTTCTTCTTCCCTTCCTTTATTTTTTTCTTCTCCTCTCTTCCTCGGCCAGCAGCCCCTTTCTTTCCTTCTCTTTTCTTTTCTTCCTTTCTTCTTCCTCTCCCTTCCCTTCTCTTCTTTCTCTTCCTTTCTTTTCCTTCTCCTTCTTCTCCAGCCGACCGAGCCTCTTCTTCTTTTCTCCTCTTCTGTTTGCCGCCCAACACTCCTCTGTTTCGAATTGTTCCTTTCAATCTGAATGTGGCAGACGGAATTGGCTTTTCTAAGCCAATTCCGTACATGCCATATATTTATATATATTACTTTCAGATATATATATATATATATATATATATATATTTGTTTATTATTTCTTTTGTATTGATATTATTTTTGTTTGTCTTTTTGTTTTGCTTTCATTTTTATTTTAAATTGTCTCATGCTTCATGCTTTATTTATTTATTTGTTTAATACTATATATTAAATTCTATACACTAAATAATATATATATGCTATATATATTACTATTCTTTTATTTAAATGTCTAGTATATATGTATATATATATATATATATATACATATTCACCTATGTATATATCTACATATATACATTTTCTTGTATAATTTATCCGAGGACATAATATCATTCCTTCCATGAAATTTTCCTTATTCCGAAAATGAAATAGTATCAGGATTCCATCATTCTTCATAAATTCTCGATACAAGTGTTTACATCGACAATTTTCAACTAACAATTTAAAATTTTCCAAATCCCTCCGTGCTTGCATTTGCTTTATCACTTCTTGTATCTCCGGGTTCCTGATCATTCACGGGTTTCTCGGTTCCTATAGTCCTCGAGCCCTACAACGAACATTCACACTTCCATTAAGAAATATTATTTTCATTTTTTATATAATCTATTTAAATGTAGGAAATTTGTGGGGTTTACAATTACACAACAATACATGACGACTCCAGCACTGTTTTACTCAAAAATCATATTAAAATCTAATGCGGGCAATTCAGTGTGACACACAATCTACACGAGGACTCTAGCACTGTTTTCATTCTCAATATCATTTAAAACTCTGTACGAGCAGAGCTCCATCATTACTTAATGCATAATCATGAAAAATCTCACGCGAGCAAAGCTCCAGCACGATGTCATGTATAAGTTATGTAAAATATAGTGCGAGCAAGGCTCTAGCACCATATCATGCATATATCATAGAAATCTAGTGCGAGCGAAGCTCCAGCACTACTGCATGTACAAATCATATCAATTCTCGTGCGAGCTAAGCTCCATCACGATTTGTTTCCACAAAAATTTGATAGGTGGCTCAATTCCATTGAAAACCATTCCGAAATCAGAGTTTTACACATAAAACGATGCTACAGAGAGCAATGGTAGGTGGCTTCCCATAAAGTCACCCATCATAAGATTACTCCAATCTCAGAACCCTTAACTTCATAAAATGTGTTTTTCTATGCAGACTATAAAAACATTAGCAAACCTATCCATATATCACTGGAAACAGACTTCCATGCTTAAAACACTAAAAACATGAAATTTATAAAATCATGCTTTACTAACTCTTTTCGGTGCAACTTTTGCTCTAATAGGGGCAATATGGTATTTTGCAAATACTAGGCAATTTCCAAGATTTTTCGGTAACTACATCTTCTATAGTATCTAATCACATATTGGGATTTATAAAATTACATACAACTATCTCTAATAGCTAACATAAATCCCTTACCTAGGTGCGAGTCGATCGAGTCGCAATCTCAACACTTTCAGTAAATCAGTTCAATGAGCCCCAATTTGTATCCTCTGGAGCTGCATAAGATCATAAGTCACTGATCATTATCTCTCACACACACGTATACAATCTTTCTAGTCTTTAATTTCGATTTTGGGTCCAATTATTCCTTTTTAGGCTTTATTGTTCTTTATTGAGTTTAATTCTATTCTAAGCCCATTTTCACCTTCCTATTCATTTTTTTAAAACCCATTTAGCTCATTAGGCCCATTTACATTTAGCGGGCTGCCTTAAGCCTTTTCTAGTCTCTTCAGGTAGTTTTCACAATTATTTTCGATATTCGATTTTCAATTTCGAGTATAAAATAATTTATATGGAATCAATTCGTAACAATTGAATTGATCTCTAACTCTTATAACTATACAAGTTATAGTAAGGGAGATTCACTTACCTGAAAATTCCATGATGGCATGCAAATCGAGGCTGAATCGAACTCTTGTTCGTCACCTATTGTCGCGCTACACATTTATATATTTAACCCGAGTCAATTTCGGTCAAATATTATTTCAAATAATGTTTTCGAGAATTAAATCGGTCAATTCCGACTGCTTACCAGCTTGTCATTAAACTTGGGGCATCACCAAAGTTTTCTTCCTTTTTTCTTTTCTTTTTCCTTTTTTTTTTCCTTTTTCCTAGGGTAAACCACTTCAGTCCGGTTCAGCTCACTCTCTTCAAATGAACAGGCCTGAACCGGTTCAGCTTCAATTCCTCCGTTCTTGGCTCCGGTAGCCGGTTCTCGGGCCGTTCCTTCCACCCATCGCCTCTACTTGAGATGGAGAGCCTTCGATCGGTGGTGGTACTAGCCAAATCGATGTCAAGCTCGTCGGATTTCCCTTCTCCTTTTTCGGTCTTCTCCCTCGTTGATCTCTCCATCCCCGACGATCCCAGGCACGTGGAGGCGCTCAATGGTTCCTTGGGTGCCGGTTGTTCCTCATCGATCGTCTTCGTCGCGCTCTCCCTCCGTCATTGTCGCTGGAGAAAGGGAAAGGGAGGATCAGGTTTTTCGATCCTCTCCCTTGTTTTTCGTGCGATTCGCGCTCTTTTTTTGTTTTCTATTTCTTTTTTTGTCTTTTTTATATATTATATTATATTATATTTTAATATAATATAATATATATATATATATATAAAAGATCTAAATCTTAGACTATAATATTATAATAATAATAATATAAAATAAAATATCCCGTATTTATTTTATATTATTATTATAATAATATTATTACAATGTATTATTTATACATTGATATCCACTCAAACCCATATATTTTTAGAAACCCATTTTTTTATATATATTTTATATGTATATGTAGACATTATTATTTATTTTTATTTTCTTGGAAATATTTTTCCATATCTCCGAAATAAATTCCCGATTTAGAAAATTTTCGGGTCTTCTCAATAAATTCATATATTGATAAATTGAACTTGGAATTCAATTATTTCTTCTTTCTTGATCAAGATTACATGAATCCATGTTTACAATGACAAATTCTTGAGGAGATGACATCGAATTTCGAGTCTTACATTCCACCCTCCTTAAGAAATTTGGTCATTTAAATTGAACCAAATCAGTTCTCAAATAGGTGTGGATATTTCTCACGCATCAGGCTCTCTAATTTCCACGTGACTTCCTTCGAAGTATGGTACTACCAGAGAACCTTGACTAGAGAGATCGTCTTAGACTGTAGCACCTTCTCATTCTTATCCAAAATTCGAATCAGCTTCTCTATAGAAGACATGTCCTCTTTCAACTTCAGAGGCTTACACTCAATCACCTATATCGGATCCGGATGGTATTTTTGAAGCATAGAGATGTGGAAGACATTATGAATGTCTGCTAGCTCAGGGGTAAAGCTAGCCTATAGGCCTTATCTCCCACTTGGTCTAAGATCTCAATTGGTCTAATATAGTGTGGACTCAATTTACCCTTCTTTCTGAACCTCATTATACCCTTGAAGGGAGAAACTTTCAGAAACACTAATTCACCAGCCATACACTCTAATGGCCATCGTCTCATATCAGCGAAACTCTATTGTCTGCTCTGAGTTATCGTCAACCTATCGTATATCAAACGGATGTCCTCAGAGGCTTGCTTCACTAAATCGGGAGCAATATCTTTTGGTCACCCACTTTTACCTAACTAATCGAAGAACGACATCTACGACCATACAGTACTTCATAGGGTGCCATTTCAATGCTCGAGTGATAATTGTTATTATAGGCGAATTCGGCTAATGGAAAATGATCATCTTAGGAGCCTTTAAAGTCCATTACAGAAGCTCTCAATGTATCCTCCAAAGTTTGGATGGTTCTCTCTCACTAACCATCTGCATGAGGACGAAAAGCTATACTAACACTCAATCTAGTTCTCATAGGTTCCTAAAAATGTCCCAGAAGTGGGAAGTGAAGTGGGAATCCCTATAAGAGACAATGCTCGCTGGAACGCCATGTTGATAATTCTGTATTTTTAGAATTATTTGTGCTTAATTTCATAATTAATTATTTAAATCCCCAATTTATTTTGTTAATTAACCCCTTTATTTAATTAAAATTCTCAAGTTTGCAGCTAAATTAAATCCGAATGAATTTTGAATATTTCGATAGAAAATGGACCAGAATTGGGCTAAAATCAAGATTGGACCATGCAGACAACACGAGCCTAGCACATCCAATTGGACAAAAAGACAGATGACGTGGAAATATTATTTTTCAAGGAGCCACTGGTGTGAAGACAAGTGGCTAAACAATGTCAACTCATCTAGGATAGAAATATTACAATTGTACCCCTAAGTGTGTGTATAAATAGAAAAAGATTTCAGTTGAAAAAAGGGAGCCTAGGTTAGAATAGAGGTAAATTAGGGTAGAATAGTTTTAGGGTTTATTTTTAGGATTTATTGTTTTTAAGTTTTTTTCTTTTTCCGATAGCCACCATTGTTAGATTACTATTCATGTTAACTTTTATTTTCATACAAGGTTTTTGTTCATTTCTAGTTCCTTGTTTTATTAATGAATAGTTTCATTTCCATTTTCTCTACTGTTTGATTCCGTTTTAATCCCAGATCTTTATTTTAGTGTTACCATGAAAATCATTGTTTTTTCTAGCTGTTAACTCTCGGATTTCCAACTTGCTTATGTTTTTATTTGTTAAACTATTGTTCTTGCAACTCTCGATTAGATTTTTTTGAGCATTCGACTTTCATGATATCTTCATTCAGTCTTCTGCCTTTTGATTCTGTTGCCTTGATGTGGGATGATGCAAAGCATTTATCCACATCAAGAGCTATGTGGAGTCACGGCTGGAGAAGAAAATGAAGCTACCCGAGGAGGTTGAGTTCCCTGTTTACATTGTTGATGCTACGGACGATGTGGAAATGGTGATATTGTTAAATCCTTTTGGGTTTAAAATCATATGATGCTTTGCATCATTGTTTTAATCTTTCCTTATTCCATTTTGTATTTGCATGTTTTTCCTTATTTGGTGCTTGCTTGTAGTTAGAATATGACTTCCATGTTTACTGCATTTATTTACATTTCCTGCATATTATTTCATTTACTGCATTCTATTTCATCTTTATTATAGTTTGTTACTTGCTGGTTAGTGAAAAGGATGTGGTAGGTAGAGTTTCAAGAAGCAAATCGTGGAGTATGATTTCATTATTGGCAACAAATTTAACTTTTGAATTGTTCTCTGTTTAGCTCTGTTTTGTGTTCTGTCATTGTTCATTACAATTTTAATTGTTATATTGGCTGCAATTTCTTCAAGGATACCCTCGGTACCAGAAATGTACAAAGATGATGATGGAGCATGTACAGCAGTAAGCTGTTTTCGGGTTTGATGTTGCACAGCATGAAGAAGATGATCATAGCAGGCACCAGACTGTAGCAGAGCTTGGTAGTAATGTTGCTGGTCACGATGACTGCAGGTACAGTAGCAGCACCTGAAGCAGACATGACGGACGAGAGCTGGCAGTTTGTATCTGATAAACATGCAGTAAACATACAATGCCAGTAGCTGGAACCGTGTGAACCTGGTAAGGAGAATGGGCACAGTGTGCAGTACATTGAATCGGGAGTAAGTTTTGCATGCCAAGGAAGGAGCGGCTACAGCAGGGTAGGACAGCACCGGTGGTAGATGCACATCAGCCTGGGGCAGTATGACAGACATTACCTAGCTAGAACCGAGAGTGCAGGACACCTAAGCACCTAGACAGCAGACCAACCAAACCGAGACCACACTTGGAAACCAGAAAATGAAATGAAGATGTGAACAGTGTTTGGAGGGATATGTGGTTGATTTAAAATTGGCTAAGGCCTTGTTTCGTACATTTGCATTGTAGCTTTAATCCATTTTCATGCATTTTTAGAATAGTTAATTCCAATTTAATTTGTTAGCATAAGAAGTTATGATTTTAATTTTATTTGTATGATTAGTTATAGTTCAATTTATTAATTAGTCTAGAATTTAGATTTAATTATGCCATTAGTTAATTTTTATTTTTATTAGAATTCATTTAGATTAAACTCAATTCATGCATTTTTATTTTAAGTTTATTTAAAGTTTAGTTAATTAATTTTATTGCTTTATTTTCATAATTGCATTTTTATTTTAATTGCGTTAATTAATTTTAATTGTTTTAATTTTCTTTTGTAGGTTATTTGCTTTTAATTGATTGGAGTTCGGTAAGCACTGTTAGCTTTGTAGATCACCAACTTAAATTTTATAATTTGCTAGAATATACTTAGGGTAAGATTAACCGGTAGTTAATTAGGCTAACCAACTTCTCTGAGGGACGATAACTCAGGACTCAAATCCCATTATTACTTGTACGACCCGTGCACTTGCGGAACATACCCTTAGGACGTGTCAAGTTTTAGGCGCCGTTGCCGGAGAAGTTTTAATTAGTCGTTAATTAATATCGGTGAAATTATGCTTAGGTGTAATTTTAGCTTGTAAATATTTAGGTTGTTAATATTTAGAAGCTTAATCTAGATTAGTTAATTAAAAAAATAATTAAAATTTTTTTTTCAATAATTTAAAAATTCAAAAAAAAAATTCTAAGGACTTTTTGATGTTTGCATGCGTAGAGTCAAGAGTTTTGATTGCTTTCCTCTAGATCCTGAAATTGAACGTACTCTTAGAAAAATTCAAAAGGACTCTAGGAAATTTATAGCTCCGCTGCAAAACACAATGACAAAAAATAGGGAAATTAGAACCGTTGGAGATTATGCAATGCTGACGATTGGAGGATATTATTCCAGTATTAGGCTACCAACTGTCCCTACAAATAACTTTGAAATTAAGCCCGCAATCCTCCAGATGATTCAGACTTCTTTACAGTTCAGTGGGCTTCCACACGATGACCCACATGCTCAGCTTGGGCAATACCTGGACTTGTGCAACACGTTCAAACATAATGGATTATCTGATGATGCGCTTAGGCTTAGATTATTCCCCTTCTCACTTAGGGATAGGGCGAGACACTGGTTAACCTCCCTGCCTCCAGGATCCATTTCTACATGAGTGAGCTAGCCTATCAATTTCTATATAAGTTTTTCCCTCCCTCTAAAATGGCCCAACTCTGTAGTAATATATCTTCCTTTGCCCAGTACAACTCTGAATCTCTTTATGAAGCATAGGAACGATATAAGGAGCTTCTTAGGAAGTACCCTCACCATGGCCTACCTTTGTGGTTGCAAGTCCAGACCTTCTACAATGGACTTACAAGCCAAAATAGGACCATTGTTGACGCTGCTGCAGGTGGAGCCCTGATGTGCAAAACAGAGGAGGAAGCTTACGAGCTGTTAGAAAAGATGGCAGCTAACAACTATCTATGGTCCTCGGAGAGGCAAATACCAAAGAAGCCGACGGGTATTTATAAGCTCGACACACTGTCTACCTTGACCTCTCAAATTGCTAATCTTACGAAGAAGGTCGAGTCGCTCAATACCCAACATAATCCTCCCACCAGTCCTAATCTGATTTATTCTGTCCAAAGTCCTTTTCTTTCCTGTGAACTGTGTAGTGGTACCCACTCTGTAGATAGGTGTCCGCTCAACTTAGAATCGGTTCAGTATGTTGCCCCTTCGTAAATACAACAGAACAACCCTTTTTTCAAACACCTATAATCCAAGGTGGAGGAACCATCCTAACTTCTCCTAGAGCCAAAACCAAGGGCAAACTTCTAGCTCTAGACCTATAGGACTCCCTGGTTTTCAAGCTCCACCGGTTCAGGCACCACCACAGCCGCAATTTCCATACCATCCACCACATCATCCATCCCCACCTCAATTTCAATATCATCCATCACCACCACCACCTCCTCCACAACCCGTGCAGCCCCAACATTACCATGCACCAGCAGCTGAGAAGAAGCCCTCGCTTAAGAAAATGTTCACGACTATCCTGCAAAATCAAGCTGCCCCAATTAAGAACTTAGAAGTTCAGATTGGACAAATAGCTAGTGCTCTTAGCCAACGTCTTCAAGGGACCCTCCCTAGTAACACTGAAGTTAATCCTATTAAGCAAAGGGAGGGTAAGGAACATGTTAGATCCATCACCCTTAGGAGTGGCAGAGAGCTAAATGAGCCACAAGTTAAGTCTGTACTTGAACAGCCCATAGTTGATAAACCCTTAAGTTCTAAAGAGGCAGCTCAGAAGGAGCAGGAACATCAGGATCGAGCTGCAAAGGAAACAAAGCTAGGCGCTTCTTCATCTATACCTTCTTCTTCTTCATTGCCTTCCTCATCCTCTGATTCTACACAGGTTCCTACTACATTGCTTCTAGTTAAACCAGCAGTACCTTTTCCTCAAAGGTTCCAAAATAAAAAACTGGAACAATAATTTGCTAAATTTCTTAAGGTTTTTAAGAAGCTTCACATCAACATTCCTTTTGCAGATGCCTTAGAGCAAATGCCAAGTTATGTAAAGTTTTTAAAGGATATCCTCTCGAGAAAGAGAAGATTGGAAGATTATGAGACGGTGGCCTTAATTGGGGAATGTAGTACAATTATCCAGAAGAAATTACCCCTCAAGCTCAAAGATCCCGAGAGTTTTACCATACCCTGCACTATTAGAAATATGTTCTTTGGTAGAGCCCTGTGTGATTTAGGAGCCAGTATCAATCTGATGCCTCTGTCTATCAACCAAAAGTTAGGAATAGGGGATATCAAGCCTACCATAGTGACCCTTCAGCTAGCTGATCGAACCATTAAATATCCAAAAGGGGTCATTGAGGACGTGCTAGTAAAGATGGACAAATTTATTTTTCCTGTAGATTTTATTGTTTTGGATATGAAGGAAGACAGGGAAGTCCCCATTATACTAGGCAGACCTTTCCTAGCGACTGGTAGAACCTTAATTGATGTACAGAAGGGGGAGTTAACTATGAGAGTCCTAGATCAGGAAGTGAAATTTAATGTTTTCAAACCTTTGAAGCTTTTTGATGACTCTCAAGAATGTTTTAAGATTGATATTGAGGATATAAGGCTTGAGCACAAGAAATCTCAAAGAAGGAGGGAAATAGCTAAAGCTAAGGAGGAGTTAACTGTCGACATTTTATCACCACTCTGGTTGATCCTCCTACTCTTCGCCCTGCTGCTGAGTGTTGTTTTCGTCAGCTGCATTTGAAGTGGCTATGTTTTCATTTTCACTTTTTGTATATAGTTCTTTTTCTTTTTCTTTTCTGTTGTTTCTTTCTTTGTTTATTTTGCAGGTTTATTTTCTAGTTTTACGCTTTCAATAAAAGCTTCAGTTGTTCATCATCATCAGAAAGGGGAGTAGTTTGTTCCTGAACTTCAATTCTTATATTATCTGCACACTGAGGACATTGTGCACTTCAAGTTTGGGGGAGGGGATATCACTTGAGCATTTTTCAAAAATTTGGACAAAATTGAAAACGTTTTCAAAATTTTTTCGAAAATCTAAGCTTAAATTGTTTGATTTTGGGATGATTTAGTGCTTAGCATGTAGTTTTCCCATATTCCGATGATATGACCCCATGATTAAGTATGATTTTGATTGACAGAGAAGCATGATTATAGGAAAAGCATGAATTTGAGTTCTTGAATTTGTCTTAGTTTTGATTGTGATTTCCTCATCTTATGCACATGTCATGTCATGAATCGGTATATTTATTTAGAGAAAGCTTATGTGGACCTAGGATTCTATGTGTTTAGTTAATTTTGTGTATCATATTCTAGAATTTGTTTGATCTGATCTCGAGACAAAATATTAGATCACATTTAATTTGGGAGATGATTTAGGCCATCTTTGGATCGTTTGAGCCTTTCTAGCCGACCCTGTACATATTTTACCCCTAGTCACTCATCTGGGCCAAATAAGCTTTTCTCTAAAAATACACATGCAAAATTTCCTTAGCTTAAATACTCTTTTCATATCCCTTACCTCGAAAGCATGAAAGTCATTGGGATATATTGTGAGCTATATGGGTATTAAGTGATAGTGAAGGAGTATGTAAAAAGAAAAAGAAAAAGAAAAGAAGAAAGATGAAAAATACAAAAATACAATAATAGAATAAAATGTCTAGCAAAATAAATAAGTTTGGGGGAAATGATTTGAGCTCTTACATTAAGATCCTAGAAGTAATGCATGTTAAGGGGTAATTAAACCTAAATCGACTTTATCATACCTCAGCCCCAGCCTTACATTACAAGCTTAATGAAGTCCTATTGATCTTTGATTAAGTGTGACTACATTAGTGGAGAGAGAAGTGAAAAGCAAACTTATGGGAATGATCACATGTCATTGACTTTGCATTTACTGTGTTTGCATAATCTGATCCAGATAATGTACTGTGAAGTGACTTAGACATTTTTCACACACTCACGAGGAGTCCAATTTGGGTTAAGACTTATGATTGAATAATTTTGAATGTTGGACTTATAATTGTGAATCTTTAAGATCATAGTCTGTACTTTTTCTTTGAGGATAATATTGGAAAAATTATTATGTTTTGTACTTGTCATTCCTACAATTATTTTGTTTTGCTTGAGGACAAGTAAAAGTTCAAGTTTGAGGGCGTGATAATTCTATATTCTTCGAATTATTTGTGCTTAATTTCTTAATTAATTATTTAAATCCCCAATTTATTTTTTTAATTATCCCCTTTATTTAATTAAAATTCTCATGTTTGCAGATAAATTAAATCCGGATGAATTTTGAATATTTCGGCAGAAAATGGACTAGAATTGGGCTAAAATTGAGATTGGACCATGCAGACAACACGAGCCTAGCACATCCAATTGGACAAAAAGACAGATGACATGGAAATATTATTTTTCAAGGAGCCATTGGTGTGAAGACAAGTGGCTAAACAATGTCAACTCATCTAGGATGAAAATATTACAATTGTACCCCTAAGTGTGTGTATAAATAGAAAAAGATGTCAGTTGAAAAAGGGGAGCCTAGGTTAGAATAGAGGTAAATTAGGGTAGAATAGTTTTAGGGTTTATTTTTAGGATTTATTGTTTTTAAGTTTTTTTCTTTTTTCGATAGCCACCATTGTTAGATTACTATTCATGTTAACTTTTATTTTCATGCAAAGTTTTTGTTCATTTCTAGTTCTTTGTTTTATTAATGAATAGTTTCATTTCCATTTTCTCTACTGTTTGATTCCGTTTCAATCCTAGATCTTTATTTTAGTGTTACCATGAAAATCATTGTTTTTTCTAGTTGTTAGCTCTCGGTTTTCCAACTTGCTTATGTTTTTGTTTGTTAAACTATTGTTCTTGCAACTCTTGATTAGATTTTTTTGAGCATTCGGCTTTCATGGTATCTTCATTCAGTCTTCTGCCTTTTGATTCTGTTGCCTTGATGTGGGATGATGCAAAGCATTTGTCCACATCAAGAGCTATGTGGAGTCACGGCTGGAGAAGAAAATGAAGCTACCCGAGGAGGTTGAGTTCCATGTTTACATTGTTGACGCTCACGGACGATGTGGAAATGGTGTTATTGTTAAATCCTTTCGGGTTTAAAATCATATGCTGCTTTGCATCATTGTTTTAATTTTTCCTTATTCCATTTTGTATTTGCATGTATTTCCTTATTTGGTGCTTGCTTGTAGTTAGAATATGACTTCCATGTTTACTACATTTATTTACATTTCCTGCATATTATTTCATTTACTGCATTCTACTTCATCTTCATTATAGTTTGTTACTTGCTAGTTAGTGAAAAGGATGTGGTAGGTAGAGTTTCAAGAAGCAAATCGTGGAGCATGATTTCATTATTGGCAGTAAATTTAACTTTTGAATTGTTCTCTGTTTAGCTCTGTTTTATGTTCTGTCATTGTTCATTACAATTTTAATTGTTATATTAGCCGCAATTTCTTCAAGGATACTCTCGGTACCAGAAATGTACAAAGATGATGATGGAGCATGTACAGCAGTAAGCTGTTTTCGGGTTTGATGTTGCACAGCATGAAGAAGATGATCATAGCAGGCACGAGATTGTAGCAGAGCTTGGTAGTAATGTTGCTGGTCACGATGACTGCAGGTGCAGTAGCAGCACCTGAAGCAGACATGACAGACAAGAACTGGCAGGTGCAGTTTGTATCTGATAAACATGTAGTAACATACAACGCCAGTAGCTGGAACCGTGTGCACCTGGTAAGGAGAATGCGCACAGTGTGCAACACACTGAATCGGAAGTAAGTTTTGCATGCCAAGGAAGGAGCGGCTACACCGGTGGTAGATGCACATCAACCTGGGGCAATAGGACAGACATTACTTGGCCAGAATCGAGAGTACAGGACACCTGAGCACCTAGACAGCAGACCAAGCAAACTGAGACCACACCTAGAAACCGTAAAATGAAATGAAGATGTGAACAGTGTTTGGAGGGATATGTGGATGATTTAAAATTGGCTAAGGCCTTGTTTGGCACATTTGCATTGTAGCTTTAATCCATTTTCATGCATTTTTAGAATAGTTAATTCCAATTTAATTTGTTAGCATAAGAAGTTATGATTTTAATTTTATTTGCATGATTAGTTATTGTTCAATTTATTAATTTGTCTAGAATTTAGATTTAATTATGCCATTAGTTAATTTTTATTTTTATTAGAATTAATTTAGATTAAACTCAATTCATGCATTTTTATTTTAAGTTTGTTTAAAGTTTAGTTAATTAATTTTATTGCTTTATTTTCATAATTGCATTTTTATTTTAATTGCATTAATTAATTTTAATTGTTTTAATTTTCTTTTCTAGGTTATTGGCTTTTAATTGCTTGGAGTTCGGTAAGCACTGTTAGCTTTGTAGATCACCAACTTAAATTTTATAATTTGCTAGAATATACTTAGGGTAAGATTAACCAATATTTAATTAGGCTAACCAACTTCTCTGAGGGACGATAACTCGGGACTCAAATCCCATTATTACTTGTACGACTCGTGCACTTGCAGAACATACCCTTAGGGCGTGTCACATGTAACCTCGCAATCTCTCGTACATACAAATTCACCAAAGTACTCAGAGTATCCGTGGATTTCATGTCTAGGAAGTGGACTGACTTGAATTGATCCACAATAACCCAAATGACATCATGGTTCCTCCTGGTCTTTGGTAAACCCATGATAAAATCCATGGAGACGTTCTCCCATTTCCATGTCGATGTAAGTAAAGACTACAATAACCCCGCAAGTTTCTAACGCTCTACCTTAACCTGTTGACACACCAGACACTTAGCCACATACTCTGCTATGTCTTTCTTCATCTTTGACCACCAATATACTTTATAGAGATTTTGGTACATCTTATTATTCTACCAATACAATGTATACCACGATGAATGAGCTACTGACAAAATTAGTTTTCTTAACTCTAGATCATTGGGAACACACATTCTACCTCTGAACCTCAATAATCCATCAGTGCTCAACTCATAATCGGCACTAGTACCCATCTGTACCTGACTGGCCATATCAATACAGAAGCTATCAACACACTGAGCTTGTCTAATCCGGTCAATCCAATCCGATTCTAACCTCAGACTAGCTATCACAAAATGGGTGTCAGTATCAGAAAGGATCACATCTAACTGAGGTGGGTGAACTGCTCTAACAACTCATGTTCCTATATCATCATATACGATACCATTCCTAGGCTTTTTCTACTCAAGGCATCAGCAACCCCATTTGCCTTACCCGGGTGGTATAGTATCTCACAATTATAATCTTTCAGAAGCTCTAACCATCTTCCATTGCCTCATATTTAACTCTTTCTATGAAAACAGATACTTTAGGCATTTTGTGATCGGTCAATATCTGAAATTTCTCACCGTACAAATAATGGCGCCATATTTTCAGTGCAAACACAATGACAGCCAACTCTAAATCATGGGTCGGGCAGTTCTTTTCATGGTCTTTAAGCTATTTGGATCTATAAGCAACTACCTTTCCATGTTGCATCAATACAAAGCTCAGTCCCTGTTTCAAGGTATCAATGTTGACTGAGATATCTCTTGAGTTGTTCGGTATGGTGAGAATCAGTATAGTGGTCAGATGGTGTTTCAACTCTCAAAAACTCTTCTCACATGCATCATCCCACTCCAATACTACATTCTTGCGAGTGAGACGAGTCAATGGAGCAGCTAACTTCGAAAAACCCTTTACAAATCGTCTGTAATACCCAGCAAAACCCATACTATGATCTCTGTGACTATTCTGGACTGTTCCCACTGAACCACGGTTTCTATCTTGGACGGATCTACAGATACCCCATCCTTCAATACCACATGACCAAAAATGATATATGTTCTAACCAGAAGTCATACTTACTTAGTTTGGCATACATCTGTTTTTCGAAAGGTCTACAGAACAATTCTCAAGTGCTGCTCATGTTCCTCCCTGGACTTCACATATACCAATATATCATTAATATGAGGAAGGGACACTTGTTCTTAATGGTAGCCTTATTCAACAACTGATAGTCAACACATATTCGGAGGCTTCCATCTTTTTTTCTTAATAAACAAGACTAGAGCTCCCCAAGATGAGACGCTCAGTCTAATGAACCACGTATCCAAAAGTTCCCGTAATTGTTTCTTTAGCTCCTCCAACTCAACTGAAGCCATTTAGTACGGTGGTTTGGATATCGGTTTAGTATCATGTGATAAATCAATACAAAATTCCATTTCTCTTTCTGGTGTCAATCCTGGTAAGTCATCTAGAAAGACATCAAGAAATTTCCTAACCACAAGGATATTAGTCAATTTCAGGCGTGCCTTATCCATGTCAACCACGTACGCACTAAACCTTTAATCACATCGGATGAAGCATCTGTAATGTCCTGGTCCAAGGCATACACACGACCTTGGCCTACAACTTGCTTCCTCATATGCTACATTATCTAACGGGGCCAGTCGAGCTCAAATCGATGGTCTCAGGCCTTTTATAAATTTACAGATTTTTCTCGATTCACTGTATAAGACCCGTATTTCATGTGCAACTTTATGGATTCATAAGTATGGTAATGTACTTGTAATGTGAAGTATAATTGATGTATAGTCCATAAATTCAATGTACACACTTGTAATAAGAGTTTGTGATGTACAAACAAGTTTCATTATGTATGAATATGAAGAAATCGACTTTTATAAGTGATGAATGTGATTGGAACTCAAAATGAGTAGTGTGGTAAAATGGAATGAAGTTGTACTTCTATTTAGCTTTGAATTGTATACCTTTGGCTATACAATGAATGCACGTAAGTCTTAATGTGTATAAGGTACGGATGGATGCCATTTTCAAGTCTTAAAGGTGGTTGGATGAGAAAATGACTATGGCAGCAAAATGTATGAAGTTTGGTGTGAAGTTACTATAGAAAACTGCAACAAAATTTGGAAATGCCAGATCAATCTCATAAGATGAGAGATCGATTTGGAAGAGCCAAAAATACTCTTATTTGAGCAATGGAATAGGCCAGATCGATCTCCAATGGAGCTAGATCGATCTGCTAAACATTCTGTAATGAGAAGATCAATTTCGATGCAAACAGATCGATTTTCTTAGCTCTCAAGTTGAAGCAGATCGATCTCCTACCTTAGCCAGATCGATCTCCTTAAGCTACTGCCTGAGATAGATCGATCTCAAGCACTCGACAAATCGATCTCATGCATTCAAATTGGCATGAAAATGAGGGATCTAAGAGGAACAGATCAATCTCATGCTTCGACAAATTGATCTCATTGAGCAATTTCTATAAATAGGAGCAGTGAAATCTGTAAATCACGAAAACAAACCTCATTTCTTCCATTTCAACCCAAAACCTAGATTTATCTCTCTAAAATCAACCCATTTCCAGTAAGAATTGAAGGGAATCTATTAGATATAAAGTTGTTCAAATCCAAGAGGAGAACAACATAGTTTGAAATCAAAACCTCATTTGTTGGATTGAAGGAGCAAGGGGCCTTTTCATTGGAACAAGAGGAGAAAACTAGATTTGGTAAGTTTCTAACACTTCAGCCCAAGTACATTTATCTATTTATTGATTTTGAGTAGATTGGTGTGAATATTTATGATAGAAACCATCTAGAAAACAACGGAACACTTATAACCTAGATTATGTCTAGTGTGAGAAAATATGGTTTAGAGGAGTTGATGAATTATGAGTTATACTAAGTTGTTGTTGAAGTAATATGAATGATTTAAGATGATTAAATGAAGCCACATTGTAAGTTTAGAGAAATTATGAAGATGGGTATGAATCAACAGGCCTAAAAGAATCATTGGACTCGAGATATGAATCAAACAATAAACCAAGGCCTTACGAGCGTTAATGGAGACTATAGGTCAACTCAACTATAGTAAATGCAAGAGTGTCATTATGCGAATTAAATTGATGCGATATACCACTTTGTACAGTTTCGGAGAGTTCGCTGGAGCTAAAGAGGACCGCACAAGTAAGCAGCACTAAGGAAGTGGAATCATGCGATACAATTCCAGGTAAGGGAATTCTGTAAGTATACAGAGGTAGCTGCTCGTATTTTGTGGGTAGATATAGGGCATTTATGAAATGCATGACTGTTTTGGAAATGATTGATGATGTATACGAATAGTTACGAGTATGTATGAGATTTGGTTTTGAACGAATATTAGTTAAGGGATAGTAAGGCTAAAAAATGCATAAATCATGTGTTTGAAATGTTTTCACATACCACAATGCTTGGTTTTGAACAAATTAGTGGATAGGTTGGCTAGTGTTTAAATGATGTGGTGAAATAGCACTTGCAAGGTGCTAAACCCGATTTTGGGATTGTTTTGATTATGTATGAGCCGCTTATCGTATTTGTGTGATATAAATCGCGCTGGAGCCTCGCTCACGCTAGATTTTGATGCCTTCATTTGTTTGAAATGTGTTGGAGCTTAGCTCGTACCTTGATTTTAAAAATATGATAATGTTTTATAAATCGTACTGGAGCTTCTGCTTGTACGTGGCTTTCGAGTGGTTATCTTATACATATAACCGTACTGGGGCTATGCTCGTATGTGGTTTTTCTCATGTTTTATGTATAAATGTTGTACTAAAGCGTTGCTCGTACGAGGTGGTTTAGTTACGATGCATGAACCGTGCTAGAGTTTACCTCGCACGAGACTTCACACTGTGGTGCATATGATGCCGTGGAAGTTGGTAAGATCCTCAAGCCTTACATCCTCAAGCCAGAGAGGGCGGGGAGGCTCTGTTCGGTGGGGAGGCTCTGTTACGATAAGATCCTCCAGCTTTACATCCTCAAGCCAGAGAGGGCGGGGAAGCTCTGTTCAGTGGGGAGGCTCTCTTAAGGTAAGACCCTCAAGCACAACATCCTCAAGCCAAAGGAGGCGGGGAGGCTTTATTCTGCAGGGAGGCTCTCTTACATGGGTACGAAAAGCTCTTGGTATGGGGTAGATAAGAACTACAGCTAGCACCCCCAACCATGATATGGGTCTGCGGAGTACGATGTATCGTGTATATTACATGGAGTACGATGTACCGCATGGTGATTTTGTGATGGGAAAGTCTGGCGAAGGACTAACCCCCCTTCGTACCAGCACGATACCCCACACACCTGGATGCGTGTGGTTTGGGATGACTTATGACATAGTTGGCCAACATAGTCTGTTGAGATATAGTGACCTATCTCATTTGATATTACATAGTACCACATGGTTTTGATACATGAGTGTGATTGTGTTTGTCCAGGGTAGACACGAGGGAGGGGTCGAGCCTTGGGGAATTTGTGATTTAAAAGGATTTGTGATTAGTTTTAAATGAGGTTGAGCATGAGAGGTTTTACATGATGATGATTCCATGCTTTATATGCTTGTTTTCCATGTTTTCTGTACATGATATATGTATACTCATATGGCATAGTTTTAATTCCTCATGCTCCGATTATAACGATTTATGCATAATGTTATCAGCATGTAGATAGAGTAGTTATCTACCATGCTGGCATTATTGCCTTACTGAGCATGTGGTTGCTCATCCCTCTCTATCTTCCCCCTCTACAGAGCATACACAGTAGCCCAGTGAGGACTGAGGTGTTTTGTTGAGACATCTGTTGCATCTCCATCACCCAGAGGTATATACACAGAGATTCTTTTTGTATCTAAACAATGTAAAAGCATAGTGATCATTTGAATTTGTAGTATGGGGGATGTAAATGTTATAACACATAGTATGTATGAACATACCACTTAACATCGAATGTATGATAGTACTTTTGATTTATTGGGAAGTGAATCGTAAGGAATGATTATTACTGCCTTACAGCTTAACTGGGTAGTGGTGAATTGATCACGACCGGGTGAGAGAAGAAAACGTGAAAAATTTTTAGTGATTTTTGGTAATAAAAGGATAAATTAGGTCGTGAGACACTGCCCATAGTATCTGGATCATATCTGCACAGAGATGCAAACCAAGATTCATACTCGTCAACCAAATTACCTCTATGGGTCAGACTCAGAAACTCAATCTGTAGTTTCCGCTGAGCAGTGTCCGAAATATATTGCCCCTGGAAGGCATCGAAAAAGATCTCCTATGACAATTCCCGATGTCAAACTCTCAAAATAGGCATGGCAAATTTCTACCATTGTTTCGCCTCACTCTCTTACACAAAGACTGTAAAGGCCACTTTCTCCGTAAAAGAACATCGAAAAAACCTATATACTTCTTCATCATGTTAATCCAGTCCTCTACCATTACCAGATTCTTAACCCCACTAAATGATGGTGGCTGAAGCTTCTGAAACTTCCTCAGTCGGTCTAACTCATAATCGTACCCCAGATCATCATTACCCTGATGTAGGGCTATTGTAGGAGGTACAGTCTAAACAAGAGAGGTCTGTGGGGGTTTCAGCAATCTATGGTACGGGTGCAGGCTATGCAGGCGTAGGGTCTCAGGTGCAACTGCTGACATAATCAGTGCAACCTGTCCTGCTATACCCTGGGCATTGTCAAATCTAGCCATGATCTGCCCCACCAATGTCATCACAATGTCCATGCTCCGCTCTAATTTCACGACGCGAGCATCAGGACTCTCTGATGGGTTCTGAGAAACATAATCAGACAAAGGTCCACTATGTCTCTCGATCCTATCTCTGTGGCCTCGAGATCGTGAAACCGCTCTTCTACCACGATGTCTGATTAAATCCTACTTACACAATCAATTTTTAGTACAATCACAGCCTGATATACACAATTGTATCTAAACAATGCACAGTAACATGAAGATGTACACTTTCCTAATTACTAACACCGACTTACATTAGACCAACCTTGCTCTGATACCACCTTCTGTCGTGACCCTTTTTACTTACATTTATATTATTATTTATCATAGATCACGACTAACTAACATTGATTGGTCAGGTTGTGAGTCAATGTCAACCACTCGATTCTTCTTTTTTTTAATGTTCACTTCATGCCATAATGAAATAGGCTGATAAATTTTTTTCTTAACTATAAATATATACGGAACTGTATTTACAATAATTTACATCCTCCATGTTTACAAAATAGATTACTCTGCATATACATGTTCAGATACAAAATATACTAATGTGTATACCTTATATCAATAAGGAGTTGTGCTAATGGAAGCAGGAGGATGGCAGCGAATGCACTATTGAAAATAAATCTGTGGAGAAAGGAGAGTAAAGGGATGAGCGAACACGCTCAGTAAGGAAAATATGTAAGCAGGTAGACAACCATACTATCTACATGCTTTAAAATATCACCTTTTTATGCATGAAACATATGATTCTTTCAAAACACAGTAACATATTACTCAAAACTGATACAGATAGCGATCTTTTCCCTACAAACATATATATACATATATATATATATATATGGAAAACTCATGCGGTGTAAAAACCGTTTCAGAACTTGACATTTTCAAATCGGACTTTACACATTTCACAGCTATTCGGAAATAGAAATTCAATAACCGATTCTGATCAGCACATTCACACGGTTATAGTAAAGCAGATAGCAAATCTTCGCTACACCTCTGAATATATCAAACTCATTCGGAGTGAACACTTTCATAGTTCAAATCAGAATGCATATTTCATAAAACGTTCAACAAATAAAAATCCATATCGGATTCAATAACAGATGAGACTAGGCAGGGATATACATTTCATAACATCAAATGACATATGGCCATAGTCAGTGACCCCCAAGCAATCACTAGCTAGGTGTGCAAGGGTGGTCTTGAAGCCTTTATGCTCATGCAAATCTGAAGTCTGAAGACTAGTGGTACGATACAGCGTACTCTGCATTGTCTACATGGTACAACGTACTCTGTAACCATAACATCATACACTTAAGGCTGCGGGGTGCCTTAATTAGGGACTTATCATCTTAACCTGAAATCTTCAACCATTGCCTGTCTTAAAATCTAGTGCAAGCAGGTCGGTGCAAGATCACACAACAATACACGACGGCTCCAACACTATTTTACTCATAAATCATATCAAAATCCAGTGTGACACACAGTCTACACGAGAGCTCTAGTACTGTTTTCATTCTCAATATCATTTAAAACTTTGTGCAAGCAGAGCTCCAGCACTACATGTATAATCATGAAAAATCTCACGCGAGCAAAGCTCCAGCACAATGTCATGTATAAGTGATGTAAAATATAGTGCGAGTAAGGCTCCAGCACCATGTCATGCATATATCATAGAAATCTAGTGCGAGCGAAGCTCCAACACTACTGCATGTACAAATCATATCAATTCTCATGCAAGCTAAGTTCCAACATGATTTGTTTCCACATAAATCTGATAGGTGGCTCAATTCTGTTGAAAACAGCCCCGAAATTAGAGTTTTACAAATAAAACGATGTTACATAGAGCAATGGGAGGTGGCTTCCCGTATGGTCACCCATCATAAGATTACTCCCATATTAGCACACTTAACTTCGTAAAACGTGTTTTTCTATGCAGACTGTAAAAACATTAGCCAACCTATCCATATATCACTAGAAACAGACTTCCATGCTTAAAACATTGAAAACCTGAAATTTATAAAATCATGCTTTACTGACTCTTTTCGGTGTAACTTTTCCTCTAGTAGGGGCAATATGGTCTTTTGCAAATACTAGGCAATTTCTTAGATTTTTCGGTAACTACATCTTCTATAGTATCTAATCACATATTGGGATTTATAAAATTATGTACAACTATCTCTAATAGCTAACATAACTCTCTTACCTGGGTGTGGGTCGATCGAGTCGCGATCCCAGCACATTCAGTAAATCTGTTCAATGAGCCCCAATTTGTATCCTCTGGAGCTGCATAAGATCATAAATCATAGATCATTATCTCCCACACACACGTATACAATCTTTCTAGACTTTAATTTCGATTCTAGGCCCAATAACTCTTAATTGGGCCTTATTGCTCTTTATTGAGCTCAATTTTATTCTAAGCCAATTTTCACATTTCTATTCATTTTTTTAAAGCTCATTGGGCCCATTTACATTTATCGGGCAGTCTTAAGCCTTATCTATTCTCTTCGAGTAGTTTTGTCACGACCTAAAACTACCTAAAAATCAGAGTAAATTTTATTTTTTTTGTTTTTCTTTCATACTTACCTGTCCTCTGATCGTGACCAACCACAACCAATAATTGGGTTGTGTGTCAATGCCAGTCCCACCATTCATTTACAAGTGTTTATAGTGTCTATACATCCCCGAAAGTTACTTACAAACATGTTACTGTGCTATTCTTATTTAGATACAATATGTACATGTGTATATACCTCAAAATGATGGGCAGCAGCGGATATCAGGAATGCAGTACTCAGTCGCCTCAAAGTCTACTGAAAGAAATCTGTGTAGGAAAATGAAAGGGGTGAGCACATCAAGCTCAGTAAGGCAATCCCACGAACAAGTAGGTAACCATACTACCTACATGAACGTGGTGCCGTGCATAAACCACCATTTCTCCACATATTTTAAAATAGATGCTACAATTCATGATGTCATGTAAAACAAGTTCACATATGGATTTCAAAGAGCATGGAAAAACTCAACATGCAAATCCATTTAAATCATTTCATTCTCGTTAAAATTTCACAACACAGCCAGGACTTCACCCATCCCTCGGGTGGTCCTGACTCACACAAAATCATGAAATCAGATGCTTTTCAAAGCAATAATAACATGCGACACAATGAATGTCATGTAAAACCAGTTTACATCACGTCTGAGTTTAAATAGCATGGAAATAATGTCATGCAAATTCCAGTTTAAATCTCAGTTTCATTCTTATCAAAATCACATCTCAGTTAGGATTCAACTCCTCCCTCGGGTGATCCAGACTCCATAAAAGTTCACAAACATGATTTTCAAAACATCAAGTAACAACATGTGAGACTTGGCACTATATATATATATATATATATATATATATATATATATATATATATATATATATATATCTCAGGCAAATAACTAGGACTATTAGCCATATACACGTGATCCCACTCCTACACGGATCCTGTGTGCAGGATCTCACCACTAACGGGAACCATCTTGGGAGGTGGGTCAGTCCATCCCATCGGTCTTGTCCGATATCTAGCATCCGAAGATGCCACTCGCACCCGAAGATGCCACTCGCATTCGAAGATGCCACATAATCAATCCCAGCATGGTACAACATACTTCGTGGACCCAAATCTCATATCCACAATCGTGCTTGTCTCAAAATGCACGTGATAGCATATTTAATCGGCGTGACACACAATCTACCCGATGCTCCAAGAACGGCTCATCGTATGTCTCATAAAATCAGTGCGAGTGATGCTCTAGCACTCTTAAAAAATCAAGAAAAATCTCGTGCGAGCATAGCTCCAGCACGCGTATTATAAAATCTCATAAGATCTAGTGCGAGCTCAGCTCCAGCACTCTGTCAAAATCATGTAAAACTAGTGCGAGCTAGGCTCCAGCACTGTGTCATAAATAATCAAGTGAAAATCTAGTGCGAGTTAGACTCCAGCACCCTGTCAACAAAAATTATATGAAAATCTGGTGCGAGTTAGACTCCAACACCTATGCATGTAAAACTCTAGTGCGAGCCCTTGCTCCAGCACTAATGCATGCATCACACAAATCACAACTCGAGCTAGCTGAGCTCTAGCACGTCACACTTTCATAAAATCACGTAGGCGGCTATGTTATCTCAAAACAATTTCCATAAGAAATCACATTGTTGAAAATATGCAATGCTGTGCATTTTTATTTAAAAGTTAGCCAGCCTACTCATGCACGTGTCAAAACACCTCAAAAAACAAGCAGGAACCTCTTGTTCATGCTTCTTCCAACTTTTCCTAAATTTAGAAATTTTACCCTTCACAAAGGTATTTTGGTTATTTGCCCATTCGGGTACTAAAATTCTTATTTTAAATCTAGACCCTTCAGACAATTTTAGGGAATGTAAATGATGTCGAAATTGCATAAAGTTACCTCTAGCAGTCCGTAAAATTTCCTTACCTAGAATTACGCGTAAGCTTATCCCTTCTCGCCATTACTAGGTCTCTCAGTCTAAATTCGCTCCAACCAAGTCTACGGAGCTGCATATAACCACGAATTTGGGTCAATTCTAATATATTTATCAGTATATCACTCTTAATGATCGAATCTAAAGTACTGGGCCCGTTTTACTTTATTGGGTCCAATTGCACCTTAATGGGCCTCGACCCATTTTTCAGCTCATTTCCACTTATTAAATCTCTTCTTCGGGTCTATTAGGCTCTTAATACCCATTGGGCTTCGTTCCAAACTCTTTGGATAACTCGTATACCATTTACGATAATTAATTCAAAAATACGAATATAATTTATTTTTATGCAGAAATTAATCTGAAATCTGCAAAATAAATTTCAATTGCGTAATAATCATACTGTTGTCATAAAAGAGCTTTACTTACCTGAAATTATACGATGGTGCGCAAATTGAAGTTCGATCGGCTCACATTCGGATTTATCGCCGAACTGCATAATTTTATATTTAATTTCAGGTTATTTTTCGGTCAAATATAATTTAAATAATTTTCTCAGAAATCAAATCGGTCACTTTTGACCTCTTATCGACTTACCCGAAGTCCAATGTATCGTCGAAAATCTTCCCCTTTTTCCTTTTTGTCTTTTTCTTTCTTTTTCTCCCTTTTTTCCTCTTTCCTCCTAGGCTAAACCGGTCCAGTTCGGTTCAGCACAGTGGTCTTCTCACTGAATCGCCAACCGGTTCGGTCCCTTTTTGTCATTCCGACGTCGTCCGGCCAGTTCCCGGTGTGCTACTACCGTCGTTCGACGCGTCTCTGGCCGGGCAACGTTCGGCTGGCCTCGATCGGGGCCAAATCTCGTCGGTGGCCGCCGGATTCGCTTCTCCTCTCTGCGGCTTCTCTCCCTCGATCCGCCAGATTCCGACGTCGGTGGAGCGCGTCTCGGTGGCAAGAGGGTCGCCCGGTCGTCCTCTTCCTTTTCCGACCCTTCGCTTGGCCGCTGGCTCGCCGGTGGTCGTCCGACGCTCTTGTCTTCCTCAGGTCGCCTTCTTCGCTTCGTTTTCCTTCCTTTCGCGTTTTCCAGTTTCAGTTTCTATATATATATTTTTTATTTATTATTATTATTATTTTTTTATTTATAATTTATTTTAATATTATTTTAATCATTAAAATAATATTAAAAATACTAAAATATCTAAAACAATCATATTTAATTCATTTAATCCATAAATGAATTTTTCAGTCTTACTTTGTCTTTTCAGTATATTTTTCCAATATTTTCGGATAGTTTTCCTAAGGGAAAATTCCGATTAATTCCAATAAATTCATATCTTGATCAATTGGACTCGAAATTCAATAATTTCTCCTTTATTGATTAAGATTTTTTAAATCAATATTTTTTTTAATGAAATTTTCTTATCGAATTTATACCGGATTTTTGGTCTTTTGACTGTTTTACCCTTCTACACGTTCAGGACCAATTTAAGCTGACTTTCCTTCTTGGACCCACTTTAATTTCTCATTTAAAATTCGTATCTTTGTCTGGACAATTCAAATCTCATAAATTTAACTTAAAATTCCTTAACTATCCGTTTTTGAATTTTACGTACATTCGACTACTTCATTCATATTTATATGATCAAAATCATTCGTCTTATGATTCCATTAACATATAACAATATCTATACACTGTGTGAATCATAAGGAAATACAATAAAAATCGGGTCTTACATAATCTCCCCCATTTAAGAAATTTGGTCCTCCAAATTAGAACCAAGTTAGTTTGTAAACCACTCCGGATACTTCACACATATCATACTCTTACTCTCCAGCTCCTATTTAAATTCCTCCGAAGTGTAATGCTACCGAAGAACTTTTATTTAGGGAGATTATCTTAAACCTCAACACCTTCTCCTTTCTGTTTAATACCTAAATCTCATTATACCTTTAACAAGAGAAACTTCTAAACACACTGATTCACACTCGATGAATCCTCACGATCCCCATCTCTTATCAGCATAACTTTTCTATCTGTTCTGAGGTGTTCTCATTCTCTCAAAATCAGTTGAACAGCCTCAGAGGCTTATTATACTAGATTGAGACCAATTTTCTATCTGTCACCCACTTCTTTCTATCCATTCAGAAAAGTAACCCTTACGACCAAACAATGCTTCACACAATGTCATATCGATATTCGAGTGATAACTATCGCTGTGGGCAATTTAGCTAATAACAAATGATCATTCCAGGAGCTTCTAACATCATTTGCACATGTTCTCATCATATCCTCTAAAACCCGTACAGTCCTCTTTGACTGACCATCTGTATGATGACGAAACGCTATGCTCACACTCAACTGGGTTCCCATGGCTTCCTGAAACATGTTCCCAGAAGTGGGAAGTGAAGCGAGAATCCCTATCTGATACAATACTCCCTGGAATGCTACCTATCGTTTCACAATCTTCTTACTTATATAAATCTGCCCATGCACTCAGAGTATCTATGGCTTTCATAACTAGAAAGTGGTTAGACTTAGTCAATCTATCAACTATCACCCAGATAGCCTCATGATTCCTGCGATCCTCTATAACCCATCACGATATCTATGATAACTTGCTCTCATTTTCACTTCGATATAGGTAGAGGCTGTAATAACCCTGCAAACTTCTATTGTTCTACCTTAATCTGCTGACATACGAGACACTTCTCCACAATCTCTACAATATCTCTCTCATGCCTGACCACCAATACCCTTTTTCAAAAATTTTGATATATTTTATTACTTCTCAAATGCATTGTATATCCTAAAGAGTGAGCTTCTGACAATAACACTATCTCATCAACTATGGTCATGGGGAGCACTTATACTATCTCTAAACCTTAGTAAGCCATCATCACTTACTGTGAACTCTGTCACTGTACCCTTCTGAATCTGACCCATACTGTTGACACCCTACCGATCATCATGCTAAGCCTATCAAATTTGGTCACTCAAATCCGGTTCCCATCTCAGGCTAGCTGTCACACAATCACTGTCATCATCAGAAGGGATCACATCACTATTGAGGCTCACAACTGCTCTAGCAGCTCACGCTCCCTGACCATCATCTGTGATACCATCCCGAGACTCTTTTTGCTCAAGGCATCAGCCATTACATTAGCCTTTCCATGGTGGTACAATTTTCACAATCATAATCCTTCAGAAGCTCTAACCCTCTATGTTATCTCATATTCTACTCTTTCTGTGGAAACAGATACTCAGGGCTTTTATGACCAGTGCATACCCAAAATTTCTCACCGTGTACATAGTAGTGCCATATACTCAGTACAAATACTACCGCTGCCAACTTAAAATCATAGGTTGGATAGTTTCTTTCATGATCCTAGAGTTGTCTAGATCCATTATAGACTATCTTCCTATTTTGCATCAATACACAACCCACTTATTATTTTGAGGTATCCATATACACTGAAACCTCTTAAGCTATTAGTTATGGTGAGAATAATTACGGTGGTCAGTTTATTACTTCAATACATCAAAACTCCTATCACGTCTATCATCTCATTCAAATACCATTTGTTTTCTTAGTTAAACTTGTCAACAAAGTAGTCCATTTCAAGAACTCTCAACAAATCATCTGTAAAAGCAAAAAAATGATTTCCAATTGTTGCTTATGATTTTCCCTGGACTTTAAATACACCCAAAATATCATCAATAAGGATGATAACAAATCGGTCCAAGTAAAGTTTAAATACCTCATCGTAGTTGAGTTCCACTAAATATTTCAATCACCCATATCCTTGACCTATGTACGCATAAACGTATAATGTCATTTCAAAATCGCTTCCGTTCAAGATACTAACTCGCGTCATTTCATTTTTCTTATATTAACAGCTTTTATAAAATTTTAATTTTTAAACCTTCATGATTAATCGAATTCTATATTTCTTTATCGTACCAGTAAAGGTACCCTAATTTTAAATGTATATATATATATATTACGACTGTCGATTTCAATTTATAGGTTATGTGTACTTCTAGACGCTGTCAAGTCTTCAGGCGGGGAGGTATTTTGAAATACTTTTATTAACCCTCAGACTTGACCACATGGACTGGTTGTGGATATATCCCCCTTATCCTTGGTCACAATTCATATTCACTACATATCGCTTAATCCAAATTACTTCACATATCAGAGATATTCTTACCTTGCATATGCCTCTTATTTCAATATATCTTGTATTCAGGATCTATCACATCTCAAAGCTTATCTTATTTTGTATATCAACTATAATAAAACTCTTTCATTACTTGTCAAAACTTACAGTATACTTTTTAGGGGTAACCATATCACTATCTTATGATAGAAATCTGAACAGCATAGTTTACCGCCGACCAATTTATTCTCAAATATTACTTCAAATTATTCATATTCCTTTGAATAAAATCGGCTGACTTATACTTCTTCCCTAATTTTTGACTTATTATCTCTTCATAATTATTTCGTTAGTTAACCCTCCTTCATTGGGGTACTAACTATCAACATTGTGCCCACAAGTGTAGGCATTTATGTCTTTCACTAACTTATATGCAAATGAAGTTGCTATAAATAAATGCGTGGCACCAGGATCAATTAAAATAATTACTTCATTATTCATAACCAGTGTGGTATCTTTCACCACATCATATGGAACATCAGTAGTGTCCTAGTCCAAGGCATACACTCGCCCTCGACCAACAACTTACTTTCCCTTTCTCTTCGGTTGTGGCTTTCCTTTTCGATGCAGAGATATCAACAGGGTTTTCTCTGTCTTTTTGCCCTTCTGTGGGGCAGTCTCACCCAACTCTGAGCAATCATTAAATAAATGGCCCATCTTATCACACTTAACGCCTATTTTAGTCAATCAGGTGTAGGGCCTACATCCGTGATAGCTACCACACATCCTACACTGCTTCACAGCATGTCGGGGTCCTCCAATCACAATACCCCTCAAAAGTACTGAAATTGGATACACTGGGGCCTTACTAATCATCTTACCTCGTGACTCATCAGCTCTAATCTCGTACCAAACTACCTTTTTCCCGTTCTGACATCTCTGTCATTCTCTATTTTCTTTTGTCTCTATTTCAATCCTTACTACCTTTACCAATCTTAGAGGCGTGCAACACATGATCTTATTCACACAACTATAGTATGCGCACTGCCTCGGCATAGGTAGTGATATCTAACGGGGCCAATCGGACTCAAATTGACAATCTGAGCCCTTCCATGAACTTTTGGGCTTTATGAGTCTCACTGCCCATAGTGTCGAGGTAATACCTGCCTAGGAATATAACTGAGTTTCATACTCGTCAATTGACCTGTTCCTCTAGGTTAGAGTAAGGAACTCTATCCGTAAATTCCTCTGAACAATGTCTGAAATATACTGTCTCTGTGCATCCAGAATTATCTCTCATATCATTCCTGGATGTCAACTCTTAAAATAGGTCGAGCGAACTTTCACCCATGCTCCGCCTCGCCTTCCAACATAAATGCATCGAGTCACTTTCTCGGTTAACATACACCGAAAGAATCCATACAACTTCGCTATCTCATTCACCCCATCCTCAGTAATTATTGGTTTCTGTACCTCGCTTGATACCTGAGGGGTAAGGAAATCTCTATAGTCTGAGGCATCTGTTCAGGCTTTACCTTGCCTATCCTCAACTACCTGCATAGACTGAGTAAACAACTCAAAAATATTTTCTACACTCCACTCCATCCTCGTGAAGCATGTCTCAATACTGTCTGGTCTCTTTATAGGACCCTATGGAGTATGCTTAACAGCAGTCTCTACCTCAACCTCCTCATGGGTCAACTCAGCAAGACTAGCAGGCTCAGGCCTACCTCAACGGCCTCTACCTCGTGCTCTACCCTCTCTACCGCGACTGGTGTTCGACATAATGCCCATTTTACTGCATTCTCAACCATTTCTTAGTTAAACAAAAACACAGTAATATGGGGATGTAATTTTCTTATGTTTTATTACTAACTCACATCAGGCCAACTCAGTTTTGATACCAATCTCTGTCACGACCTATTTATCCTTTTTAACTGAAAATCTCTGTAGTTTTTTCGCATTTTTCCTTTCCTTACCCGGTCGTGAACAAATTACCACTACACAGTTGGGCTGTGAGTCAATAATAATCATCACTCATCATTCATTCATTCTCAAATTAATCAAAAGAAGGGTCATTCATTTGAAAGTTAAGTTATACACTTACACATGACACGTTTTCTAACTTTTACATCCCCCACATTACAATACAAAATGACTACTGTGCCTTTACATGTTTAGATACAAAAAGAATCCCTGTGTGTATACCTTTTGGCGATGGAAGTAGCGGATGTCCAAAATACAACGCCTCAGACCTCACTGGGCTGCTATGTACGCTCAGTAGAGAGGGGAAAGTAGAGAGGGATAAGCAACCACACGCTCAGTAAGGTAATAATGCAAGCATGGTAGATAACTACTCTATCTACATGCTGATAATGTCATGCATAAATCGTTTATAATCAGAGCATGAGGAAATAAAACTATGCCACATGTATATACATATATCATGTATTGCAAATCATGTAGATAGGCATAAAACATGGAAATATCAACATGTAAAACCATCTCATGCTCAGTCTCCTTAAAACTCATCACAAAAGGGAAATTCAGTTGAGAAACATCCTTTTCAAATCACATCACATCTCATCATAAATCAAATTATCATTTCTTTAAATCATAAATCCCACAAGGCTGGACCCCTCCCTCGGGTCTACCCTGGATAAACACAATCACACTCATGTATCAAAACCATGTTGTATTATGTAATATCAGGTCACTATACCTCAAAGACTATGTTGGCCAACTACGTCATAAATCATCCTAGACCACACGGATCCCGGTGTGCGGGGTATCATGCGGGAACAAAGGTGGGTTAGTTCTTCGCCAGACTTTCTCATCAGTAACTTAACCATGCGGTACAAGGTACTCCATGTTATATACATGGTACAACGTTCTCTGCAAACCCATATCATGGTTGGGGGTGCAAGCCATAGGTCTTATTTACCACACACCACGTGTAACCTACTCAATCTCAAGTACACGTGGGTGTATATTTTTCTTAATGTCAGGTCCTAGCCCCTCATGGCCTTGCTCACCCCTTTTGGGTTCCCTGAACACCAATTCGCATTACCCTCATCCACGACATCATACATACCACAGTGTGAAAACCTGAACGAGCTAAGCTCTAGCACGATTCATGCATCACCAATAATTATCATCATACAAGCAATGCTCTAGTACAGCATTTAGCCATAAAAACTTGAAGAAACTTGTCATGACCCAAAAATCAGAGTAAATTTTTCATTTTTCTTTCATACTTCCCTGTCCTATTACTGTGCTATTCTTATTCAGATACCATATGTACAAGTGTATATACCTCAAAATGATGGGCAACAGCAGATATCAGGAATGCAGTACTCAGTCGCCTCAAAGTCTACTAGAGGAAATTTGTGTAGGAAAATGAAAGGGGTGAGCACATCAAGCTCAGTAAGGTAGTCCTACGAACACGCAGGTAACCATACAATCTACATGAACGTGGTGCCATGCATAAAACCACCCTTTCTCCATGCTATTTGAAAATATACGTTCACGCATACCCATATGCCACACAATAAATGACATGTAAAACCAGTTTACCTCACGTATGGGTTTAAATAACATGGAAATAACGTCATGCAAGTTTCAGTTTAAATCCCAGTTTCATTCTCATCAAAATCACATCTTAGTCAGGATCCAGCCTCTCCCTCGGGTGATCCAGACTCACACAAAAGTCTACAAAACATGTTTCTCAAAACATCAATTTATAACATGCGAGACTAGGCAATATATATATATATATCTCAGGCAAATAAGAAGGACTATGGCCATATCCTCGTGATCCCAAGCTACACGGATCCTGTGTGCGGAGTATCACCACTATTGGGAACCGCCACGGGAGGTGGGTCATATCCAACCCATCGGTCTAACCCGATGACTCAACAATCTCGTTTGTAGACGACATATCATTAATCACAGCACGGTACAATGTACTCCATGTGACGAGCATGGTACATCGTACTCCATGGATCCACATCTCATATCAATAATCGTGCCTGTCTCAAAACGCACGTGCGAGCATATTTAATCGGCGTGACACACAGTCTACCTGAAGATCCAAGCACGGCTCATCGCATGTCTCAAATCAAAATGCATGTGGAGCCTATTTAATCGGTGTAACACTCAGTATACCCGAAGCTCCAAGCACGACTGTAGTTTCATCATGGAAACCAGTACGAGCAATGGTCTAGCACTCTATCAAAATCATGTGAAAATCATGTGCGAGCTAGGCTCTAGCACCAATGTATGTAAAACTCTAGTGCGAGGCCCTACTTCTGACACTAATGCATGCATCACACAATCTAAACTTGTGCGAGTTGAGCTCTAGCACGTCACATTTCGATAAAATCACGTAAGCAGCTCTGTTATCTCAAAACAATTTCCAAAAGAAATCACATTGTTGAAATCATGAGATGCTGTGAATTTTTATTTAAAAGTTAGCCAACCTACCCATGCATATGTCAAACCACCACAAAACAAGCAAGAACCCCTTGTTCTTGCTTCTCATAATTTTTCCTAAATTTGGAAATCTTACCCTTCACAGGGGTATTTTGGTCATTTATCCATCCGAGCACCAAACTTTTTATTTGAAATCTAGACCCTTCAGACTGTTTAGGAGACTGTAAATGCAGTCGAAATTGTGTAAAGCTACCTCTAAGAGTCCGTAAAATTTCCTTACCTAGAATCTTTCCACAAGCTTATCTTTTTTTCCACCAATACCGTATCGCTCGATCTGATACTCTCACAGTTAACTCTGTAGAGCTGCACATAACCGAATCTCGGGTTAATTATTGTGAGTTCAACTGTATTTCAATCTTACTAGGCTTTATTTACATTATTGGGCCCATTTACACTCAATTAGGCCCATTTAATTCTTAATGGGCCTTACTCCATTTTAAGCATGTTTTCCACTTATTAATTCCCCTCATCAGGGTCTATTGGCTCATTGGGCCTATCAATAACCATGGGGCTTTGTTCCAAACTCTTTGGATACCCTTTATATCATTTATGACAATTAATTCAAAAATTCAAATATAATTTATTTTATGCAGAAATTAATACGAAATTTGCAAAATAAATTCCAATTGCGTAATAATCATACTATTGTTGTAAATGAGCTTTACTTACCCAAAAATATGCGATGGTGCACAAATCGAAGTTCGATCGGGCTCACGTACATGATTTATCGTCGAACTGCAAAATGTTGTATTTAATTTTGGGTTAATTTTCGATCAAATATAATTTTAAATAAATTTCCCGAAATCAATTCAGTCAATTTTGACCACTTACCGACTTACCCAAAATCTGAGGTATCCTCGGGATTTTTCCTCTCCTTTTTCCCTATTTTTCCTTTTTTTTCTTTTTCTTTTCTTTTTCTTTTTCCTTTTTCCTTTTTCTTTTCCTTTCTTTTCCTTTCCTTCCCTTTCCGGCTACGATGCTGTTTTGGCTCTCCTCACCGTCGCCGGCGTTCCCGACCGTTTTGTCGGCCGTTATCGGTACCAAAAGAAGTGCCTCGGCTAAGGGGTCACTTGGTTGGGGTCGATCGGAGCTAAATCGCCATGGATCACCAGTAATCAGCTCGATTTAATCTCGGTCTTCTCTCCCTTATTTTACCGAAATACAACGTCGTTCGTGCGCGTGGCAGGTACCAGCAGGCTCGCCGGTGGTCTTCTCTCTTCTCTGACCCTCGTCTGGCCTCGTCGGTAGTCGGTGCTTCGTCGGGCTTCTCGGACGTGCCATGCATCGGCTTCTCTGTTTTCTTTCTCAGTTTCTTTTGGTTTCTCTCTATTCGAAACCATATTTTCATTTTTTTAATTAGTATTTTAAATTAATTAAAATACATTAAAACCCCAAAATATCTCAAAAAATCCTATTGAATTCATTTAATCAATAAATGAATTTATCTGTCTTATTTCGTCTTTCCGATATATTTTTTCAATATTTTTGGGATAATTTTCTGAGGTGAAATTTTCGATTAATTCTAATAAATTCATATATTAATTAAATTGGACTCAAAATTCAATATTTTCCTCGTTATTGATCAAGATTTCTCAATTTCGTATTTTTTTATTGAAATTTTCTTATCAAATTTATACCGAATTTCGATATTTTGATCGTTTTACCCTTGCACATGTTCGGGAACAAATTAAACCGACTCTCCTTCTTGAACCCACTATCTTTCCTTATCTTAAGTCATTATCTTCGGTCAACACGCTTCCAATCCTTTTCTTTCGGCTTGTGGCCATCTCGGCCCTTATTTTGCTATTACATACATTTCCATGCACATTCATTCATTTCCTTTGCAATTTAAATCAGTAAAAACTCTTCTTATGATTCATTAATATGTGAAAAAATGTACATCACAGGAATCATAAGGAATATCATCCAAAACATCATCAAAAGTAGCACAAAAGTGGGGCTTACATAATCTCCCCCACTAAAAGAATTTGGTCCTCCAAATTGGAACTAAGTCAACCAGCAAGAAACTCCGGGTACTTCTCCCGTATCAAACTCTCTAGCTCCCATGTCGCTTCCTCCGGAGTGTGATGCTGCCACAATACTTTCACCAGGGGAATCGTCTTCGACCTCAATACTTTCTCCTTCCTATATAAAATCTGAATTGGTCTCTTCACATATGTACATACTCTCACTGAGCTCTAGTGGCTCGTATCTGATCACATGTGACGGATCCGACTGATACTTCTGAAGCATAGAGATATGGAAAACATTATGGACGCTCGCTAGCTCAGGTGGCAACGCTAGCCTATAAGCTCTGTCTCCTACTCTCTCTAGTATCTCACGGGGTCCAATAAAACGAGGACTCATCTTTTCTCTCTTTCTGAACCTAGTAATACCCTTGGAAGGAGAAACTTTTAGAAACACAGACTCCCCTGCCGTAAACTCCAACAATCTACGTCTTCTGTCAACATAACTCTTCTGTCGACTCTGAGCTGTCATCAACCTCTTACAAATCAACTGGACATCCTCAGAGGTCTGACACACCAAATCAGGAGCAAACATCTGTCTGTCACCAACTTCCTCCTATCCAATAGGAGATCGACATCTACGGCCATACAAAGCCTCATACAGTGCCATCCCGATACTCGAATGATAACTGTTATTGTAGGTAAACTCTGCGAGCAGAAGGTGATCATCCCAGGAGCCTCTAAAATTAAGTAAACAATCTCTCAACATATCCTCGAGGGTCTGTATAGTCCTCTCTGACTGCCCATCTGTCTGAGGATGGAAAGCTGTGCTCAATCTCAACTGAGTTCCCATAGCTTCCTGAAAATGTTCCCAGAAACGGGATGTGAAGTGGGAATCCCTATCTGACACAACACTTACTGGGACACCATGTAGTCTCACAATCTTGCGCACATACAGATCCGCCTACTCAGAGTATCAGTGGCTCTCATAGCCATGAAATGGATGGACTTTGTCAACCTGTCCACTATCACCCATATGGCATCATGTCCTCTATGGGTCCTCGACAAACCCATAACAAAATCCATGGTGACATGCTCCCACTTCCAAGTCGGTATAGGTAGAGGCTGTAATAATCCTGCAGGCTTCTGATGCTCTACCTTCACCTGCTGACAGATGAGACATCTTGCAACAAACTCTGTGATGTCCCTCTTCATCCCCGACCACCAATATACCTTCCGAAGATTTTGATACATCTTTGTACTACCCAGATGCAAGGTATACTTCGACAAATGAGCTTCCGATAAAATCAACCTCCTGATCTCAGGATCCTCGGGAACACATATCCTGTCTCTGAACCTCAGTAATCCATCCGAAGTCAATTCAAAATCAGTCTCAATACCCTTTTGCATCTGCCTGACAATCTCAATGCAATGCTGATCATCACGCTGAGCCTGTCGGATCCAATCCACCAAATCTGGCTCCAACCGCATGCTAGCAATCATACAACTACTATCAGCATCAGGCGAGGTCACATCCAAACTGAGGCTCGTAAACTGTTCTAATAACTCGTGTTCCTATACCATCATATATGAAATCAACCCGAGATGCTTCCTATTCAACGCATCAGCCACTACATTCGCCTTACCCGGGTGGTATAGGATCTCACAATCATAGTCCTTCAGAAGCTCAAGCCATCTTCTCTATCTCATGTTCAGTTCCTTCTGCGAGAACAGATACTTGAGGCTTTTGTGATCGGTAAATACTTGAAATTTTTCTCCATAAAGATAGTGGCGCCATATCTTCAGTGCAAACATAATGGCCGCCAACTCCAAATCATGGGTAAGATAGTTCCTCTCATAGTCCTTCAACTGTCGAGATACATAAACGACTACCTTTCCGTCCTGCATCAAAACACAGCCCAGTCCTTAATAAAAAGCATCTGTGTATACAGAAAAACCTCCTGAGCTTGTAGGAATGGTGAGAATCGGAGCAGTGGTCAATCGACACTTCAGCTCCTGAAAACTCTTCTCACATCTATCGTCCCACTCAAATGTAACACTCTTCCGAGTGAGACGTGTCAACAGAGCAGCCAATCTCGAAAATCCCTCCACAAATCGACGATAATATCCAGCTAAACCTAGAAAGCTCCTAATCTCCGTAACTGTCTGAGGCCTCTGCCATTGAACTATCACCTCAATCTTGGATGGGTCAACTGACACACCATCCCTTGACACAATATGTCCCAAAAACGATATCTGCTCAAGCCAAAAATCACACTTACTGAGTTTAGCATACAACTTCTTCTCACGGAGGGTCTACAATACAATCCTCAGGTGCTGCTCATGCTCCTCTCTAAACCTCGAATAAACCAAGATGTCATCGATGAAGACAATCAGAAACTGATCCAAATATGGATGAAAAAAACCTCATTCATCAATGACATAAAGGCTGCGAGAGCGTTCGTCAACCTGGATGGCATAACCATAAACTCAAAGTGGCCATAACGAGTACGAAAAGTTATCTTAGGTACGTCTTCATCCTGAACTCTCAACTGATGGTACCTAGATCTCATATCAGTCTTAGAAAAGACCTGCGTTCCCTGTAGCTGATCCAGCAAATCATCAGTCCTCGAAAGGGGATACTTATTCTTAATGGTAGACTTATTCAACAATCCTTAATCAATACATAATCGGCGGCTCCCATCCTTCTTCCTCACAAACAGAACCGGTGCTCCCCATGGCGACACACTCGGTCTGATAAACCCCTTCTCTAATAACTCCTGCAACTGCTTGTTTAGCTCCTCCAACTCAACTGGAGCCATCCTGTACGGTGGTCTAGATATCGGCTCTATACCAGGTGTCAGATCAATACTAAACTTTATCTCTCTTGCTGGCGGTAACCCTGGTAACTCATCCGGAAAGACATCTGGGAACTCTTTGATCACTGGAATGTCTTTTAGTTCTGGGCGTACCTCAGCCATATCTACCACGTACGCAATATAACCTTCAAACATAATTCATCCAATTAGTACATCATTCATTCATACACTTACAAAATTCACATTCTCATTAACTTCAAGGAAATTGTACAATACATTTTTCTAGAGTATGAAATGTGACTGTCTTAGCAAAACAATCTAAAATAGCTCAATTAGCAGCCAACCAATCTATTCCTAGGATTACATCAAAATCTCTCATCTGCATCAAGATTAGATCGGCTGTCATCACTCTTCTATCTATTCTCAACTCACAGTCCCTAAACACATACTCTACTAACTGACTGGTGTTCATGGGAGTGCTTATTAACAACTTACTCCTCAAATGGGTGAATTTCACATACTTAAACAATTTATATGCAAATGAAGGCGATACAAATGAATGCGTAGAACCAGGACCTATCAACACATATGTTTCTAACTCAAAGATCAGAATAGTACCTTTCACCACATCCGATGACTCATCTGCCGTATCGTGGTCTAGAGCATGTACTCGCCCTCTACCGACTACTTGCTTCCCCTTCTCTTTCGTCGTCACCCTCCTCTTCGGAGCAGAAGTCTCACCAAAAGCCCTCTTTGAGCCCTTGCCCTTCTGAGGGGCACTCTCTATCATCTCTGGGCAATCCTTAACAATATTTTCAGGCTTCCCACATCTGAAGCATACCATTGTGGTATCAAAACAAGGTCTATCACCATGATATCTACCACACCTACTGCATTTCTTAGTCATAGGTCGTGACCCCCTATCACAATACCCTTCTGTGGAGCATAAGTAATGGCTGGATACATGGGAGATCTAACTGGCCTATCCTGAACCTCTTCTATCTTCGACCTCTTCCCCGATAATCATCTGCCTCCTCTGTAACCGAAACCTCTGTGCTCTACCAATCTCTTCCTCTCCCTATCTCTAACTCTGCCAGCCTTCTTGAACTTTAAGGCACTCCTCTACAAATCCTGCTCAATCAACTGCGCCCAGCGCATTGCCTCATCATACGTCGGGATATCCAATGGGACTAACCTGGACCAAATCACTGGTCTCAATCCATCCATAAATCTCTAAACCTTCCTGACCTCACTACTCATAGTGTCAGGATCATAGCTGCCTAGGGAAATGAAACACGTCTCATACTCATCCACAGTCCTACCCCATGGGTCAAACTCAAAAACTCAGCTGTGTTCGGTACGTACTACCTACGAAAAGCCTCTAAAAATACCTCCCAGCTAATCTGTATGCTGAGCTCTCAAAATCAGTCTGGTGGACTTCCACCAATGCTCCGCCAATCCCTTCAGCACAAACGTGGTAAATACTACCATTTCAAAAGTAGTACACTCGAAGAACCCGTATAGCTTCTCCATCTCACTCAACCAATCCTTAGCTACCACTAGGTCCTTCGCCCCCTTGAACGACGTGGCCTAAACTTCTGGAACTAGCGCAATCTATCCATATCGCATCCATAACCCCATTCTCTAGTACTCTGCGGTGGGGCATCAGGTAAAAATGTTTCCTGAACTAGTGGAGGTGTAGGAGAATCTGTATCCTGAACTGGCTGTGCAGGCACATCAGGAGCAGCTACTTGTCCAGCATCACCTGTCCACCTCTATCTCCATGTTGAGACTACGTAAATAACTCCAAAATCATCTCGAGGCTTCGCTCTTTCCTAGCGAAATGCACCTCGGTAGTCTCAGCAGGTCTCTCTGTAGGACCCTGTGGAGCATGCTCAACTTTAGTCTCCACCTCAACCTCTTCCTGGGTCTCATGGGTCGACTTAGCACGACTAGCAGGCTCAGGTCTACCTCTACGACCTCTGCCTCGTGCTCTACCTCCTCTACCGCTACTGGTGTTCGGCATAATGCCCAAATCCTGCATTCCCAACCTTTTTTAGTTAAAACCAATTTTGATATACACTATTGTATCTAAATAAGCACAATAACATTGGGGATATAACTTTCTAATTACTGACACTGATACACATCAGACCAACCTCGCTCTGATACCATAAATTGTCACAACCCAAAAATCAGAGTAAATTTTTCATTTTTCTTTCATACTTACCTGTCCTCTGATTGTGACCATACTCCACTAACGGTTGGGCTGTGCGTCAATGCTAGTCCCACCATTCATTCTCCATACAACTCAATTCCTTATTAAAGGAAAGGTAAATACAGTAGATTTTCACTAATTCTTTCCCATTCATTTACAAGTGTTTACAGTGTCTATACATCCCCGAAAGTTACTTACAAACATATTATTGTGCTATTCTTATTCAGATACCATATGTACAAGTGTATATATCTCAAAATGATGAGCAGTAATAGATATCAGGAATACAGTACTCAATCGCCTCAAAGTCTACTGGAGGAAATCTGTGTAGGAAAATGAAAATGGTGAGCACATCAAGCTCAGTAAGGTAGTCCTACGAACACGTAGGTAACCATACAACCTACATGAACGTGGTGCCACGCATAAAACCAGCTTTTCTCCACACAATTTGAAAATATACGTTCATGCATACCCATATGCCATACAATAAATGTCATGTAAAACCAGTTTACCTCACGTATGGGTTTAAATAGTATGGAAATAATGTCATGCAAGTTTCAGTTTAAATCCCAGTTTCATTCTCATCAAAATCACATCTCAGTCGGATCTAACCCCTCCCTCGAGTGATCCAGACTCACACAAAAGTCCACAAAACATGATTCTCAAAACATCAATTTATAACATGCGAGACTAGTCAATATATATATATATATATATATATATCTCAGGCAAATAACCAGGACTATGGCCATATCCTCATGATCCCAGGCTACACAGATCCTGTGTGCGGGGTATCACCACTATCGGGAACCGCCACGGGAGATGGGTCAAATCCAACCCGTCGGTCTAACCTGATCACTCAAAAATCACGTTTGTAGACGGCATATCATCAATCATAACACGGTACAGCGTACTCCATGAGACAAGCACAGTTCATCGTACTACATGGACCCACATCTCATATCAATAATCGTGCCTGTCTCAAAATGCATGTGCGAGCATATTTAATCGACGTGACACACAATCTACCCGAAGCTCCAAGCACGGCTCATCGCATGTCTCATATCAAAATACACGTGTGAGCCTATTTAATCGGTGTAACACTCAGTATACCCGAGGCTCCAAGCACGGCTGTAGTTCAATCATGAAAACCAGTGTGACCAATGCTCTAGCACTCTATCAAAATCATGTGAAAATCTGGTGTGAGCTAGGCTCTAGCACCAATGTAAGTAAAACTCTAGTGCGAGCCCCTAGTCCAGCACTAATGCATGCATCACACAAATAAAAACTTGTACGAGCTGAGCTCTAACACGTCACATTTCCATAAAATCACATAGGCGGCTCTGTTATCTCAAAACAATTTCTAAAAAAATCACATTGTTGAAATCATGAGATGCTGTGAATTTTTATTTAAACGTTAGCCAGCCTACCCATGCATGTGTCAAACCACCTCAAAAACAAGCAAGAACCCCTTGTTCTTGCTTCTCGTAACTTTTCCTAAATTTGGAAATGTGAGATCTGAGAATTTTAGACATATTTTAATAATGTAATAAGAATTTGAAGTGTAATTTATTGAATTAAATGAATTGTGGGAATTATAATTGGAGATTTATATGTTAAGTGTGTAAAATAGGCATGAAGCATGAGGACAGATCGATCTGGGAGAAGGAGAGATCGATCTGGTGAGTTAAGAATGACGAGGGATGGGAAATTTGAGAAGCAGATCGATCTCCAATGGAAGAGATCGATCTCTTTATGAATCTGTTTGAGAAGGGATCGATCTCATGAGGAAGAGATCGATCTCCAAATGAATCTGTTTGAGAAGGGATCGATCTCATGAGGAAGAGATCGATCTCCAAATGCTTCTGTTTGGGGAGAAGATCGATCTCTTTAGGAGCAGATCGATCTCATAAAGCCATAAAGAGATCGATCTCACCCCTCGACAGATCGATCTCCTGGGCATAAAATTACCCAGATCGCCCCCAAATTTCAAACACAGATCGATCTCAGCAAGAGGCAGATCGATCTCCTACCTCCAATCTATATAAGGGACCCGTGTTTTCTCCTGAAATCTCACTTTCTCTCTCTTCCAAACCTCCATTTTTCCAAAAACCTAGTTTCTCACTCCTTCAAATCACCCATTTCCGGCCGAATCAGCTATTGTGGGAAGAAGGAAAGTTGTTCCTCATCAAAGGGAGAACAACATACTTGGAAATCGAAGGACGAATCGGATCGAGGCGTGAGTTGTGCGTCTCACAAACTTTGGGTAATTTCTAAACCTCGATCTTGATATTTGAGTTGATTTTGATGTTATTGGTGGTTGTAATTGTGTTGAAATGGTTGAGAAATGACTGGGGATTGATTAAATTTCAATGTGGTAGGAGTGATATGTATATTTGAGAATTTTGGTGAATTTAGGAAATTGTGAGCTATAAATGGAAAATTGGACAATATGGAGAATTAGCCTAAATAATTGGCATGAGGAATGTAGGATATTGGGATATTGTGAATGAGGTTGTAGCTTAGGGTTGAGTTACGAGAAATCAAGAGAATTGAGGTGTTATGAGCAATTATGCTCGATTTTGAGAATTGAGGTTATGTGATGTGGAGTATTGATGTTTTAACATCGTTTGGACAGCTCGGGAGTTCCAGAGTGGAATGCGAGACTAGTCCGTGATACGGGGGGAACGATTGCACTATACGAGGTGCAAAGAGGTAAGGGAAAACTAAACCATTTTGTGTATGTATTTTGATGAATTGTTAGCATGAACCATGATTTGAGAATACAAGCATGTTTTGTGTTGTGATGTAACTGCACACGGTTTTTATAGCCGGTTGGAGCCCATTATTTTATGAGTTTATAAGCTAAGTGTGAAATTACTTTATAAACCTTTGAGCTGCGTGAAAAGTAAATTGGGCTCTACGTTAAGGCGATATTGAGATTTGAGAAAATGTGTGCATGTTTTGCCGGTTGGAACTCGATTTTTATATGTGTTTTTTTGTTGAGTACACAAATGTTTTAAATGAGTTTTTAAGAGAAAACCATTATGAGTTCTACGTGAAGGCATAACGTTTTATAAGATAATGGCTAATGATAGAGACTTAGGCGTGTCATGTTGAACACACATCGGGCATTGCTCTGGTAGTATATAAGACCGATATAGTGGGACGCCTGGGAACCGACCCAGGGACCACGGGCCTTGCTCTGGTAGCATATAAGACCGATATTGTGGGACGCCTGGGAACCGACCCAGGGACCACAGGCATTGTTCTGGTAACATATAAGTCCGATTATTCCTCCGCTCTGGTAGCGTTGGGAGGCATTGCTCTGGTAGCATGTAAGACCGAGAGAGTGGGCCGCCTGGGAACCGACCCAGGGACCACGTGTCGTGTGCATTAGGCGAGGCATTGCTCTGGTAGCAAGTAAGGCCGGGCCTTGTTCTGGTAACATATAAGTCCAATATACTTTGCACACGACCATATTGTCGACGTTCCCTCTATACGAGGATGCCTGGGATGCGCACCCAGAGGAGCTTATATATATTTGATGTGCCATGACGAGTTTTAATTGAGTTTTATTGCCTAGTCTCGTTTTACACATGAGTTGTGTTTTGTGACCTTGTCACGTGTGATTTACCGAGGTGATTTTTATCACGTATTTGAGAACAGCCATTATTGCATATCTTTACACATGCTTGTGAGTGCTCGATGTGGAGCCTTTTATCTTCATGTTTTCACATGATTTAACGAGTTATGAGATGATGTTTTGAGAACTTTCATGCTACGATTTCAAATGAGCTTTATGAACAAATACATATTTGTGATGTGTGAAATGGTTTATATAACTGATTCTTTTACCCCCTTACTGAGCGATTTAGAAGCTCACCCTATTTTCCTCCCCCTCCCAGAGTACTTCAAGTGAAGAAGGATCTCCCTGCGGCGTACGGAGTAGTGGCTAGTGGAGGACTTGAGCTCCAGGCCCTATATATATTGTATTTGAGGTATATTTTATCTTTTCATGTACCCAGACTATTAATGTGATTACAGACACTTGAAGTATGTTATTGTAGGGGATGTATTAGGATTAATTAACTTGTAATCGAGTAATGGGTATAACACAATAATTATTATATCATGATGAGATCCTGAGGCATGATAATTATGATGATGTATGACACTGCACAGGAATGCACCTTTAATTGTGAATTAATGAACAAAAAGTTTTAAATTAGCCCTATTTTCCGCATTTTCGGGGCGTGACAGGAAATCTTACCCTTCACAGGGGTATTTGGGTCATTTACCTATTCAAGCACTAAATTTTTTTATTTGAAATCTAGACCCTTCAAACTGTTTAAGAGACTGTAAATGCAGTCGAAATTGCGTAAAGCTACCTCTAAGAGTCCGTAAAATTCCCTTACCTGGAATCTCTCCGCAAGCTTATCTTTTTTTTCTACCAATATCGTATCACTTGATCCGATACTCTCGCAGTCAACTCTGCGGAGCTGAACATAACTAAATCTCGGGTTAATTATTGTGAGTTCAACTATATTTCAATCTTACTAGGCTTTATTTACATTATTGGGCCCATTCACACTTAATTGGGCCCATTTAATTCTTAATGGGCCTTACTCCATTTTAAGCTTGTTTTTCACTTATTAATTCCCTTCATCAGGGTCTATTGGCTTATTGGGCCTATCAATACCCATTGGGCTTTGTTCCAAACTCTTTGGATACCCCATATATCATTTACGACAATTAATTCAAAATTCCAAATATAATTTATTTTATGCAGAAATTAATCCGAAATTCGTAAAATAAATTTCAATTGCGTAATAATCATACTATTATCGTAAATGAGCTTTACTTACCCAAAATTATGCGATGCTGCGTAAATCGGAGTTTGATCGAGCTCACATACGCGATTTATTGTTGAACTGCACAATTTTATATTTAATTTCGGGTTAATTTTTGATCAAATATAATTTTAAATAAATTTTTTTGAATCAATTTAGTAAATTTTGACCGCTTACCGACTTACCCGAAATTTGAGGTATCCCCAGGAATTTTCCTCTCCTTTTTCCCTATTTTCCTCATTCTCTTTCTTTTTCCTTTTTCTTTTCTTTTTCCTTTTTCTTTTCTTTTTTTTCTTTCCTTCCCTTTTCGGCTACGGTGCCGTTTTGGCTCTCCTCACCGTCACTGGCATTCCCGGCCGTTTCGCCGGACGCTACTAGTACCAAAAGAAGCGCCTCGGCTAGGGGGTCACTCAACTGGAGTCGATCGGAGCTAAATCGTCGTGGATCGTCGGCAATCAGCTCGGTTTCCTCTCGATCTTCTCTCTCTCGATTTACCGAAATCCGACGCCATTCGCGTGAGTGGTCGATACCAACAAGCTTGCCCGGTGGCCCTCTCTCTTCTCTAACCCTCGTCTAGCCTAGTCGGTTGCCGATGCTTCGTCGGGCTTCTCATACGTGCCAAGCGTCAGCTTCTCTGTTTTCTTTCTCAGTTTCTTTTGGTTTTTCTCTCTTCGAAACCATATTTTCATTTTTTTATTAGTATCTTAAATCAATTAAAATACATTAAAACCCCAAAATATCTCAAGAAATCCTATTTAATTCATTTAACCAATAAATGAATTTATCTGTCTTATTTCGTCTTTTCGATATATTTTTCGAATATTTTCAGGATAATTTTTCGAGGTGAAATTTTTTATTAATTCCAATAAATTTATATCTTGATTAAATTGTACTCGAAATTCAATATTTTCCTCGTTATTAATTAAGATTTCTGACTTTCGTATTTTTTAATGAAATTTTCTTATCGAATTTGTACCGGATTTCGATCTTTTGACCGTTTTACCCTTACACCTGTTAGGGACCAAATTGAACCGACTCTCCTTCTTGAACCCGCTATCTTTCCTTATCTTAAGTCCTTATCTTCGGTCAGCATGCTTCCAATCCCTTTCTTTCAGCCTGTGGCCATCTCGGCCTTAATTTTGCTATTACATACATTTCCATGCACATTCATTCATTTCCTTTGCAATTTAAATCAGTAAAAACTCTTCTTATGATTCATTAATATGTGGAAAAATGTACATCACGTGAATCATAAGGAATATGATCCAAAACATCGTCAAAAGTAGCACAAAAGTGGGGCTTACAAAACCACGTGCGAGCATAGCTCCAGTACAAATTTATATGCATAACAAAACCACTTGAAATCCACGTACGAGAAGAAGCTCCAGTACGGTTTACAAAACATCATCATAATTTAAATCAATGTATGAGCTAAGCTCTAGCACATTTTATACAAGTGAAAGCATCAAAATCCAGTGTGAACGAGACTCCAGTACGATTTAATTCATATAAACACGATAGGCGGCTCATAATCAACCAAAACAATCTCAAAATCATGATTAGCACCTCACATGTGCTATTTCACAAAGTCATTTAAACACTAGCCAGCCTATCTGTTAATTTACTCAAAACAAAGCATTGTGTTATGTGAAAACATTTAAACACGTGATTTATGCAATTATTAGCCTTACTAATCCCTTTTTATAAATTCCATTTCAAAACCAAATCATACACCACAAACACTTGTAGTCATTCATATACAGCAACAATCATTTTCTTAAATAATCATGCAATTCATAAACGCCCTATATTCACCCACGAGATCAAAGTACAAGCACCTATCTCTATATGCTCACAGAATTCCCTTAATTGGAATCGCGTCGCGTGATTCCGCTTCCTTAAAGCTGATTACTTGTGCAGTTCGATTCGTCTCTAACAAACTCTCTGGAACTGCACACAATCGTATATCACATCAATTTAGTCCATATAACACAACTAGTGTTTGCTATAGTCGATTCAACCTATAGCCTCCATTAACACTTATAAGGCCTCATTTGATTGTTCTACTCATATCTCGAGTCTATTGATTCTTTTAGGCCTATTGATTCATACTATATCGATATTAAATCGATATTAAGCTCATAGTGTTCATATTTCATCAATTTCTTCACTATGGCATTTTATCAAACATCTTATATACTCATTTTTATAAATTGACTATCCTCACAATGTAACTTCATTTCCATCATCTTAAATCATTCTCACTACTTCAATAACAACTTAGCATAATCCATAAATCACAAACTCATCCAATCTCATTTTCTTACACTAACTCATTCTATTTTCTAGGTCACACTAGTTCCATCACATCCTAGGTAGTTTTAACCATCAATATACATACAAATCAACTCCAAAATCAATAAATAGATAAATGTACTTGGGCTGAAGTATTAGAAACTTACCAATCTAGTTTTTCTTCTTGCTCCAAATGAAAATGTCCCTTGCTCCTTGAATCTAACAAATGAGGATTTGATTCCAAAGTATATTGTTCTTCTCTTGGATATGAACAACTTTGTATCAATGACTTTCCTCAAATCTTACCGAAAATGGGATGATTTAGAGAGAGAAAACTAGTTTTTTAGATTAGAAAAATGGAAGGAAATGAGGTTGTTCCTGTGAATTGCAGATTTCAACTGCTCCTTTTGTAGAAATTGCTTCTTGAGATCGATCTGCATTGGGTGGAGATCGATCTGGTCCTCTTAAATCCCTTATTTTCACAACCTTTTTAGGGCATGAGATCGATCTGTCGAGGGTTTGAGATCTATATGCTTTAGTGAATAAGATCGATTTGCTTCAAGGGAACAAGATTGATCTATCTCAGGCCAAGAGCTAAGGAGATCGATCTGAAATTCAGGGGAGATCGATCTGCTCCAACCCGACAGCTAAGAAAATTGATCTGATCTTAAGGGGAGATCGATCTGTCTCTTCCAACATGTTTGCTTCTACATTGTTCAGGCCATGAGATCGATCTCTCCTTGCATGGGATCGATCTGGCCTTCATCCTTCTTCATTTTTTTTGCAGAGTTCCTTATTCAAACTCCTACTTAATCACTTCCACATTCATTCATCATTCTAATCACACTTAGAACTTCAAAAAAATATATTTCTTATGATTTATACATAATTCAACTTATTTGTACATCATATAATTATATACATTGCACCAAAATTAAGGGTCTTACGCTACGGCCTCGAAGAATGGTTTATTTCCATATGCTAATATGACTGTAATACCAATTAGTCATATCTATCAGTTTCCCTTCATTCATTGACACAATTTTCAATAAAACACAACCAGGTATACCCGTTTGTATCTAAACAATGTACAGTAATGCTGGGAATGTGAACTTTCTAAGTTTTTTTCACTTTTAATATCAACTCGTATTATGCCAACCTTACTCTGATACCACTTTTATAATGACCCGAATTACACACAATTTGGTTGGGCTACAAGTCGATATTAAGTCAAAACAATAACTTAGTCTAATTAATTTTCTTTCTTAGTAATAAATTTTAAACAAAATATATTCACATACCCTAAACACATCTTGTATTGCATTACTATACTTACAAAAATTTTAGATTAAAAACTTCTTTAAACCTGGGTATACCTTTGATGCAGAAGTATGCTCCACAGAATCATAACTGTGCAGAATGCTTTACTAACGGAAGCGAACCAACCTACAGAGGGACTTTGTGGAGGAAAGTAAGTGGGGTGAGCTCAACATGCTCAATAAGAAAAACTCGATAACATGTAGATAAATGTACTACCTAAGATATATATATATATATATATATGTATTTTCCAAAATCTAGAACATTTTCACAAAGTATACAAGTAGTTCGAAAAATTCACAGATACCAAAAACAGATTTTAGAAACCAGAACATATATCGGTAGTAAAATTAGCTACTGTGGTAAATACAGAAACTTTTAAAGCTTCCAATAGCAAAATAAACAGATTTTCAGAATATCTCAATCCATGCAGATAGTTGAGAAAATATTTCAAATAAACACAGCGGCACTGGCAGTTCTGAAAAATAAAAGTCAAAAAATCTACGACAATTTTAGTATGCAAATAGAACTGAAATCAATACCATTTTCTAAAACTTTAAACAACTTTTAAAAGCGATGACAGTGTGGCACTTTGGTCCTGCAGGATTTAAGAGGTGGCCTCCACATCTTTTATGCATTAAAATGTTCAGTTACATACGAAAATGCAATCACAGAGTTAATTCATAAGTTCAAATTGACGAGACAAGGTAGACATACTATATTAGAAATCAAAAATGACTATTGGCCAATATCGATGACTCCGGACAATCATGGGCCAGGTGTGCCGGGATGTTAATCATCGTGGAAGTGGTCAACTACCCAAACGGCTCACAGATCAGAAAGTCCAAATACCAGAAACAAAATCAGAAACACGAGACATCGTACTCGTGGACCATAGAAACAAATACATAACAGATAGAAATGCAGCATGATCTCACCAATGCCTTTGTCTCAAAATCAATGCGAGACAAACCATACGATGCACAGTCAGTACGCGCTCAAGCACATATCATAAGAATAACTTTATAAGCAAATCATTTCCTTTAAATCGCTTATAAATTCTGTTTGTTTTATAAAAAAATTCAGAATAGGCTGACTTGCCTTTTTCTCTCAGTTAAAAATGCCAATAAATAAGCTTTGATGAGTAAAACCAGGAAATTTCAATTTAAAATCGATAATTATAATTACTGGAATTTTTGTCTAAATAAACCAAGTAAATCTATATCAGTAGTTGGTCTAATTTTTGGAGTTTAAAATTTTTCTTAAATTAGATCAAAAAAATTAGGCTCATCAACCAGTCTAAAACCTCTAATTTTCAAACCCATAAAATTTATCCTAGATTTTCGATAATTTTGGTACTGCGAAATTCAGCCTAAAATTTTATATCTACAAATATACGAAAATTACGCATATTTATCTTATAACGACCCTTGACCCTTGAAAATTTAGGGGATTTTTTTTTAAACTTAATTTACCCACTTATTCCCTTATTCACTTAGGCTATATTCCTGTTCAGTGTCAAATCAGTTTTCCTAATTCTTTATCCGTAATTATATTTAAATTCCATATTTTGATATATATGGCCGATAGAAATTTCTACAGCATAACGGCTTATATATGAGCCTACCCATCTGCAAATCAATTGTTTTAACAATTCTAGATATCCACAACTACCAAGCATACTTTTCAAATCCACATTTACAACTCAATACATCCATTTCGATTAAATACCAATCATCTTAAAACCTAATCCCAAAAATAATATTCTTTACATTGTTTTCCTTACAAATTACATCCTAATAAAATATTTCTAAAATATGTCTGTGCATACAAAATGTGTTTGGTAAAGGAATGTAATTGTATACCTTTTTTGCGTGTGCAAAAAGTAGCCTAGGGTAGCTCTTTCCCACCAGCCTACGTTGTGTACGCAGCAGGTAGCGCATACGAATCACTGCAAATAGTCTGAAAGGTAGAGGGGTGAGCTTTTAGGAAAAAGCCCAGTAAGAAAATTCATTTAAAACGGTCTTGGTGATTCAAATATATGTAGAAAAACATAATACTACGTATAATGACTACTCTCTGAAACTAATATAAGGACCTTCGAAAATTAAGAAAAATTGAAAACATCATGATTCAAAACATAATTCTTTACGTACTTGTATTTAACAATTATCACATAACCTTTTTGTATACTCAGAATTCCAAAAACATAATTACATGTAAAAATCACATATGATAAAGTCAAATCTAAAAGCAGAGTTTAATTCAGATAGAGACTACATTGGCCCATATGATTATCATGCATTTATAACAAAGCCATCCTCCGTAGAGGGAATTCAGATGCTATGGTCATGGTAGGGCTGTAGATGTGATCAAGGTCGTACAGCGTTCAGACACCCGAAGGTGAAATTCAGATGCCACAAAGGCAAAGTTCAGACACCACATAGGCGAAGTTCAAATGCCACACAGCTAAAGTTCAGACGCCATAAAGGTGAGCATGATAACGTTAGCATACAACATAAGTGGCCCTTAGTCTCAAAACATACTATAGTTTTCATATATAAAAACATCGAAATACAACCATCTGATTCAAAAGATAATTTCAGAGAACATGGTCTTATTCAGAAGTCAAATTCAGAAATATGCAATTATTCTAAATACAAATTCAGAGAAAATGTTTCTATTCAGAAAAGCCAATTTTAGAAATCACGTTCTTACTCAGAAAACAAAAGCAGAAAACATGCTCAAAAATCATAATTCAGATCCTTGTAAGTTTTATTTAATCAGGATTGAAAAAGTAAACTATTACCGTTTTAAATTACACCCCCTTACCTCGATCTATCGAAATTTTCGAGTTCAAGTGGTGACGCCTCCTAGTACCTCCTTTAATTCCTTCTACGATTCTCCTACATTGAAATTGTATACTTAGCATCCTATTCATGCGAATTGTCCGAATTGCGTTAAAATCGTAACCTATTCGTTACTACTTCGTGTGTATGTATAATTGTACATACCTAGCTAACACGTGTGTTTATATATTTTTATTACTATATATTTTTTGTATGTACATATATTAACATACACATTTATCATATACACCTATATGTATATACACATAAGTATATACACGTATATATATTATTATTATTATTTGTTTTCGTTATTCCTTATAAATACATATTTTTTTTTTGTCTACTTCTCATCTTTCCCATTCTTATTTCACCTTTAATTTAATTCACACTATCATGCTTTTAAATACAACACACACACATATATATATATATACATGTACAGTAAATATACACATGTATATAAGCTTTACCCTTTTCTTTTTTCCCTTTTTTTTCTTTCTTTTCTTTTTTTCCTTTCTCCTCTCTCGGCCAGCCCAGCCTCGATTTGCTTGGTCTTTTTCCTCCTTTAGCTCTCGGGTCCTGCTTTCCTCACTCTCGATTTGCTCCTTCAGCCCAGCTCTGCTTTAGTTTTCTGGTTCTGCTTCTCTTCACCCTCGGTCTGCTCTCCCTTCAGCCTTAGTTTGCTCTCCCTCAACCTCTCGGTCTTCTGCTCCAGCCCCATGGTCTATTTCAATTAGCTTCAATTCCTTTTCCCTTGGTTTGGCTCCAGCTTCCTCTTCTCCCTTTCTTTCTTTCTTTTTCCTTTCCCCCGGTCAGCTCTCCTACTCCAGATCTGCTCTTCACAGTGCTCCTATCCACGGTGGTGCTACAACCCACAAGGCTTCCCCTGTTTTTTTTCAACCCCGGTTCTGCTTCAGTTTTCCCTATTCCTCGGTTTGCTCTGCTTCTAATCGGTTTTCCTCTTCCTCTCCTTCCTTCCTCTTTCTTTCTTTCTTTCTTTCTTCCTTTCTTTCTTTCTTTCTTTCTTCCTCCCCCTTCACGGCTGACCAACTCTCCTTCCCCTTCTCTTTTTTTCCTTCTTTCCTCTGCCAGCCAACCCTTATCTTCTTTCCTTCTTTCTTTTACTTTTTCCTACTCCTACTATGCACTCTGCATTTTCGAAATGCAGAGTTGCGGAATTGGCTTTCAAAGAAAGCCAATTCCGTACAATAATATATATATATATATATATATATTTTTTATTAAAAATATATATATATTATATTATTATATTTTTTTTTTGTTGTTTAGTGTTATTGTTTTTTTTTGTTTTTTTTTTTGTTTTTGTTTATTTCCATTTCATTTTTCATTTTCTTTATCTCACGTTTTGTTTGTTTTTATTTATTAATACTTATATATTACATACCACACATTACATAATATATATATATATATTTGTTATATATATTATTATTTATCTATTTTAAATTTGTCTAGTATATATATATATTTATATATATACATTTTCTTTTCTTTTTTTATAAAATTATCCAATGACACAATATTCATGTCTTCCATGAAATTTTCATTATTTCGAAAATGAAATATTCTTGAGATTTCATCATTCCTCATAAATCCCCAATATAAGTTTTTACATCAAAATTATTTTCGATCCCTCCATGCTTGCATTTGCTTCATCACTTCCTATATTTCGGGCTCTCCGTCATTCACGGGCATCTCGGCTCTCATACACCTCGAGCCCTACAACGAATATTCGCACTTCCATTAAAACATATTATTTTTATTTTTATATAGTTTAACTATATACAAGAATTTTGTGGTGTTTACATATCTCTAGCAGCAACGAAAAATTTTCCTTACCTCGGTATCTGTCTGTAGTCCTCAATTCTCTCAACGTAGCGAGTCGGCAGGTTCGGTCCACTTGGATTATTTCAACCGGAACCCTTTTTCCCAGGTTTCCAAATTCTCAATACATTTGCCTCATTTTTCTTCAATTTTTCCCCTATTCTAATATATATATATATATATATATATATATATATATATATATATATATATATATATATATATATATATATATTACCTCTCTCTCTCTCTCTCTATTTTTTTAATTATTTTCCTTTCCCGCCAACCCCATCTTTTTTTCTTTTCTTCGTTTTCTTCTTCTTTAGCTCACTGTTACCATCCAACCCCTCGTCCATGTCCTCCTCCTCTTCCCTTAATCGTCGTTTTCTTCCTTCCATAACAAATCTGCTCGGCGCTAGAGTCCTTCCGATCACCCTTTACTAGCTCCCACGTATAGCCTTCACCATTCGTTCACTCCATCTTTCTCAGCCTACTGTTCATTCATCTTTTCTCTCTCTATTTCCTCACATTTAAGCCTCACCATCCTCTCCTGTCGTTTCTTCCTTCTGTTTTCTTTCTATCATCGTCAACATCGACCTCGCTCTGCCATCACCAGCGTTTTTTTCCTTTCCAGTACAGTTGACTCCAGTACCGCCTTCCACCGTGGCTAGCGTTGCCCGAGGAGCTTCCCTTGTTCCAGCAGCTCCTGGTTCTCCCAACCTCCTCGGACAGCCTTCGTTTTTCTTCTCCTCACGTGTAGTTGGCCTTATCTTCTCTTCACAGCCTTCGTTCTATACTCTTTATAATCTCAGTCCGATTCATCCTCCTTCCTTCCACCGATCAGCACTGCCCTACTTTGTTTTCCTTTCCAATGAAACTCACTCTCTCTTCTTCTTCATTTATATAGATCATTTCTTCCTCTTCTCGCTCTTCTGTTCCAGTTGTTTTCTTTTTCTCGCCATCTTGTTTTTGTTCCCACTGAGTTGTGTTAGTATATATATATATATATATATATATATATATATATATATATATATATATATATATATATATATATATATATATATATGGTTTTTTACTCTACCGATTGCTGCAGGCTACTGTCACACTTCCCCTTTCTTGTTTTCCTCCTTACCCTACCCATGCTAAGCCTCTCGGTCGATCACTAACTCCCCTGTGAAAGCCAGCTTCAGTTCAATTTCCCAGATTTGCTGCCAACATCACGTTTTCCTCTGTTTGTGTATGTCCCTTACTATTTCGTGTTCAGTTTTCTCAGAGCTGTTGTCATTCCTGTACCATCCACATTTATATATGTTTCATTCTCCCATCGGTTTCCAGGTAGCAGGCCATACTATGTTCCTAGTCCTCAGTCTTTGCCTTTTGGTTTTTACCATCTACTCTTCCTTATTTGCTTTGGTTAATCAAACATCTTCATGTTTCCTTGTTCTATTTTCCACTGACACCCACTTCATTCCTTATCCTTTCATATACGATAAATATGTATTTCCTTCAATATGCTTTCACCCACTTTGTGTATATATCATGGTGTGTATATATATGTACACATATTTATGGAGTCTTCGGTAGGTTGTTGTGTATGTATATATATATATATATATTATCCAATTCCACTGCTTATGTTTTTATATACATATATATATATATATATATATATTCTTATATATATGTGCATACATTTATTAATATGTATATATATATATATATGTATATATATATATATATTATCCATACATTTATCTTAAAGAACAGATAGAACATTACTCATCTATTTATATATATGTGTGTGTTTCTGTTGAATTTTCCTAAGTTCCCCATATTATACTATAGTTTAATTTAAATTCTTTGACTAATGGAATGAAATCTTTAATCTCTATGATTAATTTGTTAATCATGGATAAAACCAGGTACAAAAATTTAGGGTATTTACAGCCCAAACCGACCTTCAACCAGAGAGAAACTCCCCTCTTTTTCTGCTACTGATGTCATCCCCTGCCCCTTTTTGTGCGATTTTTTCGACGGCCTTTCGGCCACTTTCAGGTGACGGTGAAAGGATAAAATCTTCCCCTTCAAGTTATATACAACATATAAAAAATTTAGCAACAAAGGAGTCTAGTTGCTAGGTGAAAAACTAGAAAGAAGAACAGGGGCAGAATCTGCCTTGTTCCGAGGTGAGAGAAAGTTAAATTTTTGGAACATTTTGGTTGGTTTTTCTTGTAGTTTTTGATAATTCTAAGCTATATATATGTTGAATTACAGTTGAAGATCAATTTGGAGGATCAAAAATGTGTTGAACCTTGGTCAAAGTTGAGGTAAACTTGATGAATGATGATGAACTTGGGATATGTTGTTATTTAATGTTTTTGAATGATTTTTAGTTAAGTGAAATTGAATGAATTAATTTATATGGATGAGTATAAATTCAGCCAGCCTAGGATTCATGTGATTTTGATGAAATTTGGATGAATTCAAGGTGGTTAACAGTTATATTTATACAAAAAAAGTCCTATTTAGAGCTTAGTTTAGTGAAAAACTGAAAAGTTTAAGAGTTGGCAATTTGGCATATTGAAAAGTATGATTTATGAACTTGAATGAGTATTGAGGTTAATGAAGTAATGAATTTGAAGTTAAGAGAACCAAATTGGCAAATTTAGCTTAAACCAGCACTTAAATCGGTAAAACTAAGAAAATGGGAAAAGTTTATAAAAATGTCAAAATTGGTCAACATTTATGAAACTAAATACATATTTGGATATGTTGAGATGAAATTGAATGATATTTGATGAATTGACATTGTTTTGGGAAGCTTAGGAATTTGGCACGTAAATCGAGGTAATCTTGAAACCCGGTAATTGTGCGTTGCCCCAAGGTCTACGAGGTAAGGGATGTTCCTTAAGTAGTATTAGCACTTCAAATACCTTGTTTGATTTATGAAATCATACGATATGCTCGAAATCTTAGAAAAGGTATTCTCGAACTTAAAATGTAAGACCCGAAATTAAATCGTAAATTTTTATGAGGGATGAAAATGGTCAAAAATTTAACTGAATGTGATTCGGATTGGAAATAAGGATTTAAAATGCGAAGTGAGTGAGTGTTCGTGAAAGGAAGTCGGGTTAAATTAATCCCGAACACGTGCAAAGGCAAAATGGTCAAAAGACCGAAAATCGGTATAAATTCAAGAAGAAAAATTTAATTAAAAATAATGGATTTGAGAATCTTGATCAATAACGAAGAAATAATTAAATTTCGGGTTAAATTGATCAAGATATGAATTTATGAGAATTAATCGAGATTTTTAAGTCGAAAAATCATTTCGAAAATAATCGAAAAATATACCGAAAAGTCATTCGGGATAATACCCCGAAAATACGGAGAAATTATACCCGAAAAAGGGTTAAAATATAATAAATAAATTAAATAAAATTAAATTAATTAATTTGGAATAAAATAATAATTTTTGGTAGATATTTTAGATTTTTAATATATTTTATTGATTAAAATATTAATAAAATTAAATAATAAATAAATTAGTTAAAAAAATGAATCGGGGAGAGAGAGGGAGAAGGAAAACGGAAGCGGCCGACCGAGGAGCATCACGATCGGCGATCAGTGGCGACCAGGCGAGGCCGACGAAGGGAAGCCCGACGAGGGCCGAGCCACCACCGGCACCGTGGAGGCATCGACGGCGGCTAACGGCGGCGAAAACGAGGAAAAATCGAAACCGAGGAAGAAAAGAGGAATCGCCGGTGATCGGCGCCGATTCAAGCCCAACCGACCACAACCGAATGTTCCCCAAGCGTCGGTGAGCCGATTGGTGGCGGCCACGACCGGCGAAGCTGCCGAAAAACGTCGCAAACGACGGAAAGAGGAAATGGGTACCGACGGCGGAGAGAACAGGTCGGACCGGCCACTTTTCGGCGACCTCGACCGAAGCCAACCCCAGATCTGAGATGCGGACGACCCAGCAGAGCCACTGGCGACGGAAGCCGACGGAGAACCGGCCGGTAAGGCCCTGAAACGACCGAACCAGTGTGAACCGGCGGTCCGAACCGGGTCTGAACCGGACCGAACCGGTTCAGCCAAGAAAGAGAGGAAAAAAGGAGAAAAAGGGAAAAAGAAAAAGAGGAAAAATTGGAAAAAAAATTCCGACGATATAATCGAGCTACGGGTAAGTCATAGCGGTCGAAATTGACCGATTTGAATTTTGAAATATTTTATTTAATTAAATTTACACTGGAAATTTACCCGGAGATTTATGAAATTGTGTAGCTCGATAATTGGTATCCATCGAGAGCTTGAGACAGCCTCGATTTGCATACTAACATGGAATCTCGGGTAAGTAACCTTTATTTATGATAATTTACATCGGTATGCGTGCTTCGAATTTTATTTTCGTATTTATTTAAATTAAATTTTGAAAAGTCGGATAAATTGTCGTAAATAATAAATTGAGCTATTCGAGAGTTAGAACGAGACCCAATAAATTGTTGGAGGGCCCAATGAGCCAAATAGGCCTCGATAATGTGAAAATTAAGTGGAAAACGGGCTTAAGGCCGATTAAGGCCCATTAAGGTGCAATCGGGCCCAATAGGGGTAAACGCGCCCAATGATTTAAATTAAGCCCAAAAAATATTAAATACAATTAAGTTGTATAATATCTGACCTGAGGAATATTGATACGCAGTTCCGGGCATTTGATGGGGGAGCAGATCGGACTACGCGACGTGACATTAGTGGAAAGGTCAGACTCGACAGGAAAATAAGGTAAGGGAATTCTGCGGACTGCTAGAGGTAACTTTACGAAATTTTAAGTTCAATTGCAGTCCTTTAAAAATTATCTGAAGGGTCTAAAGGTCAAATAATAATTTTAGTGCCCCGAATGGGCAAATTACCAAAATACCCTTGTTAAGGGTAAAATTTACAAAATTAGAAAAAAAATTGGAAGGAGCAAGAACAAGAGGTTTCTGCTCGTTCTGGAGACATTTTAAGGCATGCATGAGTAGGCTGTCTAACCTTGAAAGAAAATGCACAGCATTGCATACTTTCAACGATATAATTGTTTTGAAAACTATTTTGAGGAAACAGAGCTGCCTACGTGTTTTTATTTACATGTGACGTGCTGGAGTTCAGCTCGCACGATGTTTTGAGTTGGGTGATGCATGTATTAGTGCTGGAGCGAGAGCTCGCACTAGAGTTTTACATGCATAAGTGCTAGAGTATAACTCGCACCAGATTTCATATGCTTTTTCGTGACACGGTGCTAGAGTCTAACTCGCATCAGGTTTTCATATGATTTTTGTGAAACGGTGCTGGAGTCTAACTCGCACCATATTTTTATATGATTTTCGAGACAGGGTGCCGGAGTTTAACTCGCACCAGATTTTATAAGATTTTCATGTGATTTATATATAGAGTGCTAGAGCCTAGCTCGCACTAGTTTTACTGGATTTGATGAGAGTACTGGAGCATCGCTCGCACTGACTTTATGAGAACATGCGATGAGCCATGCTTGGAGCGTCAAGTTGACTGTATGTCACCGATTAAATAGACTCGCGCGTGCGTTTTGAGACATGGCATGAGTATAGAGATATGACATATGGGTCCATGGAGTACGATGTACCGTGCAAGTAGCATGGAGTACGATGTACCGTGTGGTATCTTCGGATACGTTGGTATCTTTGTGATACGTTGGTATCTTTGTGATACGTTGGTATCTTCGGATACGTTGGCATCTTCGAATGCGTGGGATCGGATAAGACCGACGAGATGGACTGACCCACCTCTCGGGCGATTCCCGATCGTGGTGAAACCCCGCACACTAGGATCCGTGTAGCTAAAGGGACTCCCGAGGACACATGGCCATAGTCCTGGTTATTACCGTTATACAGATATTGCCTCGTCTCGCATGTTGACTACTTTGATGAGATTAAAACTGGGTTTTTTTAAAATCAAATGTGCATGATGATTATTTCCATGCTTTTCAAACCCATGTGTGAATGTAAATCGATTTTTATGGTTTTATGTGAGTCAGGACCACCTGAGGGATGGGTTGAGTCCTGGCCTTGTTGTGAATTTTAAACGAGAAAGAAATGATTTGAAATAATTGCATGTTGAATTTTGCCATGTGAATGGATTTACATAACATCATAACTCATATCATCTGTTTTAAAATGTGTGGAGAAAGGGTGGTTTATGCATGGCACCACGTTCATGTAGGTAGTATGGTCACCTACTTATTCGTAGGATTGCCTTACTGATCTTGATGTGCTCACCCCTTTCATTTTCTCACACAGATAATCTCCAGTTGAAGTTGAGGCGACTCAGTACTGCATTTCGGATATCCGCTGCTACCCATCAGTTAAGGTATATACACTTGTACATATTGTATCTAAATAAGCATAGCACAGTAACATGTTTGTAAGTAACTTTAGGGGATGTATAAATATTGTAAACAATTATAAATGACTGGAGAAGAAATAAGTACTATGGTAAATGAATGGTGGGACTGGCATTGACGCACAGCCCAATTGTTAGAGGAGTGTAGTCACGATCAGAAGACAGGTATGAATTTAAGTAAGAAAATAACAAAACGCGAAAAATTAACTCTGATTTTTTTGGGTAGTTTGGGTCGTGACATATTTTATGGTATCAGAGCGCAATTGGTTTGATGTGTGTCAGTGTCAGTAATTAAAAATTACATCCCCGTGTTACTGTGCTTGGTTAGATACAATAGTGTATATCGAGATGGGTTTTGACTAAGAAATGGTTGAGAATGCAGGAATGCCTAATATGAGTCGCGTTAGATGAGATAGTGCACGAGGCAGAGGTCGTAGAGATAGACCTGAGTCTGCTAGTCATGTTGAGTTGACCTGTGAGAATCAGGATGAAATTGAAATGGAGGCTAATGTTGAGCATGCCCCACTGAGTCCGACAGAGAGATCGGACAGTATTAAGACACGCTTCACAAGGTTAGAGCGGAGTGTGGAGATTATTTTAAGGAGCTAATTGCTCAGATTATGAGTGAGATTCGAGGGCGCAGTGGAGCATTAGTGGAAACTCGCTCGACCCATCTTAAGTGTTAAACATCCAGAGCTAAGATGAGAAATGTTTATGGATGTATTCCGGTGACAGGATATCCTGGACATTGTTTAAAAGAAATGATAGATAAAAGTCCTTACTCTTACCCAGAGGATTTGATTTATTGATGAGTATGCTTATGAGTATGAAACTCAATTATATTCCTGGACAGATATTACCTCGACACTATGAACAAGTGACAGTCGAGATGTCTAAAAGTTCATGGAATGGCTCAACTTTTCAATTAGAGTCCGATTGGCCCGTGAGATATTACCTATACCGAGGCAGTGCGCAGATTTACAGTTGAGTAAATAAGAACATGAATTGCACGCCTCTGAGATTGGGAAAGGTAGTGAGGGCTGAAATAGAGACAGAAAAGAGAATCGAGAAATGACAGAGATGTTAAAATGGGAAAATGGTAATTGGTAAAAGATTTAATTTGATTTAATTTGATGAATCATGGAGTAAGATAATTGATAAGGCCCCAGTGCATCCAATTTTGGCACTCTTGAGGGGCATTGTGATTGGAGGACCCCGACCTACTACGAAGCAGTGTAGCAGTGTAAGCACTGTAAGCAGTGTGGGATGTGTGGTAGATACCACGGAAGGAGGGTCTATACCTACACTGTATTGATGAAAATGGCCGTTAAGTGTGGTAAGACGGACCATTGATTTTGATTGCACAGGGTTGGGCGAGATCGCCCCACAAAAAAGTAAAGAGATAGAGAAAAACTTCGTTAGTATAGCTGCAACGAAAAGGGAGGTCATAGCCGAAGAGAAAAAGGAAAGTAGGCTGTTGGACGAAGGCGAGAGGATGTCTTGGACCAGGACACTATTGATGTTTCATGGATGTGGTGTAAGATACCACACTTGTTATGAATAATGAAGTACATATGTTCATTGATCTTGGTGCCACACATTTATTCATACCGCCTTCATTCGCATATAAGTGAGTAAAAGGCATGAATGCCTACATCATTGGGCACAATACTGATAAATGAGTACCCCAATAGAGGAGGATTAATTAACGGAATATGGATATAGAGATTTTAAGTTGAAAACAGGGGTGAAAACATCACTGAAAAGTATACTGTAAGTGTTGACAAGTGATAAAAAGGGGTGCAACAGTTGAAATTAAAGGAGTAAAGGATTGTACTCACGGAATGAATAATGAAAGAGTTTTGTCATGAGGGATATACGAAAGGAGATAATCTTTAAGATAAGATAGATCCTAAATACAAGATGTATTGGAGTAAGAGACATATGCTAGGTAAGGAATACCCTTAATATGCGAAGTAATTGGGATTAAGTGATAAGTAGGGAATATAAATTATAACCAAGGATAAAGATGGATATAACCATAACTAGTCTATGTGGTTAAGTCTGAAGGTTAATAAAGGTATTTCAAAATACCTCCCCGCCTTAAGACTTGACAGCGTCTAAAAGTATATATATATAACCTATAACGTGAAATCGATCGTCGTAATAAATACCTTTAGCATTAGGATACCTTTACTAAGACGATAAGAATATTAAAATTCGACAAATCATAAAGGTTAACATAGTAAAATTTAATAAGAGCTGTTAAGATAAGAAAAGGAAATGACGCAGGTTAGTACCTGAAAGCGTAAGCGATTTTGAAGGATCTTATACGCTTATGCGTAAATAAGTCAAGGATATGGATGATTGAAATAAGTAGTGGAGCTCAACTACAATGAGTTATTTAAACTTTACCTGGACCGATTTGTCATCATCCTTATTGATGATATGTTGAGTGTAGTTAAAGTCCAGGGAAAATTATAAGCCCAATTGGAAAAATTGCTTTTACAGATGGTTATTGCGAGTTCTAAAAAGGGTATATTTTTTTGTTGACACGTTTAACTAAGAAAACGTGATCTTTGAATGAGATGATAAATAAGATGATTGATGTGACATGAATTTCGGTATAATGAAGTATGAACTGACCACCGTGATTAATTTCACCATACCCAACAGCTCAAGAGGTTCTCAGTGAGTATAGATACCTCAAAATAATGAAGGAGTTGTGTATTGATGTATAATGGGAAGATAGTTAATTATGGAGTCAGACAACTCCTTGATCATGAAATAAACTATCTGACTCATGATTTTAAGTTGGCAACGGTAGTATTTGTACCGGGGATATGGTACTATTATGTACAGGGTGAGAAATTTTGGATATGCACTGATCATAAAGCCCCGAGTATCTGTTTTTCACAGAAATAGGCGAATATGAGAATACATAGTGGGTTAGAGCTTCTGAGAGATTTTGATTGTGAAAATTATACCACCCAGGAAAAGCTAATGTAATGGCTGATGCCTCGAGTAGAAAGAGCCTTGGAATGGTACCCCATATGATGGTCAGGGAGCGTGAGCTGCTTGAGCAGTTGTGGACCTCAGCAGTGATGTGATCCCTTCTGATGATGACAGTGATTATGTGACAGCTAGCCTGAGATTAGAACCGGATGAGCGTGCCTGGATTACACAGGCTTAGCGTGATGATCGGCAGGATGTCGATAGTGTGGGTCAGATTTAGAAGGGTACAGTGATAGAGTTCACAGAGTGTGATGATGATTTACAGAGGTTCCGAGACAGTATGAGTGCTCCCCAAGACCACAGTTGATGGGATAGTGATATTGTCAGAAGCTCACTTTTCGGGATATACAGTGCATACGGAAAGTAACGAATATATATATATATGAAATCTCTGAGAAGGGTATTGGTGGTCAGATATGAAAAGAGATATGGTAGAGATTGTGGACAAGAGCCTAGTATGTCAGCAGAATAAGGTAGAGTATTAAAAGTCTGTAGGGTTATTGCAGCCTCTACCTATATTAACACGGCACGGGAAATGGGAGCAAGTCTCCATGAATGTCGTGATGGGTTACAGAGAACCCAAGTGAATTACGAGACTATTTGGATAATAGTCGATAGAGTGACTAAGTCTACCCACCTTCTGGTTATGAAACCCCCAGATACTCTGAGTGCGTAGGCGAAGTTATATATAAGGAAGGTTGTGGAACATTAAGTAGCGTTCCAGTGAGCATGGTATCATATAGGGATTCTCGCTTCACTTCCCACCTCTGAGGATATTTTTAGGAAGCTATGGGAACCCGACTGAGTATTAGCACAGCTTTTCATCCTCAGACAAATGGTCAGTCAGAGAGGACTGTACAGGTTCTGGAGGATCCTATGAAAGCGTGTGCCCTTGATTTTTTATGCTCCTGGGATGATCAGTTATTACAAATCGAATTCGCCAATAGTGACAGTTGTCACTTGAGTATCGGGATAACAAGATATGAGGCAGTGTATGGCTGTAGGGGTTGTTCCCCAAATTGGATAAGAAACAATGGGTGACAGATAGAATTATTTTCGACTTTGGATAATAAGTCTCTGAGGATGTTTAGTTAAGGATGAGAGATTAAGAACACCTCAGAGCACATAGAAAAGTATTGGAATTCACCGAGGGTGAATTAGTATGGTTGAAATGTTTCTTGTCCTAAGAGAATAAGGACATAGCGAAGTTTTGGAAAAAGGTAAATTGAGTTTCGCTGGATTGAATCTTTTGAGAGATTGGACAAGTGGAAGATAAGACCTGTAGGTGGCATTTCCACTTGAATAAGCAGGCACCCACAATGTGTCCCATCTTTTGATGCTTCGAAAATACTATCCAGATCCAGCATAGGTGATAGGATATGAGATCCAACAGTTCAGCTTAATGCAAATATAAGTATATTGAAAGTTGATTCGGGCATTAAACAGGAAAGAGAAAGTATTGAGGTTTAAGATGATCTCTTTAATTAAAGTCCTTTGGTAGTAATACACTCCGGAGAAAGTCACATAAAAATTTAAGAGTATGATACGATCGATGTACCCGGAGTTGTATATGGACTCATATGACTTGGTTCTTATTTAGAGGACCAAATTCCTTAAGTGGGGGAGATTTGTAAGACCCGAAATTAAATTGTAAATTTTTATGAGGGATGAAAATGGTCAAAAATTTAACTGAATGGGATTCGGATTGGAAATAAGGATTTAAAATGCGAAGTGAGTGAGTGTTCGTGAAAGGAAGTCGGGTTAAATTAATCCCGAACACGTGCAAGGGTAAAATAGTCAAAAGATCGAAAGCCGGTATAAATTCGAGAAGAAAAATTTAATTAAAAATAATGGATTTGAGAATCTTGATCAATAACGAAGAAATAATTAAATTTCGGGTTAAATTGATCAAGATATGAATTTATGAGAATTAATCGAGATTAATCGGGATTTTTAAGTCGAAAAATCATTTCGAAAATAATCGAAAAATATACCGAAAAGTCATTCGGGACAATACCCCGAAAATACGGAGAAATTATACCCGAAAAAGGGTTAAAATATAATAAATAAATTAAATAAAATTAAATTAATTAATTTGGAATAAAATAATAATTTTTGGTAGATATTTTAGATTTTAATATATTTTATTGATTAAAATATTAATAAAATTAAATAATAAATAAATTAGTAAAAAAAAACGAATCGGGGAGAGAGAGGGAGAAGGAAAACGGAAGCGGCCGACCGAGGAACATCACGATCGGCGATCGGTGGCAACCAGGCGAGGCCGGCGAAGGGAAGCCCGACAAGGGCCGAGCCACCACTGGCACCGTGGAGGCATCGACGGTGGCAAACGGTGGCGAAAACGAGGAAAAATCGAAACTGAGGAAGAAAAGAGGAATCGTCAGTGATCGGCGCCGATTCAGGCCCGACCAACCACAACCGAATGTTCCCCAGGCATCGGTGAGCCGATTGGTGGCGGTCACGATCGGTGAAGCTGCCGAAAAACGTCGAAAACGACGGAAAGAGGAAATGGGTACCGACGGCGGAGAGAACAGGCCGGACCGACCACTTTTCTGCGACCTCAACCGAAGCCAACCCCAGATCTGAGATGCGGAGGACCCAGCGGAGCCACTGGCGGCGGAAGCTGGCGGAGAACTGGCCAGCAAGGCCCTAAACCGGTCGAACCGGAGTGAACCGACGATCCGAACCGGGTCTGAACCGGACCGAACCGGTTCAGCCAAGAAAGAGAGGAAAAAAGGAAAAAAAGGGAAAAAGAAAAAGAGGAAAAACTGGAAAAAAATCCCGACGATATAATCGAGCTACGGGTAAGTCATAGCGGTCGAAATTGACCGATTTGAATTTTGAAATATTTTATTTAATTAAATTTCGACTGGAAATTTACCCGGAGATTTATGAAATTGTGTAGCTCGATAATTGGTATCCAACGAGAGCTCGAGACAGCCTCGATTTACGTATTATCATGGAATCTCGAGTAAGTAACCCTTATTTACGATAATTTACATCGTTATGCGTGCTTCGGATTTTATTTTCGCATTTATTTAAATTAAATTTTGAAAAGTCGGATAAATTATCATAAATAATAAATTGAGCTATTCGAGAGTTAGAACGAGGTCCAATAAATTGTTGGAGGGCCCAATGAGCCCAATAGGCCTCGATAATGTGAAAATTAAGTGAAAAATGGGATTAAGGCCGATTAAGGCCTATTAAGGTGCAATCTGGCCCAATAGGGGTAAACGGGCCCAATGATTTAAATTAAGCCCAGAAAATATTAAATACAATTAAGTTGTATAATATCTGACCTGAGAAATATTGATACGCAGTTCCGGGCATTTGATGGGGGAGCAGATCGGACTGCGCAACGTGACATCAGTGGAAAGGTCAGACTCGACAGGAAAATAAGGTAAGGGAATTCTGCGGACTGCTAGAGGTAACTTTACGAAATTTTAAGTTCAATTGCAGTCCTTTAAAAATTATCTGAAGGGTCTAGAGGTCAAATAATAATTTTAGTGCCCCGAATGGGCAAATTACCAAAATACCATTGTTAAGGGTAAAATTTACAAAATTAGAAAAAAATTTGGGAGGAGCAAGAACAAGAGGTTTTTGCTCGTTCTGGAGACATTTTAAGGCTTGCATGAGTAGGCTGGCTAACCTTGAAAGAAAATGCACAGCATTGCATATTTCAACGATATAATTGTTTTGAAAACTGTTTTGAGGAAACAGAGCCGCCTACGTGTTTTCATTTACATGTGATGCTGGAGCTCAGCTCGCACGATGTTTTGATTTGGGTGATGCATGCATTAGTGGTGGAGCGAGAGCTCGCACTAGAGTTTTACATGCATAAGTGCTAGAGTATAACTCGCACCAGATTTCACATGCTTTTTCGTGACACGGTGCTAGAGTCTAACTCACATCAGGTTTTCATATGATTTTTGTGAAACGGTGCTGGAGTCTAACTCGCACCATATTTTTATATGATTTTCGAGACAGGGTGCCGGAGTTTAACTCGCACCAGATTTTATAAGATTTTAATGTGATTTATATATAGAGTGCTAGAGCCTAGCTCGCACTAGTTTTACTGGATTTGATGAGAGTGTTGGAGCATCGCTCGCACTGACTTTATGAGAACATGCGATGAGCCGTGCTTGGAGCGTCAGGTTAACTGTGTGTCACCGATTAAATAGACTCGCGTGTGCATTTTGAGACATGGCATGAGTATAGAGATATGACATATGGGTCCATGGAGTACGATGTATCGTGTGGTATCTTCGGATACATTGGTATCTTTGTGATACATTGGTAACTTTGTGATACGTTGGTATCTTCGGATACGTTGGCATCTTCGGATGCGTGGGATCGGATAAGACCGACGAGATGGACTGACCCACCTCTCGGGCAGTTCCCGTTCGTGGTAAGACCCCGCACACTAGGATCCGTGTAGCTAGAGGGACTCCCGAGGACACATGGCCATAGTCCTGGTTATTACCGTTATATAGATATTGCCTCGTCTCACATGTTGACGACTTTGATGAGATTAAAACTGGGTTTTTTTAAAATCAAACGTGCATGATGATTATTTCCATGCTTTTCAAGCGCATGTGTGAATGTAAATCGATTTTTATGGTTTTATGTGAGTCAGGACCACCCGAGAGATGGGTTGACTCCTGGCCTTGTTGTGAAATTTTAAACGAGAAAGAAATGATTTGAAATAATTGCATGTTGAATTTTACCATGCGAATGGATTTACATAACATCATAACTCATATCATCTGTTTTAAAATGTGTGGAGAAAGGGTGGTTTATGCATGGCACCACGTTCATGTAGGTAGTATGGTCACTTACTTGTTCATAGGATTGCCTTACTGAGCTTGATGTGCTCACCCCTTTCATTTTCTCACACAGATAATCTCCAGTTGAAGTTGAGGCGACTCAGTACTGCATTTCGGATATCCGCTGCTACCCATCAGTTAAGGTATATACACTTGTACATATTGTATCTAAATAAGCATAGCACAGTAACATGTTTGTAAGTAACTTTAGGGGATGTATAAATATTGTAAACAATTATAAATGACTGGAGAAGAAATAAGTACTATGGTAAATGAATGGTGGGACTGGCATTGACGCACAACCCAATTGTTAGTGGAGTGTGGTCACGACCAGAAGACAGGTATGAATTTAAGTAAGAAAATAACAAAACGCGAAAAATAAACTCTGATTTTTTTGGGTAGTTTGGGTCGTGACATAAAAAGTTATTAGTCACGCTAAACCGAGAAACCAAGGAATAAGCCCTATTTTCTGAGCTCTTCAATTTTACTTTTTAGTACCTATGACATATTTTGAAATACGATTTGCTACGTGGAAATGAAATTTTATAAATGATGTATATGTTCATGAAATGAATTAAAAATATTATTTATACGAGTTTACGGGTTAATAAACCAGAAATTTACTTTCAAAGTACTGTTTTGAGACTAAGGTCACATATTGTAAGGCCCAAACTTTGTGTTATTTCTTTAAGAATATATCATTTGAAATATGTAATTATGATATATTGATCTATAAGAAAGAAATAATACAATTTCGAATTCATATGATGTAATTGGAAGCCAATAAGTTTTAAAATACAGAAATAAAAGCTTTGGTAAAATCAAAATAAACCGAATGAAATTATGTTAAACCGATTGGAAATATGGACTCAGAATGCAAAAATATAGGTAGTCTAAGAAGGGAAGTTAGTCCAAAAATGATAACCCGAAAATTATCCCACTTTGGAAATTTATCTTGGAAATATGAAAAAATATATTTCCAACGAAATAAACATAAAATATGACAAACATATATAATATTTGAAGAAATAAAAAATAATATATATGCACATGGGTGTGAATATTAGTGTATAAAATACATTATGGTAATATAATATTATTATAATAATATAAAATATTTGTTTATTATTATTATTATTATAATATTATATTGAGATATTTTATTTAATTGAGGCATTATATTATATTATAGTATAATATAATATATATATATAGAAAAAAAGAATTGAAAAAAAAAAGAGAAATCTGAAGAAAAAAAAGACGAAAAACGAAGAAAAAAAGAGGAAACTGAAACAGAAATCGCGAGGAAGAGAACCCAAGCACCCGACCCCTGCCTTCCGTCTCCAGCGAGCAATGACGGCGAGAGAGCACATGGAAGAGATCGACGAAGGATGACCGACCTCCAGGCAACCTCCAGGCAGCTCGACACGCCACGGAATGTCGGAACACGACAGATCGGAGGGAAGATAGCCGCGAGAGAGAAGAGGAGGATCGGATGGCCGGTGCCGATTTGGCCCTAGCCCAACTGATTGAAGACCCCACTAGTGAAGCCGTATTGAACGGCGGCAAAATCGGCCCGAGGACCGTCCGAAAACGTCGGCAATAGCGAAATCGACCCTGAACCGGTTCGAACCTGTTCAGTGTGAAAGGGGTTGAATCGGTCCAAACCGGTTCATCAGGAGAGAGAAAAATAAGAGAAAAAAAATTTGTTGTCGCCCAAGCACAACAGTAGACCAGTAAGCGGTCGAAATTGATCGATTTATTTTTTGAAAAATTAGTTTGAATTTACATTTGATCGAAATTGATCGATTTAAATATATTAATGTGTAACGCGACGATAGGCGACAAACATGAGTCAAGCAAGGCTCGATTTACGTGCCATCGAGAAAATTCGGGTAAGTGATTCTCACATACTATAACTTATATATTCATATGAAATTAGAATTAATCATATGTGAATTAGAAATTGATCACATAAGTTACGGATTAATTTTGTATATATTATTGTATGTTCGGAATTGAAAAATTGATGATCGTAAATGATTAAATGAACGATCCAAAAGGCAAGAAAGGCTTAAGGTGGCACGATAAGGGTATTAGGCCCATTAAGGAGCAATTGGGCCCACTAAGGGTAAATTAGGCCCAATATGTTAAATTAATTGTATAAAAGTGAAAAAGAAGTATATCAGGGTGAATTGGTGTGATTGGTAATTATCTGCAGCTCCCGGAGATATATACGAAGCCAGAGAGATTGAAATATGAAAAGCGGGAAAAGGTGAAAAAGCAATTGACGTGATTCCAGGTAAGGGATCTTTGCAAACTCTTAGAGATAGTTGTATGTATTTTTATCATCATTTACATACACTTAAATTCCGTATAGAGTATGGATATGAAATTTATGGATAGTATCCAAATATGAAAAAATTACAAAAATACCCTTAGACCCGACAAAGAAACATAGAAATGCATAAAGTGAATGAACTTGACATTTTACATGTGAAAAAGAGGTTTTGTAGAACCAACATGATAAACTGGCTCACGATTTGACAGTATGCATTAAATTGCACGTTTGTATGAAATGTGATTTGATTGACGAGTGATTTGATGGGATGTTGCCCTCTCACTTTGTTCTGCACCATTTTATGAATTGCACTCAGTTTTGAGAACTACTGTTGTTGGAAAGAGAGCCAGCTGTCTATTTATGTCTGTGAAATCGTGCTGGAGCTATGAGCTCTATGGATTTATCCAGATCCGCTCGCACTTGATTTTCAGGTGACATATGAACAGACCGTGCTAGAACATTGCTCGTACTGGACTCTGTTGTGATGTATGATTCAGATCATGCTGGAGCCCTCGTGTTGGACTATATGTCACACTGACTTGCTTGCACTAGATCTGAGACGACAGGCTATGGTTGATAATTTATTTGGTTGGGGTGGTGAGCTTGTGACTCAGGCACCTACAACTATGTGAAAATTGTACTGTGGTTCACAGAGTACATTGTACCGTGTAGACAACATGGAGTACACAGTACCGTGAAACTATGGGATGTGAGGATTGCGTCTTTGGACTCGAGCATGCTTTGTCATTGATCTAATTTGTGATAGTCCTTAGATAAGAGCCGATGGATAGACTAATCCCCTTCTTGGACTTTGAGATACCCTTGTACACCTAGCTAGTGATAGCTCGAGGTCTCGGACTTTGGCCAAATGTCTTATGGATTTGTGTGGATCCCTGCCTAATCACACCTATTTTTATTGGTTTCTGTAACGAAACTAATTGTGATTTGATTTTTGTGATGAAACCATTTGAAATGAGAATATGATTTAAAATGTGAGTTTCAATCCTGAACACAGAAATATTTTACTCTGAACGAGTTTTGACATTCGATTTTTAGCAGTAAATTGCTATGTGTTTTACTATAATGGTTTTGTGAATGCCATGGATTTTCGGTGTAAACCATGCATTATGAGCTTCATAGAGAGTATGGTTATCTACCTACTTTCATTTGTTCCTTACTGAGCGTGTTAGCTCACCCTTTTTTTCTCATCCCTCCAGAGATTAGCCCCAGTGCTTCTAAGAGCTCTATGGTATATTCCTGTATTTTCCTTCCGCTAGCAGTTGTTATCACATTGTGAAAGGTATACACACTTTTGAAATCTTTTGTATCTAAATATAACAGGTACAATGATGTATTTATATTAGTATTGGGATGTAAACCAATGTAAACGAACGTAAAAGTTTTGTAAATTATCATAAGTAAAATTTCATATTATGGATGCATGAGAAGGCAATGAATTAAAGTACATGGGAGTGATTGACTGACATCGACTCATAGTCCAACTGTCCGTATGTGTAGTCGTGATGTGTGGGAATTATTGATATAAATGTAAGGATTTGGGTCACGACAGAAGTGGTAGCAGAGCAGAGTTGGTATGATTTGAATCGTTCTTAGTAAATAGGAAAGTTTACATCCCATTGTCACTGTGCTTTGTTTAGATACAATTGTGTATATAGGGTTGTGATTTCACTGAATTTTGTGTTACATATACAAGAAATAGATAGGATGTCTGACAGACATCGTAGTAAAGGAGAGAGTTCTTGATCTCAAGGGCACGGAGATAAACTCGAGAGATGGAGTAGATCCTCATCTAGACGTACTTCTCGAGAACCATCTGAGAGTTCTGGCACTCGTGACTCGAGATTATAACAGAGCCTTGATTCAGTGGTGACATTATTGGGGCAGTTTATGGCTAGATTTGATAGTGCCCAGGGTACAGTAGGACAAGCTGCACCGACTGCTGCAGTAGCTACACCTGAGACCCCTGCGCCTGCACTGCCTGCACCTGCACCACAAAGAGCTGAACCACCACAGATTCCTCCTATTCAGCCCGCACCTCCTCTAGTTGCACCTCATCAGGGTAATGATGATTTGGGGTATGATTGTGACCTAGATCGACTGAGGCAATTTCAGAAGCTTCAACCTCCATCATTTAGTCGAGTGAAGGATCCGATAGTGGCCGAGGAATGAATTAGCAGGATGGAGAAACTTTATAGGTTTTATCGGTGTACTTCAATCGAGAAAGTAGCTTTTGCAGCTTTTGTGTTTACAGGCAAGCCAGAACACTAGTGGAATTCTGCTAAGCCTATTCTGATGGTTAGGTATCAAGAACTGACATAGGAGATCTTTATGGATGCCTTCCGTAGGTAATATATTCTGAATACAGCTCAGTAAAAACTATAGACAGAGTTTCAGAGCTTGACTCAGGGAAGTAAGTCTGTGGATAAGTATGAATCTCGGTTCACATCTCTGGGCAGATATGATCTCGATACTATGGACAGCGAATCGAGGAAGGTCCGTAGATTTTTGGAGGGCCTGAGACCACAGATTAGAGTTCGACTGGCCCCGTTGGATATCTCGGTTTATGAAGATGCAGTTAGACGAACTCAATTATGTGAGTAGGACTATGAGCTTTATGTTTCAGAGCTTGGAAAGAGTGGTAAGGGTAGAGACAGAGACCGAAAGAAGTCTGGTGATGATAGAGGTCACAGAGAGGGGAAGAGGCCTTTTAGTGGGCGACAAAGGATCGATGAGTCACGGAGTAGGGCAGTTAGACCCCCTGTGCATCTGACGCAACTCCAGCTCAAGGTATTGTGATTAGAGGCCCTTGACATAATCCCGATTGGTGTAGACTTTGTGGAAGACTTCACAGAAACCGACCTAGTTATAGGATGTCAAGAGCATGCTTTAGATGTGGTAAGATCAGACACATGATGAGAGATTGCTCGGAATCAGTTAAAGTATCTTCTCAAAAGGGTAAGGAACCAGAGAAAGTTCCACATGTTACTCCTGTTCTGAGAAGGAGAGCCATGGCTAAGGAGAAGGGGAAGCAAGTCGTCGACTAAGGCAGAGTGTATGCGCTTAACCAGGGCACTGCAGATGCTTAACCAGATGTGGTGAAATGTACAATTCTGATTTTTAACCTTGAAGCATTAGCTCTATTTGATCCTGGTGCAACGTATTCATTCATATCACCATCGCGTGCATTTAAATTATCAGAGTTTGTGAAACCTACACCTTTAGGCAAGAAGTTGATAATTAGCATACCAATGGGAAATAATCAAATGACTGAGTTTATGTGTAAGCAATGTAAGTTAAGGGTAGGAGACAAGAGTATGACAGCCGATCTTATCCTGTTAAGTATGTTTGATTTTGAGGTAAATTAGGAATAGATTGGTTGGCTGGAAATCATGCTATCTTAGATTGTCATTCTAAGACGATAATGTTTTCTCTACCTGAGAAACATGTTGTAAAGTTTTATGAGTATATATAAAAGAAATAGTTATGGCAATCAAAGGAATATTACTATGATGAGAGGAATACAATATTAAATTGATTGCATAATATTGTTTCAAAGGTTTATTGTATACGTCGCTGACATCGATAAGGCACAATCGAAATTGATTGGCATTCCTGTGATCAGAGAGTTTTCGGATGTCTTTCCGGATGACTTGCTAGGGTTACCACCAGACAGAGAGATGGAGTTCTGTATTAAATTGGTACCTGGTACTGAGCCTATATCCAGACCACCGTATAGGATGGCTCCATTTGAGTTGTTGGAACTGAAGAAGCAGTTACAAGATCTGTTAGATAAGGGGTTCATTAGACCGAGCGTCTCACCCTGCGGAGCTTCGGTCTTGTTCGTTAAGAAGAAATATGGAAGCCTCCGACTGTGCATAGGTTATCGATTGTTGAATAAGGCTACCACTAAGAACAAGTACCTCATTCCACGTATTGATGATCTGTTGGATCAGCTTAAAGGAGCACAAATCTTTTCCAAGATCGATATGAGATCTAGGTACCATCAGTTGAGGATTCAAAGTGGAGATGTACCCAAGACAGCCTTTTGTACCCGTTATGGTCACTATGAGTTCTTAGTTATGCCTTTCGGGTTAACGAATGCTCCTGCAGCTTTTATGGCTTTGATGAACGATGTGTTCAAGCCATACCTGGACCATTTTGTGATCGTCTTCATCGATGATATATTGGTGTATTCGAAGTCTAGGGAGGAACATGAGCAGCACTTGAGTATTGTTCTGCAAACCCTCCGAGAGAAGAAATTATATGCTAAGCTTAGTAAGTGTGACCTTTGGTTGGAACAGATATCATTTCTGGATCATGTGGTATCGACGGACGTTGTGTCTGTTGATCCATCCAAGATAGAGGTAGTAGTTCAGCGGGAACAACCCAAGACAATCACTGAGATCAGGAGTTTTTTAGGTTTAGCTAGGTATTATAGACAGTTTGTAGAGGGCTTCTCGAAATTAGCTACTCCTTTGACTCATCTCACTCGAAAGAATGTTGCATTTGAGTATGATGATAAGTGTGAGAAAAGCTTTAGAGAGTTGAAGCAGCGACTAACCACCACACCGATTCTCACCATTTCGACCAGCTTAAGAGGTTTCTCTATATATACAGATGCATCAGGATAGGGATTGGGCTGTGTATTGATGCAGGATGGGAATGTAGTTGCTTATGGATCTTGACAGCTTAAGGACCATTAGAAGAACTATATGTCCCATGATTTAGAGTTGGTAGCCGTAGTGTTTGAACTGAAGATATGGCATCGCTATTTGTATGATTAGAAATTTTAGGTATTTACTGATCACAAAGCCTAAAATATCTGTTTTCACAGAAGGAATTGAATATGAGGCAACATAGATGGTTAGAGCTTCTGAAGGACTATGATTGTGAGATCATGTTTCATCCAGGCAAAATGAATGTAGTTGTCGATGCTTTGAGCCGTAAGAGCCTTGGGATGTTATCATACATGATGATCAGGGAACATGAGCTGCTAGAGCAGTTTTCGAGTCTCAATTTAGATGTGACACCTCCTGATACTGACACATATTGTGTGATAGCTAGTCTGAGATTAGAACCGAATTTGATTGACCAAATCAGATAAGCTCAGCGTATTGATCGCTTCTGTGTTGATATAGCTAGTCAAATTCAGATGGGCACCGGTGGCGATTTTGAGTTGAGCACTGATGGATTACTGAGATTCAGAGGCAAAGTGTGCGTTCTCAATGATCTTGAGTTGAGAAAACTCATTTTGTCCGAAGTTCATTCATCACGTTATACATTGCATCCGGGAAGCAATAAGATGTATCAGAATCTTTGAAAAGTGTATTGGTGGTCAAGGATTAAGAGGGATGTGGCGGAGTTTATGGCCAAGTGTTTGGTGTGTCAGCAGGTTAAGGTAGAGCATCAGAATCTTGTGGGATTATTATAGCCTCTACCTATACTAACATGGAAATCGGAGCACATCACCATGGATTTTATCATAGGTTTACCGAGGACCCAACGGAACCATGATGCCATTTGGGTGATTGTGGATAGATTGACGAAGTCAGCTCACTTCTTAGCTATGAGAGCTATGGATACTATGAGTGCATTGGCGAATCTGTATGTATGGGAGATTATAAGGCTACATGGCGTTCCAGTGAGTATTATGTCTGACAGGGATTCCCGCTTCACTTCCCACTTTGGGGAACACTTTCAGGAAGCCATGGGAACCTGATTGAGCTTCAGTACAGCTTTCCACCCTCAGTCCGATGGTCAGTTAGAGAGAACCATTCAAACTTTGGAGGATATGAAAAGAGCTTGTGTGATGAATTTTAGAGGCTCCTGGGTGACCATTTGCCATTAGCCGAGTTCGCCTATAACAATAGTTATCACTTGAGTATTAGGATGGCACCGTATGAGGCGCTATATGGTTGTAGATGTCGATCTCTGATTGGATGTGAAGAAGTAGGTGACCTAAAGATGTTTGCTCTCGATTTGGTGCAGTAAGCCTCTGAAGATGTCTGGTTGATATGTGACAGACTGAGGACAGCTCAGAGTAGGCAGAAGAGCTATGCTGACACAAGATGCAGACCTTTGGTGTTTATGGCTGGTGAGTCAGTATTCTTGAAGGTATCTCCTTCTAAGGGGATTATAAGATTCGGGAAGAAGGGTAAGCTAAGTCCTCGCTACATTGGACCATTTGAGATATTGGATCGAGTGGGAGACAAGGCTTATAGGTTGGCATTGCCACCGAAGTTAGCAAGGGTGCATAACGTCTTCCACATTTCGATGCTTTGGAAGTACCATCAAGGCCCGGCACATGTGATTCAGTATGAGCCATTGGAGCTCATAAAGGATATGACATATGTAGAGAAGCCGATTCAGATTTTGGACAGGAAGGAGAAGGTCTTACGATCTAAGACAATCTCTCAGGTTAAGGTTCTCTGGCAGTACCACACTTCAGAGGAAGCTACGTGGGAATTGGAGACCTTGATGCGAGAGAAGTATCCAAAGTTATTCGGGGACTGACTTGGTTCTAATTTGAAAGACCAAATTTCTTAAGGGGGAGGAAATGTAAGACCCGAACTTTGTGTTATTTCTTTAAGAATATATCATTTGGAATATGTAATTATGATATATTGATATATAAGAAAGAAATAATACAATTTCGAATTCATATGATGTAATTGGAAGCCGATAAGTTTTAAAATACCGGAATAAGAGCTTTGGTAAATTCAAAATAAAACAAATGAAATTATGTTAAACTGATTGAAAATATGGACTCAAAACACAAAAATATAGGGAGTCCAAGAAGGGAAGTTAGTTCAGAAATGATGACCCTGAAATTACCCCACTTTGGAAATTTATCTTGAAAATATAGAAAAATATATTTTTGGAGAAATAAACATAAATATGACAAAGATATATATTTGAAGAAATAAATATAATATATATATACATGGGTGTGAATATTAGTGTATAAAATACATTATGGTAATATAATATTATTATAATAATATAAAATATTTATTTATTATTATTATAATAATATTATATTGATATATTTTATTTAATTAGGGTATTATATTATATTATAGTATAATATAATATATATATATATAGAAAAAAAGAATTGAAAAAAAAAGAAATCTGAAAAAAAAAAAGACGAAAAACGAAGAAGAAAACAGAGGAAACTAAAACTGAAACTGAAATCGTAAGGAAGAGAACCCAAGCACCCGACTCCTGCCTTCCGTCTCTAGTGAGCAACGACGGCGAGAGAGTGCAGGGAAGAGACCGACGAAGGATGACCGACCTCCAGGCAACCTCCAGGCAGTTCGACGAACAGCGGAACACCGAAAAAACGACAGATCAGAAGGAAGATAGCCATGAGAGAGAAGAGGAGAATTGGATGACACCGGCGTCGATTTGGCACCAGCCCATCCGACCAAAGACTCCCCTGGTGAAGCCGTGTCGAACAGTTGTAGAATCGGCCCGAGGACCAGCCAAAAACGTCGACAATGACGAAATCGACCCTGAATCGGTTCATACCGGTTCAATGTGAAAGGGGTTGAACCGATCCAAACCGGTTCAATAAGAGAGAAAAAAATTGAAAAAAAATTCGGTGTCGTCTAGACACAACAGTAGACCGATAAGCGGTCGAAATTGATCGATTTATTTTTTGAAAAATTAGTTTGAATTTATATTTGACCGAAAATGATCGGTTTAAATATATTAATGTGTAGCATGACGATAAGTGACAAACACGAGTTCGAGCGAGCCTTAATTTACATGCCATCGAGAAAATTCGAGTAAGTGATCCTCACATACTATAACTTGTATATTCATACGAAATTAGAATTAATCATATATGAAATAGAAATTGACCGCATAAGTTACAGATTAATTTCTTATAAACTACTGTATGTTTGGAATTAAAAAATCGATGATCGTAAATGATTAAATGAACAATCTAAAAGGCTAGAAAGGCTTAAGGTGGCACGATGAGGGGGTATTAGGCCCATTAAGGAGCAATTGGGCCCATTAAGGGTAAATTGGGCCCAATACGTTAAATTAATTGTAGAAAAGTGAAAAAGAAGTATATCGGGGTGAATTGATATGATTGGTAATTATCTGCAGCTCCCAGAGATATATACGAAGCCAGATATATTGAAATACGAAAAGCGTAAAAAGGTGAAAGAGCAATTGACGTGATTCCAGGTAAGGGATCTTTGCCAGCTCCTAGAGATAGCTGTATGTATTTTTATCGTCATTTACATACACTTAAATTCCGTATAGAGTATGGATATGAAATTTCTGGATAGTACCTAAATATGAGAAAATTACGAAAATACCCCTAGACCCGAAAAAAAATTTGGAAATGGATAAAGTGCATGAACTTGACATTTTACATGTAAAAAATAGGTTTTGTGGAACCAAAATGATAGACTGGCTCACGATTTGACTGTATGCATTAAATTGCACGTTTTTATGAAATATGATTTGATTGATGAGTGATTTGATGGGATGTTGCCCTCTCACTCTATTTTGCACCGTTTTACGTATCACACTCGGTTTTGAGTACCATTGTTGTGGAAAATAGAGCGAGCTGTCTATTTGTGTGTGTGAAATCGTGCTGGAGCTATGAGGTTTGTGGATTTATTTAGATCCGCTCTCACTTGATTTTGATGTGACATATGAACAGACCGTGCTAGAGCACTGCACGTACTAGACTCTGTTGTGATGTATGATTCAGATCATGTTGGAGCCCTCGTGTTGGACTGTGTGTCACACTGACTTGCTCGCACTAGATCTGAGATGACAAGCTATGGTTGATAATTTATTTGGTTGGGGTGGTGAGCTTGTGACTCAAGCACCTACAACTGTGTGGAAATTGTATTGTGGTTCACGAAGTATGCTGAACCGTGTAGACAACATGGAGTACACTATATCGTGTAACTATGGGATGTGAGGATTGCGTCTTTAGACTCGGGCATGCTTTGTCATTGCTCTGATTTGTGATAGTCCTTAGATAGGAGTCGATGGATAGACTAATCCCCTCCTCAGACTCTGAGATACCCTTGCACACCTAGCTAGTGATAGCTCGGGGTCTCGGACTTTGGGCAAATGTCTTATGGATTTGTGTGGATCCCTGCCTAATCTTACCTGGTTTTATTGGTTTCTATAACGAAACTAATTGTGATTTGATTTCTGTGATTAAACCGTTTGAAATGAGAATATGATTTAAAATGTGAGTTTCAATACTGAACGAAAAATATTTTACTCTGAACGAGTTTTGACATTCGGATTTTGGCAGTAAATTGCTATGTGTTTTACTATAATGGTGTAACCATCTTGGGTCTACCCCACTATACCATAGCCTTTATCTTAGACGGATCCACTGATACACCGTCTATTGAGACTACATGACCCAAAACGATATCTCACTCAGTCAAAAAGCACACTTGTTGAGTTTAGCATACAAATTCTGATCTCAGAGGGTCTGCAATACTGATCTCAAATGCTGTGCTTGCTCTTCCCTAGACTTCGAGTACACCAATATATCATTTATGAATACAATCACGAATCCGTTCAAGTATGACTTAAACACATCGTTCATTAATGCCATAAACGCTACAGGAGAATTCGTCAACCCAAATGGCATAACTAAAAACTCATAATGGCCATAACGAGTCCTAAACGCTGTCTTGGGTACATCTCCACTTCGAATCCTCAACTGATGATACCCAGACCTCAGATCAATCTTCAAAAAGACCTGTGCTCCCTGCAACTGATCTAATATATCATCAATCCGTGGAAGGGGGTATTTGTTCTTGATAGTAGCATTATTCAACAACCGATAGTCTATATACAGTCGGAGACTCCCATCTTTCTTCCTTACAAACAGAACCGGTGCTCTCCAAGGCAATACACTCGGTCTGATAAACCCCTTATCCAACAGCTCTTGCACTATTTCTTTATCTCCTCTAATTCCACTGGAGCCATTCGATCCGGTGGTTTAGATATCGGTTCAGTTTCAGGCACCAAATCAATACAGAATTCCATTTCTCTATCTGGTGGCAACCCTGGTAATTCTTTTGGAAAGACATCAGGGAATTCGCTCACCACTGGGATGTCAACCATATCCAAATACACCTTATCCAAATCAACCACATAGGCTATAAAACCATTAACATATCACAATCACATTTGATTAGTAAAATCATCTGTCCTTAGACATAATTTATTACTTCTTTCATTACTTAGCAAAGCTTACAATACACTTTTCAGGGGTAGGAAACATTACTGTCTTAGCATAACAGTCTAAGACGACTTGGTTTGCAGCTAACTAATCCATCTCCAATATTACATCAAAGTCTTTCATGTTTAATAGAATGAGATTGGCTAACATCTTCTTTTCGCCTTTCAACTTACAACCATTACAGACATACTCTGTCATTACATTATCTCTAAGTGGAGTGCTTATAAGTAAAGTCCTACCTAGAGGTACAGGTATTACATGTTCAATCAATTTACATGCAAAGGTAGGCAATATGAATGAATGCGTGGCACTAGAATCAATCAATGATAATGCTTCAAAATTAAAGACTAGGATGGTACCTTTAATCACATTCTTAGAAGTCTTTGCAGAAGCCTGGTCCAAAACAAACACTCGCCCATGACCAACAACTTGTTTTCCTTTCTCTTCAGTTGTGGCTTTCCTCTTAGGTGTAGGTGTCTCAACCGTAGCCTTCTCTGGCTCTTTGCCCTTCTAAGGGGCTGTATCAACCAACTTTGGGCATTCACGAGCTATGTGCCCTGCTTTATGGCATCTATAGCATAATCTCATCATAGGACATGGTCTACCCCCATGATATCTACCACACATCCAACATTGCTCAGTGGTAGGTCTGGGTCCACCAATAACAATGCCCATGCCCATCGATGCTGGAGAATAAGTTGGATGCACTGGAGGCTTTGCATGCCCCTTTTGCATCTCCTCAATCTTAAGCCCTTTACTAAATAACCTTCGACCTTTTTGAAACCCTCTGTCATCAGCTGACCTCTTTCGGTCTCTATCTCTGCCCTTACCACTCTTACTCAACTCCGAGGCATTCAACTCATAATCTTGCTCACATAGTTGAGCTCTGAGTACTGCCTCATCGTAGGTGGTAATGTCTAATGGAGCTAATCGAGCTCTAATAGAAGTTCTATGTCCCTCAAGGAATTTTTGAACCTTTCTGTGCTTAAGGCTCATGGTGACTGTATCATATTTGCCCAAGGATGTGAATCCAGACTTATACTCATCCACTGTTCGGTTCCCCTGAGTCAAGGTCATGAATTCCAACTGCATCTTCCTCTGAGCAGTAGCTGGAATGTATTACCTCCTAAAGACATCCAGAAATATGTCCCAAGTCACAACGGGTGTCGTGCACTCAACATCGATTGTGTGGCTATCCACCAATGCTCAGCCTCATCCTCTAACACAAAAGACGTAAAGGTGACCTTCTCTGTGTCAGAGCAATGGAAAAATCGGTAGAGCTTCTCCATACTGCGTATCCAATACTTAGCTGACACCGGGTTCTTCACCCCATTAAACGAAGGTGGTCTAAACTTTCAGAATTCTCTCAGTCTGCCCAGGTCACAATCATAAATTCCCTCTCTACCAACCTGTTGTGGGACTACAGGATCTTGAATCGGTGGGGGAATGTCCTAAATTGGGAGAGGTACAGGTATCTTTGCCTCTGCATCTCGAGGTATCGGTACAGGCTGTGCAGGCTCATCTCTCTCAGGTGTAGCAGCCTGACCAATAGGGTTTTCCTATCTAACCTCTATTCTGGCCATTGCATGTGAAAACATCTCCATCATTGTGTCTACACTGCATTGTAATTATGTTATACGGGCCTCAGCGGCCTCCCTAAGCTTTTGTGGATCTCTATGAGAACTAGACCCACTACGCCTCTCGGGCTCATTTCTATACCCCTGAGAGTGCAAACTCTCTCCTCTACGAGTACGTCATCTATCAGACATCCTGCATACTCAAAATAAGTGTCTCAATTACATTTCCAACTTGGTATACACATTTGTATCCTAATAATGCACAGTACTTTAGGGATATATAATTTCCTAACTGTGGATATGACTAACATCAGACCAATTCGGCTCTAATACCATTCTGTCATGGTCACAACCCTCTATACCAGTCTATAACCTTTACCTTACCACTTACAGTTGGGTTGTGAGTCAACATCCAATCCACATCTCATATACATTCATTTTAATTGAAATAAAATAGAAACTGGACTTTTATAAATATGTGGAAGTGTTTACAACAGTTTCTATTTACTATACATCCCTTTCATACATAATATCACTAGACTGTGCATTAATTTACATTTCTTAGGTTTAGCAGGTTATTACCGACGATTTGTCGAGGGGTTCTCTAAGCTGGCTGCTCCGTTAACTCGTCTCACCCAAAAGAATGTGGTATTTGAGTGGGATGATAAATGTGAGAAACGTTTCTACGAGTTAAAGAACATACTGACCACTACACCTATTCTCACCATGCCCACCAGCTCAGGAGGTTACTTAGTGTATACAGATGCCTCAGGACAGGGACTAGACTGTGTGTTGATGCAGGACGGGAAGGTAGTAGCCTATGGATCCAAACAGCTTAAGGACCATGAGAGGAACTACTCGACCTATGATCTAGAGTTGGCAACTGTGGTATTTGCTTTGAAAATATGGCACCACTACTTATACGGTGAGAAATTTTAGGTGTATATGGATCATAAGAGCCTCAGATATCTATTTTCACAGAAAGAGTTGAATATGAGGCAGAGACAATGGATAGGGCTTCTGAAAAATTATGAGTGTGAGATATTGTACCATCCAGGAAAGGCTAATGTTGTGGCTAATACCCTGAGTAGAATAAGCCTCATAATGGTATCGCCCATGATGGCCAAGGAATATGAGCTGCTCGAGCAGTTTGCTCACCTCAGGTTAGATATAGACCTTCTTGATATTGACAAAGACTGTGTGATAGTTAGCCTGTGAGTGGAATCATATTTGGTTGATTGGATACGCCAAGCTCAACATGCCGATCTACTATGTGAGGATCGTATGAGTCAGATTCAGAAGGGTGATGTGGTCGATTTCTTAGTGAGTGATGATGACCTACTCAGGTTTAGAGGCAGGATTTGCGTTCCCAATGACCTAGAGTTAAAGAGATTAATTTTGACAGAAGCTTATTCATCGAGATACACATTGCATCCGGGAGGTAACAAAATATACGAGAACCTCTGAAAAGTGTATCGGTGGTCAGGAATGAAAAGAGACATCGCAGAATTTGTGGTAAGATATCTAATATGTCAGTAAGTGAAGGTAAAGCATCAGAAATCTGCAAGGTTATTGCAACCACTACTAGTACCAACTTGGAAATGGGAGCATGTCACCATGGATTTCATCATGGGATTGTCGAGAACTAAGAGGAACCATGATGCTATCTGGGTAGTGGTTGACAGACTGATGAAATCCGTCCACTTTCTAGCTATGAAAGCTACAGATACCTTGAGTAGTTTAGCAGAGTTGTATGTACGGGAGATAGTGAGGCTACATGGTGTTCCAGTGAGCATTGTATTGGATAGGGATTCCCGCTTCACTTCTCACTTTTGGGAACAATTCCAAGAAGCTATGGGAACCCGATTGAGTTTTAGTACGGCTTTTCATCCTCAAACTGATGTTCAATCAGAGAGAACTATCCAAACGCTAGAGGATATGTTGAGAGCAAGTGTAATGGATTTTAAAGGCTCATGGGATGATCACCTACCGTTATCCAAATTTGCATACAAAAATAGTTACCACTCGAGTATCGGGATGACACCATATGAAGCCTTGTACGGTAGAAGGTGCCGTTCCTTGATTGGTTAGGAAGAAGTGGGTGAAAGGAAAATGTTTGCTCCTGATTTGGTACAGCAAGCCTCTGAAGTTGTTCAGCTGATATGTGAGAGATTGAGAACAGCTCAGAGCAGGCAAAAGAGTTACGCTGACATCAGACGAATGCCACTAGAGTTCACTGTGGGTGACTCAGTTTTCTTCAAAGTTTCTCCCTCGAAAGGGATTATGAGGTTCGATAAGAAGGGTAAGTTGAGCCCTCGATATATCGAACCATTTGAGATACTGGAGCGAGTGGGAGATAAGGCTTACAAAATTACATTGCCACCGGAGTTGGCAAGCATTTATAATGTCTTCCACATATCGATACTTCGAAAGTACCATCTGGATCCGACCCATGTGATTCGTATGAGCCATTGGAGCTCAAAGATGATTTGACGTATGTAGAGAAATCGATCCGGATACTGGATAGGAAGGAAATGTGTTACGGAACAAGACAATTTCACTTGTTAAAGTTCTCTGGCAACACCGTAATTCGGAGGAAGCCACTTGGGAGTTAGAGAACTTGATACGGGAAAAGTATTGACTTTTCGAGGAGTAACTTGGTTCTAATTTGAAGGACCAAATTCTTTTAAGGAGTGGGGGAATGTAAGACCCATATTTTCAGTTGTAACCTTATGAATTCATAAGTAATATACATGTACATGTTATGTGAAGCATAAATGATGTAAAGTCCATAAAGTTGATGTACACACTTGTAATATGAGTCTATGATGTACACACAATTTCATTATGTATGAATGTGAAGAAATGAATTTTTCTAAGTGATGAATGTGAATGGAATGCAAAATGAGCAGTGTGGAAAAAATGGAATAAAGTTGCATGAGTTGCGTAAATCTTTGTACTTGCATTTGGTTTTATATTGTATACCTTTGGTTATACAATGAATGCACACAAGTTTTAATGTGCAGCAAAATCTAGAAAATATGAATGCCAAATCGATCTCATTGAAGGAAAGATCAATCTAGAAGAACCAAAAATGCTCTTATTTAAGCAATGGAACAGGGCAGATCGATCTCCAGTGGAGCTAGATCAATCTGCTAAGCATTCTGTGTAGAAGGAATCGATTTCGTTAGCTTCCGACTAAGACCATATCGATCTCATCCTTGTGCCAGATCGATCTCCTTAAGCTACTGCCTGGAACAGATCGATCTCATGAAATCCAATACACGAAAACGTAAAGCGGTGAAGAAGGAGAGATCGATCCTCTCACCAGGCAGATCGATCTCCTAGTGAAAGTTATATATAAGAAATGGGATTTTAGGCTGAAAAACATAGTGACCTAAAACCTCTCAATTTTTGCTTAAGTGTTCAAACCCTTTTCCTAGACAAACCACCCTCTCTAGCTAAAATTAAGAGATGTTTCCTTCTACAAAGTTGTTCGTTAGCCAGAAGAGAGCAACATAGTTGGAAAAAAGACCTCGATACGATAGATCGAAGGTGTTGATCGACATTAAGAGATTTTGGACTAAGTGGCAAGAAAAGCAAACTAGGTAAGCTTTCAGGCTACCAAATTCTAGTATGTTAACCTAGCTACTGCTATGAACCTATTGATATACGGGAAGATAGCAAGAAATGACTATAACATGTAAAATCATTAAGAAACAATGTTAGGTCAAAAAGGAAATAAGAGAATAAAATGGTGTTTTGATGATCCGAGATTATAGAAATTATAAATGATACGTTTGATGTGTATCTGCAGTGTCTAGAGAGATAGACGGAGCTATAGACGTAAATGGTGACATGTAAAGTAGTGTAAGACAAAAAAATACGCTGCAAGATCGAGGTAAGGGACTTATGTAAGCTATAGAGATAGCTATACGTATGTTTTCTTACCTGCTGGGTGCAAATGTATGTGATAGTATATAGATATCGATATATCTAGAAGAAAACTACGTATGAAAATAAGTCAATGGTATGAGTTGCTTGACTTCTATGATTATTGTGAAAAGAGGTTTTTCAAATGTTTTGATAAAGAATGATAATAGACAGGCTCCAGTTTTAACCAATGGTATGAAATGTGTATGAAGAGTGATTGAATGGAGTTTACCCTCTCACTCATACTCAGTGAAAGGAGCAGTTCTATTTCTTTTCTATGTGAAATCGTGATTAGAGCATGAGAGGAAACGGTAAATTAAACAGCCCCGCTCGCACATTATTTTCGAAAGGATTTTAAGAAAACAAAAGAATGCTCAATACCTCGATGATATTGTGTGCTCCACTCAAGAGCTCGCATGTGATTTTCAGACAATAGAAATGGGTGATAAGGATTCACGGGAGCACGAAGTACCGTGAGCGTTAGCCATGGTGTACGAGTGTCGTGACTATCTGTGTGATATATGTGTGATGCTGAAGGGGTGGTTGATCCACCTCCCCAAGCGTAGGGTTCCCGTACACCTGATCAGTTTAACCTGGAATCCAATTATGGCCATAAGAGTCTTTATGTATTTGAGTGATAGTCGTGATGTGTGGGAATTATTGATATAAATGGAAAGAAATTGGGTCACGACATATATATTCTACGCTATTTGGCAAGTGTGGCCTGTGTGGACTCTGGACCTCCGTGGTGAGTGCCATATGCCACTTGGTGTACATTTAGTCCCTCATGACAGATTTTAACCGCTCCTTTTTAAGAAATTGCCTGATGAGATCGATCTGCATTGGGTAGAGATCGATCTGGTCCTCTTACATCTCTCATCTTCACAACAATTTTAGGGCATAAGATCGATCTGCTTTAGTGACTAAGATCGATCTACTTCAAGGGAACAAGATCGATCTGTCTCAGGACGAGAGCTAAGGAGATCGATCTGGCATTCAGGGGAGATCGATCTGCTCCAACTCGAGAGCTAAGGAAATCGATCTGGTCCTAAAGGGAGATCGATATGCCTCTTCTAACATGCTTGATTTTACATTCTTCAGGCCATGAGATCGATCTCTCCTTGCATGAGATCAATCTGGCCTTCATCTTACTTCATTTTTCTGCAGATTTCCTTATTCAAACTCCTACTTAATCACTTCCACATTCATTCATCAATCCAATCACACTTAGAACTTCAAAAATATATATATATATATTTCTTATGATTAATACATAATTTAACTTATTTGTACATCATATAATTATATACATTGCACCAAAATTAAGGGTCTTACAATCCTTCCCTCTTTCAAGAAATTTGGTCCTCCAAAGTAGAACCAAGTTATCTCAAAATAACTCCGGGTACTTCTCTCGCTTCATGCTTTCTAATTCCCATGTAGCTTCCTCCGGAGTGTGATATTGCCAAAGCACTTTCACTAAGGGGTCTTTATCCTTAACACCTTTTATTTTCTGTTCAATATTTGTACCGGCTTCTCAACATACGTCATACTCTCATTGAGCTTCAATGGCTTATATCTTATCACATGTGTCGGGTCCAGGTGATACTTCCGCAGCATAGAGACGTGGAAGAATTATGAACATTTACTAAGTCTGGTGGTAATACAAACCTATACTCCTTATCTCTCACTCTCTCCAAAATCTCGAAGGGTTTGATATATCTAGGGCTGAGCTTGCTCTTCTTACTAAATCTCATAATACCCTTCGAAGGTTAAAATCTCATAAATATTGACTCACCCATATCAAACTCTAATGGTCTCCATCTCTTATCAGCATAACTCTTTCGTCAGCTCTAAACTGTCTGTAATCTCTCACATATCAATTGGACGTCCTCAGATGCCTACTGCACTAAGTTCAGAGAAAAAATCTATCTGTCACCAACCTCTTCCTAACCAATGGGGGATCGACATCTGCATCCATACAATGCCTCATAGGGTGTCATCCCGATACTAGCATGATAGCTGTTATTATTGGCGAACTCGGCTAGCTGTAGGTGATCATCTCAAGAGCCTCCAAAATCCAGTACACACGCTTTCAACATATCCTCCAGGGTCTGTATAGTCCTCTCTGACTGCCCATCTGTCTGACGATGAAAAGCGATGCTAAAACTCTAGTGGGTCTCCATCGCTTCCTGAAAATGTTCCTAGAAATGGAAAGTGAAACGGGCATCCCCATCAGAAACAATGCTCACTGGTACACCATGTAGTCGTACTATCTCTCGAACATATAGGTTCGCCAACTGACTAAGAGTATCGGTAGCTCTCATAGCTAAGAAATGGGTTGACTTAGTTAACCGATCCACAATAACCTATATGGCATCATGACCTCTTGGGGTCCTCGGCAATCCCATCACAAAATCTATTATGACATGCTTCCACTTCCATGTCGGTATCGATAGAGGCTGTAATAACCATATAGGCTTCTGATGCTCTACCTTCACTTGTTGACAAACAAGACACTTAGTGACATATTCAGCAATGTCTCTTTTCATTCCAGACCGCCAATAAACCTTCCGAAGGTTTTGATACATCTTGGTACTCTCCAGATGTATCGTGTACTTTGATGAGTGAGCCTCTAATAAAATTAGTCTCCTAATCTCAGGATCCTTAGGAACACATACTCTGACTCTAAACCTCAATAAGCTATATATACTCAGCTCAAAATCAATACCCACACCTGCTTGTATCTGACTTAGCCAATCAATACATTGTCGATCTCTCTGCTGAGCCTGTCGAATACGGCCAATCAACTTTGGCTCTAATCTCATACTGGCCATAATATCTAATCTCTCTAATCCGGGCGGGGTTATATTCAAACAGAGGTTCGCAAATTGTTTAAACAACTCATGCTCTCGTACCATCTTATAAGACACCAACCTGAGGTTCTTCTTACTCAAGGCATCGGCGACTACATTCGCCTTACCCGGTAGTACATGATCTCACAATCATAATCTTTCAGGAGTTCGAGCCATCTCCTCTGTCTCATATTCAACTTTTTCTGCAAGAACAGGTACCTAAGGCTCTTATGATCTGTAAAAACCTGAAATTTCTCACCATAGAGATAGTGGTGCCATATTTTCAAAGCAAACACAACAGCTGCCAACTCCAAATCATGTGCCTGGTAGTTCCTCTCATGATCTTTCAACTGTCTATATCTATAGGCAACTACCTTCCCATCATTCATAAGTACACAGCTGAATCCATGGAGTGATGCATCCGTATACACCGAGAAACCTCCTGAGCTGGTAGGAATGGTGAGAATTGGAGCAGTGTTCAATCGACGCTTAAGCTCCTGAAAACTCCTCTCACATGCCTCATCCTATACAAACTTAACATCTTTATGCGTGAAGCGTGTCAACGGAGCAGCTAGTTTAGAGAAACCCTTAACAAATCTTCGATAATACCCTGCCAATCCCAGAAAAACTTCTGATCTCAGTAACTATCTTGGGCTGTTCCCATTGTACAATTGCATCTATCTTGGATGGATCCACTGATACCTCATCCTTCAACACAACATGACCCAAAAAAGAAATATGCTCTAACCAGAACTTACATTTGCTGAGTTTGGCATATAACTCTTTCTCTCGGAGGGTCTGCAGAACTACTCTCAAGTGCTCCTCATGATCTTCCCTGGACTTGGAATAGACCAATACTGCGGGGGTATTCATCAATCTGAATGGCATAACCAAAAACTCGTAGTGGCTATAACGGGTACGAAATGCTGTCTTGGGTACATCTCCACTCTGTATCCTTAGCTGATGATACCCTGATCGCATATCTATCTTAGAAAAGACATGTGCTCCTCGAAGCTGATCCAACAAATCATCTATGCGTGGAAGGGGGTACTTGTTCTTAATAGTGGACTTATTCAACAATCGGTAATCTATACACAGTCGGAGGCTTTCATCCTTCTTCCTTACAAATAGAACCGGTGCTCCCCAAGGTGAGACACCCGGTCTAATAAACCCCTTCTCTAGCAACTCTTACAGCTATTTCTTTAGCTTTTCCAACTCAATCGGAGCCATTCTATACGATGGTTTAGATATCGACTCGGTACCAGGCACTAACTCTATGCAAAATTCCATTTCCCTATCAGGTGATAGCCCTAGTAAATCGTTCAGAAGGACATCTGGAAATTATGTAATCACTGGTATGTCTCTCAATTCCAAGTGTGCCTTATCTATGTCAACCACTTATACAATGAACCTTTCACATCATCCTTTCCACCGTTAGTAACATAAACCATCACATTAACATTCAAAATAAACAAATGAATCCATCTCTCAAATATTATGGATTAAAATTATATTCTTTTTATTTATAGTAATCATGTTCTTTCATTTCATTTCACAAAGTTTATAACAAGATTTTCTATCTCGGGAAATATCAATGTTTTAGCATGACAATCCATAACAACATGATTGGCAGCCAACTAATCCATTCTCAATATTACATCAAAATCATTCATATTCAATAAAATTAAATCGACTGTCATTTCCTTTCCCTCTATCTTCAACTTACAATCCTCACATACATGCTCAATTAATTTACTAGCGTTCATGGGTGTGGAAATCATCAACATTTTATCTAACAATGTAGGTTTCACATGCTTTAACAATTTATGTACAAAAGAAGGCGATATGAAGGAATGCGTGGCACCAGGATTAAATATAACCAATGCTTCTAAATCAAAGATTAGGATGGTACCTTAAATCACATCCTTCGAAGCATCTGCGGTGTCCTGATCTAGTGCATGTATTCTTCCTCTACTCACACCCACTTCCAGTTTCCCTTTTTCTTCAGTCGTGGCCCTCATTCTCAGGACAACTGTCTCAACTGGAGCTCTCTCTAGCTCCTTGCCCTTATGTGGGGCAACCTCATTCGTCTAAGAATAATATCTCGAAATATGTCCAGGCTTCCCACACCTATAACATGAAACATGGGGTGTCTAACATGGTCTAGTCCCATGGTATCTACCACATCTCCTAGATTAATAAGTAGTAGGTCGTGGTCCTCCAATAACCATACCCCTCGATGCAGTCAAAGCCTGGTACACAGGAGATTTAGCAGCTCTCTCCTGCACCTCCTCAATCTTAGGCCTCTTCTCGAAAAATCTTTGGCTTCCTCTCCTGGCCACTCTATCCATCCCGGATCTCTTCCGATCTCTGTCTCTTCTAACACTGATCTTTCTAAGCTCAGAGGCATTCTTCTCAAAGTCCTGCTGGCACAACTGTGCCCTATGCACTGCCTCCTCATAACTATGAATGTCAAAGGGAGCTAACTTAGTCCGAATGACTAATCTCAATCCATTAATGAACTTCTGGACTTTTCGAGTCTCACTACCCATCATATCCGGGTCGTATCTCCCCAAAGATATGAATCTCGACTCATAGTCATCCACAGTACGATTCCCCTGAACCAAATTCATAAATTCCATTCGCAATTTCCTCTGTGCGATGGCTAGGATGTATTGCCTCCTGAAGGCCTCCAAAAATATCTCCTAGGTGATCTCAGAGTGTTGAGCCTTCAAAATAGACTCATTGGATCTCCACCAGCGTTCTACCTCACCTTTTAGTATAAATACGGAAAAGGCCACTTTCTCAGCTGATGTACATCTGAAAAATCTGTACAGCTTCTCCATCTCATACACCCAATCCTCTGTCATTACCGGGTCCTTTACCCCTCTAAACACTGGAGGTTTCAACTCCTGAAATTGGCGTAGCTACTCAGCTCGCACTTGTACCCCAAATCGCTGTCACTCAGCTGTGGAAAGATGGGAGAAGCCATATCCTGTACTGGAGGTGTAACATTAGCAGTCTCTGTAGTCTGAGGTCTCTCTACCTCTACAGCTGCCTGTCATGTAGTAGTAGGCTGCGCTGCGGGACCTCGTCTATCATCGGCATCCAATGCCTATGTGACTATCTCCACTAGGCTCTCAATACTACATTCTATCCTAGCGAAGCGTCCCTCCATATCCCCTAGTCTCTCAACAGGGTTTTAAGGAGCCTAGTCAATCTGTGGCTCAGCACGGCTCTCACGATATACACAGTTATATCTAAACAAAAGCACAGTAATATGGGGATGTAATTTTCCTACGTTTTATTACTGACTCACATCAGGCTAACTCAGCTCTGATACCAATCTCTTTCACAACCCATTTTATCCTTTTTCACCGAAAATCACTGTAGTTTTTTCGCATTTTTCCTTTCTTTACCCGTTATGAACAACTCACCACTACACAGTTGGGCTGTGAGTCAATAATAATCATCACTCATCATTCATTCATTCTCAAATTAATCAAAAGAAGGGTCATTCATTTGGAAGTTAAGTTATACACTTACACATGAAACGTTTTCAAACTTTTACATCCCCCACATTATAATACAAAATGACTATTGTGCCTTTACATGTTTAGATATAAAAAGAATCCATGTGTGTATCGATGGGAGCAGCGGATGTCCAAAATACAACGCCTCAGTCCTCACTCGGCTGCTATGTACGCTTTGTAGAGAGAGGAAAGTAGAGAGGGATGAGCAACCACACGCTCAGTAAGGTAATAATGCAAGCATGGTAGATAACTACTCTATCTACATGCTGATAATGTTATGCATAAATCGTTTATAATCGAAGCATGAGGAAATAAAACTATGCCACATGTATATACATATATCATGTATTGAAAATCATGTAGATAGGCATAAAACATGGAAATATCAACATGTAAAACCATCTCATGCTCAGTCTCCTTAAAACTCATCACAAAAGGGAAATTCATTTGAGAAACATCCTTTTTAAATCACATCACATCTTATCATAAATCAAATTATCATTTCTTTAAATCACAAATCCCACAAGGCTCGACCCCTCCCTCGGGTCTACCCTGGACAAACACAATCACACTCATGTATCAAAACCATATGGTATTATGTAATATTAGGTGACACATGTCATTATATCTCAAAGACTATGTTGGCCAACTACGTCATAAATCATCCCAGACCACATGGATCCCGGTGTGCAGGGTATCATGCTCGAATGAAGGTGTGTTAGTTCTTCGCCAGACTTTCTCATCAGTAACTCAACCACGCGGTACGGCGTACTCTATGTGATATACACGGTACAACGTACTCCACAGACCCATATCATGGTTAGGGGTGCTAGCCGTAGGTCTTATCTACCCCATACCACATGTAACCTACTCAGTCTCAAGTGCACGTCGGAGTATATTTTTCTTAGTGTTAGGTCCTAGCCCCTTTTCGCCTTGCTCGCCCCTTTTGGGTTCCCTGAACACCAATTCGTATTACCCTCATCCACGACATCATACATACCACAGTGTGAAAACCTGTGTGAGCTATGCTCTAGCACGATTCATGCATCACCAATAATTATCCTCGTACGAGTAACGCTCTAGTATGGCATTTAGGCATAAAAACATGAAGAAACCACGTACGAGCATAGCTCCAGTACGAATTTATATGCATAAGAAAATCACTCGAAATCCACATACGAGCAGAAGCTCCAGTATTGTTTATAAAACATCATCATAATTTAAATCAATGTGCGAGTTAAGCTCCAGCACATTTTATACAAGTGAAAGCATCAAAATCTAGTGCGAGCAAGGCTCCAGCATGATTTAATTCATATAAACACGATAGGCGACTCATAATCAACCACAACAATCTCAAAATCATGATTAGCACCTCACATGTGTTATTTCACAAAGTCATTTAAACACTAGCCAGCCTATCCGTTAATTTGCTCAAAACAAAGCATTATGTTATGTGAAAACATTCAAACACGTGATTTATGCAATTATTAACCTTAATAATCCCTTTTTTTAAATTCCATTTCAAAACCAAATCATACACCACAAACACCTGTAGTCATTCATATACACCAACAATCATTTTCTTAAACAATCATCCAATTCATAAACGCCTTATTTTCACCCACGAGATCAATGTACGAGCAGCTATCTCTATATGCTCACAGAATTCTCTTATCTAGAATCACATAGCGTGATTCTGCATCCTTAGAGCTGCTTACTTGTGCGGTTCGATTTATCTCCAACGAATTCTCTGAAACTGCACACAATCGTATATCACATCAATTTTGTCCATATAACACAACTCTTGTGTTTGCTATAGTCAATTCAACCTGTAGCCTCCATTAACACTTATAAGGCCTCATTTTATTGTTCTACTCATATCTCGAGTCTATTTATTCTTTTAGGCCTATTGATTCATACTATATCGATATTAAATCGATATTAAGCTCATAGTGTTCATATTTCATCAATTTCTTCACTATGGCATTTTATCAAACATCTTATACACTTATTTTTATAAATTGACTATCCTCACAATGTAACTTCATTTCCATCATCTTAAATGATTCCCACTACCTCAATAACAACTTAGCATAATCCATAAATCACCGACTCATCCAAATCTCATTTTCTTACACTAACTCATTCTATTTTCTAGGTCACACTAGTTCCATCACATCCTAGGTAGTTTTAACCATCAATACACATACAAATCAACTCCAAAGTCAATAAATAAACAAATGTACTTGGGCTGAAGTATTAGAAACTTACCAATCTAGTTTCTCTTCTTGCTTCAAATGAAAATGTCCCTTGCTCCTTCAATCTAACAAATGAGGCTTTGATTCCAAAGTATGTTGTTCTTCTCTTGGATCTGAACAACTTTGTATCTAATGGTCTTTCCTCAAATCTTACTGGAAATGGGATGATTTAGAGAGAGAAAATTAGGTTTTTAGATTGGAAAAATAGAAAGAAATGAGGTTGTTCCCGTGAATTGCATATTTCAACTGCTCCTTTTATAGAATTTGCTTGATGAGATCGATCTGCATTGGGTGGAGATCGATCTACTCCTCTTAAATCCCTCATTTTCACAACATTTTTAGGGCATGAGATCGATCTGTCGAGGGTCTGAGATCGATCTGCTTTAGTGAATAAGATCGATCTGCTTCAGGGGAACATGATTGATCTGTCTAAGGCCGAGAGCTAAGGATATCGATCTGGCATTTAAGGGAGATCGATCTGCTCTAACCTGAGAGCTAAGGAAATCAATATGGTCTTAAGGGGAGATCGATCTGCCTCTTCCAACATGCTTGATTCTGCATTCTTCAGGCCATGAGATCGATCTCTCCATGCATGGGATCGATCTAGCCTTCATCCTACTTCGTTTTTCTGCAGAGTTCCTTATTCAAACTCCTACTTAATCACTTCCACATTTATTCATCATTCCAATCACACATAGAAGTTCAAAAATATATATATTTCTTATGATTCATACATAATTCAACTTATTTTTACATCATATAATTATATACATTACACCAAAATTAAGGGTCTTACAATCCTCCCCTCCTTCAAGGAATTTGGTCCTCCAAATTAGAACAAAGTTATCTCAAAACAACTCTGGTTACTTCTCTTGCATCTTTTTTTTTTCAATTCTCATGTAGCTTCCTCCGGAGTATGATATTGGCAAAGCCCTTTCACTAAAGGGATCGTCTTTGTCCTTAACATCTTCTTTTTTTTGTCCAATATCCGAACCGACTTCTCAACATACGACATACTCTCATTGACCTGCAATGGCTCATATCTTATCACATGTGCTGGGTCTGGGTGATACTTCCGAAGCATAAAGACGTGGAAGACATTATAAACATTTGCCAAGTCTAGTGGCAATGCCAACCTATACGCCTTATCTCCCACTCTCTCCAAAATCTCGAAGGGTCCGATATATCTAGGGCTCAGCTTGCCTTTTTTACCAAATCTCATAATACCCTTCAAAGGTGAAACTCTCAGAAATACTGACTCACCCATATCAAACTCTAGTGGTCTTCATCTTTTGTCAGCATAACTCTTTTTTCGGCTCTGAGCTGTCCGTAATCTCTCACATATCAATTCGACGTCTTTAGATGCATGCTGCACTAAGTTCAGAGTAAAAATTTATCTGTCACCAACCCCTTCCCATCTAATGGGGGATGAACATCTGCATCCACAAAGTGCCTCATAGGGTGCCATCCCGATACTCGTATGATAGCTGTTATTATAGGCGAACTCGACTAGCTGCAGGTGACCATCCCAGGAGCCTTTAAAATTCAGTACACACGTTCTCAACATATCCTCCAGGGTCTGTATAGTCCTCTCTGACTACCTATCTGTCTGAGGATGAAAAGTGATGCTAAAACTTAAATGGGTCCCCATCGCTTCCTGAAAATGTTCCTAGAAATGGGAAGAGAAGCGGGCATCCCTATCAGAAACAATGCTCACTGGTACACCATGTAGTCGTACTATCTCTTGAACATACAGGTTCGCCAACTGACTCAGAGTATCAGTAGCTCTCATAGCTAAGAAATGGGCTAATTTAGTCAACTGATCCACAATAACCCATATGGCATCATGACCTCTGCGGGTCCTCGGTAATCCCATCACAAAATCTATGGTGACATGCTCCCACTTCCATATCAGTATCAATAGAGGCCGCAAGAACCCTGCAGGCTTTCGATGCTCTACCTTCACTTGTTGACAAACGAGACACTTAGCGACATATTCAGCAATGTCTTTTTTCATTCCAGACCACCAATAAACCTTCCGAAGGTTTTGATACATCTTGGTACTCCCTGGATGTATTGTGTACTTCGATGAGTGAGCCTCCGATAAAATTAGTCTCCTGATCTCAGGATCCTCGAGAACACATACTCTGCCTTTGAACCTCAATAAGCCATTTATACTCAGCTCAAAATCAATACCCACACCTGCCTGTATCTGACTCAACTAATCGATACATTGTCGATCGCTCTGCTGAGCCTGTTGAATACGGCCAATCAACTCTGGCTCTAATCTCATACTAGCCATAATATCCAATCTCTCTAATTCGAGTGGGGTTACATCCAAACTGAGGTTCGAAAATTGTTCCAACAACTTATGTTCACGTACCATCATATAAGACACCAACCCGAGGTTCGTCCTACTCAAGGCATCGGCGACTACATTCACCTTACCCGAGTGGTACATGATCTCACAATCATAATCTTTCAGGAGTTTGAGTTATCTCCTCTGTCTCATATTCAACTTTTTTCTGCGAGAATAGGTACTTAAGGCTCTTATGATCTGTAAAAACCTAAAATTTCTCTCCACAGAGATAGTGGTGTCATATTTTCAAAGCAAACACCATAGCTGCCAACTCTAAATCATGTGTAGTCTCTTGATCTTTCAACTGTCTAGATCCATAGGTAACTACCTTCCCATCATGCATAAGTACATAGCCCAGTCCCTAGTGTGATGCATCCGTATACACTGAGAAACCTCCTGAGTTGGTACGAATGCTAAGAACCAGAGCAGTGGTCAATCAATGCTTAAGTTCCTAAAAACTCCTCTTACATGCCTCATCCCATACAAACTTAACATCCTTACGCGTGATACGTGTCAACGGAGCAGCTAGTTTGGAGAAACCTCAACAAATCTTCGATAATACCCTACCAATCCTAGAAAACTTTTGATCTCAGTGACTGTCTTGGGCTGTTCCCACTGTACAACTGCCTCTATCTAGGATGGATCCACTGATGCCCCATCCTTCGACACAACATGGCCCAGAAATGAGATCTGCTCTAACCAGAAGTTACACTTGCTGAGTTTGGCATATAACTCTTTCTCTCAGAGGGTTTGCAGAACTACTCTCAAGTGCTCCTCATGATTTTCCCTGGACTTGGAATAAACTAATATATTATTAATAAATACAATCACAAACTTGTCCAGGTATGGCTTGAATACATCATTCATCACAGCCATAAATGCAGCGGGGCCATTCGTCAATCCCAATGACATAACCAAAAACTCGTAGTGGTAATAACGGGTACAAAATGCTGTCTTGGGTACATCTCCACTCCGTATCCTCAATTGATGATACCCTTACCACAGATCTATCTTAGAAAATACCTGCGCTCCACGAAACTGATCCAATAAATCATCTATGCGTGGAAAGGGGTACTTGTTCTTAATGGTGGCCTGATTCAATAATCAATAATCTATACACAGTTGGAGGCTTCCATCCTTCTTCCTTACAAACAGAACTGGTACTCCCCAAGGTGAGATACTCGGTCTAATAAATCCCTTCTCTAGCAACTCTTGCAGCTATTTCTTTAGCTCTTCCAAGTCAATCGGAGCCATTCTATATAGTGGTTTAGATATCGGCTCGGTACCAGGCACTAACTCTATGCAAAATTCCATTTCCCTTTCAGGTGGTAGCCCTGGTCAATCGTTCGGAAAGACATCAGGAAATGTCGCCATCACTGGTATGTCTCTCAATTCCGGGTATGCCTTATCTATGCCAACCACGTATGCAATGAACCCTTCACATCATCCTTTCCACCGTTAGTAACATAAACCATCACATTAACATTCAAAATAAACAAATGAATCCATCTCTCAAATATTATGGATTAAAATTTTATTCTTTTCATTTATAGTAATCATGTTCTTTCATTTCATTTCACAAAGTTTACAATAAGATTTTCTATCTCGGGAAACATCAATGTTTTAACATGACAATCCATAACAACATGATTGACAGCCAACCAATCCATTCCCAATACTACATCAAAATCATTCATATTCAATAAAATTAAATCGGTTGTCATTTTCTTTCCCTCTATCTTCAACTTACAATCCCTAAATACATGCTCAGTTAATTTACTATCTTTCATAGGTGTGGAAGTCATCAACATTTTATCCAACAATGTAGGTTTCACATGCTTCAACAATTTATGTTCAATGGAAGGCGATACGAAGGAATGCGTGGCACCAGGATCAAACAATACCAATGCTTCTAAATCAAAGATTAGGATGGTACCTTTAATCACATCTATCAAAGCTCTGCGGTATACTTATCCAGTGCATGTACTCTTCCTCTGCTCACACCCACTGCCTGTTTCCCATTTTCTTCAACTGTGGCCCTCCTCCTCAGGGTAACTGTCTAACCTGGAGCTCTCTCTGGCTCCTTGACCTTCTGTGGGGCAACCTCAATCATCTCAGAATAATATCTCAAAATATGTTCGAGCTTCCCACAGCTATAACCTGAAATAGGTGGCGTCTGACATCGTCTAATCCCATGGTATCTACCACATCTCCTACACTGATCAGTAGTAGGTCGTGCTCTTCCAATACCAATACCCCTCAATGCAGTCAAAGCCGAGTACACAGGAGGTTTAACAGCTCTCTCCTGCACCTCTTCCATCTTAGGCCTCTTCTCGAAAAATCTTTGGCCTCCTTTCTTGGCCACTCTATCCATCCCGAATCTCTTTTGGTCTCTATCTCTTCTGACACTTATCTTTCTAAGCTTGGAGGCATTCTTCTCAAAGTCCTACTTGCACAATTGTGCCTTATACACTACCTCCACATAAGTATGAATGTCAAAGGGATCTAACTTAGTCTAGATGGCCAATCTCAATCCATCAATGAACTTCTGGACTTTTCGAGTCTCACTACCCATCGTATCTGGGTCGTATCTCCCCAAAGATATGAATCTCAACTCATATTTATCCACAGTATGGTTCCCTTGAACCAAATTCATAAATTCCATTCGTAATTTCCTCTGTGCGGTGGCTGGGATGTACTGCCTCTTGAAGGCCTTCAAAATATCTCCTAGGTGATCTCGGATTGTTGAACCCTCAAAATAGACTCAGTGAATCTCCACCAGTGTTCTGCCTCGCCTTTTAGTATAAATACGGCAAAGGCCACTTTCTCAGCTGATGTAAATCTGAAAAATATGTACAGCTTCTCCATCTCATACAACCAATCCTCTATAATAACCGGGTCCTTTAGCCCTCTAAATACTGGAGCTTTCAACTCCTAAAATTAGCGTAGCCTACTCAGCTCACAATCGTACCCCAAATCACTGTCGCTCGGCTGTGGAGCGATGGAAGAAGCTGTATCCTGTACTGGGGGTGTAACAGAAGCAGTCTCTGCAGTCTGAGGTCTCTTCACCTCTGCAGCTGCTTGTCCAGTAGTAGTAGGCTACGCTACGGGACCTCGTCTATCACCGACACCCAATGCCTATGTGACTATATCCACTAGGCTATCAATACTTCGCTCTATCCTAGCGAAACATGCCTCCATATCCCCTGGTCTCTCAACAGGGTTCTGAGGAGCCTGGTCAATCTGTGGCTCAGTACGGCTCTCAGGCCTACCTCTACCGCCTCTAGCATGTGCTCCCGCCCCTCTACCTTGGTGTGCAATAGGCATAATGCCTAACTTCCTCTATTCACAATTGCTTATTAGACTCAATCCATCACGGTATACATAGTTATATCTAAACCAAAGCACAGTAATATGGGGATGTAATTTTCTTACGTTTTATTACTGACTCATATCAGGTCAACTCAGCTCTGATAACAATCTCTGTCACGACCCATTTTATCCTTTTTAACCGAAAATCACTGTACTTTTTTCGCATTTTTCCTTTCCTTACCCGATCGTGAACAACTCACCACTACACAATTGGGCTGTGAGTCAATAATAATCATCACTCATCATTCATTCATTCTCAAATTAATCAAAAGAAGTGTCATTCATTTGGAAGTTAAGTTATACACTTACACATGACACGTTTTCTAACTTTTACATCCCCCACATTACAATACAAAATGACTACTGTGCCTTTACATGTTTAGATACAAAAAGAATCCCTGTGTGTATACCTTTTGGCGATGGAAGCAGCAGATGTCTAAAATAAAATGCCTCAGTCCTTACTGGGCTACTATGTACGCTTTGTAGATAGGGGAAAGTACAGAGGGATGAGCAACCACACGCTCAATGAGGCAATAATGCAAGCATGGTAGATAACTACTCTATCTACATACTGATAATGTCATGCATAAATAGTTTATAATCGGAGCATGAAGAAATAAAACTATGCCACATGTATATACATATATCATGTATTGAAAATCATGTAGATATGATTAAAACATGGAAATATCAACATGTAAAACCATTTCATGCTCAGTCTCCTTAAAACTCATCACAAAAGGGAAATTCATTTGAGAAACATCCTTTTCAAATCACATCACATCTCATCATAAATCAAATTATCATTTCTTTAAATCACAAATCCCACAAGGCTCGACCCCTCCCTCGGATCTACCCTAGACAAACACAATCACACTCATGTATCAAAACCATGTGGTATTATGTAATATCAGGTGAGACAGGTAACTGTACCTCAAAGACTATGTTGGCCAACTACGTCATAAATCATCCCAGACCACACGGATCTCGATGTGCGGGGTATCATGCTGGAACGAAGGTGGGTTAATTCTCTACCAGACTTTCTCCTCAGTAACTTAACCACGCAGTACACCATACTCCATGTGATATACAAGGTACAACGTACTCCGCAGACCCATATCATGGTTGGGGGTGCAAGCCGTAGGTCTTATCTACCACATACCACGTGTAACCTACTCAATCTCAAGTGCACGTGGGTGTATATTTTTCTTAGTGTCAAGTCTTAGCCCCTCATGGCCTTACTCGCCCCTTTTGGGTTCCCTGAACATCAATTCGCATTACCCTCATCCACGACATCATATGTACCACAGTGGGAAAACCTGTGCGAGCTAAGCTCTAGCATGATTCATGCATCACCAATAATTATCCTCGTACGAGCAATGCTCTAGTGCGACATTTAGGCATAAAAACATGAAGAAACCTGTCACGACCCAAAAATCAGAGTAAATGTTTCGTTTCTCATTCATACTTACCTGTCCTCTGATCGTGACCACACTCCACTAACGGTTGGGCTGTGCGTCAATGCCAGTCCCACCATTCATTCTCCATACATCTCAATTCCTTATTAAAGGAAAGGTAAACACAATAGTTTTTCACTTATTCTTTCCCATTCATTTACAAGCGTTTACAGTGTCCATACATCCCTGAAAGTTTCTTCCAAACATATTACTATGCTATTCTTATTCAGATACCATTATGCCTCAAAATGATGGGCAGCAGCGGATATCAGGAATGCAGTACTTAATCGCCTCAAAGTCTACTTGAGGAAATCTGTGTAGGAAAATGAAAGGGGTGAGCACATCAAGCTCAGTAAGGTAGTCCTATGAACATGTAGGTAACCATACAACCTACATAAACTGGTGCCACGCATAAAACCACCCCTTTCTCCACACAATTGGTAATTATATGTTTACGCATACCCATATGCCACACAATGAATGTCATGTAAAATCGGTTTACCTCATGTATGGGTTTAAATAACATGGAAATAACGTCATGCAAGTTTCAGCTTAAATCCCAGTTTCATTCTCATCAAAATCACATCTCAGTCAGGATCCAGCCTCTGGCTCGGGTGATCCAGACTCACACAAAAGTCCACAAAACATGCTTCTCAAAACATCAATTTAAAACATGTGAGACTAGGCAATATATATATATATATATATCAGGCAAATAACAAGGACTATGGCCATATCCTCGTGATCCCAGGCTACATAGGTCTTGTGTGCGGAGTATCACCACTATCGGGAACCGCCACGGGAGGTGGGTCACATCCAACCTGTCGGTCTAACCTGATCACTCAACAATCTCATCCGTAGACGACATATCATCAATCACAGTACGATACAGCGCACTCCATGCGACAAGCATGGTACATCGTACTTCGTGGACCCACATCTCATATCAGTAATCGTGCCTGTCTCAAAATGCTCGTGTGACCATATTTAATCAGCGTGACACACAGTCTACCTGAATCTCCAAGCACGGCTCATCGCATGTCTCAAATCAAAATGTACGTGGAGCTTATTTAATCGGTGTAACACTCAGTATACCCGAAGCTCTAAGCACGGCTGTAGTTCCATCATGAAAACCAGTGTGACCAATGCTCTAGCACTCTATCAAAATCATGTGAAAATCTAGTGCGAGCTAGGCTCTAGCACCAATGTATGTAAAACTCTAGTACGAGCCTCTACTTCCGACACTAATGCATGCATCACATAAATCAAAACTCGTGCGAGTTGAGCTCTAGCATGTCACATTTTCATAAAATCACGTAGGTGGCTCTGTTATCTCAAAACAATTTCCAAAAGAAATCACATTGTTGAAATCATGAGATGCTGTGAATTTTTATTTAAAAGTTAGCCAGCCTACCCATGCATGCGTCAAACCACCACAAAAACAAGAAAGAACCCCTTGTTCTTAATTCTCGTCACTTTTCCTAAATTTGGAAATCTTACCCTTCACAGAGGTATTTTGGCCATTTACTCATCCGAGCACCAAAATTTTTTATTTGAAATCTAGACCCTTCAGACTGTTTAGGAGACTGTAAATGCAGTCAAAATTGCGTAAAGCTACCTCTAAGAGTCCGTAAAATTCCCTTACCTTGAATCTCTCCGCAAGCTTATCCTTCTTTTTCACCAATACCGTATCGCTCGATCTGATACTCTCACAATCAACTTTGCAGAGCTCTACATAACCTAATCTCGGGTTAATTACAGTGAGTTCAACTGTATTTCAATCTTACTAGGATTTATTTACATTATTGGGCCCATTCTCAATCAATTAGGCCCATTTAATTCTTAATGGGCCTTACTCCATTTTAAGCCTGTTTTTCACTTATTAATTGCCTTCGTCAGGGTCTATTGGCTCATTGGGCCTATCAATACCCATTGGCCTTTGTTCCAAATTCTTTGGATAGCCTTTATATCATTTACGACAATTAATTCAAAAATTCAAATATAATTTATTTTATGCAGAAATTAATCTGAAATCCGCATAGTGCCCAAAAACCATACTATTGTCGTAAATGAGCTTTACTTACCCAAAATTATGCGATGGTACGCAAATCGAAGTTTGATCGGGCTCACGTACGTGATTTATCGTCGAACTGCACAATGTTGTATTTAATTTCGTGATAATTTTTGATCAAATGTAATTTTAAATAAATTTCCCGGAATCAATTCAGTTAATTTTGACCACTTACCGACTTACCCGAAATCTAAAGTATCCCCGGGAATTTTCCTCTCCTTTTTCCCTTTTTCCTTTTTTTCTTTTTCTTTTCTTTTTCTTTTTCCTTTTTCTTTTCTTTTTTTTTCCCTTCCTTCCCTTTCCGGCTACGATGCCGTTTTGGGTCTCCTCACTATCGTCGACGTTCTCGGTCGTTTCGTCGGCCGTTACCGGTACCAAAAGAAGCGCCTCGGCTATGGGGTCGATCGGAGCTAAATCGCCATGGATCACCGGTAATCAGCTCGGTTTAATCTCAGTCTTCTCTCCCTCGGTTTGTCAGAATCCAACGTCGTCCGTGCGTGTGACCGGGACCAGCAGCCTCACCGGTGGTCTTCTCTCTCCTCTGACCCTCGTCTAGCCTCTCGCGGTCGTCGGTGCTTCGTCGGGCTTCTCAGACGCGCCAAGCGTCGACTTCTCTGTTTTCTTTCTCAGTTTCTTTTGGTTTCTCTCTCTTCAAAACTAGATTTTTGTTTTTTTTAATTCGTATTTTAAATCAATTAAAATACATTAAAACCCCAATATATCTCAAAAAAATCCTATTTAATTCATTTATCAATAAATGAATTTATCAGTCTTATTTCATCTTTCCGATATATTTTTTCAATATTTTTGGGATAATTTTTTGACGTGAAATTTTCAATTAATTCCAATAAATTCATATCTTGATTAAATTGGACTCGAAATTCAATATTTTCCTCGTTATTGATCAAGATTTCTCAATTTTATATTTTTTTAATGAAATTTTCTTATCGAATTTATACGAGATTTTGATCTTTTGACCGTTTTACCCTTGCACGTGTTCGGGAACAAATTGAACCGACTTTCCTTCTTGAACCCAATATCTTTCCTTATCTTAAGTCCTTATCTTCGGTCAGCACGCTTTCAATACCTTTCTTTCGGCCTGTGGCCATCTCGGCCCTTATTTTGCTATTACATACATTTTCATGCACATTCATTCATTTCCTTTGCAATTTAAATTAGTAAAAACTCTTCTTCTGATTCATTAATATGTGAAAAAATGTACATCATAGGAATCATAAGGAATATCATCCAAAACATCATCAAAGTAGCACAAAAGTGGGGCTTACATAATCTCCCCCACTAAAAGAATTTGGTCCTCCAAATTGGAACTAAGTCAACCAGCAAGCAACTCCATGTACTTCTCCCGTATCAAACTCTCGAGCTCTCATGTCGCTTCCTCTAGAGTGTGATGCTACCACAATACTTTCACCAGGGGAATCGTCTTCGACCTCAATACTTTCTCCTTCCTATCTAAAATCTGAATCGGTCTCTCCATATATGACGTACTCTCACTAAGCTCCAGTGGCTCGTATCTGATCACATGGGATGGATCCGGCTGATACTTTCGAAGCATAGAGATATGGAAAACATTATGGACGCTCGCTAGCTCAGGTGGCAACGCTAGCCTATAAGTTCTATCTCCTACTCTCTCTAGTATCTCAAAGGGTCCAATAAAATGAGGACTCAGCTTTCCTCTCTTTCCGAACCTAGTAATACCCTTGGAAGGAAAAACTTTTAGAAACACAGACTCCCCTGCCGTAAACTCCAACGGTTTACGTCTCCTGTCAACATAACTCTTCTGTCGACTCTGAACTGTCCTCAACCTCTTACAAATCAATTGGACATCCTTAAAGGCCTGACATACCAAATCAGGAGCAAACATCTGTCTGTCAGTAACTTCCTCCCATCCAATAGGAGATCGACATCTACGGCCATACAAAGCCTCATACGGTGCCATCCCGATACTCGAATGATAACTGTTATTGTAGGCGAACTCTGCGAGCGATAGGTGATCATCCCAAGAGGCTCTAAAATTAAGCACACAACCTCTCAACATATCCTCAAGGGTCTGTATAGTCCTCTCTGACTACCCATCTGTCTGAGGATGGAAAGTTGTGCTAAATCTCAACTGGGTTCCCATAGCTTCCTGAAAATGTTCCCAAAAACGAGATGTGAAGCGGGAATCCCTATCTGACACAACACTCACTGGGACACCATGTAGTCTCACAATCTCACGTACATACAGATCCGCCAATCTACTCAGAGTATCGGTGGCTCTCATAGCCAAGAAATGGATGGACTTTGTCAACCCGTCCACTATTACCCATATGGCATCATATCCTCTATAGGTCCTCGGTAAACCCAAAACAAAATCCATGGTGACATGATCCCACTTCCAAGTCAGTATAGGTAGAGGCTGCAATAATCCTGCAAGCTTCTGATGCTCTACCTTCACCTGCTGACAGACGAGACATCTCGCAACAAACTCTGCGACGTCCCTCTTCATCCCTGACCACCAGTATACCTTCCGGAGATTCTGATACATCTTTGTACTACCCAGATGCAAGGTATACTTCGACAAATGAGCTTCCGATAAAATCAACCTCCTGATCTCAGGATCCTCAGGAACACATATCCTATCTCGGAACCTCAGTAATCCATCCGAAGTCAATTCAAAATCAGTCTCAATACCCCTTTTGCATTAGCCTGGCAATCACAATGCAATGTTGATCATCACGCTGAGCCTGTCAAATCCAATCCACCAAATCTGGCTCCAACTGTAGGCTAGCAATCATACAACCACTATCAACATCAGGCGGGGTCACATCCAAACTGAGGCTCGTAAACTGTTCAAATAACTCGTGTTCTCGTACCATCATATAAGAAATCAACCTGAGATGTTTCCTGCTCAACGCATCAGCCACTACATTCGCCTTACCCGGGTGGTATAGGATCTCACAATCATAGTCCTTCAGAAGCTCAGGCCATCTTCTCTGTCTCATGTTCAGTTCCTTCTGCGAGAACAAATACTTGAGGCTTTTGTGATCGGTAAATACCTGGAATTTTTCACCATAAAGATAGTGGCGCCATATCTTCAGTGCAAACATAATGGCCACCAACTCTAAATCATGGGTAGGATAGTTCCTCTCATGGTCCTTCAGCTACCTGGATCCATAAGCAACTAGCTTCCCGTCCTGCATCAGAACACAGCCTAGTCCTTAGTAAGAAGCATCTGTGTATACAGAAAAACCTCCTGAGCTTGTAGGAATGGTGAGAATCGAAGCAGTGGTCAATCGATGCTTCAGCTCCTGAAAACTCTTCTCACATCTATCGTCCCACTCAAATGTAACACTCTTTCAAGTGAGACGTGTCAACAGAGCAGCCAACCTCAAAAATCCCTCTACAAACCGACGATAATATCCAGCTAAACCCAGAAAGCTCCTGATCTCCGTAACTGTCTAAGGCTTCTGCCACTGAACTACCGTCTCAATCTTGGACGGGTCAACTGACACACCATCCCTCGACATAATATCTCCTAAAAAGGAGATCTGCTCAAGCCAAAAATCACACTTACTGAGTTTAGCATACAACTTCTTCTCACGGAGGGCCTGCAATACAATCCTCAGGTGCTGCTCATGCTCCTCTCTAAACCTCAAATAAACCAAGATGTCATCAATGAAGACAATCACAAACCGATCCAAATACGAATGAAACACCTCATTCATCAATGACATAAAGGCTGCGGGAGCGTTCGTCAACCCGAATGGCATAACCATAAACTCGAAGTGGCCATAATGGGTGCAAAAAGCTGTCTTGGGTACGTCTCCATCCCGAACTCTCAACTGATGGTACCCATATCTCATATCAGTCTTAGAAAAGACCTGCGCTCCTCGTAGCTAATCCAGCAAATCACCATTCCTTGAAAGAGGATACTTATTCTTGATGGTAGACTTATTCAACAATCTGTAATCAATACATAATCGGAGGCTCCAATCCTTCTTCCTCACAAACAGAACCGGTGCTCCCCACGACGACACACTCGGTCTGATAAACCCCTTTCTCTAATAACTCCTGCAACTGCTTGTTTAGCTCCTCCAACTCAACTGGAGCCATCTTGTACGGTGGTCTAGATATTGGCTCTGTACCAGGTGCCAGATCAATACTAAACTTTATCTCTCTCGCTGGCGGTAACCCTGGTAACTCATCCGGAAAGACACCTGAGAACTCTTTGACCACTAGAATGTCTTTCATTTTCGGGCGTACCTCAACCGTTTCTACCACGTACGCAATATAACCTTCAAACATAATTCATCCAATTAGTACATCATTTATTCATACACTTACAAAATTCTCATTCTCATTAACTTCAAGGAAATTATACAATACATTTTTTTGGAGTATGAAATGTGACTGTCTTAGCAAAACAATCTAAAACAGCTCGATTAGCAGCCAACCAATCCATTCCTAGGATTACATCAAAATCTCTCATGTGCATCAAGATTAGATCGGCTGTCATCACTCTTCTACCTATTCTCAACTCACAGTCCCTAAACACATACTCTACTAACTGACTGGTGTTCATGGGAGTGCTTATTAACAACTTACTCCTCAAAGGGGTGATTTTCGCATACTTAAACAATTTATATGCAAATGAAGGCGATACAAATGAATGCGTAGAACCAAGACCTATCAACACATATGTTTCTAACTCAAAGATCAAAATAGTACCTTTCACCACATCCGATGATTGATCTGTCGTATCCTGGTCTAGAGCATGTACTCCCCTCTACCGACTACTTGCTTCCCCTTCTCTTCCGTCGTCGGCCTCCTCTTCGGAGCAGAAGTCTCACCAAAAGCCCTCTTTGAGCCCTTACCCTTCTGAGGGGCACTCTCTTCCCATATTTGAAGCATACCATTGTGGTACCAAAATAAGGTCTATCACCGTGATATCTACCATACCTACTATATTTCTCAATCGTAGGTCGTGGTCCCCTATCACAATACCCTTCTGTGGAGCATAAGTAATGGTCAGATACATGGGAGATCTAACTTGCCTCTTCTAAACCTCTTTTATCTTCAGCCTTTTCCCCGATAATCGTTTGCCCCCTCTATAACTGGAACCTCTGTGCTCTACCCATCTCTTCCTCTCCTTATCTCTAACTCTGCCAGCCTTCTCAAACTTTGAGGTATTCCTCTACAAATCCTGCGCAATCAACTGCGCCCTACGCATTGCCTCATCATACGTCAGGATATCCAATGGCACTAACCTGGACCGAATCGCTGGTCTCAACCCATCCATAAATCTCTAGACCTTCCTGACCTCACTACTCATAGTGTCAGGGTCATATCTGCCCAGGGAAATGAAACAAGTCTGATACTCATTCACAGTCCTGCCCCCTGGGTCAAACTCAAAAACTCAGTCTGCAGCTTTCGCTGCGCTGTGTCCGATACGTACTGCCTACGAAAAGCCTCCAAAAATACCACACAGCTAATCTCTGTAGGCCGAGCTCTCAGAATCAGTCTGGTGGACTTCCACCAGTGCTTCGCTAATCCCTTCAGCACAAACGCGACAAATGCTACCATTTCAAAAGTAGTACACTCGAAGAACCCGTATAGCTTCTCCATCTCACTAAACCAATCCTCAGCTACCACTAGGTCATTCGCCCCGCTGAACGAAGTGGCCTAAACTTCTGGAACTGGTGTAATCTATACATATCACATCTATAACCCCATTCTCTAGTACTCTGCGGTGGGCTATCAGGTAAAAATGTGTCCTGAACTGGTGGAGGTGTAGGAGTATCTGTATCCTGAACTGGCTATGCAGGCGCATGAAGAGCAGCTGCCTGTCCAGCATCACCCTGTCCACCTCTATGTCCATGTAGAGACTACGCAAATAACTCCAAAATCATCTCGAGGCTCTGTTCTATCCTAGCAAAATGCGCCTCGGTAGTCTCAGCAAGTCTCTCTACAGGACCCTGTGGAGCATGCTCAACTTCAGTCTCCACCTCAACCTGTTTCTAGGTCTCATAGGTCGACTCAGCACGACCAGCAGGCTCAGGTCTACCTCTACGGCCTCTGCCTCGTGCTCTACCTCCTCTACCTCGACTGGTGTTCGGTATAATGACCAAATCCTGTATTCCCAACCATTTCTTAGTTAAAACCCATCTCGACATACACTATTGTATCTAAATAAGCACAATAACATTGGGGATATAACTTTTTAATTACAGACACTGACACACATCAGACCAACCTCGCTCTGATACCACCAATTGTCACGACCCAAAAATTAGAGTAAATTTTTCATTTTTCTTTCATACTTACCTGTCCTCTAATCGTGACCACACTCCACTAACGGTTGGGTTGTGCGTCAATGCCAATCCCACCATTCATTCTCCATATAACTCAATTCCTTATTAAAGGAAAGGTAAACACAGTAGATTTTCACTAATTCTTTCCCATTCATTTACAAGTGTTTACAGTGTCTATACATCCCCAAAAGTTACTTACAAACATATTATTGTGCTATTCTTATTCAGATACCATATGTACAAGTGTATATACCTCAAAATGATGGACAGCAACGAATATCAGGAATGCAGTACTTAGTCGCCTCAAAGTCTACTGGAGGAAATCTGTGTAGGAAAATGAAAAGGGTGAGCATATCAAGCTCAGTAAGGTAGTCCTACGAACACGTAGGTAACCATACAACCTACATGAACATGGTGCCATGCATAAAACCACCTTTTCTCCACACAATTTGAAAATATACGTTCACGCATACCCATATGCCACACAATGAATGTCATGTAAAACCAGTTTACTTCATGTGTGGGTTTAAATAGCATGGAAATAACTTTATGCAAGTTTCAGTTTAAATCCCAATTTCATTCTCATCAAAATCACATCTCAGTCAGGATCCAGCCCTTCCCTCGGGTGATCCAGACTCACACAAAAGTCCACAAAACATGATTCTTAAAACATCAATTTATAACATGCGAGACAAGTCAATATATATATATATATCTCAGGAAAATAACCAAGACTATGACCATATCCTCGTGATCCCAAGCTACACGGATCCTGTGTGCAGGGTATCACCACTATCGGGAACCACCACGGGAGGTGGGTCAAATCCAACCTGTCGGTCCAACCTGATCACTCAACAATCACGTTTATAGACGACATATCATCAATCACAGTACAGTACAGCGTACTCCATACAATAAGCACGGTACATCGTACTACGTGGACCCACATCTCATATCAATAATCGTGCCTGTCTCAAAACTCACGTGTGAGCATATTTAATCGGCATGACACAGAGTCTACCCGAAGCTCCAAGCACAGCTCATCGCATGTCTCAAATCAAAATGCACATGCGAGCCTATTTAATCGGTGTAACCTCAGTATACCCGAAGCTCCAAGCACGACTGTAGTTCCATCATGAAAATCAGTGCGACCAATGCTCTAGCACTCTATCAAAATCATGTGAAAATCTGGTACGAGCTAGGCTCTAGCACCAATGTATGTAAAACTCTAGTGCGAGCCCCTACTCCGGCACTAGTGCATGCATCTTACAAATAAAAAATCGTGCGAGCTGAGCTCTAACACGTCACATTTCCATAAAATCACATAGGCGGCTCTGTTATCTCAAAACAATTTCCAAAAAAAATCACATTGTTGAAATCATGAGATGCTCTGAATTTTTATTTAAATGTTAGCCAGCCTACCCATGCATGTGTCAAACCACCTCAAAAACAAGCAAGAACCCCTTGTTCTTGCATCTCATAACTTTTTCTAAATTTGGAAATCTTACCCTTCACAGGGGTATTTTGGTCATTTACCCATCCGAGCACCAAAATTTTTTATTTGAAATCTAGACCCTTCAGACTATTTAAGAGACTGTAAATGCAGTCGAAATTGCGTAAAGCTACCTCTAAGAGTCCGTAAAATTCCCTTACCTAGAATCTCTCCGCAAGCTTATCTTTTTTCCACCAATACCGTATCACTCGATCTGATACTCTCGCAGTCAACTCTACGGAGCTGCACATAACCAAATCTCGGGTTAATTATTGTGAGTTCAACTGTATTTCAATCTTATTGGGCTTTATTTACATTATTGGACCCATTCACACTCAATTGGGCCCATTTAATTCTTAATGGTCCTTACTCCATTTTAAGCCTGTTTTTCACTTACTAATTCTCTTCATCAGGGTCTATTGGCTCATTGGGCCTATCAATACCCATTAGGCTTTGTTCTAAACTCTTTGGATAGCCCGTATATCATTTACGACAATTAATTCAAAAATCCAAATATAATTTATTTTATGAAGAAATTAATCCGAAATTCGCAAAATAAATTCCAATTGCGCAATAATCATACTATTGTCGTAAATGAGCTTTACTTACCCAAAATTATGCGATGGTGCGTAAATCGGAGTTCGATCGAGCTCACGTACCCGATTTATTGTCGAACTGCACAATTTTGTATTTAATTCCGGGTTAGTTTTTGATCAAATATAATTTTAAATAAATTTTTCAGAATCAATTCAATAAATTTTGACCGCTTACTGACTTACCCAAAATCTAAGGTATCCCCGGGAATTTTCCTCTCCTTTTTCCCTTTTTTTCATTTTTTTCTTTTTCTTTTCTTTTTCTTTTTCCTTTTTCTTTTCTTTTATTTTCCTTTCCTTCCCTTTCCGACTACGGTGCCGTTTTGGCTCTCCTCACAGTCGTCGGCGTTCCCAACCGTTTCGCCGACCGCTACCAATACAAAACGAAGCGCCTCAGCTAGGGGGTCACTCAGCTAGGGTCGATCGGAGCTAAATCGTCGTGGATCGTTGGCAATCAGCTCAATTTCCTCTCGGTTTTCTCTCTCTTGATTTTTTAGAATTCGACGCCGTTTGCGTGCGTGGTCGGTACCAGCAAGCTCGCCCGGTGGTCCTCTCTCTTCTCTGACCCTCGTCTAGCCTAGTCGATCGCCGATGCTTTGTCGGTCTTCTCAAACGTGCCAAGCGTCAACTTCTCTATTTTCTTTCTCAGTTTCTTTTGATTTTTCTCTCTTTGAAACCATATTTTCGTTTTCTTATTAGTATTTTAAATCAATTAAAATACATTAAAACCCCAAAATATCTCAAAAAAATCCTGTTTAATTCATTTAATCAATAAATGAATTTATCTGTCTTATTTCATCTTTTCGGTATATTTTTTCAATATTTTCAGGATAATTTTCCAAGGTGAAATTTCTGATTAATTCCAATAAATTCATATCTTGATTAAATTGTACTCGAAATTCAATATTTTCCTCATTATTAATCAATATTTCTCAATTTCGTATTTTTTTAATGAAATTTTCTTATCGAATTTGTATTGGATTTCGATCTTTTGAACGTTTTACCCTTGCACGTGTTCGGGACCAAATTGAACCGACTCTCTTTCTTGAACCCGCTCTCTTTCCTTAACTTAAGTCCTTATCTTCGGTCAGCACGCTTCCAATCCCTTTCTTTCGGCCTGTGGCCATCTCGACCCTTATTTTTCTATTACATACATTTCCATGCACATTCATTCATTTCCTTTGCAATTTAAATCAGTAAAAACTCTTCTTATGATTCATTAATATGTGGAAAAAAGTACATCACGTGAATCATAAGGAATATCATCCAAAACATCAGCAAAAGTAGCACAAAAGTGGGGCTTACAAAACCACGTACGAGCATAGCTCCAGTACGAATTTATATGCATAACAAAACCACTTGAAATCCACGTACGAGAAAAAGCTCCAGTACGGTTTACAAAACATCATCATAATTTAAATCAGGGTGCGAGCTAAGCTCTAGCACGATTTAATTCATATAAACATGATAGGCGGCTCATAATCAACCAAAACAATCTCAAAATCATGATTAGCACCTCACATGTACTATTTCACAAAGTCATTTAAATACTAGCCAGCCTATCCGTTAATTTGCTAAAAATAAAGCATTGTGTTATGTGAAAACATTCAAACACGTTATTTATGCAATTATTAGCCTTACTAATCCCTTTTTATAAATTCCATTTCAAAACCAAATCATACACCACAAACACTTGTAGTCATTCATATACACCAACAATCATTTTCTTAAACAATCATGCAATTCATAAATGCCCTATATTCACCCACAAGATCAAAGTACAAGCAGCTATCTCTATATGCTCACAGAATTCCCTTACCTGGAATCGCGTCACGTGATTCCGCTTCCTTAGAGCTGCTTACTTGTGCAGTTCGATTCGTCTCCAACGAACTCTTTGGAACTGCACACAATCGTATATCACATCAATTTAGTCCATATAACACAACTCTTGTGTTTGCTATAGTCGATTCAACCTATAGCCTCCATTAACAGTTATAAGGCCTCATTTTATTGTTCTACTCATATCTCGAGTCTATTGATTCTTTTAGGCCTATTGATTCATACTATATCGATACTAAATCGATATTAAGCTCATAGTGTTCATATTTCATCAATTTCTACACTAAGGCATTTTATCAAACATCTTATATACTCATTTTTATAAATTGACTATCCTCACAATGTAACTTCATTTCCATCATCTTATGTAAACCCCACAAATTTTCTACGTTTAACTGGATTATATAAAAATGGAAATAATATATATTAATGAAAGTGTGAATATTCGTTGTAGGACTCGAGGACTATAGGGACTGAGAAGTCTGTGAATGACCGGGAACCCAAAGATACAAGGAGTGATAAGACGAATGTGAGTATAGAGGGATTAGAGAATTTTAATTTGTTAAACGGAAAATTGTTGATGTAAAACACTTGTATCGAGAATTTATGAAGAATGATGGAGTCCCGTACTATTTCATTTTCGGAATAAGAAAAATTTCATGGAAGGCATGATATTATATTTTTGGATAAATTATATAAGAAAATGTATATATGTAGATATATACATAGGTGAATAAGTGTATATATATATGTACATACATACTAGACATTTAAATAAAAGGGAAGGTATATGTATATATATATATATATGACAAATATATATATGTATTGTAAGGTATAATGTATAAGATATTTAAAATAAAATGGAAACAAATATATATATATATATACAATAATAGTAATAATAATAACAATACAAATACATAACAAATAATACCTAAATACTAATATAATATATATATACATATATATTGGCATGTACGGAATTGGCTTAGAAAAGCCAATTCCGTCTGCCACTGTTTGGAATTGAAAAAAAAAATTAAATAGAGGAGCTGGGCGGGAGAAAGAGCAGAAGAAGAGAAGAGAAAGGAGAAAGGGAAGAAGAGGGGCTGATCGGCTGGGGAGAAGAGGAAAGGAAAGAAGAGAAAGGAAAGGAAGAAGAGGGGCTGATCGGCTGGGGAGAAGAGGAAAGGAAGGAAGAGAAAGGAGAAAGGAGAAAGGAAGAAGAGAGGCTCGGTCGGCTGGAGAAGAAGGGGAGAAGAAAAAAAGAAGAGAAGGGAAGGGAGAGGAGAAGGAAGCTGAGTCTGCCGAGGAAGAAGAGAAAGGAAAAAAAAAGGGGGGGAAACCGAGAGGAAGGAAAGGGGGACAGCAGCACCGAGAAGAAGAAGAAACCGAAGCTGTTGGGAGCAGAACAGGGGTGCGTGAATAGGTCCAAAGCTGTTGGGAATAGGAGCTGAACAGAGTAGTTGAAGCAGTAGCAGCCAGGAAGTGATGATAACAGGGGAGAAAAGGAAGCTGGGAATCGAGAATTGAGGGAGACCGAAGGCAGCACCAAGGGCAGGAAATCTGGAAACAGAATTGGGATTGAAGGGATAGCAGAACAGGGGCTGGAAATGGAGGCTGTAACCGAGACCAAACAGGAGAAACCGTGAGGGAGAAAGGGCTGGAATCGAGGGAGAAAGGGAGGAAGAAGAAGAGCAATCGGGATAGTGAGCAGCTGGGCTAACCGAGAGGGAAGAAAGGAAAAAGAAAGGAAAGGAAAAAAAAGAAAAGGAAGAAAAAAAAAGGTAATCGTAAAAGGAATTAAAGGAGTTACTAGAGGCGTCACCAATTGAGCACGGAGATTTCGATAGATCGAGGTAAGGGGTGTAATTTAAGATGGTAATGGTATCCCTACCCTTAGACTCCGATTTATTTATGTGTTTTCGTGCCTTCTCGTGCAACCTTTGATTATAAAACAAAACCTGACACCTAATAAGCCCAAGATTTATTTGATCATGTTTTTGAGATAAAGAAATGCTATATGAGATTAAATGCATAGTTTTAAACATGAATGCTGAATAAATATCATGGTTTCGACTTGTCTATAATTGCTTTTATGTTTCTGAATGAAATGAAATTTGGTATGTGAACCTATGCTTGAGAAATGAAATTTGTTTTCGAAAGGCGATTGTGGGGGCCACCTCTTGAGTCCGACGGGAGCAAAGTGCCACACAGTCTATGTTACTGTGGGGGTTACCTCTTGAGTTCTGTGGGAGCAAAGTGCCACGCAATTTTCACACTGACATGTGAACGTGGGGGTTACCTCTTGAGTCCGACGGGAGCAAAGTGCCACACAGTCTATGTTACTTGGGGGTTACCTCTTGAGTTCTGTGGGAGCAAAGTACCACGCGATTCACAAAGACATGCGAACGTGGGGGTCACCTCTTGAGTTCTGTGGGAGCAAAGTGCCACGCAGTCTATGTTACTGTGGGGGTTACCTCTTGAGTCCGACAGGAGCAAAGTGCCACGCGATTCACAAAAACATGCGAACGTGGGGGTCACCTCTTGAGTTCTGTGGGAGCAAAGTGCCACGCAGTATATGTTACTGTGGGGGTTACCTCTTGAGTCCGACAGGAGCAAAGTGCCACGCGATTCACAAAAACATGCGAACGTGGGGGTCACCTCTTGAGTTCTGTGGGAGCAAAGTGCCACGTAGTCTATGTTACTGTGGGGGTTACCTCTTGAGTCCGACAGGAGCAAAGTGCCACGCGGTTCACAAAGACATACGATCGTGAGGGCCACCTCTTGAGATCTGTGGGAGCAAAGTGCCACACAGTCTGTGTGACTGTGGGGGGGCCACCTCTTGAGTCCTACAGATGCAAAGTGCCATACGGTCAATGCATTTTATCGTGTGTGCCTTTGTGGCGTATATGAATCCTGCCTTCGGCCATATTTATGACTTCCCTCTATAAGTTATCCAAATCTCCATTCGATATGAACTATGCTAAATGATTTTGATCATCCGATATATGTTTTTGCATCAGTGATGCTTTTGAAGTTCTATCGGTTTTGAAATATTCTGGAGTTTTGTATGTCTCGATAGATTGTGATGTAACTGAATAGATTTGTTCTTCAAAATTATATTTCTATCAATTATGTTTTATATATACGCTCTTTGAAATCTATGTGATATTTGTAAAGAAACGTATCTTTTGGTTTTATCATACAATTAATGCGATTTAGCCACCATGATCATTTTAAATGCGTTTCTTACTGGGCTTTTTTTCCCGAAAGCTCACCCCTCTACCTTTCAGATTATTTGCAGTGATCTATAGACGTTATTTGCCGCGTACACGACGTAGGTTGGTGGGAAAGAGCTACCTTAGGCTACTTTTGTACACGCAGTCAAGGTATACAATTACATTCCTTTACCAGACACATTCGTACGCACAGACATATATTAGGAATATTTTGTTGGGATGTAATTTGTAAGGAAACGATGTAGAGAATATGATTCTTGGGACTAGGTTGTAAAATTATTGGTATTAATCGATATGAATGTATTGAGTTGTAAATGTTGATTGGAAAGTATGCTTGGTAGTTGTGGATATCTAGGATTGTTAAAACAACTGAATTGCAGGTGGGTAGGCCCATATGTAAGTCGTTATGCTGCCGAAATTTCTATCGACCATATGGGTCAAAATATGGAATTTAAATATAATTACGGATTAAGAATTAGGAAAAGCGATTTGACACTGAGCAAGAATGCAACCTAAGTGATTAAGGGAATAAGTGGGTAAATTAAATTCAAAAAAAAAAAATTCCCGGTTTTCAAGGGTCAAGGGTCGTTACATCTTAAATCATTCTCACTACTTCAATAACAACTTAGCATAATCCATAAATCACCAACTCATCCAAATCTCATTTTCTTGCACTAACTCATTCTATTTTCTAGGTCACACTAGTTCCATCACATCCTAGGTAGTTTTAACCATCAATACACATACAAATCAACTCCAAAATCAATAAATAGATAAATGTACTTAAGCTGAAGTATTAGAAACTTACCAATCTAGTTTCTCTTCTTTCTCCAAATGAAAATGTCCCTTGCTCCTTCAATCTAACAAATGAGGCTTTGATTCCAAAGTATGTTGTTCTTCTCTTGGATATGAACAACTTTGTATCATTGTCTTTCCTCAAATCTTACTGGAAATGGGATCATTTAGAGAGAGAAAACTAGTTTTTTGGATTGAAAAAATGGAAAGAAATGAGGTTGTTCCCGTGAATTACAGATTTCAACTGCTCCTTTTATAGAAATTGCTTGATGAGATCAATCTGCATTATGTTGAGATCGATCTGGTCCTCTTAAATTCCTCATTTTCGTGACATTTTTAGGGCATGAGATCGATCTGTCGAGAGTCTGAGATCGATCTGCTTTAGTGAATAAGATCAATCTGCTTCAAGGGAACAAGATTGATCTGTCTCAGGCCAAGAGCTAAAGAGATCGATCTGGAATTCAGGGGAGATCGATCTGCTCCAACCTGAGAGCTAAGAAAATCGATCTGGTCTTAAGGGGAGATAGATCTGCCTCTTCCAACATGCTTGCTTCTGCATTGTTCAGGCCATGAGATCGATCTCTCCTTGCATGGGATCGATCTGGCGTTCATCCTACTTCATTTTTTTTTGCAGAGTTCCTTATTCAAGCTCCTACTTAATCACTTCCACATTCATTCATCACTTCAATAACAGTTAGAACTTCAAAAATATATATTTCTTATGATTCATACATAATTCAACTTATTTATACATCATATAATTATATACATTGCACCAAAATTAAGGGTTTTACGCTACGGCCTCGAGGAATGGTTTATTTCCATATGCCAATATGACTGTAATGCCAATTAGCCATATCCATCAGTTTCCTTTCATTCACTGACACAATTTTCAATAAAACACAGTCAGGTATATCCGTTTGTATCTAAGCAATGTACAGTAATGCTGGGAATGTGAACTTTCTAAGTTTTTTTCACTTTTAATATCGACTCGTATTATGCCAACCTTACTCTGATACCACTTTTATAATGACCCGAATTACAACCAATTTGGTTGGGCTACAAGTCAATATTAAGTCAGAACAATAACTTAGTCTAATTAATTTTCTTTCTTAGTAATAAATTTTAAACAAAATATATTCGCATGCCCTAAACACATCTTGTATTACATTACTGTACTTACAAAAATTTTTGATACAACAAAACTTCTTTAAACCTAAGTATACCTTCGATGCAGAAGTATGCTCCACGGAATCAAAACTGTGCGGAATACCTTACTAACGAAAGCGAACCAAGCTACAGAGGGACTTTGTGGAGGAAAGTAAATGGGGTGAGCTCAACATGTTGAGTAAGAAAAACTCGATAACAGGTAGATAAATATATTACCTAAGATATATATATATATATATATATATATATATATATATATACTTGCCAAAATCTGGAACATTTTCACAAAGTATACAAGTAGTTCGAAAAATTTACAGATACCAAAAATAGATTTTAGAAACCAGAACTTATATCGGTAGTAAAATTAGCTACTGTGGTAAATACAAAAAATTTCAGAGCTTCCAGTAGCAAAATAAACAGATTTTCAGAATATCTGAATCCATGCAGATAGTTGAGAAAATATTTCAAGTAAACACAGAGGCACTGCCAGTTCTGAAAAATCAAAGTCGAAAAATCCATGACAATTTTAGTACGCAAATGGAATTGAAATCAATACCATTTTCTAAAACTTTAAACAACTTTTAAAAGTGATGACAGTGTGTCACTTTGATCCTGCAGGATTTAAGAGGTGGCCTCCACATCTTTTATGCATTAAAATATTCAGTTACATACAAAAATACAATCACAGAGTTAATTCAGAAGTTCAAATAGATGAGACAAGGCAGACATACTATATCAGATATCAAAAATGACTATTGGCCAATGTCGATGACTCCGGGCAATCACGGGCCAGGTGTGCCGAGATGTCAATTGCCGTGGAAGTGGTCAATTACCCAAATGGCTCACATATCAGAAAGTCTGAAGACTAGAAACAGAATCAGAAACACGAGACATCGTACTCGTGGACCATAGAAACAAATACATAACAGATAGAAATGTAGCATGATCTCACCAACGCCTTTGTCCCCAAATTAATGCGAGACAAACCGTACGACACACAGTCAGTATGCGCTCAAGCACATATCATAAGAATAACATTATAAGCAAATCATTTCCTTTAAATCGCTTATAAATTCGGTTTGTTTTATAAAAAAATTCAAAAGAGGCTGACTAGCCTTTTCCTCTCGGTTAAAAATGTCAATAAATAGGCTTTAATGAGTAAAACCAGGAAATTTCAATTTAAAATCAATAATTATAATTACTGAAATTTTTATCTAAATAAACCAAGTAAATCTATATCAGTAGTTGGTCCAATTTTTGGAGTTTAAAATTTTTCTTAAATTCGACCAAAAAAAATTAGACTCATCAACCAATCTAAAACATCTAATTTTCAAACCCATAAAATTTGTCCTAGATTTTCGATAATTTTGGTACTGTAAAATTCAGCCTAAAATTTTATATCTACAAATATACGAAAATTACGCATATTTATCTCTAACAGCAATGAGAAATTTTTCTTACCCCAGTATCTATCCATAGTCCTCGATTCTCTCAATGTAGCGAGTCGGCAGGTTCAATCCACTTGGGTTATTTCCACCAGAACCCTTTTTCCCAGGTTTCCAAATTCTCAATACATTTGTCTCATTTTTCTTCAATTTTTCCCCTATTCTAATATATATATATATATATATATATATATATATATATATTTAAAAATATTTATTACCTCTCTCTCTATTTTTTTAATTATTTTCCTTTCCCGCCAACCCCATCTTTTTTTTCTTTTCTTCTTCGTTTTCTTCTTCTTTAGCTCTGTGTTACCACCCAACCCCTCGTTCATGCCTTCCTCCTCTTCCCTTAATCGTCGTTTTCTTCCTTCCATAACGAATCTGCCCGGTGCTGGAGTCCTTCCGATCACCCGTTACCAGCTCCCACGTACAGCCTTCACCATTCGTTCACTCTATCATCGTCAACATCAACCTCGCTCTGCCATCATTGGCGTCTTTTTCCTTTCCAGTACAGCTGACTCCAGTACCGCCTTCCACCATGGCTAGCGTTGCCCGAGGAGCTTCCCTTGTTCCAGCAGCTCCTGGTTCTCCCAACCTCCTCGGACAGCCTTCATTTTTCTTCTCCTCGTGTGTAGTTGGCCTTATCTTCTCTTCACAGCCTTCGTTATACTCTTTATAACCTCAGTCTGATTCGTCCTCCTTCTTTCCACCGATCAGCACTGCCCTACTCTGTTTTCCTTTCCAGTGAAACTCACTCTCTCTTCTTCTTCAGTTATATAGCTTGTCACTGCTCCCATCATTTCTTCCTCTTCTCGCTCTTCTGTTCCAGTTGCTTTCTCTTTCTCGCCATCTTGTTTTTGTTCCCACTGAGTTGTGTTAGTATTTATATGTATATATATATATATATATATATATATGGTTTTCTACTCTACCGATTGTTGCAGGCTACTGTCACACTTCCCCTTTCTTGTTTTCCTCCTTACCCTACCCATGCTAAGCCTCTCGGTCGGTCACTAACTCCTCTGTCGAAAGTCAACTTCAGTTCAATTTCCCAGATTTACTACCAACATCACGTTTTCCTCTGTTTGTGTATGTCCCTTACTGTTTCGTGTTCAGTTTTCTCAGAGTTGTTGTCATTCCTGTACCATCCACATTTATATATGTTTCATTCTCCCATCGGTTTCCCGGTAGCAGGCCATACTATGTTCCTAGTCCTCTGTCTTTGCCTTTTGGTTTTTACCATCTACTCTTCCTTTATTTGCTTTGGTTAATCAAACATCTTCACGTTTCCTTGTTCTGTTTTCCACTGACACCCACTTCATTCCTTATCCTTTCATATACTATAAATATGTATTTCCTTCAATATGCTTTCACCCACTTTGTGTATATATCATGGTGTGTACATATATACACATATTTATGGAGTCTTTGGTAGGTTGCTCTGTATGTATGTATATATATATATTTTTTATCCAATTCCACTGCTTATGTTTGTATATACATATATATATATATATATATATATACAAATATATTTATACTTATATATTCTTATATATATGTGCATACATTTATTAATATGTATTTATCTTAAAGAACAGATAAAACATTACTCATACATTTATATATGTGTGTGTGTGTGTGTGTGTTTCTGTTGAATTTTCCTAAGTTCCCCATATTATACCATAGTTTAATTTAAATTCTTTGACTAATGAAACGAAATCTTTAATCTCTATCATTAATTTGTTAATCATGGATAAAACCAGGTACATAAAATTTAGGGTATTTACAGCCCAAACCGACCTTCAACCAGAGAGAAACTCCCTTCTCTTTCTACTATTGATGTCATCCCCTACCCCTCTTTGTGCGATTTTTTCGACGGCCTTTCGGCCACTTTCAGGTGACAATGAAAGGATAAAATCTTCCCCTTCAAGTCATATACAACATATAAAAAATTTAGCCTCAAAAGAGTCTAGTTGCTAGGTGAAAAACTAGAGAGAAGAACAGAGGTAGAATCTGCCATGTTTTGAGGTGAGAGAAAGTTAAATTTTTGGAACATTTTGGTTAGTTTTTCTTGTAGTTTTTGATGATTCTAAGCTATATACATGTTGAATTATAGTTGAAGATCAATTTGGAGGATCAAAATTGTGGTGAACCTTGGTCAAAGTTGAGGTAAACTTGATGAATGATGATGAACTTGAGATATGTTGTTATTTGATGTTTTTAAATGATTTTAAGTTAAGTGGAATTGAATGAATTAATTTATATGTATGAGTATAAATTTAGCCAGCCTAGGATTCATGTGATTTTGATGAAATTTGGATGAATTCAAGGTGGTTAACATTTATATTTATACAAAAAAAGTCCTGTTTAGAGCATAGTTTAGTGAAAAACTGAAAAGTTTAAGAATTAGCAATTTGGCATATTGACAAGTATGATTTATGAACTTGAATGAGTATTGAGGTTAATGAAGTAATGAATTTGAAGTTAAGAGAACCAAATTGGCCAATTTAGCTTAAACCAGCACTTAAATCGGTAAAACCGAGAAAATGGGAAAAGTTGATAAAAAGGTCAAAATTGGTCAACATTTATGAAACTAAATACATATTTGGATATGTTGAGATGAAATTGAATGATATTTGATGAATTGACATTGTTTTTGGAAGCTTAGGAATTTGCATGCAAATTGAGGTAATCCTGAGACCCGACAATTGTGCGTTGCCCCAAAGTCTACGAGGTAAGGGATGTGCTTTAAGTAGTATTGGCACTTCAAATACCTTGTTTGATTTATGAAATCATACGGTATGCTCGAAATCTTAGAAAAGGTATTCTCGAACTTAAAAAGTTATTATTCACACTAAACCGGGAAACGAAGGAATAAGCCCTGTTTTCTAAGCTCTTCAATTGTACTTTTTAGTACCTATGACATGTTTTGAAATACGATTTGCTACGTGGAAATGAAATTTTATAAATGATGTATATGTTTATGAAATGAATTAAAATATTATTTATACGAGTTTACGGGTTAATAGACTCGAAATATACTTTCAAAGTACTGTTTTGAGACTAAGGCCACATATTGTAAGACCCAAACTTTGTGTTATTTCTTTAAGAATATATCATTTGAAAATGTAATTATGATATATTAATCTATAAGGAAGAAATAATACAATTTCGAATTCATATGATGTAATTGGAAGCCAATAAGTTTTAAAATACCGAAATAAAAGCTTTGGTAAATTCTAAATAAACCAAATGAAATTATGTTAAACCGATTGAAAATATGGACTCAGAACGCAAAAATACAGGGAGTCTAAGAAGGGAAGTTAGTCCAAAAATGATAACTCAAAAATTACCCCACTTTGGGAATTTATCTTGGAAATATGGAAAAATATATTTCCGGAGAAATAAACATAAAATATGATAAACATATATATATTTGAAGAAATAAAAAATAATATATATGTACATGGGTGTGAATATTAGTGTATAAAATACATTATGGTAATATAATATTATTATAATAATATAAAATATTTGTTTTTTATTAATATTATAATAATATTATATTGAGATATTTTATTTAATTTGGGCATTATATTACAATATAGTATAATATAATATATATATATATATATATAGAAAAAAAAGAATTGAAAAAAAGGAGAAATCTGAAAAAAAAAAAGACGAAAAACGAAGAAAAAAAAGAGGAAACTGAAACAGAAATCGCGAGGAAGAGAACCCAAGCACCCGAACCCTGCTTTCCGTCTCCGACACGCAACGACGGCTAGAAAGCGCAGGGAAGAGACCGACGAAGGACGACCGACCTCCAGGCAACATCCAAGCAGCTCGAAGCGCCACGGAACGCCGAAAAACGACAGATCGGAGGGAAGATAGCTGCAAGAGAGAAGAGGAGAATCGGACGGCACCAATGCCGATTTGGCCCCAGCCCAACTGACCAAAGACTCCCCTAGTGAAGCCGCGTCGAACGGCGGCAGAATCGGCTAGAGGACAGTTTGGAAACGTCGACAACGGCGAAATCAACCCTAAACCTGTTCGGACTGGTTCAGTGTGAAAGGGGTTGAACCGGACCGAATCGGTTCATCAGAAGACAGAAAGAGGAGAGAGAAAAAAATTTGAAAAAAATATCGTTGTCGCCCCGGTACAACAGTAGACCGGTAAGCGGTCAAAATTGATCGATTTACTTTTCAAAAAATTAGTTTGAATTTATATTTGACCGAAATTGACCGGTTAAAATATATTAATGTGTAAAGCGACGATATGCGATAAACATGAGTTCTAGTGAGCCTCGATTTACGTACCATCGAGAAAATTCGGGTAAGTGATTCTCACATACTATAACTTGCATATTCATATGAAATTTGAATTAATTGTACGTGAATTAGAAATTGATCGCATAAGTTACGGATTAATTTCGTGTAAATTACTGTATTCTTGGAATTGAAAAATTGATGATCGTAAATGATTAAATGAATGATCTAAAAGACTAGAAGGGCTTAAGGTGGCACGATGAGGGTATTAGACCAATTAAGGAGCAATTGGGCCTACTAAGGGTAAATTGGGCCTAATATGTTAAATTAATTGTAGAAAAGTGAAAAAGAAGTATATCGGGGTGAATTGATGTGATTGGTAATTATCTGCAAGTCCCGGAGATATATACGAAGCCAGATAGATTGAAATACGAAAAACGGAAAAAGGTGAAAGAGCAATTGATGTGATTCTAGGTAAGGGATCTTTGCAAGCTCCTAGAGATAGTTGTATGTATTTTTATTGTCGTTTACATACACTTAAATTTCGTATAGAGTATGGATATGAAATTTTTGGATAGTATCCAAATATGAAAAAATTACAAAAATACCCCTAGACCCGAGAAAAAACATAAAAATGCATAAAGTGAATGAACTTGACATTTTACATGTGAAAAAGAGGTTTTGTGGAACCAACATGATATACTGGCTCACGATTTGACATTATCATTAAATTGCACATTTTTACGAAATGTGATTTGATTGACGAGTGATTTGATGGGATGTTGCCCTCTCACTCTGTTTTACACCGTTTTACGAATCACACTCGGTTTAAAGAACCACTGTTGTTGGAAAGAGAGCCAACTGTCTATTTATGTGTGTGAAATCGTGCTGGAGCTATGAGCTCTATGGATTTATCCAGATCCGCTCGCACTCGATTTTGATGTGACATATGAACAGACCGTGCTAGAGTACTGCACGTACTAGACTCTGTTGTGATGTACGATTCAGATCATGCTGAAGCCCTCATGTTGGATTGTCTGTCTCACTGACTTGCTCGCACTAAATCTAAGATGGCAGGCTATGGTTGATAATTTATTTGGTTGGGGTGGTGAGCTTGTGACTCAGGCACCTACAACTGTGTGGAAATTATACTGTGGTTCACGGAGTACGTTGTACCGTGTAGACAACATGGAGTACGCAGTACCGTGCAACTATGGGATGTGAGGATTGCATCTTTGGACTCGGGGATGCTTTGTCATTGCTCTAATTTGTGATAGTCCTTAGATAGGAGTTGATGGATAGACTAATCCCCTCCTTGGACTCTGAGATACCCTTGCACACCTAGCTAGTGATAGCTGAGGGTCTCGGACTTTAGCCAAATGTCTTATGGATTTGTGTGGCTCCCTGCCTAGTCTCACCTATTTTTATTGGTTTCTATAACGAAACTAATTATGATTTGATTTCTGTGATGAAACCGTTTGAAATGAGAATATGATTTAAAATGTGAGATTCAATACTGAACACATAAATATTTTACTCTGAATGAGTTTTGACATTCGGTTCTTAGCAGTAAATTGTTATGTGTTTTACTATAATGGTTTTGTGAATGTCATGGATTTCGCATACACCATGCATTATGAGCATCATAGATAGTATGGTTATCTACCTACTTTCATTTGTTCCTTACTGAGCGTGTTAGCTCACCATTTTTTTCTCATCCCTCCACAGATTAGCCCCAGTGCTTCTGAGAGCTCTATGGTAGATTTTTGTATTTTCTTTCCGCTAGCAGCTGTTATCACATTGCGAAAGGTATACACACTTTTGAAATCTTTTGTATCTAAATATGACAGGGTATAATGATGTATTTATATTAGTACTGGGATGTAAACCAATGTAAACGAACGTAAAAGTTCTGTAAATTATCATAAGTAAAACTTCATATTATGGATGCATGAGAAGACAATGAATTAAAGTACATGGGAGAGATCGACTGACATCGACTCATAGCCCAACTGTCCGTATGTGTAGTCGTGATGTGTGGGAATTATTGATATAAATGTAAGGAATTTGGGTCCCGACAGAAGTGGTAGCAGAGCAGAGTTGGTTTGATATGAATCGTTCTTAGTAAATAGGAAAGTTTACATCCCATTGTCACTGTGCTTTGTTTAGATACAATTGTGTATATCAGGTTGTGATTTCACTGAATTTTGTGTTATATATACAGGAAATAGACAGGATGTCTGACATACATCGTAGTAGAGGAAAGAGTTCTCGATCTTAAGGGCAGGGAGATAAACCCGAGAGACGGAGTAGATCCTCATCTAGATGTACTTCTCGAGAACCATCTAAGAGTTATGGCGCTCGTGACTCGAGATTAGAGCAAAACCTTGATTCAGTGGTGACATTATTGGGGCAGTTTATGGCTAGATTTGATAGTTCCCAGGGTACAGCAGGATAGGTTACACCGACTGCTGCAGCAGCTACACCTGAGACCCCTGCGCCTGCACAGCCTGCACCCACACCATAAAGAGCTGAACCACCACAGATTCCTCCTGTTCAGGCCGCACCTCCTCTAGTTGCACCTCGTCAGGGTAATGATGATCTGGGGTATGATTGTGAACTAGATCGACTGAGGTAATTTCAAAAGCTTCAACCTCCATCATTTAGTGGAGTGAAGGATCCGGTAGTGGCCGAGGAATGGATTAACAGGATGGAGAAACTCTATAGGTTTTTTCAGTATACTTCGATCGAGAAAGTAGCCTTTGCGGCCTTTGTGTTTACAGTCGAGGCAGAACACTAGTGGAATTCTGCTAAGCCTATTCTAATGGTTAGGTATCGAGAACTGACATGGGAGATCTTCATGGATGCTTTCTGTAGGAAATATATTCTGGATACAGCTCAGCGGAAACTACAGACAGAGTTTCAGAGCTTGACTCAGGGAAGTAAGTCTGTCGATGAGTATGAATCGCGGTTCAGATCTCTAGGCAGATATGATCTCGATACTATGGATAATGAATCGAGGAAGGTCCGTAGATTTATGGAGGGCCTAAGACCACAGATTAGAGCTCGATTGACCCCGTTGGATATCTCGGTTTATGAGGATGCAGTTAGACGGGCTCAATTATGTGAGCAGGATTATGAGCTTCATGTTTCAGAACTTGGAAAGAGTGGTAAGGGTAGAGACAGAGACCGAAAGAGATCTGGTGATGATAGAGGTCACAGAGAGGGGAAGAGGCCTTTTGGTGGGCGACAAAGGATCGATGAGTCACGGAGTCGGGCAATTAGACCCCCTGTGCATCCGACAGCAACTTCGACTCAGGGTATTGTGATTGGAGGCCCTCGGCCTAATCCCGATCGGTGTAGACTTTGTGGAAGACTTCACAAGAACCGACCTTGTTATAGGATGTCAAGAGCATGCTTTAGGTGTGGTAAGCAGTTGAAGTATCTTCTCAGAAGGGTAAGGAACTAGAGAAAGTTCCACTTATTACTCCTATTTCGAGAAGGAGAGCCACAGCTGAAGAGAAGGGGAAGCAAGTCGTCGACCAAGGCAGAGTGTATGCGCTTGACCAGGGCACTGCAGATGCTTCACCAGATGTGGCGAAATGTACAATTCTGATTTTTAACCTTGAAGCATTAGCTCTATTTGATCCTGGTGCAATGTATTCATTCATATCACCATCGCGTGCATTTAAATTATCAGAGTTTATGAAACCTGCACCTTTAGGTAAAAAGTTGATAATTAGCACACCAATGGGAAATAATCAAATGACTGAATTTGTGTGTAAGCAATGTAAGTTAAGGGTAGGAGATAAGAGTATGACAGCCGATCTTATCCTGTTAAGTATATTTGATTTTGAGGTAATATTAGGAATAGATTGGTTGGTTACAAATCATGCTATCTTAGATTATCATTCTAAGACCATAATGTTTTCTCTACCTGAGAAACATATTGTAAAGTTTTCTGAGTATATATAAAAGAAATAGTTATGGCAATCAAAGGAATATTACTATGATGAGAAGAATACAATATTAAATTGATTGCATAATATTGTTTTGAAGGTTTTATTCGTACGTGGTTGACATGGATAAGGCACAACCGGAATTGATTGGCATTCCTGTGATCAGAGAGTTTTCGGATGTCTTTCCGGATGACTTGCCAGGGTTACCACTAGACAGAGAGATGGAGTTCTGTATTAAATTGGTACTTAGTACTGAGCCTATATCTAGACCATCGTATAGGATGGCTCCAGTTGAGTTGTTGGAACTAAAGAAGCAGTTACAAGATTTGTTGGATAAAGGGTTCATTAGTCCGAGCGTCTCACCCTAGGGAGCTTCGGTCTTATTCGTTAAGAAGAAAGATGGAAATCTCTGACTATGCATAGATTACCGGTTGTTGAATAAGGCTACCATTAAGAACAAGTACCCCCTTCCACGTATTGATAATCTGTTGGATCAGCTTAGAGGAGCACAAATCTTTTCTAAAATCGATCTGAGATTTGGGTACCATCAGTTGAGGATTCAAAGTGGAGATGTACCCAAGACAGCCTTTCATACCCATTATGGTCACTATGAGTTCTTGGTTATGCCTTTCGGGTTAACGAATGCTCTTGCAGCTTTTATGGCTTTGATGAACAATGTGTTCAAGCCATACCTAGACCCATTTGTGATCGTCTTCATCGATGATATATTGGTGTATTTGAAGTCTAGGGAGGAACATGAGCAGCATTGGAGTATTGTTCTGCAGACCCTCCGAGAGAAGCAATTATATGCTAAGCTCAGTAAGTGTGACTTTTAGTTAGAACAGATATCATTTCTGGGTCATGTGGTATCGAAGGACGGGGTGTCTGTTGATCCGTCCAAGATAGAGGTAGTAGTTCAGTGGGAACGACCCAGGACAGTCACTAAAATCAGGAGTTTTTTGGGTTTAGCTGGGTATTATAGACGATTTGTAGAAGGCTTCTCGAAATTAGCTGCTCCTTTGACTCGTCTCACTCGAAAGAATGTTGCATTTTAATGGGATGATAAGTGTGAGAAAAGCTTTAGAGAGTTGAAGCAGCGACTGAACACCGCACCGATTCTCACCATTCCGACCAGCTCAGGAGGTTTCTCTGTATATACAGATGCATCGAGACAGGGACTGGGCTGTGTATTGATGCAGGATGGGAAGGTAGTTACTTATGGATCCTGACAACTTAAGGACCATGAGAAGAACTATCTGGCCCATGATTTAGAGTTGGCAGCCGTAGTGTTTGCACTAAAGATATGGCATCACTATTTGTATGGTGAGAAATTTCAGGTATTTACTGATCACAAAAGCCTGAAATAGCTGTTTTCACAGAAGGAATTCAATATGAGGCAACGTAGATGGTTAGAGCTTCTGAAGGACTATGATTGTGAGATCATGTATCATCCAGGCAAAGCGAATATAGTTGTCAATGCTTTGAGCCGTAAGAGCCTTGGGATGGTATCATACATGATGATCAGGGAACATGAGCTGCTAGAGCAGTTTGCGAGTCTTAGTTTAGATGTGACACCTTCTGATACTGACACATATTGTGTGATAGCTAGTATGAGATTAGACCCAGATTTGATTGACCGAATCAGACAAGCTCAGCATATTGATCACTTTTGTGTTGATATGGCTAGTCAAATTCAGATGGGTACTGGTGTCGATTTTGAGTTAAGCACTGATGGATTACTGAGATTCAGAGGCAGAGTGTGGGTTCTCAATGATCCTGAGTTGAGAAAACTCATTTTGTCCGAAGCTCATTCATCACGTTATACGTTGCATCTGGGGAGAATAAGATGTATCAGAATCTCCGAAAAATGTATTGGTGGTCAAGGATGAAGAGGATGTGGCGGAGTTTATGGCTAAGTGTTTGGTGTGTTAACAGGTTAAGGTAGAGCATCAGAAGCCCGCTGGATTATTACAGCCTCTACCTAAACCGACATGGAAATGGGAACACATCACCAATGATTTTATCATGGGTTTACTGAGGACCCAACGGAACCATGATGCCATTTGGGTGATTGTGGATAGATCGACGAAGTCAGCTCACTTCTTAGCTATGAGAGCTACGGATACTCTGAGTGCGTTGGCGAATCTGTATGTACAGGAGATTGTGAGGCTACATGGCGTTCCAGTGAGTATTCTATCTGACAGGGATTCCCGCTTCACTTCCCACTTTTGGGAACACTTTCAAGAAGACATGGTAACCAAATTGAGCTTCAGTACAGCTTTCCACCCTAAGTCCGATGGTCAGTAAGAGAGAACTATCCAGACTTTGGAGGATATGTTGAGAGCTTGTGTGATGGATTTTAGAGGCTCTTGGGATGACCATTTTCCATTAGCCGAGTTCGCCTATAACAATAGTTATCATTCAAGTATTAGGATGGCACCATATGAGGCGCTATATGGTCGTAGATGTCGATCTCTTATTGGATGGGAAGAAGTAGGTGACCTAAAGATGTTTGCTCCCGATTTGGTGCAGCAAGCCTCTTAAGATGTCTGGTTGATATGTGACAAACTGAGGACAGCTCAGAGTAGGCAGAAGAGCGATGCTGACAGGAGATGCAGACCTTTGGAGTTTATGGCCGGTGAGTCAATATTCTTGAAGGTATCTCCTTCTAAGAGGATTATAAGATTCGGGAAGAAGGGTAAGCTAAATCCTCGCTACATTGGACCATTTGAGATATTGGATCGAGTGGGAGACAAGGCTTATAGGTTTGCGTTGCCACCGAAGTTAGCGAGTGTGCATAACGTCTTCCACATTTCGATGCTTTGGAAGTACTATCCAGACCCAGCACATGTGATTCAGTATGAGCCGTTGGAGCTCCTAGAGGATATGGCATATGTAGAGAAGCCGATTCGGATTTTGGACAGGAAAGAGAAGGTCTTACGATCTAAGACGATCTCTCTGGTTAAGGTTCTCTGGCAGTCCCACACTTCAGAGGAAGCTACGTGGGAATTGGAGACCTTGATGCGAGAGAAGTATCCAGAGTTATTCGAGGACTGACTTGGTTCTAATTTGGAGGACCAAATTTCTTAAGGGGGGAGGAAATGTAAGACTCGAACTTTGTGTTATTTCTTTAAGAATAAATCATTTGGAATATGTAATTATGATATATTGATCTATAAGAAGAAATAATACAATTTCGAATTCATATGATGTAATTGGAAGCCGATAAGTTTTAAAATACCGAAATAAGAGCTTTGGTAAATTCAAAATAAAACGAATGAAATTATCTTAAATCGATTGAAAATATAGACTCATAACGCAAAAATATAGGGAGTCCAAGAAGGGAAGTTAGTCCAGAAATGATAACTCTGAAATTACCCCACTTTGGGAATTTATCTTGGAAATATGGAAAAATATATTTTCGGAGAAATAAACATAAAATATGACAAACATATATATTTGAACTAATAAATATAATATATATATATATATATATATATATACATGGGTGTGAATATTAGTGTATAAAATACATTATGATAATATAATATTATTATAATAATATAAAATATTTGTTTATTATTATTATAATAATATTATATTGAGATATTTTATTTAATTAGGGTATTATATTATAGTATAATATAATATATATATATATATAGAAAAAAAAAGAATTGAAAAAAAAGAAATCTGAAAAAAAAAGATGAAAAACGAAGAAAAAAAGAGGAAACTGAAACCGAAATCGTGAGGAGAAGAACCCAAGCACCCGATTCCTGCCTTCCGTCTCTGGCGAGCAACGACGGAGAGAGAGCGCAGGGAAGAGACCGGCGAAGAACGATCGACCTCCAGGCTATCACGACCCAATACTACCAAAATCGGTACAAATTTTTCGTTTTTGGAAAATCTTTCTTACCTCCTCGTGATATATCCCTCTAAACAGGTCGGGCTGTGAATCAATATCGATATACCCTTTGTAACCATTAAAATATCACATGTACATATATATATATATATATATATATATATATATATATATATAAATATATACTGACATCAATCATATTATAATAGAGTGGTCGGTATGTTTATACATCATATGATTCTATATTTACATCCCCAAATATTCTTTCATATACAATACTGTGCTGTAAGCATACTGTTACAAAATTATGTATGACCGTCGATGGGAATCACAGAAAATCAGCTATGCCGTCTACTCTCTACACCCGCTATCTCTATGGTGGAAAAACTGAAAGTGGGTGGAAAATGAAAGGGTGAGCTCCACATGCTCAGTAAAGCAATAATACAAACGGGTAGATAGCTATACTATCTACATGCTGATAAGAAATCGGGATATATGTGAGCATGAGGTAAAAACAATGATATGCCATATATATATAATATCATCTATTCTAAAACAGAAAATTGGCATATAAAACATGGAATGATTCTCATGTGAAAACCTCTCATGCTCAAATGAAGCAATACTTTTTAAAACACCTCATTTGGGTTAAATATAATACACTCAAGGAATTAAATCCATTTCAATAAAATAATTTATCTTAAAATTTCCGTTATAAAATCACCCTCTTCACAGGGTTACAAATCATGAAAGTTTTCATAAAATCCCTCTATGGGAACAATCAAAATTCAATTGAAATCATAAGAAAATCGGGGCCTGACCCCTCCCTCGGGTCCACACTGGTCTATCAAGACAAATAGTTATATCATGTGAGACATGTAGGTGACTATATCGGTAATATCCAGGACTATAGCCATAACCTCGTGATCCCTGGCACACAGATCCTAGTGTGCGGGGTGTCACACCTAAAACGGGAGGTGGGTCGATCCTACCCGCCAGAATAGCATAATATCAGGATTGTGAGGGCAAGACTTGCTGTCTCGTGGCTAATGCCACTCCACTCCAACAATCCCTACGGTACAACGTTTTCCGCGTGACATACACAGTACAACGTACTCCGTGAACCCAAGCTAAATCAGGGGTGCCTGTAATAGGTCTTATCCACCCATGTCAAGTATGTCTCAGTATGCACGTGTGAGCATATCATCTCAATGTGACACACAGTCTACAGGAGGCTCCAACACGGCTATATGCATGTCATATAAATTCATGTGCGAGCGAAGCTCTAGCACAGCTCCATGCATATTCATGATATCTGAAAACCTCGTGCGAGCGAAGCTCTAGCACGGTTTCATAGAAATCAATAAAATCTGCATACGAGCAGCGCTCCAGTACGACTTAAACTGATTATAAATTCAATTCAAATCCACGTACGAGCATTGCTCTAGCACGGATATGTATAAAAACTCAATGAAAACCTTGTACGAGAAAAACTCCAATACGATAGTCGTATGAAATAAATCCGTAAAATAGTGCAAGTAAGGCTCCAGCACTCTGTGTATGAGTTAAAATATAAAATCCAGTGCGAGCAGAGCTCAAGCACGGTTTCAACTCATTTAACACTGATAGGTGGCTCAATTTTATCAAAACATGTTAAATAAATATCAATTGGCACCTATCCTATGCCTTTTCACTTAAAACATGAAAATAATAGCCAACCTATCCATAAAATTGCTTTAATTAAAGTAATATCATCATGAAAACATTAAAATCATAAATTTCATGCAATTTCATAGCCTTACTACCCTTTTTGAAATTTTCCTAACTGGGGGTAAAATAGTAATTTGTCATTATTTCCATATTTTTCTACAAAAATTATTATTTTGTTTTCAGGTAGCCTAATGAATTTAACGTAATGTAAATCCCCTCGAAACTATGTACAGCTACCTCTAAGTGCTCATAAAATTCCTTTACCCGGAATCACGCGTGAACTTATCCCGACTCGGTCGTACCAGGTTTCTCAGTCCAATTCGCACGTCTACAGAACTGCATATAACCACATATGGGTTCAGTTCAAATTTACTGATCAGTATTTCACTCTTACTGATCGAATCTAAAGCTATGGACCCGTTTTACTCTATTAGGCCCGATTGCACTTTAATGGGCCTTGACCCCTTTTTTTAGCCCGTTTTCACTTTTTAAATCCCTTCTTCGGGTTTACTGGGCTCATTTGGCTTATCAATAATCATCGGACTTCGTTCCAAACTCATTGGATAGCCCGCATACTATTTACGATAATTACTTTAAAATTTCGAATAAAATTCCTTTTTATGCAGAATTAATCCGTAAATTCCGTAAAATAATCTTAACTCTGCATTTAAGGGCTCATATTATCGTAATTAAAATGTACTTACCCAATATGATATGGGGTACGAAAATCGGAGCTAAATCGGCTCTCGTTCGGGCTCTGTAGTAACATACACAATTATATAAATCTGGGTCATTTTTCAATAAAATAATATTAAATTGAATTCTCGGGATTTATACGCAGGTCAATCCCGACCCTCGGTCACTTACCCGAATTTTGAGTCATCCCCGGGTAATTTTCTTTCCTTTTTCCCTTTTCTTTCTTTTCTTTTTTTTCCTTTTCTTTTTCTTTTTCTTTTCTTTTTCTTTTTTTTCTTTTCTCCTTTTCCTGGCTACGGTGTCGTATTGGCCCGTTTACCGTCGCCGGTAATCCCGACCGTCTCGTCGGTCGCTAGTGGGCTCAAAAGAACCGCCTCGACTAGGGGATCATTCGGTTGGGTCGAATCAGAGCTGGGGCACCGCAGTTCGCTGGAACCGACGCGTTTCTTCCTCGAAACTTTCGTCCACCGATTCGTCGAAAATAGAGGCCGTCAGCTCGCGTTACCGATACCGTTGGAATCGCCGGGCTTCGCTCTATCGTCTCTGACCGTTAGTTGGGTCCGTCAGTCGCCGACAGCTCGTCGGGGGGTTCGGGTTCTTCACGGGTTCGGCTGGGTTTCTGGGTTGGTTTCGCGAGTCTTTCTCTCTCCTCGATTTTTATTTTTCAAATTTTTTGTTTTTTTAATTATTAATTCATTTATTATTATTTTAATACATTAAAATATATTAAAAATACCCAAATATCTCAAAAATATCTTAAAAATTATTATTTAATTCATTTAATCAATAAATAAATTTATCAGTCTATTTTACTCTTTTCGGTATATTTTTCGATTATTTTCGAGATAATTTTTCGAATTAAAAATCTCGATTAATTTCGAATCAATTCCAATTAATTCTTGTAAATTTCAATAAATTTATATCTAGATCAATTGAACTCGAATTTAAATATTTTCCTCGGTATTGATCCAGATTTCACAAATTTCATATTTTAATGAAAATTACTTATCGAATTTATACCGAATTTTGGTCTTTTGACCATTTTACCCTTGCACGTGTTTGGGACCAAATTAAATCGACTTTCTTTCATAAATCCACAATCTTTTCCTTATTTCCAATTCCTTATTTTAAGTCAACTCAATTAAATTCATTAAACGAACTTGTTGCTTCCTTGTTTTCTCGATTTATCCTTATTCGATTTTACGCACGTTATTTCGTTTCATTAATATTTATCAGATCCGAATCAACCATCTTATGAATCCATTAACATATAATAATGTCATACAATATGGAAATCATAAGAATATCATACAAAGATGTAGATCTCACACAGGCAACCTCCAAGCAGTTCGACGTGCGGCGGAACACCGAAAAGCGGCAGATCAAAGGGAAGATAGCCGCGAGAGAGAAGAGGAGAATTGGACAGCACTAGCGTCGATTTGGCCCCAGCCCATCTAACCGAAGACTCCCCTGGTGAAGTCGCGTCGAACGGTTGCAGAATCGGCCCGAGGACCGATCGAAAATGCAGGCAATGACGAAATCGTCCCTGAACCAATTCGGACCGGTTCAATGTAAAAGGGGTTGAACCGGTCCAAACCCGTTCAGTAGGAGAGAGAAAAAATTGAAAAAAAATTCAATGTCGCCCCAACACAACAGTAGATCGGTAAGCGGTCGAAATTGATTGATTTATTTTTCAAAAAATTAGTTTGAATTTATATTTGACCGAATTAACCGGTTTAAATATATTAATGTGTAGCGCGACGATAGACGACAAACACGAGTTCTAGCGAGCCTCAATTTACATGCCATCGAGAAAATTCGGGTAAGTGATCGTCACATACTATAACTTGAATATTCATACGAAATTAGAATTAATCGTATCTGAAATAGAAATTGATCGCATAAGTTACAGATTAATTTCGTATAAATTATTGTATGTTTGAAATTAAAACATCGATGATCGTAAATGATTAAATGAACGATCTAAAAGGCTAGAAAGGCTTAAGGTGGCACGATGAGGGTATTAGGCCCATTAAGGAGCAATTGGGCCCATTAAGGGTAAATTGGGCCCAATATGTTAAATTAATTGTAAAAAAGTGAAAAAGAAGTATATCGAGGTGAATTGATGTGATTGGTAATTATCTACAGTTCCCGAAGATATATACAAAGCCAGATAGATTGAAATACGAAAAGCGTAAAAAGGTGAAAGAGCAATCGACGTGATTCTAGGCAAGGGATCTTTGCCAGCTCTTAGAGATAGCTATATGTATTTTTATCGTCATTTACATACCCTTAAATTCCGTATAGAGTATGGATATGAAATTTCTGGATAGTACCCAAATATGAAAAAGTTATGAAAATACCCCTAGACCCGGGAAAAAATTTAGAAATGCATAAAGTGCATGAACTTGACATTTTATATGTGAAAAAGAGGTTTTGTGGAACCAAAATGATAGACTGGCTCACGATTTGACTGTATGCGTTAAATTGCACGTTTTTATGAAATATGATTTGATTGGCAAGTGATTTGATGGGATGTTGCCCTCTCACTCTGTTTTGCACCATTTTACGTATCACACTCGGTTTTGAGTACCATTGTTGTGGGAAATAGAACGAGCTGTCTATTTGTGTGTGTGAAATCGTGCTGGAGCTATGAAGTCTGTGGATTTATCCAGATCCGCTCGCACTTGATTTTGATGTGACATATGAACAGACCGTGCTAGAGCACTACTCGTACTGGACTCTATTGTGATGTATGATTCAGATTATGCTGGAGCCCTCGTATTGGACTGTGTGTCACACTGACTTACTCGCACTAGATCTGAGACGACAGGCTATGGTCGATAATTTATTTGGTTGGGGTGGTGAGCTTATGACTCAGGCACCTACAACTGTGTGAAAATTGTATTGTGGTTCACGGAGTATGTTGTACCATGTAGACAACATGGAGTACACTGTACCGTGCAACTATGGGATGTGAGGATTGTGTCTTTGGACTCGGGCATGCTTTGTCATTGCTCTGATTTGTGATAGTCCTTAGATAAGAGCCGATGGTTAGACTAATCCCCTCCTTGGACTCTCAGATACCCTTGGACACCTAGCTAGTGATAGCTCGAGGTCTCGAACTTTGGCCAAATGTCTTATGGATTTGTGTGGATCCCTGCCTAGTCTCACCTGTTTCTATTGGTTTCTATAACGAAACTAATTATGATTTGATTTCTGTGATGAAACCGTTTGAAATTAGAATATGATTTAAAATGTGAATTTCAATACTAAACACAAAAATATTTTACTCTAAACGAGTTTTGACATTCGATTTTTTGCAGTAAATTGCTATGTGTTTTACTATAATGGTGTAACCGTCTTGGGTCTATCCCACTGTACCACAGCCTCTATCTTAGATGGATCCACTGATACACCGTCTCTTGAGACTACATGACCCAAAAACGATATCTCACTTAGCCAAAAATCACACTTGTTGAGTTTAGCATACAACTCTTGATCTCAGAGGGTCCACAATATTATTCTCAAATGCTGTGCTTGCTCTTCTCTGGACTTTGAGTACACCAATATATCATTTATGAAGACAATCACATATCTGTTCAGGTATGACTTAAACACATCGTTCATTAATGTCATAAATGTTGCAAGAGCATTCGTCAACCCAAATGGCATAACTAAAAACTCATAATGGCCATAACGGGTCCTAAACACTATCTTGGGTACATCTCCACTCCGAATCCTCAATTGATGATACCCAGACCTCATATCAATCTTCGAAAAGACCTGTGCTCCCTGAAACTGATCTAATATATCATCAATCCGTGGAAGGGGGTATTTGTTCTTGATGGTAGCCTTATTCAACAACCGATAGTCTATATACAGTCGAAGACTCTCATCTTTCTTCCTTACAAACAGAACCAGTGCTCCCCAAGGCGATACACTCGGTCTGATAAACCCCTTATCCAACAGGTCTTGCAACTATTTCTTTAGCTCCTCCAATTCCACTAGAACCATTTGATACGGTGGTTTGGATATTGGTTCAGTTCCAGGCACCAAATCAATAAAGAATTTCATTACTCTATCAGGTGGCAACCCTGGTAATTCTTTCAAAAAGAAATCAGGGAATTCTCTCACCACTGGGATGTCAACTATATCCGAATACACCTTATCCAAATCAACCACATAGGCTATAAAACCTTCAACATATCACAATTACATTTGATTAGTAAAATCATTCATCCTTGGACATAATTTATTACTTCTTTCATTACTTAGCAAAGCTTACAATACACATAATGAATGCGTGGCACCAAAATCAATCGATGATAATGCTTCAAAATTAAAGACTAGGATGGTACCTTTAATCACATCCTTAGAAGTCTCTGTAGAAGCCTGGTCTAAAGCAAACACTCACCCACGACCAACAACTTGTTTTCCTTTCTCTTCAGTTGTGGCTTTCCTCTTAGGTGTAGGTGTCTCAACCGTAGTTTTCTCTGGCTCTTTGCCCTTCTAAGGGGCTGTATCAACCAACATTGTGCCCTGCTTTACGGCATCTATAGCATAATCTCGTCATAGGACATGGTCTACCCCCATGATATATACCACACATCCAACATTGCTCGGTGGTAGGTCTGGGTCTACCAATAATAATGCCCATGCTCCTCAATGCTGGAGAATAAGTTGGATGTACTGGAGGCTTCGCAGGCCCCTCTTGCATCTTCTCAATCTTAGGCCCTTTACTAAATAACCTTTGGCCTTTTTGAAACCCTCTGTCATCAGTTGACCTCTTTCGGTCTCTATCTCTGCCCTTACCACTCTTACTCAACTCGGAGGCATTTAACTCATAATCTTGCTCACATAGTTGAGCTCTACTACTGCCTCATCGTAGGTGGTAATGTCTAATAGAGCTAATCGAGCGCTAATGGAAGGTCTCAGTCCCTCAAGGAATTTCTGAACCTTTCTGTCCTCAAGATACAGTGATGTATTTATATTAGTACTGGGATGTAAACCAATGTAAACGAACATAAAAGTTCTGTAAATTATCATAAGTATAACTTCATATTATGGATGCATGAGAAGTCAATGAATTAAAGTATATGGGAGTGATCGACTGACATCAACTCATAGCCCAACTGTCTGTATGTGTAGTCGTGATGTGTGGGAATTATTGATATAAATGTAAGGAATTTGGGTCACGACACATATTCTACGGGATTTGGCATGTGTGGCCTGTGCGGACTCTGGACCTCCGTGGTGCGTGCCATATGCCACTTGGTGTACATTTAGTCCCTCATGGAGTATGTATAACTGCGTTGGGTATTTGTGCCACTCGGTGCCTTATTTTCGCCATCTTTTAAGTGGCTTAGGGTACTGTACGACCCTGATCCAATCTATAGTCCCCTTACCATGGCCATAGGTATACTGTCTACGTGGATTATCTACGCAAAATTTCTACGTAAACTATCTACGCAAAATTCCTACGTTAACTATCTATGCGAACATGACATTTATTACTATGTGTCTCTGTCTGGTCCCCATGATATTATCCAATATGATTTTAAGAATGATTATTAAGTTACGTGTTTCATATAGTACATGTTTTGACTCGGTTTTGAAATGAACTACGCGGTATATGCTACGCGATTTATATGCTAAATGATTTAAAAGCTACGTGATTTCTATACTACGGATTTATATGCTACGCGTTATATGCTACGTGTTTCTAAACTACGTGATTTTTTGTACTACAAGATTTATACACTATGTGTTATATGCTACGTAGTTTATAAGTTATATGTTATTTGAACTAAACTGAGCTACATGATTTTAAAATTATATGTTACAATGTTTTATTCCTACGTGTTTTATTTCTAAGACTACTTTAAACGCATGTCTTATTGGGCTTGAAGAGCTCACCCCTTTCCTTTCTCTCTTCTAGATTATCTTAAGTGATTCACCGGCTTTACCTGTTGTACAGTGGTCGTGGGCGAGTGGACCCGTCCCCTTTTTGAGCTACTTTTGTACGAGTAAGGTATACTTTTACTTTACTGCCAAACTTTATGTAAAGCATAGATAGACATTGTACAGAACATTTGGGATGTAAGTTAAGTAAGATTGATTGTAAATAGAGTTGTAAATACGCAGTTCGCATAATATTGTATATCCCAGAATGTTAAAGTATGGAAATGAGAATGAATGTACTGTTGAGTAAGAAAAAGAAATTAAAATCAACTGGTTGCAATTATAAATTCGTTTTGTACCTTGCAGGAGGGTAAGGATAAAAATACGCCATTATGCTGGCAAATTTTTTACGAAAAAACAGGGTTAAGAAATCGACACTAATAGGAATACAACTTAAATAAAGGATTTCAAAAGTTAAAATTGTGGATCAAATGGTACTAAAGTGGTAAGACTTGGGTACTTAAGGGTCCCAAGTTCGAACCACGATGGGGACGCGTCCTTGGGGAATAAAACCTTGAGACTTTCGCTGCGCAGCCAAAGAGGACAATACGTTGAGTAGGACTATGGGGGCCACCTCTTGAATCCTGCGGGAACAAAGTGTCATACAGTCATCACATGTGTCATCATCCTAACCTTACTTGTGGAGTCAAAAAACTCCACTGGCGGTGTATATGATATTAATCTCATAAAAATTGAATCTTAACTAATTATGAAACTTTTATTAATTTAATTTAGTACCTTATGTGTTAAAATTTAAAAATATATTATTTTAAGCATAATTAACTAATTTAGTTTGATAATTATTTTATTATTATGTTTCATTAATATGTTTGACTCAATAATATTTTTATTAAAATTGATAATTATAATTCTAATTACAATTTTTATCATATTTATATACATATACTATAGTATCATATGTGTTAATGGTCAAAGTGTAAAAATTGTATCCTAAGTAATTATGAAATTTTTATTAATTTAATTTTAGTGACCTATACTTAAAATTTAAAAACTTATTATTTTAATCATGATTAACTGATTTAATTTCATAATTATTTTTATTATGTTTTATTAATTTTTTTAAACTCACAAAGTCTTATTGTATAAATATATTTTTTTAGTGAATTATATCAAACACAAAATATGGCTCATATGGTAAGAGTTTTGTATGGAAATTAAAGGGTCAAGGTTTAAACCCCACAATCTTAACATGTTTTGCTAAGTATCTTATACATTCTAATTGGACATGCGATCAATTAGTGTATATAACGTTTTTAATTCAACATTCTAAATTTTTAATGAGACATTTGATTAATTAGTGTATATAATTATATTTAATGCAATAATGTTAATATTATGATTTATGTACAAACAAAAAACAAACTAGAAATAAAATTGAGCTAATTAGTTGACCAATTATTTATATTAAGTATTTTCTTAAAGATAATTGGTACTTTTTTTCATAATATCTACTTTGCAATTGATGAATATAATTTATATCTAACATTTTATAACAAATATATAGTAAGCAAATTAAAAAAGTAAAAAACAATTTGTCAAATAATAAATATTAAAATGTAAAAATTTTATTTATATAAATATTTATTAAAATTTAAAATTATATAAAAATTAAATTAATTAATACATTCAATTTTTTTTTTTAAGAATGTTCATAATTTATAAAATTTCAAATAATTTGAAGTCGACCTGCTAAATCCACCAGACTCGAATCGGGACAGAATCCGAAACCTGGATTGAACTCGAAAAAAACTCGAACTTAAAAAAGCTCGAACCCAAAAAAGTTCGAATCTGAAAAAAACTTGAACTAAAAAAAAATCTAAACCTGAAAAAGTTTGAACTCGAAAACAACCTGGACCGAACTCGCCCGAACTGGCCTATTTGTCACCTCTACAAATGAGACTTGGTTCTATCATGTGAATTAGTTGTTTAAATAACTTTTATTTGTAATGAAACTCTTATTCATTTGTTTTGTTTTCTCAATATTTTGGTGCACATATTGATTATTGAGAATAAAAATAGTTTATGGACCTAGAATAAACATAAGGTTTATTCATTGAGTTATGTTATCACATATAGATTGACATTAAAGTGATGAAATATATTGTAATATATGGAAAATACTACTCATTCTTAGAGGACCTATCACCATGATTCATGTATTTTGTTTCTTTAATTTAAGCATAAGGATTCATAGATCATGGATGGAATAGCAAGTATAATAAAATATACTGACCAAGTAGGAGAATGTAAGTTACCTACATAAGTTATTCACTTAATTGGTAGTGTTTTATGTGAAATAAAAGACTTGAGGTAAGATATATATTCTTTTAAAACTTCCAATTAAGTGGTCCTATATTTTATTATTATTTGATAATTTTTAAAATTATTAATCCATATTTACAGTGAAAACTATCCACTAAAAGAGTTACATTTTTAATGGAAAGATATATATATAAAGAAAATAAAGGGTATTAGGTCCCTAATCTAAGAATTCTTTAAAACATATCATTAGTGAGATTGCTTAACAATAGAAAATTAAATACTTAGAGAACAAAATCTTGTCGTAACTCAAATTATTTGTATCAATGGTTGAAGGTTAGTATCTTATTTTGTATTTTGGTTTATGATATGTTGTTTATAATGTTAACGCATTTGATAAATCACTTAATATTCTATCGAGCAGAACATTCAAACTTATAATTATGAGACTCAAATGATATGATCATCAATCTGTTAAAAGTAAATAATAGTTTGATCAATACGTTCCTAGCGATATTTTCTTATTTTGGAAATATGATACCATAACTGTTTGGCATATGACTCGCTTAAAATTAACTAAATAATCAATATAATTAAAAAAATGTTTCAATTGTCCTTTTGTGATTTCAACAAACCACCTTTTAATTTCATGAAGGATGAAGTGTAATTTAACTAAAAAATAAATTTAATTGTTTCTTTTATTTGAACAAAACAACATTTCATCTAAAAACTATCTTAAAAAGCAAGTTTGGAAAAAGGGTTTCCAGATTTGTATCTATTGTCTCATTAATCCACCAACCTAGTATATTTGGGTTGCATTGTTTCATTGCAATTAAGAGATTCATAGCAAATTAACATTTTTATAGCAGATCTAGAACTTACTGTAACATATATGTACTTACATAAATATTTTATAATTTTTTACATATTTTCATCATACTTTTGGACGGACCGTTGGCTAGACAAACCAATCATGGATCAAATTGAGGACTTATCCGAGCTTATTGACGTCAAGGAGAGAGTTACTATATAATGGACGTAGGAAGTTGGAACACCGAGTTATTGTTTACTCGTCGACCACTTGATATTGCACTAAAAGTGGTGGGTACACCTTTGTCGAGAGCGACAAAATGGCAGACATGTGGGTATGTAGCATCTCGGTAGATGGAAAATTTTCCTTGAAGTCAGTTTATAAGATGATTATAAGCTTAAAAAATAGATGAAAATGTTTGAATCTGGGCTAGGTGTGGAAGCTTCCCATTCAACAAAGATGGACACACTTCTTTTGATTGGTAAGAAGAAACAGGCTACTATGAATATCTTACAATTCTGCTAGGGCATTGCAGACTCACTTATGTGTGTAATATGTGGAGCAAGAGAAGAAACGACACTTCATTTGCTAGGGGATTATATAAAAGCATCTCAAAGTTTGGAACAGAATAATGGGTCCGAATATCCTAACAGATTTCTTTAGTTTGAATCAGAGGGACTGAATTGACAAAATCTTGGAACAGAGAAGGGTGGTTGCTAATACAGTGATAGATTGGAGATGTGTTTTTAGTTGTGCTATGTAGAAACCATGGAAATGATGTGATTTACTTTTCAAGGCAAAGGAATTTCTTACACGGAAGTTGATAGGTTTATTAAGTACATATGGAAAGGAGCAAAAGAGATTCATAGGGTATATGAAAAAGAAAGAAATTCAGCTATAGAGTTAGTGGACGTGTGTTGGGTAGCATCGAAGGGTGGAACTGTAAAAATAAACACCAACGGTTCTTCCTTGGTATATTGAGAGCTGAAGGGGTAATAAGGTCCAGTTCAGGTGAATGGATTGAGGGATTTGGAGCTCATTTTGGTGCCAGTAAAAATGTGGTTGCCGAGCTGCAAGCTGTAAGATATGGGTTATTATTAGCTTGGCATAGGGTTTCGGGACTTGGTATGTAAGTTGGATGCTACAACAGCTATTAGACTAAATCAGATTGCAGATGTAAATTTTCATCCACTTGGTGGATTAATTAGGGACATTAGAGATTTATCGAGAAGCTCATGCGGATGTACATTCCAACATGTTCGTAGGGAAGAAAATTTTGTTGCAGATGCCATAGCAAAATCAGCATGTACTGTGGATGGGAACTATGAATGACTTCAAAATCCTCCCAGCTGTGTGAAACGGATCTTGGAGGCAATGCAGGAGGAGTTCTATTTCCTAGTAAGTTTAGATTGACTTGGTTTATGCTATTTCCCTTGTAACCAAAAATAATAACCGCATTGCGGCTCCTTTTATTGTTAGAAGAATTTCACAATCAATTCTCTGTTAAAATCTTACAATTATTTAACCACACTGTAAAATTATGTAACTTCAGCCTGGCTATGAAAATGGAAGAACGTGTTTCCCTTGAAAATTGAGGTGGCCGAACCCACAAAGACGTACAAAGAAAATTACTGAAGCGTAAAAGCATATCATTTCATCCCCGGTAATCCAAGAAACCAACAACAGTTTGCAACTCATTAGGAAAAAGAATACATCTTCAAGGCAGTATAGACAAACCCAATATATATATATATATATATAAAATAAATAATAGTGATGAAATATATAAAGAACTTGAAAAATCAAAATTAATGTTATAATCTTGTCTTTTTTTCTAGAAGCAGAGCATAATAGAATTCCAATTCATCCTTGCAGCTGTAAATGTGAATGTTTTGTGTTGTTTATCTCTATTGCTTTAATCAGATGTGGGCTTGGTCTTGGAGCGATAGAGGAGTTTCTTCTTCTTCGAGGTGGGATTGTCGATGGTGAGAACAACCTTGCCAGGCTCACCAATCTTGAAATTGTTGCTCACCACGGGTTCTTCTGAAGAGGCAACCTTCCTAGCCTTCTGGATTATTATTGTGTAGCTGTCTTCGGCACTGGGTACGAATTCTGCACCATACCTCACATCCCACCCAACAACTCTGACCTCCCATGTCAAAGAGCATGCCTGCAACTCACCAACTGATCATTTCAGCATTCAAGCAATTTAAAATACTAGATCAAATCTGCAGCCATGTGCACTAAACATAGAAGAATGAGTATGTTTTTTATACTTGATTTAATAGAACATAGCCTACATTAGCTTTGACGAGTATTTTTTTGTTTTTTATTCTCTCTTCAATTTCTAAACACATCATTATGCTGTCGCTGCAAAAGAACTGGCCTTACGGAAATGGTACAGCATATTTCAAACAAAACAATAGTGTCCAGAGGATCCAAAGATGGATGCCTTAAAAGAAGTTAGTACTAACCCGAATCCCAAAATTTTTTGCTTTGGATTCTTGAAAAAGTGAAAGCTACATTTGACCAAGAGACAAAAGAAAGGGCCCTTACCCCGGTAACTGGAATCTCTACAGTGTGCTTTGTCGCTGGTTTAACAGTTATCTCAGTAACGGCATCGGTGCTGGCGAATTCACCGTCTTTGCTCAATCCTCCATATTTGATTGGTATTTTCTCAGCAGCGATGTACCTTAAAGTAATTTCGTATAAATAAAGGTGTAGAGATAATGAAGCAAATTTTACCTTGATTTAGACACCAACCTGAAAAGGGTCTCAACCGATTTTGAAGGGCCAGCAAATACAAACTTGCTTTTTGTTCTTTGGGTCAAAAATGGACTTATCATCTTATTGACCGCAAGGTACCACCATGGCACATTGATGAATACCTAAACCAACCCGAATTCGGAACAAAGGTAAGATCCAACAACGCAATCTAAACAATTACTCTTGACAAAAAGAAAAATAAAAATCTTAATAATATCACATGAAAAGAGCAATAACAGTAATACCTGTCTGGCAACAAATTCTGGATAGTTGTCCTGGAGCAATTGAAGAGCATGTTTGGTAGCTTGTCTAAGCTCCCATTTAGCTGGTCCTGGGGAATTCTTCAAGTCATTGACCTGAACAATAGTACATACGCCACCGGGGCTGAAATCCAGTTTCCGAATACTCTTTTCTAGGAATTGGATTCTCCACCTCAAGAAATTTTGCCTCTTCTCTTCATCCGAAAATGTTTTCTGGTAAAGCTCCTTGTTTTGGAACTCCCCGTACACATTATAGCACACCGGATGTCCTTCCCTATCAAAACCATGCATAAATACAACCTTCTTCAGTTCATCACCCAAATCTTGTTCCACTAATTCATCAATGCCGAACTCCTTTCTCCAACGAATCGTGTTTCTGAGCATGGAAAATGCATCTTTTACCTTGAAATCTCTGGCTCTTAGAAATTTAAGGAGAATAACATCACTTCTTTCATCTGCAAGAAGTGGTATGCCCCATATAGATACCTCCTCCGGGGCCAGTTTGTCCTCTGTTTTAGCATGTTTTCCTCTGTCTTCCGAGACCACATCAGCCTTTGCATCTGTAGGCTCTTTAGCTGCTGCTAATTGCTCTGGTTGAACTGAAGAAGAGACTGAAACAATAGTCTCTTCAATGGCTTCTACGGTCTTGGCACCATCATCTTCCACTGTGTCAGAGTCAGCAGTAGCAGGAGCCTTCTCCTCAATAACCTCCGTTTCAACCAGATTAACGTTTTCTTCCTTCGCTCGTTCATCCTTTATTTCGGCTACAGTTTCAGTTTCTTTTTCTGTTTCCAGTTTTGGTTCGTCCGTAACCACTTCATTCTTTGGCTCCTCTTTGGCAGGTTCATTCTCATCCTCGGTCACCACGACCTCTTTTTTCTCGTCCTGTTTAACTACTTCTGGTAGTTGTGGCATTGCTATCTCGCCAAAGTCATGCTTTTTAAGCGCTTCTTGAACAAGTTGCTTAAGTTCTTCAAGCGCTTTCTTTTCATTCTCAAGAAGATCTGCAACCCTGCTGCTCTCTTCCTTGAAAGAACCCGACTGAGGAACATTTTCCTGATCATCACCATTGGGTTTTGATATCTCTGTCTCTAAAGCCTCCTCAGCCTGCTTTGGTTTTACCGGTTCTTCATCGCTTTCGGGTACCAGACGTGGCTCTATCGTTACTGCTGTAGCCGCTGGGGGTTTCTCAGTTTGCGGCACGTCAGGAACAACCAGCACCTCGTCTGCTTGCGGCACTCCATCCTGGGCTGTCTTCTGAACTTCGTCAGCCATAGCTAATGTTGATTCTTGATGTCAACTGGAATGTAAAATAAAAATAAAAAGATAGCTACTGAAACGGAAACCAGAGAGAGAGAAAGAGAGTAATATGTGTTGTTTGAGAGTGGAGAAATGGCAGATTTTAAAGAGATGGGAGAGAGAAGAGGCTTGCGGAGGTTAAGCAAGTAGTGGGGTTGGATTAAGGAGAAAAACAAGCTGTCAAGCTCATATCAGCCAGCTCGGAGTAATTTTCAATTTTGGGACCCACTACCATCCATTTTACAATCTGTCAAGCTTTTCAGTGTTCATTGGCAGCATAATCGGATGCCATTGCGCGATGTCCCAAAGGGCGTTACATAGAAATTATCGGCGCAGGTGGCGGCATTTTCATTTGAGGAATTGTGAGATTCCAAACAGGTGTTTTGTTGGGAGTTGTACGACTATGATCAACGATGGTTAACGTTGATGCTTGGGCCTACAAACAACCCAACTGCAACTGCAGATAGGCAAAAAGAGCAGAAATTCGACCGTTGATGCGTTGGACAATGGACACCTAGGATCCGTTTCACCTTTATGTGGAACCTACTAAGATGCCACAGTCACTTGCGTCCGTTAAAGAATTCCGTTGATATTTTCTAAATTTTTTTATATCACAGATCTTTTTATAAATTTTACAATCTAAAATTAATTTTTTTAGATTAAAAATGATATACAGTAAAATCCACCAAATAAAGATGATTCTCAAATTTAAATTTTATCTAAATATTTGAAAAAAAATTCAATTCAGACCACTTTCAATCAAACATTGATAATTTTTTTTTAAATGTATAAATTATTTTATCTAGGTGGAGTTTGAAATCTTTGTCAATTATCTAGTAACTTGTACTATGCACGAGTTTCATTTATTTATTTATCTAAACGTATAAGTAGATCTGTAAACAAATACATGCGATTTATTAACTTATATTTTTAAGTTGTAAAATAAGAATAACATAACCAAAATGTAAAATTAAAATATAATTTAAGTTTTTATTTTTAAAATTTAACAAATTTCATGCCATAAGATAAACAATAATTGATCAATAATAAAATATCTAAATATTTTCATCCAAATATTTTTTAAAAATACAAAATATGAAAGAAACTATTAAATTAAAATGTATAAGTTTCATCACTTGAAAAAATGTCTTTAGTTTTTTTCATTTTTGTTTGCTGTAGCTATTTTTACACAAATGCAAATTTATATAATTTTAAGAGATGTTTTATTTATTTAGGAGACACAATTATTTTGAATGACTAAATAAAGTACGAGAAAGTTAACTCATGCGTATAATTTTTTTATTTTTGGTAGGAGATTGAAGAATATTTTAATCTTCATCATTTTCTTGTCAATTTTTTTATGTATTTCAATTAGTATATGGTTCACATTTGATGGAAAATTATGTTCATGTAAAAGCCTAAATAAAATAGTTTTAGCTTTTAAGTAACTAATAGTTTTGAATATAGACAACTTATTAAAACAAAAGTTCTCAAAATGCTTCAAATAATGAAATCATGTATGTGTATATGGTTATTTACTTTTTATATTTTGTCAATGAAATAATAATTTTTTCCTGCATAAATTTTCTTATGAATGCGTGTAATTGTCTCTTTTAAACCCTTATGATAAAAGTTGTAATCATTAAGTTCCACTTTGAATATATATATAAACAACTTGTTAATTCTTCCAATTTTTTCAAAACTTTGGCATCACTATTTTTTTTTTCATTCATAGGAATTTAAAAGGTTGTTATGAAAATGGTATAATCCCTCTTTTTTTTTTTTATTAATTTCAAACAATCGATCAATTATACAATCGATTAGTTTTTCCATTAAGAAAAATAAATGAGGCACTACAATTCTTGTCCGATACTTTAACAGACAACTTATAAATGTGATCAGCCATTGATGTTGCCTCCTAAAACGACAACGGGGTGATGATTTCCACGTATTCAAGTTGCGCTAACGACAAAGAGATGCTGTTGATGCGATTTCTTCCACGTGTGCCTCGTATATTCTGCAAAAACAACGGAAATCAGGGGGCGCAGGGATTTGTCCCTGCACGCGCACTCCGATGATTAAGTTAGAAAGCTGTGTTTCTGTATATCGGAGAAAGGAAATGGGTTTAAGCAGAATCAAGGAGATTCAAGTTTTTCCGCCTCCCTGTCTGAGTACTCACCTGGGGTATTTATAGGTTTCTCCCGAGTCGGTTCGGGCTGAGGCCCAGGCGCGTGTCTGGGCCGCGACAGAGTCGTTTGGTACTCTGTCGCGATTCGGAGCTGGACGACTTTGCGGGTGAGTTCGGTGGGCGACAGAGTATATTTGTGAACTTCTGCTGCGGTCTATGCGGTATAGGTCTGTCGCAGTACAGGCGGTAGAGGTCTGTCGCAATGTATGCGGTAGAATTCTGTCGCGACCTACTGTGCCGCACGGAACCTATGCGACAGAGTCTCTATCGCCTAGAGACTCTGTCGCCTACCAAGCAACTGTGTCGCGTGGAGACTCTGTAGCTGTAACAGCCACGTGGCTTATCTTGTGTTTGACACGTGGCGGTCCCTGGTCGGTAGATCATTGTATACGTGGACTTTGATGATAGGATCACCATCAATTGCTCCCCACTCTTTGGTAGGAATATTTCCTGCGAAAGAGGATTCTTAATAGAAAGATATATTTTCGAAAAGAATTTTACATACCTTTCTGAGGCCTGACTATCACGACGCGAGCGCGTATCCAGTTCTTATGGCCTTTATGTTTCCATTGCCTGGCTATAGTAACGCAATTACTCCTCAGGGTCTTACGGCTCGTCTGATCTTTCACGCCTGGCCACAGTGACGCATAGCGCCTCAGGCTCTTACGGCTCGTCTGATTTTCACGCCTGGCCACAGTGACGCTATTGCGCCTCAGGCTCTTACGGCTCGTCTGAGTATACGCCTGGCCACAGTGACGCATAGCGCCTCAGGCTCTTACGGCTCGTCTGAGTATACGCCTGGCCACAGTGACGCATAGCGTCTCAGGCTCTTACGGCTCGTCTGAGTATACGCCTGGCCACAGTGACGCATAGCGCCTCAGGCTCTTACGGCTCGTCTGAGTATACGCCTGGCCACAGTGACGCTTTGCGCCTCAGGCTCTTACGGCTTGTCTGATTTTCACGCCTGGCCACAGTGACGTTATTGCACCTCAGGCTCTTACGGCTCGTCTAATTTTCACTCCTGGCCACAGTGACGCTATTGCGCCTCAGGCTCTTACGGCTCGTCTGATTTTCAAGCCTGGCCACAGTGACGCTATTGCAGCTCAGGCTCTTACGGCTCGTCTGAGTATACGCCTGGCCACAGTGACGCATAGCGTCTCAGGCTCTTACGGCTCGTCTGACAGATCTAGGCTTTTCCTTGTGCTTGTGAATTCTTTTCTTCTACTAAGGGCACCATCTTGGGTGACAGTACTCCAATTTCCACGAGGATCAATGCTTCAGCGCCGTATACGAGGCTGAACGACGTTTCTCCGGTCGACACCCGACTAGTGGTACGATATGCCCATAAAACACTAAACAATTTGTCCACCCATGCCCCCTTAGCTTGGTCTAACCTGGTCTTTAGCCCATGAAGAATAGTCCTATTACTGACTTCGACCTGTGGCTAATGGGAAAGGCCTCAGAATGTCCAAGCCCCATTGCGCGAATGGAATTGGCTGTATCGTACCCTGGGAGGGAGTTACTGGGGCTGTACCGTCTTCATTACTTCTTCTTGAGCCACATATTTATTGGCTCTAGCAAATAGGTCAGAAAGTGTCACCGGTTGGTCGAGGGAGAGGGATTCTTGCAACTTTTCAGACCTCGTCCCTTGCAACATTGCAGCCATGGCTACTCCTACCGATAGATCGTCAACATCCAAGGTTGCATCTCGAAAACGATCTACTTAGCTCTTCAAGGATTCTTTATTCCCTTGTTTTAGAGTGAGTAGGTAAGTAGCGTCCTTCTTTCTCTCGCTGTTAATCATGAAGACTTGCAAAAATTCATTTCGCAATTGGTCGAAGGATGAGATGGAACCTTCGCTCAACCCATTGAACCACTTCAGAGTGTGCCCAGACAATGTGAGCGAAAAAGCCTTGCAAATAATTTCATCTTCCCATCCATGCAGCAACATGAGGGACTCATAACTCTGTATGTGGTCATAGGGGTCTGCTTTGCCTGTGTAAGTGGCCATAGAAAGCATCTTGAACTTCTTCGGCAAAGGTTTGTTCATGATCTTCGGACTGAACGAAATCTTCCTTTTTTGACTATCATTCGGAGATACCAGTTTTCTCTTTTCCAAAATTCTTTGGACAACTTTCTCCACGTTTTTTGACCCTTGAACTGAGTATGCTCCCCTCCCTTCGGGTCTAGAAGAGTCCGACTGGTAAGCACCCCTTCCAGCACCTCCCATTCCGGGATTGACCTTGTGCCTTCCACGCACTCTCGGGGGTTGGGACTCTTCTGTCTTCGTCGCTCCCCGGACGTGTGACCTTCTAGCTGATACTCCCACTCGACTGGAGAGGTACTACGCCACGCGGGAGAACTCTGCAGCCTACGATCCGCGGGTGAGCTCTGCCGCATAACTGCTGGGGGAGAACTCTGACGCCTGCGTAATGCGGGAGAACTCTGCCGCCTATCTGCTGCGGGAGAACTCTGACGTCTGCGATCTGCGGGTTGGCTTAGCCGCATAACTGCTGCGGGAGAACTCTGCCGCCTACGATCTGCGGGTGAGCTCTGTCGCATAACTGGTGCGGGAGAACTCTGGCGTCTGCGATCTGCGGGAGAGGTCTGTCGCCTATCTGCTGCAGGCGAACTCTGCCGCGTCGGGTCTGCGGGTTGGCTCAACCGCATAATTGCTGCGGGAGAACTCTGTCGCCTACGATCTGCGGGTGAGCTCTGTCGCATAACTGCTGCGGGAGAACTCTGGCGTCTGCGATCTGCGGAAGAACTCTGCCGCCTATAAACCGCGGGCGAACTCTGTCGCATCGGGTCTGCGGTAGTATTTACTTCCAGTAACCCTGCCACAGGGTGATTCCTTTGATATGCGGTAGAGTTGGAAAACAGTCCAGTGGCAGTATTTTGCGCTCTTTCCCCTTGCCCAGCATTCACCATGGTGGAGGGTTTACCTCTCTCGTAGGTATGCCTTGGGATGTTTTCTCCCACCATCTGCTGCATTTCAGGGGGTAAACTAAACTGGGGGAGAACCTCTCTGAAAAAGTTCACCATAGCCTTCAATGCTGTCTTCGTCTCTTCATTCTGACGTTTCAGAGTCTCGAATTCCTCTAGAGAAACCGAGGCCACTCTGCCACCCTTTTCATTCTGTCTTTGTCCTTGCTCTGATCTGACAGGGGGACTTACAGAATTCTGCTCCCCTGTCTCCTCCGCCGCTGTAGAACGTGTCCTCACCATTTTAATAGGGAATCTGGCTTTTTGTTTCGATTCCCATAGACGGCACCAATTGATGTTGCCTTCTAAAACGACAACGGGGTGATGATTTCCATGTATTCAAGTTGCGCTAACGACAAAGAGATGCTGTTGATGCGATTTCTTCCACGTGTGCCTCGTATATTCTGCAAAAACAACAGAAATCAGGGGGCGCAGGGATTTGTCCCTGCACGCGCACTCCGATGATTAAGTTAGAAAGCTGTGTTTCTGTATATCGGAGAAAGGAAATGGGTTTAAGCAGAATCAAGGAGATTCAAGTTTTTTCGCCTCCCTGTCTGAGTACTCACCTGGGGTATTTATAGGTTTCTCCCGGGTCGATTCGAGCTGAGGCCCAGGCGCGTGTCTGGGCCGCGACAGAGTCGTTTGGTACTCTGTAGCGATTCGAAGCTGGACGACTTTGCGGGTGAGTTCGGTGGGCGGCAGAGTATATGTGTGAACTTCTGCTGCGGTCTATGAGGTATAGGTCTGTCCAGTACAGGCGGTAGAGGTCTGTCGCAATGTATGCGGTAGAATTCTGTCACGACCTACTGTGCCGCACGGAGCCTATGCGACAGAGTCTCTGTCGCCTAGAGACTCTGTCGCCTACCAAGCAACTGTGTCGCGTGGAGACTCTGTCGCTGTAACAGCCACGTGGCTTATCTTGTGTTTGACACGTGGCGATCCCTGGTCGGTAGATCATTGTACAAGTGGACTTTGATGATAGGACCACCATCAGCCATAATTAAGAATCAAACTTAAATTCAATTGAATTATAGAAAATAAATAATCATACAATCAAAACAAAAAAGTTTACTATTTGTTTAAAAATATTTGTACAAATTTTACTTAAATTAATATTTAATAATTATAAAATTTAATGACATACCTTACAACTGGAAGTTGTATTTGACAACTACAGTCTTTGCAAGCATATTTTCCATCAACTTCTAACAGTATTTTACGATACAAAACTCAAGAGAATACACCATCCATAACTTAAGCCTGTTTGGATTATAGTACCTTAACATGTGTATTTTTTAACTTGTTTATTTTATTAAAATTTTATGTTTATACATACACAATCACATATTTAAGAAGTATTCATATTTATTACCTTGCATAAATTGTCATTCATAATCTAAAGGATATCAACTACCGATCTCTTAATTGCAAATAAAATTTCTTTGGAAGATATGCTTTTCGTTGGTGTTATTGTACTGAACAATAATGATTGAATGATGTTGATGTAATCTCTCTTGTTACCTTCTCCACATCTACTGAAGATTCTGCAAAAACACTAAAGGTCAAAGAGGCGTAGGGATCTATCCCTGTGCGTGCACTCCAATGTTTAAGTCAAAAAAAGTGTTTAAGCAAAGTCTCAGTTAACCAAGTAGAACTTAAGATTTTTTGCTCATACCTGGGGGTATTTATAGATGTTCATGGTGTGGCTTTTAATTATCTCAGGGCTTATGAATATTTGGGCCCAAGACTTTACCGTTTTAGGTCGTTTGAGTTCTAAGGCCCAGGCGCGCGACTGGGCAGGCGACAGAGTTCTGAGAAACTCTATCGCAAGACTCAGAAGTCTGCCGCTGTGCAGCGAAATACCTTCGGGCGATAAAGGTTTGAGGACCTTTGCCGCAGGGCACAAGGGTGCAAAGGTTTGATGAACTCTGCCGCTAAAATTAGGGCGCAAAACTCTGTCACCAAGCATACTCTGTCGCATGACCTCTGTCGCTAGAATTAGGGCACAAAACTCTGTCGCCGAACATACTCTGTCACATGATAGAGGTTTGTCGTTACCTTTCAGTGGTTGCCACGTGGTGTATGCCTCGCGGGTTTATGGCCTGACACGTGATTGTCCTCCGTTGGCCAATGTTTGCCTATGTAGACTTGATGTATATGACCTCTATCAATTGCTCCCCACTCTTTCGTAGGAAAATTCTCTACAAAAGAGTATAATAATAGGGTTGTGTCTTTCTAGGATCGTTTATTAAGGACGCGACACACATTTGGGTTACTGTACACGCGGGACACTTCAGTCACCTAAACCGCGGATATATATATGTTTGGGTTACTGTACACGAGCGATGCTTCAGCCACCTAAGTTGTGAATATATATACATATATATATATATATATATGTATATATATATACATATATATATATGTATATATATATATATATACACAAAGAGGCGTAGGGATCTATCCCTGTGCGTGCACTCCAATGTTTAAGTCAAAAAAAGTGTTTAAGCAAAGTCTCAATTAACCAAGTAGAACTTAGGATTTTTTGCTCATACCTGGGGGTATTTATAGATGTTCATGGTGTGGCTTTTAATTATCTCAAGGCTTATGAATATTTGGGCCCAAGACTTTACCGTTTTAGGTCGTTTGAGTTCTAAGGCCCAGACGAACGACTGGGCAGGCGACAGAGTTCTGAGAAACTCTGTCGCAAGACTCAGAAGTCTGCCGCTGTGCAGCGAAATACCTTCGGGCGATAAAGGTTTGAGGACCTTTGCCGTAGGGCACAAGGGTGCAAAGGTTTGATGAACTCTGCCGCTAAAATTAGGGCGCAAAACTCTGTCACCAAGCATACTCTGTCGCATGACCTCTGTCGCTAGAATTAGGGCACAAAACTCTGTCGCCGAACATACTCTGTCACATGATAGAGGTTTGTCGTTACCTTTCAGTGGTTGCCACGTGGTGTATGCCTCGTGGGTTTATGGCCTGACACGTGATTGTCCTCCGTTGGCCAATGTTTGCCTATGTAGACTTGATGTATATGACCTCTATCAATTGCTCCCCACTCTTTCGTAGGAAAATTCTCTACAAAAGAGTATAATAATAGGGTTGTGTCTTTCTAGGATCGTTTATTAAGGACGCGACACACATTTGGGTTACTGTACACGCGGGACACTTCAGTCACCTAAACCGCGGATATATATATGTTTGGGTTACTGTACACGCGCGATGCTTCAGCCACCTAAGTTGTGAATATATATACATATATATGTATATATATATATATATATATATATATATATATATATATAGATATAAAGGTCATATACTGCCGAATTGCTGAAAAACTCTCTCTCGCAGTATTCTGTTGCAACTCTCTCGCATAACCTGCCACTCTGTCACATCGTTCTCGCACATTCTGCCGCAAACTCTGTCGCAGCACTCTTGTGCGGTTATTCAATTGTGAAAACTTCTGTCACCAAACTCTATCGCGGGTCTGCATTCAACCCTGTCGCTTTTTCTAGTGTAACTTTGTTGCGACATTAGGTAAAACTCTATCCCATCTTCTATGTCAACTCTGTCGCCGATTGGTTTTTTGTAGTCTTTTTTAAGTCTAGAATGGCTAGCCACGGTGCGGGGAAGCGTATAGAGCTAGGAGTTAGATCAACTCTGATAGAGGTTGACATTCAGGATATTAGGTATAGATTTCCATTGCCCGATGGATACAGTTATATACTTCCAAGCCCTCAAGAGAGTAGCGTACGTAGTGTGTCCAACGGGGTAGTTATTTTCAGAATATCCTTAGAGTTAGGATTCTGTTTTCTCATTTTTGACTTCGGAGCTTCTTCCCTTAGAGAGTATAGGATTGCTCCCGGACAGCTACATCCTCACGCTTGAATGTAATTAATTGGTTTTACCGTGCATTGCTAATTAAGGGGTGTTTCTCCTTCTTTTCCCTTATTTTATACTTTTTTTAGGTTCCGAGATAGCTCTAGTTTAGTTCCTTAATCCCTTCAGCGGGTGTGTAAGCCTGGGTTTGAGAATATGTTATTCAAAAAACCTGTGAATAAACTCCACGGATTTGAATCGAAGTGGCTCATTGTGGAGACACCTGAGGGCCTTGACTTCCCCACTTGTTGGGAAACTAGGCGTGAAATCCCTAAGGGTCCCTAGATTTTTGTACTTAGGAGACAAATTGTCTTCAGATATTATAAAATGTTAGTTGATAACCCAATTGACTTCTATAATTTTTTGTCAAATGAGAATTTGAAGTTCGCTGGTTGGGGTATAGGTTTGTTTATGTTTTCGGCCCCTCTGTTCCTCCTTCAAATCTTCCATAGTCTATTCCTTCGGAGTCAAACCCTGAACATTTAAGGCCTCAAGGGGATGTAGGGAGCACAAATAGAGAGTCCATCCCTGAGAATGATCCCCTAGCTGATGTGAGCGGCTGGGAAGGGTTTGGTTCCACTTTTATGGTCCTCCAAGATGATGACACATTAAACATAGAGTCCCTTCAAGAGCATCTTGATCCTCCTGATGGTAACGTTTCATGCTTTTAAATTTATCATCGTTCGTTTAGACTGCGTTTCTGACAATTTCTTTGGTTTTTCCTTTTTTTGTAAAGATAAGCCACATTAGGCGTTCTTTAGTACGTCACAGGGCGGAGGAGGTTCGTCTAGCAATCCTGCTGGAAAGAGACCTCGCTTTACAGATGTTGTTCCCAGTCAAACATTAGTTCTACCTCCATTGCCCCGAGCTCAGACTCCGCCTCCTTCTAGGCAAGAGACTCCTCCCCCTACTGAATCTAGGGATCCCTCTCGAGGTAGAGGAGAGGCTCCTTCCTCTTTGAGGAGGACATCCAGCTCCTCGGGATGATCTCGGTCTGAAGGGCGTGCCGAGTGTAATATAATCTCGCCTCATCGAAAGAATCAGAGGCGTTTATACATTGAGTCGGTGATGAGGAAAAGGCCTATTCTTCCTAAGATGGGTCCCGTCGATGAGGGGTCATATTCTGTAGATGGTGGTTCCACAATGAGGGGGTCAGAGTTTTGGGTGTACCCGAGAGTACGAGACAATGATACCTTGGAGATTCCTGAGGTGGCTTCTCGATTGGGTTGGGCTACTATCCTTCCAAGGTATGAGCACCAATTATTTAAAAATTTTCTGGAAGGAGAGGACTTGGCCGATGTGGAAGCTATGTGGGTAATTTTCAGATTCTCTTTCGTTTTATTTCTCTTTGCTTTACTTTGAATCTGAATTTTTGTGTTTCTTTTCAGCTTGCTCAGAGGACCATAGTCAACAATGCCCAACATCGAGCTTAAGCTTCAGGCATTGAGGGACAAGGTTATAGAGTTAACAAATGCTAACAACCAATTATCTGGGCTACCTGGAGTGGTGTGAAATTTAGAAGATCAACTCTCAAAAGATCTTCAGGATTTGAATCGTGCCAAATGGGATCTTACTGTCGAGACTACTAGTAATGAAGATTTTCAACAGGCACAAGCAGAGCTAGATAATATGTAGTCTAAGTATAACTCCCTATTCACGAGTTTTAATGGGCTAGCAGATCGCAATCAGGAGCTGGAACAACATATCACTGAACTAGAGAGTCAAGCCACTCATTCTCTTAATCAAGATGAGATTAATAGTATCAGGGCAGAACTGTGAAGGAGTACATACTTTCTAAAGACTGCTTGAGGCGGAAAGAGGATTTCTCGGAGCCATATGTGAAATATGGTTTTTACCTTGCCCGATCTTGGTTGGAGAAGCATAGAGAAGGTGAAGAGTTCCCTGAGCTTCTATATACTCCTGAAGCAATGTTATTTGAAGCTCCTGATTAGATAAAGTATGAACCTGATATCGAGCACTCTGATGAGTTTCTGAAGAAGGTTGCGCGGGATGACCTTGAGAACCTGACCGATCCTTGACAGCCCGTGAGCCCAGATAATGTACCTGAATACATCAGTGCCCTTGATGACCTGGATAGGGAGGATCCGTCGCTGCCTGATCCCTATCCCCCAGAACATGCAAATGCAAATTGATTTCTTTTTCTTTTTGAATATTATATCATTGTAAAGACTTTTTGAATTTATGAATAAAGTTTGTCTATTCATACTCCATATTGTTTATGAATGTTGTTCATTTAACTTTTGCTATTATCGCTTATCTGTATACTTGTTTACCCGTATGTTTATTTATCTGTGTATGCTCCCTAAATTCTTGGTAAAAAGACTTACACTTTTAGAAAGAATTACGCATGTAAACATACCTTTTTCTGATGCCTAGCCACCGTGACGTGAGTGCGTCTCTGGTTCTTACAGCTGATACGTTTCCATCGCCTGGCCACAGTGACGCTATCGCGCCTCAGGCTCTTACGGCTTATCTGTCTTCAGTCCTTGGCCATAGTGACGCTATGGCGCCTCAGGCTCTTACGACTTTTATGTCTTCAGTGCCTGGCCACAGTAACGCTATCGCACCTCAGGTTCTTACGGCTTATACGTTTCCAATGCCTAGCCACAGTGACGCTATTGCACCTCAGGCTCTTATAGCTTATATGTCTTCAGTGCCTGGCCATAGTGATGCTATTGCGCCTCAGGCTCTAACAGCTTATACGTTTCCAATGCCTGACCACAGTGGCGCTATCACACCTCAGGCTTTTACGACTTATATGTTTCCAACGCCTGACCACAGTGACGCTATCCCACCTTAGGCTCTTACGGCTTATATGTCTTCAAGGCCTGGCCATAGTGACGCTATCACACCTCAGGCTCTTATGACTTATACGGTTCCAATGCCTGGCCACAGTGATGCTATCGCGCCTCAGGCTTTTACGGCTTATATGTTTCCAATGCTTAGCCATAGTGACGCTATCGCGCCTCAAGCTCTTACGACTTATCTATTTTCTGTCACACGATTCATATTCATAAACGTTGAAGATATAATAAGAAAATAGAGAAGTAATTTTCATAATGATCATATAATAGTATCTTGTGACAATGCATTTAAAATAAACAGATAATAATGTGAGGATATAAAAATTTGGAAAGAAGACATAATAGTTAACTCCAATATAATTTCAAGTGGTTTGAGTTCCATGTCTTCCCTATTTTCTTCCCATGCAGAGTTTTTAGGATGCATGTGTTGGGTCCAATCCTCTATCTGATTTGATATGGGCCTTCCCAGTTGGCTCTGAACTTTTCATCTTCCCACAAGGCATTGGTGATGTGCGACTTCCTAAGCACCGAATCTCCCTCAGACATCGGTCTATCTTTAACCCGACTGTTATAGTAGTTGGCTACCCTTTGATGGTAGGATGCCAGTCGGATAGTTGCAGCTTCTCTATGCTCATCAAGCATATCTTGTTTTTCCCTTAACCCTTGTGAATTCTCTTCTTCCACTAAAGGCACTACCTTGGGTGAAAGTGCTCCAATTTCTATGGGAATCAATGCTTCCGTGTTGTATACCAGACTAAACGGCGTTTCTCCAGTTGATACTTGACTAGTGGTACGATATGCCCATAAGACACTAGGCAACTCATCTGCCCATGCTCCTTTAGCTTTATCCAGTCTGGTCTTCAACCCATGAAGGATGGTTCGGTTACTAACTTTGGCTTATCCGTTAGCTTGAGGATATGAAACAGAAGAAATCCTTAGCTAAATATCAAGGCGTCTGCAGAACTCACGAAAGGCGTCATAGTCAAACTGCTTTCTGTGGTCAGCATTTAAGACACGTGGAATTATGAACCGCAGATAATATCTTTCCATACCATTGCTTCAACTTTTTTTCTCTCTGATTGTAGCTAAAGGTTGTGCCTCAATCCATTCTGTAAAGTAATCGGTAGCTACCAATAGAAACGTTCTTTGACCCGTAGCTAATGGAAAGGGTCCTAGAATGTCTAACCCCCATTTGTGTAAAGGGAGTTGGTTGTACTGTACTCTGGAGCAGAGCCATTGGGGCCATTGTTATTGGTGCAAACCTTTAGCACTTGTCACACTTGCGGGCTTTATCCATCGCGTCTTTCTTTAACGTCGTCCAATTGAATCCCGATCGTAATATCTTAGAGGTAAAGGCTCTAACTCCCAAGCGGTCACCACAAATTCCTTCCTGTACATCAGCTAAGACATAGTTTGCTTGTTCTGGCCCCAGACACTTTAACAAGGATGATGAATACCCCCTCTTGTACAGTTCCCCGTTTATTAGTGTGAATTTCGCTCCTTGTATCTTTAAGCGACGAGCTTCTTCCTTATCTTGTGGGAGCGTACCTTCAGTGAGATACTGTTTGAATGGGGTTCTCCAATCGTGCCCCACCTTAATGCTACACACTTCGACTTCTTCAATGCTAGGCCGCTTAAGTTTTTCCACCTTCACCATTCTTCCTTCGATCTCATTAGAAGAAGCTAATTTGGACAATAAATCTGTATGTGTGTTTTCAGACCGGTTAATTTGTATTAACTGAAAGTTTTTGAAAGTTTGAGCTAGTGATTGAACTTTCTTTAGATAAGGGACCAGCATTGGCTCTCGAATTTCATACTGCCCATGGAACTGGTTTACCACCAATTGAGAATCACTATACGCCACTAGATGGCGAATGATACGCCCTAAGGGTATTGTCCGCAAGTGCATGGGTCGTACAAGTAATAATGGGATTTGAGTCCCGAGTTATCGTCCCACAGAGAAATTGACTAGCCTAATTAAGTACCGGTTAATCTTACCCTAAGTATATTCTAGCAAATTATGAGATTAAGGTGGGTGATCTACTAATCTAGAATTGAAAATACCAAAATCAATAAAATAATAAAATTATAAAATAAAGAAAATAAAATCGAGCAAAATTACTTACAGTGCTCAACGCAATTAAAATCAAAAACCTACAAAAGAAATTAAAACAGTTAAAACTAATTAACGCAATTAAAATAAAATGCAATTATGAAAATAACAAAGCAAGATAAATTAAACTAAATTTAACAAACCTAAAATGCAATTAAACTGCTTAATCAAAATGCAATTTAAACTAACCTAAGATTTAATGAAATAAATTTAACCCTAATTTAATTCTAAATGAACACTTAATTAACTATCAACCTAAGTAAAACTAAGTTCTACACTATTAAGCAAGAATACTAGCATGCAATTTAATTAAAGACTTTAAACTAAGCTTAACAAATTAAATTGAAATTAAACTAAACTAACAATGCATGAAAATGAATTAATTGCTAGAGTTGAATGCCAAACAAGCCTTAAGCATTTTAAACCATTCCCTCCAAACACTATTCACGTGTCTTCCAAATTATGTTTCTTTCTAAACTTTCACGGTTTTGGCTATTGGCTCTCTACTGCATTCTGCATGCTCTCGGGTTCTGACCAGATCCTGCTCCAAATATTGCTAGGTCTACTTCTGCTCCCTGCTGCACCAGGCATTCTCGGTTCCGTAACCTGCTGTTTCTCGGTTCTTCAACCTGCTGTTGCTGTTTCTGCCCTAGTGTGTCTCGGTTCTGCAACCTGCTGTTACTGTTTCTGCCTTGGTGTGTCTCGATTACAAGGGCTCTCGGGTTTAGTTACCAGCTACTCTCATTCTACTTCTCGGTTCTGCAAATTGCTGTTGCTCCAGGCATATCTCGGGTCTCGGTCTGGACACTCACTGCTCTCGATTTTTGCATCTGCTTCAGGCGTTAGCTGTTCTGTTCTAGGTGGCCATCAATTCTGTCTTGCTCCATTCTGCTTTGCTCTGCACTTCTACAGCCCCGAAGGTCACGCTTGCTTTCTTACCTCGATGCAGCAACGTGCAGCACTAAGATGCACCAGCTTCAGTTCGTGGAATCTAAGGAACAGAGCATAACATAGTATGAAAATGAAGTAAATTTGCTGTCAAGAGGAAAACTCTACACCGAGCAACCATTTACACTATTTTCACAATCCAACAGCAAATAACAATCTACAATGAAGCTGAAATAAAATGCAGCAAATGGATTATATGCAAGAAACATAAATGAATGCAGTAAATATGTAAGCTAACTCTAATTGCAATCAAGAACTGAAACATAAAATGCATGCAAGTGGGAATGAAAGAAAGAAAAGAAAGAACAAGAAAATATAGCAAACATGATGTTAAAACCGAGAGGAAGTGTGTAAAACAGAAAATAACACAACTGTTGAAATTAAACAATCAATCCCATAGCATCATCAACGTGAAAAAACATCATCATCAGACTGCTCTAAATCCAACTCTTAATGCCATGGTTCCACATTGCTTAAATGTGAAATAATGCCTAGCATTTGCCCACATTCAAGCACCAAAACCAAATAGCAAAGAGGAAGGAATAAGTGAGGAACCGAATGCACAAAGAGCATTACTCGAGAGCAACTAAATCTACTAGTGTTTCAAATAAAGAAGAAAAAAATATAAATAAATTTTCTATGTAAAACCGAGACATACATTAGAAAAATAGGTTATGGAAATAGAAATTGACAAACAAGGAACCTATAGTTACCAAACCGAGAGCATGAATTGAAAGTGATTTTCATTCAAATGAAATTTTACAAAGACTAATGAAACTGAAGAACAAAATAAAACCTAAGAATACCTTAAAACTATTCTACCCTAAAAATTACATCCTCTCTTCAATTGCCATCTTTTTCTATTTATAAACACACTAAGGGTAAAATTGTAATTTTCCATCTTAGATGAGTTGGCATTTTTTTTGGCCACTTGTCATCACACCATTGGCTCTTTGAAAAGATATTTCCATGTCATTGGTCTTCTTGTCCAATTGGATGTGCTAGGTGGCATGGCTCGTGTTGTTCGCATGGCTCAATCTCGATTTTAGCCCAATTTCGATCCATTTTCTACCGAAATATTCAAAATTCATCCGGATTTAATTTATCTACAAACATGAGAATTTTAATTAAATAAAGGGGATAATTAACAAAATAAATTGGGGATTTAAATAATTAATTAAGAAATTAAGCACAAATAATTCTAAAAATATAGAATTATCACACCCCCAAACTTGAGCTTTTGCTTGTCTCAAGCAAAACAAAATAATTGTAGGAATGATAAGCACAAAATACAATAATTTCCCCAATATCATCCTCAAAGAAAAAGTACAGACTATGAAATCAAAGACTCACAATTACAAGTCCAGCACTTAGAATTATTTAATCATAAGTCGTAACTCAAATTGGACTCCTCGTGAGTGTGTGAAAAATGTCTAAGTCACTTCTCAGTACATTATCCGGATCAGATTATGCAAACACAGTGAATGCAAAGTCAATGACATGTGATCATTCCCATAAGTTTGCTTTTCACTTCTCTCTCCACTAATGTAGTCACACTTAACTAAAGATCATTAGGACTTCATTAGGCTTGTAATGTAAGGCTGGGGCTAAGGTATGATAAAGTCGATTTAGGTTTAATTACCCCTTAACATGCATTACTTCTAGGATCTATAATGTAAGATCTCTAATTATTTCCCCTAAAATTATTTCTTTTGCTAAACATTTTTTTTTGAATTTTTCTTCTTTCTTCTTTCCTTTTTCTTTTTCATTCTTTTTCATCATTTTTTTTTGAAATACATACTCCTTCACTATCACTTAATACCCATATAGCTCACAATATATCCCAATAACTTTTCATGCTTTTGGGGTAAGGGATAGGAACAAAGTATTTAAGCTATGAAAAATTAAGCAGGTGTATTTACAGAGAAAAGCTTATTTAGCCCAGATGGGTGACTAGGGGTAGAATATGTACAAGGAAGGCTAGAAAGGCTCAAATGATCTAAAGATGGCCTAAATCATCTCCCTAATCAAGTGTGATCTAATATTTCACCTCGAGATCAGATCAAACAAATTCTAGAATATGATGCACAAAATCAACTGAACAAATGCAGTCCTATGTACACATAAGCTTTCTCTAAATAAATATACCACTTCATGACATGACATGTGCATAAGATGAGGCAATCACAATCAGAATCAAGACAAATTCAAGAACTCAACTTCATGCTTTTCCTATAATCATGCTTCTCATTCAATCAAAGTCAGACTAAATCATGGGGTCATATCATCGGAATATGGGAAAAATATATGCTAAGCACTAAATCATCCCAAAATCAAGCAATTTAAGCTCATACTATCGAAAAAATTTTAAAAATTCTTTCTCATATTTTCGAAAACATTTTGAAATTTTTTTCAATTTTTTCCAAACTAGCTCAAGTGATATCCCTTCCCCTAAACTTAAAGTGCACAGTGTCTTTAGTGTGCAGATAATATAAAAATTTAAGCTCGAGAACAGAGTACTTCCCTTTCTGATGTTGATGAACAACTGAAGCTTAATTGAAAACATAAAACGAGAAAAGAAACATGCAAAATAAACAAAGAAAGAAATAACATAAAAGAAAAAGAAAAACGAACTATATACAAAGTGAAAAGAAAAACACAGCCACTTCAAATGCAGCTGAAGAAGACAACACTCAGTAGCAGGGCGAAGAGTAGGAGGATTAGCCAAAATGGTGACAGAATGTTAACAGTTAAATCCTCCTGAGCCCTATCAACTTCCCTTCTTCTTTCAGATTTCATATGGTCAAGCCTTATGTCCTCCTCAATCTCCATCTTAAAACATTCTTGAGAGTCATCAGGGAGCTTCAAAGGTTTGAAAACATTAAACTTTACTTCCTGATCTTGGACTCTCATCGTTAACTCCCCCTTTTGTACATCAATTACTGTTCTACCAGTAGCTAGGAAAGGTCTACCTAGTATAATGGGGACTTCCCTGTCTTCCTCCATGTCCAAAACAATAAAATCTATAGGAAAAATAAACTTGTCCACCTTTACTAAGACATCCTCAATGACCCCCTTCGGATATTTAATTGATCGATCAGCCAACTGAAGGGTTACTGTGGTGGGCTTGGCATCCCCCATTCCTAACTTCTGATAGATAGACAATGGCATTAAATTTATACTAGCTCCTAAATCACACAGGGCTCTACCAAAGAATAAATTTCCAATAGTGCATGGTATGGTAAAACTCCCGGGATCTTTGAGCTTGGAGGGTAATTTCCTCCGAATAATTGCACTACATTCCTCAGTCAAAGCCACCATCTCATATTCTTCCAGTCTCCTCTTCCTCGAGAGGATATCCTTTAGAAACTTCACATAACTTGGCATTTGCTCTAAGGCATCTGTGAAAGGAATGTTGATGTGAAGTTTCTTAAAAACCTCAAGAAATTTAGCGAATTGTTGATTCGATGTTTTATTTTGGTCTAACCAAAGGGGATATAGTGGAAACATGTATAACATCAGAGGGTGAGGAAGGCTGTGAAATAGAAGAAGGTATAGATGAAGAAGTGCCTAGCTTGGATTCTTTTGCAGCCTGATTCTGATGTTCCTGCTCTTTCTGAGCTGCTTCGTTAGAACTTATGGATTCTTTAATTATGTGCTGTTCAGGTTGGGACTTGACTTGTGGCTCATCTAGCTCTCTGCCACTCCTAAGGGTGATAGATCTAACATGTTCCTTACCCTCCATTTGCTTAACAGGGTTAACTTCAGTGTTACTAGGAAGGGTCCCTTGAGGACGTTGGCTAAGAGCATTTGCTATTTGTCCCACCTGAACCTCTAAGTTCTTAATTGAAGTAGCTTGATTTTGCAGGATCGTTGAGAACATCTCCTTTAATGTAGGCTTCTTCTCAGCTGCTGGTGCATGGTAGAGTTGGGGCTGCATAAGTGGTGGTAGTGGTGGTTGATGGAAGTGAGATGGATGATGCTGAAATTGTAGTGGGGATGGTTGATGAGGCGGATGAAATGGAAATTGCGGATATGGTGGTACCTGAACCAGTGGAGGTTGAAAACTAGGGGGTTCTACAGATCTAGAGTTAGAAGGTTACCCTTGGTTTTGGCTCAAGGAGAAGTTATGATGGTTCCTCCACCCTGGGTTGTAGGTGTTTGAAAAAAGGGTTGTTCTGTTGCGTTTGAGAAGAGGCAACATACTGAACCGATTCTAAATTGAGCGGACACCTATCTATAGAGTGGGTACCACTACACAGCTCGCAGGAAAGAAAAGGACTTTGGACAGAATAAATCGGATTAGGACTAGTGGGAGGATTATGTTGGGTACTGAGCGACTCTACCTTCTTTGCAAGATTAGCAATTTGAGAGGTCAAGGTAGACAGTGTGTCGAGCTCATAAATACCCGTCGACTTCTTTGGCATTTGCCTCTCCGAGGACCGTAGATAGTTGTTAGCCATTATCTTTTCTAACAACTCGTAAGCTTCCTCCTCTGTTTTACACATTAGCGCTCCACACGCAGCAGCGTCAACAATGGTCCTATTTGGGCTTGTAAGTCCGTTGTAGAAGGTCTGGACTTGCAGCCACAAAGGTAGACCATGATGAGGGCACTTCCTGAGAAGCTCCTTATATCTTTCCCTTGCTTCGTAAAGAGATTCAGAGTTGTACTGGGCAAAGGAAGATATATTACTACGGAGTTAGGCTATTTTAGAGGGAGGAAAAAAAAAAAACTTAGATAGAAATTGATGGGCTAACTCGTCCCATGTAGAAATGGATCCTGGAGGCAGGGAGGTTAACCAGTGTCTCGCCCTATCCCTAAGTGAGAAGGGGAATAATCTAAGCCTAAGCGCATCATCAGATAATCCATTATGTTTGAACGTGTTGCACAAGTCCAGGAATTGCCCAAGGTGAGCATGTGGGTCATCGTGCGGAAGCCCACTGAACTGCAATGAAGTCTGGATCATCTGGAGGATGGAAGGCTTTATTTCAAAATTGTTTGCATGGACAGCTGGTGGCCTAATGCCGGTATAATAACCTCCAATAGTCAGCATCGCATAATCTCCAACAGTTCTAATTTTCCTATTTTCTGTCATGGTGAATTGCAGCGGAGCTAATAATTTCCTAGAGTCCTTTCGAATTTTTCTAAGAGTGTGTTCGATTTCATGATCTAGAGGAAAGAAATCAAAACTTCTGGCTATACGCATGCAATCATCGAAAAGTCCTTAGAATTTTTTTTAAATTTTTTTCTGATTTTAATTTTTCAATTAACTAATCTAGATTGAACTTCTAAATATTTACATGCTAGAATTACACCAAAGCATAATTTCACCGATATTAACTAATGGCTAATTAAGACTTCCCCGGCAACGGCGCCAAAAACTTGATACGCCCTAAGGGTATTGTCTGCAAGTGCATGAGTCGTACAAGTAATAATGGGATTTGAGTCCCGAGTTATCGTCCCACAGAGAAGTTGACTAGCCTAATTAAGTACCGGTTAATCTTACCCTAAGTATATTCTAGCAAATTATGAGATTAAGGTGGGTGATCTACTAATCTAGAATTGAAAATACCGAAATCAATAAAATAATAAAACTATAAAATAAAGAAAATAAAACCGAGCAAAATTACTTACAGTGCTCAACGCAATTAAAATCAAAAACCTACAAAAGAAATTAAAACAGTTAAAACTAATTAACGCAATTAAAATAAAATGCAATTATGAAAATAACAAAGCAAGATAAATTAAACTAAATTTAACAAACCTAAAATGCAATTAAACTACTTAATCAAAATGCAATTTAAACTAACCTAAGATTTAATGAAATAAATTTACCCCTAATTTAATTCTAAATGAATACTTAACTAACTATCAACCTAATTAAAACTAAGTTCTACACTATTAAGCAAGAATACTAACATGCAATTTAATTAAAGACGTTAAACTAAGCTTAACAAATTAAATTGAAATTAAACTAAATTAACAATGCATGAAAATGAATTAATTGCTAGAGTTGAATGCCAAACAAGCCTTAAGCATTTTAAACCATTCCCTCCAAACACTATTCACGTGTCTTCCAAATTATGTTTCTTTCTAAACTTTCACGGTCTTGGCTTTTGGCTCTTTGCTGCATTCTGCATGCTCTCGGGTTCTGACCAGAAACTGCTACAAATATTGCTAGGTCTGCTTCTGCTCCCTGCTGCACCAGGCATTCTCAGTTTCGCAACCTGCTGTTTCTTGGTTCTTCAACCTGCTGTTACTGTTTCTGCCCTGGTGTGTCTCGGTTACAAGGGCTCTCGGGTTCAGTTACCAGCTACTCTCATTCTACTTCTCGGTTCTGCAAATTGCTGCTGCTCCAGGCATATCTCGGGTCTCGGTCTGGACACTCACTGCTCTCGATTTTTGTATCTGCTCCAGGCGTTAGCTGTTCTATTCTAGGTTGGCATCGGTTCTGTCTTACTCCATTTGCTTTGCTCTGCACTTCTACAGCCCCGAAGGTCACGCTTGCTTTCCTACCTCGATGCAGTAACGTGCAGCACTAAGATGCACCAGCTTCAGTTCGTGGAATCCAAGGAACAGAGCATAACAGAGTATGAAAATGAAGTAAATTTGCTGTCAAGAGGAAAACTCTACACCGAGCAACCATTTACACTATTTTCACAATCCAACAGCAAATAACAATCTACAATGAAGCTGAAATAAAATGCAGCAAATGGATTATATGCAAGAAACGTAAATGAATGCAGTAAATATGTAAGCTAACTCTAATTGCAATCAAGAACTGAAACATAAAATGCATGCAAGTGGGAATGAAAGAAAGAAAAGAAAGAACAAGAAAATATAGCAAACATGATGTTAAAACCGAGAGGAAGTGTGTAAAACAGAAAATAACACAACTGCTGAAATTAAATAATCAATCCCGTAGCATCATCAACGTGAAAAACCATCATCATCGGACTGCTCTAAATCCAGCTCTTAATGCCATGGTTCCACATTGCTTAAATTTGAAATAATGCCTAGCATTTGCCCACATTTAAGCACCAAAACCAAATAGCAAAGAGAAAGGAATAAGTGAGGAACCGAATACACAAAAAGCATTACCTGAGAGCAACTAAATCTACTAGTGTTTCAAATAAAGAAGAAAAAAATATAAATAAATTTTCTACGTAAAACCGAGACATACATTAGAAAAATAGGTTATGGAAATAGAAATTGTCAAACAAGGAACCTATAGTTACCAAACCGAGAGCATGAATTGAAAGTGATTTTGATTCAAATGAAATTTTACAAAGACTAATGAAGAACATAAAATGAATAGTAAAATAGTGAGAAAATTTGACTAACGGGTAAGGAGAAACTTAAGAACAAAATAAAACCTAAGAATACCTTAAAACTATTCTACCCTAAAAATTACATCCTCTCTTCAATTGCCATCTTTTTCTATTTATAAACACACTAAGGGTAAAATTGTAATTTTCCATTCTAGATGAGTTGGCATTTTTTTTGGCCACTTGTCATCACACCATTAGCTCCTTGAAAAGATATTTTCATGTCATCGGTCTTCTTGTCTAATTGGATGTGCTAGGTGGCATGGCTCGTGTTGTCCGCGTGGCTCAATCTCGATTTTAGCCCAATTCCGGTCCATTTTATACCAAAATATTCAAAATTCATCCGGATTTAATTTATCTACAAACATGAGAATTTTAATTAAATAAGGGGGATAATTAACAAAATAAATTGGGGATTTAAATAATTAATTAGGAAATTAAGCACAAATAATTTTAAAAATATAGAATTATCAGCAAACTTGCAACCTCTCTACCAGCTTCATTCCAGCAACAAGAGCCTCATACTATACTCTGTTATATTATTTGAACTAGGGAATCCAAAGCGTAAAGAATATTCTAAAGATCTCCCTTCTGGTGACACCAAGACTATACCGGTCCCATTACCATTTGCACTTGACGCTCTGTCAACATACAGTAGCCACGGCTGAGTTTCTTTTTCAATGTTGCCCCTCAGGCTAGTACATTCTACTATGAAATATGCTAAAGCTTGGCCCTTAATGGCTTGCTTGGGTTGAAACGTGATATCATACTCTCCGAGTTCTACTGCCCATTTCACCAATCTCCCTGAGTGTTCAGGCTTCTGAAGAATTTACCTTAACGATTGATTAGTTAAGATGGAAATGCGGTGCACCTGAAAATAAGGACGCAATTTGTGAGAGACCATCAGAAGGGACAATGCTAGCTTTTCGGCTAGCGGATAATGGGTCTCTAGGTCTAACAATACCTTACTCACATAATAGATGAGATGATCCACTATTTCATCTTTTTTCAGCAGTACCGCGCTGACGGCGAATTCATTGACTCCCAAGTACATATACAAATGTTCTCCTTCCAAAGGCTTTGTTAATAAAGGTAATTTCTTCAAATATTCCTTTAAGTCTTCGAAAGCTCTTTGGCAATCATCTGTCCACTTGAAATTCCTTCCACGCCGTAGAGTTTTGAAGAACGACAAGCTCCTTTCTACAGATTTTGACAAAAAATGGTTCAGAGCTGCTATTCTGCCTGTCAATCTTTAAACTTCTCTTATTATGGTTGGTGGCTTCATATCTATGATTTCTTGCACCTTTTTGGGGTTTGTCTCAATCCCCCTATTAGTGATCATGAACCCCAAGAACTTTTCAGACCTATCTTCGAATGAGCATTTGTTGGGATTTAGCTTCATACGGAATTCCCTCAACGCATCAAACACCTTAGACATCTGATGAGCGTAAGACTCTCCTGCTCTGCTTTTAATAATCATATCGTCTACATAGGCTTCCATAGTGTTTCCCAGGAGATTTTTGAAGACTTTTTTCACCATTCGCTGATATGTGGCCCCAGAGTTCTTTAAACCAAATGACATTACCCGATAACAATATGTTCCATCGTTAATTATAAAGGAAGTCTTCTCTTCATTTTCTGGATGAACATTAATTTGATGGTACCCGAAGAAAGCATCTAAAAAACTAGGGAGTTCGTACCCAATGTTTCATCCACAAGCTTATCAATTCAGGGTAGAGGATATGAATCTTTGGGGTAAGCTTTATTCAAATTGGTGAAATCCACACACATTGGCCATTTCCCATTAGATTTCTTCACATTACTACATTGGCCAACCACTCAGGGTAGTAAACCTCTCTAATAAACCCGGCTTCTAAAAGTTTATTAACTTCTTCAGTGATCACCTTTTGTCTTTACAGGGTAAAATTTCTCTTCTTTTGTTTAATAGGCTTATACCCGAGTGAAATATTAAGTCTATGGCAAATCACTTCTGGATTAATCCCAGACATATCAGACGGGGTCCAAGCATAGACATCATAGTTTCTCTATAGGCATTCTGCTATCTCTTTCCTTGTTTGTTCATCCAGTTGAGTTCCTATGAACGCATTCTTCTCTTTATCTCCTTTGATTAGCTTAATGGCTTTCATTTCCTCAACAGGCTAAGGCTTAGGAGGGTCAGCTATATACAATGTCTCCTTTCTTTGTAGCCCTTTGCCAACGGTAGAGACAATATAACATGTGCGAGCCCTCTTTTGATCTTCTCGTACTTGCTCGACTCCGTTAGGAGTAGGGAACTTCATTAGTAGGTAGCAAGAAGATATTACTGCCTTCATATCATTTAGTAAAGGCTTTCCCAAGATCATGTTGTAAGCAACTGAGGTTGATCTTACAACCATGAACAATACTTACCGAGTCACATCCTTTGGGCTTTCCCTTAGAGTCACAGGCAACTCTATAGACCATGCGACCTTCACTTTCTCGCCCGTAAATCCGTACAGTGGCGTCATAATGGGTCATAATATATTTTCTGATACATTCATTTTCTCAAAGCAATTCCAATAGAGTAAGTTCACTGAACTTCTATTGTCTACCAGGATTCTGCTCACTGGGTGTTTTGCCACCATCGTTGATATCACCATGGGATCGTCATGAGGTATGATGATATCACCCCTGTCTGCCTAAGTGAACATAATGGGTTCTTCATCCGCCTTCTCCTCCATCACAGCTTGAATCTGGTATGCTTGTCTCGTGTAACTTTTACGAGAAGTAGAGGAACTTCTTACCATCGATTCTCCCCCTGCAATAACATTTATAGTCGGGCCAGTGGGTTCATTATCCAGCCGGTTGCCTCGAGGGTCTAGCCTAGCTTTTTATTGCATTTTTAATTTAGTCTTTATTTTCATTAAGTTTTAGTTTAGTTTAAATTGCATTTTGATTAAGTAGTCTTATTGCATTTTAGGTTAGTTCAATTTTAGTTTAATTAATCTTACTTTGTTATTTTCATAATTGCATTTTATTTTAATTGTGTTAATTAGTTTTAACTGTTTTAATTATTTTTGTAGGTTTTTTATTTTAATTGCGTGGAACACTGTAAGTAATTTTGCTTGATTTTAATTTCTTTATTTTATAGTTTTTATTATTTTATTACTTTCTGTCACGACCCAAACTACCCAAAAATCAAAGTTAATTTTTCGCGTTTTATTATTTTCTTACTTAAATTCTTACCTGTCCTCGAATCATGACCACACTCCACTAATATAATTGGGCTGTGCGTCAATGCCAGTCCCACCATACATTTACCATCTAACTTATTTCTTCTCCAGTCATTTATAATTGTTACATTATTTATACATCCCCTATAGTCACTTACAAACATGTTACTATGCTATGCTTATGTAGATACAATATGTACAAGTGTATATATATACCTTATGTTGATGGGCAGCAGCGGATATCCGGAATGCAGCACTGAGTCATCGCGACTTCAACTGGAGATTATCTGTGGGAGAAAATGAAAGGGGTGAGCACATCAAGCTCAGTAAGGCAATCCTACGAACAAGTAGGTAACCATACTACCTACATGAACGTGGTGCCATGCATAAACCACCCTTTCTCCACACATTTTAAAACAATGATATGCGTTATGATGTTATGTAAATCAAGTTGCACGGAAAATTCAACATGCAATTCATTTTAAATCATTTCTTTCCCATTTAAAATTTCACAATGAAGTCAGGACTCGACCCCTCCTTCGGGTGATCCTGTCTCACACAAAACCATGGAAATTGAGTCTCTCAAAAGCATCGATATCGAAAACATACGTATATATATATACAAGATACGAGACTAGGCAATACTGTATATCGGTAATAACCAGGACTGGCCAATATGTCCTCGTGAGTCCCTCTAGCTTCACGGATCCCAGTGTACGAGGTCTCACCCTGATCGGGAACTGCCCGGGAGGTGGGTCAATCCAACCCGTCAGTCTTATCCGATCTCACGCATCCGAAGATGCCGTATCCGAAGATACCCCGTATCACAAAGATACCGTATCACAAAGATACCGTATCCGAAGATACCCTGTATCACAAAGATACCGTATCCGAAGATACCCCACGGTACATCGTACTCCATGCTACTTGCACGGTACATCGTACTCCATGGACCCATATCACTCTAGGTACTCCAGCCCAAATGGCCTGCTTCCTACAGAGGTTTTCATAACTCAATACTCGTTGCCATGTCTCAAAAAGCACGTGCGAGCCTATTAAATCGGTGACACACAGTCTACCCGATGCTCCAAGCACGGCTCATCGTATGTTCTCATAAAAATCAGTGCGAGCGATGCTCAGTACTCTCATCAAATCAAGTAAACTTGGCAGAGCCCGCTTTACATCTCCACAAGGCCGCCAACCTCATCCCTCACTCTCACCCTACTTAAGAGGTCTTTTGAGCCTGTTGGGCCTTTTGGCTGACTCCAAGGGCAGACAGCGCTACTCCACAAATCCAGTAAAACTAGTGCGAGCTATGCTCAGCACTCTGTATATAAATTGTATGAAAATCTTATAAAATCTGGTGCGAGTTAGACTCTAGCACCGTGTCACGCAAAAGCATGTGAAATCTGGTGCGAGTTATACTCTAGCACCTATGCATGTAAAACTCTAGTGCGAGCTCTCGCTCCAGCACTAATGCATGCATCACACAAATCAAACATCGTGCGAGCTGAGCTCTAGCACGTCACATGTAAATAAAAACATGTAGGCGGCTCGGTTATTTCCAAATAGTTTTCACAGAAATCACAACAATTAAGATATGCAATGCTATGCATTTTTCTTTAAAAGTGAGCCAGCCTACTCATGCATGCGTTGAAATACCTCCAGAACGAGCAGGAACCTCTTGTCCTTGCTCCTCCCAATTTTTTCTAAATTTTTAGATTTTACCCTTAGCAAGGGTATTTTAGTAATTTTGCCCATTCGGGGCACTAAAATTATTCTTCGATCTCTAGACCCTTCAGTTAATTTTAAAGGACTGCGTATGAATTTAAAATTGCGTAAAGTTACCTCTAGCAGTCCGCAGAATTCCCTTACCTTATTTTCCTGTCGAGTCTGACCTTTTCTTTCCCAATGATGTCTCGTCGCGCAGTCCGTTATGCTCCCAATCAAATGCCCGGAACTGCGTATTAATATTCCTCAGGTCAGATATTATGCAATTTAATCGTATTTAATCTTTTCTGGGCTTAATTTAAATCGTTGGGCCCATTTACTCTTATTGGGCCCGATTGTACCTTAATGGGCCTTAATCGACCTTAAGCCCGTTTACCACTTAATTTTCACTTTATCGAGGCCTATTGGGCTCATTGGGCCCACCAATAATTTATCGGGCCTTGTTCTAATTCTTGAATAGCTAAATCGATTATTTACGACAATTTATCTAAATTTCCATAATTCAATTCAATTTATACGGAAATTAAATCAATATCACGCATAACGAGGTAATTGTCGTAAATAGGGGTCACTTACCCGAGATTCCATGCTAGTCCGTAACTCGAGGCTGTCTCGAGCCCTCGGTGGATGCCAATCGTCGAGCTACACAATTAAATATATTTTTCGGGTAAACTTTCAGTCGATAATTAATTAAATAAAATATTCCAAATTTAAATCGGGTCAATTTGACCGCTTATCGACTTACCCGAAGCTCGATTGCATCACAGGAATTTTCTCCAATTTTTCCTCTTTTTCTTTTTCCCCTTTTTCTCCTTTTTCCCCTCTTTTTGGCTGAACCGGTTCAGTCCTGTTCGGACCGGTTCAGACTGCCGGTTTTCTCCGGTTTGGTCGGGTCACCGTCGGTTCACCACCTTGCCGGCCGGTTCTCCGCCGGCTTCCACCGCCAGCAGCTCCGTGAGGTTGTCCGCAGCTCGAATTTGCCCTCGGTTTCGATCGAGGTCGTCGGAACACCGCCGGTCCGGCTCTTCTCCTCTTCGCCGTCGGTACCCATTTCTTTCCTCGCCGTTTTCGACGCCGTCCGTCGGTTTCGGTGGCTGCCACCACCACCAATCGCATCATCTGGGCCTGGGGAGTCCTCGGCTGGGTTCGGGGTCGGCCAGATCGGCGCCATTCGCCGTCGATCGGAACTCTTTCTCCCGCGGCTTCTCTCCCCCGATTCACCGATCTCCGGCGTCGGTAGGCTGCACCGCCGGTACCATCGTGCTCGTCGGCCTCCCCTCTTCCATTTTCGACCTTCGCCTGGCCGATTGGATCGCCGGTGGTCGTCCGGCCTTCAGCCTCCGTTTTCTTCTTTTTTCTGTTTTCTGTTTCTTTCTTTCTCTCTCCCCGACCCCTTTTTTTTTTCTCTTTTTGTTTTATTAATTTTATTATTATTATTATTATTTATTTTAATTATTTTACTATTCAATAAAATACTCCATAAAAATTCAAAATATCCCTTAAAATTATTATTTTATTCTAAATTAATTAATTTAATTTTATTTAATTAATTTATTATATTTTAACCCTTTTTCGGGTATAATTTCTCCGTATTTTCGGGATATTGTCCCGGGTGACTTTTCGGTATATTTTTTGATTATTTTCGGGATTATTTTTCCGAACTAAAAATTCCAATTAATCCCGATTAATTTCAATAAATTAGTATCTTGATCAAGTTAACTCAAAATAAATTTATTTCACCTTTATTGACCAAGATTTCTTAATCCATTATTTTAAATTAATTTTTTTTCTCATCGAATTTATACCGGCTTTCGATCTTTTGACCATTTTGCCCTTACACGTGTTCGGGAATTAATTCGGTCAAACTTTCCTTCACGAACACTAATTCATTTCGTATTTTAATTAAATTCGGGTCTTACACTTTCAGTATTTTTAATTCTAGCTATGTAGATCACCCACCTTAATTTTATAATTTACTAGAATATACTTAGGGTAAGATTAACCGGTAGTTAATTAGGCTAGTCAACTTCTCTGAGGGACGATAACTCGGGACTCAAAATCCCATTATTACTTGTACGACCCGTGCACTTGCGGACATATACCTTTTAGGCCTGTCACTTGATATCCCTTATTCCTAACTTTTGGTAGATAGACAGAGGCATCAGATTGATACTGGCTCCTAAATCACACAGGGCTCTACCAAAGAACATATTTCCAATAGTGCAGGGTATGGTAAAACTACTGGGATCTTTGAGCTTGGGGGGTAATTTCCTCTAGATAATTGCACTACATTCCTCAGTTAAGTCCACCATCTCATAATCTTCCAATCTTCTTTTCCTAGAGAGGATATCCTTTAGAAACTTCACATAACTTGGCATTTGCTCTAAGGCATCTGCGAAAGGAATGTTGATGTGAAGTTTCTTAAAAACCTCAAGAAATTTAGCAAATTGTAGATCTAGTTTTTGATTCTGGAACCTCTGAGGAAAAGGTACTGGTGGTCTAACCGGAAGGGATGTAATGGAAGCATGTATAGCATCAGAGGACGAGGAAGGCATTAAAGTAGAAGAAGGTAAAGATGAAGAAGTGCCTAGCTTTGTTTCCTTTGCAGTTCGATCCTGATGTTCCTGCTCCTTCTGAGCTGCTTCATTAGAACCTATGGGTTTATCAACTATGGGCTGTTCAGGTCCAGACTTAACTTGTGGCTCATCTAGCTTTCTGCCACTCCTAAGGGTGATAGATCTAACATGTTCTTTACCCTCCCTTTGCTTAACAGGATTAACTTCAGTGTTACTAAGAAGGGTCCCTTGAAAACGTTGGCTAAGAGCACTAGCTATTTGTCCAACCTGAACTTCTAAGTTCTTAATTGAGGTAGCTTGATTTTGCAGGATAGTCGTGAACATTTCCTCAAGCGAGGGCTACTTCTCAACTGCTGGTTCGTGGTAATGTTGGGGCTGCAAGGGTTGTGGTGGTGGTGGTGGTGGTGATGGATGATATTGAAATTGAGGTGGGGATGGATGATGTGGTGGATGGTATGGAAATTGCGACCGTGGTGGTACCTGAACCGGTGGAGCTTGAAAACTAGGGAGTCCTACAGGTCTAGAGCTAGAAGTTTGCCATTGGTTTTGGCTCCAGGAGAAGTTAGGATGGTTCCTCCACCCTAGATTATAGGTGTTTGAAAAAGGGTTGTTCTGTTGCGTTTGAGAAGGGACAATATACTGAACCGATTCTAAGTTGAGCGGACACCTATCTACAGAGTGGGTACCACTACACAGCTCACTGGAAAGAAAAGGACTTTGGACAGAATACACATGGTTAGGACTGGTGGGAGGATTATGTTGGGTACTGAGCGACTCTACCTTCTTCGTAAGATTAGAGATTTGAGAGCTCAAGGTAGATAGCGTGTCGAGCTTATAAATACCCACCGACTTCTTTGGAAATTGCCTCTCTGAGGACCATAAATAGTTGTTAGCAGCCATCTTTTCTAACAACTCGTAAGCTTCCTCCTCTGTTTTGCACATCAAGGCTCCCCCCGCAGCAGCGTCAACAATAGTCCTATTTTGGCTTGTAAGTCCGTTGTAGAATGTCAGGACTTGCAACCACAAAGGTAGGCCATGGTGAGGGCACTTCCTAAGAAGCTCCTTATATCATTCCCATGCTTCGTAAAGAGTTTTCGAATCAAATTAGGCAAAGGAAGATATGTTACTACGAAGTTGGGCCATTTTAGAGGGAGGGAAAAACTTAGATAGAAATTGATGGGCTAACTTGCCCCATGTAGAAATGGATCCTGGAGGCAAGGAGGTTAACCAGTGTCGTGCCCTATCCCTAAGCGAGAAGGGGAATAATCTAAGCCTAAGTGCATCATCAGATAATCCATTGTGTTTGAACGTGTTGCACAAGTCCAGGAATTGCCCAAGGTGAGCATGTGGGTCATCGTGTGGAAGCCCACTGAACTGTAAAGAGGTATGGATCATCTGAAGGATTGCAGGCTTAATTTCAAAATTGTTTGCAGGGACAGCTGGTGGCCTAATGCCGGTATAATATCCTCCAATCGTCGGCATTGCATAATCTCCAACGGTTCTAATTTCCCTATTTTCTACCATGATGTTTTGCAGCGGAGCTATTAATTTCCTAGAATCTTTTCGAATTTTCCTAAGAGTTCTTTCAATTTCAGGATCTAGAGGAAAGCTATCGTAACTCCCGGCTCTACGCATACAAACATTTAAAAGTCCTTAGAATTTTTTTTTAATTTTTCAATTTTTTTTTCAATTCACTAATCTAGATTAAACTTCTAAATATTTACACCCTAAATATTCACAAGCTAGAATTACACCTAAGCATAATTTCACCAATATTAATTAACGACTAATTAAAACTTCCCCAGCAACGGCGCCAAAAACTTGATACTCCCTAAGGGTATTACCGCAAGTGCACGGGTCATACAAGTAATAATGGGATTTGAGTCCCGAGTTATCATCGCACAGAGAAGTTGATTAGCCTAATTAACTACTGGTTAATCTTACCCTAAATATATCCTAGCAAATTATGAAATTTAAGTTGGTGATCTACTAAGGCTAATTAAACGTACTGAAAACAATAATCATTAAAAAATAAAGAAAATAAAACTGAGCTAAGATCTACTTATCGAGCTCCACGCAATTAAAAGCAAATACCTACGAAAATAATTAAAACAGTTAAAATTAATTAACGCAATTAAAATAAAATGCAAATATGAAAATGAAGAAATAAAATTAATTAAACTAAAACTTAAAATAAAAATGCATGTAATTAAACTAATGAAAATTGCGAATTAAAATAACCTAAAATCTAATAAAAATGATAGCTAAATTAAAAATGCATGAAACATAATTAATCTAAATTAATTCTAAATGGAAAACCTTAATTCCTATTGTAAAAAGAAAATTAACTATTAATGAAATTAATCTAAGCCTTAAACTAATAAACTAAGAAAATATAACTAATAAGCAAATTGATAAATAACTAAGCTACAAGTAACAAAAGACATAATAGCACTTAAACAAAATAAAAATAATTGCATGAGACTATCATTAAGGACTAGCTAAACGTGGCCTTAGATAACATTAAAACCAAGTGGTCCCGATTGTGCATGTGTACACTGTACACGTTCTTCTCCAGCAGAAATTGTTTTCTCTCGGTTTTGTCCTGCTCTTCAGGTGCTGCAACCAGTTCTGCCGTTGCACTGGCTCTCGGTTTAGTGCTGTTCTGCTCCCGATCTGTCCAGCTAGCAGGGAATGTCATCCTCCATGAAATGGTCCTGCACTCTCGGTTAGTCCAGGTGCTCTCGGTTGTCTCCAGGTGCTGCTGTCCAATTGCTGCACAGGTCCTCGGCACTCTACTTAGGTGCTGTCTGCTGCTCCAGGCTGTTATGCATGGTCCTGCTATTCTCGGCTTGTCCAGGTCTGACCATCATGCCTCTTGCTCTTGGCAATATCCAGCTCCCACTCCTCTCGGCTTGGTTGCTGTCCTGCGTTGCTTGTCACAGCATTCGGCTGCATCATTGCACATTTCTTCAATTCTCAGCAACACAAATCGGGAAATAGATAAAACTCAAGCATTAAATTGTAATATGTAAGTTCAAGACAATGAATAAACAACAATAAACTTATCATGACTGAAATTAAAAGCTAAAACAGGAAAAGGAACATAAACAGTAAATCAAACATAAAACAGAGGAGAACAAAGTAGAAAAAAAACTCCTGTTATTGCTCTCGGCACCTCCCTTAGCTGGTACTTAACCCGAACACAACACACACCATCGTAAACCATAGAGGTGAGAGAACATCAGTGGCCACGCCTTGCTTCAGCAGCCACACGCAGGAGCAAGCCTCTCGGTATCACACGAAAATGGAAACAACCGAATGCTACTTGAATAAGAAACTGATAAATGATACCAACAGCAAAAACAAAAGAACTGGGTAGAAATAGAACAAGACTACATCAAGCTTAGTCGCATTTCCTAATAGCCTCTTGCACAAACACACCAATCCAACTACTCGACTGTCTTTCTTAAATCAAATAATAGAACCGACGAGGCCAGCAATCGAATAATAATAATAATAATAATAATAATAATAATAATAATAGTAATAATAATAATAATAATAATAATATTCCAAATGAAGCCCTTTTAGTTAAAGAACATTATCAGAAAAAGAAAGAAATGCTTTGATTCAGTAAACTGCTACAGAAATCGGAAAGGAAGGAAACTCTTCATAAAATATCACAAATAAAATTGACATGAACAGTGAATAGAATGGTATCTATCAGAAAGAAGAAAAAAAAACTATTCGGAAAAATAAAGGAAGCTTTAAAATTAACCTAAAACTATTCTACCCTAATTTACCTCTATTCTAACCTAGGCTACCCCCTTTTCAATTGCCATCATATTCTATTTATACACACACTTAGGGGTACAATTGTAATTTTTTCATCCTAGATGAGATGGCATTGTTTGGCCACTTGTCTTCACACCATTGGCTCCTTGAAAAATAATATTTCCATGTCATCTGTCTTTTTGTCCAATTGGTTGTGCTAGGCTCGTGTTATCCGCGTGGTCCAATCTCGATTTTAGCTCAATTTCGATCCATTTTCTACCGAAATATTCAAAATTCATCCGGGTTTAATTTATCTACAAACATGAGAATTTTAATTAAATAAAGGGCATAATTAACAAAATAAATTGGGGATTTAAATAATTAATTACGAAATTAAGCACAAATAATTCTAAAAATATAGAATTATCAGAGCCTATTTAATAGGTACGACACCCAGTCTACCCGAAGCTCCTAGCACGGCTATCAACATATCAAATTCTAAAAAATTCTTGTGCGAGCCTATTTAATCGGTGCAATACCTAGTCTACCCGAAGCTCCTAGCATGACAACAAGTATGGTGGTCATCTAATGCGAGCTATGCTCCAGCACCATGCCAAAACCAGTGTAAAGTCTGTGCGAGCTCAACTCTAGCACAACATCATAGAAATCCGTGTGAAAACTAGTACGAGCTACGCTCTAGCACTTATGTGTATGAAAACACATCAAATCTCATGCGAGTCATACTCTAGCACGCTTTGATTCTCACAAAATCCATGTAGGTGGCTCAATTCTTTGCAAAACATGGTTATCAACCAAATCAAATCATTTCTTTTGCAAATTGTTTCAACTGTTAGCTAACCCACCAATCACTTGCTAAAAAGCAACAAAACAAGGTTTTCAAAGCATCATGCTTTTGTTTCATGCACATTTCTCAAAACCCAACTCTTTGCCCTTCAATCACCCAATTTCATTTCCTAGTATCACATGCACTCTAGCAAAACATTAAGCGCCAAAATTGCGCACAGATATCTCTAAAAGCCCACACAATTCTCTTACCTCGATTTACTCAGGGTGCAACTCTCTTCCTTTTCGCTTCTCGCGCCTTTAGCTCAACTTGCTCTGGTGTAACCTCAGGAGCTGCAATTCATTCATCAAACGCTCGAGTTAGTGTTGCTAACTCTCATTCAACTATGCATTTTACCCAATGCCTTAAATATTCATTTTACCCCTTTTTGGGTAAGTCTCAGAATTCATTCCATAACACCATCTTAAATTCATAGCCCTAACACCATTATCACCTTAAAATATCCTATTCATCATTTATTCCACTACATTTCACTTTCTCACACTAACCCATTTCTAAGTTATAATCATTCCATTGCATCCTAGGTAGTTCTTCCATTAATATGCACACCAAATCAACTTTAACATCAATAACTAAACAAAAGTACTTGAGTTAGTGTCTTAGAAACTCACCTTTTTGGATTTCCTTCTCACTCCAAATGACAATGCTCCTTATCCCCTAAATCCAACAAATGAGGGAATGCCTCCAAGCTATGTTGTTCTTCTCCTTGATGTGAACAACTTTGTGTCTAATAGTCTTCCCTCAAATGTTCTTGAAAATGGGTGGATTTAGAGACAGAAAATTAGGTTTTAGGTTGAAAATGGTAGAGTGAGAGTGTTTCCCGAAATTTACAGATCCAACTGCTCCTATTTATAGATTTAGCTTGATGAGATCGATCTGCCTTGGGTGGAGATTGATCTGGTCCTCTTAAAATCCCTCTTTTTCATGACCTTTGAAGGTAGGAGATCGATCTGTTGAGGGCTTGAGATCGATCTGTCTCAGGCAGAGAGTTAAGAAGATCGATTTGCTCCAACCCGAGAGCTAAGGAAATCAATCTGCTTGCCTCAAGAATCGATCCTCTCATTACAGAATGATTAGCAGATCAATCTAGCTCCATTGGAGATCGATCTGCGTTGTTCCTATTACTCGAATAAGGGCATTTTGGCTCTTCCAGACCGATCTCTCATCCTATGAGATCGATTTGGCATTCATTTTTCCAGATTTTGCTGCAATTTTCTGCAGAAACTTACACCAAAACATCCTTAATTTGCTGCCATAGTCATTTTCTCATCCAATTACCTTTAAGACTTGAAAATTACATCCATTTATACTTTATACACATTAAAACTTGTGTAAAATCTTAGTATAATCAAAGGTATATAATATAAACTAAATGAAAGTGCACAACTCATGTAATCTTCATTCCATTTACCACACCACTCAAAATTCAATATATTTACATTCCACTCACGAAAATATCTTTCATACACTCACTATAAACTTTAAAACTTGCGTGTATTCATTTCACAATCTAATATACACATATACAAGATTATACATATCTGGGGTCTCACATTCTCCCCCACTTAGAAAATTTTGTCCTCTAAATTAGAACCAATCATTCTGTGAACAACTCGGGATACCTCTCCCACACTAAACTCTCCAATTCCCATGTGGCCTTTTCCACCGAGTTATGTTGCCAAAGAACTTTCACCAAGGGAATTGTCTTTATCCTCGATACTTTCTCTTTTCTATTCAATATCCAAATCAACCTCTCAATGTACGTCATGCTTCCATTGAGCTCCAAAGGCTGATACCTTATCACATGCGTCGGGTCTTGGTGGTATTACCGTAACATGGATACGTGGAAGACGTTATGTACATTTGCCAACTCTGGTGGCAACGCTAACCTATAAGCCATATCTCCTACCTTATCAAGTATCTCAAATGGCCCTATATACCGAGGGCTCAGCTCCCCCTTCTTCCCAAATCTTATAATCCCCTTCAATGAAGAAACCTTCAAAAACACTGACTCATCCACCATAAACTCTAGTGGTCTTTGTCTCCTGTCAGTATAACTCTTTTGTCTGCTCTGAGCTGTCCGTAACCTCTCACAAATCAACTGGACATCCTTAGAGGCTTGTCTAACCAAGTCAGGAGCAAGGATCTGTCTGTCACCAACCTCTTCCCATCTAATAGGGGAATGACATCTATGCCCATACAATGCTTCATATGGTGCCATCCCGATACCCTCCTGAAAACTGTTATTATAGGTGAACTCTGCAAGCAGCAAATGGTCATCCCAGGAGCCTCCAAAATCCAATGCACACGCTCTCAACATATCCTCTAGGGTCTTTATTATCCTTTCTGACTGACCATCTGTCTGAGGATGAAACGCAATGCTAAAACTCAACTGGGTCCCCATCGCTTCTTGAAAACGTTTCCAGAAGTGGGAAGTGAAGCGGGCATCCCTATCAGAAACAATGCTCACTGGAATTTCATGTAGCCTCACTATCTCACGCACGTACAAGTTCGCTAACTGGCTCAGAGTATCGGTAGCTTTCATAGCTAGAAAATGGGCTGATTTCGTCAACCGATCCACAATCACCCATATGGGCATCATGACCTCTGTGGTAATCCCATCACAAAATCCTTGGTGACATGCTCCCACTTCCATGTCGGTATCGGTAGAGGCTGCAATAATCCTGCAGGATTCTGATGCTCTACCTTCACCTACTGACAAATGAGACACTTAGTGACATATTCAGCAATGTCTTTCTTCATCCCAGACCACCGATAAATCTTTCGAAGGTTTTGATACATCTTAGTACTCCCTGGATGTATCGTATACCTCGATGAGTGAGCCTCTATTAAGATCAACTTTCTGATCTCTGGATCTTGGGGGACACATAACCTACCACTGAACCTCAACAAGCCATTTGAACTCAACTCAAAGTTTGTCTCTGTACCCCTCTGTATCTGCACGACAATATCACTTCATTACTGATCCGTTCGCTGAGCCTGTCGGATTCGATCTACTAGATCTGGTTCCAACTATAGGCTAGCTATCATAAATCTACTATTAGCATGAGGCGGGGTCATATCCAAACTGAGGTTCATGAACTGTTCCAACAGCTCGTGTTCCCTGATCATCATGAAAGACACCAACCCGAGATGCTTTCTACTTAATACATTAGCAACTATATTTGCTTTACCCGGGTGGTACAGGATGCCACAATCATAATCCTTTAAAAGCTCGAGCCATCTCCTCTGTCTCATGTTTAACTCTTTCTGCGAGAACAGGTACTTAAGGCTCTTGTGATCAGTGTAAACCTAAAATCTCTTACCATAGAGATAGTGGCGCCATATTTTCAATGCAAACACCACGGCCTCCAACTCTAAATTGTGGGTCAGGTAGTTTCTCTCATGATCCTTCAACTGCCTTGATCCATAGGCTACTACCTTCCTATCATGCATCAATACACAGCCCAGTCCTTAGTGTGAAGGATCCATATGCACTGAGAAACCTCCTGAGCTGGTAGGAATGGTGAGAATCGGAGCTGTGGTTAATCTCCTTTTCAACTCCTGAAAACTTTCCTCACACTTATCGTCCCACACAAATTTAACATTTTTCTCGTGAAACGTGTCAAATGAGCAGCTAATTTTGAGAATCCCTCCACCAACCTTCGATAATATCTAGCTAAATCCAGGAAACTTCTGATCTCTATCATTGTCTGGGGTCTTTGCCACTGTATCACTCCTCAGTCTTTGATGGATCCACTGACACACCATCCTTTGATACTATGTGACCCAGAAAAGAGATCTGTTCCAACCAAAAGTCGCACTTACTGAGTTTAGCGTACAACTTCTTCTCTCGGATGGTTTGTAGCACTATCCTTAGGTGCTATTCATGCTCCTCTCTAGATCTTAAGTACACCAGTATATCATTAATGAACACAATAACAAATCGATCCAAGTACTGGTGAAATACCTCATTCATCAATGACATAAAAGCTGTGAGAGCATTTGTTAACTCGAATGGCATAACCATAAATTCATAATGTCCATACTGGGTGCGAAAAGCTGTCTTGGGTACACCTCCACTCTGTATCTTCAACTAATGGTACCCAGATCTCAGATCTATCTTGGAGAAGACCTACGCTCCCCTAAGCTGATCCAACAAGTCATCGATGCATGGAAAGGGGTACTTATTCTTGATGGTGGCCTTATTTAACAATCAGTAATCTATACACAGTCGGAGGCTTCCATCCTTCTTCCTTACAAATAGAATCGGTGCTCTCCAAGGTGAGACGCTCGGCCTGATAAACCCCTTCTCCAGCAACTCTTGCAACTGCTTCCTTAACTCTTCCAACTCAACTTGAGCCATACTGTACGGTGGCTTGGATATCGGCTCTGTACTAGGTGCTAAATCTATACCAAATTCCATTTCCCTATCTGAAGGTAACCCTGGTAATTCATCCGGGAAGACATCTAGAAATTCTTGACCATTGGGATGTCTATCAACTCCGTACGTGCCTTATCTCTCTCAATCACATAATCAATGAACCCTTTATATTATCCTTTCCACCGTTAGTAACACAATTCATCACATACACATATGTAATTGATAAACAAATTCATCTATTGAATATCATGTATTTAGATCATACTCTTTTATTTACAGTAAACATGTTCTTTCACTTCATTTCATAAATTTTACTACAAGATTTTCTATCTTTGGAAAAGTCAGCATTCTAGCACAACAATCCATAACAACATGGTGTGCAGCCAGCCAATCCATCCCTAGGATTACATCAAAATCACTCATTTTTAATAAAATTAAATCGACTGCCATTTCTTTACCTCTTATCCTTATCTTACAATTTCAATATACATGCCCAGTCAATTGACTATCATTCATAGGGGTAGATATCATCAACATCTTATCTAGCAGAGTGGGTTTTACATGCTTCAACAATTTACATGCAAAGGATGGCGATATAAAGGAATGCGTGGCACCAGGATCAAACAGTACAAATGCTTCTAAATCAAAGATTTGGATGGTACCTTTAACCACATCTGAAGACTGATCCACAGTGTCTTAATCCAGTGCGTACACTCATCCTCTGCACATACCCGCTACATGCTTCCCTTTTTCCTCAGCTATAGCCCTCCTTCTCGGAGCAGCTGTCTCAACTGAAGCTCTCGCTGGCTCCCTTCCCTTCTGTAGGGCTCTCTCTGTCATCTCTGGGCAATCCCTGATTATGTGCCCTGGTTTCCCACATCTAAAGTATACTGTAGGAGGTCTATAGCATAGTCGTGTACCATGATACCTACCACACTTGCTACTCTGCTTTGTAGTAGGCTGTGGCCCTCTAATCATAATTCCCTTTTCCAGAGCTATGGACAGATACATGGGAGGATTATCTGTCTTTTCTCGGATCTCCTCGATCCTCGGCCTCTTCCCAGTAAACCTCTTTCTTCCCTTATAACTGAAGCCTCTATCCATCACTGATCTCTTCTTATCCTTATCCCTCACTTTACAAACCTTTCCAAACTCTGAGGCGATTCTATAAATGTCTTGTTCACACAATTGCACCCTGCGCACAGCTTCCTCGTAGGTCGGTATATCCAAGGGAACTAATCTAGACCTGATGGTCGGTCTCAATCCATCCAAAAACTTTTGGATCTTTTCGACCTCATTACTCTTTGTGTTGGGATCATATCTGCCCAGGGAGATAAAGGTCATCTCATACTCGTCTACTATCCTACTCCCTTGGGTTAGTCCCAAAAATGCCATCTTCATCTTCCCCTGAGCGGTATCCAGAACATATTATCTTCGAAAGGCCTTTAAAAATACCTTATAACTAATCTCTGTATGTCGGGCTCTCAAAATAGGCCTGGTGGATTTCCACCAATGTTCTGCTGATCCCTTCAGCATGAATGCTGCAAACGCTACCATCTCTGTAGTAGTGCACTTGAAGAACCCATATAACTTCTCGATTTCATTTATCCAATCCTCTGCAGCTATTGGGTCCTTAACTCCATTGAAAGACGACGGTCCAAACTTCTGGAATTGCCGCAGTATATCCAAATCATAAATGTAACCCCAGCCTCTACTGTCCTGTGGTATAATAACAAGTGTAGGCATATCCTGTGTAGGTGGGGGTGTAGGTGTATATGTAGTCTGAAGTCTCCGGGCTGGTCGTGCCCGTGCTTTAGGAGCTACCACCTGCTTAGCATCACCCTGTGTAGCGGGACTCTGTCTACCCCCAACTCCCAGTAATGACTGAGTGACCAACTCCAAGATCATCTCAATACTCTGCTCAATCCTCGTGAAGCGTTCCTTAGTACTCTCGGGTCTCTCCTATGAACCCTGTGGAGTATGCTCAACCTCAGCCTCCACCTTAATCTTTTCCTGAGCCTCGTGTGTTTCTGGCTCAACACTACCCCAAACCTACCTCTATAGTCTCGAGCCTACGCTCTTGTCCCTCTATCGCAACTGGTGTTAGGCATAATATTTCACTTCCCTACATACATATCAATTACTTAGTCAACCCATCGACACACATACAATTGTATCTAAACAAGCACAGTAACATGGAGATGTAATTTTCCAACTTATTAAGTATTTTAGACACTAACACACGTCAGACCAACTCAGCTCTGATGCCAACTTCTGTCTCGACCCTCAACTTACTAAAAATCATTATAAATTTTTCGCTTTTCATACATTATTTCTTTTTCGTTCTTACCTTACCTCGATTGTGATCAGTTACACTCTCAACAGTTGGGCTGTGTGTCAATGTCTACCTCACCCAACCATAATAATTTCATTTGCATTAAAATTTAGAAGTAAACACTTGTATAAATAAATCAGAGTGTTGTTTACATCTGTCCACATTGCTTTACATCCCCAATAGTTACATACAAAATGCTACTGTGCTATAGAAAGTTTACATACAAAATTACATCAGTGTGTATACCTTACGCGATAGGATGCAGCGGATACCAAAAGGGAAAGCCTCTAGTTACTCTCAGTCTATACTCAATCTCTAAAGAGGGAAAAATATGGGGGGTGAGCAAACCACACACTTAGTAAGGCAATCATGCGAACAAGTAGATATTGTACTATCTATGTGATCGTGATGCCATGCTCAAAACCATACAGTTTCTCATTCACATCTCAAAAGCATTAATTCATCTTGTGTTAATGGCATGTAAAGTAAATCATGCTATTTGTTAGTGCACAAATCAAATTCAAAGCATGGCATAAATCATCATGCATATTTCATAAGTAAGGCATGGAAAACCATCATGCGTAAATGCACTTTAAAGCCATTAATCATACTTTCTCGAGCAAATCAACACTTGTCAAGACTTAGCCCCTCCTTCGGACTGTCCTAACTCACAATACGTTTTTAAAACATGGATTTATTCATAATAAAAGACATGTGAGATAGGCAATATAATTAAGGGAAATCTCCTCTAGGATTATGGCCATATCCTGTGATCTTAGGCTACACTGATCAGGTGTGTGGGGTATCACTACTATTTTCTTCCACACAGGAGGTGGGTCACGTCTAGCCTGTCGGTCCATAGCAGATCTAATCATCGTTCGAAGATGGTATATCACAATCCTAACACGGTACAACGTACTCCATGCTACCTGCACGATACAGCGTACTCCGTGGACCTATATCAACATATCATGCCAAATCTCAAAACGCACGTGCGAGCCTATTTAATCGGTACGACACCCAGTCTACCCAAAGCTCCTAGCACGGCTATCATCATGTCAAATTCTTAAAAATGTACATGCAAGCCTATTTAATCGGTACGACACCCAGTCTACCTGAAGCTCCTAGCACGGCAACAAGTATGGTGGGCATCTAATGCGAGCTATGCTCCAACACCATGCCAAAACTAGTGTAAAGTCTGTGCGAGCTCAACTCTAGCACAACATCATAGAAATCCATATGAAAACTAGTGCGAGCTACGCTCTAGCACTCATGCGTATGAAAACACATCAAATCTCATGCGAGTTATACTCTAGCACACTTTCATTCTCACGAAATCCATGTAGGTGGCTCAATTCTTTGCAAAACATGGTTATCAACCAAATCAAATCATTTCTTTTGTAAATCATTTCAAATGTTAGCCAACACACCAATCACTTGCTAAAAAGCAACTAAACAAGGTTTTCAAAGCATCATGCTTTTGTTTTCATGCACATTTCTCAAAACCTAACTCTTTGCCCTTCAATCACCCAATTTCATTTCCTAGTATCACATGTACTCTAGCAAAACATTAAGTGCCCAAATTACGTATAAATATCTCTAAGAGTCCACACCATTCCCTTACCTCGAGTTACTTGGGGTGCGGCTCTCTTCCTTTTCGTTTCTCACGCCTTTAGCTCAACATGCTCCAGTGTATCCTCGGGAGCTGCAATTCATTCATCAAATGCTCGAGTTAGTGTTGCTAACTCTCATTCAACTATGCATTTTACCCAATACCTTAAATATTCATTTTACCCCTTTTTTGGGTAAGTCTCACAATTCATTCCATAACACCATCTTAAATCCATATCCCCAACACCATTATCACCTTAAAATATCCTATTCATCATTTATTCAACTACATTTCACTTTCTCACACTAACCCATTTCTAGGTTATAATCATTCCATTGCATCCTAGGTAGTTCTACCATTAATATGCACACCAAATCAACTTCAACATCAATAACTAAACAAATGTACTTGAGTTGGTGCTTTAGAAACTCACCTCTTTGAATTTCCTTCTCACTCCAAATGACAATACTCCATGTCCCCTAAATCCAACAAAGGGGGGAATGCCTTCAAGCTATGTTGTTCTTCTCCTTGATGTGAACAACTTTGCGTCTAATAGTCTTCCCTCAAATCTTCTTAAAAGTGGGTGGATTTAGAGAGAGAAAACTAGGTTTTGGGTTGAAAATGGTAGAGTGAGAGTTTCCCGAAATCTGCAGATCCAACTGCTCCTATTTATAGATTTAGCTTGATAAGATCAATTTGCCTTGGGTGGAGATCGATCTGGTCCTCTTAAAATCCCTCTTTTTCACAACCTTTGAAGGCAGAAGATCGATCTGTCTTAGGCAGAGAGTTAAGGAGATCAATCTGGATTGGGAGGAGATCAATCTATTCCAACCTGAGAGCTAAGGAAATCGATCTATTTGCCTCAAGAATCAATCCTCTCATTGTAAAATGTTTAGCAGATTGATCTAGCTCCATTGGAGATCGATCTGCCCTGTTCCTATTGCTCGAATAAGGGCATTTTGGCTCTTTCAGATCGATCTCTCATCCTATGAGATCGATCTGGTATTCATATTTTTCAGATTTTACCGTAGGTTTCTGCAGAAACTTACACCAAAACATCCTTAATTTGCTGCCATAGTCATTTTCTCATCCAATTACCTTTAAGACTTGAAAATGACATCCATTCATACTTTATACACATTAAAACTTGTGTGAAATCTTTGTATAACTAAAGGTATATAATATAAACTAAATGGAAGTACACAACTCATGCAATCTTCATTCCATTTACCACACCACTCAAAATTCAATATATTTACATTCCACTCACAGGAATATACTTCTTGCACTTACTATAAATTTTAAAACTTGCGTGTATTCATTTCATAATCCAATATACACATTTACAAGGTTATACGTATATGGGGTCTCACACTTTCAAAAATATAGAGTCCCCAACCTAAAATTCTAGAGGACGTCCTCGTACATCAGCATAACTCTTTTGTCTACTTTGTACTGTCATCAATCTATCACAAATTAACTGAACACCTTTAGCTGCCTGTTCAACAAGATCGGGAGCAAGTATTTTCCTGCCACCCACTTCTTCCTACGCTACTTGGGATCTACACCTTTTGCCATATAGAGCTTCATATGGTGCCATTCCAATACTGGCATTGTAACTATTATTGTAGACAAACTCTATAAAAGGCAACTGATCATCCCATGAGCCTTTAAATTCTAATGCACATGCCCTTAACATGTCCTATAGGGTCTGAATAGTCTGCTCAAACTGACCGTCGGTTTAAGGATGGAAGACAGTGTTCAAATGTAACTGGGATCCCATAGCTTCCTGAAAATGAGTCCAAAATTTGAACGTGAACCTAGAATCCCTATCATGTAATACTCATGGGAGCCCCATGCAATCGTACAATCTCTCGAACATACAAGTTTGCCAAAGTATTAAGGGTAACTGTGCTCTTGATAGCCAGAAAGTGAGCATTATTAATCAGTTTGTCTACAATCACCCAGACTGCATCATAACCCCTCTAGGTCCTTGCTAATCTCATAATAAAATCCATAGTAATATGCTCACATTTTCATGTAGGCACCGGTAATGGCTTAAGCAGCCCTATTGGCTTCTGGTGCTCAACCTTAATTTACTGGCAGACTAAACATCTAACCAAAAAGTCTGTCACATTTCTCTTCATTCTAATCCACCAATACACCTTATGTAGGTCACAGTACATCTTAGTACTTCCTAGGTGCATGGTGAATCGAGAACAGTGGGACTCTCTCAAAGTTCTTTGTCTCAAGGTGTTATCATGTAACACACAAATACGACCTTAAAACCTTAGCAGTCCATCGTCACTGACTGAGAAGTCTGACTGCGATCTCTCTTCAATTTGGTTAGCCATATCCAACAACTTCTGATTATTTCTCTGCCTTGTCCTGATCTGATCCAAGATACCGAGTTCAATCTGTAAGCTAGCCATAAACACATCATCAACTTTATCAACATTGATATTGAGCTCGATGAACTGTCCCAATAAATCCCATTCTCTAGTCATCATATATGACACCATACCCTTTCTACTGAGGGTATCTGCTACCATATTCGCCTTGCTCAGATGGTACAAAATTTCGTAATCATAATCTTTTAGGATCTCTATTCATCTCCTCTGTCTCATATTGAGCTCCTTTTGATAAAAAATATACTTAAGACTTTTATGGTCAGTGAAGATTTGGAATTTCTCATTGTACAAATAATGCCGTCATATCTTCAGGGCAAAAACCACTGTGGCTAATTCCAAATCTTTAGTGGGATAATTTCGCTCATGGTCCTTAAGCTGGCGAGAACTATAAGCAACCAATCTACCATTTTTCATTTGTACATAACCCAAACCTTGGTGAGAGACATCACTATACACTGCTAACCCTTCCGATCCACTCAAAATGGTCAAGACTAGTGTAGTAGTCAACTGATGCTTAAGCTCTTGGAAGCTCTGCTCACACCGATCAGACCTTTCAAATTGAACATCCTTACGTGTCAATCTGGTCAATGCAGCTACAATCTGGGAAAACCCCTTACCAAATCTCCAGTAGTACCTTGCTAATCCTAAGAAACTCCGAAGCTTCATCACTGTCCTTGGTATCTCCCACTTTAGCACTACATCGACCTTGGACGGATCAACTGACACCCTGTCCTTAGATACAATGTGCCTGAGGAAAATAATTTGATCCAACCAAAATTTGCACTTACTAAATTTCCCGTACAATTCCTTTTCACGGAGGATCTGAGGTACAATCCTCAAATGCTGCTCTTGCTCCTCCTTGGACTTAGAATAGATTAAGATGTCATCAATAAAGATAATAACAAATCTGTCTAAATATTCCCAGAAGACATCATTATCATTCTTATAAAAGTAGCATGGCTATTAGTTAGTTTAAAGGGTATCACGAAAAACTCAAAATGCCTGTATCGGGTCTTAAAAGTTGTCTTTGGTACATCAGCCTTTTAATCCTCAACTAGTGATAACCCGATCTTAAATCTATCTTAGAAAACAGTGAAGCCCCTCTCAACTGATCAAACAGATGATCTATCCTTAGTAGGGGATACTTATTCTTTATTGTCGCCTTATTCAGAAGTCGATAATCTATACATAGACGAAGACTCCCATCATTCTTTCTAAAAAAAATACTGGAGTGCCCCAAAGAGACACACTTGGTCTAACGAACCCCTTATCGAGCAACTCTTGTAACTGTTTCTTTAGTTCTTTCAGTTCGACCAGTGCCATTCGATAATGTGGCTTAGAGATAGGCTAACTGTCGGCCACCAAATAAATGGTAAACTCAATTTTCCTCTCCGGTGGTAATCCTGGTAATTCATCTGAAAAAAATCAAAAAATTTTTAAACTACCGTAATATCCTTAATACTTGGTGGTTCTTGACTATTATTAGAAATAAATGCAATATAACATTCACAAACATTTATATCATCAGAAATTTTCAACATATTGACATCTTATAACTTCATAGAATTTAATATCACACACTTCATTTCTTATTAACAAAGCATACATTAAAATTTTCAGGTAGAGAGAAGGTTACGGTCTTAGTGTAGTAGTCTAGACTTGCACGATTGGCAGTTAGCCAATCCATGCCCAAAATCACATCAAAACCATACATATTTAGTAAAACTAGATCTGTGAACATTATCCTATCTCCTACCTTGATTTCACAATTTTTACACACCATATCAGTTATCTATCATTCATGCATGGGTGTACTTATGCACAACATGTGATCTAGAGGCTTAGGTTCTAGATGCAATTTATGTACAAATGGTAGGGAAATAAAGGAGTGTGTGGAACCTGGGTCAAACAAAACATATGCCTCATGATTACAGACAAGGAGTATACCTTTAATAGTTTTGACGGAGGTGTTAGTTGTCTCCTCATCGATGGCAAACACATATCCTTGTGAGACATGCTTCTTACCCTTGTCTGCGGCTATGGCCCTCCTCTATGGGGCCTGTCTTTAAGAAGCATGTGCCTATCTCTCGATTTACCTTGGCTGCTCTCGAGGCTCGGTGGGTCTCATCTAGGGAAAGTCCTTAATCTAGTGACCCATGACTCTGTATTTAAAGCAGGCACTAGTGACCCAGTTGTAAGGCCCAACATGCTGCCTACGACAGTTCCTGCACTGTTGAAATCCAATCCTGGGGCCTCAGGTGGTGTCTGCACTGACAATAAGGGTATTAGGCTTACTAGCCCTCGCCCAAGAGTCATCAATCTGCTGTCTCTTAGGTTGACCCCGCCTCAATTCGAATCGGGATGCCTCTGCTCTCTTTCCCTTATCATTACCCTTACTTTTGAACTCATACTCTGCTTGAGTCACATCCAAGCCTCTCTCAATTTCCTGAGCTCATCCAAGGAAATCTTTGAAATCTGTGACCCGGGTTCCCAACAATCTATCACGGATCCCCGATCTCAAGCCTACTAAGAATCTCTCGATACAACGTTTGGGGTCCCTAGTTGTCTCTAGGTTATACTTCATCAGGATAGTGAATTGGTTCTCATACTCATCCATTGTCATGCTACCCTGAACCAGATTCAAAAATTCTATATGCATCTTCTACTGAGTTATGCGTGGAATATTTTGGGTCTGGAATGCATCAAGAAAGGCACCTCAGGAAATATCTGACTAACTGTCCGCTAAAGCGTCTGTGTAGCCATGCACCAAAACTTGGCCTGGTCCCTCAACATATAGCTGGCCATAGCCACCCTCTCTCTGCCTGTATAACCAAAATACTGAAAGGTTGTATTGATATCCAGCAACCATCCCTCGACCTTAATCGGATCTTTCACCCCTATAAACTCTGGGGGGCTCATCTGAAGAAAGTCCCATGGTCTTTGAGTATCCCTATCATCTCTAGGCTGTGAGACTACAGGCGGAGGAACTGGGGCTGCCAGAGGAGCCTATGGTGGAGGATGTGGGGGAATAGATGCAGGTGTAGTAGCATCGGTACCAGAAGTATTTACCTAAAACTGCTAGGCAAACATAGTAGTGAGCTCACTTAGTCCCTCTCTCATACTTTGCATGCCTTGTTCAAGCCTCATCATCCTGGTATTAGGGCTCTTAGGCTGAGGGGGAGATGGTGGAGGGGGTTGTGCCTGCCTCCGGGGACTGCATCTCTCGTTCATCATTTAGTGATCAACCTGCGTGTAAACCAATGTTTTACTCATAGTTTTAACAGATATACTCACTTTATAACTAGACAAGCATAGACAATTGAGATGTAATCTAACTTCGACTAGTCGACATTGACAGTATTCGACAACTTTTTCTTTGATACGACATAAACTGTCATGCCCCAAAAACATGGAAATATGGGCTAATATATCTTTTTCTTAATTTCTTAATTACGTTACATTCCTATTAGTGCTAATTCTTAACCTTTTCATTTTACGAAATTTCGTCAGCATAACGGCGCATTTATGAAGTTACCTCCCTCCAACGTTTAACACAATTTATATCCCACAACAATTGCTTTTAATCTTATTTTATAATTAATAGTGACTTCTGTAATACCCTTGAAAGTACATTTATTCTATAAACAGTACGTTTACAACTTTACATACATACTTGCCAAGATTACATCCCAAAATATTCTTTACATTAATTGTCTATGCGATACAGGATGTCTTGTAATAAAAGTAAAAGTATACTGTATCGTGTACTGTAGGTAGCCTGGGGAGAGTATCGAGTCCACCAACCTACTTCAATTACACGATAGGCGTAGATAGTGATCACTTCAAATATTCTATAAGAGTAGAGAAATGGGTGAGCTCTTCAAGCCCAGTAAGACATGCGTTTAAGGTAGTCTTGATATAAAAGCGTATGAAAACATGATGCTTTTATACAAACACTGGTAAGCATATATATATATATATATATAAATATATATATATATCGAAAATAGACTTATCTTAAAACAAGTAAATCGAACATATTTCGAATGACATAATTCACTTGTCACAAAGTTTATTACTTTTCTTTCGAAGTCATACATGACATACGCTGGAGACTAGGCAATTACACATAGCAAACATAAGTCATGATCATATAAACTCGACCTTCGAAGAGGGAGACAAACAAACAGAGTACCGATGGCTATGGTAAGGGGACTGTAGATTGGATCTGGGTCGTACAACGCCCTACGCCACTAAGGATCAAACAAACAATGCACGAAGTGGTGGACGATAAGGCACCGAGTGGCTACACATACCCGACACGGTTAAACATGCACCACAAAGGATTAAATGTGCGTAATGTGGTATAAGGCATGCACCACGAAGGTCCAAACTCCACACGGGTCATGCATGACAGATATCATGGTCTACATGTTACCTTAGTCTCAAAACGATACTTATGAATTCTTTTTTCGGCTTATTAACCTGCATAGTAACAAAATCGAGCTTATAATTAAATTTCATATACATAAAACTAATTCATAAAATCCATTTCCATATTTCAATTTACATTTTCCAAAACATTTCACGTATGTCAGAAAAGTACGCTCGGAGAGCTCGAAAGATGTCTTTTCCTTCGAATTTTTTGTTTAAGTTTAAATAGTACTTTTTCAAATATCAGAAATACATTTCATAAATTCGAACACATTTCAAACATGTTTATATATTAAAATTGAGGTAATGGGAATACTAATACCACTTTAAATTGTATCCCTTACCTAATGAATCTTGAAACAACACAAAATCGTCGAGTGCCGGGTTTGCCTTGTTTTGCATATCAGTACCTCGAGCTGTCCAAACTAGTTCCAAAATCATCAGATGATGCTCAATTCCATCTCTGTATGCTCAAACATACATCCACTTCCATAAACTTCACTAAACTTGACTGTTTTGACCACTTTTCCTACTTTCTTGGTTATACCGATTAAAGGGTCGGTTTAGGCAATTTCGATAGTTTCTTTTCTCTTAACTTCAAACTTATAAAGTTAACAACCTAAAAACTTATCCAAGTCCAAATTCAGCACACTACAACTTGTCAAATTATCAAACTTTCATACTTTTACAGTTTTATACTAAACTGAGCTATAAACTAAACTTTTCGGTATTAAACAATCATTCTACAACATCAAATTCAACCAAATTTTAGCATTTCCTTAACCTTCCATGGCTGGCCGAACCTATGCTTATCCCTAGAAATTATTTCATCAATTTCTACTCTAGCAAAAATCATTTAAATTTATCAAACATTAACATATATCAAACTCATCATCTTCCAACAACTTTACCTCGGGTTTGACCAAGTTTGACCCGAGATTCTTCCTCCAACAATGATTCTCAGCTGTTGATAAACATGTATGCTACTTAGAATCATAAAAAACAAGCTCCAAAACCAATCAAAAACTCATAAATTCTAGTTTTCCTCTTACCTAGAAACATGGCAGATTCTGCCCTTGTTCTTTTCTCTAGCTTTTCACCTAGAAAATGAGTTTTTTTATTACTAGATTTTTTATATGTTGTAGAGGACTTAGGAAGGAATATTTGATCCTTTTTTACCAAAGTCTAAATGTGGCCAAAAGGTGGCCGAACAATTCGTAAAAGTCTGGCCTAGGGATGACGTTTGTGGCAACTTGGGAAGGGTGGTTCTCTCTGGTTTTAGATTATTTTAGGATGTTCTCTACCATTACAAAAAGAGCACTAAGTTATTATTTATAATGGAGTATTTTGGGCTCAAAAGCGTTCTGGATGGGCTTTAAATTGGACTTTTATGTTGGGTTAGCAGATGTATGGCTTAGGCCTACCAGCAGCCCTATTTTTGTAAAATCCATAAAAATTATTTTCAACCCATTTTCATCCAAATTTCCACTTCTCAAGTGTTATACTAAGTCTCTAGTATGTCCCATAAACAGTTAGGGCCCACTTGTTTAAGGAATCCCCGATTTAGCCCATTTTGTGCGATTTGGTCATTACCGATTGAATTGACTTAAGGTTTTCGATTTACTTTAAAAATTCATTTGATCATCGGAACCTCCTTACTTCTACTAAATATTCTTTCCCCATGTCAATTACGCCTTATACTAATTTCCTACGATCTTGAAATAATTTTTGTGAATTTCTAGAATTTATTCCGAATCTATTTCACTTACTAGGCCCAATTGCTTGGTTTAGTGCTAACTCGAGTTCCTACTAACTTTTTCACTTCCAATACCTTAGTTTCAACTCTGAACCGTCAAAACATACTTATACATGAAATCTTGGGAAATATTTGAACTTAAAACCTTACCTCTATTTTAATGCCCGAGCTTTGTCCACTAACTCTAGTGCTTCGGTTGTTCCCAGCCTGCATAATATTATTCCAAGTGTCTTAATTGCTTGCTACTTTCCAAATAAATAGTGAAACGAAAAATTTTAGGTTTCACAAGCCCACAGTCTCAAAACATTTCACAAATAATCTCATGACCAAGATTTTCTAAAATATTCTTAGAAATCAAGTTCAGAGTTTGCTTAATTTCAAATCACAAGCTTTTCTTTTCAAAAAGTCTTATGCATTAATAAAAAGGAATTTAAGCTATTGAAATATAAAGAAACTAAGTTTCATAAGAACCTATTAAGTGAGCTTAAATTGAGATTTTCTCATATGATTTAGTAAATTTATAATTTTTTATTCGAAAATATCTAAAGCCAACTTTAAGCAATCAAATCATGCTTCAAATATTATATTTATTAAAAGCAAGTTAAGGGATACCATTACCAATCACACCAACTTGCTGACAAACATATTCCAAATATTTCCAATTAGTATTCAAATCATCCTAATATACTTGTATACACATTAAACAACAGCTAGGACTACAACTTATGTCAATTACCCAAAATTCTCTATCACGGTTGAAAATACAAATAATCAGTTTCATAGCTTTCCTTTCATTTCAACTACTTAAATCAACTCTCTTACACTTTAATCATCAAATTCCATCATTCCAACAAGGACTCTATATGGCCGATATCCTAATGCTACATTACATTTTTTATTTAAAAAATCTACTTTGGCAAAAATCATCAACACATCACCAAGATCAACATATATTAAATCTAAATTTTTCTAAAATTCTTACCCTCAATTGACCAAGTTTAACCAAGCTCCAAATCTCTTTTGAGACTCCTTTTGATGCATATCAACTCATTCATGGTCTTAAGACACATAAAGAGACCTCAAAAATCAACAAAGGAACTAAGAAACTCAAGTTAGTCTTACCTCTCCTACAAGACTAATTCTGTCCCTCAACTTCCAACTAGGTTTTTACCACCCAAATGACATTGGATTCAGTTGAATATTTTATACGTTACATAGAGAAGGGCCAAGAACAAACGTCTCTTTTTGAGCTAAGGCTAGTTTGGTCTTTGAAATTTTGTAAACATTTTTGAACCTAGAGTACTTGAGGACGCTTATCACTAGGTCAGATTCTGTTTGGCCTCTTGTTTCAACCTTCAAGACTTCTCAAAGTGATCCAAAAAAATTATATGTTGTAGCCAAGAGGGTGAGGATCATTTTTTATGGGAAACCTTAACCCAATTCGTTTTCTATTTCTTTTAAATCACGCCATTTTACTGCTCCAGAAGTGTTTCAGATTCTGCCCAGCCATCTTCGAAAGGTTTTTCCACCACTCAAATTGTGAAACATGAATTTTTCCATATTACTATTCGTTCTAAGTTAAACTGAGAAGTCTAAGACTCATGTAAATGATCATGTAGGGCCCAGAATGATTGAGATGCCTGGGAGAGTGGCACGATGCCCGATGCATGCATTTCGAGGTAAGGATGCACTTTTAAGTATTTTTTTTTAAAAAGTGTGATTAAAAACATGTTTTGATGATTAGAAAAGTGAAACTAAGGTGTAAGAAGTGAAAAACTTAGTGAAACTCGGGTTTATACTCAACCGAGCAAACGACCTAGTAAGAGGAATAAACTCGGAATAAATTCTACAAATTCACAAAATTATTTTGAGACCATAAGAAATTCACATAAGGCATAATTGACATGGGGAATAAAGATGGAGTGGAAATAATGAGGTTTTGGTGTTAGAATTAATTTTTAAAGTAAATCAAAAACTTGCGCGATTTCGATCGGTATTGACCAAATCTTGCAAAATGGGCTCAATTGGTAAACGTTTCTTAAACAGGTGGGCCAGAAATTTGTATGGGAGATACTAGGGACTATTATAACACTTGATAATTGGAAACTTAGAACAAATGGGCTTGAAAATATTTTTGGTGGATTTTCTAAAACAGGGCAGTGGGCTGTCCTGCTTCAGGAATCTGTATACCCATTAGACTTGACAAAATTTGAAGCCCATTTGAGTGTCCAAAAAATCTGAACCTCTCTAAAATTAAACTAAACTAATTAAGCTTTCCATAGCCTATTTAAACACCTTGAACTGACTTACCAATTGAGAGAACCAAAACCATCAATCTGCCGTAGGCGTCCTTGAAGAAGCAAGAGTACGTGAATTTTATGGCCATCTTCTGGCCATTTTCTGGCATTGGTCAAGATAGATAAAATCTTTCTCATTAACCTCTCTATAACATATAAAAAATTAAGCCCTAAACAAGGTCACTTGCTAGGTGAAAAGCTTGTGAGAAGAAAATGGGCAGAAATTACCCTGTTCCGAGGTGAGAGAGAGCTTTAGTTTTAAAAGTTTTTAGTTGGTTTTTCTTGTTGTTTTGGATGATTTTAAGATGTTTACATGTTTATTGATAGCGTAGAATTCTTGATGGTGTAAAAATGGTTGGAAGTTGGTTAAAGTTACTGAGAAATTGTTTGAAGATGATGAACTCATGATATGTGATTGTTTGATGTTGTAGGATGATTTTAGTTCAGCAAGAATTGTTGAAATGATTTCTAGAGAGGGGTGTAGTTTCAGCCAGCATATGTAGAGTAAGGAAGTGATGAATTTTGACTCTGTTGAATGTTGCAGATAGTTAAATTTATACCGAAAAACTTGGTTTATAGCTCAATTAAGTGAAAAACTGTAAAAGTGTGAAAATTTGACAATTGGGGTGTTGTGAATGATTAAATGGAGTTTGGAATAAATGTTTAAGCTATCAGGTTGATAAGTTATAAAGTTGATGGAAAGAAACAAATGAAATAGCTTAAACCGAGACTTTATCGATAAAACTGAAAAGTAGGAAAAATGATCGAAAAAGGGTCCGATTGACCCCATTTGAGTTTCAAATGAATATAAATATGAATTAAAGATGAAATTGAGCATCAATTGATGATTTTGAAATTATTTTGGATAGATTGAGATGTTAGCACGTAAAACGAGATAAACTCGACACTTGACAATTCAAAGCTGCCTCGGCCTCATTTAGGTAACGGATGCAACCGATTTTAAACACGAGTATTCTTTATCTACAAATGAGCAATAGTATCATGAAAATGTTTTATAAATTGAGACCAAACCCCGAGAAAGATGTATAGCCTGAGTTTTCTTACCCAAGTGCATGTTTTGCTGTATTTGAGCTCGATTGCGTGATTTTAAAGTTTCACAAACAAAATATATATATATAGATACATGTGTATGAGATTTATGAAGTAAAACTATTATGAACTATATGATGAATGCAAAACTATTTTCAGTATAATAAGGGTATGTTTTAAGACTGTAGGCTCAATAGCATGCAAGTCAGGGAAACCTGGAGGTCGATTGAGTGAGACCCAACGGAAGTCTAGCCTACAGCATGGGATGGGGTTAGACCTTGACCATGTTATGCATATTCTATGTGTCTGTCATGATGCTTTCCCTTATTTATATAAGATACCGCCTAGTTGGCATTGAGATGATGTTGTATGATCCTGATCCAGTCTACAGCCTTACCATGGCCATAAGTACTTAATTCCCTCTTTCGAGGATGCCCTCTTTTGAGGATGACTTAATTCCCTCTTCGGAGGATGCCTTTTTTTGAGGATGGAGTGGTGATTTCCTTTATGATAGGAATAGTAAATGCCTAGTCTTCATATTATTATGAGATATGATTTAATATGATAATGAGTTGATGTTTTGAGTATATATACTCATATGACTTTTATCATGTAGTCAAAGATGTGAATTTTACCACTATTTTACGAATGATATGACTTGATTTATTACTTCTTGTTTTAAATGCACTCCTTATTGAGCTAGTTGAAGCTCACTCCCCTTTTCCCTTCCTCTCAGATTACTTATAGTAATTTCTAGTGCTTGCTGCGTACGTGACATAGGCTGGTGGATGAGACTCTCCCCATGCTATTTCTTGTACACGTGTAAGGTATAATTCATTTTGTATCTAGACAACTTATGTAGTACAGATGCTTATATATAAGTAAACGGTTGGGATGTAATCAGGGTTGTATATATATGTAACTTGGGAAAAGTAGTCGTTTCGATACTATGTGATATAATAAAGTGGTTTGATTTCGTTAATCTATCGACTATCACCTAAATAGCCTCATGATTCTTGGGGGTCCTTTGTAACCCATGACGAAATCTATGGTAACGTGCTCCAATTTCTATATCAATATAGGCAGAGGCTGTAATAACCCTGCAAGTTTCTGATACTCTACCTTACTCTGCTAACATACGAGACCCTTCACTACTAACTCTATGATATCTCTTTTCATGCCTGACCACCAATACCCTTTTTAGAGATTCTAATATATTGATCGCTCCCCAGATGAAATGTATATTTCAAAGAGTGAGCTTCTGATAATAACAATCTCATCAACTGTGGTCCTTAGGAACACATATTTTGCCTCAGAACCTCAGTAAGTCATCATCACTCACTGTGAACTCCATCACTGTACCCATCTAAAGCTGACTCACACTATCAACACCCAGTCAATCATGACGCTAAGCCTGTCGAATCTGGTCAACCAAATTTGGTTCTGATCTTTCAGGCTAGCTACCACATAATCACTATCAGCATCAGAAGGGATCACATAACTACTAAGGCTCACAACTGCTCTAATAGATCACACTCCTTGGCTGTTATATGTGAAACCATCCCAAGGCTCTTTCTGCTCAAGGTATCAGCCACTACATTAGCCTTACCCGGGTCGTACAATATCTCACAATCATAGTCCTTTAAAAGCTCTAACCCTCTTTGTTATCTCATATTCAACTTTTTCTGTGAAAATAAATACTGGGGCTTTTATGATCAATGCATACCTAAAATTTCTCACCGTATAAGTAGTGGCACCATATCTTCAGTGCAACCACTACAGCTGCCAACTCTAAATCATGGGTCGGATAGTTCCTTTCATGGTCCTTGAGTCGTCTGGATCAATAAGTGACTATCTTCCCATTTACATCAATACCTAGCCTAATCCTTATTTCGAGGCATTTGTATATACTAAGAAACCTCCTGAGTTGTTTAGTATGGTGAGAATAGGTGCGGTGGTCAGTATATGCTTTAATTCACTAAAACTCCTTTCAAGTTTTGTCACCCCTCTAAAACGTAACCTTCTTTTGAACGAGACGTGTCAACGGAGCAGTTAATTTCAAGAAACCCTCAACAACCGACTGTAATACCTAGCCAAACGCATAAAAATTTTAATCTCTGTGACTGTTTTGGGTTGTTCTCGCTGAACCACTGTGTGAGACCCCGTATATGTTTAACCTTGTATATATGTAGATTGAACTATAATATGGATGATTTTAGACCAAGTAATAAAGAATTCATAGGTATGGTGATGTACTTACAATGTGAAGTTGCATAAGTGGTATAAATATTGGAACTTCCATTTAGTTATGTATTGTATACCTTTGGTTATACAAGGATTGCATACAAGTTTTAATGTGTATAAAGTATGAATGAAAGTCATTTTCAAGTCTCGAAGATGGTTGGATGAGAAAACAACTATGACAACAAATTAAGGATATATGTGTGTGAGCTTTTGCATAAAACTGCAGCGAAATTTAGAAAATATGATTGACAGATCGATCTCATAGGATGACGGATTAATCTGAAAGAACCAAAAATGCTATTATTCGAGCGATGGAACAGGGCAAATCGATGTCCAATGGGGACAGATCGATTTGCTAAACATTCTGTAATGAGAAGATCGGTTTCCTTAGCTCTGGGTTGGAGAAGATCGAACTCCACCCTAGCCAGATCAATCTCCTTAACTCTCTGTCTGAGACAGATCAATCTCAAGCCCTTGACAGATCAATCTCACGAAGGTTCGATAAAAAGCAGATCGATCTCCTACAAGAGGTAGATCAATCTCCAAGAAGGAATTTGCTTGCAAACAGAACGATCTCATCATGAAAGAAGATCGATCTGGTAGTAGTTGTGTTTGGTAAAAATGACTACCAAACCTTGCAGAGATCGATCTCCACAAGGACCAGATCGATCTCATGTCTCTGCGTCTATGAAAAGGACATAGGATTTGGACTGAAAATCAGATTTCCCTCCCACCAAACTGCTCCTGCCATTTTCTCTCAAAGAGCCAAGCTTTCTCACTCTAACAATCACTACAGTCCAACCAGTTTTGGAAGAAGCTAAAGAAGGGAAAGTTATTCCTTGAAGAAAAGAGAACAACATAACCCAAAAATAACACATTGGTGTGACCAAGAGAAGGAGTTTTGACTACCACAAGTTTGGTTAAGTTAAGGGGTAAGCTCTTCAACCTTTAAGCTTTAAATATGGGTTTCTAGACATTTGTGAGTTGGATAATATGTGAAATATGGATAGGAATGATGATTGTAGTGATGGGTGAGTAATATTAAGAGGGATTTATGAAGAGGAGTACAAATGGGAAAGGTGAAATGTGGTTTTAAGGATTGGGAAGTATGAATAGATAAATAGAAGACAATGTGTAGGTTAGTAGAAGGAAAAGAAAATATCCTAATGATTTACATTTGTAGATTAAAATATGTGGAGTACGATTGACCTGGATTGCGAACGGAGCAAACGAGACGAAGGAAATATGAGCGGGATTCGAGGTAAGGGAGTGTATGTTAGCGATAGAGATATTCGTACGTATTTTAGTGCGATTTCGATAGTATGATGCTAGGAATATTATGCTTTGCTATTGAACAATATGTGAATGGAAATGTAATATGGTATATATATTGTGAAAATGGGATGTGGTAAGGAAATAGCATGACATGCATGATTTTGATGTTTTCTCTACTATGTATTGATTTGCGGTTGAGAAATGATGATGGATAGGTTGGCTAGTTTTAAATGTTTAGCATGAGACGACATGCTACGTAAATAAACATTTTTTAAGTTTTTAAAAGAGAAAATAGCCAGCTATCGGATTTGAGATGTGAATCAATGTTGAAGCTATAGCTCACACCCGTTTTAATGATTTTGACTATGCTGGAGTTTCACTCGCATACGTCTATATGTTTTGATAAACTATGTTGGAGCGTGACTTGCACGTGGTTTTATAATGATAAGGTGCTGGAGTGGTAGCTCGCACATGTTTCTACGTTTTGATATGCCGTGCTGGAGTTCATCTCGCATGATGGATTTGAGAAAGGTGCTGAAGCATTGCTCGCACCGATTTTTTTGAGTTTAGATGAGACAGTGCTGGAAGCTGTTGCTCGCACTAAGAAATACCGCGCTGGAGCCTTGTGATGACTATGTATCACGCTGATTGCTCGCTTGGTATATGAGACATGATTCAGGATGATGAGTCCATTGGAGTTAGTAGATGGACTGGGTCCACGATTGTACGTTGAACTGTGTAGTTGTCCGTTGGTATACTATGTACCATACTGGGTGCACGTGAGTATGAGTATCGCGTAGATGACACATGGCGTACCTTGTACCGTGAGTATATTTGATATGATGAGGGAGATGATGTTGATTAAGATGAGCTAGAGGGTAGGACTGACCCATCCCCCTTCTGGCTAAGTGATGCCCTGTGCACACCTGATCAGTGAGGCTCGGGATCATTGACTATGAACATATGTCGTGGATATTAGATTGCCAAGAATTCCATGCCTGTCTCAGAGATAAGAGAAATTGAGAAACTCGAAAAAGAAAGAGATTTGATGAAAAGAAACAGTTTGAGAAAAGCAAAGAGATATTGTGATTTGATGAATCTCTTGTTTTGAATGCTCGTGCTATGATAGAACTGTTTATGACTTGTTTTCAAATGGGAATATCGTATACTTGTTTTCATGAAAATTCTTATGTGAGAAGTAATGTTTAAATGCATTTTCTAGTAATATTTCCATGTACTTTGAAACATGCTTTTATTTATGCACCATGGGCTATGTAGATAGTACAATATCTACCTGTTAGCATCCTTTTCGTTACTGAGCTGTGGTTTGCTCACCCCACTATTTGTCCCCCCAGATACTGAGAAGTAGGACAGTGCGGTGGCCTCAAGATCCCTTTTTGTATTGGACAACTCCCACCAATTGCAAAGGTATAAAGATTTGTATACACATGAGTATTTTGTATCAATTATAATGTATCGCACAGTTCTAAATCGAAAAAGTAAATAGTTGTATGGTTAAAAATTAAAGAAATAAAATCCTTGAAAAATTAATAAAATAACTACAAGCCTATATGTCTAAAATATGAATTCTACATTACTCCTAATTATATCTAATTACTAATTAAACAATGGAATCTAACTAATGGCAGATAAAATATTTTTTGCATGATAAATTCTAAATTAATCCTAATGCATGATAACTTACTAATGCATAATAAAATAGAAATGAACTAAGGACATAATTAAATCTAATTCATGAACTAATCAAGCTATTGACTATAACTAATCATGCAACTAAGTTTATAATTTTACTCCTTAAGCTAACACATTGAATTGAAATTAGAAAATGCAAGACAAATGGATTATTGTGCAAAGGTTAAATGCCAAACAAAGCCTTACGAAATTGCAAAACATCAAATTGGTCCCGATTGCACTACTGTACACATCTTCAACATTTTTTGATTCATTTTGCTGTCGGTTTTGGTTGTCTCCAGGTGCTGCTGTCCATCTCCTGCTCCTGCAATCTTCCACCAACTTTGCAACGGTGCCAAAAACTTGACACGATCTGAACGTATTATCCGCAAGTGCACGGGTCGTATAAGTAATAATGAGATTTGAGTCTCGAGTTATCGTCCCTCAGAGAAGTTGGTTAGCCTAATTAACTACCGTTAATCTTACCCTAAGTATATTCTAGCAAACTATGAAATTTAAGGGAGTGATCTACATGGCTAACAATACTGAAAACAATAAAAACTATAAAATAAAGAAAATAAAACCGAGCTAAAATTACTTACAGTGCTTCGAGCAATTAAAAGCAAAAACCTACAAAAATAATTAAAACAGTTAAAATTAATTAACGTAATTAAAATAAAATGCTAAAATAAAGAAGCAGAATTAATTAAGCTAAAATTGAACAACCCTAAAATGCAATTAAACTACTTAATCAAAATGCAAATTAAACTAACTTAAAAATTAAAGAAATAAAATCCTAGAAAAATTAAGAAAATAACTATAAGCCTAAATGTCTAAAATATTAATTCTACATTACTCCTAATTATATCTAATTACTAATTAAACAATGAAATCTAACTAATGCATGATAAGATATCTTTTGTATGATAAATTCTAAATTAATCCTAATGCATGATAAAATAGAAATGAACTAAGGATATAATTAAATCTAATTCATGAACTAATCAAGCTATTGACTATAACTAATCATGCAACTAAGTTTATAATTTTACTCCCTAAGCTAACACATTGAATTGAAATTAGAAAATGCAAGAAAAATGGATTATTGTGCAAAGGTTAAATACCAAACAAAGCCTTAAAAAATTGCAAAACATCAAATTGGTCCCGATTGCACTACTGTACACGTCTTTAACATTTTTTGATTCATTTTGCTCTCGATTTTAGTTGTCTCCAGGTGCTGCTGTCCATCTCCTACTCTTGCAATCTTCCACCAACTTTGCCTCGGTTCCGTGCTCCTGCAACAAGTCCAACACAGCACCTTACTGCTCAGCAGCTTGCGTCCACGACATGCACTACTTCAGCACTGTCCTCGGCCTGACCAGCATGCCCTCTGCTCCTTACAATGTTCGGCTCCTACTCCTACTTCCTGTACATGACCTGCTCCTTATTCTTCTTCTCCGTGGTAATGTCCAGCTCATGTTCTGTACTTGCTCTTGGTCTGTCCATGCCTGCCGCTCGCGTCTTCTTCCTCTGCTGTCCTGCACTACCTCTTGTAACCGAGCTTAAACACAAAATATGTATCCTTCAAAACGTTAGCTGTAGCCTACACATCTATGTCCAACGGCATTCACAGCAGTTCGGTAATAATGCTTGCACACATCTATGAACTTACAACTACCAATTACTAGATTAATGGAAAATGAAAGCATGCAATGTGAAAGAACAGTGCAAAACTTCTAAAATAGAATGCAACAGAGGGTGATCTGTGGTTCTCGGTTCCTTACAACTTCATAATAACAATTCTATAAACCAGAAAACATGCTTTTAATAAAAGCTTAGGACAGTAAACAAAAATGAAATAGGCAACTTAGAATGAAACCGAGAGGAAATATGTGAAAACTACAACTGCAAACATCAACGTGAGCTTCATTAATGTGAATCCAGCAGCTCAAGTTGCTTTATTCCTTTCTCTAACCGTGGTTCCACATTGCCATTGATGTGGATAAATGCTAAGCATCAACCCACATCAAAGCATCAAAACCAAAAGGCATAAACAAAGGAAGAAGTTGCTACCCGTATGCACCTAGAGAGTAAACCAAGAGCTAAAAAAAAAAGGTTTTTCAACTCAAAACATAATCAATTCTTTTACAAACCGAGAGCTACAACTGGGAAATGTAAACTATGTAAACTATGTAAACTATGTATTAAAACTGAAAAGTAGAAGAAATGGATTTAACAAAATCGAGAAGATCAATGAACAATGGTGGCAAATAGAAAGCTTCTAAAAGTTTAACAATGGTGGCTAAAAAATAAAATTAAAGAGTAAGACAAATGGGAAAGCTTGGAAAATTGCTAACTTAAAGTTACTCTAAAAACTATTCTACCCTAGATGAGTTGGCCTTTTTTTGGGCACTTGTCTTCACACCATTGGCTCCTTGAAAAGATATTTCCATGTCATTTGTCATTTTGTCCTATTGGATGTGCTAGTGGCATGGCTCATGTTGTCTACGTGGTCCAATCTCGATTTTAGCCCAATTCCAGTCCATTTTCTACCGAAATTTTTAAAATTAATCCAGATTTGATTTATTTGCAAACATGAGAATTTTAATTAAATAAAAGGGATAATTAACAAAATAAATTGGGGATTTAAATAATTAATTAGAAAATTAAGCATAAATAATTATATTTTCATAGAATTATCAGTTATGTAAAGACATTATATTATACAATTGATTTTGTATATCTACACACACCTGGGAGTGTGAATTAAAGTTTTAAAAGTTTTCTCTATAAATGTATGGAATTTAGAAATTACATTGACTCACAGTCCAATCGTAGTAGTATATGTATGGATGAAGGGCACCCAAAGTCGGGGTGTGACAGATTTGGTATCAGAGCTTAGTTGGTCTGATGTGAGTCGATGTTTAGGACTAAGAAACATACATCTCCAAGTTACTGTGCGATATTTAGATACAAATGTGTATACGAAGCTGGTAGTAAATTAAAAGTTTGTTATAAATGCAGGAAGTCATCAGGCTTGTGAGTTATGCTTGAAAGACACTGCAAGAGGGGAGAGAGCTTGAGAGCTCAAGGGCAGAATGACAGGACTGAGAGGTATAGTAGATCATCCTCTAGGCATGAGCCCAAGGAACAGATAGAGACTTCTGATCCTCGGGTAGCTCGATTAGAGGAAGATATGCGTACGGTGATGACCATAATGTGTCAGATTATGGCTAGGTTTGAGGGTATACCTGGTACAGTGAGGCAGGCTACACCGAATCCCCAAGCAGGTGCACAAGAACCTGAGAATGCTGCACCTGCACAACCTGAACTAGTTAGGCCATGAGATCCCCATATTCGACCAGTACCGCCTCTAATAGCCCCACAGCACTATGATGATTATGATTTAAGGTATGGATATGATTGTGATATTGAGAGGTTGAGGTGTTTCATGGATTTCAAGCCTCTTTCTTTTAGTAGGGTAAAGGATCCAGCAGTGGCTAAGGACTGTATAAGCCAGATGGAGAAATTGTTTGACTTTTGTAGATGCTCGGCTATAGAAAGAGTAGCGCTTGTGGCCTTTATGTTGAGAGGCGAAGCAGAGCACTGGTGAAAATCCACCAGGCCTATGTTGAGAGATCAGGGTGTGGTAATTACATGGGATATGTTTTTGTGTGCTTTCAGAGAGCAATACATCCTAGATACCGCTCGATGTAGGTTACAGATGGAATTCTTGAATTTGACTCAAGGGAATAGAACTGTTGATGAGTACAAGTCACGATTCACCTCATTGGGCCGATATGATCCAAACTCCATAAGGAGTGAAGCTATTAGGGTTCGTAGATTTGTTGATGGACTGAGGCCTTCGATCAGAGCTAAGTTAGCCCCGTTTGATGTCGATACATATAGAGAGGCTGTACGACAGGCCCAGTTGTGTGAGTGGGACTATGACCTACAAATTTCAGAGTTCAGTTGGGGTATGGACAATTGCCCGAGGAAACTGGGGGATGGCAAGAGTGCCAGATTTGGACAAAAAACTGAGTAAGTGTTAGAGAGAGGCAGATAAGTCACAGAAGAAGGCTGTTAGACCTTTTATGCTTCCGACTCAAACACCAGCCACAGGTATAGTGATCGGTGGACGTCGGCCAACTACTGATCAGTGCAGAGTATGTGGCCAATATCATGGTGGTATGCGATAGACCAGGCATCAGCAGATACCTTTTCTGAGGTGATAAAATGTATAATCTTAATTTTTGACTTGAAAGCTCTAACTTTGTTTGATTCTGGTATTACGCATTCTTTCATATCACCTGCATGTGCATCAAGGTTAATAGATTTTATAAAACCCACATACTTAAATGGGACTTTATTGATAAGTACTCCATTAAGAGTTAGTCAATTAGCTGAACAAGTGTATAAGGATTGTAAGGTGAGGGTAGGAGAGAAGTGTGTGACAACCAACTTGATCTGGTTGAATATGTATGACATTGATGTAATCTTGGAAATGGATTGGTTAGCTACCAATCATGCTGTCTTAGACTGCCACACTAAGTCATTACATTTTCTCTACCCAAAGAATGTGTTGTAAGATTTTAGAAGAAGTAATGAAATCTTGAATTGTATGGCAAGTGAAGTGCATTGGTATATACATGACATGGATGTTATTTTGAAGGTTTTATTGCTTATGTGGTGGATTTGGACAAAACACATCTAGATATGGATGATATTCCAATGGTTAGAGAATTTCATAATGTCTTTCTAGATGACCTACCGAGATTGCCACCGGATAGAGAAATGGAATTCGATATAGATTTGACACCTGAAATCGAGCCAAAATCTAAGTGACCATATAGGATGGCTCTAGTTAAGCTAGAGGAATTAAGGAAGCAGTTGCAAGATATGCTAGATAAAGGGTTTATAAGATCGAGCGTCTCACCATGGGGAGCTCCGATATTGTTTGTGAAGAAGAGAGATAGGAGCTTCAGGTTGTGTATCGATTATCGAATGTTGAACAAGTCTACCATCAAGAATAAGTACCCCTTATCGCGAATTGATGATTTATTAGATCAACTTCGGGAGCACAGATCTTTTCCAAGATAGATCTGAGGTCTGGGTACCATCAATTGAAGATTCGACAGGAGGATGTGCCCAAGATAGCTTTTCGCACCCGCTATGGCCATTACAAATTCCTGGTGATTCCTTTCAGGTTAACGAATGTGCCAACAGCTTTTATGTCTCTAATGAATGAGATATTAAAGCCATACCTGGACCAGTTCGTGACCATTTTCATTAATGATATATTGGTGTATTCGAGGTCCAGGGAAGATCATGAACAGCACTTAAGAATTGTATTGTAAACCCCCAGAGAGAAAGTTGTATGCTAAACTTAGTAAATGTGACTTTTAGCTAGAGCAAATTTCTTTTGGGGGTCATGTTGTATCCAAGGATGGGGTGTCAGTAGATCCATCCAAGATTGAGGTCGTTGTTCAGTGGGAACAGCCCAGGACAGTCACTAAGATCAGAAGTTTTCTGGGTTTGGTAGGCCACTACAGAAGATTTGTAGAGGGTTTCTCTAGATTGGCTACTCCGTTGACCTGTCTTACGATGAAGAATGTGGAGTTTATGTGGGATGAAGCGTGTGAGAGGAGTTTCAAGAACTTAAGCACAGATTAACCACCGCGCCAGTTCTTATCATCCCTAACAGCTCAGGGAACTATTCTATTTACACAGATGCTTCACACCAATGACTGGGCTGTGTATTGATGCAGAATTTAAGGGTAGTAGCTTATAGATCTAGACAGTTGAAAGATCATGAGAAGAACTACCTCACTCACGATTTAGAGTTGGCAACCGTAGTATTTGCATTGAAGATATGGCACCACTACTTGTATGGTGAGAGATTTCAGATCTTTGCGGATAACAAGAGTCTTAAGTATCTGTTCTCACAGAAGGAGTTAAATATGAGACATAGAAGGTGGTTAGAACTCCTCAAAGACTATGATTGTGAGATTTTATCCCCCGAGAAAGGCAAATATGGTTGCAGATGTATTGAGTAGAAAGAGTCTCGGGTTAGTATCATATATGATGGTTAGAGAACATGAGTTATTGGAGTAATTCACGAACCTTAGTTTGGATGTGGCCCCACCTGAGATTAGCAGTCATGAGATTATAGCTAGCTTGAGATTAAAACCAGAGTTGATTGAGAGAGTCCGACAAGCTCAGTAGAATGATCAATGGTGTATTAATGTAATTAGCCGAATTCAGAAAGGTGAGGGCACATATTTTATATTGAGTTCAGATGGAATACTAAAGTTCGAGAATAGAATGTGTTCCTAAAGATGCAGAGCTGAGAACGTTTATCTTATTAGAGGCTCACTCATCGAGATATACAGTACATCTAAGGAGTAGTAAAATGTATCAGAATCTTTGAAAGGTATATTGGTAGTCTGGAATAAAGAGAGACATAGTTGAGTATGTCGCTAGATGTCTCATCTGTCAGCAGGTAAAGGTTAAGCATCAGAAACCTGGAGGATTATTGCAACCTCTACTAATACCGACATGGAAGTGGGAGCACATCACCATGGACTTTGTGATGGGGTTACCGAGAACCCGTAAGAACCATGATTCTATATGGGTTATAGTAGATCGATTAACGAAATTGACACACTTTTTAGCTAAGAGATCTACAGATACTTTGAGTGCTTTGGCGAACTTGTATGTATGAGAGATAGTGAGATTGCATGGAGTCCCAATGAGTGTTGTTTCTGATAGGATGCCTACTTCACTTCCCACTTTTGGGGACATTTTCAGGAAGCGATGGGGACCCAATTGAGCTTTAGCATCACTTTTCATCCTCAGACAAATGGTCAGTCTGAGAGGACTGTACAGACCCTAGAGGATATGTTGAGAGCGTGTGTGCTGGATTTTAGAGGCTCTTGGGACGATCACTTGCCATTGATTGAGTTTGCTTATAATAACAGTTATCACTCAAGTATTGATATAGCCCCTTATGAGGCACTATATGGTCGTAGATGCCGGTCACCCATTGGTTGCGAAGAAGTTGGTGACAGACAGTTGCTTGCTCTCGATTTGGTTAAACAAGCCTCCGAGGATGTTCAGATAATATGCGAGAGGCTACGAACAGCTCAAAGTTGACAAAAAAGCTATGCTGATAGGAGACGGAGACCACTTGAGTTTGATGTAAGTGAGTCTGTATTTTTAAGAGTATCTCCTTCCAAGGGAATAATGAGGTTCAGGAAAAAAGGAAAATTAAGTCCTCGTTACATTGGTCCCTTTGAGATTTTAGATAGAGTGGCAGATAGAGCATATAGGCTAGCCTTACCACCTGAGCTAGCGGAGGTCCATAATGTCTTCCATATTTCTATGCTTCGAAAGTACTACTCAGATCTGACACATGTAATTAGCTATGAGCCGTTGGAACTCAAGGATGATATGTCGTATATGGAGAAATCGATCTGGATATTGGACAAAAAAGATAAGGTGTTGCGAAACAAGTTGATTTCATTAGTTAAAGTCCTATGGCAGCATCATACATTAGAGGAAGCCACTTGAGAGTTAGAGGACCTGATGAAGGAGAAAATCCGCAAGTTTTTTAGGAATAGACTTGGTTCAATTTGGATGACCAAATTTTCTAAGTAGGGGAAATTGTTAGACCCCGTATATGTTTAACCTTGTATATACGTAGATTAAACTATAATATGGATGATTTTGGACCAAGTAATTTAGAATTCATAGGTATGGTGATGTACTTGTAATGTGAAGTTGCATAAGTGGTATAAATCTTGGAACTTCCATTTAGTTATGTATTGTATACCTTTGGTTATACAAGGATTGCATACAAGTTTTCATGTGTATAAAGTATGAACGAAAGTCATTTTCAAGTTCGAAGATGATTGGATGAGAAAACAACTAGGACAGCAAATTAAGGATGTATGTGTGTGAGTTTCTGCAGAAAAATGCAGCAAAATCTGGAAAATATGAAAGACAGATCAATCTCATAGGATGAGAGATTGATTTAGAAGAGTAAAAAATGCTCTTATTCGAGCGATGGAACAGTAAAGATCAATCTCCAATGGGGACAGATCGATTTGCTAAACATTCTGTAATAAGAAGATAGGTTTCCTTAGCTCTCGGGTTGGAGAAGATCGATCTCCTCCCTAGCTAGATCAACTCCTTAACTCTCTGTTTGAGACAGATCGATCTCAAGCCCTCAACAGATTGATCTTATGAAAGTTCTATAAAAAGTAGATCGATCTCCTATAAGAGGCAGATCGATCTCCAAGAAAGAAGTTTCTTGCAAATAGATCGATCTCATCATGGAAGAAGATCGATCTGGTAGTAGTTGCGTTTGGTAAAAAGGACTACCAAACCTTACAGAGATCAATCTCCACGAGGACCAAATCAATCTCATGTCTCTGTGTCTATAAAAAGGGCATGAGATTTGGACTGAAAATCAGATTTCCCTCCCACCAAACCGCTCCTGCCATTTTCTCTCAAAGACCTAAGCTTTCTCACTCTAAAAATCACTAAATTTCAGCTAGTTTTGGAAGAAGCTAAAGAAGGAAAAGGTGTTCCTTGAAGCAAGGAGAACAACATACCCAAAAATCACATATTGGTGTGACCAAGAGAAGAAGTTTTGACTACCACAAGTTTGGCTAAGTTAAGTGGTAAGCTCTTCAACCTTCAAGCTTTAAATATGGGTTTCTAGACATTTATGAGTTGGATAATATGTGAAATATGGATAGGAATGATGATTGTAGTGATGGGTGAGCAATATTAAGAGGGATTTATGAAGAGGAGTACAAATGGGAAAGTTGAAATGTGGTTTTAAGGATTGGGAAGTATGAATAGATAAATAGAAGACAATGTGTAGGTTAGTAGAAGGAAAAGAAAATAACCTAATGATTTACATGTGTAGATTGAAATACGTGGAATACGATTGACCTATATCGCGAACGGAGTAAACGAGATGAAGGAAATACGAGCGCCATTCGAGGTAAGGGACTGTATGTTAGCGATAGAGATATTCGTACGTATTTTACTATGATTTTGATAGTATGACACTAGGAATATTATGCTTAGCTATTGAACAATATGTGAATGGAAATGTATTATGGTATATATATTGTGAAAATGGGATGTGGTAAGGAAATAGCATGACATACATGATTTTGATGTTTTCTCTACTACGTATTGATTTGCAGTTGAGAAATGATGATGGATAGGTTGGCTAGTTTTACATGTTTAGCATGGGACGACATGCTACGTAAATAAACATGTTTTGAGTTTTTAAAAGAGAAAATAGCCACCTATCAGATTTGAGATGTGAATCGGTGTTGGAGCTCTAGCTCACACTCGTTTTAATGATTTTGACTATGTTGGAGTTTCACTTGCATACGTCTATATGTTTTGATAAACCATGCTGGAGCATGACTCGCATGTGGTTTTATAATGATAAGGTGCTGGAGTGTTAGCTCGCACATGTTTCTACGTTTTGATATGCCATGCTAGAGTTCATCTCGCACGATGGATTTGAGAAAGGTGCTGGAGCATTGCTCGCATTAGTTTTTTCTGAGTTTAGATGATACAGTGCTGAAAGCAGTTGCTCGCATTGATGAATACCGCGCTTGAGCCTTACGATGACTGTGTGTCATGCTAGTTGCTCGCCTAGTATATGAGACATGGTTCAAGATGATGAGTCCATTGGAGTTGGTAGATGGATTGGGTCCACGGTCATACGTTGAACTGTGTAGTTGTCCATTGGTATACTATGTACTGTGCTGGGTGCACAAAAGTACGAGTATCGCGTAGATGACACATGACGTACCTTATACTGTGAGTATATGTGATATGATGAGCAGATGATGTTGATTGAGATGAGCCGGAGGGTAGGACTGACCCATCCTCCTTCAGGCAAAGTGATGGCCTGTGCACACCTGATCAGTGAGGCCTGGGATCACTGACTATGACAATATGTCATGGATATTAGATTGCTGAGAATTCTATACTTGTCTAAGAGATAAGAGAAATTGAAAAACTCAGAAAAGAAAGAGATTTGATGAAAAGAAATGGTTTGAGAAAAGCGAAGAGATATTATGATTTGATAAATCTCTTGTTTTGAATGCTCGTGCTATGATAGCACTGTTTATGACTTGTTTTCAAATGGGAATATCGTATACTTGTTTTCATGAAAATGCTTATGTGAGAAGTAATGTTTAAATGCATTTTCTAGTAGTATTTCCATTTACATTGAAACATGGTTTTGTTTATGCATGCTTGGTCTATATAGATAGTATAATAGCTACCTGTTAGCATCCTTTTCCTTAGTGAGTTGTGGTTTGCTCACCCCACTATTTTTCCCCCCAGATACTGAGAAGTAGGATAGTGCGGTGGTCTCGAGATCCCTTTTTATATTGGTCAGCTCACACCAGTTACAAAGGTATAAAGATTTGTATACATATGAGTATTTTGTATCTATTATCATGTATCGCACAGTCCTAAATAAAAAATGTAAACAATTGTATGGGGATGTTATGTAAAGACATTATATTATATAATTGATTTTGTATATCTACACACACACCTAAGAGTGTGAATTAAAGTTTTAAAATTTTTCGCTATAAATGTATGGAATTTAGAAATTACATTGACTCACAGCCCAACTGTAGTAGTATATGTATGGATGAAGGGCACCCGGAGTCAGGGTGTGACACACTGCTTCTATCTTAGACGGATCCACAAACGCCCCATCTTTCGATATCATATGACCCAGAATGATATCTATTCTAACCAGAAGTCACACTTACTTAGTTTGGCATACAACTGTTTCTTTCGGAGGGTTTGCAAAACAATTTTTAAGTGCTGCTCATGTTCTTCCCTAGACTTTGAATACACCCAAGTATCATCAATCAAGACACTAACAAATCGGTCTAGGTAAGGTTTAATACCTCGTTCATCAAGAACATAACAGTTACGGAAAGCTATCTTGTGCCAATCCACATTACGATTCCTTCACTGATGATTTCGAGACCTTAGATCAATCTCGAAAAAGATTTGTACTCTCCAAAGCTAATCCAATATCTCATCAATGCGTGGAAGGGAATACTTATTCATGATGGTAGCCTTATTCACCAACCAAAAATCACTACATAGTCAGAGGCTTCCATCTTTCTTTTTCACAAACAGAACTGGTGCTCTTCAAGGCAAAACACTCGGTCTAACGAACCCTTATCCAACAACTCCTGTAATTGCTTCTTTAGTCCCTTCAGCTCCACTGAAGCCATTTTATATGGTGATTTGGATATCGGCTCAGTACCAGGTACCAAATCAATACAAAACTCCATTCCTCTAACTGGTGGTAACCCTGGTAGATCATCCGAAAAGATATCAAGCAACTTCTTGACCATTAGGATATCTGTCAACTTCGAATTTGCCTTATCTATATCAACCACATAGGCGATGAAATCTTCTCATCATTATTCATTCCATTTGTACAATCATTTACTCCTTTAATTACAGCCACTACAATTTTTCATCACTTGTCAAAACTTACAGTACACTTTTTGATGTTTTGAATCTTGTCTTAGCATAGCCATTTAAAATAGCATGGTTTACAATCAACTAATCCACCCCTATATTACTTCAAAATCATTTGTATTCAATTGAATGAGATGGGCTGGCCTATCCTTTTTACCCCCACTTTCAACTTATAATCTCTATACACATATTTAGTTGGCTGACTATCATTCATTGGGGTGCAAATTAGTAACATTTTACCTAATGGTGTAGGCTGTACATACTTTAGCAATTTAGATGCAAATGAAGGCGATATAAATCAATGTGTGGCATTAGGATTAATTAAATCAAATGCTTCAAGATCAAAATCAATATGGTACCTTCCACCACAACAGATGAAGCGTCAGTAGTGTCCAGGTCCAAGGCATATACTCGCCCTCGACCAACAGCTTGTTTCCTATTCTCTTTGGCTGTGGCCTTCTTTTCAAAGAAGAGGTATCAGCAGGGGCCTTCTCTGGCTCTTTGCCCTTCTGTGGGGCAGTTTCACCTAGCTCTGGGCAATTCTTCATTAAATGCCCTGTCTTACCACATCTGTAACATTCTCCAGTAGCCACATGACAAGGCCTATTACCTTTCCCAAACTCAAAGGCTTGCAACTCATAACTTTATTCACACTCTGTGATTTTCGCACTGCCTCATCGTAGGTAATGATATCTAATGGGGCCAATCGAACTCTGATAGATGGTCTAAGCCATTTCATGAACTTACGGACCTTTCGACTCTCACTGTTCATAGTGTCGAGGTCATACCTGCCTAGGGATATGAACCTCAATTCATACTCATCAATAGATCAGTTCAGGGGAACCAAACTTATAAATTCCACCTGTAACTTTCTCTGAGCAGTGTCCGGGACATGCTGTCTCTAGAATAATCCATAAATATTTCCCATGTCAGCTCAAGATGTATAATTCTTAGGATGAGTCGGGTGAACTTCCACCAATACTCTGCCTTGACCTCAAATCCCATACATTGTCTCAGCAAATAGCTCCATTATATTCTCTAAGCTCCGCTCAACTCTCTCGAAGCGTGCCTCAGCAGTCTTTAGTCTCTCTATGGGATCCTGTGGGGTATGATCAGACGAAGACTTGTCTCGGCTCTCAGGCCTACCCCTACGGCCTTGAGTGCGTGTACTTGCCCCTTTACCATGGCGGCTATCAATCAGGGTAACTATATTCCTTTATTTACAACTCTTTCTCCATCTAAACCCATCTCGAAATACACAATTGTAACTAAACAATGCACAGTACATTGGGATGTAAACTTCTTTAACCACTAACACCTACTCATATTAAGCCAACTCAGCTCTGATACCACCTCTGTCACAAACTCTTTTTCCTAAAAATCACTACAAATTTTTTACTTTTTCATTTCCTTACCCGTCGTGAACAGTTTCACTACTAATAGTTGGGCTATGAGTCGACATTAGTCCTTCTTGTCATGTTACTTACCTTAACATTCATTTCCATATCACATTTACATATTAGGATATATTGTCCTTTGACTTTAACTAATTACATTCATAACTGTAGTTACAAATGTTTACATCACCGATATTACATCTATATACAGTATTGTGCTTTTACATGTTCAAATACAAAACTGTATAATGTGTAACTTGATTCATGATGGGAAGCAGCGAATAATAAGGAATGTAAGACCATAGTTGCTCTCTTCTACTGAAAGTACTCTGTAGGGGTGGAAAGTGAAAGGGTGAGCATAACTTGCTCAGTAAGGCAATAATGTAAGCAGGTAGATAACTACACTATCTACATGCTTATAATGTCATGATATAAAAATCATTTATATCTAGAGCATGAGGTATAATTAAAACTATGCTACATGTATATATAAATATATCATGTATTGAAAACATGAAAATAAGCATGTAACCATGGAAAATCATCATGTCAACATCTCATGCTCAACACATTGAAAAACTCATCATAAAACAACCCTTCAAGGTTTAACACATTATCAAAACTTAGTAAAACTCATCAATAAATCATTAAAACCACATTTCATTTTAAAATCACAAATCGAGGCGTAACTCCTCCTTTGGGTTTGCCTTGGTCCATCTAGACCATATGATATCACGTGAGGCATGTAGGTTACTGTATAGGAAAATCGAGGACTATGTCCTTGTTATCCCAGGCTACACGGATCCTGGTGTGCAAGCATCACGGCTACAATGGGAGGTGGGTCAGTCCTACCAGCAAGAATATCAAATCACTAATCTCATAGTCATGGCTACACGGTACAACGTACTCCGTGTGATATACGCGGTACAACGTACTCCATAAATCGATATCATAGTCTGGGGTGCCTGCCATAGGTCTTATCCACCCCATACCATGTCGATATCCAACCCATGTCTCAACATACATGTGCGAGCATATCATCTCACTATGACACACAGTCTACAGGAGACTCCAGTACAGCTCTATGCATGTCACATCACGTCTAGTGCGAGCGAAGCTCCAACACGACGCCATGGATATCATGATATCTAAAATCTCGTGTGAGTGAAGCTCCAACACAGTTTTATGGACATACAAAAATCCTCGTACGAGCAACGCTCTTGTACAACTTTCATGCGTAATAAATCAGTGTAAATCGCATACGAGCAAAGCTCCAATACGATTTTATACACAATAAATCAATGTAAAATTACGTACGAGCAAGACTCTAGTACGATTTTTATGCATATAAATCAGTAAAACTCAGTGTGAGCGAGGCTCCAGCACTCTGTATGTAAGTCAAAACACTAAAAGTCAGTGCGAGCAAAGCTCCAGCACGATTAAACTCATATAAATCTGATAGGTTGCTTTATTTCAATAAAACACTTTCAAAATCATAATTGACACCTCACACATGCTCTTTTCATGTAAATCATGAAGATCAATAGACAACCTATCGATAAATTGCTTAAATCAAGCAATATATTTCATAAAAATATCAAAAACATGTTATTCATGTAATTTATTACCCTTACTACCCTTTTTGTAAAATTCTTAACAAGGGGCAAAACGGTCTTTTTCCATCGATACCCCGATTTTCGTAGAAATTATTATTTCATTTCTAGATACTTTAGAAAATCTTAGGCCCTGTAAATCCCCTAAAAAATACGCATAGATATCTCTAAACAGTTACAAAATTCCCTTACCTTGTATCAAGTCGAGTGTGATAAATTTTCATTACTAGAAGCTTGTTCAGTCTGATCTACTCCTAATCCAATCTTTGGAGCTGTAAAAAATTATTTATCATATCAATTTAACCGAATAAATATATTTCCTTCGTTTACTATAGTCGATTTAACTTACTGGGCTTGTTTACTTTTATTACGCTTTCCGTGGGGCCCATAATCTAAATTGGGCCGATTGCTACTCAAGGTTGGCCCATTACGAACATTGGGCTAAATTCTTGGCCTAACATCACTGTTACGTTATCTTATCTAATTTCTAGTCTCTTTCGACCATTTAAAATCATTTACGACAGCCTATTTTCAATTTCAAGCATTATGAAATTTTATACGGGATAAATTGTAACTTACGCGATTAATTTCTATCTTGTATAACTATCAAATTTATAGAAATCGAGATTCACTTACTTGAGATTCTGTGATAGCACGTAAATCGCGACTGACTCAAACTCTTGTTTGTTGCCAATTGTCGCGCTACACGTTTATATAGTTACCGTGTCAATTTCGGTCAAATATAATTTTCATTAAATATTCCAAAATTTAAATTGATTAATTTTGACTACTTACCGGCTTACCCATAGCTCGATTGCATCTCTGAATTTTTTTCCCATTTTTTCCTCATTTTTTCTTGGCTGAACCTGTCCGGTCTGGTTCAGCACAGTTTCATTTTAGCTGAACCGATCTAAACCGATTCAGCTTCACCCTTTCGGTTTCCTACTTCGTCGGTCGATTCTTCACTGGTTTTTGCCTCCAATGAGTCCGCCAGGCTGTGCGACGCATGGATCTGGTGACAGCTACACTCGGATTGGTGACGATAAGGCCGGTTCGACCTCTTCTCTCTTCGGCATTGCTACCCATTTCCCTTCATCGTTTGGTGCCTCTACCTCGTCGACGGTGGTGATTCGGCCCTTCCCCTAGCTGGTGGCGAGGTCCTCTCCCTTCCTCCGGCCTCCGTTCGCCTCTCTTTCCTCTCTTTTCTCTCTTTTTCCCTCTCTTTCTCTTGGTCTCACCATTTCTCTCCCTCTCTCTCACTGGTCATCGTTCCTTCGGGTCGTTGTTGCTGGTGGTGGCTCGGATGCCTTGTCGCCTCTTGTCTGGGCTCTCTCTTTCTCCGACAACCTCCTTCATTCGTCAGAGGAGAAAGTTGTCCTGGGGGTCGCGCGATTCCTATCGTGCGATAACGATCCCTTTTCTTTTCAATTTCGTTTTTTTATTTTTTTATTATATATATTATATTATATTTTAATATAATATAATATATAATATAATACAAAATATCTAAAAATTTTAATATAATTAATAAAAATATCTTAAAATTTTACACTATTATTTTATTAATAATTATAATAATAATAAATTTATTAATATTATTATAATTATATTTTATTTCCACAATGTATTTTATACATTAATAATTATACACTTTTGCACATGTATTTTATTTAATTTATTTTTACAACAATATATGGGCATCATATTTTATTTTATTGTATTTATTTATTCCACTGGAAATATATTTTTCTATATTTCCAAAATAAATTACCCAAAATAGGGTAATTTTTGATTTATCATTTTCGAACCAACTTCCCTTTTTGGACTCCCTATACTTTCTCGTTCTGAGTCTATATTTTAAATCGATTTAGCCTAGTTTCATTCGGTTTATTTCGAATTTACCCAAACTCTTATTTTGCACTTCAGTGCATTCGGACGTCTAACTTAATAAATCAGAGTTAAAATCCACATGAAATCTCTTTATTGATTAACCTATTACATACAAAGGTTCACACCAACATGTTCTTAAGGAGAAGACACTGAATTTCGAGTCTTACATAAATAATCAAATTCATCATTCCAACAAAGACTTTATATGGCCGAAATCCTAAGGTTGCCTTACACATTTCATTTCAAAAATCTACTTTGGCAACAATCATCAACGCATGACCATGATCAACATATATTAAATCTAATTTTTTCTAAAATTCTTACCCTCTTTTGACCAAGTTTAACCAAGCTCCGAATCTCTTTCAAGACTTCTTTTGATGCATATAAACTTATTCATGGTCTTAAAATACTTAAAGACACCTCAAAAATCAACCAAGAAACCAAGAAACTCAAGTTGGTCTTACTTCTTCTTCAAGATAGATTCTGTCATTCAACTTCTAGCCAAGTTTTTGCCACCCAAATGACCCTGATTGAGCTGGATTTTTTTTTTTATATATTTATAGAGGGAATGGTGAGGAATGAAAGTATCTTCTTGAGCTAAGGCTAGTTCGGCCTCCAAAATTTGTAAAAATTCTTGAACTCATACTACTTAAGGACGCCTATCACCAAGTCTAATTCTATTTGTCCTATATTTTCAGCCTTTAAGACTTCTCAAAGTGATCCAAAAAGATTATATGTTATATATATGTTATATGTAAGAGGGAGACGATCATTTGGTATGAAGAAACCTTAACCCAATTCTTTTTTCTATTTTTTTTAAATCATGTTATTTTACTGCTCCAAAAATGATTTAGAATCTACCTAGCCATCTTCCAAAGGTTTTTCCACCATTTAAAAAAATTTGGAAAAAAATTGAAAAATTATATGTGATAGAGGGGTGAGTGAGGAACAAATGTCCATTTTTGAGCTAAACCTGAGTCAACATCTAAAAATTAGAAAAAAAAAATCTTGGACAGTATGAGGTATAAGGATACTTGTGGTAGAGTGAGGGAGAGTGTGTATTTTTATTTTAGCTGATTTTGTTTTGATTCTTTATCCTAAAATTCCTTTAATGCGTTGAATATCTATGGTAAAAAGGGTGGCTTCAGATCATATTGGAAACTTAGTCAAATTCACTAAGATTTCGAGTAGGTAGCTGATGAAAAGGGGCATATTTTTTGCTAACTTAGGAAAAACTTTCTTCCCTTAATTTTCCAGCCTTTCCAACGATTTCAACAATCCTTTTTACTTAAGGATATGGATATTATATAATCTTAAGGTTGGTCAAGTATTTGGCTAAAAATAATCCAAGTTATCACCACTAATACAAAGTTAAATATAGTGGAACTAAGTAGTTCCAAAAATTCAGATTTCATCCTTTAATTCTCCATTTAGTTCCTATAATTCCTTGGCCATTTTTTTATCGCATTTCTTGGCCTTGATATAATGTATACTTAACATAGATATCATGTCTCAAAAAACTCTTGCATTGGCTTCATTATAGCCTCCAAAAACAACCCTTAAATTCACTTAACCAAATTCTACCAATTAAAATTTTTTTGTTCTATCTAATTTCAGTGTCGAAATCTTCTCATGGCTTTAATGACCTTGTTTCTGTTGAAACTTTACTTAAAAATCATTAACATCCTAAGGTAGATGTGTATAAAATTTTGGGTCATTTAAGTTCTTCTTGGCCTTCTAATAGTTTTCTTCTTTTGTATCGATTTCTTTTCTAACGAGCAGTAAATTTCTCAAAGTTTTTGTGTCACACCCTTCTCCCACACGCGACCTACCGAAATCACCATAAATTTTCGCATTTCACTTACCTCTTCTTCTGTCATCTCTCACATCAAACGTTGGGCTGTGATTCGATATTAGTCACCCATTCACACTCATTCATAACATGTATAGAATTTAATATTCCTTTATACATTAATACAATTATTTGTACATATACATCCCGACCATACATTAATTTACATAGTTGTCCTTATACAATGTCCAGTATAAAATGTTCAAGTGTGTATACCTCTCACAAGATGGATATGCAGCTGATCGGGGAATATTAGTCCTCAGCCATGTCCACCTACTGTGGATGCTCTGAAAAAGGGAAATAATCACAGCTCAGTAAGGAAATCAGGCAAGCAAGTAGATAACCGTACTATCTACAAAATACAATGTTTATGCCTTGAAATCATTTCCTTACCCAATTGTATCTACAACATGCATCTCTCTCAAAGCTTTATGCAATATATATTTATAGATACAAAACATCAGTTATAAAATTGAAAATATGCTGGTTTAACAACCTTAGCCTTTTATGCATAACACTGCCATTGATTTAAATCAAAATCATATGGCATTCATCATGTTTAAAACATGGAAATCTGGGCCTCACCCATCCCTCGAGTTACCCTTTTCACAATTCACAAACTCACATGTTCATAACATAAAACCATGTGATAATTCATTCACGAAATCTCAATGTAAATAGCATGAAAAGAAAACAGAGATAGGCGACTACATGTTCCGAGTGTATGATCATAACTCATTTTTCATGATCCCAAGCTACACAATACTCGGTGTGTGGGGTCTCACAATTGCTGTAATAGGAGGTGGGTCAAATCTCTACCATCAGCTCTCTACTCAACTGAAGACCTAATCCCGGAGCACACCAGATGCCACTAGATCATGCTCCTACTGCTAACCAATCCTATCATAGTACATCAAGTACTCACGGTACAACGTACTCCATGTAACATACACAGTACATAGTACTCCATGAACCCTATCTCAAGGTAGGATGCTCGCCATGAGTCATAGTCCTCATACCTTAGATATACCACATAGTCGGGATACTCGCGATGAGTCTTAGTCCTCATGCCATGGGTTATTTAGATAGTCCTTGGCCTTATCTCAAAATATTGCAGCTTATTTAGATAGTCCTTGGCCTTATCTCAAAATATTGCAAGTGTGAACAAATATATATATATATATATATATCGGTGCGACACACAGTCAGCATAGGCTCCTAACACGGTTGTTTCATGCTCTTTTCAAAACTGGTACGTACGAGTAAACTCCCAACACGACCATATCAATAATGTAACTCTAGTGTGAGAAATGCTCCCAGCACTATGTCATATAAGACTCAAGTATGAGCAAAGCTCCCAATACTCTATGATGTATAATATATGAAAACTGAGTACAAGCTAAGCTCCCAGTACTCTATCATGTAAAACTAAGTATGAGCATAACTCCCAATACTTTATAATGCATCAATCACAATCTGAGTACGAGCAATGCTCCCAGTACTCTATCATGCATAAATCATATTAAAAATGTAGTATGAGTAGATACTCCAGTACTATGTGATGCATATCTCAAATATAGTGAGAGTATTCTATAGCACTTATGGTTTTCACACAAAACTTGATAGATGGCTATTTAAATCGTAATTCACCCAATTCAAATCAAATAAGCACTCAATGTGCATGTTTTCGCATATACATGAAAACATTAGTCATTCTATCAAGTAACCATGCATTTTAGTCACAACATGCTTCTAAGGTAATTTCACTCTAGTTTTAGATAAAACACACTTATCCTCATTGGTCTCTATCACCAAATTATGCCTATTCATGAGAATTCACATAGCATATAATATCAAAATACTATTCAAAATACCTGTAGCTACCTCTAGCTACTCACGAAATTACCTTACCTCGGATCACGTCAAGTGACCTCTCTTCCTTGGTGCTGCTCACTCTCACAGTCCGATCAGCTTCCAATGTGATTTTCTGAAGCTGTTATAATTATCTGCATTAGTATGCTGTAATATACTCATTTCATTTGCCAAATCTCAATTCCATGCATCAATCTCATTATTTTCTCCCAATATGGTATTATACCACATTTTCCATATAACCATATTTATTTCTCCTTATTTCCAATATATTCATTTCATCAGATAAATTTATAATCTTCCCTACATGTATAATCCATCATTAAATTCATGTTAACACCATTTCCACATCATTTTCCCATTTTCACACCAATAGCTAGGTCAAGCTCATTTTTCATGATTCTTTCATTTCCAACAATTCATACATATACCAATAAACTCATCAATACACCTAGTTTAATATATATCAACTTGGTGCATTAAATCTTACCTAGCTGAGATTTCCTTCCTTTTTCACAAAATTGGTACAAATCCTCCTTGCTCTTGAAATCCTTGATTTCGATCTCTTGTTTCCAAGTATGTTGTTCTCCTCTTAGCCAAAAACAACTTGCTCAACTATATCACACTCAAAACTTGTTGCAAACTGAAGTTTTCTAGTGTAGAAATGTTAGGTCACACTTTCTCTCGTGAAAACTAAAATGCAGAACATAGTATTTATAGAATTGTCTCTATGAGATTGATCTTCCCTGCATTTTTCCTCTCGTAATAGACCTTTCAGACCTAATAAGATTGATCTGCCTCTAAGCATGAGATCGATCTGTTTCAGGCAGTAGCTTAAGGAGATCGATCTGCTCCAAGGGTGAGATCGATCTTCTCCAAGTCAGTAGCATTTGGAGATCGATCTGGCCCTTCAAGGGATCGATTCCTTCTACACAGAATGCTTAGCAGATCGATCTGGCCCCATTGGAGATCGATCTGACAGTTCCATTGCTAGAATAAGAGCATTTTTGGCTCTTCTAGATCGATCTTTCCTTCAACGAGATAGATCTGGCATTCATATTCTCCATATTTTACGGTAGTTTTCTATAGTAACTCATACCAAACATCATAAATTTTGCTGTCATAGTCATTTTTCTCGTCCAATCACCTTTAAGGCTTAAAAATGACATCCATTCATACTTTATATACATTAAAACTTATGTGCATTCATTGTATAACCAAAGGTATACAATACAAAACCAAATGGAAGTACAAAGATTTATACAACTCATGCAACTTCATTCCATTTTACCACACTACTCATTTTTCATTCCACTCTCATTCATCACATACAAAAGTCCATTTCTTCTTATTCATACATAATGAAACTTGTACGTACATTACAACTCATATTATAAGTGTGTACATTGAATTTATGGACTTTACATCACTTATGCTTCACATAGCATGTACATGTATATACTTATGAATTCATAAGGTTGCAATTGAAAATACGGGTCTTACATTCCTCCTCTCCTTAAAAGAATTTGGTCCTCCAAATTAGAACCAAGTTACTCTACAAATAATTGGGGATATCTCTATCGCATTAGACTCTCTAGCTCCCAAGTAGCTTCTTTTGAAGTGTGATGCTACCAGAGAATCTTCACTAACCCGATAGTCTTAATCCTCAAGACTTTCTCATTCCTATCAAGTATCCTTATCGGTTTCTCTACATATGTCAAATCATCTTTAAGCTCCAATGGCTCATACCGAATCACATTAGTTGGATCTGGATGATATTTCCTCAACATCGAAATGTGGAAGACATTGTGCACTCCTAATAAATCCGGTGGCAAAGCTAATCTATATGCCTTATCTCCCACTCTGTCCAGTATCTCAAAGGGTCCAATGTGGCGAGGACTTAACTTACCTCTCTTCCAAAATCTCGCTAGACCCTTGGAAGGAGAACCTTTAGAAATATTGATTCACCAACTGCAAATTCAAGTGGTCTCAATATCTTATCAGCATAACTTTTCTGTCTACTCTGAGCTGTCCCAAATCTCTCAACTATCATCCAGACATCCTCAGAGGCTTGTGTAACCAAATCAGGAGCAAAAATCTTTCTGTCACCCATTGCTTCCCAACCGATAGGGGAACGACATCTACGGCCATACAAAGCCTCATACGGTGCCATCCCGACACTCGCATGATAACTGTTGTTGTAGGTGAATTTAGCTAGTGGCAAATGATGATCCCAAGAGTCTCTAAAATCCAGCACACACGTTCTCAACATATCCTCTAAAGTTTGTATAGTCCTCTCTGACTGCCCATCTCTCTGAGGATGATAAGCGGTGCTCAAAATCAACTGAGTTCACATGGCTTCCTAAAAATGTTCCCAAAAGTAGGAAGTGAAGCGGGAATCCCTATCTGAAACAATGCTCACTAGAATACCATGTGTCACGATCCTTAACTTACCAAAATACATACAAATTTTTCTCATTTTCATGCGTCATTTATTAATCATCCTTCTTTGATCGTGAACAACCACACTCTCAACAGTTGGGCTGTGTGTCAATGTCTACCTCATCCATCCATAACAATTTAATTTCAAAAGTAAACACTTTCATGAATACATCAGAGTTACTGTTTACAAGTATTTACATTGCTTTACATCCCCAATGTTTACTTACAAAATGCTATTGTGCTATGTCTAGTTTAGATACAAAATAATTCAGGTGTGTATACCTTTAGCGATGGGATGCAGCGGATACCAAAAAAAGGGAAAGCCTCCAGTCACGCTCACTCTATACTCAAATCTCTGTAGAGAGGGGGAAAATATGGGGGGGTGAGCAAACCACACGCTCAGTAAGGCAATCATGCGAACAGGTAGATACTGTACTATCTACGTGATCGTGATACCATGCTCAAAACATACATTTCCTCATTGCTCAAAATATGAATTCATGCTTGTGTTAATGGTATGTAAAGCATTCATGCTATTAAAATCCAATGCACAATTCAATTCAAAGCATGGTATAAATAATCATGCATATTTCACAATAAAGCATGGCATTAACCAGCATGCATTTTTCCCAAATAAGCATGGCATTAACCATCATGCATTTTTCTTAAATAAGCATGGCATTAACCATCATGTGTTTTTCACAGTAAGCATGGCATTAAACATCATGCATCAGTGTACTTTAAAACCATTAACAACTGTCATCTCAAAACAATCCAACACTTGTCAGGTCTCAGCCATTCCCTCAAACTATCCTGACCTACAAATCTTTTCAAACATGGATTTATTCACAAAACAATAAACATGTGAGATAGGCAATTCAATAAGGGTAATAACCTCTAGGACTATGGCCATAACCTGTGATACCGGCTACACGGATCAGGTGTGCGGGATATCACCACTATCTACTTCCACACGGAAGGTGGGTCAAATCCTGCTCGTCGGTCCATAGCAGATCTTGTCCGAAGACGACATATCACATCTCAACATGTTACAACATACTCCATGCTACATGCACGGTACAACATACTTGACACGATCTGAACGTATTATCCCAAGTGCACGAGTCGTACAAGTAATAATGGGATTTGAGTCCCGAGTTATCGTCCCTTAGAGAAGTTGATTAGCCTAATTAACTACCGGTTAATCTTACCCTAAGTATATTCTAGCAAATTATGAAATTTAAGGGAGTGATCTACATGGCTAACAATACTGAAAACAATAAAAACTATAAAATGAAGAAAATAAAGCTGAGCTAAAATTACTTATAGTGCTCCGAGCAATTAAAAGCAAAAACCTACAAAAATAATTAAAACAGTTAAAATTAATTAACGCAATTAAAATAAAATGCTAAAATAAAGAAGAAGAATTAATTAAGCTAAAATTGAACAATCCTAAAATGCCATTAAACTACTTAATTAAAATGCAAATTAACCTAACTTAAAAATTAAAGAAATAAAATCCTAGAAAAATTAAGAAAATAACTACAAGCCTAAATGTCTAAAATATTAATTCTACATTACTCCTAATTATATCTAATTACTAATTAAACAATGGAATCTAACTAATGCATGATAAAATATCTTTTGCATGATAAATTCTAAATTAATCCTAATGCATGATAACTTACTAATGCATGATAAAATAGAAATGAACTAAGGACATAATTAAATCTAATTCATGAACTAATCAAGCTATTGACTATAACTAACCATGCAACTAAGTTTATAATTTTACTCCTTAAGCTAACACATTGAATTGAAATAAGAAAATGCAAGAAAATTGGATTATTTTCTGATTCATTTTGCTCTCGGTTTTGGTTGTCTCCAAGTGTTGGTGTCCATCTCCTGCTCCTGCAATCTTCCACCAACTCTATCTCAATTCCGTGCTCAGCTCCATTCCTGTAACAAATCCAACACGACACCTTACTGCTCAGCAGCTTGCGTCCATGGCATGCACTGCTTCAGCACTGTCCTCGGCCTGACCAACATGCCCTCTGCTCCTTGTAATGTTCGGCTTCTGCTCCTACTTCCTGTACACGACCTGCTCCTTCTTCTTCTTCTTCGTGGCAATGTCCAGCTCCTGCTCTGTACTTGCTCTCGGTCTGTCCACGCCTGCTACTCGCGTCTTCTTCCTCTGCTGTCCTGCACTGCCTCTTGTAACCGAGCTTAAACACAAAATATGTATCCTTCAAAACGTTAGCTGCAGCCTACATATCTATGTCTAATGGCATTCACAGCAGTTCGGTAATAATGCCTACACACATCTATGAACTTGCAACTACCAATTACTAGATTAATGCAAAATGAAAGCATGCAATGGGAATAAATAGTGTAAAACTTCTAAAATAGAGTGTAACAGAGGGTGATCTGTGGTTCTCAGTTCTTTGCAACCTCATAATAACAATGCTATAAACCAGAAAACATGTTTCTAATAAAAGCTTAGGACAGCAAACAAAAATGAAATAGGCAACTTAGAATGAAACCGAGAGGAAATATGTGAAAACTACAACTGCAAACATCAACGTGAGCTTCATCAACGTGAGTCTAACAGCTCGGGTTGCTTCATTCCTTTCTCCAACCGTGGTTCCACATTGCCATTGATGTGGATAAATGCTAAGCATTAACCCACATCACAGCATCAAAACCAAAAGGCATAAACAAAGGAAGAAGCTGCTACCCGAATGCACCAAGAGAGTAAATCGAGAGCTAAAAAAATAAAGGTTTTTCAACTCAAAACATAAGCAATTCTTTTGCAAACCGAGAGCTACAACTGGGAAATGTAAACTATGTAAACTATGTATTAAAACTGAAATGTAGAAGAAATGGATTTAACAAAACTGAGAAGATCAATGAACAATGGTGGCAAACGGAAAGCTTCTAAAAGTTTAACAATGGTGGCTAAAAAATAAAATTAAAGAGTAAGACAAACAGGAAAGCTTGGAAAAATAAAATGCTAACTTAAAATTACTCTAAAAACTATTCTACCCTAGATTACATACATTTTTTCAATTGCCATCCTTTCCTATTTATACACACACTTAGGGGTATAATTGTAATTTTTCCATCCTAGATGAGTTGGTATTTGTTTGGCCACTTGTCTTCACACTGTGGGCTCCTTGAAAAGATATTTCCATGTCATCTGTCTTTTTGTCCAATTGGATGTGCTAGGTGGCATTGCTCTTGTTGTCTGCGTGGTCCCATCTCGATTTTAGTCCAATTCCAGTCATTTTCTATCGAAATTTTCAAAATTCATCCGGATTTGATTTATCTACAAACATGAGAATTTTAATTAAATAAAGGGGATAATTAACAAAATAAATTGGGGATTTAAATAATTAATTAGAAAATTAAGCACAAATAATTCAATTTTCATAGAATTATCAGTACTCTGTGGACCCACATCAACATATCATATCATGCCACATCTCAAACACATGTGTGAGCCTATTTAATCGGTACAACCTCTTATCTACCCGAAGCTCTTAACATGTCTATCAACATATCAAAATATCACAAATGTACGTGCGAGCCAATTTTATCAGTGCGACACCCAGTCTACCCGAAGCTCCAAGCACAGCACAAATAAGGTGGGCATCTAGAGCGAGCTAAGCTCCAAGCACCATGCCAAAACCAGTATGAAATCCATGTGAAAACCAATGCGAGCTAAGCTCTAGCACTCATGTGTATAAAACACGTCAAATCTTGTGTGAGTCATACTCTAGCACGCTTTCATTCTCACGAAAACAATGTAGGTGGCTCAAATCTTTGTAAAGTGTGGTTAACAAACCAAAACAACTCATTTCTTTTGCAATTCATTTCAAATGCTAGCCAACCTACCAATCACTTGCTAAAAAGCAATAAAACATGATTTTCCAAAGCATTATGCTTTTATTTTCATGCACATTTCTCATACACCTAACTTTTGCCCTTCAATCACCCAATTTCATTTCCTAACATCTCATGCATTCTAGCAAAGCATTAAGCGCCCAAATTGTGCACAGATATCTCTAAGAGTCCACACAATTCCCTTACCTCGATTTACTTGAGTGCGACTCTCTTTTCCTCTTAGCTTCTTGCGCTCTTGGCTCGCCTTGTTCTGGTGTATCCTCGAAAGCTGCGATTCAATCATCCAAACCACTTGAGCTCAAATTGTTAACTCACATTTGACCTCATTAGTCAATATAACCCATCTTTGCATTTACCAATGCCTTAATCCACATTTTACCCCTTTTTGGTAAATCTTACAATTTATTCACTAACAACACCTTAAAAATCATACCACAACACTGTTTTTAACTTCAATATATCTCATTCATCATTAATCTCATCACATTTCACTTTCTCACACTAGACCATTTCTAGGTCATGGTGGATTTATTACTTCTTAGGCAGTTTCTACCCTTTCTATGCATACCAAACAACTCCAAAATCAATATCTAGACAATGTACTTAAGTTATTTCATTTAGAAACTCACCTAGCTTGATTTCCTCTTTGCTTCAATGGAAATGCACCTTTGATCCTTCAATCCAACAAATGGGGAAATGCCTCCAAAAAATGTTGTTCTTCTCTTTGATGTGAACAACTTTGTCTCTAATAGCTTTCCCTCAAATCTAATTGAAAATGTGTGGATTTAGGAGTGAGAAAGCTAGGTTTTAGGTTGGAAATGTGAAAGATTGGTTTTTGTCTCAAAAATGCAGATCCAACTACTCCATATTTATAGATTCAGCTTGATGAGATCGATCTGCCTTAGGTGGAGATCGATCTGGTCCTCTTAAAATCCCTCTTTTATAAGACATTTTGAAGGTAGGAGATCGATCTGTCGAGTATGGGAGATCGATCGACAGATCGATCTCGCTTCAAACAGAGAGTCAAGGAGATCGATCTGGTCTTAGGTGAGATCAATCTACTTCCAACCCGAGAGCTAAGGAGATCGATCTGTTCCATTAAGGATCGATCTGCATTTTACAGAATGTGTTAGGAGATCGATCTGGCTCCCTTGGAGATCGATCTGCTCTATTCCATTGCTCAAAATAAGAGCATTTTGGCTCTTCCAGATCGATCTTGCATCCCTTGAGATCGATCTGGCCTTCATATTTCCAGATCTTACTGCAGTTTTCTGCAAGTACTTACACCAAAACAACTTTAATTTTTCGTCATAGTCATTTTCTCATCCAATCATCTTTGAGACTTAAAAATGGCATCCAATAATACTTCATACACATTAAAACTTATGTAGAATCTTTGTATATCCAAAGGTACATGATATAAACCAAATGGAACTGCACAACTTATGTAATCTTCCTTCCATTTTACCATATTCATCACATATCAAAGTCCATTCCTTCACATTCATACATAATGTAACTTGTATGTACAATCACAACTCTTATTACATGTGTGTACATTTAATTTATGAACTTTACATCATTTATACTTCACATTACAACCACATCACTATTTACATATATATACAAAGTCGTGCTTATACATATATGGGGTCTCATATTCTCCCCCACTTAGAAAATTTGGTCCTCCAAATTAGAACCAATCATTCTATGAACAACTCGAGATACTTCTCCCGCATTAAACTCTCCAATTCCCATGTGGCTTCTTCCACCGTGTGATGTTGCCAAAGAACCTTCACCAAGGGAATTGTCTTTGTCCTCAACACTTTCTCTTTTCTGTCCAATACTCGAACTGGCTTCTCAACATATGTCATACCCTCATTGAGCTCCAATGGCTCATATCTTATCACATATGCCGGGTTCGGGTGATACTTCCTTAACATGGATACGTGGAAGACGTTATGCACACTTGCCAACTCCGGTGGCAATGCCAATCTATATGCCTTATCTCCCACCTTATCAAGTATCTCAAATGGCCCTATATACCGAGGGCTCAACTTCCCCTTCTTCCCGAATCTCATAATTCCCTTTGAAGGAGAAACTCTCAAGAACACCGACTCACCCACATCAAACTCTAGTGGTTTCCGTCTCCTGTCAGCGTAACTCTTTTGCTGACTCTGAGTTATCCGTAATCTCTTACATATCAATTGGACGTTCTCAAATGCCTGTTGAACTAAGTTTGGAGCCAAAATCTGTCTGTCACCAACCTCTTCCCATCCAATAGGGGAACGACATCTGTGTCCATACAATGCCTCATATGGTGCCATCCTGATACTCGCATGAAAACTGTTATTATAAGATAACTTTACGAGTGGCAAATGGTAATCCCAGAAGCCTCAAAAATCCAATGCACATGCTTTCAACATATCCTCTAGGGTCTGTATAGTCCTCTCTGACCGACCATCTATCTAAGGATGAAACGTAATGCTAAAACTCAACTGGGTCCCCATCGCTTCCTGAAAACGTTCCCAAAAATGGGAAGTGAAGCGGGCATCCCTATCAGAAACAATGCTCAATGGAATTCCATGTAGCCTCACTATCTTGTGCACATATAGATTCGCTAACTGGCTCAGAGTATCGGTAGCTCTCATAGCTAGAAAATGGGCTAATTTCGTCAATCGATCCATAATCACCTATATGGCATCATGACCTCTGTGGGTCCTCGACAAACTCATCACAAAATCCATGGTAACGTGCTCTCACTTCCAAGTCGGTATTAGTAGAGGCTGCAATAACCCTGCAGGCTTCTGATGCTCTACCTTCACCTGCTGACAAACGAGACACTTAGTAACATATTTAGCAATGTGTTTTTTCATCCTAGACCACCAATAAACCTTTCGAAGGTTTTGATACATCTTGGTACTCCCAGGATGTATTGTATACCTCGATGAGCGAGCCTCTATCAAGATCAACCTTCTGATCTCTGCCTCATCAGGAACATATATCCTACCTTTAAACCTCAACAATCCATCTGAACTCAACTCAAAGTCCATCTTTGTACCCATCTGTATCTACTCGACAATATCACCGCACTGCTGATCAACTCGTTGAGCCTGTCGGATTCGATTTAGCAGATCTAGTTCCAACTGCAGGCTAGCTACCATAACACCACCATCAACACTGGGCGGGGTCACATCCAAACTAAGGTTCATGAACTGTTCCAATAGCTCGTGTTCCCTGACCATCATGAACGATACCATCCCGAGGTGCTTCCTGCTCAATGCATCAGCAACCACATTTGCTTTTCCCGAGTGGTATAGGATCTCACAATCATAATCCTTTAACAGCTTGAGCCATCTCCTCTGTCTCATGTTTAACTCTTTCTGTGAGAACAAGTATTTAAGGCTCTTGTGATCGATAAACACTTGAAATTTCTCTCCATAAAGGTAGTGGTGCCATATCTTCAACGCAAACACTACGGTCGCTAACTCCAAATCATGGGTCGGGTAGTTCCTCTCATGATCCTTTAACTGTCTTGATCCATAGGCTACTACCTTCCCATCCTGCATCAATACACAGCCCAGTCCTTGGTGTGAAACATCCGTTTACCTCGAGAAGCCTCCTGAGCTGGTGGGAATGGTGAGTATCGGAGCTGTAGTTAACCTCCTCTTCAACTCCTCAAAATTTCCTCACACTTATCGTCCAATACAAATTCAACACTTTTTCTCGTGAGACGTGTCAAAGGAGCAGCTAACCTCAAAAATCCTTCTACGAACCTTCGGTAATACCCAGCTAAACCTAGGAAACTTCTGATCTCTGTCACTGTCTGGGGTCTCTGCCACTGTGTCACTGCCTCAATCTTTGATGGATCCACAGATACTCCATCCTTCGATACTATATGACCCAGAAAAGAGATCTGTTCCAACCAAAAGTCGCACTTGCTAAGTTTAGCGTACAGCTTCTTCTCTCGGAGGGTCTGCAACACTATCCTTAGGTATTGTTCATGCTCCTCTCTAGACCTTGAATACACCAGTATATCATCAATAAACACAATCACAAATTGATCCAAATACTAGTGGAACACCTCGTTCATCAATGACATAAAAGCTGCGGGAGTATTCGTCAACCCGAATGGCATAACCATAAACTCATAATGTCCATACTGGGTGTGAAATGCTGTCTTGGGTGCATCTCCACTCTGTATCTTCAACTGATGGTACCCTGATCTCAATCTATCTTGGAAAAGACCTACGCTCCCTTAAGCTGATGCAACAAATCATCGATGCGTGGAAGGGGATATTTATTCTTGATGGTGGCCTTATTCAACAATCGGTAATCTATACACTATCGGAGGCTTCCATCATTCTTCCTTACAAACTGAACCGGTGCTCCCCAAGGTGAGACGCTCAGCCTGATGAACCCCTTCTCTAGCAACTCTTGTAGCTGTTTCCTTAGTTCTTCCAACTCAACTTGAGCTATTCTATACGGTGTCTTGGATATCGGCTCTGTACTAAGTGTCAAATCTATACCGAATTCCATCTCTCTATCTGGAGGTAACCCTAGTAACTCATCCGGAAAGACATCTGGAAATTCCTTAACCACTGGTACGTCTCCCAATTCTGGACGTGCCTTATCCGTCTCAATCACATAAGCGATGAACCCTTCACATTATTATTTTCACATTAGAAATCATAAATCATCACACCAACATATATAAATTATAAATTAAATTCATCTCTAAATTATCATGTAACTAGATTATACTTTTCTCAATTGCAATAACATAATCTTTCATTTCATTTCACCAAATTTACAATAAGGTTGTCTATCTTTGGAAACATCAAAGTTTTGGCATGACAATCCATCACAACACGATTGGCAACCAACCAATCCATCCCTAGGATTACATCAAAATCACTCATATTTAATAAAATTAAATCGGCTACCATTTCTCTACCTCCTATCCTTATCTTACAACTTCTATACACATACTCAGTCAATTGACTATCATTCATAGGCTTAGATATCATTAACATCTTATCTAGCAGCTTGGGTTTTACATGCTTCAACAATTTACATGCAAAGGATGGTGAAATAAAAGAATGTGTGGCACTAGGATCAAATAGTACAAATGCTTCTAAATCAAAGATTTGGATGGTATCTTTTACCACATCTGAAGACTGATCTGCAGTGTCTTGGTCCAGTGCGTGCACTCGTCCTCTGCTCACACCCACTGCCTACTTCCCCTTTTCCTCAGCTGTAGCCCTCCTCCTTGGAGCAGCTGTTCCAACTGGAGCTCTCTCTGGCTGCTTGCCCTTTTGTGGTGCTCTCTCTGTCACCTCTAGGCAATCTCTGATTATGTGCCCTGGTACTGCTCTGTCGTAGGTTGTGGTCCTCCAATCACAATTCACTTAGTTGGAGCTATGGCCGGATACATAGGAGTATTAACTGTCCTCTCTTGGATCTCTTCGATCCTCGGCTTCTTTCCAGAAAACCTCTTGCTTCCCTTATAACTGAAGCTTCTATCCATCATTAGTCTTTTCTTATTCCTGTCCCTCACTTTATCGACTTTCCCAAACTCTGAGGCAATTCTATCAACATCTTGTTCACACAATTTCGCCCTGCGCACTGCCTCCTCATAGATCGGTATATCCAGGGAAACCAGTCTAGACCTGATGGTCGATCTCAATCCATCCATAAATTTTTGGATTTTCTCAGCCCCATTACTCATCGTATTGGGATCATACCTACCTAAGGAGATAAAAGTTGTATCATACTTATCCACAGTCCTACTCCCTTGGGTCAGTCCCAAAAATGCCATCTTAAGCTTCCGCTGTGCGGTATTCGAGACATACTATCTTCGAAAAACTTCCAAAAACACATCCCAGCTGATCGCAGTATGCCAGGCTCTCAAAATAGGCCTGGTGGATTTCTACTAATGTTCTGCTGATCCCTTCTGCATAAAAGTGACAAATACCACCATCTCGGTAGTAGTGCACTCAAAGAACCTGTATAGCTTCTCAATCTTATTGATCCAATCCTCTACAGCTACTAGGTCCTTAACTCCACTGAAAGACGGTAGTCCAAACTTCTGGAACTGTCGCAGTCTATCTAAATCACAACCATAACCCCAGCCTCCACTAGCCTGTGGTGTAGCAACAGGTGTAGGCATATCCTGTGCAGGTAGGGGTGTAGGTGTATCTGTCGTCTGAGGTCTCTGGGCTGGCTGGGCCCGTGCCACAGGAACTGCCGCCTGCTCAGCATCACCCTGTGTAGCGGGACTCTATCTACCGCCAACTCCAGGTAAGGATTGGGTGACCAACTCCAAAATCATCTCAATGCTCCGTTCAATCCTCCCAAAGAGAGCCTCACTACTCTCAGGTCTCTCCTCTGGACCCTGTAGAGCGTGCTCAACATCAGCCTTCACCTCAATCTCTTCTTGAGCCTCATGTGCTTTCGGTTCAACACGACCCCCAGGCCTACCTCTATGGCCTCTAACTTGCGCCCTCGCCCCTCTACCGCGATTGGTATTAGGCATAATGTTTCACTTCCCCACATACACATCAATTACTTAGTCAACCCATCGACACACACACAATTGTATCTAAACAAGCACAATAACATAGGGATGTAATTTTCCAACTTATTAAGTATTTTAGACACGACACATGTCAGACCAACTCAAGCTCTGATACCAACTTCTGTCACGACCCTTAACTTACCAAAATATGTACAAATTTTTTGCATTTTCAGGCTCATTTATTAATCATCCTTTCTCAATCGTGAACAACCACACTCTCAATAGTTGGGCTGTGTGTCAATGTCTACCTCATCCATCCATAACAATTTAATTTCAAAAGTAAACACATTCATGAATACATCAGCGTTACTGTTTACAAGTATTTACATCGCTTTACATCCCCAATGTTTACATACAAAATGCTACTGTGCTATGTCTAGTTTTGATACAAAATAATTCAGGTGTGTATACCTTTAGCGATGGGATGCAGCAGATACCAAAAAAAGGAAAAGCCTCCAGTCACGCTCACTCTATACTCAAATCTCTGTAGAGAGGGGGAAAATAAGGGGGTGAGCAAACCACACGCTTAGTAAGGAAATCATGCGAAAATGTAGATACTGCACTATCTACATGATCGTGATGCCATGCTTAAAACATACATTTCCTCGTTGCTCAAAATATGAATTGATGCTTGTGTTAATGGTATGTAAAGCATTTATGCTAATAAAATCCAGTCATAATTCAATTCAAAGCATGGTATAAATCATCATGCATATTTCACAATAAAACATAGCATTAACCATCATGCATTTTCTCAAATAAGCATGGCATTAACCATCATGCGTTTTTCACAATAAGCATGGCATTAAACATCATGCATCAGTGCACTTTAAAACCATTAACAACTGTCATCTCAAAACAATCCAACACTAGTCAGGTCTCAACCCCTCCCTCGGACTATTCTGACCCACAAATCATTTCAAACATGGATTTATTCACAAAATAATAGACATGTGAGATAGGCAATTCAATAAGGGTAATAACCTCTAGGACTTTGGCCATAACCTGTGATACCGACTACATGGATTAGGTGTGCGGATATCACCACTATCTACTTCCACAGGGGAGGTGGGTCAAATTCTGCCCGTTGGTCCATAGCAGATCTCTTGCGAAGACAGCATATCACATCTCAACATGGTACAACGTACTCTATGCTACATGCACGGTATAATGTACTTTGTGGACCCACATCAACATATCATATCATGCCACATCTCAAACGTATGTGTTGGCCTATTTAATCGATACGACCTTTTGTCTACCTGAAGCTCCTAACACGGCTATCAACATGTCAAAATATCACAAATGCATGTGCGAGCCTATTTAATCGGTGCGACACCCAGTCTACCCGAAGCTCCAAGCACGATACAAATAAGGTGGGCATCTAGCGCGAGCTAAGCTCCAATCACCATGCCAAAACTAGTATGAAATGCATGTGAAAATCAGTGCGAGCTAAGCTCTAGCACTCATGTGTATAAAACACGTCAAATCTCGCGTGAGTCATACTCTAGCACGCTTTCATTCTCACGAAAATAATGTAGGTGGCTCAAATCTTTGCAAAGTGTGGTTAACAAACCAAAACAACTCATTTCTTTTGCAATTCATTTCAAATGCTAGCCAACCTACCAATCACTTGCTAAAAAGCAATAAAACATGATTTTCCAAAGCATTATGCTTTTATTTTCATGCATATTTCTCAAACACCCAACTTTTGCCCTTCAATCACCGAATTTCATTTCCTAACATCTCATGCATTCTAGCAAGGCATTAAGCACCCAAATTACGCACAGATATCTCTAAGAGTCCACACAATTCCCTTACCTCGATTTACTTGAGTGCAACTCTCTTTTCCTCATAGCTTCTTGTGCTCTTGGCTCGCCTTGTTCCAGTGTATCCTCGAAAGCTGCGATTCAATCATCCAAACTACTTGAGTTAAAATTGTTAACTCACATTTGACCTCATTAGTCAATATAACCCATCTTTGCATTTACCAATGCCTTAATCCACATTTTACCCTTTTTGGTAAATCTCACAATTTATTCACTAATAACACCTTAAAAATCATACCACAACACTATTATTAACTTAATATATCTCATTCATCATTAATCTCATCACATTTCACTTTCTCACACTAGACCATCTCTAGTCATGGTGGATTCATTACTTCTTAGGTACTTTCTACCCTTTCTATGCATACCAAACAACTCCAAAATCAATATCTACACAATGTACTTGAGTTATTTCATTTAGAAACTCACCTAGCTTAATTTCCTCTTTGCTTCAATGGAAATGCACCTTTAATCCTTCAATCCAGCAAGTGGGGAAATGCCTCCAAACTATGTTGTTCTTCTCTTTAATGTCAACAACTTTATCTCTAATAACTTTATCTCTCATCCTTTGGGATCAATCTAGCTTTCATATTTCCAAATCTTACTATAGTTTTCTGCAGGTACTTACACCAAAACAACTTTAATTTGCTGCCATAGTCAATTTCTCATCCAATCATCTTTGAGACTTGAAAATGGCATCTAATAATACTTCATACACATTAAAACTTATGTAGAATCTTTGTATATCTAAAGGTACATGATATAAACCAAGTGGAACTGCACAACTTATGCAATCTTCCTTCCATTTTACCATATTCATCACATATCAAAGTCCATTCCTTCACATTCATAAATAATGCAACTTGTATGTACAATCACAACTCTTATTACATGTGTGTACATTTAATTTATGGGCTTTACATCATTTATACTGCACATTACAAGCACATCACTATTTACATATATATAAAAAGTCATGCTTATACATATATGGGGTCTCACACCATGTAACCTCATTACCTCATCTACATACAACTCTGCCAATGCACTCAGAGTATTGGTAGCTATCATAGCTACAAAGTGGGCTGACTTCATCAGTTTATCAACTATCACCCATATAGCATCGTGATTCCTTTGGGTCCTTGGTAAACCTATCACGAAATCCATGGTGATATGCTCTTATTTCCATGTTGTTATAGGTAAAGGCTGCAATGACCCTTCAGGTTTCTTATGCTCTACCTTCACTTGCTGACATACGAGACATCTTGCCACAAAATCCGCCACATCTCTGTTCATACCTGACCATCAGTACACTTTTCAAAGATTCCGATACATCTTATTGCTCCCCGGATGTAACGTGTACCTCGATGAATGAGCTTCCATAAATATCAGTCTCCTGAGCTCTAGGTCCTCGGGAACACACAATCTGCCTCTGAACCTCAGAAGTCCATCAGAACTCAACTCAAAATCAGTTACTGTGCCTTTCTGTATCTGACTAGTCATGTCAATGCAATACAGATCAGTCTGCTGAGCCTGTCTGATCCTATCCAACAGATCAAGCTCCAAGTGTAGACTAGCCGTCACACAGTCCGTATCCACGTCAGAAGGCACAACTCCCAAACTGAGGCTAGCAAACTGCTCTAGCAACTCATGTTCCTTGATCATCATATACGATACCATCCCTAGGCTCTTCTTGCTCAAAGCATCAGCTATAACATTAACCTTACCTGGATGATAAAGTATCTCACAATCATAGTCCTTAAGAAGCTCTAGCCATCTTCTCTATCTCATGTTCAATTCTTTTAGTGAGAACAGATACTTAAGGCTCTTGTGGTTAGTAAAAATCTAGAATTTCTCTCTATACAAGTAGTGGACCATACCTTCAATGCAAACACTACTGCTGCTAACTCCAAATCATGGGTCAGATAGTTCTTCTCTTGGTCCTTTAGCTGTCTGGATCCATAAGTAACTACCCTCCTATCCTGCATCAATACAGCCCAGTCCTTGATGCGATGCGTCAATATACACTAAAAATCCTCCTGAGCTGGCAGGCATAGTGAGAATCAGAGTAGTAGTCAATCGACTCTTCAACTCTTGAAAACTCTTCTCACAATCCTCATTCCAAAAAAATGCTACACCCTTCCGAGTGAGACGTATCAACGGAGCAGCTAACTTCAAAAATCCTTCTACGAATCTTCCATAATATCCTGCTAAACCTAAGAAACTTCTGATCTCGGTGACTGTCCTCGGCTATTCCCACTAATCTACAGCCTCAATCTTGGATGAATCTATCGATACACCATCCTTTGACACAACATGTCCAAAAAATGAGACCTATTACAACCAAAAATCACACTTGTTGAGTTTAGCATATAGTTTCTGCTCTCGTAAGGTCTGCAATACAATCCTTAGGTGCTTATCATGCTCTTCCTCAAATTTAGAATATACCAAGATATCATCTATGAAGACGATAACAAATTGATCCAAATATGGCTTGAGCACATCGTTCATCAAAGCTATGAAAGCTGTGGGAGCGTTCGTCAATCTGAATGGCATAACCAAAAACTCATAATGGCCATATCGGGTCCTAAATGCTGTCTTGGGCACATCTCCATTTTGAACTCTCAATTGATGATACCTAGACCTCAAATCAATCTTAGAAAAGACTTGCACTCCCCGGAGCTAATCCAACAAATCATTTATACGTGGAATGGGATATCTATTCTTGATTATTGTCATATTCAACAATCTGTAATCTATACAAAATCGAAGGCTTCCATCCTTCTTCCTTACAAACAAAATCGGTGCTCCCCAAGGTGAAACACATGGTCTGATGAAACCTATATCTAGCAACTCCTGTAACTGTTTCTTGAGCTCCTCCAGCTCAACTAAAGCCATACGATATGGTGGTTTCGATATAGGTTTAGTACTATGCACCAAGTCTATACAGAACTCCATATCTCTATCTGGTGGTAATCTTGACAATTCATCCAGAAAGATATCTGAAAACTCACTAACCACAGGAATATCTGCCAACTCTGGATGTACCTTATCCATATCAACCACATATGCAATAAAACTTTCAACATATTCATTTCTTAATCAACATAGTACATTATCAATTACAATCATAACTACTGCTTTCTATTTATTTTCATCAAGCTTTATAACATATTTTTCAGGGTTAGGATACATAACTGTCTTAGCGTAACAATCTAAAACAACATGGTTTACAGATAACCAATCCATTTCTAAGATTACATCAAAATCATTCATTCTTAACAATATTAGATTGGCTGTCATATCTTTTTCCCTACTCTTAGCTTACAATCATTCAACACATATTCCACTAGCTGACTATTATCCATGGGCGTACAAATCAACATCATCCTACTCAAAGGAGTACGCTCTATATGCTTTTCTAATTTACATGCAAATGAAGGCGATACAAATGAATGCGTGGCACCAGGATCAATAAATACATGTTCTTCTAAATCATATATCAGGATGTTACCTCTAATCACATCCAATGAAGCATCAGCTGTCCCCTGGTCCAAGGCATGCACTCACCCTCGTCTCATGACTTACTTTCCCTTCTCTTCCACAGTCGCTCTCCTCCTCGGAGCAGACGTATCAGCTGGAGCTCTCTCAGGCTCCTTACGCTTCTGTGGGGTAGTACCTAAAATCTCTTGGCAAACTCCGGCCATGTGTCCTGGCTTCCCACATCTGTAGTATATACCACTAGAAACAGGACAAGGTCTACCTCCATGGAATCTACCACATCTATTGCACTGCTCAGTAATAGGCCTCATCCTCTGATCACTACTTCTCTAGTTAGAGCTATAGCCAAGTATGCAGAAGATCTAATAATCTTCTCTTATACTTTCTTGATCTTTAGTCTCTTACCGAAGAGTCTCCTCCTTCCTCGATATCTAAAACCTCGAGCACTGTTACTCACCGACCTCTTTCTATCTTTGTCTCTACTTTTTTCCCACTGTTCTGAATTCTGAGGCATTCCTTTTATAATCTTGTTCACAAAGTTACGCCATACGCACTACCTCATCGTAGGTGGAAATGTCGAATGGAACCAGTTTAGACCACAATACTGGTCTCAATCCATCGATAAACCTACGAACCTTCCTGGTCTAACTATTCATGGTGTCAAGGTCATACCTTCCCAGGGATAGAAATCTGGTCTCATACTCATCTACCGAATAACTTCCCTGGCTTAACCCTAAAAATTTAGCCTGCAGCCTCCACTGAGCTGTATCTGGAATAAACTACCTCTTGAAGGCATCCAAAAATATCTCCCAACTGGTCTCTGTATGTCGGGCTCTTAAAATGGGACAGGTGGACTTCCACTAATGCTTTATCGTCCCCTTCAGTAGGAACGCAGTAAATGCAACCATCTCGAAAGTTGTACCCTCAAAGAATCTGTACAACTTCTCCATTTCTCTTATCCATTCCTCTGCCAAAATTAGGTCCTTAATCCCACAAAAAGTTAGAGGTCCAAGTTTCTGGAATTGTCAGAGTCTATCCAAATCACAATCGTACCCCAAAACATTACCGCCCTGTCGTGTAGTGACTTGTGATAGCATATCCTGAACTGGTGGAAGTGTAGGTGTATCAGGTGCAGCTGCCTCTCCAGGTGCAGTCTCTGCATCCTGTCCCTATCCTCTTGGCATAATCTGTGCCAGTATCTCCACTATGGTCTTTAGGCAACGTTCTAATCTCTCAAAAATATGCCTCGGTAGTCTCTGGTACCTCAGTGGGACCAATAGTCTCATCTCGGGTCTCTAGCCTACCTCTACGGCCTCGAGCCCTATCTCTAGCCCCTCTACCACGATGAGTATTAACCATAATGGTTAAGTCCCTACATTTATAACCACTAGTTAGTCTAATTTCCATCTCGTATACACAATTGTAACTGAACAAAGCACAATACTGTGAGGATGTATATTTTCCTAATTACTAATATCGATTCACATCAGACCAACACTGCTCTGATACCATTTCTGTCACGCCCTTCTCCCACACGTGACCTACCGAAATCACGATAAATTTTTTGCATTTCACTTACCTCTTCTTCTGTTATCTCTCACATCAAACGTTGGGCTGTGATTTGAAATTAGTCACTCATTCACAATCATTCATAAATGTATAGAATTTAATATTTCGTATACATTAATACAATTATTTGTACATATACATCCCGACCGTTCATTAATTTACATAGCTGTGCTTATAGAATGTCCAATACAAAATGTTCGAGTGTGTATACCTCTCACAAGATGGATATGCAGCGGATCAGGGAATATTAGTCCTCAGCCGTGTCCACCTATTGTGGATGCTCTGAAAAAGAGAAATAATAAGGGGGTGATCTCTCATCTCAGTAAGGAAATCAGACAAGCAAGTAGATAACCTTACTATTTACAAAATACAATGCTTATGCCTTGAAATCATTTCCTTACCCAATTGTATCTACAACATGCATCTCTTAAAGCTTTATGTAATATATGTGTATAGATACAACACTGCCATTCATTTAAATCAAAATCATATGGCATTCATCATGTTTAAAATATGGAAACTTGGGCCTCACCCATCCCTCGAGTTACCCTTTTCACAATTCACAAACTCACATGTTCATAACATAAAACCATGTGATAATTCATTCACGAAATCTCAATGTACATAGCATGAAGAGAAAACAGAGATAAGCGACTACATGTTTCGAGTGTATGATCATAACTCATTTTTTGTGATCCCAGGCTACACAGTACTCGGTGTGCGGGGTCTCACAATTGCTGTAACGGGAGGTGGGTCAAATCTCTACAGTCAGCTCTCTACTCAACTAAGGACCTGATCTTGGAGCACACCAGATCCCACTAGGTCCCACTCCTACTGCTAACCAGTCATATCATAGTACATCAAGTACTCACGGTACAACGTACTCCATGTGACATACACGGTACACAATACTCCATGAACCTTATCTCAAGGTGGGATGCTCACCATGAGTCTTAGTCCTCATACCATGGGTTATTTCGATAGTCTTCGGCCTTATCTTAAAATATTACATGTGTGAGCATATATATATATATATATGTATCAATGTGACACACAGTCAGCACAGGCTCCCAACACGGCTATTTCATGCTCTTTTCAAAACTGTTACGTGCGAGTAAACTCCCAACACGACCATATCAGTGATGTAACTCTAGTGCAAGAAATGCTCCCAACACTATGTCATATAAGACTTGAGTATGAGCAAAGCTTCCAATACTCTATGATGTATAATATATGAAAACTGAGTACGAGCTAAGCTCCCAATACTCTGTCATGTAAAACTTAGTATGAGCATAGCTCCCAATACTCTATAATGCATCAATCACAATCTGAGTACGAGCAATGCTCCCAATACTCTAACATGCATAAATCGTATTAAGAATGTAGTACGAGTAGATACTCCAGTACTATGTGATGCATATCTCAAATATAGTGCGAGTATTCTCTCGCACTTATGGTTTTCACATAAAACTTGATAGATGGCTATTTAAATCGTAATTCACCCAATTCAAATCAAATAAGCGCTCAATGTGCATGTTTTCGCATATACATGAAAACATTAGCCATTATATCATGTAACCATGCATTTTAGTCACAACATGCTTCTAAGGTAATTTCACCCTAGTTTTGGATAAAACACACTTATCCTCATTGGTCTCTATCACCACATCATGCCTATTCATGGGAATTCATATAGCATATAATATCAAAATGCTAGCTACCTCTAGTTACTCACAAAATTCCCTTACCTCGAATCACGTTAAGTGACCTCTCTTCCTCGGTGCTGCTCACTCTCGCAGTTCGATCAGCTTCCAAATTGATTTTTCGAAGCTGTTATAATTATCTGCATTAGTATACTGTAATATACTCATTTCATTTTCCAAATCTCAATTCCATGCATCAATCTCATTATTTTCTCCCAATATGGTATTATACCACATTTTTCTTATAGCTATATTTATTTCTCCTTATTTCCAATATATGCATTTCATCAGATTAATTTATAATCTTCCCTACATGCATAATCTATCATTAAATTCATGTTAACACCATTTCCTCACCATTTTCCCATTTTCACACCAATAGCTAGGTCATACTCATTTTTCAAGATTCTTTCATTTCCAATAATTCATACATATACCAATAAACTCATCAATACACCTAGTTTAACATATATCAACTTAGTGCATTAAATCTTACCTAGCTGAGATTTCCTTCCTTTTTCACCAAATTGGTACAAATCCTCCTTGCTCTTGAAATCCTTAATTTCAATCTCTTGTTTCCAAGTTTGTTGTTCTCCTCTTGGTTAAGAACAAATTTTCTCAACTATATCACACTCAAAATTGGTTACAAACTGAAGGTTTCTAGTGTAGAAATGTTAGGTTACACTTTTACTCTTGAATGGAATAGTTTCTCTCGTGAAAACTGAAATGCAGAACCCAGTATGTATAAAATTGTCTCTATGAGATCGATCTGCTCTCCAAAAGAGATCGATCTGCCCTACATTTTTCCTTTTGAAATAGACCTTTCAGACCTAATGAGATCGATCTGCCTCTAAGCATGAGATCGTTATGTTCCAGGTAGTAGCTTAAGGTGATCCATCTGCTCCAAGGGTGAGATCGATCTTCTCCAAGTCAGTAGCATTTGGAGATCGATCTGGCCCTTCAGAAGATCGCTTCCTTCTAGACAGAATGATTAGTAGATCGATCTAGCCCCATTGGAGATCGATCTGACCTGTTCCATTGCTCGAATAAGAGCATTTATGGCTCTTTGAGATCGATCTTCCTTCAATGAGATCGATTTGGCATTCATATTTTTTAGATTTTGGTGCAATTTTTTGTAGTAACTCATACCGAACATCATAAATTTCGTTGTCATAGTCATTTTCTCATCTAATCACCTTTAAGGCTTAAAAATGACATCCATTCATACTTTATATACATTAAAACTTGTGTGCATTCATTGTATAACCAAAGGTATACAATACAAAATCAAATGGAAGTACAAAGATTTATGCAACTCATGCAACTTCATTCCATTTTAGCACACTACTCATTTTTTATTCCAATCACATTCATCACATACAAAAGTCCATTTCTTCTTATTCATACATAATGAAACTTATACATACATCACAACTCATATTATAAGTGTGTACATTGAATTTATGGACTTTACATCACTTATGCTTCACATAGCATGTACATGTATATACTAATGAATTCATAAGGTTGCAACTGAAAATACAGGTCTTACATTTCGGTTTCACTTTCAAAATTTATTTCATGGCCCTAACCATTGTATTTCAAGCCAAATTTAATTTATTCTCGATTTAAACCCTATATTAATTTATTAAAGTTCTGAATTAATTTTTATTAACTTATAGAATGTTTTATTAACTTGATATTTTTTCTTAGTTAGATTTTCTCGCTTTTGCACTAACTTGAAAATTACCATTTAATTTGATTTAACTAAGGCTAACCTATCTTCCATGCTCCATTGGCACATTTGGTTTTTCATGAACACTTAATCAATCCTTTGTAATTTTATTTAATTGCTTAAATAACAGCTATAGAAAATTTATATATTTTACACTTTACCTTAGGTGATGATGTTATTTGTGGTGGCTCAAAATTTCTGTGGATTTTTTTCTTATCCTGCTAATGGTATTCGATGCTCCTACTTGGCATCAGGTTACACCAAGGTATTAGTTCTTACATAGGGACCCATATCTGCTAGATTTCCAAATGTCCTATAAGTTTCTAGAAATCGCTATCTTCAAGGCTTAGGAATCATTTTCCTCTCGTCCATTAGATGGCATCTGAGCTATCAAGGAAGGCCTATCCCTTAAGCTCTAGTTCTCTTCGCTCCTGGAGGATCAATTAGGGTAGCATCCAAGTTGAATTCTATTTTACTGGGGACGTAGAATGAAGTTTACCCATATAAGGTCTCTTGGCTCCGCATATGCAACCTTGTTGCCACGATGATCCTACCTATAAGGTTCGGTAGAATTACATCAAAGTTGTTTAAGCTTGGGAATCATTTCCCTTATGTCACATGGATGGCTTCCAAGTTTATAGGTTTGTGCACCTTGCAGTCTTGTGAACTCATTTCCTACCACTGGTGTTTCTCAGGTAGACGAATGCAAAATTTGAGACTTCGATTATTTTTTATCACTCAACTCTTTTCACATGACCTCTTGCACTTCTAAGAGCATCCCCATTAAGTGATTATCATTGCTAAAGTGTCGCTACCTCTGTAGTAACGCTATAATTATTGCCTAAATAAATGTTTAATTAGGCTTTCCATTTGAATCATTACCTCAACGCGTCAGGTGCCTTCCAACTTTGGTGTGGATTTTCATTCTTATAAGCACTTTTTTAATTTTTTTGTACTTTGATCTCATTCAAATAGAGCTTTACTTATCTTTGGCATGCTCTATGTTATGTAACAATGCAAATCCCATTCTAGCTTGGACTCCTCTTTTGTATTGTGTGGAATACTTGTCTTGTTCTTTTTTGACCAAGCTCTATGATGATGTGGCCACTAAATTCGGTCACCATGATGTAATGATGGCTTTCAGTTGTTGGAGTGCCATGTATGCTTTTTCTAATTGTCATGCTATTAGGGTTGTGAAGTTTGTTGTCATTGTTACATTAAACTCACATAGTTTGGTTAGTATGGTGTTTGCTATCATGGGGGAACACTTTTGTTTATTGATGGTGGAATAATGAATTTTCTTTCTTTTTGCGAAGTTCAACCATGGTAATTTTTTACCTATATTTGAGGTTGTATTGTTCTTGATCTCTGTTACCTGTTTCTTCCTTTGATGTGAAATGAAACATGGGAAATAATGTGTTGTCCTCAATCTTTGTTGCTTGTTTCTTTCTTTGACGTGAGAAGGAAGTATGAAAGATAATGCGTTATTTTCAACCATTTGTCGCCTGCTTCTTTTATTTCACTTCAAGATGAAGTCTTTAAGTTTTTATTTCGATAACATCATACGTAGAGACTCTGCCTCGAGATCTATTTATGGAAATATCGAAATATGGCAGTATTGAGAGAATTGAATTCTTTTGACGAAATTATAAGTGGAAAGTCTGCCTCTAAATCTACTTGTGAAATTTGTCAAGATCGACGATCCTGAGAGAACTAATTTCATTGACATTATCATAAATGGAAAGTCAGCTTCCAAATCCACCTACAAAAATGTCGATTTGAGGTAACCTTTAAAGAACTTAAACCTCACTTTTTTTTTTTTTATTTTTTTTTCCTTTGAGGATTATGGATGGCTATAGTGTTCTTTATTGAGCATTCTTTTAGTGAAGAATCTATCTCTCGATCCACTTTGAGTTATGTCAATTTATTGCAGACTTTAAACCATTGGCCAAACTTTGATTGTCAGCCATTTGTTTGAGGTAGTTGAGCATATCATAGGTCGAGACTCTACCTCCAAATCCACCTCTGGTATTGTTAATACAAATAACTGAGTGTTAGAGTTGTGTAGATTTTCCTTGGCGAATCTACTTGACTTATTCTTTAGCCTCGTTCTTTGGAATGTTTGTATAACTTTGGCCATAAGCTTTACTTAACTATTATCATTGAGATTCGATGTGTAAGAGATGGTGTTAAGAGTTCGATAAGAGTTGCAAACATGGCAGCATTATGGGCTTTCTTATTCCTGCACCACATTGAATTCATTGCTTCTTGGTTACCTCAAGATTTGGTGTCTCATCAGATAATAAAACGATCTTTTTTATTGTTATGTAACAATAGCCATTGTAAATAATGGAATCATTCTGTTGTTGCTTGTTGAGGATAGTGCACACGGATTCGCATGCCAAGAAGACAAGATTGGTGAGTGCTTTGGATGTCATTCTTTACGGTTCATATTGTCTTTTCATGAGCGAGAGTGATACCTTAAATTGTGACTCTTCAAGAGTGATTCTTTTGAGATATAATTTATAATATTTTGAAGTTATTATCTAGGCAGAGATTTAAAATCCTCTTAGCGTGCTTTCATCTGTTGAAAAAGAAATAAATTGTGAAGTAAAGTTTCATGAACTCATACTTACTTTCTCATCAAATGGACCGTTTGGTGATGACGTCGTTTGAGGTTTGTAATTATTTCTCTTCATGCATTTTGCTACTCAAATCACCATAGAAAGAATATTGCTCAAGTTATTGTAAGAATGACATTTACATTCTTCTTTCCACTCATCATGGTTTCGTTGATGCAAAACCTCTTAAGCAAAAGTAAATGGCTTTTGTCTTCTCGATTTCTCATGAGTGATTTGCTTCATGCCAAGGGTACAACTTACCACCACTTTGTGTGGTGACGAGGTTAGCATCTTTCCATTACCTTGGTATCATTACCATATTCTTGGTTGGTCCAGTTATAGTCCATATGACTTTTTGTTGGAGCTTTGCTGATGGCTATGCATTTTGTAAATTTGGTCGAAAGGTGACTAAAGTAGGCGTGAAAGGGAATCCTTATTGAAGCAAGGTGATGGGCACGCCATTAAATTCTTCTTTTACCTTTTATAACCATGTCTTGGTATGCTTTCTCATGGGGTGTAGGGGCTTTGAAGAGCAAATCCATTTCAAAGATTATCTATCTAGTGAATCAAAGTTTATAATAGGGAGTCACATTGGGTAGTAAGCCATGAAACACTTGCTATGTGTTTCTATTTTGCTATTGGCTATGCTTATTTCTTAAGGTTCCAACTCTTTTCTCTTCCAACCTTTAACTATTAATATTTGGTGCTAAACAGAGGGTTATTGATTTGCTCTAAAATTTAGGCAAAACGATTTATGTTCCTTTTACGCATCATCATTTTTGAATAAGTCGTGAATATTTTCTTTACATAGATGAAAGTACTCATAAGTCCTAAGCAGGCTTTACTAAGGTATTACAAATTTCTTGAGGGTTTCTTATTCATTTCCTATTTCAATAATTGTGTACATGGAATCTCTTGCGAACTTGATTAAAAATAAAAAAGTAAATGCATCATTGACTTTTTTGGTGAATCTCTTACGAACATAGATTATAGTGAACTCCATTGGGTGATAACTTGATGTTCCATGGCACAAGTGGGATAACTTGGTCCAGCCCATCGAGATGTGAAGCAATGATCATCCTTACTGTATACTCTGAGCAAGATCTCTTTACTCCATTAATAGTCCATCGACATCCATTCCCATTAACTTGGTTCATTAGAACCCAACTTTATGGTGGTGTTGAAACATTGTCTTGCCATTGTTTGATCTCTTCTCACTTCTTCGATGCCATTAGGTGTTGGGAACTTGATCTTTAAATGGGAGATAAGCCAATTATTCTCATGATGTTCTGACTTAGACGACCAAGAATAGTGTTGTATGCGAATGGGATTTTAAGTATAAGAAGTTAATCATAGCTGTGGCGGTGGTAGGCTTGTCTCCCAACATCAAAGGTAAGGTTAGTTCCTTCCATTTTTACTTCTTCATTTCCAAAACCAATTAGGGGTGTTGAGAATGGTCTTATCTGGTCATTGGAGATTCCCAACTAACTTCTTCACGGTATCATAGTAGAGGACATCGTTGGCATTTCCATTGTAAAAAAGTATTATCCTAGCCACGTGGTTGCAAATAGTAGTTGTGATTACTATTTCATCATCATGAGGATATTAAATGGAACCAATGTCCTTAGGTTCGAAAGAAATACTTTTATCCTTCCATGTCTTAGCATGTTTTTTCATAAGTGGCTATAATACTTAGCTTTGTGTGCCTTTTGCGACTTAAAAAGGTTGGTCCTCTTAAAGCGAGACCACCTATGATGGTATTGATTACACTAGCAATTAGTTTGTGGATGGTTATTGATGTTCCATTCTCATTTTTCGTTTCCTCTTGGGCTTTTTCTTGTAATTATTGTTGGCCATTTTTGTCTCTCCCTTTGAAAGGCTTGGCACGTCATTTCCTGTCATTCTTTCTTTCAAAACTTCTCCTATTTGGACTTTGTCTTTTGGCTATAAAGCGCTTCAACATTCCTTGCCTTATCAAATTTTCAATCTAGTTTTTATGTTCTACACATCGCTTTGTCATGTGCCCATAGCCCTTATAGAACACACTAAACTTGGAATCATCCCTTCCAAGTTTCTCTATTTCTTTGAGGGGCTTGAGAAGATTCTTTTTTTTTTTTTTCATGATGGCAAGTATTTCTCACTTTATCCTTTTTAGCGATGTGTAGAACTAAGTTCTTCTTATAGGGCTTCTTTGTAATGAAAACCTATCTAACCTTAGGTTCCTTGCTCCTTCACTTTTCTTTTTAACTGCTCATTTTCTTGTCCCTTATTGTCATTGCTTTCTCTGCGTTGATATATATTTTTTACCCTCAACAGAAGATCGGTAAACACTCTTGGCGATTTCTTGGTCAAGTCTTTGGTGAAGTCTTGGTCCTTGAGCCTATTGGTGAAAGCAATAATGGCCACAATATGGTCTAGGTCCTTAACACTAAGTGTTTCGTGATTGAATCTAGACATATACTCTCTAAGGGACTCACATTCCTTTTGTTTTACTAACATCAGGGTGATGGAGGTTTTCTTATAAATGATGCTACTGACGAAGTGGCTTACATATTTAGCTCCTAATCTTTGAAGGAACTAATTGAATTTGGTTTCAATGATGAGTACCAAGATCTTGCCACCTTTTTCAAAGTTATTGGGAAAGCTTTACACATGATGGCATCACTTATGCGTTGGATTGACATACTTGTTTTAAACATTTTGAGATGGTTAGTAAGATCAATTGATTCATCATACGTTTCCAATGTGGGAAGTTTGAATCCTTTCGAAGGTTTTGCCACATCAATTTCCTTTGTGAATGACGTACTTCCTAAAGCTTCTAAGTCCAGACTTGTAGTCTAGCCTGTTCATGCATTTCATCCTATTATTGTTGAAATCTACTAATTCCCTTTGCTTCTGAAGCTTCTCTCTCAAGTTCACTTATTCTCTTTCACCTTCCTTGTTTAACCTATCATTCAATTTTCTTAAGACCTTTTTTTCTCGATCATCTTTTCTTAGATCTGCCATGGCTATCGAATTCGATCCCAATTCACTGACCCTGCTTTCTCTCCTTAGACTCATTCTATCTCTTATCATAAGGTTAGTAGGTGCATTAATTTGTTTAGGGAGCTAGATGTCTCCAACTGTCTTTTTGAGACCCAAGATGGGTTTTCGTCACTACTTTCCTTAGTTGGGTCAGACCTAGAGAGAGATTGTCTAGGCATTTTAATGTGGTGTTACCGTTTTGTAGAGGGAGATATCACACGGTCTCTTACTATTTAGGTCAGATCGTGTATTTCTTGTCGAAGCTGACTGGTTTCTCCCCATGCCACTTGATGATGGCAAGTGGTAGGTGTGCCAGCGTTAGCACTTCTTATTGGCCTTTCTTGTAAGTTAGGGTTTTGGCTCTCTTTGGAAATCGAGGATGACATCGAAGTCGTAGTGACCACATTACAAACATGACTCTTGAGAACGTGACTAAAGCCACCTCTTCCTATAACCTTTCTCTTGGGCGAAATTGTTGAATGAGTTGTAATACCTTTTTCCTTCCTTGTAGTGGACTTGAACAAGAACGCTGCAGAACGGAGCTACCTGGAGTTTAACTCTCAACGAGAGCACTAGTTGCTATGGAGTGGTGAACAGAGTAAGTAAAAAGATAGACACTAAGATTTACGTGGTTCGACAATGCGCCTACGTCCACGATGGTATTTGTGAGTTTACCACTAAGCATATGATGTGAACCAGATTGTTCTCAAAGTACAACACTTTTGGCAAGATTGGTTAAGTGTCCGAGCGAAACCATGCTCAAGTATATAAGAAAGGAAGTTGTTGCTCAACCGAAAATGGGGTGAATCAGTTTTAATCAAATTCTTTAACTAAATGGTCTTTCTAAACTACTTTTACAAAATGGCAGTAACTAAATATGAAATTAAATTACAATAATGTAAAGAGTGAAGAAATAGAAGAAACAAATATAAGATCTATAGATGTTCAACCAATTGATGCCAACATCCTATCTTCTTAAACTTCTTGTCAAGAAGATGATTCTACTTTACTTGAATCACTTACACTTTTATTTTCAAGGTTTAGGAATAACCTTTTACACTTTTTTTTACTTAAGCTTAGGAAGAAACCTTTTCTACCCACTAAACTAAATGGCTGCCCAATCTCTTATAATGAATTTCTCATAAGGGCTAAGCTCCCCTGATCACTAAAATGAGAAAGAGTATAGAATGAAGTAATCAAAGAATCCTCACAAGGTAGATGATTGCAAGAGTTTAACACAAATGGAAATGAGCAAGATGAGTACAAGAGCTTGAGAGTTGAGTGTTTGAGCTTCAAGAAAGAATTTAGATTTTATCTCTTTCCTCCAATCTATTAAATGTTGGTATTTTTACATTGCCATTGGGTTGGTGAAACATTAAATGCAAGTAATCCCATTGAAACCCTCAAAATATAGTCGTTGGAGCCTATCAGGACAATAAGGGATTGGTTCCTTTGTGACAATTTGAATCTAGTAGCTTTCTGACTTATGAGAGATTTGTTTTCGCTTACCAAGGGATTGGTCCTCTTGTTTACTTTTGCAAAAAGAAGTTTACTGACTTATAGGGCACCGATCCTTACTCTTAAGAGATTGGTCCTCTCACTTTCAAAACTATTTTTTGGGTTGAAAACAAGTTAAAAATCCTGTTGAAATTATTTTTCAATTTCATTTGTTTAAAGTTATGACCTTTTAGTGCATGAATTTGAGCACTGAAATATTTAAGTAATTTTTCTAAGAATGTGTTTAATAAATTCATAGAAAAATTACTTAGAATTAAGTTTAATTTTGGTTTGAAAATATACTATGAATTATTTCAATAACCATACTTAGGTTTTGTCATTTCAAAATATATGTATCACTTTAAAGTTAACAATCTCCCCCATAAGAAAACTTTATGCATTTAAATTTTGAAAATTTTACTCCTTAAGATAGGCATTATTTTCAGGGAGATTAAATTTCTCATTTGATTTCAAACTAAAATTTTCAGATTAATTCTCCCTTTTTTTGTTATATAAAAAAAATGCTCCCCCTAAAGACATACTCCCCCTCAATTATAGGCAAGTCATAAATGAATCCAATGAGTAGGGAAATAGAAATTGAGGTGCGCATATTACATATAATGGATCACTTTACAGTAACATGTGCAATAGAATATTATAGGTAATAATGCATACTTATCAAATCAACACATAAAGAGCACATGAAACATATATACAACAGCAAATAAAAACATAAAGATCATATGAACATATAATGGTTATTATAAGAAAAAGTACCAATGTTCAATACATAATGATATATGCTGATTTAATAACATATCCATTATTGGTCAAAGGTGATTAAACAAGTATAAACAAAATTATCACCCAAAGTCATAACAAAAATCTCTAATGGACTACGAGGATGGTGGTGGTGGAAACTGATCAAGGCGATCATGAAGCTCATTGACTCGCACTTGAGTCGACTAAAAATCATCAAACATGACCTTTTGAGCCTCTTTAAAAACCTAGAAGCGAGAATCAAGAGCATGTTGACAATTTTCAATAACATCAAGTCGAGTGTCAATGTAGAGGTGAAAGTTAGTGAACATCGAAGCAATAGAGTCCGAAGTGGCACCCGAGGCAGCTGGCTGTGATGGTTTAGCATCGGGCTCCAATTTGAACTTGGTCTTGGTGTCAATATCATTACGTTGATGTCGTAACCATGGAGGAACCATGACCTTTTTGCGGCATTCACCTTGAGCATTTTGGTAATAGTGCATATGTTTGAAAGTGACGGCATTAATAAAGGTTGAGGGTGGTCCATCGGACTCGTATGAGTAGTCAATGTTGAACTGAGAGAAAATATAACCAAGTGGCTAAACAAATATGTTGGTGTCAACTGATCCATTCATGATCTTCACTTAATCCTCAACAATAAAGTGGACGAGATTGGGTTTCTGACCATTAGTTTCATGAATATGATGTAGCTAAAAACGATCGAGCTTGCAGAGGGTAGCGTACTTAGTGCCAAGATGATGGAAGTTCCACGAGAGGTTGAGATGAAGGGATCCGAGCATCTAAAAGAAGATCACCGACCTGATTTTTGGTAATGAGAAAAACTAACAGAACTTCCTCTTCTTCATTTGTAAAGTCCTCATTGCGAATCCTAAAAGTATCGGGTAGACTATCTCGAGTAACCTCAATGGTTTTGTTCATCATATAGGATCAAATGCCAATGACATGACATGGATCATCCAAAAAGGTGAGAAGCTTCACATTACTGAAGAAGGCACGAGAGATGTTAAAGGGAACCATGGTGTTAAGATTAAGAAAGTTGGTCCACCCATACGCAATGAATTGATCGAGATATGGAAAGTTGATCGATTAGAGGAATCCAAAGTCGATCATTCGCCAATGATGAATTGGTAGATTTGCATAATACTAGTCAAAATTCTTGCGATCAACAGGAGTTTTAAAACAGTGAGTAAAAAAGGTAGAGGCATGGGATTTAGAATGGGTGGAGGAATAGGCGAAGGTGGTGGTTTTACGTTTCTTGGAAGCGAAAGTGAAAGGTTTAGTGGCAGTTGATCTTTTGCAAGGAGGCATTGTGCCATTTGGTGAAAGGAGTAAGAGAGTAAACTAGGTGAAAAATGGTTGAAAAAACTGGTGGGGAATTTTGTCAAGCACTTGGTGTACAAGGAGTGGGAGGAAACGGAGACACCAATCACTTGCAACCCTAGGATTTCTAGCAACACCAAGCCACAAACCTAATAACTATACGTACAATTGATAGAAAAAGTAAAGGATTGGAGTTAAGAAATTCAGGGAAAAATAGTTTTGGAAAAGAACTAAAGAAAAATGAGTGGAAACAATGGTGATAAGAAAATAAATGATGAAGATGATTACCAGAAGATGAAAAGAACGCCAAAGTTACTAGGAATCGGTGAAGAAGAAGGAAGCCAATTTTAGGGAAGGATTGGCTAAGAATGTGACGAAAAGAGAAAATGAAAAGTGAACGACAAGTGGAAAGGAAAGCTGAGATAATAAATTTTGAATGAAATTAGAAGAGGAAATCGTTTGAAAAAAAGAAAGCAAATGAAATGTTGGGTAGTAAAGGTCACGGGTAATCTGAGAAGAAGACGAAAGGGTTAAAAAGAAAATCGAATTTTTTTTAGAAATCGTGTGAACGAAAAGGTGTTTTAAACCCTTATGGGATTGGTATATTTATTAATAGGACCGATCCCTTAGACATAGAATGTTCTTTAGTGTTTAGGGATAGCATTGAGGATCGGCCCTTTTCATGTGGGATCAGTCCCTTGAAACACAGAAGCATTTTGTGTTCTAGGAAAGGTCAAAAGGACCAGTCTCACGGATAAGGTATCCGATCCTTATGATAATTACCTAGACTTTAGGCCATTCTGACGGATGAGGGACCAATCCTATTGCTGGAGGAACTGATCCCTTGTTATATTTTGCCATAAACTTTTTTGAAAATGCCTTTGAAAAATATTTGAAAAATTGATTTTACTTTTTCAAAGTATGGAAGCATTTTGAACATTAGAAACACTTTTGATGGACTTGTATGAAGATTAAAAATGAGACAAATCCATTGAAAAGTAATTTTGCCAAAATTTGGAAGAACTTTTTCATGAAAAATGTAGTTTAAATGCCAAAAATAGTCAAGTTCAGTGTTTTACACATTTTGGCACTGCAAACAAGTTTGCTAGCACATAAAAGGCCAAGTACATAGGTTCAAATAACTATCAACCAATAATACGATTAAATCACACATGTGAACATATATATCTCATAATTCTACAAAACATTCTAATTTATCATTAAAGCTCTCAAGACAACAATGAGCATGTTTGGCATGAAACAAGCAAGTGGAATGAGTTTTCAATGGTTTGCATACTTGCTTAAGATGAGAGCACTCAAACAAACACTAATTTATCATTTAATTGCCTTGAAACTAATGGTACATCATCAAACCTAATTCACCTTTAAGGGTTAAAAAATCTATCTTTATCTAAGGGTTTATTAGCCAATTGATGCATTGTATCAACATACTCTAGAGCTATATCTCCTTTTTGCCATGATCTCTAATAAAGTGATGTCTAATTTCAATCTGCTTAGTTCTAGAGTGTTGAATTGGATTCTTAGTCAGATTAATTACATCTGTATTATCACCTTTTATGGAAATTTGGTTTAATGCCATAATCTCACATTTGTTGCCTAATATATAACACTTGGCCACAACAATTACTGGACGCTATGTATTTGGCTTCGATTGTGGATTGAGTTGTACTATTTTGTTTCTTAGAGAACCAAGAGATTAACCTATTCCTTAAAAATTGTCATGTACTGTAAGTGCCTTTTCTATTTTTACATTGACCAAAATTTGCATCGGAATAGGCATGAAGTGAAAAAGTAAAGTCTTTAGGATACCATAAACCTAAGAAAGGAATGTCTTTAAGGTATCTAAAGATTCTCTTAGTGGCTAGTAAGTGTGATTCTCTAGGTGATGATTGAAATCTAGCACATAGACGGACACAACACATAATATCGGGTTTACTTGCGGTAAGATAAAGCAATTAACCAATCATAGACTTATATAGTTTAGTGTCTACACACTTATCTCCTTCATCATTATCAAGCTTTAAAGATGTACTCATTGGAGTTGGGTGAGGTTTACTCTCATCCATTTCGAATCTTTTGAGCAAGTCTTTAATATACTTAGCTTGAATGACGAAGATGTCATCCTTTGTTTGCTTTACTTAGAGCCCTAAGAAATAAATGAGTTCTCCCATTATGCTCATCTCGAATTCACCTTGGATGATCCTAGAAAACTTTTGGCATAAAGACTCATTAGTAGAACAAAAAATAATATCATCCACGTGTACTTAAACTACTAACAAGTCACTACCATTGGTTTTAATAAACAAAGTTGTTTCAACTTTCCCACTTGAAAAACCTCTTTCAATTAAGAACTTGGAAAGCCTTTCATACTTGCTTTAGGAGCTTGTTTCAAACTAAACAGAGCTTTTGAAAGTTTACATCATGATTTAGATACTTAGGATCTTCAAAACTGGGAGGTTGTTCAATATATATGTCCACATTTATAAAACCATTTCGAAAAGCAATTTTTGCATCCATTTGATAGAGCTTGAAATTCTTAAAACATGCAAAGGCAAGCAAGATCTAATAGCATCTAATCTAGCTGCCAGTGCATATGTTTTATCCTAATCTATACCTTTTTCTTGTCGATACCTTTATGCAACCAATCTAGCTTTATTTCTTACAATGACACTATATTCATCTATTTTATTTTTAATATCCATTTAGTATCAATAATAGGATAATCATTAGGTCTAAGAACTAAATTCCATACTTTACTTCTTTCAAATTGATTTAGTTTCTCTTGCATAGCTAATATCCAATTTTCACCTTTTAATGCCTCATTAACATTCTTTGATTTTAATTAATACACAAATCCTACACATTGGCATATATTCCTAAGAGATGACTTAGTCCTAACTCCATGTAAGACCCGAAATTCAGTGTCATCTCCTCAAGAAGTTATCATTGTAAACATGGATTCATGTAATCTTGATTAAGAAAGAAGAAATAATTGAATTACTAGTTCAATAGATCAAGATATGAATTTATTATGAAGACCCAAAAATTTTCTACATCGGAAATTTATTTCGGAAATATTGAAAATATTTTCAAGAAAATAAAAATAAATAATAATGTCTATATATACATATAAAGTATATATAGAAAAAAATGGGTGTCTAAAAATATATGGGTTTAGGTGGATATAATTGTATAAATAATACATTGTAATAATATTATTATAATAATAATATAAAATAAATAGGGGATATTTTATTTTTAAATTATTATTATAATAACATTATAGACTAAGATTTTGACATTTTGTATATATTATATTATATTAAAATATAATATATATATATAAGAAAAAAAAAGAACTAGAAAAAAAAGCATGAATCGCGCGAACAATACGGGAGAGGATCATAAAACCTTATCCTCCCCTTTCCCTTTCACCGATGGCGATAACGGAGGGAGATCACGACGAAGACGATCGACAAGGGACAACCGGCACTCAAGGAACCACCAATCACCTCCACGCACCTCGAATCACCGACGATTGAGAGATCGGCAAGGGAGAAGGGAAATCCGGCAAGCTCGACACCGATTTGGCTAGTACCACCACCGATCGAAGGCTCTTCAGCTCAAGCTGAGGCGATGGGTCGAAGGAAAGGCCAGAAAACTGGCCACCGGAGCTGAGAACAGAGGAATTGAAGCTGAACCGGTTCGGGCCAGTTCAGCTGAAGAGAGTGAGCTGAACCGAACCGAACCGATTTAGCCAAGAAAAAGTAAAAAAAAAAAGAAGAAGAAAAGGAACAAAAGGAGAAAAATTAGGTGATGCCTCGAGTTTAAGGATAAGCTGGTAAGTGGTCGATATTGACCGATTTAATTTTTAAAAACTTTATCTGAAATTATATTTGATCGAAATTGACCCGAGTTAAATATATAAATGTGTAGCTTGACAATAGGCGAGGAACAAGAGTTTGATTCAGGCTCGATTTGTGTGCCATCATGGAATTTTCGGGTAAGTAAATCTCCCTTACTATAACTTGTATAGTTATACGAGTTAAAGATTAATTGAATAGTTACAAATTAATTCCGTATAAATTGTTTTATATTCGAAATTGAAAATCGAATATCGAAAATAATTGTGGGTAAGACCTGATTTTTATAGTATTTCCTTATGATTCACACATTGTATGGATATTGTTATCTGTTAATGGAATTATAAGATGAATGATTTTGATCATATAAATATGAATGAAGTAGTTGAATGTACGTAAAATTTGAAAACGGACACTTAAGGAATTTTAAATTAAATTTATGAGATTTGAATTGTCCGAAAAGAGATACAGATTTTAAATGAGAAATTATAGTGGGTCCAATAAGGAAAGTCGGCCTAAATTGGTCCCGAACATATAGAAGGGTAAAACGGTCAAAAGATCAAAAATTCGGTATAAATTTTATAAGAAAATTTCATTAAAAAATATGGATTTAGGAAATCTTGATCAATAAAGGAGAAATTATTGAATTTCGAGTCCAATTGATCAAGATATGAATTTATTGGAATTAATCGAAATTTTTCCTTCAGAAAACTATCCCGAAAATATTGAAAAAATATACCAGAAAGACAAAATAAGATTGATAAGTTCATTTATGGATTAAATGAATTAAATATGATTTTTTAAGATATTTTGGGATTTTTAATATTATTTTAATGATTAAAATAATATTAAAATAATTTATAAATAAAAATAAAAAATATATATAGAAACTGAAACTAGAAAACGCAAAAGGAAGGAAAATGAAGCGAAGAAGGCGACCCGAGGAAGACAATAGCATCGAACGACTACCGGCTACCCAACGGCTAGGCGAAGGGCCGGAAAAGGAAGAGGATGATCGAGCGACCCTCCTGCCACCGAGACGCGTTCCACCGACGTCGAAATCTGACGGATCGAGGGAGAGAAGCCGTCGAGAGGAGAAGCGAATTTGACGGCCACCGATGAGATTTGGCCCCGATCGAGGCCAACCAAACATTGCCCGACCAGAGATGCGCCGAACGACGGTAGCGGTACACCGGGAACTAGCCAGACGACGTCGAAACGGCAAAATGGACTGAACCGATCGACGGTTTAGTGAGAAAGCCACTGTGCTGAACTGGACCGGACCGGTTCAGCCAAGGAGGAAAGAGGAAAAATGGAGAAAAATAAAGAAAAAGAGAAAAAGGAAAAGGGGAAGATTTTCGGGGATACACCGGACTTCGGGTAAGTCTGTAAGAGGTCAAAAGTGACCGATTTGATTTTCGAAAAAATTATTTAAATTACATTTGATCGAAAAATAACCCAAAATTAAATATAAAATTGTGCAGTTCGATGATAAAATCTAAACATGAGCCGATCGAACTCCAATTTACGTACCATCGCATAATTTTGAGTAAGTAAAGCTCTTTTACGACAACAGTATGATTATTACACAATTGGAATTTATTTTACAGATTTCAGATCAATTTCTGCATAAAAATAAATTATATTCGTATTTTTGATTTATTTGTCATAAATGATATACGGGCTATCCAAAGAGTTTGGAACGAAGCCCAATGGGTATTGAGAGCCCAATAGACCCGAAGAATGGACTTAATAAGTGGAAACGAGCTGAAAAATGGGTCGAGGCCCATTAAGGTGCAATCGAGCCCAATAAAGTAAACGAGCTCAGTACTTTAGATTCAATCAGTAAGAGTGAAATACTGATAAATATATTAGAATTGACCCAAATACGTGGTTATATACAGCTCCGTAGACTTGGTTGGAGTGAATTTGGACTGAGAAACCTGGTATTGGCGAAACGGGATAAGTTTGCGCGTAATTCTAGGTAAGGGAATTTTACGAACTGTTAGAGGTAACTTTACGCAATTTCGACATCATTTACAGTCCCTAAAATTGTCTGAAGGGTCTAAATTTAAAATAAGAACTTTAGTGTCCGGATGGGCAAATGACCAAATACCCTTGTGAAGGGAAAATTTCCAAATTTAGGAAAAGTTGGGAGAAGCAAGAACAAGAGGTTCCTGCTTGTTTTTGAGGTGTTTTGACACGTGCATGAGTAGGCTGGCTAACTTTTAAATAAAAATGCACAACATTGCAGATTTTCAACAATGTGATTTCTTGTGGAAATTGTTTTGAGATAACAAAGCCGCCTATGTGATTTTATGAAAGTGTGACATACTAGAGCTCAGCTCGCACGAGTTTTGATTTGTGTGATGCATGCATTAGTGCTGGAGCAACGGCTCGCACTAGAGTTTTACATGCATAGGTGCTGGAGTCTAACTCGCTCCAAATTTTCATATAATTTTTGTTGACAGGGTGCTAGAGTCTAACTCGCACCAGATTTTCACTTGATTATTTATGAACACAGTACTGAAGCCTAGCTCTCACTAGTTTTACATGATTTTGACAGAGTGCTGGAGCTTAGCTCGCACTAGATCTTATGAGATTTTATAATACGTGTGTTGGAGCTTTGCTCGCACGAGATTTTTCTTGATTTTATGAGAGTGCTGGAGCATCGCTCGCATTGATTTTATGAGACATGCGATGAGCCGTTCTTGGAGTGTCGGGTAGACTGTGTGTCACGCTGATTAAATATGCTCGCATGTGCGTTTTGAGATAGGCACGATTGTGGATATGAGATATGGGTCCATGAAGTATGTTGTACCATGCAAGTAGCATTGAGTACGTTATATAGTGCTGGAATTGATTATGCAGCATCTTCGGATGCGAGTGGTATCTTCGGATACGAGATATCGGATAGGACCGACGGGATGGACTAACCCACCTCCCGGGATGGTTCCTGATAGTGGTGAGACCCCGCACACAGGATCCGTGTAGCACTGGGATCACAAGTATATGACCAATACTCCTGGTTATTTTACTGATATATATATATATAGTGCCAAGTCTCGAATGTTGTTACTTGATGTTTTGAAAATCATGTTTGTGAACTTTTGTGTGAGTCTGGATCACCCGAGGGAGGGGTTGAATCCTGATTGAGATGTGATTTTGATAAGAAAGAAACTGGGATTTAAGCTAGAATTTGCATGACGTTATTTCCATGCTATTTAAACCCAGACGTGATGTAAACTAGTTTTACATGACATTCATTGTGTCGCATGTTATTATTGCTTTGAAAAGCATCTGATTTCATGATTTTGTGTGAGTCAGGATTACCCAAGGGATAGGTGGAGTTCTGGCTGTGTTGTGAAATTTTAACGAGAACGAAATGATTTAAATGGATTTACATGTTGAGTTTTTCCATGCTCTTTGAAATCCATATGTGAACTTGTTTTACATGACATCATGAATTGTAGCATCTATTTTAAAATGTGTGGAGAAAGGATGGTTTATGCACGACACCACGTTCATGTAGATAGTATGGTTACCTACTTGTTTGTAGGATTGCCTTACTGAGCTTGATGTGCTCACCCCTTTCATTTCCTACACAGATTTCTTTCAGTAGACTTTGAGGCGACTGAGTACTGCATTCCTAATATCCGCTGCTGCCCAGCATTCTGAGGTATATACACTTGTACATGTTGTATCTAAATAAGAATAGCCCAATAACATGTTTTTAAGTAACTTTCGGGGATGTATAGACACTATAAACATTTGTAAATGAATGGTGGGACTGGTATTGACACACAGCCCAATTATTGGTTGTGGTTGGTCACGATCAGAGGACAGGTAAGTACGAAAGAAAAATAAAAAGAAATTAAAATTTACTATTATTTTTAGGTAGTTTTGGGTTGTGACAAATGGTGGTATCAGAGCGAAATTGGTCTAATGTGTGTCAGTGTCAGTAATTAGGAAATTACATCCTCGTGTTACTGTGCTTGGTTAGATACAATCGTGTATATTGAGATGGGTTTTAGATATAACTGTGTATACCGTGATGGATTGAGTCTAATAAGCGATTGTGAATAGTGGAAGTTAGGCATTATGCCTATTGCATGCCAAGGTAGAGGGGCGAGAGCACGTGCTAGAGGCCGTAAAGGTAGGCCTGAGAGCCTTGCTGAGCCACAGATTGACCAGGCTCCTCAGAACCCTATTGAGAGACCAGGGGATATGGAGGCACGCTTCTCTAGGATAGAGCAAAGTATTGAGAGCCTAGTGGAGATAGTCACACAGGCACTGGGTGTCAGTGATAGACGAGGTCCTGTAGCATAGCCTACTACTACTGGACAAGAAGCTACAGAGGCAGAGAGACCTCAGACTACAGAGACTGCTATTGTTACACCCTCAATCTACGATACGGCTTCTTCCATCGCTCCATAGTCGAGCGACAGCGATTTGGGGTACGATTACGAGCTGAGTAGGCTACGTCAATTTTAGGAGTTCAAACCTCTAGTGTTTAGAGGGGTAAAGGACCCGATTATTACGGAGGATTGAGTGTATAAGATGGAGAAGCTGTACAGATTTTTTAGATGTACATCAGCTGAGAAAGTGGCATTTGCCGTATTTATGCTAAAAGGCGAGGCAGAACAGTAGTAGAGATCCACTGAGTCTATTTTGAGGGCTCAACACTTCGAGATCACCTGGGAGATATTTTTGGAAGCCTTCAAGAGGCAGTACATCCCAGCCACCGCACAGAGGAAATTACAGATGGAATTTATGAATTTGGTTCAGGGGAACTGTACTGTGGATGAATATGAGTCGAGATTAATATCTTTGGGGAGATACAACCTAGGTACGATGGGTAGTGAGACTCGAAAAGTCTAGAAGTTTGTTGATGGATTGAGATTGGCCATTTGGCTATGTTAGCTACCTTTGACATTCATACTTATGTGGAGGCAGTGCACAGGGCACAGTTGTGCGAGCAGGACTTTGAGAAGAATGCCTCCGAGCTTGGAAAGATCAATGTCAGAAGAGATAGAGACCGGAAGAGATCCGAGATAGATAGAGTGGCTAGGAGAGGAGGCCAGAGATTTTTTGAGAAGAGGCCTAAGATGGAGGAGGTGCAGGAGAGAGCTGCTAAACCTCCTGTGTACCCAGTTTTGACTGCACCGAGGGGTATGGTTATTGGAGGACCACATCCTACTACTGATCAGTATAAGAGATCTGACATATACCATGGGACTAGACTATGCCAGACGCCCCCTATTTTAGGTTATAAGTGTGGGAAGCCCGGACATATTTTGAGATTTTGTTCTGAGATGATTGAGGTTACCCCACAGAAGGTCAAGAAGCCAGAGAGAGCTCCAGGTTAGACAGTTAGCCACAGTTGAAGAAAAAGGGAAACAGGCAGTGGGTGTGAGCAGGAAGAGTACATGTACTGGATCAGGGCACCGTAGATGCTTCGATGGATGTGATTAAAGGTACCATCCTAATCTTTGATTTAGAAGCATTGGTATTGTTTGATCCTGGTGCCACGCTTTCCTTCCTATCGCCTTCCTTTGTACATAAATTATTGAAGCATGTGAAACCTACATTGTTGGATAAAATGTTGATGATTTCCACACCCATGAAAGATAGTAAATTAACTGAGCATGTATGTAGGGATTGTAAGTTGAAGATAGAAGGAAAACAAATGACAGCCGATTTAATTTTATTGATTATGAAAGATTTTGATGTAATATTGGGAATGGATTAGTTGGCTGCCAATCATGTTGTTATGGATTATCATGCTAAAACATTGATGTTTCCAGAGATAGAAAATCTTATTGTAATGTTTGTGAAATGAAATGAAAGAACATGATTACTATAAATGAAAAGATTATAATTTTAATCCATAATATTTGAGAGACAGATTCATTTGTTTATTTTGAATGTTAATGTGATAGTTTATGTTACTAACGGTGGAAAGGATGATGTAAAGGGTTCATTGCATACATGGTTGACATAGATAAGGCACACCCGAAATTGAGAGACATACCAGTGATTTCGACATTTCCTGATGTCTTTTCGAACGATTTACCAGGGCTACCACCTGATAGAGAAATGGAATTTTGCATAGAGCTAGTGCCTGGTACTGAGCCGATATCTAAACCACCGTATAGAATGGCTCCGATTGAGTTGAAAGAGCTAAAAAAATCGTTGCAAGAGTTGCTAGAGAAAGGGTTTATTAGACCGAGTATCTCACCTTGGGGAGCACCAGTTCTGTTTGTAAGGAAGAAGAATGGAAGCCTCCAATTGTGTATAGATTACCAATTGTTGAATAAGGCCACCATTAAGAACAAGTACCCCCTTCCACGCATAGATGATTTGTTGGATCAGTTTCATGGAGCGCAGGTCTTTTCTAAGATAGATCTGCGGTCAGGGTATCATCAGTTGAGGATATGGAGTGGAGATGTACCCAAGATAACATTTTGTACCCATTATTGCCACTATGAGTTTTTGGTTATGTCATTCAGATTGACGAATGCCCCGCAGCATTTATGGCACTGATGAATGATGTATTTAAGCCATACCTAGACAAGTTTGTGATTGTGTTTATTGATAATATATTGGTTTATTCCAAGTCCAGGGAAGATTATGAGGAGCACTTGAGAGTAGTTCTGCAGACCCTCTGAGAGAAAGAGTTATATGCCAAACTCAGCAAGTGTAACTTTTGGTTAGAGCAGATCTCAATTCTGGGCCATGTTGTGTCAAAGGATGGGGCATCAGTGGATCCATCCAAGATAGAGACAGTTGTACAGTGGGAACAGCCCAAGACAGTTATTGAGATTAGAAGTTTTTTTGGGATTGGTAGGGTATTATCGAAGATTTGTTGAGGGTTTCTCCAGACTAGCTGCTCCGTTGACACGCCTCACATGTAAGAATGTTAAGTTTGTATTGGTTGAGATATATGAGAGGAGTTTTCAAGAGCTTAAGCGTTGATTGACCATTGCATCGGTTCTCACCATTCCTACCAGCTTAGGAGGTTTCTCGGTGTATACGGATACATCACACTAGGGATTGGTTGTGTACTTATGCAGGATGGGAAGGTAGTTGCCTATAGATCTAGATAGTTAAAAGATCACGAGAGGAACTACCCGACACATGATTTGGAGTTAGCGGCTGTAGTGTTTTCTTTGAAAACATGGCGCCACTATCTCTATGGAGAGAAAAGTTTAGGATTTTGCAGATCATAAGAGCCTTAAGTACCTGTTCTCGTAGAAAACGTTGAATATGAGACAGAGGAGATGGCTCGAACTCTTGAAAGATTATGATTGTGAGATTATGTACCACCCGGGTAAGGAGAATGTAGTCGCCGATGCCTTGAGTAGGAAGAACCTTGGGTTGGTGTCTTATATGATAGTACGAGAACATAAGTTGTTGGAATAATTTGCGAACCTCAGTTTGGATGTAACCCCACTCGAATCAGAGAGATTGGATATTATGGCTAGTATGATATTAGAGCCAGAGTTGATTGGCCGTATTCGACAGGCTCAGCAGAGCGATCGACAGTGTATCGGTTGGTTCAGTCAGATACAAGCAGGTGTGGGTATTGATTTTGAGCTGAGTACAGATGGCTTATTAAGGTTCAGAGGTAGAGTATGTGTTCCCGAGGATCCTGAGATCAGGAGACTAATTTTATCGAAGGCTCACTCATCGAAGTACACGATACATCCACGGAGTATCAAGATGTATCAAAACCTTTGGAAGGTTTATTGGTGGTCTGGAATGAAAAGAGACATTACTAAATATGTCCTTAAGTGTCTCGTTTGTCAACAGGTGAAGGTAGAGCATCAGAAGCCTGCAGGGTTGTTGCAGCCTCTATTGATACCGATATGGAAGTGGGAGCATGTTACCATAGATTTTGTGATGGGATTGCCGAGGACCCGCAGAGGTCATGATGCCATATGGGTTATTGTGGATTGGTTGACTAAGTTAGCCCATTTCTTAGCTATGAGAGCTACTGATACTCTGAGTCAGTTGGAGAACCTGTATGTTCAAGAGATAGTACGGCTACATGGTGTACCAGTGAGTGTTGTTTCTGATAGGGATGCCCACTTCTCTTCCCATTTTTGGGAACATTTTCAGGAAGCGATGGGGACCCACTTGAGTTTTAGCATCCCTTTTCATCCTCAGACAGATAGGCAGTCAGAGAGGACTATACAGACCCTGGAGGATATGTTGAGAACGTGTGTACTGGATTTTGAGGGCTCCTAGGATGGTCACCTGCAACTAGCCGAGTTCGCCTATAATAACTGCTATCATGTGAGTATCAGGATGGCACCCTATGAGGCACTGTATGGACGCAGATGTCGATCCCCCATTGGATGGGAAGAGGTTGGTGATAGAAAGATTTTTACTCTGGACTTAGTGCAGCAGGTATCTGAAGATGTCTAATTGATATGTGAGAGATTATGGACAGCTTAGAGCTGACAAAAGAGTTATGCTGACAAAAGACGAAGACCACTAGAGTTTGATATGGGTGAGTCGGTATTTTTGAGAGTTTCTCGTTCGAAGAGTATTATGAGATTTGGTAAAAAGGGCAAGCTGAGCCCTAGATATATCGAAACCTTCGAGATTTTGGAGAGAGTGGGAGATAAGGCGTATAGGTTGGCATTGCCACCAGACTTGGCAACTGTTTATAATGTCTTCCATGTCTCTATGCTTCGGAAGTATCACCCAGACTCGACACATGTGATAAGATATAAGCCATTGGAGCTCAATGAGAGTATGACGTATGTTGAGAAGCCGATTTGGATATTGGACAGAAAAGAGAATGTGTTAAGGACAAAGACGATCCCCTTAGTGAAAGTGCTTTGGCAATATCACACTCCGGAGGAAGCTACATGGGAATTGAAAAACATGATGCAAGTGAAGTAACCGGAGTTGTTTTGAGATAACTTGGTTCTAATTTGGAGGACCAAATTCCTTGAAGGAGGGGAGGATTGTAAGACCCTTAATTTTGGTGCAATGTATATAATTATATGATGTACAAATAAGTTGAATTATGTATGAATCATAAGAAATATATATTTTTAAAGTTCTAAGTGTGATTGGAATGATGAATAAATGTGGAAGTGATAAAGTAGGAGTTTGAATAAGGAAATCTGCAGAAAAATGAAGCAGGATAAAGGCTAGATCGATCCCATGCAAGGAGAGATCGATCTCATGGCCTGAAGAATGCAAAATCAAGCATGTTGGAAGAGGCAGATTGATCTCCCTTTAAGACCAGATTGATTTCCCCTTAAGACCAGATTGATTTCCTTAGCTCTCAGGTTGGAGCAGATCGATCTCCCCTGAATGCTAGATCGATCTCCTTAGCTTTCGGCCTGAGACAGATAGATCCTGTTCCCTTGAAGCAGATCCATCTTATTCACTAAAGCAGATCGATCTTAGACCTTCAACTGATCGATCTCATGTCCTAAAAATGTCGTGAAAATGAGGGATTTAAGAGGAGCAGATCGATCTCCACCCAATGCAGATTGATCTCATCAAGCAAATTCTATAAAAGGTGCAGTTGAAATCTGCAATTCACGAGAACATCCTCATTTCTTTCCATTTTTTCAATCCAAAAACCTAATTTTCTCTCTCTAAATCATCATATTTCCAGTAAGATTTGAGGAAAGACCATTTGATACAAAGTTGTTCATATCCATGAGAAGAACAACATACTTTGGAATCAAAGCCTCATTTGTTAAATTGAAGGAGCAATGGACATTTTCATTTGGAGCAATAAGAGAAACTAGATTGGTAAGTTTCTAATACTTCAGCCCATGTGCATTTGTTTATTTATTGACTTTGGAGTTGATTTGTATGTGTATTGATGGTTAAAACTACCTAGGATGTGATGGAACTAGTGTGACCTAGAAAATAGAATGAGTTAGTGTAAGAAAATGAGATTTGGATGAGTCGGTGATTTATGGATTATGCTAAGTTGTTATTAAAGTAGTTGGAATGATTTAAGATGATGGAAATGAAGTTACATTATGAGGATAGTCAATTTATAAAAATAAGTATATAAGATGTTTGATAAAATGCCATAGTGAAGAAATTGATGAAATATGAACACTATGAGCTTAATATCAATTTAATATCGATATAATATGAATCAATAGGTCTAAAGGAATCAATAGACTCGAGATATGAGTAGAACAATAAAACGAGGCCTTATAAGTGTTAATGGAGGCTATAGGTTGAATCGACTATAGCAAACACAAGAGTTGTGTTATATGGATTAAATTGATGTGATATACGATTGTGTGCAGTTCTGAAGAGTTCATTGGAGATAAATCGAACCGCACAAGTAAGCAGCTCTAAGGATGCGTAATCACGTGACGTGATTCTAGGTAAGGGAATTCTATGAGCATATAGAGATAGCTGCTCGTACTTTGATCTCGTGGGTGAAGATAAGGCATTTATGAATTGCATGATTGTTTAAGAAAATGATTGTTGGTGTATATTAATGACTACAAGTGTTTATGGTGTATAATTTGGTTTTGAAATGGAATTTATAAAAAGGGATTAGTAAGCCTAATAATTGCATAAATCACATGTTTGAATGTTTTCACATAACACATTGCTTTGTTTTGAGCAAATTAACGGATAGGTTGGCTAGTGTTTAAATGACTTTGTGAAATAACACATGTGAGGTGCTAATCATGATTTTGAGATTGTTTTGGTTGATTATGAGCCACCTATCGTGTTTATATGAATTAAATCGTGCTGGAGCCTCACTCGCACTGGATTTTGATGCTTTCACTTGTATAAAATGTGCTGGAGCTTAGCTCGTACCTTGATTTAAATTATGATGATGTTTTGTAAACCGTACTAGATCTTCTGCTCGTACGTGGATTTTGAGTGGTTCTCTTATGCATATAAATCTGTACTGGAGCTATGCTCGTACGTGGTTTCTTCATGTTTTTATGTCTAAATGCCGTACTAGAGCGTTGCTCGTACGAGGATAATTATCTGTGATGCATGAATCGTGCTAGAGCATAGCTCGCATAGGTTTTCACTCTGTGATATGTATGATGCTGTGGATGAGGGTAATACAAATTGGTGTTCAGGGAACCCAAAAGGGGCGAGCAAGGCCATAAGGGGCTAGGACCTGACACTAAGAAAAATATACTCCCACGTGCACTCGAGACTGAGTAGGTTACACGTGGTATAGGGTAGATAAGACCTACGACTGGCACCCCTAACCATGATATAGGTCTGTGGAGTACGTTGTACCGTGTATATCACATGGAGTACGTTGTACCGCGTGGTTGAGTTACTGATGAGAAAGTCTGGCAGAGAACTAACATACCTTCGTTCCAGCATGATACCCTGCACACCGAGATCCGTGTTGTCTGGGATGATTTAGGACTTAGTTGGCCAACGTAGTCTTTGAGATATAGTGACATGTGTCACCTGATATTACATAATACCACATGGTTTTGATACATGAGTGTGATTGTGTTTGTCTAGGGTAGACCCGAGGGAGGGGTCGAGCCTGGTGGTAATTGTGATTTAAAGAAATGATAATTTGATTTATGATGAGATGTGATGTGATTTGAAAAGGATGTTTCTCAAATAAATTTCCCTTTTGTGATGAGTTTTAAGGAGACTGAGCATGAGATGGTTTTACATGTTGATATTTCCATGTTTTATGCCTATCTACATGATTTTCAATACATGATATATGTATATACATGTGGCATAGTTTTATTTCCTCATGCTCCGATTATAAACGATTTATGCATAACACTATCAGCATGTAGATAGAGTAGTTATCTACCATGCTTGTATTATTGCCTTACTGAGCGTGTGGTTGCTCATCCCTCTCTACTTTCCCCTCTCTATAGAGCATACATGCAGCCCAGTGAGGCTGAGGCATTGTATTTTGGACATCCGCTGCTTCCATCACCGAAAGGTATACACACAAGGATTCTTTTTGTATCTAAACAAGTAAAGGCACAATAGTCATTTTGTATTGTAATGTGGGGGATGTAAAAGTTAGAAAACATTTCATGCGTAAGTGTATAACTTAACTTCCAAATGAATGACCCTTCTTAAGATTAATTTAAGAAATGAATGAATGATGAGTGATGATTATTATTGATTCACAGCCCAACTGTGTAGTGGTGAGTTGTTCACGACGGGAAGGAAAGGAAATATGTGAAAAAACTACAGTTATTTTCGGTTAAAAAGGATAAAATGGGTCGTGACAAAGATTGGTATCAGAGCTGAGTTGGCCTGATATGAGTCAGTAATAAAACGTAGAAAAATTACATCCCCATATTACTGTGCTTTTGTTTAGATATAACTGTGTATACCGTGAGAGCCGTGCTGAGCTACAGATTGACCAGTCTCCTCGGAACCCTGTTGAGAGACTAGGGGATATGGAGGCACGCTTCGCTGGGATAGAACGAAGTATTGAGAGCCTAGTGGAGATAGTCACACAGGCATTGGGTGCCGGTAATGGACGAGGTCCTGCAGCGCAGCCTACTACTACTAGATAGGCAGCTGCAGAGGCGAAGAGACCTCAGACTGCAGAGACTGCTACTGTTACACCTCCAGTATAGGATAAGGTTTCTCCCATCTCTCCACAGCCGAGCGACATCGATTTGGGGTACGAGTGCGAGTTGAGTAGCTACGCCAATTTTAGGAGTTGAAACCTCCAGTGTTTAGAGGGGTAAAGGACCCGGTTATTATGAAGGATTGGGTGTATGAGATGGAGAAGCTGTACAGATTTTTTAGATGTACATCAGCTGAGAAAGTGGCCTTTGTGGTATTTATGCTAAAAGGTGAGGTTGAACACTAGCAGAGATCCACTGAGTCTATTTTGAGGGCTCTACACTCTGAGATCACCAGTGAGATATTTTTGGAGGCCTTCAGGAGGCAGTACATCCCAGCCACCGCATAGAGGAAATTGCAGATGAAATTTATGAATTTTGTTCAGTGGAATCATACTATGGATGACTATGAGTCGAGATTTATATCTTTAGGGAGATACGACCCGGATAAGATAGGTAGGGAGACTCGAAAAGTCCAAAAGTTTGTTGATGGATTGAGATTAACCATTCGGACTAAGTTATCTCCCTTTGACATTCATACTTATGAGGAGGCAGTGTATAGGGCACAGTTGTACTAGCAGGACTTTGAGAAGAATGCCTCTGAGCTTAGAAAGATCAGTGTTAGAAGAGACAGAGACCGAAAGAGATCCAGGATGGATAGAGTGGCCAGGAGAGGAGGCCAGAGATTTTAAGAGAAGAGGCCTAAGATTGAGGAGGTGCAGGAGAAAGCTGCTAAATCTCCCGTGTACCCGGCTTTGACTGCACCGAGGGGTATGGTTATTGGAGGACCATGACCTACTACTGATTACTGTAAGAGATGAGGCAGATACCATGGGACTAGACCATGTCAGACGCCTCCTGTTTCATGTGATAGGTGTAGGAAGCCTGGAGATATTTCGAGATATTGTTCTTAGACGAATGAGGTTACCCCACAGAAGGGCAAGGAGCTAGAAGGAGCTCCAGTTGAGACAGTTGCCATGAGGAGGAGGACCACGGCTGAAGAAAAAGGGAAACTGGCAGTGGGTGTGAGCAGAGGAAGAATACATGTATTAGATCAGGACACCGCAGATGCTTCGGAGGATGTGATTTAAGGTACCATCCTAATCTTTGATTTAAAAGCATTGGTAATATTTAATCCTGGTGCCACGTATTCGTTCATATCGCCTTTGTTTGCACATAAATTGTTGAAGCATGTGAAGCTACATTGTTGGATAAAATGTTGATGATTTCTACACCCATGAACGATAGTCAATTAACTGAGCATGTATGCAGGGATTGTAAGTTGAAGATAGAGGGAAAGGAAACGACAGCCAATTTAATTTTATTGAATATGAATGGTTTTGATGTAATATTGAGAATGGATTGGTTGGCAGCCAATCATGCTGTTATGGATTGTCTTACTAAAAAATTAATGTTTCCCGAGATAGAAAATCTTGTTGTAAACTTTGTGAAATGAAATGAAAGAACATGATTACTATAAATAAAAAGAATATAATTTTAATCTATAATATTTGAGAGATGGATTCATTTGTTTATTTTGAATGTTAATGTGATGATTTATGTTACTAACGGTGGAAAGGATGATGTGAAGGGTTCATTGCATAAGTGGTTGACATAGATAAGGCACACATGGAATTGAGAGACATACCAGTGATTATGAAATTTCCTAATGTCCTTCCGGACGATTTATCAGGGCTACCACCTGATAGGGAAATGGAATTTTTCATAGAGTTAGTGCCTGGTACCGAGTCGATATGTAAACCACCGTAGAGAATGGCTCCGTTTGAGTTGAAAGAGCTAAAGAAACAACTGTAAGAGTTGCTAGAGAAGGGGTTTATTAGACCGAGTGTCTCACCTTGGGGAGCACCGATTTTGTTTGTAAGGAAGAAGGATGGAAGCCTCTGACTGTGTATAGATTATCGGTTGTTGAATAAGGCCACTATTAAGAACAAGTACCCCCTTCCACGCATAGATGATTTGTTGGATCAGCTTCGGGGAGCATAAGTCTTTTCTAAGATAGATCTACAGTCAGGGTATCATCAGCTGAGGATATGGAGTGGAGATGTACCTAAGACAGCATTTCGTACTCGTTATGGCCACTAAGAGTTTTTGGTTATGCCATTCAGATTGACGAATACCCCTGCAACCTTTATGGCACTGATGAATGATGTATTCAATTCATACCTGGATAAGTTTGTGATTATGTTTATTGATGATATGCTGGTTTATTCCAAGTCCAGGGAAGATCATGAGGAGCACTTGAGAGTAGTTCTACAGACCCTCCAAGAGAAAGAGTTATATGCCAAACTCAGTAAGTGTAAGTTCTGGTTAGAGCATATCTCATTTCTGGGTCATGTTGTGTCTAAGGATCGGGTATCAGTGGATCTATCCAAGATAGATGCAATTGTATAGTGGGAACAACCCAAGATAGTTACTGAGATCAGAAGTTTTCTAGGGTTGGCAGGGTATTATTGAAGATTTGTTCAGGGTTTCTCCAAGCTAGCTGCTCCGTTGACACGCTTCACGCATAAAGATGTTAAGTTTGTATAGGATGAGGCATGCGAGAGGAGTTTTCAGGAGCTTAAGCGTCGATTGACCACTGCTCCAATTCTCACCATTCCTACCAGCTCAAGAGGTTTCTCGGTGTATACGGATGCATCACTCCAGGGACTGAGCTGTGTACTTATACATGATGGGAAGGTAGTTGCCTATGGATCTAGACAATTGAAAGATCACGAGAGGAACTACCCGACACATGATTTGGAGTTGGCGGCGGTGGTGTTTGCTTTGAAAATATTGCGCCACTATCTCTATGGAGAGAAATTTCAGGTTTTTACATATCATAAGAGCCTTAAGTACATGTTCTTACAGAAAAAGTTAAATATGAGACAAACGAGATGGCTCGAACTCCTAAAAGATTACGATTGTGAGATCATGTACCACCCGGGTAAGGCGAATGTAGTCACCGATGCCTTAAGTAGGAAGAACCTCAGGTTGGTGTCTTATAAAATGGTATGAGAGCATGAGTTGTTTGAAAAATTTATGAAACTCATTTTGAATGTAACCCCACCCGGATTAGAGTGATTGGATATTATGGCTAGTATGAGATTAAAGACAGAGTTGATTGGCCGTGTTCGACAGGCTCAGAAGCATGATCGACAGTGTATCGATTGGTTGAGTCAAATACCGGCAGGTATGGGTATTGATTTTGAGCTGAGTACAGATAGCTTATTGAGGTTCAGAGTCAAAGTATGTGTTCCTAAGGATCCTGAGATCAGGAGACAGATTTTATCGGAGGCTCACTCATCGAAGTACACGATACATCCGGAGAGTACCAAGATGTATCAAAACCTTCGGAAGGTTTATTGGTGGTTTGGAATAAAAAGAGATATTGCTGAATATGTCACTAAGTGTCTTATTTGTCAGCAGGTGAAGGTAGAGCATCAGAAGCCTATAGGGTTATTGCAGCCTCTACCGATACCGACATGGAAGTGAGAGCATGTCATAATGGATTTTGTGATGGGATTGTCGAGGACCCCAAGAAGTCATGATGCCATATAGGTTATTGTGGATCGGTTGACTAAGTCAGCCCATTTCTTAGCTATGAGAGCTACCGATACTCTGAGTGGCGAACCTATATGTTCGAGAGATAGTAAGACTACATGGTGTACCAGTGAGCATTGTTTCTGATAGGAATGTCAGCTTCATTTCCCATTTCTGGGAACATTTCTAGGAAGCGATGGGGACCTACTGGAGTTTTAGCATCGCTTTTCATCCTCAGACAGATGGGCAGTTAGAGGGGCTATACAGACCCTGGAGGATATGTTGAAAGCGCGTGTACTGGATTTTGAAGGCTCTTGAGATGATCACCTGCAGCTAGCTGAGTTCACCAATAATAACAGCTATCATGCGAGCATCGGGATGGCACCCTATGAGGCACTGTATGGACACAGATGTCGATCCCCCATTGGATAGGAAGTGGTTAGTGACAGATAGATTTTTTCTTCGAACTTAGTGCAGCAGGCATCTGAGGACGTCCAATTGATATGTGAGAGATTACAGATAGTTTAGAGCCGATGAAAGAGTTATGCTGACAATAAATGGAGACCACTAGAGTTTGATATGGGTGAGTTAGTATTTATGAGAGTTTCACCTTTGAAGGGTATTATGAGATTTGGTAAGAAGGGCAAGCTGAGCCCTAGATATATCGAACCCTTCGAGATTTTGGAGAGAGTGGGAGATAAGACATATAGGTTGGTATTGCCACCAAACTTGGTAAATGTTCATAATGTCTTCCACGTCTCTATGGTTCGGAAGTATCACCCGGACCCGACACATGTGATAAGATATGAGCCATTGGAGCTCAATGAGAGTACGACGTATGTTGAGAAGCCGGTTTAGATATTGGACAGAAAAGAGAAGGTGTTAAGGATAAAGACGATCCCCTTAGCGAAAGTGCTTTGGCAATATCACACTCTGGAGGAAGCTACATAGGAATTGGAAAGCATGATGCAAGAGAAGTACCCGGAGTTGTTTTGACATAACTTGGTTCTAATTTGGAGGACCAAATTCCTTGAAGGAGGGGAGGATTGTAAGACCCTTAATTTTGGTGCAATGTATATAACTATATGATGTACAAATAAGTTGAATTATGTATGAATCCTAAGAAATATATATTTTTGAAGTTCTAAGAGTGATTAGAATGATGAATGAATGTGGAAGTGATTAAGTAGGAGTTTGAATAAGGAAATCTGTAGAAAAATAAAGTAAGATGAAGGCCAGATCGATCTCATGCAAGGAGAGATCAATCTCATGGCTTGAAGAATGCAAAATCAAGCATGTTGGAAGAGGCATATCGATCTCCCATTAAGACCAGATCGATTTCCTTAGCTCTCGGGTTGGAGCATATCGATCTCCCCTGAATGCCAGATCGATCTCCTTAGCTCTCGACCTGAGACAGATCGATCCTGTTCCCTTGAAGTAGATCGATCTTATTCACTAAAGTAGATCGATCTCATGCCCTAAAAATGTCGTGAAGATGAGGGATTTAAGAGGACCAGATCGAAATCCACCCAATGCAGATCGATCTCATCAGTCAATTTCTATAAAAGGAGCAGTTGAAATCTGCAATTCACGAGAACAACCTCATTTCTTTCCATTTTTCCAATCCAAAACCTAGTTTTCTCTTCCTAAATCATCCCATTTCCAGTACGATTTGAGGAAAGACCATTAGATACAAAGTTATTCATATCCAAGAGAAGAATAACATACTTTGGAATCAAAGCCTCATTTGTTAGATTGAAGCAGTAAGGGACATTTTCATTTGGAGCAAGAAGAGAACCTAGATTGGTAAGTTTCTAATACTTCAGCCCAAGTACATTTGTTTATTTATTGGTTTTGGTGTTAATTTGTAACTGTATTGATGGTTAAAACTATCTAGGATGTGATGGAACTAGTGTGACCTAGAAAATAGAATAAGTTAGTGTGAGAAAATGAGATTTAGATGAGTCCGTGATTTATGGATTATGCTAAGTTGTTATTGAAGTAGTGAGAATGATTTAAGATGATGGAAATGAAGTTACATTATGAGGATAGTCAATTTATAAAAATGAGTATATAAGATGTTTGATAAAATGCCATAGTGAAGAAATTGATGAGATATGAACTCTATGAGCTTAATATCGATATAGAATGAATCAATGGCCTAAAAGAATCAATAGACTCGAGATATTAGTAGAACAATAAAACGAGGCCTTATAAGTGTTAATGGAGGCTATAGGTTGAATCGACTATAGCAAACACAAGAGTTGTGTTATATGGACTAAATTGATGTGATATACGATTGTGTGCAGTTCCGGTGAGTTCGTTGGAGACGAATCGAATCACACAAGTAAGCAGCTCTAAGGAAGTGGAATCACGTGACGCGATTCCTGGTAAGGGAATTCTGTGATCATATAGAGATAGCTGCTCGTACTTTGATATAGTGGGTGAATATAAGGCGTTTATGAATTGCATGATTGTTTAAGAAAATGATTGTTAGTGTATATGAATGACTACAAGTGTTTATGGTGTATGATTTAGTTTTGAAATGGAAGTTATAAAAAGGGATTAGTAAGGCTAATAATTTCATAAATCACGTGTTTGAATGTTTTCACATAACACAATGCTTTGTTTTGAGCAAATTAATGGATAGGCTGGCTAGTGTTTAAATGACTTTGTGAAATAGCACATGTGAGGTGCTAATCATGTTTTTGAGATTGTTTTTGTTGATTATGAGCCGCTTATCGTGTTGATATGAATTAAATGGTGCTGGAGCCTTGTTCGTATTGGATTTTGATGCTTTCACTTGTATAAAACGTGCTGGAGTTTAGCTTGCACCCTGATTCAAATTATGATGATGTTTTATAAGCCGTATTGAAGCTTCTGCTCGTACGTGGATTTCAAGTGGTTTTCTTATGCATATAAATCCATACTGGAGCTATGCTCGTACGTGGTTTCATCATGTTTGTATGCCTAAATGCCGTACTAGAGTGTTGCTCGTACGAGGATAATTATTGGTGATGCAAGAACCGTGTTAGAGCTTAGCTCGCACAGGTTTTCACACTGTGGTATGTATGATGCCGTGAATGAGGGTAATACAAATTGGTGTTCAGGGAACCTAAAAGGGGCGAGCAAGGCCATAAGGGGCTAGGACCTAACACTAAGAAAAATATACTCCCACGTGCACTTGAGACTGAGTAGGTTACACATGGTATGGGGTGGATAAGACCTTCGACTGGCACCCCCAACCATGATATGGGTCCGCAGAGTATGTTGTACCGTGTATATCCTATAGAGTACACTGTATCACGTGGTTGAGTTACTGATGAGAAAGTCTGGCAGAGAACTAACCCACCTTCGTTCCAGCATGATACCTCGCACACCGAGATCCATGTGGTCTGGGATGATTTAAGACGTAGTTTGCCAACATAGTCTTTGAGATATAGTGACCTGTCTCACCTGATATTACATAATACCACATGGTTTTGATACATGAGTGTGATTGTGTTTGTCAAGGGTAGACCCAAGGGAGGGGTCGAGCCTTGTGGGATTTATGATTTAAAAAAATGATAATTTGATTTATGATGAGATGTGATGTGATTTGAAAGTGATGTTTCTCAAATGAATTTCCCTTTTGTGATGAGTTTTAAGGAGACTGAGCATGAGATTGTTTTACATGTTGATATTTTCATGTTTTATGCCTATCTACATGATTTTCAATACATGATATATGTATATAATGTGGCATAGTTTTATTTCCTCATGTTCCGATTATAAACGATTTATGCATAACACTATTAGCATGTAGATAGAGTAGTTTTCTACCATGCTTGCATTATTGCCTTACTGAGCGTGTGGTTGCTCATCCCTCTCTACTTACGCCTCTCTACAGAGCGTACATGTAGCCCAGTGAGGACTGAGGCATTGTATTTTGGATATTCGCTCCTTCCATCACCAAATGGTGTACACAAATAGATTCTTTTTGTATGTAAACATGTAACGGCACAATAGTCATTTTGTATAGTAATGTGGGGGATGTAAAAGTTAGAAAACGTGTCATGTGTAAGTATATAACTTAACTTTCAAATGAATGACCCTTGTTTTGATTAATTTGAGAATGAATGAATGATGAGTAATGATTATTATTGACTCACAGCCCAACTATGTAGTGGTGAATTATTCACGACCGGGTAAGGAAAGGAAAAATGTTAAAAAACTACAGTGATTTTTGGTTAAAAAGGATAAATGGGTCGTGACACATAGAGATAAGCCCGAGAGGTGTAGTGAACCCTCGTGTTAGTGTACACTTTATAGTTTAACTGAAATTTTTTGGAGTTCGCTTCGTAAGATTTGAGTAGGACATGGAAACAATGATGATATTGTCGGGTCAAGTGATAGTGGCTCGTGATAATGATAATGATTGAGGTGTGACTGAGAGAAAGACTGAGACAATTTCAAAAAATAGTATACTAATATATATTGGAGTCAAGAATCCAAATATGATGGAAAATGTAATAAATGAATTGGAAGAATTTATATGGATTCATAGGGTACGACTGTAAACCTAATAGAGGTAACTTCAAAAGTTTAAGCCTCCATTTTTCTATAAGGTTAAGAATTCAATGATTTGGATGGTTGGATGAATGAGATAGAAAAGCTTGATGATTTTAAAAGTAACTCTACCAAGAAAGTTGCTTTTGCAATTTTTGTGTTAAAGAATTGGAGAAGCTACATGGATTTTCAGAGTGCGCTACTATAAAGAAAGTAGCCTTTGTAGCATCAATATTGAATTGGAAAGTCGAACTCGAAGGGAAGTTCCCCGATTTAATCCAAGAGCCGACATCAAAAGTTACATGGGATATATTTCTGAAGGCCCTTAGGCGACAGAACATTTTAGATGAAATAACGTTGCAATTATGGATGAAATGATTGTAATCGAACATAAAGTAACAAGTCTATGGATGGATATGAAATTATATTTATAGCGTTAGAAGAAGAATAATCTGGATAAGTAAAGATGTGAAACAGAGGAAGTCTAAAAAACTTGTAGGATATACTAAGACTCTCAATCGAGCTACGTTAGCTCCATTTGATGTTATTTTCAGGAAGCAGTGCATAAGGCACAACTGTGATGATATGAAATGTATATATTTCGAGGTTACTAAGAAAATGAAAAGGTAAAAAGAGTGATAGAAAAGTGATGTACTAAGGAGCAATGAGAGTGATAGAGTAAAGTCACTATAACTAAAAAGATGAATTGTAGAACTAATTGTATAAGTGAAACTTAAAGGTTTCATTGCGTACATAATTGATAAGGACAAGGCGTATCCGGAATAAAGAGACATTCCTGTAGACAGAGAGTTTTTCAATATATACTCGGATGATCCACCAGAGTTACCATTAGATAAAAAGATGAAGTTCTGGAATCGATTTTAATATTTGGTATCGAACTAATATTCGACCACTATACTGAATGACTTCGATTGAATTAGAAAAGTTGAAGAAGCAATTACAGGAATTATATGATAAAGGGATTATCAAACTGAGTGACCCACTTTTGGAGTGTACTTGCATTAATTTTTAAGGAGACTTAGGGTCTTCTGGGTCACGTTGTATTAAGAATGGTGTCAATTGGAATCCCTAAAACAGAGGTTATAGACCAGCGGGAAAATCCCAAGCTGTTAAGAGGATTTAGAATTGTAAGAATACAAAGAAACTTTGGATAATGAAATACGTTTTGAATCTAATAATTGTAATATGTACGTGCTTGTGTTTTGAATGCGAGACTTAAACTGAATAAGGATAGAGCTTCATTATAACTGGTACGAAAGGAAACAAGTTTTGAAGAGTGATAAATTTAAAATATAGATTATGTTTGAATAAAAATGTTTTCGATGTATGAATATTCTGGGTATGTGAAATGATTTAGATCAAGTGATATGAATTGAGAAGAAGTTCTGAATAAAGGATAAACGTGAAATTGCAATAAGTTTTAGTATCCTACTTCTTAGTGAGACTGAACCTTGAACCCTTATATCCATAATCAGTCATGTGGTCATGTCTGATGGCTAATAAAGGCATTTTAAAATACCTCCCCGCCTGAGAGACTTGACAGCGTTTAGAAGTACTATGATCCTTAACCCATAAATTGGAGTTGACAGTTGCAATATTCGTGTTGGAAGTCAGGATACCATTACTTGTGCGGTGAAGAATTGTGGAATTCTACTGATCATAAAGGTTTAAATATTAAATTTCACAAAGACCGTCTAATACAAGAAAAAGGAAATGACTAGGATTGCATTAAGCAGAAGTGACTTCGGGATGACATTATATATATATATATATTGGTTAGGGACATGAGTTATTGAAATATTTAGTGAACCTCGACTTGGATGTGGTCCTTTCCCTGAAACTGACATTCGTTACATGGTGGCTAGCTTGAGAGTTAAAACTGGACTTGATTGATCGAATCGAATAGGCACAGCAAAATGATAAATATTGCATTGATGTGGCTAGTCAGATCGAGAAGGGTGCTACAACTAGCTTGAGTATTGGTACTGATAATTTATTGATATTTAAAAATAGAATTGTGTACCAAATGATCTATAGTTAAAGGAATTGATGTCGTCAAAGGCTCATTTTCAGAAATATACCCCACATTTCGGAGAATAATAGGATTTATCAAATCTCCTGAAGATATATTGGTAATCAGGGACTGTAAGACCCGTATTTCATGTGTAACTTTATGGATTCATAAGTGTGGTAATGTACTCGTAATGTAAAGTACAATTGATGTAAAGTTCATAAATATATTGTACATACATGTAATATGAGTTTGTAATGTATATACAAGTTTCATTGTGTATGAATATGAAGAAATGAACTTTTATAAGTGATGAATGTGAGTGGAATGAGAAGTGAGTAGTGTGATGGAAGGAAGCTGCATGAATCTAAATACTTCCATTTGGTCTTATATGGCATACCTTTGCTTATACTATGAATGCACGTAAGTTTCAATGTGTATAAGGTATGGATGGATGCCATTTTCAGGTCTTAAAGGTGGTTAGATGAGAAATTGACTATGGCAACAAATTAAGAATGTTTGGGTGTGAGTTACTGTAGAAAACTGTAAAAAATCTGGAAAATATGAAGGCCAGATCGATCTCATAGGATGAGAGATCGATATGGAAGAGCTAGAATGCTCTTATTTGGGCAATAGAATAGAGCAGATCAGTCTCCCATAGGGCCAGATCGATCTCCTAAACATTCTGTAATGAAAAGATCGATCCTCCAGCATACAGATCCATCTCCTTAGCTCTCTGTTTGGAGCAGATTGATCTTAAGCCTCGACAAATCGATCTCATGCTTGAAAATGTCGTGAAAAATAGGAATTTAAAGGGACCAGATCGATCTCCTCATAGTGCAGATCGATCTCCTCAAGCTATTTCTATAAAAGGAGCAGTGAAATTTGTATTTTTTCGAGACAAAACCCTTCCTTTCCATTTTCAACCCAAAACCTAGATTTTTCTCTCTGAAATTCACCAATTCCAGTAAGATTTGAAGGGAAGCCATTAGACATAAAGTTGTTCATCTTGAGGAAGAGAACAACATACTTGAAACCCAAAACCTCATTGTTGGCATTAAAGGAGCAAGGGGCATTTTCCCTTTGGAGCAAGAAGAGAAACTAGATTGATAAGTTTCTAATGCTCCAACTCAAGCATATTGGTTTGTTTAATTGATTTTGGAGTAGATTGTAAGTGTACGGATGGTTGGAGATACCTAGGAAGTGATGGAACTACTGTGTGGCCTAGAAAATGGAATAAGTCTAGTGTGAGAAAGTGTAATTTAGATGAGTTTGGTGATTTGTGGGAACTACTAAGTTGTCAATTAAGTAATGTGGATGATTTGAAATGGGTAAATGAAACTATATTGTGGGTTGAGTGGAATTAGGAAAATGAGCACATGTAGTGTTAATGGAAGAGCCATGGTGAGGAAATATATGGGATATGAACACTATAAGCTTAATATCGATTTAATATCGATTTGGAATGAGTTAATAGGCCTTATGAGCGTTAATAGAAACTATAGGTTGAATCGACTATAGTAAACGCGAGAGTTGTGATATAATGGACTATAATGATGCGAAATAAAATCATGTGCAGTTATGGAGAGTTCGTTGGAGACGAATCGAACCACACGAGTAAGTAGCTTTATGGAAGTGGAATCACGTGTCGCGATTCCAGGTAAGGGAATTATGTAAGTATATAGAGGTAGCTACTCGTATTTTGTGGGAATATATGGTGTTTATGAAATGCATGAATGTTTGAGAAAATTGTTGTTTGGTATGCGAAAATGGTTGTGAACGTTGGATGATTCGGTTTTATATGGATGTATAAAAAAGGGATAGTAAGGCTAATAATCGCATAAATCACGTGTTTTGAATGTTTTCACAAAACACAATGCTTTGATTTGAGCAAATAAAAGAATAGGTTGGCTAGTGTTTTATTGATGTTATGGAGTAGCACATGTGAGGTGATACACATGTTTGTGATATGTTTTTAATGCATATGAGCCGCCTATCGAGCTATGTGAATTAAATCACACACGAGCCTCGCTCACGCTGGATTTTGGTGCTTTGACTTGCATGAAAGTGTTGGAGCTTAGCTCGCACTTTGATTTGAATTGTGATGATATATTATAAACTGTACTGGAGCTTTTGCTCATACGTGGATTTTGAGTGATTTTCTTATGCATAGAACCGTACTGGAGCTATGCTCGTACGTAGTTTCTTTAAGATATGATGCATGAGTCGTGCTAGAGCTTTGCTCACACAAGTTTCCACATTGTGGTACGTATGAGGCTGTGGAAGTTGGTAAGATCCTCAAGCCTTACATCCTTAAGCTCGAGGAGGCGAGGAGGCTCTGTTAGGCAGGGAGGCTCTCTTACGGTAAGATCCTTAAGCCCTACATCTTTAAGCTAACATCCTTAAGCCCGATGAGGCAGGGAGGCTCTGTTAGGCAAGGAGGTTCTGTACGGTACGGAGGCTCTCTTACAAAAGGATTCTTAAGCCAACATCCTTCAGCCCTGAAGGGGTAGGGAGACTCTATTTAGCAGGGAGGCTATCCTATGTGAGTACGGCAAGTTCTTGGTATGGGATAGATAAGACCTACGACTGGCACCCCCAACCACAATATGAGTCCGTAGAGTACGTTGTACCGTGTATATCACATGGAATACGATGTACAGTGTGGTGGTTATTAGGGGTGTAATCGAGTTGAACTGAGCCGATACAGTGAGGTGCTCGAGCTCAAGCTCGACTCGAAACTCGGTGCTCGATACTCGGCTCGAGCTCGATTGAGCCTTATTTTTTAAGCTCGAGCTCAGCTCGAGATCAAATTTGAGCTACTCGATTAGGCTCGATTAGGCTCGATTATATAAGTTCGATATTTTGCTCGAACTCGATTAGGCTCGATTAGGCTCGATTAAGCTCGATTAGGCTCGATTAGGCTCGAATCATTATATAAATATTATTATATTTTTAAAATATATAAAAACTCGATACTCGATTCGGTTCGCGAGCTACTCGAGCCAGGTATCTAAGTGCTCGAATTCGACTCGCTCGAGCTCGACTCGACTAAAATCGAGCCGAATTCGAGTTTTGCTCGAGTCGAGCCCGAGTAGCTTGCGAGCACCACTGTATCGTTTACACCCCTAGTGGTTATGTGATAAGAAAGTCTGGCGAGGGATAATCCACCTTTGTGCCAGCACGATACCCCGCACACCTAGATGCGTGTGGTCTGGGATGATTTATGATGTAGTTGGCCTACATAGTCACTTGTGATATAGTGACCTGGTTTTTTATACATATGTGTGATTGTGATTGTCCAGGGTAGACCTGAGGGAGGGGTCGAGCCTTCTGAACTTGATTTGGGAAATGATAATGAGGATTCTGATTACGAAAATGATGATGGGATGATATGTATTTGAGAAAGTGATGAAATTTATAAAGGAGGTTTCTTAAATGAATTGCCTTTTTTATGGGTTCAATGAGATGAGCATGAGATGTTTTCACATGTTGATATTCCATGTTTTATATGCCAATTTTACATGATTTTGATACATGATATATATGTATACTCATATGGCATAGTTTTATTCCTCATGCTCCTATTATAAGTGATTTATGCATAACACTATCAGCATGTAGATAGAGTAGTTATCTACCATGCTTGCATTATTGCCTTACTGAGCGTGTGGTTGCTCATCCCTCTCTATTTTCCCCCTCTTACAGAGCGTGCATAGTAGCCCAGTAAGGACTGAGGCATTTTATTTTGGACATCCGTTGCTTCCATCGCTAAAAGGTATATACACAGGATTCTTTTTGTATCTAAACAAATGTAAAAGCATAGTAGTCTTTTAAGTTGTAATTATGGGGGATGTAGATGTCAGTAATCATATTTTGTAAAAATGAATGATTGAGTTCAAATGTATGACATCACTTTTATTAACTGAGAATGAATATTGTGAGTGGATTATTATTGATTCACAACCCAACAGTGTAGTGGTAAGTTTGTTCACGACCGAGTAGGGAAAGGAATAAATGTGAAAAATTTATTGAGATTTTCGGTTAAAAAGAATGAAAAGGGTCGTGACAGGGACAATAAGAGATATAATTGAAATTTGTGACTAAAAGCCTCATATGTCAACAGCTTAAAGATAGGGTATAACAAGATTTAGAAAGAAATGAAAACTGAGTCCCCGATACATTGGACCTTTCAATGTCTTAAATCAAGTAGGAGATGAGCTAATAGATTGGCGTTGTCGTCAGAATTATCGAGTACCCACAACATTTTCCATGCTTTAATGCTTCGTAAGTATCATCCAGATCCTATGCATGTGGTAATGTATGAACCGCTGGAGCTGAAGGGGGATATGATCTATGTGGAGAAACCCATTCGGATCCTGGACAGGAAGGGAAAGGCATTTCGGCCTAAGACGATTTCTTTGGTCAAAGTTTTGTGGCAGTACCACACCTCGGAAGAGGCCACGTGGGAATTAGAGAGCTTGAGGTGATAAAAGTACCCACAGTTGTTCAAGGACTGATGTATTTCTAAATTTAGGGACCAAATTTCCTAAGGTGGAGAGAATGTAAATACCCTAAATTTTATGTGTCTGGTTTTATCCATGATTAACAAATTAATCATAGAGATTAAAGATTTCATTCCATTAGTCAAAGAATTTATATTAACCTATAGTATAATATGGGAAACTTTGGAAAATTCAATAGGAACACACACATATAAATATAAATATATGAGTAATGTTTTATCTATTCTTTAAGATAAATGTATGGATAACATATATATATATATACATATTAATAAATGTATGCACATATATATATATAAGAATATATAAATATAAATATATATGTATATACAAACATAAGTAGTGGAATTGGATAATATATATATATATATATATATATATATATATACATACACAACAACCTACCGAGGACTCCATATATATGTGTACATATATTTTATATATATATATATATATATATATATATATATATATATATATATATATACACACACACACCCCATGATATATACACAAAGTGGGTGAAAGCATATTGAAGGAAATACATATTTATAGTCTATGAAAGGATAAGGAATGGAGTGGCTATCAGTGGAAAACGGAACTAGGAAACGTGATGTCACGACCCTCTTTCATCTAAAATCACTATAAATTTTTTACTTTTTCATTTCCTTTCTCGGTCGTGAACAACTCTTACCAATAACAATCGGGCTATGAGCCAGTATTAATTATCATTTACCATTCATCTTTCAATTAATCAAGAGCAAACACATACATTTGAAAATTTAAGTTCTACACTTATACAGGTTTGCTAACACTTATATCCCCCAAATTACATTTCAAAATGATTACTGTTCTTTTACATTGTTTAGATACAAAAAGATTTTTTATGTGTATACCTCTTGGCGATGGAGAGCAGTGGATATCAGGATACAACTCCTCAGTCCCTCACTAGACTACTGTGTGCGCTCTGTAGAGGGAGGAAAATGATAGGGATGAGCAACCACACGCTCAGTAAGGCAATAATGCAAGCATGTAGATAACTACACTATCTACATGCTTATAATGTCATGCATAAAGATCATTAATATCCAGAGCATGAGGAAATATTAAAACTATACCACATGTATATACATATATCATGTACTAAAAAACATAAAAATAGGCATGTAAACATCGAAAACCATCATGTAAAACTTCTCATGCTCAATAAAACTCATCATAAAACCATTCCTCAGGGTTTAATATCAAATCAAAACTTAGCAAAACTCATCACATTCATTATATCATCCTTAAAAAAAATCCCACAAGGTTAGACCCCTCCCTCAAGTCTACCCTGGACAACACAAATCCTGTTCAGTATATAAAACCACATGATATCATGTGAGACACGTGGTCACTATATATAATCGAGCACTATGTTGGCCAACTATGTCATCATCATCCCAGACCACATGGATCCCAGTGTGTGAGGCATAATCCTGGAACAGAGGTGGTTGAATCCTACCACCAGACTTTTAAATCAACATATAACCACTAGGTACAGCGTACTCCATGTGATATACACAATAAAACGTACTCCGTGGACCCATATCATGGTTGGGGGTGCTTGTCGTAGGTTTTATCTACCTCATGCCATGTATAACCTATTCAGTCTCAAGTGCACGTGCGAGCATCTCATCCGTGTGACTAGCAGTCTACACGAGGCATCCAGCACGACTCATTACATATCACTGTCTAAAAAGTCCAGTGCGAGCAAAGCTCTAGCACAATTTCATGCATCATCAGTAAATACCCTCGTACGAGCAACGCTCTAGTACAACTTTATGCATAATAAATAAAGAGGAAATCACAAACGAGCATAGCTCTAGTACCGTTATATGCATAAGAAAATCAATGGAAATCCACGTATGAGCAAAGGCTCCAGTACGACTTATAAAACATCACAACTCAAAACATGGTGTGATCTAGGCTCCAGGACATCTCATGTATATTAAAACATCAAAATCCAGTGCGAGTGAAGCTCCAGCATGATTTAACTCATATAAATCTAATATGTGGCTCTATTTCAATAAAACACGCTTGAAACGACAATTAGCACCTAACTCGTGCTATTTCATGAAATGATGAAGTCAATAGCCAACCTATTTGTAGATTTACTTAAACCAAAGCAATGTATTTCGTAAAAATATTAAAGCATGACAATCATGCAATTTATTAGCCTTACTACCCTTTTTATAAGGTTTACTTCCAAAACCAAAATCATCTATATCCGAAATTGTTCGTACAAATCATTAATTCTTTTCTAGATAACCAAGAAATTACAAAGCCCTATAAACACCCTCAAAATATGGGCAGCTACCTCTAGATACTCACAAAATTCTCTTACTTGGAATCACGTCGAGTGATTCCACTTCCTCAGAGCTGCTCGATCATGCAGTTCGATTAGCTTCCAATGAAATCTCCGGGGTTGTACGAAATTACTCATCACATTAATTTAACCCAATATAACACAATTCTCGCGTTTATTATAGTCGATTCGACTTATTGGGTTCATTAACACTTATAAGGCCTCACTTTCTCTTAAGTCCATTTTAATTGCTCTATTCATTTCTCGAGAATCTATTGAACTCTTTAGGTCTGTTGATTCACACTAAACCGACATTAAGCTCATAATGCCTCTAGTTCATCATTTCCTTCACTATAGCAATTTATCAAGCACCTCTTATGCCCATTTCCAATCATCATCCATTCCAACATATGGATTTCACAAAGTTATCTTAAAATCATCTATACATGCTTACTAACATCTCTACATGTTTAAACCATCATCAACTCCATGCCATTTCAACTTTCTCTCACTAAGCCCATTCTAGGTCATGGTTGTTTAAGCATGTACATGAACATTTCAGCCAGCATTATATACACGAATCAATTCATCAATATGTCTAGATTAACATACTAGAAGATGGTGTATTGAAATCTTACCTAACTTGACTTTTTCCTCTTTTTGTCAAATTGGGGAAAAACCCCTTTGCTCCTTTAATCCAAAGTTTCAGATTCCAATCTTTGACTATGTTGTTCTCTTCATCACTAGGAACAACTTTGCTAAAATAGATTTTTCCTCAAATCTTTTTGGAAGGTAAGGATATCCTAGAGTGGGAAAACTAGGTTGTTTTGGCTAAAATGGAGGAATTTGGGGATTTCTAGGGAAGAAGGCTCGACAGTCGGGTCTGTTTTATAGTAATCACGTTGTGAGATCGATCTCCAAGGGTGGAGATCGATCTTCCCTTGCTTAAACTCTCTCAGAATTTGACAATGTAGGCTAGGGGATCGATCTACCCCTTGGATGAGATCGTTCTGCCTCTTGAAGAAGGGATCGATCTGCTCATTGGTAGAGATCGATCTTGGCCATGCAGAATCATTTAGAGATCGATCTGCTCATGGGGAGAGATCAATCTGCTCTTTGCTAAATCTAGTAGGGATTGATCTGTTCCTTACAGAATCACATGGAGATCGATCTGATTGAATGAGAGATCGATCTGGTATTGAATAAGAGACCGATCTGCTTGAATGAGTGATCGATCTCCTCTTTACAGAATGCTTGGTACTCTATTTCAAGACAATGAGATCAATCTTCCTTGCATGTAAGATAGATTTGACATTCACCCTGCAGCATTTCAGTTGCAATTTTCCAGATTTTCAAAGGTAAACTCATATTTAATCACTTCAATACCCATTTTACATTTCGTTCACACTTAACAATAAAAAATATCCAATTCTTATGATTCATTTATTGTGTAACTTGTCTGTACATCATTGAAATCATAAGATTACATAAAAATTCAAGGGCCTTACATTCCTCCCCTCCTTCAAGAAATTTGGTCCTTCAAATTAGAACCAAGTTAACCTGAGAACAACTCAGGGTACTTTTCTTGCATTATACTCTCCAACTCCCATGTAGCTTCCTCTGGAGTGTGATATTGCCAAAGAACTTTCACTAAGGGAATCGTCTTTGACCTCAACACCTTCTCTTTCATATTCAATATCTGAACCGACTTCTTAACATACGACATACTCTCATTAAGCTCCAATGGCTCATATCTTATCACATGTGCTGGGTCCAGGTCGTACTTCTGAAGTATAGAGACATGGAAGATGTTATGAACACCTGCTAACTCTGGCGGCAATGCCAACCTATAAGCCTTATCTCTCACTCTCTCTGGAATCTCAAAGGGCCCGATATACCGAGGGCTCAACATACCCTTCTTACTGAACCTCATAATCTCTTTCGAGGAAGAAACTCTTAAGAATATCGACTCACCCACAGTAAACTCCAGTGGTCTCCTTCTCATGTCAGTATAACTCTTTTGTCGGCTCTATGCTGTCCGTAACCTCTCACATATCAACTGGACGTCCTTAGAGGCTTGCTGCACTAAATCAGGAGCAAAAATCTATCTATCACCAACCTCTTCCTATCCAATAGGGGATCAACATCTACATCCATACTATGCCGCATATGGTGCCATCCCGATACTCACATGATAGCTAATATTATAAGTGAACTCGACTAACAGTAGGTGATCATCCCAAGAGCCTCTAAAATCCAGTACACACGCTCTCAACATTCCTCTAGGGTTTGTATAGTCCTCTCTGACTGACCATCTGTCTGTGGATGAAAAGCGTTGCTAAAACTCAATTGGGTCCCCATTGCTTCCTGAAAATGTTCCTAGAAATGGGAAGTGAAGCGGGCATCCTGATTAGAAACAACGCTCATTGGAACACCATGTAATCGAACTATCTCTTGAACATACAAGTTCGCCAACTGACTCAAAGTATCGGTAGCTCTCATAGCTAAGAAATAAGCTGACTTCGTTAACCGATCCACAATCTCCTAAATGGCATCATGACCTCTACAGGTCCTCGGTAAACCCATCACAAAATCCATGGTGTCATGCTCCTACTTCCATGTCGGTATCGATAGAGGCTGCAATAACCCTACAGGCTTCTGATGCTCTACCTTCACCTACTGACAGATGAGACATCTCGCAACACACTCAACAATATCTCTCTTCATTCCAAACAACCAATTAATTTTCTAAAGGTTCTAATACATCTTGATACTCCCCGGATGTATCGTATACCTTGATGAGTGAGCCTCTGATAAAATCAATATCCTGATCTCTGGATCCTCAGGAACACATATCCTGTCCCTGAACCTCAGCAATTCATCTATACTCAGCTCAAAATCAGTACCCACACCTGTCTGTACCTGTCCTAACCAATCGATACACTGTCGATCACCCTGCTGAGCCCGTCGAATACAACTAATCAACTCTGGCTCCAATCTCAAACTAGTCACAACATCAAATCTCTCCGTATCAGGTGAAGCTACATCCAAACTGAGGTTCGCGAACGACTCCAACAACTTGTGTTCCCAAACCATTATATAAGATACCAACTCGAGGTTCTTCCTGCTCAAGGCATCGACAACTACATTTGCCTTACCCGGGTGGTACATGATTTCACAATCAAAATCTTTCAGGAGTTTGAGCCATCTTCTCTGTCTCATATTCAACTCTTTCTGTAAAAATAGATACTTAAGGCTCTTGTGATCCATATATACCTGAAATTTCTCACCATAGAGATAGCGACGTCATATCTTCAACGCAAACACTACGGTCGTCAACTCTAAATCGTGAGTCAGATAGTTCCTCTCGTGATCCTTAAACTGTCTGGATCCATAGGCCACTACCTTCCCATCCTGCATAATTACATAGCCCAGTCCCTGGTGTGATTCATCATCTGTATACACAGAGAAACCTCCTGAACTGGTAGGAATGAACTTGCCAAAAACTTGACACGCCCTAAGGGTATTGTCCGCAAGTGCACAGGTCGTACAAGTAATAATGGGATTTGAGTCCTGAAATTATCGTCCCACAGAGAAGTTAACTAGCCTAATTAAGTACCGATTAATCTTGCCCTAAATATATTCTAGCAAATTATGAAATTAAAGTGGGGGATCAACTAAGGCTAAAAATTAAAAGTACTGAAAATAATAACACTAAAAACTAAGCGAAAATAAAACCGAGCTAAAAATTACTTACAATACTCCACGCAAGCAACTACCTACAAAAGAAAATTAAAACAATTAATTACGCAATCAAAATGAAATGCTAAAATAAAGAACAAAATTAATTAAGCTAAAATTAAAAAAACCTAAGGTAAAATGTGAATGTAATTAAACTAATTAAGAAAATGCAATTTAAACTAACTTAAAGTCTAATAAGATAAACATCTACTTACCTAAAGAAATTCTTAAACTTAAGTCTAACTAAATGCTAATAAAACAAAATTTAACTAATGCATGCAAATAAATTTAATCTAAATTAATTCGAAATATAACTCATAAAATACTAAAATAAAAATTAAATCCTAACATGTATAAACTAAAATTAACTATTAACTAAGACTTAAAACTAAAGATTAAATTGACAACTTAAAATATTAAATTTACCTGTCAATTACCACTATCCTAACTAATATTAATAAAAACAACCAAAAATGCAATAGACATAAATTTGCAAAGAAGCAGTAGCCAAACGTGGCCTTAGGCAATTTAAATCATTCAAAGGTCCCTCCAAACACTGTTCACGTTCTTCACCAAAACATTTCCATGCATTGCTCTGTCCTGCTCTCGGTTCCAGAATTATCTTCTTTCTCCAATTTTTGTTCTTCTTCCAGGTGTTCACAGATTTCTCAGCTAACTACTCCTGTCCGCGTACTGCTGTTTCAGGCGTCACTGTCGCTCCTTGCTCTGCCCGTTTCTACTTCCCGATTCACCATACATGCTCTCGATTCTGCCAGTGATGCACTGCTCTCTGCTGCAGGTGTATTCTGCTCTCAGCTCTCGATTTTGCATGTATCTTGTTGCTCCAGGCGTAATTAAATGCTGCTTCAAATGTGGTCTTCAACACCAATCTTCCATGACATGAGTTGGCCAGATGCTGCTCCCGCCGGTATCTTCTGCAACCCACAACAACATTACTGTCCTATTCCACTTGTCATCCTGCTGTACCATGTATCTATTGATGGCACCATAACCGATCTTCCTAGGTCTTCAACCTACATCCAAGCAACCTCAACCCGTGACAAGGAAAATGAAAATTGAAACTGAACAGTAAACAAAAGTTATAACAGGGGAGAATAGATGAGAAATGTTGTTCTCTATCGGCTGCAACAAGTGCTCCAAGTTATACCGCCACTAGCTGCTGCCTTTTGTAGCATCTTTAATCCTTCAACCCATGGCCAAGCCAAGCAGCAACATTGAACCCAGCATGCAACTGCAGCAACGCTGCCTTCGACCAGCCTTGTCGTGAACTGCTTTCACGCACAACTCGCTGCAAAGACCAAAAACAAGCAATAAACAGAAATAATGCAGTGTAGAATTAAGGACCTAGAACAGTAAGTTACTAATCAAATCAAGGGGACACGATAAAAATGAAACTTCATTGAATTTAAATTCTGAAAAGGAGATTAAATTCTATTGAAAAAGAACCGTAAACGTAACAATAACTGAAGAGCTAATTAAAATCCAAATAAAACAAAAACTAAAAGCAAAGAACAATGGAAAACAACTTATCAAGAACAGGGGAGAAGCTTTAGCTGCTGTCACTAGCCGAAGACTTCAAAGGAAACCTATAAAAAATAAAACCTAACAATAAAATTTTTAACCTAAAAAAAAACTAAAAGCTACCCTAGAATTACCACTACTCCTAAATTACTTCTATTCTAACTTAGGCTACGCCCTTTTCAATTGCCATCTTTTTCTATTTATATACACATTTAGGGGTACAATTGTAATATATTTTTTTATCCTAGATGAGTTGGCATTGTTTGGCCACTTGTCTTCACACCATCGGCTCCTTGAAAAATAATATTTTCATGTCATCTGTCTTTTTGTCCAATTAGATGTGCTAGGCTCATGTTGTCCGCGTGGTCTAATCTTAATTTTAGCTCAATTCCGATCCATTTTCTACCGAAATATTCAAAATTCATCTGCATTTAATTTATCTGTAAACATGAGAATTTTAATTAAATAAATGGGATAATTAACAAAATAAATTGGGGATTTAAATAATTAATTAGGAAATTAAGCACAAATAATTCTAAAAATATAGAATTATCAAAGCTCCAACACGATTTAACTCATATAAATCTGATAGGAGGCTCTATTTGAACAAAACACGCTTAAAACCACAGTTAGCACCTGACTCGTGCTATTTCATGAAATTATGAAGTCAATAGCTAGCCTATTTGTAGATTTGCTTAAACCAAAGCAATGTATTTTGTAAAAATATCAAAACATGGCATTCATGCAATTTATTAGCCTTACTACCTTTTTGTAAAGTTCACTTCCAAAACCAAAATCATCTATATTCGAAATCGTTCATACAAATCATTAATTCTTTTCTAAATAACCAAGCAATTATAAAGCCCTATAAACACCCTCAAAATACGTGCAACTACCTCTAGATTGTGAGACCCCGTATATGTATAATGGTATATATGTACATAGAAATGTAAATGAAGTTGTATTGTGAAGTCATAAGTTTGATGATACAATTGTAATGTGGAGTATATGTGATGTAAGTCCATAAAGTAAATGAACACACTTGTAATAAGAGTTGTGATTGTACATACAAGTTACATTATGTATGAATGTAAAGAAATGGACTTAAATATGTGGAGAATGTGAGTAGAATGGATTATGAATAGTGTGGTAAAATGGAAGTAGAATTGCATGAGTATGCACTCTCATTTGGTTAATATTAAGTATCTTTGGTTATACAAAGATTCCACACAAGTCTCAATAGGTATAAGGTATGAATGGAGGCCATTGTCAAGCCTCAAAGATGAATGAATGAGAAAATGATCATGGTAGCAAATTAAGGATGTTTGAGTATGAGTTGCTGCAGAAGAACTGCAGAAAATCTGGAAATTGTGAAGGGCAGATCGATCTCATGGGATGAGAGATCGATCTGGAAGAGCCAGAATGCTCTTATTTGGGTAATGGAATAGAGCAGATAGATCTCCAATGGAGCCAGATCGATCTCCTAAGCATTCTGTAATAAAAAGATCGATCCTTAAGCACCCAGATCGATCTCCTTAGCACTCTGTTTGGGAGCAGATCGATCTCATGCTTCGATAAATCGATCTCATGCTTAAAATATCGAGAAAAAGAGGGATTTAAGGGGACCAGATCGATCTCCTCTTAGACCAGATCGATCTCCTCAAGCTATTTCTATAAAAGGGGGGCTGAAAATCTAAAAATTTTGAGAAAAACACCATTCTTCCATTTTCAACCCAAAAACCTAACTTTCTCTCTCTAAAATCAGCCATTTTCGATAAGATTTGAAGAGAGACCATTAGAGGCAAAGTTGTTCCTATCAAAGAGGAGAACAACATAGTTGGAAGGCATTTTCCCATTGTTGGTATTGAAGGAGTAAAAGGCATTGTCATTTGGAGCAAGAAGAGAAATCAAATTGGGTAAGATTCTAACACTCCAACTATGGTACATTGTCTATATAATTGATTTTGGAGTTATTTGGCATGAGTACGGATGGTTAGAAACTATCTAAATACATTGGAATGATTATGACCTAGAAATGGTCTAGAGTGAGAAAGTGGAATGTATGGAGATTAATGATGAATGAGATATGTAGAAGTTATTAATAGTGTTGTGGTATGATTTTAAGATGTGGTTAGTGGATAAATTGTGAGATTTACCTAAAAGAGGTAAAATGTGGATTAAGGCATTGGTAAAATGCATAAGTGAATAATATTGACTAGTGAGGTCAATTATGGGTTAAAAATATTAACTCAATTGATTGAATGAATGAATCGCAACTTTCGAGGATACGCTGAGGTAAGTTGAGCCAAAAGCGTGAGAAGTTAAAAGGAAAGGAGTCACACCAAGTAAATCGAGGTAAGGGAATTGTGTGAACTCTTAGAGATATCTGTGCGCAACTTGGGCACATTAAATGCTTTGCTAGAATGCATGAGACATTAGGAAATGATGTTGGGTGATTGAAGGACAAAAGTTGGGTGTTTGACAAAATGTGCATGAAAACAAAAGCATATTGCTTTGAAAAATCATGTTTTTATTGCTTTTTAGCAAATGATTGGTAGGTTGGCTAACATTAAAATGATTTTCAAAAGAAATGAGTGTGTTTTGGTTTTGTTAACCATATTTTGCAAAGTTTTGAGCCACCTACATGATTTCGTGAGTATGAAAGCGTGCTAGAGTATGACTCACACGAGATTTGACGTGTTTTATACACATAAGTACTAGAGGCACTAGTTTTCACATGGAATTCATAATTATTTTGGCATTGTGCTTAGAGTTTGTCTCGTACTGGTTGCCCACCTTGCATGTTGCCGTGTTTGGAGCTTCGAGTAGATTGGGTGTCACATCGATTAAATAGGCTCACACGTGCATTGTTTTAACATGATTAATTAGTCGTGTTAGGAGCTTCGGGTAGACAAGAGGTCGTACCGATTAAATAGGCTCACATTTTCATTTGAGATATGGCGTGATATGATGTGTTGATTAGGTCCACGGAGTACGTGTACCGTGCATGTAGCATGGAGTACATTGTACCGTGTTGAGATGTGATGTGTCGTCTTCGGACGAGATCTACTATGGACCGACGGGTAGGATTTGACCCACCTCCCATGTGGAAGCAGATGACCCACCTCCCGGCGGGTGGTGATATCCCGCACACCTGATCCATGTAGCCAGTATCACAGGTTATGTACATAGGCCTTGAGGTTATTACCTGTTGTTGAACTGCCTATCTCACATGTCTACTGCTATTTGAGAATAAATCCATGTTTGAAATGATTAGTGGGTCAGGAAAGTCCGAGGGATGGGCTGAGACCTGACCAATGTTGGATTGATTTGTTAATGGTTTTTAAAGTGCACAGATGCATGATGTTTAATGCCATGCTTTATTGTGAAAATGCATGATGGTTAATGCCATGCTATTTGAGAAAATGCATGATGGGTAATGCCTTGCTTTTATTGTGAATTATGCATGATGATTTATACCATGCTTTGAGTTGAAATGTGCACTGGATTTTAATAGCATGAATGCTTTACATACCATTAACACAATCATACACTCATGTTTTGAGATAAATGATGAATTAAATGCTTTTGAGCATGGCATCACGATCACGTAGATAGTGCAGTATCTACCTGTTCGCATGATTGCCTTACTGGGCATGTGGTTTGCTCACCCCCCTTATTTTTCCCCCTCTCTACAGAGATTTGAGTATAGAGTGAGCGTGACTGGAGGCGTTCCCTTTTTTGTAATCTGCTGCATCCCATCACTAAAGGTATACACACCTGGATTATTTTGTATCTAAACTAGACATAGCACAGTAGCATTTTGTATGTAACTTCTGGGGATGTAAAACAATGTAAACACATGTAACAACTATGATATATATACATTTATACAAGTGTTTACTTATGAATAATATGCAAATTGAATTGGTATGGTGGAGTGAGTTAGACGTCGACACACAGCCCAACTATTGAGAAGAGTTGCTGTTCACGATTGAGGTAAGGACGAATAATAATCAATGCACGAAAATGCGAAAAATTTATACGTATTTTGGTAAGTTGAGGGTCGTGACATAGATACTCATAAATTTCCCTTACCTGGAATCGCGTCGAGTGATTCCACTTCCTCAGAGCTGCTCGATTGTGCAATTCGATTCGCTTCCAATAAAATCTCCGAGGCAGTATGAAATTACTCATCACATCAATTTAACCTAATATAACATAATTCTTATGTTTATTATAATCGATTTAACTTATTGCGTTCATTAACACTTATAAGGTCTCACTTTCTCTTAAGTTCATTTTGATTGCTCTATTCATTTCTCGAGATTCTATTGAACTCTTTAGGTCTATTGATTCACACTAAACTGACATTAAGCTCATAATGCCTCTAGTTCATCATTTCCTTCACAATGGCAATTTATCAAACACCTTTTATGCCAATTTCCAATCATCATCCATTCCAACATATGGATTTCATAAAGTTATCTTAAAATCATCTATACATGCTTACTAACATCTCTACATGTTTAAACCATCATCAACTCCATGCCATTTCAACTTTCTCTCACTAAGCTCATTCTAGGTCATGGTTGTTTAAGCATGTACATGAACATTTCAGCCAGCATTTTATACACCAATCAGCTCATCAAAATATCTAGATTAACATACTAGAAGATGGTGTATTAAAATCTTACCTATCTTAACTTTTTCCTCTTTTTGCCAAATTGGGGAAAAACTCCTTTGCTCATTCAATCCAAAGTTTCAGCTTCCAATCTTTGACTATGTTGTTCTCTTCCTCAATAGGAACAACTTTGCTCAAATAGTTTTTTCCTCAAATCTTTTTGGAAGGTAAGGATATCCTAGAGTGAGAAAATAGGTTATTTTGGCTAAAATGGAGGGTTTGTGGATTTTTTGGGAAAAAGGCTCGACAGTCAGGTCTCTTTTATAGTAGTCACATTATGAGATCGATCTCCAAGGGTGGAGATCGATCTCCCCTTGCTTAAACTCCCTCAGAGTTTGACAATACAGGCTAGAGGATCGATCTGCCTCTTGGACGAGATCGATTTGCTTCTTGAAGAAGGGATCGATCTGTTCATTAGTAGAGATCAATCTCGGCTAGGCAGAATCATTTAGAGATTAATCTGGCTTTAGGAATAGATCGATCTTTGCTAGGCAGAAGCAACTGGAGATCGATTGGCTCATAGGGAGAGATCGATATGCTCTTTACTGAATCAAGTAGGGATCGATCTGTTCCTTACAGAATCACATGAGGATTGATCTGATTGAATGAGAGATCGACTTGATATTGAATAAGAGATCGATCTGCTTGAATGGAGGATTGATCTCCTATTTATAGAATACTTGGTACACTATTTTGAGACAATAAGATCGATCTTCCTTGCATGTAAGATCGATCTTGAATTCATCCTGCAGCATTTCAGCTGCAATTTTCCAGATTTTCAAAGATGAACTCATATTTAATCACTTTAATACCCATTTTGCATTTTGTTCACACTTAACACTAAAAAATATTCAATTCTTATGATTCATTTATTATGTAACTTTTCTGTCTATCATGGAAATCATAAGATTACATAGAAATTCGCGGGCCTTACACGTGAAGATGTCTGATTAACCAAAGCAAATAAAGGAAGAGTAGATGGTAAAAACCAAAAGGCAAAGACAAAGGACTACGAAAATAGTATGGCCTGTTACCTGGAAACCAATGGGAGAATGAAACATATATAAATGTGGATGGTATAAGAATGACAACAGCTGTAAGAAAACTGAACACGAAATAGTAAGGGAGATACGCAAACAGAGGAAAACTTGATGTTGGCAGTAAATCTGGGAAAACAAACTGAAGCTGGCTTTTGATAGGGGAGTTAGTGGCTGATCGAAAAGCTTATTATAGATAGGGTAAGGAGGAAAACAAGAAAGGGGAAATGTGACAGTAGCCTACAATAATCGGCAGAGTAAAAAACCATATATATATATATATATATTTATATATAAATATACATATATATATATAAATATATACTAACACAACTTAGTGGGAATAAAAACAATATGTCGAGAAAGAGAAAGCAATTGGAATAGAAGAGCGAGAAGAGGATGAAATGATGGGAGCGATGACGAGCTGTATAACCGAAGAAGAAGAGCGGTGACGAGCTGTATAACAGAGTAGGGCAGTGATGATTGGCGGAAGGAAGGAGGACAAATCGGGCTGGGGTTATAAAGAGTATAGAATAGAGGCTTTGAAGAGAAGCTGAGGTCGACTTCACACGTGGAGAAGAAAAATGAAAGTTGTCCGAGGAGGTTGGGAGAACCAGGAGCTGTTGAAAAAAAAGGATGCTCTTCGGGTAATGCTAGCCACTGTTGAAGGCGGTACTGTAGTCGGTAGTACTAGAAAGGAAAAAGACGTTGATGATGGCAAAGCAAGGTTGATGTTGATGTTGACGATGACGAAAGGAAAACAGAAGAAAGAAACGTCAGGAGAGGATGGTGAGGCCGAAAGGTGAGGAAACAAAGAGAGAAGAGATGAATGAACAACAGGCCGAGAAAGATGGAGTAAACGAATGGAGGAGGCTGGACGTAAGAGCTGGTAAAGGGGTGATCAGAAGAACTTCGATGCCGGACAGATCCATTTTGGAAGGAAGGAAACGACGGTGAAGGGAAGAGAAGGAAGACATGAACTGTAAGGCCCGTAAATTCATATATATTCTTTATGATTCCGTGATGTACAAACAAGTTACATTTTATATGAATCATAAGAAATGAATATTTTTAAGTTCCAAGTGGAATGAAATGCAAAATGAGTATTGAAGCAAGTGAATATGAATTTACCTTTGAATTTCATGAAAAATTGCAGCTGGAATGCTGCAGATGAAGGGAAGATCGATCTTAGTTGAAGGGGAGATCGATCTCATTACCTTGAAATACAATGCTAAAGTATTTTGTAAAAGGGAGATCGATACCTCATTCAAAGCATATTGATCTCGGATGAATTCTCGTTAAGACAGGTCGATCTCTAAAGGATTCTGGATAGCAAAGATCGTTCTCTTCTTAAGGCCAGATCGATCTTTAAGTGATTCTGTTTAGACAAGATTGATCTCATACCAAGAGGCAGATCGATCCTACATTCTAAATGTTAAATTTTGAAGAGTTAAAACACAGGGCAGATCGATCTCTCATTACTAGCAGATCGATCTCATAAGAGAATTCTATAAAAACCCTACTGCTACATCTTCTTCCCCGAAAATAGAAATCCCCCATTTACAGAAATGTGAAACCTAACATAGAAATCACCTTTCAAGCAGTTTTAAGAGAGATTTATTTTAGCAAAGTTGTTCCTTATGAAGAGGAGAACAACATAGTTAAAAACTAGAAGCTGAAATCAAGGATTGAAGGAGCAAAATGATTTTCCCCAAATTGGCAAAAGAGAAAAAATCAAGCTATGTAATATTTCAATACACCAACTTCAAGTATGTTGATATAGGCATTTAGATGAGTTGATTGGTGTATGTTTTGTTTGCTGAAAACACCCATCTACTCAAACCCCTGCCGTACATCCTGCTCCAGCTAATTAATTCGAGAGTTAGGACTCTCCGGCTGTGGTTCAGGTGGTGGAGGTGGTTGTGCCTACCTCCAGGGACAGCCTTATTTCCCCCTCATAACTTACCTCTTACGTATCTGCGCATATACATTAAAAATCAGTTACAATTTTAACCATTAAATTCAATTCATAACCAGAAAATTACAGACACTTGGGATGTAATCTATTTCCACTTAATCAACACTAACAATACTAGGTAACCTTTGCACTGATACCACCAAATCTGTGACAACCTAGAAGCGCGAAAAATAGAGCTAATTTAAATTTTTTCCTTAGATTAAACTTCCTACTCAGGTTGCATTCTTGTACAATGTCAGTTAACTTCTTTCCATCTCATCAATCAATATCCTAAGGATCTCTCAATATCCACATTTATTTAATTAAATATCATGACCTCAAAAAAAGTCTACTTCTCTATTTAATTACTAATACCAATCTGATTGCATCCCAATATTACTCAAATACAAGTGTCCGTATTACATAATTGTCTGGGTTACAAAATGAATTAAATTATACCTCTCACGTGTACAAGCAATAGCCTGGGGAGAGTCTCGTCCACCAGCCTATGGCACGTATGCCGTAGGTACCAGCGCTCACTGTAAGTAATCTGTGGGGAGAGGAAAATGAGGGGGTGAGCTTTCAACTTCGCTCAGTAAGGAGTACGTATGAGCTTTAAAAATCATCATTTAAGCATAAGTATAATAATGGCATAATTCACATGATTATAAATACGTGATTAAAATCACAGTTCGTCAAAACATCTTTACCTCATTTCACAAACACGTCATATCTCAAAATAATTATGGAGATTAGGCATAGTATAATCGTCGTGAAAGCAATCATCACATCACATCATATCATGTCGTCCTCAACGAGGGCATTACGCATTACCAAAATGGAGGATCTCACGTTACCAAAACGGAGGTATCTCACGTTACCAAAACGGAGGCATGGTAAGACCCGGGCCTAGCAAAGACTCGGCGTCAACCGAAGTGGAAGTATCCACCGATGTGTAAGTTCCATGACAAGCCTTTAGTCTCAAATTGAGACATTTCATTATTATGCAGAAAATAGTTTCGCCTTCACGTAGAGCTCATGATAGTTTTGCTTATAAATCTCTTTTAAATAAAAAGATATATTTGCTCATAAATAACTCAAATCACAAAATCGAGCTCAAACCGGCAAAACATGCACTCAAGTGATAAATCTCAAATCAAACACTTTTCTCAATAAGTATGCTCATTTGTAAACTCATTTTATGCAACCAAAGCTGTCACGACCCAAACTACCCAAAAATCAGAGTTAATTTTTCGCTTTTTATTATTTTCTTACTTACATTCTTACCTGTCCTTGAATCGTGACCAACACTCCACTAATAATTGGGCTGTGCGTCAATGCCAATCCCACCATTCAATTACCATCTAACTTATTTATTCTCCAGTCATTTATAATTGTTTATATTATTTATACATCCCCTAAAGTTACTTACAAACATGTTACTGTGCTATGCTTATGTAGATACAATATGTACAAGTGTATATATACCTTATGTTGATGGGCAGCAGCGGATATCCGGAATGCAGCACTGAGTCGTCGCGACTTCAACTGGAGATTATCTGTGGGAGAAAATGAAAGGGGTGAGCACATCAAGCTCAGTAAGGCAATCCTACGAACAAGTAGGTAACCATACTACCTACATGAACGTGGTGCCATGCATAAACCACCCTTTCTCCACACATTTTAAAACAATGATATGCGTTATGATGTTATGTAAAACACATTTGCACGGAAAATCACATGCAATTATTACAAATCATTTCTTTCTCAATTAAAATTTTCACAATGAAGTCAGGACTCGACCCCTCCTTCGGGTGATCCTGACTCACACAAAACCATGGAAATTGAGTTTCTCAAAAGCATCGATATCGAAAACATACGTATATATATATACAAGATACGAGACTAGGCAATACTGTATATCGGTAATAACCAGGACTGGCCAATATGTCCTCGTGAGTCCCTCTAGCTTCACGGATCCCAGTGTGCGAGGTCTCACCCTGATCGGGAACTGCCCGGGAGGTGGGTCAATCTAACCCGTCAGTCTTATCCGATCTCACGCATCCGAAGATGCCGTATCCGAAGATACCCCGTATCACAAAGATACCGTATCACAAAGATACCCCATATCACAAAGATACCGTATCACAAAGATACCCCGTATCACAAAGATACCGTATCCGAAGATACCCTGTATCACAAAGATACCGTATCCGAAGATACCCCATGGTACATCGTACTCCATGCTACTTGCACGGTACATCGTACTCCATGGACCCATATCACTCTAGGTACTCCAGCCCAAATGGCCTGCTTCCCACAGAGGTTTTCATAACTCAATACTCGTTGCCATGTCTCAAAACGCACGTGCGAGCCTATTAAATTGGTGACACACAGTCTACCCGATGCTCCAAGCACGGCTCATCGTATGTTCTCATAAAAATCAGTGCGAGCGATGCTCAGCACTCTCATCAAATCAAGTAAACTTGGCAGAGCCCGCTTTACATCTCCACAAGGCCGCCAACCTCATCCCTCACTCTCACCCTACTTAAGAGGTCTTTTGAGCCTGTTGGGCCTTTTGGCTGACTCCAAGGGCAGACAGCGCTACTCCACAAATCCAGTAAAACTAGTGCGAGCTATGCTCAGCACTCTGTACATAAATTGTATGAAAATCTTATAAAATCTGGTGCGAGTTAGACTCTAGCACCGTGTCACGCAAAAGCATGTGAAATCTGGTGCGAGTTATACTCTAGCACCTATGCATGTAAAACTCTAGTGCGAGCTCTCGCTCCAGCACTAATGCATGCATCACACAAATCAAACATCGTGCGAGCTGAGCTCTAGCACATCACATGTAAATAAAAACATGTAGGCGGCTCGGTTATTTCCAAATAGTTTTCACAGAAATCACAACAATTAAGATATGCAATGCTATGCATTTTTCTTTAAAAGTGAGCCAGCCTACTCATGCATGCGTTGAAATACCTCCAGAACGAGCAGGAACCTCTTGTCCTTGCTCCTCCCAATTTTTTTCCTAAATTTTTAGATTCTACCCTTAACAAGGGTATTTTAGTAATTTTGCCCATTCGGGGCACTAAAATTGTTCTTCGACCTCTAGACCCTTCAGTTAATTTTAAAGGACTGCGTATGAATTTAAAATTGCGTAAAGTTACCTCTAGCAGTCCGCAGAATTCCCTTACCTTAATTTTCTGTCGAGTCTGACCTTTTCTTTCCCAATGTTGTCTCGTCGCGCAGTCCGTTATGCTCCCAATCAAATGCTCGAAACTGCGTATTAATATTCCTCAGGTCAGATATTATGCAATTTAATCGTATTTAATCTTTTCTGGGCTTAATTTAAATCGTTGGGCCCATTTACTCCTATTGGGCCCGATTGCACCTTAATGGGCCTTGATCGGCCTTAAGCCCGTTTACCACTTAATTTTCACTTTATCGAGGCCTATTGGGCTCATTGGGCCCACCAATAATTTATCGGGCCTCGTTCTAATTCTTGAATACCTAAATTTAATATTTACGACAATTTAACTAATTTTCCATAATTTAATTCAATTTATGCAAAAATTAAATCAATATCACGCATAACGAGGTAATTGTCGTAAATAGGGGTCACTTACCCGAGATTCCATGCTAGTCCATAAATCGAGACTGTCTCGAGCCCTCGGTGGATGCCAATCGTCGAGCTACACAATTAATTACATTTTCCGGGTAAACTTTCAGTCGATAATTAATTAAATTAAATACTCCAAAATTTAAATCGGGTCAATTTGACCGCTTATCGACTTACCCGAAGCTCGATTGCATCATAGGAATTTTTCCCAATTTTTTTCTTTTTCTTTTTCCCTTTTTTCTTCCTTTTTCCTCTCTTTTTGGCTGAACCGGTTCAGTCCGGTTCGGACCGGTTCAGACCGCCGGTTCACTCCGGTTCGGCCGGTTCACCGCCGGTTCACCCCTTTTCCGGCCGGTTCTCCGCCGGCTTCCACCGCCAATCGCTCCGCTGGGTCATCCGCATCACGAATCTGGCCTCGGTTTGGGTCAAGCTCGCCGGAACGCAGTCGGTCCGGCTCTTCTCCCTCGGCGTCGGAACCCATTTTCTTTCTCTTCGTCGTCGCCGGCGTTTCCCGCCGTTTTGTCGGCTGAGACCGGTGCAGAAATGATCGCCGTCACCTGGGCTTTCTGAATCGGGCCTCGACTGGGGTCGAATCGCCGCCGTTCGCCGCCGATCGAAGCATTCTTCCCGCGGCTGCCACCTCTCGATCCGGCGAATTCCGACGGTTTCGTCGGCCAATACCGGTCTCAAAAGGATCGGCTCCTCCTCCTGATCACGCCGGTACCCGCCGTTCGCCCCCAGCTGCCGTGGATCGCCGGTACCGACTCCGTTTTTCCCGCGGTCTTCTCCTCCTCCGTTCGGCTTCCTCCGGCGTCGGTAGGCTGCACCGCCGGTACCATTGAGATCACCGGCCTCCCCTCTTTCTTTTCCTGCCCTTGGCCGGGCCGTTGGCCACCGGACAGCTCGTCGGGCTTCTTCGGTCAATTGCCTCCGTTTTTCTTCCGTTTCTTTCTCTCTCCCCGACTATTCTCTCTCTTTTTTTTTATCATTATTATTTAACAATTTATTTTATTCATTAAAATACACTAAAAATACCCAAATATCCCTTAAAATTATTATTTTATTCTAATTTAATTAATTTAATTTTTATTTAATTTATTTATTATATTTTAACCCCTTTGTCGGGTATAAGTTCTCCGTATTTTTGGGATATTGTCCCGGGTGACTTTTCGGTATATTTTTCGATTATTTTCGGGATTATTTTTTCCGAACTAAAAATTTCAATTAATCCCGATTAATTCCAATAAATTAATATCTTGATCAATTTAACCCAAAATAAATTTATTTCACTTTTATTGACCAAGATTTCTTAAATCCATTATTTTTAATTAAATTTCTTTATCGAAATTATACCGGCTTTCGGTCTTTTGACCATTTTGCCCTTACACGTGTTCGGGATTAATTTAACCCGACTTCCTTCATACTTTCCCCATCTTTTCTTATTTAATTTCCATATTTTAATTAAATTCGGGTCTTACAACTCTCCCCCACTTAAGGAATTTGGTCCTCCAAATTAGAACCAATTCATATGAGTCCATATACAACTCCGGGTACATCGATCATATCATACTCTTAAATTCTTATGTGACCTTCTCCGGAGTGTATTACTATCAAATGACTTTAATTAGGGAGATCTTCAACCTCAATATTTTCTCTTTCCTATTTAATGCCCGAATCAACTTCTTCAATATACTCATATTTTCATTAAACTGAACTTTTGGAGTTCATACCTTATCACCTCTGCTGGATCTGGATAATATTGCCAAAGCATCAAAAGCTGGGACACATTGTGGGTGCCTGTTAATTCAAGTGATAACACCAACCTACAGGTCTTATCTCCCACTTGTCCAATCTCTCAAAATATTCCATCCAGCGCAACTCAATTTACCTTCTTCCAAAAGTTCGCTATGTCCTTATTCTCTTAGGACAATAAACATTTCAATCATATTAATTCACCAAGGGTGAATTCCAATACTTGTCTATCTGCTCTGAGGTGTTCTTAATCTCTCATCCTTAACTAAACATCCTCAGAGACTTATTATCCAAAGTCGTAAATGATTCTACCTGTCACCCACTTTTTCTTATCCAATTTGGGGAACAACCCCTACAGCCATACACTGTCTCATATGTTGTTATCCCGATACTCAACTGCCAACTGTCGTTATTGGCAACTTCAATTAGAAATCAACTGATCATTCCAGGAGCTTATAAAATCAATGGCACACGCTTTCATCGGATCCTCCAGAACTTGTACAGTCCTCTCTGACTGACCATCTGTCTGAGGACGGAAAGCTATGCTAATACTCAGTCAGGTTCCCATAGCTTCCTAAAAATATCCTCAGAGGTGGGAAGTGAAGCGGGAATCCCTATATGATACCATGCTCACTGGAACGTTACTTAATGTTCCACAATCTTCCTTACACATAAATCCTGATACACACTCCGAGTATCTGGGGATTTCATAACCAGAAGGTGGGTAGACTTAGTCACTCTATCGACTATCATCCAAATAGTCTCGTAATTCACCTGGGTCCTCTATAATTCATCACGACATTCATGGAGACTTGCTCTCATTTTTCCGTGCCGTGTCGATATAGGTAGATGCTGCAATAACTCTGCAGGCTTCTAATACTCTACCTATTCTGTTGACATACCAGGCACTTTTCCACAATCTCTACTATGTCTCTTTTCACATCTGACCACCAATACCCTTTTCGAGATTTCAATATGTTTTTATCATCTTCCGTATGCACTGTATATCCCGAAGAGTGAGCTTCTGTCAATATTACTATCCCATCAATTGTGGTCCTAGGGAGCACTCATATTGTCTCTGAACCTCTCTGTAAATCATCATCATACTCTGTGAACTCTATCACTGTACCCTTCTGAATCTGACCCAAACTATCGACATCCTGTCGATCATCACGCTAAGCCTGTCAAATCCGGGCACTCTCATCCGGTTCTAGTCTCAGGCTAGCTATCACATAATCATACCAATCACTGTCATCATCAGAAGGGATCACATCACTACCGAGGTTCACAACTGCTCTAGCAGCTCACGCTCCCTGACCATCATATGTGATACCATCCCGAGGCTCTTTCTACTCAAAGCATCAGCCTTTCCTGGGTGGTACAATTTTCACAAATCAAAACCTCTCAGAAGCTCTAACCCACTATGTATTCTCATGTTCGCCTCTTTCTGTGAAAACAAATACTCGGGCTTTATGATCAGTGCATATCCATAATTTCTCACCCTGTACATAATAGTACTATATCCTCAGTACAAATACTGTTGCCAACTTTAAATCATGGGTCAGATAATTTATTTCATGATCAAGGAGTTGTCTGACTCCATACTTGACTATCTTCCCATTATACATCAATACACAGCTCCATCATAATTTTGAGGTACCCATACTCACGGAGAACCTCTTGAGCTGTTGGGTATGGTGAAATTAATCACAGTGGTCAGTTCATACTTCACTACATCGAAATTTATATCACATCCATCATTTTATTTATCGTCTCATTCAAAGACCACGTTTTCTTAGTTAAACGTGTCAATCAAGTATATCCTTTTTAAACTCGCAACAATCCATCTGTAAAAGCCATCTTCAATTATTGCTTATAATTCACCCTAGACTTTAACTACACCCAACATATCATCGATACTGATGATTACAATTCGGTCCAATCCTTGGCTTATTCACGCATAAGCGTATAAGATCCTTCTCAACCACTTACGTTTTCAGGTACTAACCTGCGTCATTTCCTTTTCTTATCTTAACGGCTCTTATTAAATTTTATTATGTTAACCTTCATGATGTGTCAAATTTTTTAATATTCTTATCGTCTTAGTAAAGGTATCCTAATGCTAAAGGTATTTATTACGACGATTGATTTCACGTTATAGGTTATATATATATATACTTTTAGACGCTGTCAAGTCTTCAGGCGGGGAGGTATTTTGAAATACCTTTATTAACCTTCAGACTTAACCACAACTACGTTATATCTCAGTTTATGTGGTCACAATTTATATTCGCTACTCATTGCTCTAATCCTAATGACTTCATATCGTAAGGATGTTCTTTACCTAGCATATATCTCTTACTCCAATACATCTTGTATTTAGGATCTATCTTATCTCAAAGATTTTCTCCTTCGTATATCAATCATGACGAAACTCTTGTCATTATTCATTCCATGAGTACAATCCTTTACTCCTTTAATTTCAACTGTTGCACTCCTTTTTATCACTTAAAATCTCTATATCCATATTCCGTTTATTAATCCTCCTTTATTGGGGTACTCATTTATCTGTATTGGGCCCAATGATGTAGGCATTCATGCCTTTTACTCACTTATATGTGAATGAAGGCGGTACGAATAAATGTGTGGCACCAGGATCAATGAACATATGTACTTCATTATTCATAACAAGTGTGGTATCTTACACCACATCCATGAAACATCAATAGCGTCCTGGTCCATGACATCCTTTCGCCTTCGTCCAACAACCTACTTTCCTTTTTTCTTTTCGGCTATGGCCTCCCTTTTCGTTGCAGCTATACCAACGAAGTTTTTCTCTCTGTCTCTTTACCTTTCTGTGGGGCGATCTCGCTCAACTCTGAGCAATCCTAAATCAATGGTCCGTCTTACCACATTTAACGGCCATTTTCATCAATACAGTGTAGATATAGACCCTCCTTCCGTGGTATCCACCACACATCTCACACTGCTTACAGTGCTCACACTGCTACACTGCTTCGTAGCAGGTCGGGGTCCGCCAATCACAATACCCCTCAAGAGTGCCAAAATTAGATACACTGGGGCCTTACCAATTATCTTACTCCATGACTAATCAAATCAAATCTTTTTACCAATTTGCATTTTCCCATTTTGACATCTCTGTCATTTCTCGATTCTCTTCTCTGTCTCTATTTCAGCCCTCATTACCTTTCCCAATCTCAGAGGCGTGCAATTCATGTTCGTATTTACCCAACCGTAAATCTGTGCACTGCCTCGGTATAGGTAATATCGCACGGGCTAATTGGACTCTAATTGAAAAGTTGAGCCCTTCCATATACTTTTAGACATCTCGACTGTCACTTGTTCATAATGTCGAGGTAATATCTGCCCAAAAAATACAACCGAGTTTATCCACACTCGTCAATAAATCAATTCCTTTTAAACAGTGTCCGGGATATTCTGTCACCGGAATATATCCAAGATATTTCTCATCTCAACTCTTAAGATGGGTCGAGCGGGTTTCCACCAATGTTCCGCTGCGCCCTCTGATCTCATACATAATCTGAGCAATTTGCTCCTCAAAATAATCTCCACACTCCGCTCCAATCTCGCGAAGCGTGTCTCAATACTATCTGATCACTCTGTCGGACTCTGAGAGGCATGCTCAACATTCGCCTCTATTTCAATCTCATACTGATTCTCATAGTCAAACTCAGCACGACTTAGCAGACTCAGGTCTACCTCTACGACCTCTGCCTCGTGCACTATCTCATCTAACGCGACTCATATTAGGCATTCCTGCAATCTCAACCATTTCTTAGTCAAGCCCATCTCGATATACACTATTGTATCTAACTAAGCACAGTAACACGGGGATGTAATTCCTAATTACTGACACTGACACACTTCAGACCAATTGTGCTCTGATACCACCTTTATATGTCACGACCCAAACTACCCAAAAATCAGAGTTAATTTTTCGCTTTTTATTATTTTCTTACTTACATTCTTACCTGTCCTTGAATCGTGACCAACACTCCACTAATAATTGGGCTGTGCGTCAATGACAGTCCCACCATTCAATTACCATCTAACTTATTTATTCTCCAGTCATTTATAATTGTTTATATTATTTATACATCCCCTAAAGTTACTTACAAACATGTTACTGTGCTATGCTTATGTAGATACAATATGTACAAGTGTATATATACCTTATGTTGATGGGCAGCAGCGGATATCCGGAATGCAGCACTGAGTCGTCGCGACTTCAACTGGAGATTATCTGTGGGAGAAAATGAAAGGGGTGAGCACATCAAGCTCAGTAAGGCAATCCTACGAACAAGTAGGTAACCATACTACCTACATAAACGTGGTGCCATGCATAAACCACCCTTTCTCCACACATTTTAAAACAATGATATGCGTTATGATGTTATGTAAAACACATTTGCACGGAAAATCACATGCAATTATTACAAATCATTTCTTTCTCAATTAAAATTTTCACAATGAAGTCAGGACTCGACCCCTCCTTCGGGTGATCCTGACTCACACAAAACCATGGAAATTGAGTTTCTCAAAAGCATCGATATCGAAAACATACGTATATATATATACAAGATACGAGACTAGGCAATACTGTATATCGGTAATAACCAGGACTGGCCAATATGTCCTCGTGAGTCCCTCTAGCTTCACGGATCCCAGTGTGCGAGGTCTCACCCTGATCGGGAACTGCCCGGGAGGTGGGCAATCCAACCCGTCAGTCTTATCCGATCTCACGCATCCGAAGATGCCGTATCCGAAGATACCCCGTATCACAAAGATACCGTATCACAAAGATACCCCATATCACAAAGATACCCCGTATCACAAAGATACCGTATCCGAAGATACCCTGTATCACAAAGATACCGTATCCGAAGATACCCCACGGTACATCGTACTCCATGCTACTTGCACGGTACATCGTACTCCATGGACCCATATCACTCTAGGTACTCCAGCCCAAATGGCCTGCTTCCCACAGAGGTTTTCATAACTCAATACTCGTTGCCATGTCTCAAAACGCACGTGCGAGCCTATTAAATCGGTGACACACAGTCTACCCGATACTCCAAGCACGGCTCATCGTATGTTCTCATAAAAATCAGTGCGAGCGATGCTCAGCACTCTCATCAAATCAAGTAAACTTGGCAGAGCCCGCTTTACATCTCCACAAGGCCGCCAACCTCATCCCTCACTCTCACCCTACTTAAGAGGTCTTTTGAGCCTGTTGGGCCTTTTGGCTGACTCCAAGGGCAGACAGCGCTACTCCACAAATCCAGTAAAACTAGTGCGAGCTATGCTCAGCACTCTGTATATAAATTGTATGAAAATCTTATAAAATCTGGTGCGAGTTAGACTCTAGCACCGTGTCACGCAAAAGTATGTGAAATCTGGTGCGAGTTATACTCTAGCACCTATGCATGTAAAACTCTAGTGCGAGCTCTCGCTCCAGCACTAATGCATGCATCACACAAATCAAACATCGTGCGAGCTGAGCTCTAGCACGTCACATGTAAATAAAAACATGTAGGCGGCTCGGTTATTTCCAAATAGTTTTCACAGAAATCACAACAATTAAGATATGCAATGCTATGCATTTTTCTTTAAAAGTGAGCCAGCCTACTCATGCATGCGTTGAAATACCTCCAGAACGAGCAGGAACCTCTTGTCCTTGCTCCTCCCAATTTTTTTCCTAAATTTTTAGATTCTACCCTTAACAAGGGTATTTTAGTAATTTTGCCCATTCGGGGCACTAAAATTGTTCTTCGACCTCTAGACCCTTCAGTTAATTTTAAAGGACTGCGTATGAATTTAAAATTGCGTAAAGTTACCTCTAGCAGTCCGCAGAATTCCCTTACCTTAATTTTCTGTCGAGTCTGACATTTTCTTTCCCAATGTTGTCTCGTCGCGCAGTCCGTTATGCTCCCAATCAAATGCTCGAAACTGCGTATTAATATTCCTCAGGTCAGATATTATGCAATTTAATCATATTTAATCTTTTTTGGGCTTAATTTAAATCGTTGGGCCCATTTACTCCTATTGGGCCCGATTACACCTTAATGGGCCTTGATCGGCCTTAAGCCCGTTTACCACTTAATTTTCACTTTATCGAGGCCTATTGGGCTCATTGGGCCCACCAATAATTTATCGGGCCTCGTTCTAATTCTTGAATACCTAAATTTAATATTTACGACAATTTAACTAATTTTCCATAATTTAATTCAATTTATGCGGAAATTAAATCAATATCACGCATAACGAGGTAATTGTCGTAAATAGGGGTCACTTACCCGAGATTCCATGCTAGTCCGTAAATCGAGACTGTCTCGAGCCCTCGGTGGATGCCAATCGTCGAGCTACACAATTAATTACATTTTTCGGGTAAACTTTCAGTCGATAATTAATTAAATTAAATACTCCAAAATTTAAATCGGGTCAATTTGACCGCTTATCGACTTACCCGAAGCTCGATTGCATCATAGGAATTTTCCCCAATTTTTCTCTTTTTCTTTTTCCCTTTTTTCTTCCTTTTTTCCTCTCTTTTTGGCTGAACCGGTTCAGTCCGGTTCGGACCGGTTCAGACCGCCGGTTCACTCCGATTCTGCCGGTTCACCGCCGGTTCACCCCTTTTTCGGCCGGTTCTCCGCCGGGTTCCACCGCCAATCGCTCCGCTGGGTCGTCCGCATCACGAATCTGGCCTCGGTTTGGGTCAAGCTCGCCGGAACGCCGCCGGTCCGGCTCTTCTCCCTCGGCGTCGGAACCCATTTTCTTTCTCTTCGTCGTCGCCGGCGTTTCCCGCCGTTTTGTCGGCTGAGACTGGTGCAGAAATGATAGCCGTCACCTGGGCTTTCTGAATCGGGCCTCGACTGGGGTCGAATCGCCGCCGTTCGCCGCCGATCGAAGCATTCTTCCCGCGGCTGCCACCTCTCGATCCGGCGGATTCCGACGGTTTCGTCGGCCAATACCGGTCTCAAAAGGACCGGCTCCTCCTCCTGATCACGCCGGTACCCGCCGTTCGCCCCCAGCTGCCGTGGATCGCCGGTACCGACTCCGTTTTTCCCGCGGTCTTCTCCTCCTCCGTTCGGCTTCCTTCGGCGTCGGTAGGCTGCACCGTCGGTACCATTGAGATCACCGGCCTCCCCTCTTTCTTTTCCGGCCCTTGGTCGGGCCGTTGGCCGCCGAACAGCTCGTCGGGCTTCTTCTGTCAATTGCCTCCGTTTTTCTTCCGTTTCTTTCTCTCTCCCCGACTATTCTCTCTCTCTTTTTTTTTTATCATTATTATTTAACAATTTATTTTATTCATTAAAATACACTAAAAATATCCAAATATCCCTTAAAATTATTATTTTATTCTAATTTAATTAATTTAATTTTTATTTAATTTATTTATTATATTTTAACCCCTTTTTCGGGTATAAGTTCTCCGTATTTTCGGGATATTGTCCCGGGTGACTTTTCGGTATATTTTTCGATTATTTTCGGGATTATTTTTTTCGAACTAAAAATTTCAATTAATCCCGATTAATTCCAATAAATTAATATCTTGATCAATTTAACCCAAAATAAATTTATTTCACTTTTATTGACCAAGATTTCTTAAATCCATTATTTTTAATTAAATTTCTTTATCGAAATTATACCGGCTTTCGGTCTTTTGACCATTTTGCCCTTACACGTGTTCGGGATTAATTTAACCCGACTTCCTTCATACTTTCCCCATCTTTTCTTATTTAATTTCCATATTTTAATTAAATTCGGGTCTTAGAAAAGCATTTTCATCGGTAAGGAAATACATATATACACAAAAAGTTGCATCCCTTACCTCGAATCATGTGTGAATCACTTCCCTTTGTTTTTCAATGCTCGTGATCCGACTTTATCGGCTATAACTCAATCTTCAAGAGCTACAAGAATTTGCTACTCACATTAGTGTATTTCAATATACTCAACTCTCATTTGCATGAATTTCAATTCAATGCATGGGGCTATTTTACACCAATTTGACCTTATTACATCTTTTGGACCTCATATCCTCTCAAGTCCATTACGATTGTTCTATTCATTTCTCGAGAGTCCTTTAGACTCCTTAAGTCTACCGATTCATATTGAACCAACATTAGCCTTGCAATACCTTAAATTCATTCATTTCCGTTTCATTAAACACTTCTTTTACCCATTTTCAATCATCATCTAATCCCACATATGGATTTCACAAAAGTATTTTAAAATTATCTATACATGCTTATCAACATTTCTACATACTCAAATCATCATTAACTTCATGCCATTTCAACTTTCTCTCACTAAGCTCATTCTAGGTCATGGTTACTTAAGCATGTACATGAACATTTAAGTCAACAATGTATATATCAAACCTACTGATACGCCCAAAAGGTATTGTCCGCAAGTGCACGGGTCGTATAAGTAATAATGGGATTTGAGTCCCGAGTTATCGTCCCACAGAGAAGTTGGTTAGCCTAATTAACTACTGGTTAATCTTACCCTAAGTATATTCTAGCAAATTATGAATTTAAGGTGGGTGATCTACTAAGTCTAAAATTAAAATTACTAGAAAGCAATAAAATAATAAAAACTAAATAAAACCGAGCAAAATATACTTACAGTGCTCCTAGCAATAAAAGAAAGTACCTACAAAAGATAACGCAATTAAAATAAAATGCAAAAATGAAAATAAAGAAATAAGATTAATTAAACTAAAATTAAACAAGCCTAAAATACCATATGCATACAATTAAACTAATTAATAAAAATGCAAATTAAACTAAACTAAAATTTAATGAAAATAGAGACTAAATTAAAAATGCATGAAACACATTTAATCTAAATTAATCCTAAATGCAACATATAAATTCTACATTAACACTAAGTCCTAAATCATATTATAAAAAAAAAAATCAACTATTATCAAAATTAAAACTAACAATTAAAGTACCAAACAAAGAAACTAGCTTACAATTTGATTTAAAACTATACCTAAACTAACAATAAAAACATTAAACCATTAACATAAAAACATGAAGTTTAAATGAGATAAAATGATGCTGCCAAACGCAGCCTTGTTTAGAATGCACAAAGTGGTCTCCAGCATGCGGTACTATGCATTATCTTTCCAAATTTTCATTTCCAGGCTTTCACGGTTTTGGCTACTATCACTGTACGTTTTCTGTAAATTCCAGCTCCAGGCATTCTCGGTCCTAGGTACTCTCGGTCTGCTACATCCAGTCCTACAATCGACTACTGCTCTAGGCATTCTCAGTTCCAGCTACTGCCTCCATTTCACGGTAAGTTCACGTCCTGCTTGTCTCACTTGTGCTTCCAGCAGCAGACCCGACAGGCACCTCATGCAGCGGTCAGGACTGGTATGCAGGAGATTTGAGTGCACCAGGTATTGTCCAGCAACTAAGGGCAGTGCCAATCAGCAGCCATGACCATCGTCTTGCTTTCACTTCCTATCGACAGCCGCACCGAACAGCAATGCCTGGCCAATCAGCAACGCAACTTCACAGCATTGTCATGGATAAATGTTACGAAATGAGAACCAGCATGTCGACCCACTATCGCGGCAACATCCTCCTACTGCAACACCACACACTAGGAGGTAGTAGGAACCTGCAAAGAGAAAAGAAAAAAAAACACAGCGGAGACAGAAATAAATAATACAGGAAACTGAATAATGCAGGAATTTGAAACAATAAAACAGAGAAAAAATGTGGAAACAAGAAGGATAGCAATGTCAAAAAACTTGGAACATTAACAGGGAATCCAACCCAGAACAATGACAAAGACAATTAGTGAAGACTGGAATTAAACAAAATGAACTACTCTAGGCAAATGAACACTGAATGAAATGTGGAACATTGGAGAACAGAGGAGGAAAGTTGTGGTTCTCGATTTTGGCTATGACGCCGTGGTTCTGTCCCGACTAGTTGCTGCCTCCATCCACATTCCAGCTTTCCAACAACTCTACTTAACAGCACAAACACTCTCTGGTCAGTAAAGAAAATCACTCGAAATAACAGAAACTAGAATGTAAAAACAAGTTGTAAACACTAAAAATGGAGAAAAAAATAGAAAAGCATAAAACGAAAATGAAGGAAACATAACGATAACAACGGCACTTCCATTCACTATTCTGAATCCAAAGAGCTACCACAGCAAAGATATGAAATGAAACAATTTAGAGAATATAAAATAAGAATTGCAGGAAATGAAAATGCTACAAGAAAACAATAAATGAAAATTTCTTCTTTGAATAAAAGTTGGTAACAAAACGAAATCCCATGCTTGAATTTATCTACTGAAAATATAAAAATAAATTGTTGAACAAGGAAGAACACTTGGTCACTGTCAGTAGCCAAGCTTTCTTACTTCCTCATGTCCAACAATCGGTGAATCCAAAGAGAAACAAAAATTAGACAAGTTCATAAGCAAACCGAGAATAAAGGAAGGAAAAATGCAAGTCTTTCATAAAGAAAATGGAAATTACATGAACAGTAAATTGTTTGATTGAAAAAAAAACTATTCAGAAATTTAAAGAAAGCTTTAAAATTAACCTAAAGCTACTCTACCCTAAATTAAAACTACTCTTAAATTACTTCTATTCTAACCTAGGCTACCTTTTATTTTCAATTGCCATCCTTTCCTATTTATACACACACTTAAGGGTAAAATTATAATTTTTCCATCCTAAATGAGTTGGCATTGTTTGGCCACTCGTCTTCACACTATTGGCTCATTGAAAAATAATATTTCCATGTCATCTGTCTTTTTATCCAATTGGATGTGCTAGGCTCGTGTTGTCTGTGTGGTCCAATCTCGATTTTAGCTCAATTTCGGTCCATTTTCTACCGAAATATTCAAAATTCATTCGGATTTAATTTATCTGCAAATATGAGAATTTTAATTAAATAAAGGGGATAATTAACAAAATAAATTGAGGATTTAAATAATTAATTAGGAAATTAAGCACAAATAATTCTAAAAATATAGAATTATCACCGACTCGTCTAAATGTCTAGATTATCATACTAGAAGTTAGTGCATCAAAATCTTACCTAGCTTGAGTTTTCTCTCTCTTGCCAAATGTGAGGAGAGATTCCATTTTCTCCTTCAATCCTTCGATCCAACCTCTAGTTTTCAACTGTATTGCTCTTCTCCTCTTAAGCAACAACTTTGCTCAAATACATTTTTCTCAAATCTCTTTAAAAGGTGTTAAAAATCTAGAGTGAGAAACTAGGTTTTTTGCTCAAACATGGAAGGTTTTCAATGTTCAGGGGAAGAATGTGAGAACTGTAAATTTTATGTACCTTAACTATGAGATTTGTAATGTGAGAACTTGTGATTAGTGAATGTAATTATGATATGTTGATGTACACACAAGTTTTAAATCTAATGAAGTATAAGGAGATGAAGTTTTTAAGTCTTGAATGTGTATAAATCGAAATATGGACTATGAAGTAGATTAAGATGAGTTTTACATTGCGTTTCCTACAAACTTATGCAGTAGTAGTAGGATCTGTGAAGGTCAGATCGATCTCCAAGGGAGGAGAGATCAATCTCAAGGCTCCAGAATGTAAAAAATGAGCAAAAGCAGGCAAGCAGATCGATCCTATAAGGGAGCATATCGATCTCAGGCTGCCTCTGCCTAGCAAAAATTGATCCGATCACAAGGGCAGATCAATATCCTTAAGTCTCGACGTGGAAGAGATCGATCCCTAATTCAATGCCAGATCGATCTCCTCTTAGAAGAACAGATCGATCTTCGCCTCAACCAGATCGATCTTGTAGTTGTTAATGGAGTAGTTGAATCCCACAGAGATCGATCTCCTTTAAACACCAGATCTATCTTATAACCTCTGTCTATATAAGGATCACAGGATTCTTGCCTGAAAGTGAGCCTCTCTCTCTGCAACACCAATCTTCACCATTTTCACCCAAACTAAGCTTTCTCTCTCTAAGATTCACCATATTCTAGACAAAATTAGACATAGTGGAAAGAGACAAAGTTGTTCCTTTTGGTAAGGAGAGCAACATACTAGAAAATCAAGGATTGGGTTAAAGAAAGGAAAGAATAAGCACTCTACAAGTTTGGTCAAGAGGAGACAAGTTAGGTGAGCTCACAAGATCCTTGTTTTCTTAAACATTATCATTATATATGTTGGTAAATGGATATATGTGTATATATAAGTATATTTGGTTGGAAGTGTCTAAGTTATGAGGGAAACAACCAATGAGTATAGTTGGGAAATGAAATGTGGATATCTTGTGATGATTATGAGCTAGCTAAAGTGATGATAAAAATGTAGGATAAGTTTTAAGACAATGTGGGTATTTAAGAAAGATAACTTAGATATAGTATAGGTATAGGTATAAATGAGGTGAAAAGAGAAATGAGAATGATGAATACTTACAATTTGGTGATTTAATGATGTTTGGACAACTCGAGAATCTGACACGGGAAACGAGGCTAGTCCGAGAGGATAGTGTACCACTTAAGGTGTAAGAGGTAGGGGAAATAATCCATTTGTGCTTATGAGTTTTCAAATGAATGAAAACATTTAATAGCATGAAAAAGGTTTAATGAAATGAGCATGTTTGTGAGAAATGAGATGAATTGATGTTTTGATGAATGTGTGAATGTTTTACCTTGTTTGAGCTCGATTTTGATGAGATTTGTGTAATTGTGAACAGAGATGGTTTATAACCAAAATGAGTTTTATGTTAACCACTATGAGCTCTACGTAAAGGTAAAATGATTTTTATACAACAATGGCATATTTTTAATGAGACTATGGCTTGTCATGAGATGCACATTGATACTTCGCTTGATAGCATTAAGTGGCCTTGTTATGGTAGCATGTAAGACCAAGCCTTACTCTGGTAGCATGTAAGACTGATACCTCCGTTCTAGTAACGTGAGATGACCCCGCTCTGGTAGCGATGGGTTGCCTTGCTTTGATAGCATGTAAGACCGGGCTGTGCTTTGATAGCATGTAAGACCAACAACTGTATGACTCTGATCAAGTCTATAGCGAATCATGGCCATGTGTATTATTGTCGACGTATACCCTATCTTGGGGATGCCGCCTAGGGGACGATGTTACTTGATGTGATATGCCTATGACGATGATTTTTCTCTGAGTTTTTTATAAATGCCTAGTCTCGATTATTTTGATGATGATGTGTTTCTATAACTGTGATTTATATCACGCCTTGAGATTTGAAGTTGTGATGAATTGTGATTTTATCATGTGATTTATGCTGATGCCATTATTTCTATCGTTATTTCTATAACGTTTTACATGCTCGAATATTTCTATCATATTGTGTTATGATGATGATTTTATAACTTTCCCTTATCATCCTTACTGAGCGTTTTGAGAGCTCACCCTTTTTCCTCCCCCCTCCAAATTTCTTGCAGTGAGCGTGATAGTGCCTATCGCGTACGTGATATAGGCTGGTGGACAAGATCTCCCCAGGCTATCGTTTGTACACGCATAAGGTATAATTCGGTTCATTTTGTATCCAGACAATGATGTAATATAAACATTTGTATTAAGTATTTTGGGATGTAATTAGGATGATATGAGGAAAATGAATCGTGTTTTGTGGATTGATTTCCTTTGGATATTTTGTAATTGGGTTTATGAAATAGAAATCGAGTGATCTTGGGGTTATGATTTATTATAAACACAAGTGATCAAATGACATTGTACAGGAATGCAACTTGAGTAAGAGGATTAATATAAGAAAAAATTTAAATTAGCCCTAATTTTTGTACTTTCAGGCTGTCACAAAGAAGGCACGAAATGTCTATTTTCTTATAGATTTCACATTATGAGATCGATCTCTAAGGGGTGCAGATCGATCTCCCCTTGCTTAAATTCTTCAAAATTTCAGCAATTGCAGGTAGAGGATCGATCTATCTATAGATGTGATCGACCTGCTCAAGGGGATAGGATCGATCTAGTTCAAGCAGAAAGTTTTAGAGATCGATCTGGCCTTAAGAAGAGATCGATTAGGCCTATCCAGAGACCAACAAAGATCAATCTACCTTATGGGAGGAGATCGATCTCCCTCTTACAGAGGCAATGAGATCGATCTCCCATTGCAATGAGATCTATCTACCCTGCGTTCTACAGTATTCCAGCTACAGTTTTCCCAAATTTCCAAGGTTAAACTCCCATTCATTTGCTTCTATTCTCATTTTACATTTCATTTATTCTCAGAGCTTAAAAAATCCATTACTTGTGATTCATATGTAATGCAACTTGTCTGTACATTTTGAAATCATACACATTACATAAGAATTTACAGGTCTTACAATCACGATGTGATATGGGTGATCGTTGATAGACTGATGAAGTCAGCCCACTTCCTAGCTATGAGAGCTACCGATACTCTAAGTTCATTGGTAGAGTTATATGTACGTGAGGTAGTGAGGTTACATGGTGTTTCGGTTAGCATTGTCTCGGATAGGGATTCCCCCTTCACCTCCCATTTTTGGGAACATTTTCAGGAAGCCATAGGAACCCAGTTGAGTTTGAGCACCGCTTTCCATCCTTAGACAAATGGTCAGTCAGAAAGGACTATACAGACTTTGGAGGATATGTTGAGAGCATGTGTGAAAGATTTTAGAGGCTCCTGAGATGATCATTTACCACTAGCTGAATTCACCTACAATAATAGTTATCATTCGAGTGTGGGATGGCACCTTATGAGGCTTTGTATGGCCGTAGATGTCATTCCCCTATCGATTGGGAAGAAGTGGGTGACCGAATGATTTTTGCTCCTGATTCGGTTACACAGGCCTCTGAGGATGTCCGATTGATTATTGAGAGATTAAGGACAACTCAGAGTAGACAGAAGAGTTATGCTAATAGGAGACAATAACAACTTGAATTCGTAGTTAGTGAGTCAGTGTTTCTGAAGGTTGGGTAAGCTGAGTCCTCGCTACATTGAACCCTTTGAGATACTTGATCGAGTGAGAGATAAGGCCTATAGGTTGGCATTTCCACCGGACTTATCAGGTGTGCATAATGTCTTCCACATTTTGATGCTTCGAAAGTATCATCCAGATCCGACCCCTGTGATTTAGTATGAGCCATTGGAGCTCAATGACGATCTGACATATGTAGAGAAACCGATACGAATATTGGATAGGAAGGAAAAATTGTTAAGGAACAAGAGGATTCCACTTGTTAAGGTTTTTTGGTAGCACCACAATTTAGAAGAAGCTACTTGGGAGTTAAAGAGCCTGATACGGGAAACGTACCCTGGACTTTTTGAAGAATAACTTGATTCTAATTTGGAGGACCAAATTTCTTGAAGGAGGGCAGGAATGTAAGGCTCATAAATTCATATGTATTCTTTATGATTTAGTGATGTACAGACAAGTTACATTTTATATGAATCATAAGAAATGAATATTTTTAAGTTTCAAGTGTGAATGAAATGCAAAATGAGTAGTGAAGCAAGTGAATATGAATTTACCTTTGAATTTCTAGGAAAATTGCAGCTGGAATACTGTAGATGAAAGGCAGATCGATCTTAGTTGAAGGAGAGATCGATCTCATTACCTTGAAATACAATGCCAAAGCATTCTGTAAAAGGGAGATTGATCCCTCATTCAAAGCAGATGGATCTCGAATAAATTCTGATTAAGACAGATTGATCTCTAAAGGATTCTAATAGCAAAGATCGATCTCTTCTCAAGGCTAGATCAATCTCTAAGTGATTCTGTTTGGACAAGATCGATCTCATACCAAGAGGCGGATCGATCCAACCTTCTAAATGTTAAATTTTGAAGAGTTAAAACACAAGGCAGATCGATCTCTCATTACTAGGAGATTAATCTCATAAGGTAATTCTATAAAAACCCAACTGCTGCATCTTCTTCCCCGAAAATAGAAATCCCCTATTTACAGAAACGTGCAACCTAACTTTCTCACTCTAAAAATCATCACCTTTCAAGTAGTTTTGAGAGAGATTTTTTTTAACAAAGTTGTTCCGTATGAAGAAAAGAATAACATAGTTGAAAACTAGAAGCTGAAATCAAGAATTGAAGGAGTAAACTGGTTTTCCCCAAATTGGCAAAAGAGGAAAAATAAAGCTAGGTAAGATTTCAATATACCAACGTCAAGTATGTTGATATGGGCATTTAGATGAGTTGATTGGTGAATGTTTTGTTGGCTGAAAACACCCATGAACATGCTAAATCCTCCATGACCTAAAATGAACTTAATATGATTTAGTGAGAGAAAGTTGATTTGGTAAGGATTTAAGGATGATTTGAGCATGTAGTGATGTTATTAAGCATGTATATATGATTGTAAGATAGTTTTATGAAATACATGTGTTGGAATAGATGATTATTGAAAATAGGCATACGAGATGTATGGTGAAATGCCATAGTGGGAGAAAAAATGATGAACTTGAGGCATTGGGAGATTTATGCCGGTTCAATTTGAATCAGTAGACTTGATGAGTCTAATAGGTTCTCGAGAAATGAATGGTAAAATCAAAATGGACTTAAGAGAGAGTAAGGTCTAATAAGTTGTAATAAGGCCAAATGGGTGTAAAAGGTCTATTGCATTGATTTGAAACTCATGCGAGTAAAAATTTAGTATATTAAAAGTATATTGATGTGAATGGTTAATTACAACTTTGGAGTTTATATTGGGAGCTGATCGGACTGCGTGATTTAGCAGCACCAAGGAAGTGAAGTCACGTGACATGATCTGAGGTAGTGAAATTTTGTGAGTAGCTAGAGGTAGCTATACATATTTCAAATAGAATTTTGAGTATTTAAATTGTATATGGATTTTCGAATATGGAAAAATTTTGGTAGGGATTCGACATGGTAAAAGTATAATTTTACCCCTCTTAAGGGTAAAAAACTTAGAAAGAATGTTTGTGACTAGTTTTAACGTTGTTTGATAGTTGCGTAGATAAACTGGCTAATGTTTTCATGTTATATGCAAAAACAACACGTTATAGTGTCGATTTGATTTAATTGAGTGAATTCATTTGAAATAAGCCATCTATCGATTTGTGTGAAAATCAATCGTGCTAGAGCACAGCTCGCACTGGATTTTGTATGTTTTCCACACCATTGGTGCTAGAGTAACACACACACTAGATTTTCATGATATGTTTCACATAGTACTTGAGCATTTCTCGTACTAAGTTTTATTAATTGATGCATGATAGAGTACTGGAGCATTGCTCGTACTCAGTTTTACATGACATAGTACTGGGAGCATTGCTCGCACTAGATTTATATGACTTATGCATGAGGTCGTGCTGGAATTTACTCGCACGTACCAGTTTTGAAAGAGATAGAATGAAATAGCCGTGATGGGAGCCTATGCATGTAAGACCCGAATTTAATTAAAATACGAAAATTAAATAAGAAAAGATGGGGGGAAGTATGAAGGAAGTCGGGTTAAATTAATCTCGAATATGTGCAAGGGCAAAATGGTCAAAAGACCAAAGGTCGGTATAATTTTGATAAGGAAAATTAATTAAAAATATGGATTTGAGAAATCTTGGTCAATAAAGATGAAATAAATTTATTTTGGGTTAAATTGATCAAGATATTAATTTATTGAAATTAATCGAGATTAATCGAGATTTTTAGTTCGGAAGAATAATCCCGAAAATAATCGAAAAATATACCGAAAAGTCACCCGGGACAATATCCCGAAAATACGGGGAAAATATACCCGAAAAAGGGTTAAAATAAATTAAATAAAATTAAATAAAATAAATTAAAATAAAAATAATAATTTTGTAGATATTTTGGGATTTTATGGAGTTTTTTAATGAATAGTAAAATAATTAAAATAAATAAAAATAATAATAATAATATTAATAAAAAAAAAGAAAGAAACAGAAGACAGAAACGCGAAATCGCGCGAAAACCAAACGGAAAACGGAAGCAGCTGACCGAGGAGCCCGATGAGCCACCGGCGGTCGATGGACCCAGCTGATGGTCGGAGAAGCTAGAGCGGAGCCCGGCGGTTCCAATAGTACCGGCGACGCTCTCCGACGGTCACGATTTTCGGCGAATCGAGGGCCGAAAAGTCGAGAAAGAAATCGAGTCGGTCCCGGCGATCCACGGCGACTGGACGTGAACGGAGGCCACCGACGTGACCGTGAGGAGGAGGCGGTCCTTTTGAGACCGGTAGCAGCCGGCGAGACGGTCGGAATCGCCGGCGATGACCAAAATAGAAAATGGGTTTCCGACGCCGAGGGAGAAGAGGCCGAACCGGCGACTTTCCGGCGGCCTTGGGCGAAGTCGAGGCCAGATTCGGGCTACGGACGACCCAGCGGAGTGATTGGCAGTGGAAGCCGGCGGAGAACCGGCCGGCAAGGTGGTGAACCGGCGGTGAACCGGCCGAATCGGGGTGAACCGGCGGTCTGAACCGGTCCGAACCGGACTGAACCGGTTCAGCCAAAAAGAGGAGGAAAAAAGGGAGAAAAAGGGAAAAAGAAAAAGAGGAAAAAAATTGGGGAAAATTCCTATGATGCAATCGAGCTTCGGGTAAGTCGATAAGCGGTCAAATTGACCCGATTTAAATTTGGAATATTTTATTTAATTAATTATCGACTGAAAGTTTACCCGAAAAATATATTTAATTGTGTAGCTCGACGATTGGCATCCACCGAGGGCTCGAGACAGCCTCGATTTACGGACTAGCATGGAATCTCGGGTAAGTGACCCCTATTTACGACAATTACCTCGTTATGCGTGATATTGATTTAATTTCCGCATAAATTGAATTAAATTATGGAAATTTAGATAAATTGTCGTAAATAATCGATTTAGCTATTCGAGAATTAGAACGAGGCCCGATAAATTATTGGTGGGCCCAGTGAGCCCAATAGGCCTCGATAAAGTGAGAATTAAGTGGAAAATGGGCTTAAGGCCGATTAAGGCCCATTAAGGTGCAATCGGGCCCAATAGGGGTCAACGGGCCCAATGATTTAAATTAAGCCCAGAAAGTATTAAATACAATTAAATTGTATAATATCTGACCTAAGAAATATTAATACGCAGTTTCGAGCATTTGATTGGAAGCATATCGGACTGCGCGACGAGACAACATTGGAAAAGAAAAGGTCAGACTCGACGAGAATCGAGGTAAGGGAATTCTGCGGACTGCTAGAGGTAACTTTACGCAATTTTAAATTCATACGCAGTCCTTTAAAATTAACTGAAGGGTCTAGAGGTCGAAGAACAATTTTAGTGCCCCGAATGGGCAAAATTACTAAAATACCCTTGTTAAGGGTAGAATCTAAAAATTTAAGAAAAATTGGGAGGAGCAAGGACAAGAGGTTCCTGCTCGTTCTGGAGGTATTTCAACGCATGCATCACTTTTAAAGAAAAATGCATAGCATTGCATATCTTAATTGTTGTGATTTCTGTGAAAAACTATTTGGAAATAACCGAGCCGCCTACATGTTTTTATTTACATGTGATGTGCTAGAGCTCAGCTCGCACGATATTTGATTTGTGTGATGCATGCATTAGTGCTGGAGCGAGAGCTCGCACTAGAGTTTTACATGCATAGGTGCTAGAGTATAAATCGCACCAGATTTCACATGCTTTTGCGTGACACGGTGCTAGAGTCTAACTCACACCAGATTTTATAAGATTTTCATACAATTTATATACAGAGTGCTAAGCATAGCTCGCACTAGTTTTACTGGATTTGTGGATTAGCGCTGTCTGCCCTTGGAGTCAGCCAAAAGGCCCAACAGGCTCAAAAGACCTCTTAAGTAGGGTGAGAGTGAGGGATGAGGTTGGCGGCCTTGTGGAGATGTAAAGCGGGCTCTGCCAAGTTTACTTGATTTGATGAGAGTGCTGAGCATCGCTCGCACTGATTTTTATGAGAACATACGATGAGCCGTGCTTGGAGCATCGGGTAGACTGTGTGTCACCGATTTAATAGGCTCGCACGTGCGTTTTGAGACATGGCAACGAGTATTGAGTTATGAAAACCTCTGTGGGAAGCAGGCCATTTGGGCTGGAGTACCTAGAGTGATATGGGTCCATGGAGTACGATGTACCGTGCAAGTAGCATGGAGTACGATGTACCGTGGGGTATCTTCGGATACGGTATCTTTGTGATACAGGGTATCTTCGGATACGGTATCTTTGTGATACGGGGTATCTTTGTGATACGGTATCTTTGTGATACGGGGTATCTTCGGATATGGCATCTTCGGATGCGTGAGATCGGATAAGACTGACGGGTTGGATTGATCCACCTCCCGGACAGTTCCCAATCAGGGTGAGACCTCGCACACTGGGATCCGTGAAGCTAGAGGGACTCACGAGGACATATTGGCCAGTCCTGGTTATTACCGATATACAGTATTGCCTAGTCTCGTATCTTGTATATATATATACGTATGTTTTCGATATCGATGCTTTTGAGAAACTCAATTTCCATGGTTTTGTGTGAGTCAGGATCACCCGAAGGAGGGGTCGAGTCCTGACTTCATTGTGAAATTTTAAATGGGAAAGAAATGATTTAAAATGAATTGCATGTTGAATTTTCCGTGCAACTTGATTTACATAACATCATGACGCATATCATTTGTTTTAAAATGTGTGGAGAAAGGGTGGTTTATGCATGGCACCACGTTCATGTAGGTAGTATGGTTACCTACTTGTTCGTAGGATTGCCTTACTGAGCTTGATGTGCTCACCCCTTTCATTTTCTCCCACAGATAATCTCCAGTTGAAGTCGCGACGACTCAGTACTGCATTCCGGATATCTGCTGCTACCCATCGACATAAGGTATATATACAGTTGTACATATTGTATCTACATAAGCATAGCACAGTAACATGTTTGTAAGTAACTTTAGGGGATGTATAAATAATATAAACAATTATAAATGACTGGAGAATAAATAAGTTAGATGGTAATTGAATGGTGGGACTGGCATTGACGCACAGCCCAATTTTTAGTGGAGTGTTGGTCACGATTCGAGAACAGGTAAGAATTTAAGTAAGGAAATAAATAAAACGCGAAAAATTCACTCTGATTTTTGGGTAGTTTGGGTCGTGACATATAAAGGTGGTATCAGAGCACAATTGGTCTGATGTGTGTCAGTGTCAGTAATTAGGAAATTACATCCCCGTGTTACTGTGCTTAGTTAGATACAATAGTGTATATCGAGATGGGCTTGACTAAGAAATGGTTGAGAATGCAGGAATGCTTAATATGAGTCGCGTTAGATGAGATAGTGCACGAGGCAGAGGTCGTAGAGGTAGACCTGAATCTGCTAAGTCGTGCTGAGTTTGACTATGAGAATCATGATGAAATTGAAATGGAGGCTAATGTTGAGTATGCCCCACAGAGTCTAACAGAGTGATCAGACAGTATTGAGAGACGCTTCGCAAGATTGAAGCGGAGCATGGGTATTATTTTGAGGAGCTAATTGCTCAGATTATGTATGAGATCAGAGGGCGCAGCGGAGCATTGGTGGAAACCCGCTCGACCCATCTTAAGAGCTGATATGAGAAATATCTTAGATATATTCGGGTGACAGGATATCCCGGACATGATTTAAAGGAAATTTTAAGGAAAAATTTCGTACACTGCCCAGGAATACTAAAGTGATTATGAGTATGAAACTCAGTTATATTCTTGGACAGATATTACCTCGACACTATGAACAAGTGACAGTCGAGATGTCTAAAAGTTTATGGAAGGGCTCAACTTTTCAACTTGAGTTCGATTGGCCCCGCGAGATATTACCTATACCGAGGCAGTGCGCAGATTTACAGTTGGATAAATAAAAATATGAATTGCACGCCTCTGAGATTCGGAAAGGTAGTGAGGGCTGAAATAGAGACAGAAAAGAGAATCGAGAAATGACAAAGATGTTGAATGAGAAAATGGTAATTGGTTAAAGATTAGATTTGATGAGTTATGGGCTGAGATAATTGATAAGGCCCTAGTGCATCCAATTTTGGCACTGTTGAGGGGTATTGTGATTGGAGGACCCCGACCTGCTACGAAGTAGTGTAGCAGTGTGAGCACTGTAAGCAGTGTGAGATGTGTGGTGGATACCACGGAAGGAAGGTTTATACCTACACGGTATAGATGAAAATGGCCGTTAAGTGTGATAAGACGGACCATTGATTTGATTGCACAGAATTGGGCGAGATCGTCCCACAGAAAAGTAAAGAGACAGAAAAATTTCGTTGGTATAGCTGCAACGAAAAGGTAGGACATAGCTGAAGAGAAAAAGGAAAGTAGGTTGTTGGACGAAGGCGAAAGGATGTCTTGGACCAGGACGCTATTGATGTTTCATGGATGTGGTGTAAGATACCACACTTATTATGAATAATAAAGTACATATGTTTATTGATCCTGGTGCCCCACATTTATTTATACCGCCTTCATTCGCATATAAGTGAGTAAAAGGCATGAATGCCTACATCATTGGGCACAATACCGATAAATGAGTACCCCAATAGAGGAGGATTAATTAACGGAATATGGATATAGAGATTTTAAGTAATAAAAAGGAGTGCAACAGTTGAAATTAAAGGAGTAAAGGATGTACTCACGGAATGAATAAAGATAAGAGTTTCATTATAGTGAATACACTAAGGAGATAATCTTTGATGATAAGATATGCTTGATTATAAATACAAGATGTATTGGAGTAAGAGATATATGCTAGGTAAGAACACCCTTAAGATATGAAGTCATTAGGATTAAAGCAAGTGGTAGCGGATATAAATTGTAACCACATAGACTGAGATATAACGTAGTTGTGGTTAAGTCTGAAGGTTAATAAAGGTATTTCAAAATACCTCCCCGCCTGAAGACTTGACAGCGTCTAGATATATATAACCTATAACAGGAAATCGATCGTCGTAATAAATACCTTTAGCATTAGGATACCCTTACTAAGACGATAAGAATATTTAAATTCGACAGATCATAAAGGGTTAACATAGTAAAATTTAATAAGATCCGTTAAGATAAGAAAAGGAAATGAAGCAGGTTAATACCTGAAAACGTAAGCGGTTGAGAAGGATCTTATACGCTTACGCATAGATAAGTCAAGGATTATATCGATTTGTAATCATCATTATCGATGATATATTGGTTGTAGTTAAGTCTAGGACGATTTATAAGCAACAGTTGGAAAATTGCTATTACAGATAGGTTGTTGCGAGTTCTCAATATGGACTACTTGGTTGACACGTTTAACTATGAAAACGTGGTCATTGAATAAGATGATAAATAAGATGATTGATGTGACGTGAATTTGGCGTGATGAAGTATGAACTGACCACCGTGATTAATTTCACCATACCCAACAGCTCAAGAGGTTCCCAGTGAGTATGGATACCTCAAAATTATGATGAGCTGTGTATTGATGTAAATGGGAAGATAGTCAATTTTGGAGTCAGACAACTCTTTGATCACGAAATAAACTATCTGACCCATGATTTAAAGTTGGCAACAGTATTTGTACCGAGGATATGGTACTATTAGGTACACGATGAGGAATTATGGATATGCACTGATCATAGAGCCCGAGTATCTGTTTTCACAGAAAGGGGCGAATATGAAAATACATATTGGGTTAGAGCTTCTGAGAGATTTTGATTTATGAGAATTGTACCACCCAGGAAAGGCTAATGTGATGACTGATGCCTTGAGCAGAAAGAGCCTCGGGATGGTACCACATATGATGGTCAGGGAGCGTGAGCTGCTAGAGCAGTTGTGAGCCTCAGTATAGATGTGATCCCTTTTGATGATAACAGTGATTGTGTGACAGCTAGCCTGATGATTAGAACCGGATGAGAGTGCCCGAATTTGCCAGGCTTAGCGTGATGATCGACCGGATGTCGATAGTTTGGGTCTGATTCAGAAGGGTACAGTGACAGAGTTCACAGAGTATGATTTTGATTTACAGAGAGGTTCAGAGACAGTATAAGTGCTCCCCAAGATCACAGTTGATGAGACAGTAATGTTGTCAGAAGCTCACTCTTCGGGATATACAGTGCATACGGAAGGTAATAAAAATATATTGAAATCTCGAAAAGGGTATTGGTGGTCAGATGTGGAAAGAGACATGGTAGAGATTGTGAAGAAGTGCCTAGTATGTCAACAGAATAAGGTAGAGTATTAAAAGCCTGCAGAGTTATTGCAGCACCTACCTATATCGACACGGCACGAAAAATGAGAACAAGTCTCCATGAATTTTATGAAGGGTTACAGAGAACCCAGGTGAATTACGAGGCTATTTGGATGATAGCCGACAGAATGACTAAGTCCACCCACCTTCTGGTTATGAAATCCCCAGATACTCAGAGTGTGTATGAGGATTTATGTATAAGAAAGATTATGGAACATTATGTAGCGTTCCAGTGAGCATGATATCATATAGGGATTCCCGCTTCACTTTCTACTTCAGGGAATGTTTTAAGGAAGCTATGGGAACCCGACTGAGTATTAGCACAGCTTTCCATCCTCAACAGATGGTCAGTCAGAGAGGACTGTACAAGTTCTGGAGGATCCGATGAAAGCGTGTGCCACTGATTTTATAAGCTCCTGGAATGATCAATTGATTTTTAATTAAAGTTGCCAATAACGACAGTTGGCAGTTGAGTATCGGGATAACAAGTTATGAGACAGTGTATGGCTGTAGGGGTTGTTCCCCAAATTGGATAAGAAAAGTGGGTGACAGATAGAAGTATTTTCGACTTGGATAATAAGTCTCTGAGGATGTCTAGTTAAGGATGAGAGATTAAGAACACCTCAGAGCAGATAGAAAAGTATTGGAATTCACCCTTGGTGAATTGGTATGGTTGAAATGTTCATTGCCCTAAGAGAATAAGGACATAGCAAACTTTTGGAAGAAGGTACATTAAGTTACGCTGGATGGAATATTTTGAGAGATTAGACAAGTGGGAGATAAGACCTGTAGGTTGGTGTTATCACCTGAAGTAACAGGCACCCACAATGTGTCTCAGCTTTTGATGCTTTGGAAATACTATCCAGATCCAGCGTAGGTGATAGGATATGAATTCTAAAAGCTCAATTTAAGGAAAATACAAGTATATTGAAGAAGTTGATTCGGGCATTGAACAGGAAAGAGAAAGTATTGAGGTTTAAGATAATCTCCCTAATTAAAGTCCTTTGGTAGTAATGCACTCCGAAGAAGGTCGCATAAGAATTTAAGAGTATGATATGATCGATATACCCGGAGTTGTATATGGACTCATATGAATTGGTTCTAATTTGGAGGACCAAATTCTTTAAGTGGGGGAGAGTTGTAAGACACGAATTTAATTAAAATACGAAAATTAAATAAGAAAAGATGGGGGGAAGTATGAAGGAAGTCGGGTTAAATTAATCTCGAATATGTGCAAGGGCAAAATGGTCAAAAGACCAAAGGTCGGTATAATTTCGATAAGGAAAATTAATTAAAAATATGGATTTGAGAAATCTTGGTCAATAAAGATGAAATAAATTTATTTTGGGTTAAATTGATCAAGATATTAATTTATTGAAATTAATCGAGATTAATCGGGATTTTTAGTTCGGAAGAATAATCCCGAAAATAATCGAAAAATATACCGAAAAGTCACCCGGGACAATATCCCAAAAATACGGGGAAAATATACCCGAAAAAGGGTTAAAATAAATTAAATAAAATTAAATAAAATAAATTAAAATAAAAATAATAATTTTGTAGATATTTTGGGATTTTATGGAGTTTTTTAATGAATAGTAAAATAATTAAAATAAATAAAAATAATAATAATAATATTAAAAAAAAAGAAACGAAACAGAAGACAGAAACGCGAAATCGCGCGAAAACCAAACGGAAAACGGAAGCAGCTGACCGAGGAGCCCGATGAGCCACCGGCGGCCGATGGACCCAGCTGATGGTCGGAGAAGCTATAGCGGAGCTCGGCGGTTCCAATAGTACCGGCGACGCTCTCCGACGGTCACGATTTCCGGTGAATCGACGGCCGAAAAGTCGAGAAAGAAATCGAGTCGGTCCCGGCGATCCACGGCGACTGGACGTGAACGGAGGCCACCGGCGTGACCGTGAGGAGGAGGCGGTCCTTTTGAGACCGGTAGCAGCCGACGAGACGGTCGGAATCGCCGACGATGACCAAAATAGAAAATGGGTTTCCGACGCCGAGGGAGAAGAGGCCGAACCGGCGACTTTCCGGCGGCCTTGGGCGAAGTCGAGGCCAGATTCGGGCTGCGGACGACCCAGCGGAGCGATTGGCAGTGGAAGCCGACGGAGAACCGGCCGGCAAGGTGGTGAACCGGCGGTGAACCGGCCGAACCGGGGTGAACCGGCGGTCTGAACCGGTCCGAACCGGACTGAACCGGTTCAGCCAAAAAGAGGAGGAAAAAAGGAGAAAAAGGGAAAAAGAAAAAGAGGAAAAAAATTGGGGAAAATTCCTATGATGCAATCGAGCTTCGGGTAAGTCGATAAGCGGTCAAATTGACCCGATTTAAATTTGAAATATTTTATTTAATTAATTATCGACTGAAAGTTTACCCGAAAAATATATTTAATTGTGTAGCTCGACGATTGGCATCCACCGAGGGCTCGAGACAGCCTCGATTTACGGACTAGCATGGAATCTCGGGTAAGTGACCCCTATTTACGACAATTACCTCGTTATGCGTGATATTGATTTAATTTCCGCATAAATTGAATTAAATTATGGAAATTTAGATAAATTGTCGTAAATAACCGATTTAGCTATTCGAGAATTAGAACGAGGCCCGATAAATTATTGGTGGGCCCAGTGAGCCCAATAGGCCTCGATAAAGTGAGAATTAAGTGGAAAACGGGCTTAAGGCGAATTAAGGCCCATTAAGGTGCAATCGAGCCCAATAGGGGTAAACGGGCCCAATGATTTAAATTAAGCCCAGAAAGTATTAAATACAATTAAATTGTATAATATCTGACCTAAGAAATATTAATACGCAGTTCCGGGCATTTGATTGGAAGCATATCGGACTGCGCGACGAGACAACATTGGAAAAGAAAAGGTCAGACTCGACGAGAATCGAGGTAAGGGAATTCTGCGGACTGCTAGAGGTAACTTTACGCAATTTTAAATTCATACGCAGTCCTTTAAAATTAACTGAAGGGTCTAGAGGTCGAAGAACAATTTTAGTGCCCCGAATGGGCAAAATTACTAAAATACCCTTGTTAAGGGTAGAATCTAAAAATTTAGGAAAAATTGGGAGGAGCAAGGACAAGAGGTTCCTGCTCGTTCTGGAGGTATTTCAACGCATGCATGAGTAGGCTGGCTCACTTTTAAAGAAAAATGCATAGCATTGCATATCTTAATTGTTGTGATTTCTGTGAAAAACTATTTGGAAATAACCGAGCCGCCTACATGTTTTTATTTACATGTGACGTGCTAGAGCTCAGCTCGCACGATATTTGATTTGTGTGATGCATGCATTAGTGCTGGAGCGAGAGCTCGCACTAGAGTTTTACATGCATAGGTGCTAGAGTATAACTCGCACCAGATTTCACATGCTTTTGCGTGACACGGTGCTAGAGTCTAACTCGCACCAGATTTTATAAGATTTTCATACAATTTATATACAGAGTGCTGAGCATAGCTCGCACTAGTTTTACTGGATTTGTGGAGTAGCGCTGTCTGCCCTTGGAGTCAGCCAAAAGGCCCAACAGGCTCAAAAGACCTATTAAGTAGGGTGAGAGTGAGGGATGAGGTTGGCGGCCTTGTGGAGATGTAAAGCGGGCTCTGCCAAGTTTACTTGATTTGATGAGAGTACTGAGCATCGCTCGCACTGATTTTTATGAGAACATACGATGAGCCGTGCTTGGAGCATCGGGTAGACTGTATGTCACCGATTTAATAGGTTCGCACGTGCGTTTTGAGACATGGCAACGAGTATTGAGTTATGAAAACCTTTGTGGGAAGCAGGCCATTTGGGCTGGAGTACCTAGAGTGATATGGGTCCATGGAGTACGATGTACCGTGCAAGTAGCATGGAGTACGATGTACCGTGGGGTATCTTCGGATACGGTATCTTTGTGATACAGGGTATCTTCGAATACGGTATCTTTGTGATACGGGGTATCTTTGTGATACGGTATCTTTGTGATACGGGGTATCTTCGGATACGGCATCTTCGGATGCGTGAGATCGGATAAGACTGACGGGTTGGATTGACCCACCTCCCGGGCAGTTCCCGATCAGGGTGAGACCTCGCACACTGGGATCCGTGAAGCTAGAGGGACTCACGAGGACATATTGGCCAGTCCTGGTTATTACCGATATACAGTATTGCCTAGTCTCGTATCTTGTATATATATATACGTATGTTTTCGATATCGATGCTTTTGAGAAACTCAATTTCCATGGTTTTGTGTGAGTCAGGATCACCCGAAGGAGGGGTCGAGTCCTGACTTCATTGTGAAATTTTAAATGGGAAAGAAATGATTTAAAATGAATTGCATGTTGAATTTTTCGTGCAACTTGATTTACATAACATCATGACGCATATCATTTGTTTTAAAATGTGTGGAGAAAGGGTGGTTTATGCATGGCACCACGTTCATGTAAGTAGTATGGTTACCTACTTGTTCGTAGGATTGCTTTACTGAGCTTGATGTGCTCACCCCTTTCATGTTCTCCCACAGATAATCTCCAGTTGAAGTCGCGATGACTCAGTACTGCATTCCGGATATCCGCTGCTACCCATCGACATAAGGTATATATACACTTGTACATATTGTATCTACATAAGCATAGCACAGTAACATGTTTGTAAGTAACTTTAGGGGATGTATAAATAATATAAACAATTATAAATGACTGGAGAATAAATAAGTTAGATGGTAATTGAATGGTGGGACTGGCATTGACGCACAACCCAATTTTTAGTGGAGTGTTGGTCACGATTCAGAACAGGTAAGAATTTAAGTAAGGAAATAAATAAAACGCAAAAAATTCACTCTGATTTTTGGGTAGTTTGGGTCGTGACAATGCAGACTGTGTGTCGCACCGATTATATACTCGCACGTGTATTTTTTAGATATGGCTGAGGGCTATTGAAACTATTATACATGGTATGAGGGCTCTATGGCAGGCACCCCAACCTTGATATTGGGTCCATGGAGTACTTTATACCTTGGATGTCACATGGAGTATGATGTACCATGAGTACATGATGATATAGAGTTGTTAGCTGACAGTTGAGGATTTAACCTACCTCCAGTTACAGTAAATGTGAGGCCCTACACACCGAGTACTGTATAGCCTGGGATCACGAAAAAATGAGATACGATCATAATCCTCGAACATGTAGTCACCTATCTCATTTCATTCCACTTGATATTTCTTGTTTGAATTATCACATGATTTTATAAACTGGACATGTGACTTTGTGAATTGTAAAAGGGTAACCCGAGAGATGGGTGAGGCCCAAATTTCCATGTTTTTACATGATGATATGCCATCTTTGTTTTAATTTAATTGATATGGCATAATGAAATGCGATTTACAGTATTTACATGACAATGCAATGTTTTGCATAAATTGCTGAGGTTATTAAACCAACATGTTTTCAGTTCATACTGATGATTTGTATCTATATATATATACTTGCATAAATGTTCCAAGAAAGATACATCCTTTAGATGATCGAAAAGGAAATGTTTTCAAGGCATGAGCATTATCTTTTGTAGATAGTGTGGTTATCTACTTACTTGCCTTATTTCCTTACTGAGCTGTAAGCTCACCCCCTTTATATTTCCTCCTCTCTACAGAGTGTTCATAGTAGTTGAGCACGACTGAGGACTGGTATTCCTTTATTCGTTGTAACCTATCATACGAAAGATATACACATTTGAAATGTTTTGTACTGAACAATGTAAAAGCACAGTTATGTAAACGAATGTATTGACGGGGATGTATATGTACATGTAATGGTATTAATGTATATGAGCTCACTTTTAAGAAAAGAGTACTTACAGTCAATAGATAATTGTATTGACACTTATGCATGCTATGAAATGAATGTGGTTGAGGTGACTAATACCGAATCATAGCCCAACGGTTTGGTGATTGAATTATGACAGAAGTAAAGGTAAGTAAAATGCAAAAAATTTGTTATGATTTTTGGTAAGTCATGGGCGGTCATGACATGAATGAGGGGTCGAGTGGTAACAATGAGCTGAAGAAGAAGAAAACGAAGAAGAAAAGAAAAAAAGATGGGGTTGGTGGGAAAGGAAAATAATTAAAAAAAATAGAGAGAAAGATAATATATACTTCTAAATATTTATATTAGAATAGGAGAAAAATTAAAGAAAAAGGAGACAAGTGTACTGAGAATTTGGAAACTTGAGAAAAAGGGGTTCCATTGGAAATAACCCGAGTGGATCGAACCCGCAAGCTCGCTACGTTGAGACAATCAAGGACTACGGACAGACACTGAGGTAAGGAAAATTTCTCATTCCTGCTAGAGATAAATATGTGTAATTTCTGTATATTTATAGATATACAATTTTAGGCTGAATTTCACAGTATCAAAATTACCAAAAATCTAGGACGAATTTTATGGCTCTGAAAATTAGAGGTTTTAACCTGGTTGATCAGCCTAATTTTACTAATCAAATTTAAGGAAAATTTTAAACTCCGAAAATTAGCCCAGCTACTGATATAGATTTACTTGGTTTATTTAGACAAAAATCTCGGTAATTATAATTATTGATTTTAAACTGAAATTTCCTAGTTTTACTCATCATAGTCTATTTATTGACATTTTTAACCGAGAGGAAAAGGCTAGTCAGCCTCTTCTGAATTGTTTTATAAAATGAACTAAATTTATAAGCGATTTAAAGGAAATTATTTGCTTATAAAGTTATTCTGAAGATATGTGTTTGAGCGTGTACTGACTGTGTGTCGTACGATCCATTTCGCACTGATTTTGAGACAGAGGAGTTGGTGAGATCATGTTGCAATTCTGTCTGTTCTGTATTTATTTTTATGGTCCACGAGTACGATGTACAGTGTTTCTGATTCTGTTTTTGGTCTTTGAACATTCTGATCTTTGAGCCGTTTACGTAGCTGATCACTCCCACAACTATTGACATCTCGGCACACCTGGCTCGTGATTGCCCAGAGTCACTGACATTGGCCAATAGTTATTTATGATATCTGATATAATATGTCTGCCTTGTCTCGTCTATTTGAACTTTTGAATTAACTCTGTGATTGTATTTTCGTATGGAACTGAATATTTTAAAGCATAAAAGACGTGGAGGCCACCTCTTAAATCGTACGGGACCAAAGTGCCACACCGTCATTGCTTTTAAAAGCTGTTTAAAGTTTTTGAAAATGGTATTGATTTCAGTTCCATTTGCATACTGAAATTGTCATGGATTTTTCGACTTTGATTTTTTGTAACTGGCAGTGCCTCTATGTTTATTTGAAATATTTTCTAAACTGTCTGTAAAGATTGAGATATTCTGGAAATCTATTTGTTTTGGTACTGGAAGCTCCAAAATTTTTTTGTATTTATAACAGTAGCTAATTTTGCTACTGATAATGTTATGGTTTCTGAAATCTATTTTTGGTATCAGTGAATTTTTTGAACTACATGTATACTTTGTGAAAATGTTCCGGACTTTAGCAAGTTTATATATATATATATATATATATATTAGGTAGTATGTTTATCTACCTGCTATGGGATTTTTCTTACTGAGCATGTTGAGCTCACCCCCTTTACCTTCCTCCATAGAGTCCTTCTATCGTTAGTAAGGCATTTCGCACAGTTATGATTCCGCGAAGCATACTTCTACATCGAAGGTATACCCAGGTTTATAGAAGTTCTGTTGTATCTAAAATTTTTGTAAGTACAGTAATGCAATACAAGATGTGTCTGGGGAATGTGAATATTTTTTATTTAAAATTTGTTACTAAGAAAGAAAATTAATCAGACTAAGTTATTGTTCTGACCTAATATCGACTTGTAGCCCAATCAAATTGTGTGCAATTCAAGTCGTTACATGGACTGATTTTTGTTTCTCCAGAAAGCTTATCAAGTTGAATTTTAATCTAGAAAAGGTTGGAGTCAAAAGATTTCCATAAGGTCTTCAAATCTAATAATTTCTATTGGTTAGTCAGTTTCCTGAAGCAGAACAATTTTCTTTTCTGTTTTGGAAAATTCATAAAAATTATTTCTAGTTCAATTTCCTCTAAATCCCTACTTCCCAAGTGTTATACTATGTACCTAGTATGTATCATAAAACTT